>OU426917.1:3779342-5038289 GCA_911387795.2 Apamea monoglypha | reverse complement strand
GAATCATTCATGACATGCTCGAACACCCTAATTACAATTACCTACTAATGTATGTAAGCATTGACAGCATGTTAGCAAGTGGCTTTAAAGCATTTACACATGTTGACTTAATTATAATAATGTGTTTGTGAATCGGTAATGAGTGCTAATCTTCGTTTAAGTTCAAATAGAGCTAAACGCGATAAAACGTTCATTGTGACCTCGTCTTTGAGAGCACTTTTCTCCGTATAGCCGCGGCTCTTTGTTACAAATATACAAGTTACTGTGTTAAAGACGAAATCGGTGAAATGTATGTGAAATGTAAATGTGAAATGTATAAGGAGTGAAGATAGTGTCCGCAAGTTCAAAAGTAAATTGTATTAATTTCTAATATGTAGATAAGACGTATTACCCTATCTAAGAATTTTTAAATGATAAAATATGACATTACCGGCCCTTTATCATAATTTACAATTGACATGCATGTAAAAGTAAATTATAATTGACTAATTATTTATTAATAATACATTTAATTGACATTATTTACAATATGATGAAATATGACATCACTAGCCCTTTATTATAATTTATTATTGACATGCTTTTAAAAATAAATTATAATTGATTAATTATGTATTAATAAAACATTTAATTGGCATTATTTACTCGAACGTGACTTTGTTTTACATAGATTCAGACTTATTACTGAAAAAAACTAATATTTGTACACCAATTTTATTGGTAGGACATAGAGCTCGACCAAAATGTATACTTAAGACCTTATTGTAATACCTGTGTACACAAATAGATTGATTGATTGACTGGTGTTTTTCGTGGGGGAATCCGTAATGGGTGTTTAGCGCCAGGATAGCCCACGAAATTCCATTTTTCTTTTTTACGTTTTTTTTTGCAATTTGCAGGTTAATTTCACGAAATTGACATTCAATAGGGTTATATGAATTTAGATGGTTTTTCGCGGGCTATCCTGGCACTTCCCGCTTAGTAAAGAAAAAGTTTTTGATAAGTTTGGAAAGATGTCCACGGTTTTTGGCAGTAGGCTTTGTTACTTATTAGGAAAGTGGCACTTAAATGTGGTGCTAATCACACCATTGCTTACTCCTTCGGCAATTTACATACAAACGTGATGTTTGGATACGTTTTTGATAATTTGACTATAACGATTATAAAGTTACAAATATAGTAAGTAGTACAGTCCGGCCGTCAAGAGAATGCATTCCTGACACCTGTCAATGCGACAATTCTAGTAGCTAAGTAATAATGATCAAATTCACAAAACACATATTGGTTTTTTCGAAACTGACAGGTGTCAAGAACACATTCTCTCGTCGCCCGCACCGTAGTTCCGGCTATTATAGGAAAACGAATTAAGTGTGACGCAAGCACAAGCAAATTTTCAGTCTATTATTCTATCTATCTGAAACCGTCTGACGTCACGAATGACGTATAGGCTAACGACGACGGCTGTAGCGTATAATCAAGACGACTCTGTCGCCCATGATTGCCATAATAACTAGCTTCCGTTAATTAACTCTTACAAGTCAAGCTGTAACTGCTTCCTGCACGCGTCTCTGATTTCATTCTCATTGGTCTTTCTTAGTTATTCGACAGGTTTTTTCTCAGTGTGATTCGAGGACACTGGAGTCACATCAGTCATCATCAAAAAGTCATCATCGTCTAGCCTTTACCCAACTATGTTGGGGTCGGCCTCCAGTCTAACCGGATGCAGCAGATCAGTATCAATTAGCGGTTATCAATTGCTTCCCAATTGAGATAACCTATGAAGGTTACTGTGAGATAATATGATGGTTATCTCTGTGTTGCACGGAGTACCTATTTATGAGAAAATAACAGCTGTACTAAAAGATTAGCCAGTCAGGTGGGTTGTTTGCGGGGCGAATTGTCCTGTTTGTATTTAATTTCTACCTCTCTAGGCTCTTTTAATGTCAAATGCTTGAGTACGAGGCTCTTGACCTCGTTGTATGTGTATATGTCTTTTTTTATTTGTAATGTGCATTTTGTGTGTGCAGAATAAACAATGTTTTTTTCTATTTTCTTTCTTTCTTTAAATGTCATCGATCACTGCAGTAAGACGCACAGCTGGACAAAAAACCTCTCCCAAAGAAATCTATATTATCCGAGCCAACGAAGGCAGTATCAGTATCAGTTATCAGTAAATAGTTGCTTCGCAACAGATAAAACCTATGAAGGTGTGTTGGAAAGCAATTATTTAATCATCAACATCCACTCAGCGAAACGATGCCTTTGATTAGGGTCTAACGATCCCTAGCTCTCACGAGCCACTTAAATCAAATTCATGGACACCGTTGACTCAACAATAACCAGCACCCTAATTGCGTAAATACTATCAATCACAATGTGAATCACTTTGAAGGATATTGCTAATCCATCGCTTTATATGACCGAAAAATTTGTCTGCTCAACAACGTAAATAACGCAATGAATGTTTTTGAACTGTCAAAATGAAAGCCATTGCTACTGTTGTTTGTATGTTACACAATTACCCCGCAGAATATAGACTAATAGATACATACCAGCAATAGTCATTAGTGCTCCAGCCACGATGCACACAGGGCCCAGCACTCGCGAGTTGCCTGTGAAAGCGATGCGAGCCGCGTAGTGGTCAGGCTCTTCATTCTCACCGCAACCGCGATACGATGCCGCTGTAATAGAATAGCAATGTTATATTATAATGTTATTAATGAAGCAGCAATCAGCTCAGCTCTTTATGTAAATTTTATTTAATCACCACTGCTCTCAACAGTTAAGGAAAGAGGAAATCGGCATATGTCCTAGAATCAAAAATTCGAAGACATGTGACATCTACCAACCCGCACTGGGCCCGTGAGATGGATTACGGGTCACTCCCTCTCACAGAGAGTAGGCCGTTGGAACGTTAAGGGCTGATTATGTTTAACATAGGCCCTCCTAAGTTGCGCCTCAACACCGAGTTCTCCACCTTCCGCATTCAGCCAGTTAAAATGTTACCTATACAGTCATGTCAATAACATATAACTTATAAAGATATTGCTATATTAGGTCTTTTTAAAGCCATTAGAAATAAAATGTAATGTAATGCAATCAGTTTAAAGTAGTGCGTAGTCAAGACATCAACATTGCTAAGATGTCTTTTTTTGTACGCTTCTCGTCAACGGCTCGGCGCGAAAATAATATCTGGAGAATTGGAGACTGGCATGTATCCTGTTTACGTGACAAACTACGGCAACGTATTTATATATGTAAGCATTGACATTATATGAAATTTTGAAAGAGCAAAGTCTAATCAAGATGCTCGAGGCTAATATTACTCTCGTAATAATAGTTCTTAAGAAATAAATAACAGTTGCATGCAGCTATATCCGCGAGGATGCTAGGTAACGTGAAAAATAAACGGGAAGCATTAGCGTTTATGCTCCTATCACAACATTCTGACACCGTATTGATGTAGAACACGTCATGTGTGCCTCGATTCAACGCAATTTTGTTGCGAAAAATTTCGGAAAAGAGCTGAAATACTGAGAAGTTATGTAAATAATGTAGATACTATATAATAGCTTTGGGAGCGAATTGGAGGATTCTAGCAGTCCCCGTCGCTACCTTTATTGATTCATTATTTGTATAGATGCTTTTGTATGATACCGAACTGGGATGGGCGTGGGAGCCGGGTCAGAGTACATTATGGGTATCTATTTTCAGTTTAACGTTTTCTAGTTCGTTAGATACTGTATCTACAGTCTGATGGATCCAATAAGTGTATTCAAAACTGCAGTTTTCAGTGTCTTTATGAGATCAAAGCTTCTGTTTTATTCTGAAAATGCTTTTTTACATTTTAAACGCACACTTTTAGTCTTGTCACGACCCTGACGAGACGGAAATCGGAAAATTTATAATATTGGGTGTGCGAGAAATTTTCTTTTCGTATCTGTTCAATGTCTACGTAAAGAATATGAAGTAATTTCCTCGTATTTATAATGGATGCTCGAGGGGCATTACTTTATTGGTTTATTAGTCAAGTTGAGGTTCATTATGAATTATTACATAATAATATTATGTATACTTCAAGAAACAAGAAATATTGCTTCCTAAAAATTTCGCTTTGACGTGAAGCAGTTAGTAAAGTTTTCGTTTTAGCTTTTAGCTGAAACGAGCTGTGGTTGAAAATATAGTTCTACTTTTGGCAAGACTAGCTATTTCTGGATGAAGGAGAACATATAGTTTATCTTTTGGCGTTTGAAGGCAGGTTTTGTAGTTGCTAATGTATGGTGTGATGATAACAGTTTAGTATTAGTTTACTTGAGGACCTACCTAATAGAAATTGTTTTTTTTTTGGGGTAGTTTCATTGAAAGGTCCCGTATTGGGATGAATATTTACGCATGTACAGATGCCAGCGGGTCAAGCTACCCGAAACTGACATTTGACAGATTGTATTTGATGTGCTGGCGTCTGTACGTGGTGGTTTTAAAATCTACGGAAGAGAGCTGCCCCTTCATTAACACCACCAAACATATTTCTGCCACCAACCAGTGGTGCTCGTTGCTGTCTCCCAGTTTGAAGGGTATGGGTGCCTGTGTAATTCAGCTTTGTCTCGGGATAGCAACGCATCAGTCTTGCACAGACGGCAGTGAAAATATTTTAGTCAATTTACCCAAGAAAATAAAAATCTTACCAGTTAAAACACATCCGACGAGCATAAATAGGAATCCAAATATAGGCAGTACTATCTGGCAGTTGGCTGCGACGACGACGCCAGCGACCGCCAGTCCACCTTCCACCTTCTCCACGCGGAGACGAGATATGGCTGGCGGACATCGTGGCTTGCCCACCGGGGCCCGCACCAAGGGCTCCCCGGGAGGTGACGTAGTCCTGTCAACAAAGAAAAAAAAAACATTAGAATGACGTTCGGTATTCAAAAATGAGTGCTGCTGTGCCCGTCTGTTGATGCCATGACAAAACACAAACAAAAAAAAAAACAAAACAATGTAAAAGAAAAATTAGGCTGTATGAATAAGTACTTTTAATTGAATTGCTTTTTACTTTCAATGTTTAAAAAATCTAATAACAATAATGAATGTTACAAACATTATTATTTCAATTCAATACTCACATTCAATTCAATACTAAATAAATTTAACCCGGCATAATTAATTATCAACATAAACGAGTTCCCTGTTCTATTTATCTAACGAAAACAATAGAGACGACCACATTTCGCCGCCCGTAATTATTATTTAGCAAAAGCAAATATTCTGTTGGCGTTGTTGGAAGTATCTAATATAATCTTGGCTCAACCTTGAAGGTTCAACGTAGACCAGGTACCATGCTATTTCTACCGTAATACCGTCTCGTGATAATTGCCTCTTTCATTGCATTTGAGTTTCTGCAGTTTTTTTTTGTTATTGCTCAAGTGTGAAAAGTATTTTTCCACTGAATATATGTCAGCTAGTCACTCTGGGGAACTTAAATACATATGAGCTGATACGCGTAGTAGGCACATTCAAGAAAAAAGTAATTTAAAAAATAATCCTAATCTTTTAACCTAACCTTACTGAAAAAGAAGATTATGTTGCATTTTGTAGTAACTTAATATAAAAAGTCACCATTTTCTGGAGATTACTCAGTTCAATGCTGTCTAATGATATAAAACGCTAAAACAAAAAGAACTAACGGTATTTAAAAACCGACAAAAAACAGTTACACCGCTAATCTATCAACGTTCGGATTTTACGAGGCTGAGCGAATCGTAAACCATGGCCAGATGCAATGAAGACGTTAATAAAAAAAAGTTGTAAAAACTCATTAAAGTCGAAACAACAGAAAGCAGCAGAGGATTGAACGGGTAATGAGCAAGCGCTGGAGCACTTTGCAGCGCAAGTCATATCATCACCTACGCAAAATAACTGCTAACTGACTAACTCTTGTGTACTATTTAGACAACAATGCGTCAGAATGAAGCCAAATTTTTGAGTGATCCGTCGGAATGGTTATTGTTACATTATAATGATTAACTTATTAAAGTCTTAGAAAAAAAAAAAAAGAAAGAACACAAACCACAAAAAAGAACAAGATGAGGGAAAATATGCGTCATATCCACGCAAAACGGCCATCGCTCAAAATAATACTACGACCCCATACGAGACAGCCCAAGCGCTGGTTTTCAGCGACAGCCGGCGTTGACGTGAAGTAAACCTGTCCAGTATACGATGAAATAGAGTAGAGTTTACAACTAAGTATATTTTGCATCCAGCGCCTTCATAAATAAATCTTCCTATTGAAATGAGATTCCGATTTATTAGAAGGCTATTAAAATTATGTAAACAGAATTACATAGACAAACCGGTTTCATTCAGTTTGCCACAGTCTACGTAATCATTTTCACCAATATTAGTTTCTCCTTGCCTAAAACCACCTAATCCAAGGATGTTCTCAGATTATTTATATTGAGAAATGAGCGCAGTTTGGGTCGGGCCTAACCTCGACGCCCGAAACATTAAGTTTTGAGGTTACCAACATGAAAACATTAATCATTCGACTTTGCAGATAATTTTCTAGCAGATTTGGGCAAATATTTTCAAATTAAATATCAGAGATGATGCTCCAGATCTGCATAGATAGGTACAGGAACTTGGCTGAAATATGAATAAAACTCATTTGACTTCGCTGATTTCTAGATTCAAGCTCGATGTCAAGTGATATGTTGAAATTTTGTTTGATTGATTGATAGGTTATAAATAATAAATAAATCTTATATGTAAATGCAACCTACGTCAGCTACCAATAAATACTTATTGCACAATTTAGTTCACTAACAAACAACCACTCCCACACAATCGTATAGGTAGGTCTAAAATTAGTAAATTTATCTTCTAAGAATACTTCAACATTTACCGGACAGTTGGTGTCATAAACACTATTATCATCGGCTAACGTAATGGTATTTTAAGTACCCTTTCCATCTTAAATAAACGTTTTAGAAATTGCTCTCACGAATGTTAATGCAAACTTGATATAATATGTTGTTTGGACATTGTTACGAGATGGTTCATGTTATGTGTGGATGTTACCTTGGCGTGTTTTGTTTTGATCTGATTCAATTGTTTCTCTTCCTATAAATCAATGTGTAATCCAAATGCATGTTTAGTCTATGACATTCTAACTTTCTAAGAAACCAACCAAGCTAATTATATCTATGGTTCCCACTGTTTAGGTATAAAGTGACAATACTATTTTGGTCTAGAGAGCAGTTAGTCTATAGTTCATGAAGAAAACAAGTAGGATTTAATGATTTTGAATCTGAATGTAAAACTCTGTGTGAATAGCTAACAAGATTTTTATTCTGTGTTTTTGTAAACGTATATTTATCTACTGTCGCTTGGACACTGTGCTGTGATACCAATCCACATTTATTACGACTACTGGACCGAACATTTGAACGCCATCAACAGGTGATAAACTCAAACTCAAACTCAAACTCAAAGTATTTATTTCAATTAAACCAATTACAGGCACTTTTGAATTGTCAAGGGGTCGGTCAGTCAGAGAAATGAAGCTAGTTGCCCATTCCAAAGCGTAGTAGGTACCTATGGAGAAGAACGGGCAAGAAACTCCATGGACACTCTTTTAAATCAAAATATGGTTACAAAGTATTAGTTACATCATTCATGTTAAAAATTATGCATGTGAGAACGATGCAGAACGTTAAAAGCGTCCGTAATGAATAGCCTAAAACAATCCAAATATTAAATTAAATTAAAATAAGCCATGGCAGCAAAGAGATGACCAGTCCCCACTGACGGCGCCCGTTCACGAACATGACGCACGGATTAGCACCATTCAGCTCAACCATTTTGAAGGGAGCTAAACGATCCAACACATGTGCCACCATCAGCGAGACATTTGAGTGAGCATGACATACTCTCAGCCGCCAGGGCACATTCAAGTCAATGAAAGACGTACCCAGTAAATGGTAGCTTTATAGTATGTACCTACATAGTACTCACACATGAGCTATACAATTATACAATACTAGACGATTGAAGTTATATAATGCAAAAATAGTATTTTACAATCTTCAGCGGCTCCAACAGTACTTTCAAATGCTAATCAATTTATTTATGCGTCCTGTGGAGCAGGACCAGCGTTTAGCCAAGCATTTTTATCAGCGATGTAATCTCCCAATTTATAATATGCCTGGCTGCATAGTGTGCGTTTTATACAAGATTTAAATTTCGTTTCATTCTGTTCAATTATGTGGGGAGGTATTTTATTGTAACATTTTAAACAGTACCCCATGAAAGATGAGTCTACTTTAGCCAGCCTGAAACCTGGTTGAACTAATTGGTCCCTATTTCTAGTGATATAATTGTGTCTTTCACCTCTTTTACTAAAAATATGTAGATTTTTCCTTACGTACATAATGTTTTCATATATATATTGACAAGGTACCGTCATGATGTTAATATCTTTAAACAGTTCTCTTAGAGAGTCACGCCTGCGGAGGCTATATATGGCTCTGATGGCTCTTTTCTGCAGAATAAAAATAGACTCGATGTCTGCAGCCCGTCCCCATAGTAAAATACCGTACGACATGATACTATGAAAGTAACTAAAATAGACCAGTCTCGCGGTATCGACATCAGTAAATTGACGGATTTTTCTCACAGCATACGCTGCTGAACTTAGTCGTCCTGCAAGGGATGTTAAATGAGTACCCCATTGAAGCCTTGAGTCGAGCGTGAACCCCAGGAAAACAGTTTCATCGACGAATTCTAGTTTCTCTTGATTCAATTTTATCTCACAATGACTACCTTTGACATTTGGTAAAGAAAATCTTATACACTTAGTTTTTTTCCCATTTAATACTAAATTATTAGCAGTGAACCAATTTTGGATCTGCAGTAGGGCGTTATTTACGTCGTCAAGATTTGATGCACGTCTATTAATTTTAAAAATCAAGGAAGTATCGTCAGCAAATAACACCATCTGTGGTTGGGTTTTTAACAAATGGGGTAGATCATTTATATAAACTAAAAAGAGGAAAGGACCTAATATCGAGCCTTGCGGAACACCCATTTTTACTGTTAAACCGAGTGAATTGACACCATTTATTTGAACTTGCTGTTGTCTATCATTTAAATAAGATTTTACTAAACTGAGCGCAAGTTTTCCTATTCCGTAATGCTCAAGTTTTAAAAGTAAGGTTTCGTGGTCGACGCAATCAAAAGCCTTGGAGAGGTCACAAAAAATTCCTATGGCGTCTTGGGACTCTTCCCACGCTGTAAAAATGTGTTTTAATAAGGTGATACCGGCATCAGTCGTACAACGTCCCTTGGTGAAACCATACTGTTGGTCGTGTAATATTCTGTTGGTGTTAAAATGATTGAGCATTTGGTTTAGCATCACCTTTTCATAAATCATAGCTATACACTTTTAGTTTAAAAGTGCTCCATTAATTCTGGACACACGTGTCCCTCAACGTGGAGTAGTTTAGTGACGTGAGTTTGGCACTGAATTCGTGTCGTATAACTCGTATAACACGCCTATTGCCCAATATAACGGTCTGTGTGTCACTGGTTAAAGTTTATTTTCATTTTCAGAGGAATTGATGTTTAATAAGTAATTCTGTAAAGGGCAAACGATAATTTCGTTCATTTTCTGTTAGCATTTCTAGACGTCATTTCACGTCATCAAACGTGTTTTATTGATTGATTGTTGCGTGAAAATCTAATATCGGAGGTCGAGTTTGAGTAATATATGTGGAGAGTTCTAAATTGATAATTCACTTTTTTCATGTTTTAGCACTACGCTTTGATTCTACAGGATTTTTCCTACCGATTTCATAAGCTCATACATTTGTTTGTAATTTCAACAATTTATTTCATCAAATCCAAAAACGTAACCCATCTTAATCCTCAATTACACTGTGTCAAGGTACTACAATGTGTCAAATTTCTTTAAAAGGTTGTTAACTTTATCCTTGAAGCATTAAGGTTCAAGGTTGATTGGAAAAATTTGACTGGAAAATTTTTTGATTGGAAAAGTTTCGGGTAGTTTGATGTGCTGACGTCTGTACAATAGTACAGACGTCAGCACATCAAACTACATCATAAATATCATCATAAATATATGTATATTTCAAAACAAAGCGACGCTCAATTACCTTTGAAACAACGCTTTTTATACACGATACGCGTTGATTACAGTTAATTGTTTTGAAAATTGAGTTCGTATTTTTGGTGTTTTATCTACAATTGTATCATTCGTATCGTCTATTTGATGTTATTAAAAGTAGGAATAATTTCATTCAAGGCTTGGAAGAAGATATGTATCTATATGTAATCTATATACAATCAAAATAACAGCTTATTACTAAATGCATATGAAAATATATAAAAAAAACACTTTATTAATTTTTTTCGTTCTGTCCGTGTGTCTCTTTATTCCGGCTATTTTCCGAAAAAGCTGGACGGGACTTTCACTGGAAGATAGCTGATGTTATAAGGAGCAACTTTATATTAGAAAAAGAATCATGGTTCCGCGAAAAAAAATTAGAGAACCAAAGTTGTCGACATAGCTCACAGAATAAGCAAGCTGAAGTGGCAATGGGCCGGCCATATTAGCCGTAGAACCGATGATCGTTGGGGTAGACGTGTTCTTGAGTTGAGACCGCGAATCGGTAAACGTAAGGTGGGACGTCAGGCTAAGTAGGTGAGCGACGATCTTCGCAGGATGGCTGGTAGCAGCTGGATGAGAGTTGCCGAAAATCGAGTTGAATGGCGTGCAATAGGAGAGGCCGATGTCCAGCAGTGGACTGCTATAGGCTGATGATGATGAAAAAAAATTAAGCCCACGAAATCCAATTTGCTTTCCGAGACACCCGCGAATGAAGTCGCGGACATAGCTAGTCAGTCAATAATATACTCTTTTCGATACCTATAAAATCACTGCAGTACGTGTTGTCTAGCCTAAGTATAAAGCTACAATATGAAGATTAATTCTGACTTTCCAAATGGATGTAGACGCCAATAATTGGATATCATTGAATGACTGTTCTGCATACAATGGTTCAATAAACTATAGGAAGCGTTCAAGTTATATATAAGCTCACTTATATGCTACTGTTGAAGCTATGTGTCTAAATTATTATAATATGGTTTAATGGGTTCATGAAAAAATAATTTGATTTTGATACTGCATGATTGAAACGACGATAAAGTTAATTTTGAACGCTGGAAATTGAATAGGTGTACTTATCAAACCAATAGATTTACAACTCAATTAACCAACCAGAGCACGACACTGAAACTTGGATTTAAGGGAAGTGCCAGGGTAGCCCGCGAAATTGATCTGTCATTCCATTAGGGTTATATGAACTTAGAGGGTTCTATCGATGATTTTAATAATTATAATTCTATTAATACATACTTATTGCGGTCGCGAATCATATTTTGTTCAAACAACAAAACATCATCATTCATCATTGTTCATACAACCTGACGCTGACCTGCAAATTGCAAAAAACGTAAAAAAAAATGAATTTCGCGGGTTAATCTGCGCTTCCCCCTAAGGTGTGGTCGCCCGAACGAGAGTTGGCAGAAGAAATAATGCAAAAACCACAGACAAAGACTACGTCAGCAATGGGTTGCGCAGACATAATTAATTGTTCCCTTTGTACATTCTTTGTCGTCTGTAGCAATATTAGGTTTTAGCCTTGGTATATATAGGTACCTTCGTTCCCTACCCATTTGGAGAACAATACTCGTGTAGGATGCTAAATTATATTATAGGTACCAACTGGGCGTCACTTCCGTCCCCAGTCAGTTTAAAATGCGACTCATATTCTAAAATAAACGAATAAATAAATATAATTATGCGTTTTGAATGTTGTGTCTGGTCCTCTGCCATTGACTGGACTCGCTATTTTGGTTCTTGACGCAGTTATCTTGTGATACGTCCAAGTTCGAGTCAAGGAGCAGTGATGGCCCTGGGGTAACGGCCGCAACTTGTAGGTTCGAACCCAGACAGGCGCTTTACTTTGTTTAAATTATTTCATCACCACTGCTCTCAAAACGGTGAAAGAAAACATCATGAGGAAACCGGCATGTCCTAGAACCAAAAATTCGAAGTCATGTGACATCACCAACCCGCACTGGGCTGCGTGGACCAACGCGCACAGGGAGTGCGCGTTGGTCCACGCAGCCCAGTGCGGCTCACAGAGAGGAGGCCTGTGTCCCAGCAGTGGGAACATTGAATAGGCTGATTATGCCACGTCCTAGGTTTCCACAGCGACCTTTTGACTTCGGCCCTAAGACGTAAAGCTATCCCAATATCTAGGAGTCCGTCCCTAACCTTAATATACACACACAATAAATTGTGATTTACTTTTGACACGACAAAAGGGATTTGGGGAGCAAATGGGGATGTTATTTCTTCTTTTTTGTTGGTTCTAGGGGTCTTTGGCTCTGTTATTTGCTTATGACACAACGTTGGAATGTGGCGAATAAATTTCGACTAAAACTTTCGATTACCGGTTTAATCGTAGCAAACATTTCTATAATGTATTCATTATTTGTTATTTTTTCTCGTGATTAACATAACAGCTTTTTTATAAATATATGTTGTTTGTTTTATTTTGCTCTAAGGGCTGATTTTTCAATCGACCGATGACAGGTTTTGTATAGAAAAACTGTCAAAAATTCAAAATTATTCCTCTGATAAAGTTATCTGGCGTTGGAAAAATCGCTCTAAGAAGATAATCTTTTAAGGGCTGATTTTTCAATCATCTGATAACTATAGACGAGGAATAATTTTGAAATTTTGACAGTTATTTCATACAAAAACGTCAATTTTGTTCCTCGAACAAAAGTTATCTGGCGATGGAAAAATCAGCCCTAAATTATTTTATTTGTGAGATTGGTTGATGTATCTACTTGTCGCTTATGATGATTGACTTCATAAAATATTCGAAATTTAGCAAATATTTTTTCAAACAGCTCTATCAATACCTTTGCCTAACTAGTTGTAAAGAAAAAAACACAAGTTTCCGCTGCAATGTCCAGATTTCAGCGTTCCTTTTACAAATCAATTGGCGGCTATGATGGTAACATGACAAGAGAATAATGGCGGGAACTTAACGGTGGTTCCGGTTCGGCTGCGTCAATTAACCGTGGTTTCCGATCCACTGGCCGTGGACAAAGTTACTGTTTTCTATTATGATGGATTGTGTACATGTTCGGCGATATTACGTGTTGCTGCAGCGGAATTTGAATAATTTCTATTTTTATTACATCGTTTAGCATCGTACCTAAACGGGTTTTAAAAAGGTTATTTTTATATCCTCTGATGTTATTTTTGATGATAAACTATTTTAGAACTGTGTTATTTTTAAAACTACGGGTTTTATTTTTTAATTGGTATGAAACGTCATCTCCGGTCTTAAATAATCCGTCATGTGGGATGCGATATACGACGGACATGTTCCGACAAAATAAGCAATCACAATCAACACTTTCAGTAGTTATTCCTAGATTATTTTGATTTAGATGAAATAAAGATAATTTTAATTGTAAATCAACTGTCTACTACCTCGTGTGGTTACACGCAACGTTTATTTCAGTTGCTTTATTCTGGTAGACGCAGGGGGCAATTTGCCGTCATTAGCTGTGTAGCAGTCTGTTCAAAAATAGTCGCCGTGCCCCCACACAATCAAGTAATGGAGGACGTGACGAACGAACGTATCCTGTAGGTATACGACCTATTAACACCAATGAGAAAGAAGTTTTGTTTCGTAAAAAAACTTTTTGGCATTTCCGCTTTGGGTAGGTAGATGTCAGATTTGAATCTAGAATCCCTATGTCCATCAAATGTGAAGTGCGTTAGATCGTATATCGTAATAAGATGAAAGAAATAAAGAGATTAAATGTAGTTTATGAATAAGAACTGATGTCTGCCTATTGTGCTAGATAACGACTAACAAATAGATTCCTACCGACATAAACAATACAACATTACCTACAAAGTTTTTATAAGAGGACATTAGAGTCACTGTAGATCGTTGACTGCTTTGCGTGCACATTTTCTGAAACTATACATAACATATTTGGGAAATTCAGGAAAATACAATGACTTTTGGTTTTCCAAAATTGGACACAGCGTCCTAGCTGTCCTTTTTGTGGAATATGACCGTCTATAGATAATCACTTCGGTAAAAATCGTCGCGAGTGGCGTGACGCATTTGGCTCACTCGAACCGCCCGGAGTTCTAATGAATATTTGACTATTAGGTACTTAGTTTATTTTTATTTCCATACGCACACGTAACGATGGGTTTAAAAGTGTCTTCTGTGAAACAATTTTCCTCGAATAAAAGTTTACGATCTAAATCCGACTTTTTTTATTGAAACAAATCTTGTAGTAAAATTCAAACGAGTGATTTGGGATTGCACAACACCACGCAATAAATTATAACCATTACGGATGTTTTAAATCATTGTTTATTTAAAAAACCAATGAAAATTACATCGCGTGGTTTTCATTTCATGGCGATTAGTAGGGTCGGTAATATTGGTATTAACTGAAATGACGACATTATAATTTATTGATATTTCAAAGACCAGTCGTATTATTAGAGTCTCTTGTTTCTCAACAACTATGTGTTTCTTATTACCTAAACAAATGGCATGATATGATTTTTTAATGGCCAATATTTGTGAGTGTTCACTACCGAATACTACTCTGCTTGTAATAAAGTTTCGTAGCATATTTTGATTTTTATTTCCTCATCATCTGTTTATAGCAACAAGGTTTCATCAACTACGAATTCATTTTATCGGACGAATCGTTCAAAGCTGTCAGACGACTCGGATAATTGGATATACCGTTTATTCGACGCTCCCGATCTACTCGACACTCGGGGATCAAATTACGTTCATAGAGACGCAATTCCGTAGCCAGGCGAGTTGATTGATAAAGGGCTGTTATGTCTAAACGCTGAAACCAAAGCTATATGTAGAACAAACGAAGTTACAGAAGGAAACAAGAAAGTTCCTGTTCCACGAAGTCTTAAAGTCGTTTTAAATTAAAGAAACACTTCAAGGCTGTTGGTAAGGATAATAGAAAAAAAAAACTTATAAAAATAAAATATTTTTTACATTTTCTGAGAAAACTTCAACAAAATGAGGAACAACAAAGAGGTCGGCTAGGGATTAAGTGAGAAGATTACGGTTTAAGGCTAAGCTCGTCTTATGCTCCAATCCTGAAGCTTGGAGCTTGGAGCTGCAATAAAATAACAATGCAGGAATTCGTCTCAAAGTATGGGAAAAGATGAAACAATTATGGGAAGTTATGGGAACAATTTGTTCCCATGTCAGGGTCAGGGCTTTGATCCCTCAGATCCCTTATTGGGATAACTTGGAACTTCAAAACACTTTGAAGATTCTCGGGTTCTTGCTGAACATGAGTTTGTAGTTAACATGATTCTGATTGGATAAGTAGTTTCTTACGTGTTTCTCTAATTTCTAAGTTCTGAGCAATGTCAAGAGCACAGAGACAGAGACACAAACATTATTTCTGTGCATCTTGCCGCCATTTCATAGCCAGAAGTTATTATATCAACAAATGATAGCTTAGCTGATATTGTAATGTTTGTGATGTTTCTTACGTATATCGCTTGCATTACGTAAACGTATGATGTAGACAGGTTTGTTATTATATATAATGTTTTTGTATCTGGCGAGACGAGCTAGACTATCGAGCAGATTGCCCCCACTTGTGCCAGACTTAAAGGAGTAAAAGAAATTGTGTATGGAGGCACAAGCTAAGCTGGCACTAGTTGCGCCAGACAGAAAAGGACGATTTAAGTACGGGAGGCATTTACCCAGAAGGGGGGGTTCCCCTCGAGATAGGCAGCTCATACAATCTGTGTAAGCAAACTGAGAGAGTTATAAGTTAGGTTTTCGTTTCAGACTGGTATCTAGTATCAACTTTCGAGTTTTTTTTAAAGCTTAACCTAATGTCATTTGATGGATGGGTTATTACCGACTTTTACAACAGAAATAACTGTTTTTATTGTAAACGTTGGCAATAAAACTAAACTGTTACTGGTTTTTAAGAATCTAGAGAAAATGATTGATAATAATAGACTTAGTATTGTCTTTTTTGGCAAGTGGTTATTATTAGTTAAAATGGTGGTCGAGGACTTGGTTTCGAATCCCAGGTTGGAAAATGTTACAGGTTTTATTCGGGTATTTCTTTAGCTACTTAAATGTGGCTGAAAAAATATAGTCGTGATGATAAAGCAGAATAAAAACGAATAACAAAAGGAATTTAAAATCGGTACGACTTCAAAGTTCAACTAACGGTCTTCCTCCAACTAGCCATGAGCGATGAGGAAGCGCAGAGGCAATTAAACATAATTCACTTGAAACGGAACACACAATAGAATTGTACTACAGAGTACATATTTCCTTTCTGAGCGGAACTTTCTGCGTTATCTGAATACTAATGAGGAGCTCCGCCCACCGATCGATGGCTCTGAGTAAAGGCGCGGTCAGACCAACACAGAGCAAGAACAGATTTGTTTTCAAAATTTCGGGGGGAAAAGTTCTTCAGAGGTACTCAAAGTTTTCTATATCTTGCAGTTCTTTTTTCCACATTTCTGAAATATGGAAAAAGACCTGCTGATTTATAAGAAAACTAGCTTCTGTCCGCGACTTCGTCCGCGTAAAATTTCCGCTCATCGCGTCGCGTCCCATCGCTCGCCCGTGCTACTACCTCGTTTTCGCTTAGTGTTCTTTCTGACTTTTTTCATTTTGCTCGGCTCCTAAGGGTCGTAGCGTGAAGTTAGATAACCTATAACCTTCCTCAAGAATTGGGCTATCAAATGCAATAGATTTTTTTAATCTGACTGGGTAGTTCCGGAGATTACCCCCTACATACATACAAACAAATTTTACCTCTTTATAATATTAGTATAGACACTACACAAGAGAAAAGGAAAAAGTATGAAACAGCAGATGACTTTTCGATTTTTCCTTTATTTTGAAGTTGGCCCCAAAGAAATAGAGGTCCATAGCCCCTAAAAGATTGCCAAAGAATTTAAAATCAGCCTCCATAGATAGCCTATAATGTAGTCAGCCTCATGGTAGTGTAATTGTAAGCTAAACAATTATATCGCGGTGAGATTGCGCTGGTGAGAATAGATATAAATGTTCTTAGAACGCGAGCGAGTGTTTAGTCTGAGTGCGTGATTAGTGTTTATTCCCCGGATGCGGTTGCTATTCGGCTTCTTCAAAGGTTTCTTCGTTTTGATAAGCGGTAAATATTTAACGCCCGAGAGCATGAACAGGATGAGACACCCATTTATGTGATGATTGTTTTGGTCTGAGTACGAACGTCTTTTACTTGTGTCGTCTGCATTCGCCTTTAGATTTAAACTGAACCATGATTTGGTTTTATCATAACAGCTGTTAAAATAATATCAAAAGCGCTTTAGACTGTTGCTTTTTCATGAAGTTTGTAGCACTAAGTTTTGATAACTCGCTTGGAGGACGTTTAACGAAACTGCAGTTTTGTTTCTTGGAAATATTATATCGTAATATTGTCTGAAGTTAGGAGATAACTATAACTTTTACAGTCCTCTGGAAATGTACTGTGAGAGTTTTAATACGTTATTAACGTTTATGCAACGTCCATAACACGTTTTCTTGGCCAAACTATTAAATAATAGGTCACGTGAAAGTCGTATCGTGGATTATTTTCAGTTATCTTATAATAAAACAATTTTATCTTATCCGAGGTATTATCTAATACCAATAGACGTAGTATTTTGGTAGATTAGCAAACTTTAAACTTGTTAAATCTTAACTATCTTATCTGTTGTTGGGATTGGGCCACTGGCTGGTTTATTATTTCAAATTTCAAGTTTCGAAGGCGGCCATCTTGGTATTTATTTATGGTAGCAACTAGAAGCCAGACAGACGGCTTGGTACCTGCTGGTGCTATGGTATGTCGACTAATGGATAAATTATCGAGCTGATAAGTCATATTAAAGGAAACAGTACCTACAGTTACTAGCTAGCTGTACTGTACGTTGCAATTTCATTTTAATGTGTAACTAATTGACTTTTCATAACTCTGACACATTACATCTCAAAGTACAGTCTCATTTGCATTCAAATGTAAGATGAATTCATATGTATAAAGGGTGTGTAGATGTGGCGTGTATCTACATAAGTAGGTATATGTAAAAGTTACGTAACAAAGCAGAAAGGCAAGGGTTTTGGAGACACACAGGTGCAGAATTCCTATTAAACTTTTTACGGCTTCATCGAAGCCAGTGATGATATTCTTTCCAATCTCGCCTCATTAAAGTTCCATCAGGTGTGAATTACGTTCCGACAACTCGATGTAACATGTAACATCGAGATGATTATAGATTGTGGCAGGTGAATAAATAGTGGCAACACTACCAACGTGCGGAAGCGACGGAGTGGAAACCAGACTGGGTTCAACGCCCCTGTCCCGGTCCCAAGCGGCGGCGCCCGCGCTTGGTTACTGTGCAACCTTATAAATATTATGCACCTAAAGAGGATATGCAGTAAACAAAAGCTAGACGGTGCCGACGGGACGGTGCCTCAGGAAGCTATTTTGAATATTCAAAAGTAAATAGAAATTAGTTAAGCAAAGTTCAAAGACTGCGCTGTGCAGCTGTTTGCATCTCAAATAAGTTGAAGACTTTTTTGATGACATTGCTGATTACCAACGAGTTTTATGAATTTAGTTTGTACTGAAAATGTGTTGGTTTCTTTTTATTTATTTTTTCCTGGTTGTACTCTAACTACAGATTAACAGTCAGATGGTTTTAACCTAGCAACAGGCTGGGGCTGTCGATGTGAATAAAAAGACAGATTATAACATCGGATATCTATGGACTATAATAACCTACATATAATAATAGTACCTGCAGGGGAAAGGCTCTTCTCATACTGAGAAGGCACGAGCATTGATCACCGCGGTTGGTCAAGACGGGTTGGCGATTTCAGACTTATATCAACTATATGAGTTCAGGTTTCCTCACGATGTTTTCCTTCACCGATGCCAGTAATGTCCAAGATAAACACAGAAAGTAGGTACCTACTATCGCCAAAATCTATATCTGACCACCGTAAGGACTATTCCTGCTAGCAGCGCATATTATTAGTCGACCTAAGAAGGATCCTCTTTTGTTTTACTAACGGACGCAGCTGTGCACAGAATTTTGTTTTTAAAATGGTCAGATATAGGTTTTGGCGATAGTACATACGAATTTAAAAAGTCACTTTGGTACTTGCACGGATTTGAACACACAACGGCCACAAATCTTTCTGACACAAAAAATAGCTACCGACACACAAAATACAAATAAGGATGAAAATTATTTAGACAAAACAACAGCAAACCACATAAAACAATAGATATTCTAATTACCATTTGCCGCTGAGGTTAATTTATCAGCGCAATCAAAATAATTTTCCATTATTCAAAGACGCGCCGTGTTTGAATAACGGAAAATTATTTTCAAATGTAAACGGGGTTAATTTATGAATTCACGCGTATTGTAATATTAAGGGTAACTACACTACACAGGCAAAAAGAGAGGAGTTTTCATAAATAAAATGCTTTAAAATGAAGGGCTGTTAGAATTAAAGTCGAAATTTATAGGATAGACAGCAGATAGACAGGTTAATAGAATATTTATGATTGTGCACCAGTACTTAGCTTATGTAGGTCAAAGGTTTCAAATGAATGTAGCATAATCAGCCTATAATGTTCCCACTGCTGAGACACAGGCCTCCTCTCTTCGAGAGGGCTATAATCTCACGCGGGCCCAGTGCGAAATAGTTTACGGGAATTCCATTCGCTAATCTAGTTTTTACTGACCTGTTATTTTATGTCATCAAGTTAAAATGTGAAGTTCAAAAAAACCTTTTAAGAATCAGTCCTGTTGATCTATTCTGTAAAAATCTCACCCTGAAAACTTAGGTGAAATGACAGATGTCACGATTGACAGCTGTCAATAGTCTCAATTCCTAGCACTATTCCAAGCATCTGGTGAAATGACAGCTCAATTCATCTTAGTTTTTAGGGTGAGATTCTTACAGAATACACCGGCTGTAAGTAGTAATTTCTAAAGCTGAATAAAATCAATAGTTACCCACTGAAGAAGATAAAAAAAAAATAGTTATTTTCGAATGTAAACATAATAAAAAGTACAGTAATGTAATGTAACGATGTTAAATGTGTCTGCAGAACATAACCAATGACGTCATAGCACATGCCTACCACATTATTCGCCGATAACCGTGTTCTTGATTGACGCCGATGTTCCGATTCATGTGATTAAACCATTTTTGGAAGTTTGCCAATTAGTAATCTCAATGTATTGTTAACGATAACATATGATCAGCGTATAACGTTCCCACTCCTGGGACACAAGTATACTCTCGGTGAGAGGGCCACGCGGGCCCAGTGTGGGTTGGTAGATGTCACACGTCTTTGAATTTTTGGCTCTAGGAAATGTCGGTTTCCTCACTATGATTTCCTTTACCGTTTTGAGAGCAGAATCATAGTATCCTACTTCCTATCTTTCTAATATTATAAACGTGAAAGTATGTATGGATGGATGTTTGTTACTCTTTCACGCAAAAAACTACTGAATGGATTTGGATGAAATTTGGCACACAGATGTTTTATAACCAGGATTAACATATAGAATACTTTTTATCCCGATATTCCCACGGGATCGAAACTTATGCGGGTGAAACCGCGGGGCGCAGCTAGTAGTTTAATTAAAGCGAGCCAGAGTACGTACCTATATATGTTTAATTAAAGCATGTCGTGTTAGAAATTAGTCTTTGTGCAACGATGCGACTAATAAGGTTTTAATTGGAGAATACCTAGGAATCCTAATTGCCATTTGGGATATTATCTGAAATTTACACTTGAAAAGTCTGGAGTTACGAGGATTTAGAAGGATCTCACGAGAATATTATGATTGTCATACAGACACCTATCTTGTGTGTTTTGTTAAGATTAAAGGTAAAGAAAATGATTCCTTTATAGTTACTTACAAGGATGGAATAGTTAAAATACAGCGATATAATATGTATACTTAAAACTTAAGCTCTAGAGATGTTGAGAAACGTCCTTAATCTAAAGTGTCATTTGGAGCGGAAATAACTTTGAATTTAAGAAATTGTGTGGTGGTTTATTTTCACATCTTATCCCTTCTTACAAGATCAACGAAAGCTCTTCAGTAATGACATTATAAACATACTGTTATTCATGTTTTATATTTTATAGATATAAAACTGTACCCCAACCCGAAGAATTTTTAAGGAAACTCCTAATCCATTGCTTCATATGATTGAAAAAATAGTCATCTCAATAACGTAAATAACGCAATGAATATTGTAGAATTGTCAATATGAAATGCATTGCAATTTTAGTGTGTTACGTAATCACCTTGGACGAATCTTCGCACAATATGTAAAGGTCTTACTAATACCTTATTTAATCAAATAGAGATCTCACAAAAGATACAGCCAGTATCACTTGAATAGACGTAGGTATCTTTACATAATAGTCCCCTTTCCTGAACCTTGATTTCGATACCTATTGTGAAAGAACTAAGTGAACAAAGAAACGTCAATAATATAATTAAAGATGAAAAGGTGAGATAGGAACCTAGGAAAATATAAGAAAAACTAATGCCTAGTAGTAAAATAATCTGTCATTATCTTTAGGAAGTTTACCATAAGATTTAAAAGAGCGATGCTGAAGATGCTGTAGGTATGTGATCATAATCAGATAAAAAGTCTGCATTATGTTTTATTAGCGAACCGGCTACTTCGCACGGTTTTTGCAACAAATCATCGAGATTTATGTATTACTGTACTTTTAATATTGTATTCCTCCATAAGTTCTCTAAATTATGGTGAAAACCGCATCAAAATCCGTTGCGTTGCATAGAAGAATAAGGGGGTCACACAGACAGACACGAAAAGCAACTTGCATTATTAAAAAAAAAACGTCTTAAAATATACCTAATAGTCCTCTTTGTGTAGTCGTAGCTAAGTTGCTGTATCCCATAAAACATACTGGCCATACGGGTTTTGAATATAGAAAAAAAAATAAAGAAAATGGCGTCCTCCGCTCCCTTAGAACTGAAGGCCAATTCTCGTAATTTAAAACGTTCAAAATCTAGTCGCAGTCTCATCTCGGCGACAAACAAATGTCAAAAACTTGGCAAAATGTAGGGAAATTAAGTGGTATTTTTGACAGATTGAGACTGAGATTAGACGTGATTAGATGTGAACGTTCTTAAAATTACGAGAATTGCCCCTCAGGTATTCAGCGGAGCAGACATGTTATACAACAGTTAAAGTTTTTCTCACGTTGTTGGACATCGAATACACTCGAGGAGCTACAAAACTCGTTACAGTAAGTAGTGAGCAGCGAAACGGCAGGACCTTTCTACCTTTATTTCTTTTTGACATAAAAAGCAAGCGTTCTAAAAGAAAACTGTACCTAACATTCTTAGTAAAATGGAAGAAAATTCTTTGTTAAAACGTTACGTCTTTAGAGCCATCGTAAGAAAAGAATTTGAAGTCTTTAATGTTAGTATGCTTACGTCATAGTTGGTAATATATAGCTTAGGAGTCCCGAATTCCATGTCTGGTTACAAGGGTTTTAGCTGAGTATCTTATAGATGGGCTCAGGGTTTCGATTGCTCGTAAATTAAACTGCTTGAGGCAAAGGTTCATTGTTTGGTCAGCCTTCGGGTAAGCTGAGTTTTGATCAAACACATTGTTATGACTTATAGATTAAAAAAAAGAAGAAATCGCATAGCGTCTCCTGATTTTTAGCATAGTCAATCAATCTACCTAGCCTTTTCCCAATTATGTTGAGGTCTGTTTCCAGTCTAACCGGATGCAGCTGAAGAGCATTTTACATGGAGCCACTATCTACCTGACCTCCACACGCCAGTTACTGGGCAACACGATTTACAGTATAGTTAGGGGCTAAATTTATTTTAATGTAATGTAATTGATTGTGCCCTTAGAAAACGCATGACGCAGACTTATCATTAATGTATTTTACGTTACATTAGATGTAATGTTTATTTTGACGTACACATTTGGATTGCAGCGTGATACACGTGAACAGGTAGTGTTTTACAGTTTAAGGTTATTTAGCGTCCGATAGTTATAAATTGGTAAAATACACACTAACTAATTCTCTCTCGCATGTCATGGTATAATGTCAGAGACTCAGAGTTTCGTTTCACGTGTGGACATTATTTTTAGCGTATGCAAATCAGTTTCTAGTTTCATCCGTATAATAATATTAGTTTCAGTAATCTGGAAATAAACTATACTAAATTGGATTAAATACGAAACTCACATGTACAGGGTCAGGATAATAGCACCGCATTTTGTCCACTAAATAGGTAATTCACGATCCAATTACCGCCAATCATGAGGCACGCCAGAATCGAATGATCCGATTAATTTCACTCACTCGAGATCGTCGCATGGAATCGAATGAAATTATATTCGGAATCGAGAGATTTTATTGGATAGATCTTATATGACTGGCTGGGTGTGTGTCGTATATTTCTTATAGGTATAGTGGAAGATATTGGGTTTGTTCATTTTCTTGCTTTTAGTGTTCCGCACTAAAAGGAAAACATTTATGGCGTGATTCGATTATCTGGAGGCTGTCACACTCGATTACCTTGGGATGGACGCTCTGACACTTCAGCTTTTTTTTTGTAACTTATAGGTATTAAAATTTGACAGCGAAAAAATCCTATCAAATCTAATAAATATATAATATTATAAATGTGAAAGTTTGTGTACTTGGATGTTTTTTTACACAATAACGCAAAAATGGCCGAACGGATTTGGATGAAATTTGGCACTCAGATAATTTATAACCTGGATTAACACATAGGATACTTTTTATCCCGGTAGTACGTTCCCGTGGATGGATTTCCTCCAACTGGCAATCAATATTTGACATTTACCTATAATACGTATTTATGAAGATTGCCTCAAGCTAAAACATCGGACAAAATATTTTCAGAATAGGTTATTTTCATCTATGTATTTTCTTATCACAATCTCCTGGGAGCAAAGGAGTTACCGAGGTTATTAATATACCTAGTATTGGGGCCCAAACCTTCGAATGTAAACGGTAAATCAATCCGGAGCTAATATTTGCTAAGCTTTATAGGCAGGGGACTGGCTGGATAGAATATCAGGTCACTATACCGCGGCGCCGACCTTACCTATCTAGTTAAATAGTCGTGAAGAAAATAATTGTAAAAAAACTCTGGCTGGTTTTGTAGATTGTCTATTATTGATTTGCTACGGCTCAGAAATGTGTTTGTAGAGTTTGATATGGTGGGGGGTTTTAGATAAATAATATGCTGAGAATATTGCCTATAATGCCTGAATATATGTATTCACAAAGGCAATAAATTCAAAAATATTTTTTTTTCAAACTTAATACTTTTAAATAGTAGTGATGAGCCGACTATGGGTTTGCCAATTTTTGACTAGCTATAGTATCTGAACAGGGCCCTAATTCACTATGACCACTTTACGATTCCTTACCAAAGCCACGTCAATTCCTTAGCTATTCCCGCCAATCTCGCGTTGATTTCGCGCGGTTTCGTTCATTGTGTCATAGAGAATTACGGCCCTGATGGAGTTATTTGATTGAATTTTGGTAAGCAGACTGGGAACGGCAGTTTAATTTATTGTTGTATTGTCGTCTGCACCTTGTATTTTATGCTATGTGCATAATATTAAATTATTGAAGTGCAAATTAAACCATATAGGTGTTTTTATTACGTACTATTTTATTTAAACAGCCTGTCAAAGCACCTGTTTTTGTCATTAATTTTCAGAATGAGTTCACTATTGTATGTATCACATCTATAACACCATATTTTGTAAGCAAATAGACGTTTACGTATCGTCAATGGCCAATAAACTGTCAATTAATACTTATTGTTAACAAAAATGTATACCGTCTATTGTTAATTTGCAGAGGGTTGTCCAATGTCACCTGTGCTCTATTTATAGGCCTGCTCGACGTTCACGTCCCGACTATACATAGTCGCCTACTGTCGTCGCCGTGAAGTTTCATCAAGATGCCGTCTTTGTGGGGGTGACACGATATAAAATATATTTATAAACGTAGGCAAGCCTTGGCAACACAAACTGGAAGTATTCGGAAATTTGTTTACCGAAATCAGGCCAATTGGCAAAAAGTTTACCGTAAAAACAAACAACTTTATATTTGAGGGTTTTTATTGCGTATGAGATTGAAATGGAGCAACGGTTTACAGAATACTGACTGGTCTTTTAGCTAAAAATTATAAATGTAATGTTACTATTTCTTTTAAATGACGTTACCAGGTAAGTATAGGATTTATTATGAACTCTCGAAACCACCATTATCATAAGCCACACAATATTTTTCCATGATACCTGATCCTGGCATCATCAACTGTCAACCAAGAGCAAGTGGATTAATTGACCATGCCATGGAATATTCCATGGGTACTTGCGTAGATAATACCTAGCGTACCTACCTACACATTTATCCAGTAATATAAAGTGTTCATCCCGCGCTAATCACACCTTCCGGTTCATTAAACGGTGGTCGAGTCAGATGATTGACGCTGACGACCATTGTCAATTATTTGTAATGGCAACATTATTACATACTGCGCACCAAAGCGAAAAAAACAGTTGAACGATGACTTTTTGAATTTGAAAAATGGAATTAAATCCAGCTGCTGAGTGCTGTTTCTTTCAGACTCAGTGAGATCTGTATAGAAATTCTGTGTTTATAGGTCTTGAAATTCAGCAGAAAGTTATCAGCTTATTTTATTTACTTGTCTTGAATGTCCTAAAAGGTCAAAAAACGCCTAAATATCACTTAGTTCTTCACAGAATTACAGCGAAACTAATTACATCTCTCACGATGCATTTTACAATTCGGAACTTCACTCCGACATTGTTTACACACATCTAAGTATAAACATTTAAATTGTATTGTGAACATGTCACCGCATTCAAATGAGCCAGCAAATACGTCACTAGTAAATCCTCTTAGCTCGTTAACCGTGTTTAATACTGTTCATGTATTGTGCTAGTTCATTATGTGGCTTACTGAAGCCCTGCAGGGTTATGGCCGAGGTCGCAAGTGTGCCCTACGCGCGTGACCACATGATTAATGTTGCCAGTTAGAAAATATTGTTTCTGAGGAGGAGTTAGTAAAGAGTAGGTATGTATATTGGCGTTTTTTATTAGGTGCTGAACACGTGGACGTGTTTTTGTTAAGGCCAAGCCAATAATTAATCAAACAACTTTAGGTACCGACCCCAAATTTGAACGAATTGAAGGGGAAATGGTCATTTTGATAGAGAAAGAACCGGTTCAAACCATATGCGAGATGCGCAGTTTAATTTATATTTAATTACAGGCAGTATGACATTCTCGTTTTCTGACAAAAATCCCCATGTCATTTGTTATCAGATATAAAAATCGTTGTGTGTAATTTGTACATGTTACAATGGCGATGCCGATGGGCTAACCACCCGGGCCTCATGTTCCCACCGCATATTTTTTAAATCGGTCAGATCTCGGTTAGCAGAAATATGCATCACAATATTTGGTCTATGATAACAACAGCGAAGATTGATTGTCTAACTAAAGATATCTAACTACAAACAACTCGGGTAGGTACCTACCTACTTATCTTGTTTATGTAAATTTTTAAGAAGCCATTTTTTTTCTTTCGGAGAAAATGATGGCGGGTTGTATTTACTCGCCGATTTTTATAAATAACGAAAAAAACTATACTGCGTTATAGTGCGTATATGTAAATATTGTTATCATTACCCTGAAAACTAGCCCAATGAACTTTTAGGGCAGATAAGTAAAGTACCTTTGTGAAATACTCTTCCCTGATCGCTTTTGTACTCTGTTTAGGGCTCTATTCTATACCTACCAAGCATACATTACTTCGTTGAGTTGCACATAATATAATTGAAATAGGACCCTTCCAAATCTTTAGATCAGAGACAGATGCAGCCAAGACATAAAACCATTACAGATGATAAACGACGCTTGCACTGACCAAAATATTAATATAACAGAGTGTCTTTAAAATTATAAATAATTCTGGCATCTCTCAGGGTCGAAATGTAGGGCAGATTCTATTTAAAATTAAAATGTAGGGCAAACCACGAAAGTGCAGTCGCGGTTGGTCAGTACATATAAAACTATTCACTTTATGTAGAAGCAGGTGACGTCAGAGTTATATAAAATATTGTGCCAATGTTTGGATGCAGCTGTATGCAAATCTTGGCAAAATCGATAGGCTTTGCAGTTGAACTTACTACACTTCTGCTTCGCTACATTTTAAAAGCATAGACTTGTATTTTTAATACAAGGCTATGCTTTTGCGAAGAATTAGTGAATGACGCTCTCTTCAATATTGTGTAAGTAAAGACTATCAGTCGCTATCGGGTGGCTGGTAGCAGCTAGATGAGAGTTGCCAAGAACCGAGTTGAATGGCGTGCAATTGGAGAGGCCTATGTCCAGCAGTAGACTGCAGCAGTGGCTGGTGATGAAGGACACATGAACACGAACACATCACAGACTAACTGACGTAATTAACCCTATACAATTAAATGCATGACTCTCACTTAAATTGAGCACATTTAGCACATGTCTTGATAACCTTATTAAGCTTCATATCCTGTCTTAGCCATTCTTAGGATTTTTATTGGTGAGTAAGTCTTTCTTTTAACATAGCCGGCATTTGGGTTACGCACAGAGAAGTTAAAAAAAATAGTACAAAAACTATTTATGCCAACATTATGATTACCGCGTCCATATACTAACTTATCATTTCACTAGCTAAGATTTATAATATCTAGACTGTTTGCACTGACTGACTGCCTTGACTGTTTGTCTGTCTGTTTTTTTGACTGTTTTTTCTGTCATTAATTCGCACATTCATAACTCTCCCACATAAATCAAAAGATAACTGATCAAAGAAATGTAACAATTTAAAAAAGAAACGATAAAAATAATCACGAGAGTCAAAGCCATTTACATGTTACAGAGAAATATATAAAATCTGTTACATTCATGAACGAAAGCACACTGGATAATCTATACATTTTAATCTAATATATTATTTTAATTTAATCTAATATACATTTTTTTAAATTTTTGTTTATTGCTAAATGGGCCTGCTCTTGGCCCCAATCACGCCTGATGGAAAGCGATGGATTAGGTCTATGATGGAACGAGCATGTACATATTATAAGCAGTCAGACTGACACACGAAAACCGATATTACCTTTTCGTGTCTGTTTGTGTGACTGCGTTGTTCTTCTAAACTACGTAATAGATTTTAATGCAGTTTTCACTATTATTAAGAGAATTTGTTCAGGAAGGTTTATGTGTCCAACCACCTAAGAATAAAGAAATTTCATTGTTTTGCTAAGTCGTAAAAACCGTGTGAAACAGATGCGGGTCGTTGATATTAAATAGAAAAAAACAAAAAGCCTTGATTAGGTCAATCAGGCGACATGTAACATCTACCAACCCGCAGATTACCTACCACTCCCTCTCGAAGAGAGGAGGCCTGTGTCCCAGCAGTGGGAACATTGTAGACTGATTATTCTGAGGTCAATCAGATGATTGTGACAAACACAAGATGATCATTTATCTTCCTGTCTAGAACCGGCTTTATCACGCTTCAGCAGACGATTAATACATTAAGTAAGAAAGCTCAGGGTTTACGCATTCAGCAATATCGTTCAGGGTCACGGCTTTCGTGATTACATCTTATTAGAACTTGCCGTAAAAATCACTAAGCATTCGAATACTACGAGTTTACGATAATCGAGTTGAATTAAAATGTATTCTTTTTAAATACGCCTACGAATATGCTACGGTGCTACGCCGTAGCAAAGTGCCCTTGTTGCCTTTTCAAATATTTGTTTTTCTTTTTACTTGTTGTTTTCTTGACTCGAAATGAAAGAAGTGTATATTTATATTAGTTTTTTGCGTGATACGTGTCAGTAAGGTTAATTGAGTAGTATTTTAGTGTACCTTTAGTTATCGTTATGTTTGCAATAAAAGGAATAAGTCTGAAATAACAAACAGTACAACATTGAAAATTGCAAAACAACACTTTGTTTTCAGAAGTCTTTAAAGATCAAATAGCGAAATGTGGAGCGTTAACAGCTGCTTATTTATTAGATGTACTTACGTAAAATACATATGTTATTTTCACGTTGCCTAAAAACGTAAAGCAATAAAAGAACAAATAATTCTCTTGCGTAAAAATAGACTGACCGGTGGTATAACCTGGTTACTGCGATTGTGTATTTTATTCGGGTGTCGAAAAGACCACATCTGCTCATCTGCTGAACGTAATGCAAACATTTATTTTATCTTCAACTCGCGACGCGCCGCTGCCTCGCACGGTATTTACGACTTGACAAAACATTGAGATTTATTTAACATATGTAAGTTGAATAGACGTACATATTATACACATAAACTTTCCGGAGTAAATTCTCTTAATGATAACGAAAACTGCAGCAAAATCCGTTGCGTAGTTTAGAAGCACAACACGGTTATACAGACAGACACGAAAAGCGACTGTAATTTATAATATGTTTATAAGACACTAAACAAGCATCGAGTTCTCGTAGTAAAAGTACGCGATTTATTTCGTGTTTTGCAGACATAATACGGTAAATTGTGAAGTCGTGGCGTGCTAAAGGAACAGCTTTGAATGGTGGTTCTTCTGAAATTAGTCGTTTTGCGTGAAAGCCATGACCCTCGAGTGATGAAGGTCGGTGCCGTGGCAGTCGGCGACGTAGCCTTTGCCTGCGTTATACAACTGTACACGGAGGCTTTGTTTCAACCTCTTTAACATGCGCTTTAGATGTTAGTTTCATATTAATATTTGCATAAAAATAACTTACTATGCAGCCGCATAGTTGTTTAAGTTTCCACGTGGTCCAACCACGTGGAAACTTTAAAATGAATATAAATGTACCGAGTTTAAACTTTGACATATTTTAGCCAGCACGTGCCTCCTTTTCCAGTAGAGAGAGACACAAGATAAGTAATAAAAATTCGTATTCTTTTTAGACATAGGTACCTAGATCAAAGCTATTGTGCCTACATATTTTTTAATTTCATAAAATTTAGAAGAAGTTGCTTTATTTGAATATGTTAATGTTAGACCCCGTAGAAGATGGCGGAACGAGCTGGAGAAAACAAACGACCAGTGGTCCATTTTAGGCCTGGATCGAAAGAGCTGGAAGTTATGGGGAGAGGCCTTTCTCCAGCAGTGGCATGATGTAGGTTAACATTAATGTCGTGTACACCTGTTGGCGTACCTATTTTAAATAAATTAAATTCTTGACACAACTCAATGATTTCAGATAACGTTTGAATAAAAAGTGAAATAAATGCATCCAGTAAGTTCTAACATAGCAATAATATCTGGGCTAACAGCGAATGGTGTTAATGTAACAGTAAAATAAAACAGACCGAACATAACACTCAATGTTTTCCTGTTTTATTGCTTTTTACTGACGTTACTAAGATTGCATGTGGTATTTGTATCAAGGAGAAACGGAGAAATCTTTTACTGTGAGAGAATTTTATTTCATTAATTCATTATTCACAATTTACTTTGTCTAAATTATTTCAACACCACTGCTCTCAAAACGGTGAAGGAAAACATCGTGAGGAAACCGATATCCTAGAACAAAAATTCGAAGACATGTGACTTTTACCAAGTCGCACTGGGCTCGCGTGGTGGATTATACTCCACTTCCTCTCACCGAGAAGAGGCCTGTGTCCCAGCAGTGGGAACATTATAGGCTGATTACGCTATCATGCTATGCTATGTGAGCGCATTGAAATTTTCCATAACAATTACCTGGAAACCTGTCTGTTCTGCAAAAATCTCACCGTGAGAACTTAGGTGAAATGAACTTGACGTGAGCTGTCAATCTCTAGCGTTAGGTGGAATGACAGCTCACTTGACACTCACTGGTTTTTGATGCTTGATAAATATGTGGGTGTAGAAATTGACTAATGTGACCTGCATATGATGAATAATCTGAATATTTGACCTATATCATCTGAAGAAACGGATGTTTATCACCGAATAAACCATTATTACTTTGATGATTTGATTACTGCGGCGGTTCTATATCTTTGGCGGAAACGAATCGAGGCGAATAAATATTTGGAAGTTCAAACTTCGATTGAAATATACTCTCTAGGAATTCGTGGTATGTATACGTAAGATGGTGGGCACGTGCTCCTTTTGCTAACACTTCTCATCATGATTATGCGGGTTTTAACAGATATTTTTATCTATGTTATGCTGTTCGGGAAACTTATAAATAGTGTTCTTAAACAATGTCCAATTGAAGGCCAGTTACAAGTTTCCACTGATAAACACTTGAAACAAAAAAAAAAGACGATAAAAAAGATCGGCACAAAATACCTATAGGTAACATAGGAAATAAAATTACACGATCGACTAATACAGACTAAAAATCATTTAGACGCAAACAATTAATTTTCTGTAAAGAAGCTTTTTACCAACAAATGCTTAAGCCGACAGACACTGGTATTGAAAATGTCCAAATCATGTTCACTAGTCAGTTTATTAAAACTTTGCCCGCACGGATTAGAAACGTGTTCTGCCTGTACGCGGAATTTGAATAAGGGATATCTTTATCTATGGTCATAGCTTATAATGGAAATGAACAGCTTATACATAAAATCTAAAGATAAAAAGAAGATGGAGATTTTGAATAATGAATGAATGAATTTGACCTATCACTCCAACAGTATTAGTAACTGAAATTACGGTCCACAGTAAGAATAAAAGAAAATAACCAAACAAAGAGAAAGCCGCAATCACCACAACAGAAAAAGATTTCAAAGAAAATTGACAAAAGAACCTGGAAGAAATTCATTTGCATTTAATTCATATTTTTGTCATAGTCCCGTGTGAGTACGTATCAGAGCAGTACGCTTACGCGCAAAAAAAATAGATCGTCAACCTTTTTCACGTTTCCATAAAGTTGAACTTATATTTATATCTCCTAGTGATTATTTTATTCACGACGATCACGATGAAGACGTGTGCAATTTGCAATGATCACTTTAACGATGGGGTGCAATGTGGTAGCTGCAAGAAGTTCTTGGATTTCTCTTGCGCAAATGTGTCTGAAGCGGGTTGGAGAAAGCTGGGAGCCGACCGAAGAGCGCAATGGAAATGTCCTGCATGTAAATCGTCACCTGCTCTGCTTTCACCGCAACCTACTGCTTCATTGGATACAGTGCTGGATGAGATTCGCGAGCTGAGGCAGCAGCTGCTGAGCTTGCCAACCGTAGTCAGCGACATAAGATCGATTAAAGATGAGTTGACAGAGCTTAAGAAAAGTTATGATTTCTCTAGTGGTAGACTCGACGAATTCGATACCAGACTTGCTGAACTCGAAAAAAAATCCTCCGAGTTTGAGAAGCTTCAAGACATTGTCTCTTCATTGCAGACTGAGTTGGCCTCAACTAAGCTTGAGCTTTCTTCGTTTGATCAGCGATCCAGGCTAAACAATGTGGAGATTAAGGGTGTCCCCCTAAAGAAGGATGAGAATTTATTCTCAATCGTTGACGCCATTGGCAGCAAAATCAATTACAAGTGTTCTCAGACCCAGATTAATTACATCTCGAGGGTGCCTATACATAATTCCAAAGAAAAATTAGTGATAGTGAGCTTCCTCAATAGGTATATAAAGGAAGATTTTATTGCGGCTGCACGTGCTGATAAGGATCTCTCCACCTCTGACATAGGTTTTCAAGGAGCGCCACAACCTATTTATGTCAACGACCATCTAAGTGTGGAATCCAAAAAACTTCTGACTGCAACAAAAATCGCCGCTAAGGGGAAACACTATGAATTCGTCTGGGTGAAACATGGTAAAATTCATGTGCGCAAGGATGTGAATTGCAAAACCTTTATAATAAGAAAGGATTTTGATTTAAACAAAATTGTTTAAGCCGCTGTTATCTGCATCCAAGATTAATTTGTTGCTTTTCTACTTTTAAAATGTTTCGAAGTTCAAACATTAAGTGTTATTTGTTTTGTTTTCGTAAAAGGTTTGGCACCTCTGCACTGCTAATGAGCTTCCATTGTATTCCTTATCGCGCTGTTCATCTTCAAGTTCCAACACTTAACTACACATTTGTCTCGCTCGCGCGTATGCGTGTGGTATATTGCTGCTTGCTTGCTCGCACAGTCAGGTCTGGCCCGACATCGGATGATTTACACATTCTTGCTAACTTTACTTATTTTTACCCACATTATAAATTTATTCCACTTTTATCCGTAACTAATTTCTGTTTCGAAATGAATTGGCAAATTTTATTACATAATATTGTTGTTGATGTTTATTCGATTATTATTGTTGGACATATTATGTGCAATGGCTAACAACAGTAAACAATGTCTTACTGTCTTTTATCAGAACGTACGGGGGTTGCGAACAAAGACTGACTCGTTCTACCGTCAAGTGCTACAGAATTCCTACGATGTTATTGTTTTAACGGAGACGTGGTTAGTGGACGGCATGTTAAACTCAGAGTTGTTTGATGATCGTTACTTAGTGTGGCGCCGTGACCGGGATTATGCCATGACTGGACAAGCGAGAGGTGGTGGTGTGCTTATAGCAACGCGTAGGGAGTTACCTGTCGCTCCGCAACCGCTCCTGCACTCCTCGGCGGAGGATCTCTGGATCAACTTACGGCTTAAAAATTCGAAGTCGCGAGAATACGTCAACCTATATATTTGCACCATTTATTTGTGTAAACAAAACAAAGGGTTTTCGTTTTCGGAACAACTTAATAGCTTCCTGTCCAAATTGAACCATACAGCTCTAAATAAAACTTCAGATGTGTTTTTAATTTTAGGTGATTTTAATATGAGTGGAATTACGTGGGCTCCATCTAGTAACCTTTCGTTGGTCCCAGTGAGTCCCGCCACCAGTGACGAATGTTTGTTCGCGGACGAGTTATGTATGCTGGACTTTGGGCAGTATAATGGGGTAGCCAATGGATACGGGAAGCTGTTGGATTTAGTCCTCTCAAATAAGTTAGCCTGTGTTAGTGAGTGCATTGACCCTCTTGTGCCTATTGATCCCTATCATCCGGCGTTGTTAATCAATATTGACATCTTTGAAATACCACCCCTTGACCATGCGCCGCGGTCTCGATATATCTATAGCAAAGGCGATTTTGTTTCTATAAATAACGAGATTTCTGGCATTAATTGGGAACATGAGTTTTCAATACGATCACTGGATGAGTCGGTTGATTACTTTATGGATACTATAAAACAGTTTCATAACAAGTTTATACCACAAAAGCTAGTAGGTAATAATAAATACCCGGTCTGGTACAGCTCATCACTCGTTAAAACAATCAGAGAAAAATATAAATATCTAAAAAAATTCAAGATTTACGGCAATAAATCGGACGAGTTAACTTTTAAATATTTGCGTGATAGAGTCAAGACTATGGAAGCTTCTTGTTATAAATGTTACCTTGATCAAACTGAAAAATCCATTAAAGCTAACCCTAAACATTTTTGGGCATTTGTTAAAAATCGCTACAACTCTAATACTATACCTAATACATTAAATTATAACGATGAATCATTACTCACTGGAGATTCTATTTGTGAGGCTTTTTCATCTTATTTCATGTCGACTTTCCTCAACCCTACTTCATCTAATATTCCCAGTCCACCTCCAGTGTTCCCTTTTGATACTATCACAACTCGCTGCAATGTGCCAGATGTCAGATCTTCATCTGACATCTGTCATATTGAAGTGAATGTTGATGTTGTGACCAGTTTACTTCGTAGCTTGGATCCAACTAAAGGTGCTGGCCCTGATAACATATCTTCTCAATTTTTGATTAAATGCGCGCCTTTCATCGCCCTACCTATTTCACTTTTGTTTTCCAAGTCTTTGACTCAAGGTGTTGTCCCCAAAGTATGGAAATCTGCTTTTATTACACCCGTGCACAAGAAGGGGTCTAAAACCGAGATTACTAATTATAGGCCTATATCCAAGCTGTGCATTATAGCTAAAGTTTTTGAGAGGATTGTCTACAACCAGTTATATTCCGCCCTTGCTAGCTCGTTCAGTTCCTTTCAGCACGGATTTTTGAAAGGACGGTCCACCACTTCCAACTTGATTTTATTTAATGATTTCATTACGGATGCTATGGATAGTGGTAAGCAGGTCGATGTGGTTTACACAGATTATAGTAAGGCATTTGATCGGATAGACCATGATATCCTGATAAAGAAGCTAACCTACATGGGCATCCGTGGAGACCTCTTGAGGTGGTTCTCTTCGTACATTGATAACAGGTCACAAGCAGTGGTACTCAATAATTATATGTCTAGCTGGGTAAATGTCCCCAGCGGAGTGCCTCAGGGCTCATTGCTCGGCCCGTTATTATTTCTAGTCTATGTGAACGACATCGATCGGTGCCTCCATTCATCCAAGCTACTATGCTTTGCTGATGACATGAAAATCTTTGCCGCAATTTCAGCGCTCGATGATAGACTTGCACTGCAGGCTGACTTGTATAGGCTTGAAGAGTATTGTCGTGCTAATAAACTTGATCTCAACCCGTCCAAGTGTTCAGTGATCACGTACACTAGAAAACGTGTAGTCCTAGCCACTTCTTATACCTTGGCGGGCCAGATCTTGCCAAGGTGCAACACTATTCGTGACTTGGGCGTCCATCAAGACAGTAAGTTAGTTTTTGACACACACATTGATGCAATTGTTAAAAAAGCCTCTAAATTGCTTGGGTTCATAATACGTCTTTCTAAGTGTTTTACTGATGCTAAAACATTAAAAATACTATATTGCACTTTTGTAAGGAGTCAGCTAGAGTATGCGTCTCAGATATGGAATCCACGTTATCATAAATATATTGACCGCATTGAAAACATCCAAAGACGGTTCATAAAATATCTTTGCTATCATCAAAAGATTCCATATCAGTCAACCTGTTATCTTCGACTCTGTAAGAAGTATCACCTGCTACCACTGGTAGATCGACGTAAAATTGCAGACTGTTTATTCTTGCTGAAAATCCTAAATAACAATATTGATGTCCCTGAATTACTGTCAAAATTTTATTTTAATGTGCCTAGTAAAGCACTTCGTTTTAATCCACCCATACGTGTGCCTCATTCATCTTCGAATTACAGGCAGAATAGTTATATTGTGCGCGCAAGCAGTAGTTTCAATGATATATGCAAGGAATATGATTTTGATCCATTCAAAACTAGTGTGAATTCGGCCAGAAGGTGCCTAAGCCTCAAATTTTTCAAGTAGCAGTGTCATAAGTATTGTTTCTGTTATTTTTAATTGAGATGATGCATTTATTTTTTATTTTGTTCTTATTGTGCTCACATAAAAATTAGTACTTATCCTAAGTCTATACGTGAGGATTTGTAATTGGCTCTCTGGTGACTATTGTTTCCTTTTTATCTGTGTTATTAGCTGTAAGTCCTCCATGTTCTTAAATAAATAAATAAATAAATAAATAAATAAATTTTGTATTTTATGCAAATTGGATCTGACTGAACATTCCGCAATGCGATGCTCAACACTGCAAAGGGCAGATTTCACCGCGTTTTGTTAAACCTTAACACGCGATTCTCGTTTAACGTTTTCCCGGCGATTTTCTCACACGCATGCTCTTTTAATCACCAAATTAAGTAAGAAACAAAACACGTCAGATTTAAAATGATCGATGGAAGTGAAAACGTGTTTCAAGATCTTCGTGGAAGTCTCTAGAATAGAGTTTAAGGTTAAGCGTACTGAAAATAACATTGTTTTCAATGCGTTGTTTACAACTATTACCTTAAACACGTTAGCACTTGTGTTTTATTTCGATGTGTTTCAATATTTTATAACATCTGTAAACACTTCGCGGCCACATATTATCGGTAAAGTAATTCATTGACGTTCCGGTTCAGCCTTTGCGGTTAGGAAAAGCAAGTTTCATCGTGCCTGTATTTAAATTTGTTGCTAGCTAAATATAATAAATCAAGCACTAGATAAGCTCTTTCTTATCGTCCAATACATTCTCGGAGCGCTGTTGTTTCATGGCCAATGTGGCTCGTTAACTCTAACCATAGACTTCCGTAGTTATTACGTATGTAAACCTTTGTTAGTTAGTACTTATACTAATTCGTATGAATACTTTATAGTCCTACGTTTACAAATAGAATAAATATTTAATTTGACAAGGGATGTTTAACAAAGCAACGTCTATTTAAAGTTGTCATCATAAATTAAATGAAGCTACTAAGTTCTGTCTAAATATAGCGTTTATCGGGCGTGGGGGACTCTTCCTGGGAGTAAGTCATGTTTAACTTGGACTAAACTTTGGCTTTAAATATATATTATCGTGTGAATTAGTTTAGGAATTATATGTGGATTCCTATTAAGGGGTAGCGCCGGGTAGCCCGCAAAATTCAAATTTTCTTATGTTATTTGCCAGCAGCCAGTAGATCAAGCTACCCGAAACTGTCAAATTTTCCCAATCAACCTTGAACCTTAACACTATAGCAATAAAGTTGAAAATCTATTAAATAAATTTGACAGATAATGTAGTAGCTTGATGTACTGGCGTCTGTACATAGGTACCTATATTAATTTGATTTTCAAATAACCAAATAGATGTTTATCTATTGGATTGTGAAGATAATTAGATGGAAGAAACCTGTTCGTCAGGAGTAATGGCGACAGTGGCGTGTCTGACAGCAGTTCTAAGCTAAAGAATACTGAGAAGTATTTCTCAAGCTTATTGTGGGCGAGTGCAAAGTTGCTTCATGCTTTATGTAATGCGCTTTATTACATCCGAACTGTACATTAATACCGGAGTAATTATGTTTGTAGAATTATCTTTATGTAGAGTTTGATTTATATAGCGAAGAGTAGTAGATATCCAAGATGAACATACTTAGTTATTGTTTTATGTGTTTTTTGATAGCTATGATAGATTGATGTTTAAGAACCTTACATTTTTATACAAAATAGTAATCAGTATAAGTAGGTAATATGCTGTCAGCCTTTTGGGCACTTTTCCCATTGCCGGCTATGCGGACGAATTTTCTGATACCTTGTCACCTCATCACCTTTTTTATATACTTGTACATAATAAATCTATTTTTGTACTAGCTTGTATATTGTATTTAGGATGCCCAGCTAGATTGAAGTAAAGATATTTAAAAAAATTGTAAGTGTTTATATTTCTGCTGTAAGAGTTCGGTAACATTCACTGACCTGTCTGTTAAAAATATAGGCACCAAACTTCCGCAAAATCAAGGCCAATGAACTAAAATAAATAACTCTTAAAACAGCTAATAAGTCATCAAAAACATTATAACATTTGAATAATTTATCTTCCGATTGTTTTAAGTGAAGCGAGTACAAAGTACCGTTTTTTTAATGCCATGAAGCTTTTGCCAAAAGAAAAAATATAAGACGTGATTCGACGCGGCAAAAAAATAGTTCATTGATCTCGAGCGATGGATGATAGTCTAAAGTCTCATGATACTCTATGGAAGGTTTAGTGCCTATTTTATTGGTAATACCAATTTTTTCGTTAAATTAATTTATATGTTGTTTATTGGAAAACATTTTTGTAAAGTTTTTATTACCACAACATGTTACTGGTTGAGTTTTATAAACATTTAATTTTATACATACCAAACTTTTTATACGAATGGTAAACGTGTAAACATATTTATTTAAATACAAGTTTTTATTGTTTTCCCGTTTTTATTACAAGTACAATGTTCGATAGTGATTTGGTGTTAATTAATCAATTTGTAAGCAAAAACAATCTACAATGTTGATAACACGTTTGATTTTAGTTTTCATTTATTTGGTTTTATATAAGTACATAACTTGAACAATGTTCTGTAAATAAACATAACAAGATGGAATTTAATGAATTAATTTCTAAAAAAGGCAACGTTAACTTTTGGATCAGTCAAACGTAATTTAAAAAACGTAAATCAAAAGTAATTTAATCAAATTAGGCTGAGAATCAGCACTTTTCGAACGTCAAAATTACATAAGACAGTCCCCTAACGCCTGACCTTCAACACTTCTCATTGCTTTAGCTGGGAAGAAGAAGTGGCGGAACAGACTCCCCAGAAGCACAGCTGTCTGTTCAGTTAGAAAATTAATGTATTATGAGTTCTACTTATTAGAACTAGGCATGAACTATTTAGTTATCTAAAATAACAGTTCCAAAAGGTTCTCTAGCTAGTTACAAAGAACTGTTATTTTAGTGAACCTGTTACGAAATACTCGGCCCTCAGAGACAGGAGCAGGTGTCCAAATAAATTGAATTGCCATTGGGTCTGTAAGTAATGTTGGGATGTCAGCAGGTGTGGCACCAACATTATTTATTTACTGCGGGTATCCTCAATTTGTATTGTTTTGTATTCATTGAGAGAGGCACGTTCGGCCGTGAGGATACTTTAAATATAACAAGGCACATCTGCAAACACGTTTCAATTATTTTTACGTGAAATATTTACGGCTTCAGTCTGCTCTGAATCACAGAAAAGTTTGTGAAACCGAAATGAAATTGTATTTTCGCAAAATGAAATAGAGCTGAACTCAACAACGTTTTATTAACACATTTCTTTATATTTTCCAATTGTTACTTAATTGACCTGCCAGCTCAAATATGTACTTCATATTTCCAAACAACACGTCAAACTAAGAAGTAAAATGACCCAGAAATCTCAATCAGTGACTCGGTTTTTTTCGGCTCAGTGCGATTTTTTTTGCACCTCTAACGGTTACTCGGTTGAAGCAGTAGTGACGTTCATAAACACCATTAACTATGGTACCACTGGCTGGCAAGAAAACTAGGGTTCGGCATTCGACCACACATAAAATAAATACATTTTATGCACCATTACGGTTTCACATCGATATGAAATTCGATGATAGATTTGTAAACAGTAATGGACTGTAAATTGAAACCCAACTGATTTTATCGTCTATGTGTAGTTTAGACTCAGTCAGATGATTCATAGAGACGTTTACCGTTATCTCGACACGTAATTTAGCTTACCGACCTGTACTAATTTCTTTGTAAAACATTGTCTGATTTTCATCTTACGTTAATTAGCATAAAAAGAGAATCTCTTTGTTATGACTTTCGTTTTTTTAAAGTCTTTTTTTTTCTCTATGACGTGTATACATTATTCGCCTTCAGTTATCGACAAATCGGCCTTAAATCTCGAATTCGACACCCAATAAATCTCGCACGGCCAACCAATAAATTCAAAGTCTGGTCAGTGTCAACAAACGTGAAGGAGAAATCCGTTATTTTGTTTTTCTAAAAAACACATGACAATATTTGTGGCCATGACCAACGCCCACGGCCCACATTTAACATAGATACACACTTCGCTTCACAAATTCAAATATTTGCGCGGGAAGGAAGTTGACATTCGTTTCGCTTTCGCTTCGATTCACAAATTCGAATATTTGCGCGGGAAGGAAGTTGACAGTATCTCATTCGTTCATTACTTTCCCACGATTGCGGGAAGTATATTTCAATTAGAGACACATTTGTCACTGTTGATAGGTTATAAGAATAGCTTTTCATTACTCATTTCTTAGTGCGTTGATCTTATTAGCCTAAAATTGTGTCTATTACTAAGGTTGGTTCACCGTCCTGACCGTACTACTCTAATTGGCGACTATTAGCCCCAGATTCCGTTGGTACTGTTAGGAGTGATAGCCTAGTAGTTCAATGGATCGTAATTACACTAATAATTCTTAGGGTCATAAAATACACGACGTACATTGTGCGTATTGTAGCGAAATTAAAAACAGATACTTCGCTTGTACACGTTTAATTTGGTTTAAAAAATATGTAAGACAAACTGATAATAAAATAGAAAACTTAGCAAAAGACACAGAACGATTATTTATTAAAAAGGATTACTGAACGTCTTTGGTGTTCGAGCCCTATATTAAATTTTGTGTATTCTTGTTACGCGTCGATTAAGATACGTTTGCAAACGTTCCTAAACTTACATAACAGTTAAATACCTGGATGACCTAACGGGTAATTGGCACCAAGTAAATTCGATATTAAGGAGCAAGATGTTAGTAATACTAAATAATAACAAAATATTATACGGCTAGTTGGTGGTATATCTAGGAATAGATTTCTCTGATGACTAAACTACATAAACAATGAAAAGCTGATCCTGGACTCCACGCTGACAGTCGGAAAGCACCTCGCTGGCCGGAATCAGAACAAGGTGCAGATTTCGCGCAGCGTGTGCTGTTTCGTTAGATTCCCTGGCAGGAAGCTTGTAGACGCCTGGTATTAGGGTGGGGGGTAGGGCGAATTCTCGCCCTACAGTCTCCGGATAAATCTACAGAAAATAACCAAAAATGACAATCCGAGACGCAGGCAGAATCTTTTATAACAAAAGAGGTGAAGAAAAGTTAAAATACATACCGAATTGTGACGCTTCGCGTTGAGACCACTTTCAAGTGATGAGTGATGTTATTACTTATATGTTTATCGGGAACACAGCCTATTTCAAAGAAAAGAATGGAATAAAATATAGGAAACGATAAGAACTTTTGAATAATCGATAGGAAAGCAAACATACCCTTGGATCAAATGGATGACCACACAGAACTCGGTCGTTCAGTCTTTTAATGTTCACCGTAAATTACTTCGATGAGAAAGCAAAAAAAAAAATAATCTCACGACTTCCGTCCTGTGTCCAAAAAATACTTCCAATGAAAAAATCGGTCAGAGACAAGGCATGTCAATTTTTTTGAAATTCAAAAATTCAAATCCAATATGAAGAAAAAACTTTGTGGTTAAAAATAAGGTTGGATTTGTTAAAAAAGAAGGTTGTTCGTGATTCAATTATAATGTAGCATTTGCCAATGCTACAGTATGTAGTCTTAGCTAACGGTATAACTGATGGGAAATAACGGTAATATTAGCGCATAGTGAACAAAAAAGAATGAGGAATGAATTAGGGACTGGGCTGAAATTATGTAGTGTATAATGATAAGGGTTTAATTAAAACAGAGACTAGGATACGATGTTAATTATTAAGGGCCGGTTTTTTGATCCATAATTAACTTAATCAATTGTTAAAAGTAGTAACTAATGGTTAAACATTGGCAAAATGTGTTTTTTGTTAAATTTTTAGTTTATCCAATGGTCAAATAATTAACTATTATGTAACAAAATTTAACCACCCAAAGTTGGAGTTAACTAATAGTTAATTATTTGACCATTGGATAAACTAAAAATTTAACAAAAAACACATTTTGCCAATATTTAAATACTTAAATAAAGCCCCTGTTTAACTTACATTGTTGGAAAAGGCAATTTACCTAGTGAATGATAATACAGGATTATATAAATTAGCAGTAGGTAACTATTAGTAGTGTCTATTCTTTAGTTAATAATGATTTTGTTATTAGTATCTAAACTTGGTACATTGATCACTTTAGCAATTACAATGAGTACGACTAACACGCGTGATTATCTATTATTACGCACATACTAGTGTTTAAAAATAGATTCTTTGCAATATTCATATATCAGTGGAACAAAATTTTGAATGAATGAACTACAACGTCATATTACAACGAATGAACTGACCGTTGTTATGCGCAATATGTATTTGAATGTTATGTCAAAATATTTGTTCAACCAACTCTGTCCACCAAGCGCCAAGTAGGTAGTATTGTTTACTTTGGGCGCAAAGGAAGGCTAAAGGTGAAATCCTCTAGCATTGAAATTTAAATAACTAAATAGATACATATTGATTGTTTACATCAGAATCTAGTATTTCAGAAGTATAACCTTTTTCAAAGGACTATGCCCCAAACAAGAACTCTATACAAAAAAAAAAAAATATTTTGAACCCGCAGCGCGAAATTAGTTTACATTTCTTTTATTTTCGATGCAGCCATAAAAATGATAAGCTCGTACAATATAACGGCATACTTTCTTGAAAGCATTGATTTCTTTCATTTTGAATACCAAACTGGGACCTTCTTGGAATAATAATCGTATTTTTTTACGATTTTGCGAATATTTTAGACACTGGATTCTAAAATCGCTTTCTTCCTTTTATGGGTTTGGGATTATTATTATTTCCAAGTCTTTGAACTCTAAAGAGAGTTACAAACACTATTAATAGAATATCTTCGAGTCCTTGTAAACGTACGATAACAAACCGACAGCGACAAAGCCTATATGTATATATATCTAGTATTATTAATGTGAATTATTCTGGTAGTGATGTTTGTTCCTACAAATGTTCTGATTATCTCGTTCATTTCATTCGGTCTCTGTTCGTTCAACCGACTAATTGAATGAATATTTTATGTTTAGATTTAAAGAGGTGTATTTTTATTATTGTTTGGCTAACAAGTATAATAACTTACGATATGTATTTATTAGGACACATGGTTTTTTATATTAAATAAAGAATGAAGTTATGTGTGGTATTAATCTATCAAGATGTTCTTGTTTCTCTCGTCTTCAAGAATGTTGCTTTGCTATTAAGATTAAGTGCACATCGTGTGCTCTACATACCGTAGTTTATTTGTTAAGAATTCTTGTCGAAGTGGTATTTTAGATCTACGAGTATCACAGTAACTGTAGAGCTATTCTGTTAAAATCTCACCGTGAAAACTAAGGTGAAGTGAGATTTTTCAGAATATCACTACAGTCACTGTTCTCAGCGCGCTATACGGCGGGTCAGAGTTTCTTTAAAGGATAATATCAGAAAAGAAATTATTAGGAAAAGAATAGGAGTTACAACATAGCTTGCAGAGTAAGCAAACTGAAGTGGCAATGCACTGGCTTTGGTTGTCGAAGGACCGATGGCCAGTGAAGTAGACGATTCCTGCAGGTGAGACCGCGTACCAGCTAGATGGATCGATGACCTTAAGAAGGCGACTGGGTCAGACTGGATGCGGAAGGAGGAAACAGGGTATTGTGGCATACCCTGGGAGAGACCTATGTCCAACAGTGGACTGCGATAGGCTGAGTTGACTGATTGAACTGTTCTAAGAATAGGATATTTAATATTGGAAGTTTTAACAACGTTATTGCTTGTCATGTTCTCTACTCTAATCTTTTATATTTGAAACATCATTATAGCAGAAAGCACTTTAAAATATCGACATTTTAATGCTACCTTTTAGAACTTTCTAAAAGTAATGTGTACATTTTACACAGAAATATTTTCCCATTACCAACCCATAAAAAAGACTAAAACCATCAGCTGCATTGTACCGCGGGTACTTATTGAAATATCCTTTCATTACCAGGAATACTATTGTTGTTAAAATTCTCCGGAAACTGGTCTACATGCACCAGTATATAACTAGTGTATGGAAATATATGTCAAGGGAAGCGGTCACGACCTACTCACGAGACGTTGACCCCTCGTCTGAATTACAAAACTTGGGGAGTTATAAATTGTTACTTGGGACTATTTATATCATTAATCGATATTCAATTGTTTATTTTATTTAGATGTACAAATTCGTTCAGGGTTACAATTTCTAGTAGTTGTAGGTTTACTACTTTAGTTGACACGGTAATATGATTTCGATTGGCATCGACACGCTAAGAGGAAGAAGATGGCAGGATGAGGGACACGTCGTAAGGAAAATTTTGAGAATAAACGTGGATGGATGGCTTTAAGAGCAGGGGAAGGCCAACGATGGGTGGATTGTGTTAAAGATAGGAAAGAATAGACAGTAATGGCGGTTGATAGAACTTTGACGAATACAAAGACAAGCTGCACTGGCCACAAACAAATAAGCATAGGGTCAGGACTGTCAGGAGGATGTTGAGTCGATTAAGTACGAATTAGTTCAGGGTTAAATTTTGTACTAGTTGCAAGTTCAGACTACGCTCAAGTTGACATACTTTACAAAAGAGGTTGATATGAGAGAAATCAGCGTAATGACAGAGTGGGTTGGCTGTAATAATGATACATACGCCTTTGCTTGTCATCATTTCTGATGAGGTTGATTGAAAAATTAGTAACTATGCTAGATGAAGCCGTTATGATAGTGAGAGAACTCGAACAGTGCACTAACAATGCAACGATGCAATTACAATTGTCTGCCTTTTTTTACAATAATGAAGAAGAATACCGACTTTTACTGGCAGATAAAAACAAAATGGCCAGAAGCACAGATAATATAAAGTAAATGAGACTGAATGAACTGATACTGAAGAAATGTCAGAAGTCAGAATAAAATAATAAATAATATAGAAAATATGGTAAGTTTCGCTCAAAATAAAGACTATTTTTGATATATGTATATATCTTAAGTGTGATCACCTCTCAATCTATGATAATTAATTACTAGGCCCTACCTAGCAGGACTTATATTAGCAAAACATAGCAAGACACCTATTTTGGTTCAATTGTGGAACCAGCGCCAACGCCCCTTTAACCAGTTGAATGCCGTAATTATAGAAACAATTAAAAGTCATTGTGTCTCGCGGGGATCCACGATCGGCATACGAAGGGTTAATATAGAAAATACAATTGAACTTTTAACGTAAAGACCCCCAAATTATCTTTATATTCCACGGTTCTTTTTTGCGAAAACGTCGTGGCTACACTACATAGATTTATTGGCGATATGACAATCGTTTGTTTTAGTAGGCACCGCTATTCGGTCATTGCACCTGTTTTTGTTTCCCAAAAAACATGAATAAAAAAGTATTCTTTTTGTCATTACTAAAGAAGGTTTTATTGGTCATTTTGTCAGACTGGGACTTATCGAAGCGCCATCTCGGCGTCAGATTGAGTTTGGTTGGCAATTTGATAAGATCCAAGCCCACACAGCCAGGATTTTTAGGGTTCCGTACTCAAAGGGTGCCAACGGGGCCCTATTACTAAGACTTCGCTGTCCGTCTGTATGTCACAGGGCTGTATCTTTTGAACCGTAATAGGTAGACACTTTTTTCACAGAGTGTGTAAGTACTCATAAAATAAAATTAAAAATAAAAGGGTCTCCGCACAAGAAAAGACTTTTTTTTACTAAAGTATAAAAACAATGTAGTGTTAAATATTGAACGGTGGTACGGAACCCTTCTTGTACGAGTCAAACTCGCACTTGGCCGCTTTTTTATCTCATTTTCTGCCTCGTAGCAACCATCGAAAGGTCTATATAGAGGGTCACGACCTGAAGAAATTAGGGTACTTTCGGTGTTACAAAAGGTCGTTATGGTGGAAAATATTATTTGTTAGATGTCCGTGATTATTTCCCTGTTGGCAGGGAGAGATAGGGAAAAAATAAAGGTTTATCCGCAAAGCTTTTTGAGGGTGGAGTCTTTCACGAGTCACGTCACGTTGTTTATTCAACATTTTTTTTATTTTTTTCGTTATATTTTTGTTATGTGTGACAATGTTATGTAAATTGCTTTATGCTTCTCAGTCATGTCCGAAAACATCTTCAATCTTAACATGGATGCATGTATTAATGTGTAATTCATCCAAGTTAAGAATTAACATTGCCATTGGACGTGGCAATGCTGCCAGTCTTCTGGGCACGTTTACGAATGACAGCGATGAGGACAAGTACTTCGACGCGTAAGTGCCCTTTTGTTTTTGTATTTATTTGCATAGTTTGTTAGTTAGTAATTTAATGTAGCACCTAGTGTAAATAGTTAGTTGTGTAAAATAATAAAAAAAAGTTATTTATTTATTTATTGAGGTTCTCCAACAAAGGATACACAATAAAAAAAGGTTCTTTTATGTAAGTAAACCAATACAATTATAAAGATTCATGTAAAATTTACGTTATATCTCCTTGCTCCACCCCATGTTTTCCCTTCAGATTCTTACTACACCTGTAGCATAGCTTACAAAATTCCAGACAGCCTTCGTCATCTCTAAATATCGCCCACCGGTCTATATTCGAAGTGCTAACAGCGTTATAACTTTAAGTCAATTAGTCTCTCGGCACTGCAGTCTCCAGCCTCGCCGACTATTCACTTAGGTACAGAGAGACAGGCCACGATTCCGAGCCTCCCTAAACATCGTTAATATTTATAGCGATAGTTATTAGCATTTATATTATATTCCGTTTTGACAACAAAGCTTCAACTTTGGCTTTTGTGATGAATTGATCATATAACTGGCCCGGGCTGTAGCACTGTTTGTTATTGAGATGGAGTTGTTTTTGAGCTTACGTGTTTGTTATTGTGCATTGTCAGTTAGGGGTTATTTATTTGTTTGTCATTTAGGGGATCAAAATACGAAGCTTTCAAAACAGTTACGGACGTTTATCTACATTCTAATAACCTCTACTAGGGGAATAGGGAATGCAATAAAATGTAACGGTTCCAGGAATAACCCCCTCCCTTCTCCTTTTTAAAATTTTTGTACTTACTAAGATCCCTTGTCCGACGACCTTAAAAAGGTGGCTGGGCTGGGAAAGACTGGAAGCGGAAAGCGGAGGACAGAGTGTACGTAATTTATATATTTAAAGACTCTGGTCTTTAAATATACCTATGTGATTACTGTTTTACTCTAAAACATTGTTTAACGTGTCGTCTTCACCTTGCAACACTTTAAATTGTCCATTGCGTAACAGTAGAATGTCACAACCACGATGTAGTGAACAATGGACAGTGTTCGCCGACAATTTTAATGAGACTCTGCTAAGAAAGGGTTCTCTACAACGTCCCCTTCCTGTACCATCTGATGATGACAAATGGCAATTACATTCACTCCAAAGGGAATTCTAAATTGCGTTCTATATCGTTATATAGAACGCAATTCAGAAGATCCACTTTGAAATTAAGAACGTTTTATTTTTGTTAATTAAAATGTTTGTCTCTGTTCTCTGTGGTTTGTCTACACTGCCAGACAAATTAATAGGGTACATTCTTATCAACAAAAAATCTTAGTGTCTGCGATCGTGGAAATCCAATTTGGGGTCCATGTTCCTATTTTATTCTTCTTTTATAGTGTCCTTTATGACGCATCACACGGTTCATGCAGGCCGTATATCTTACGGATTCCATTTCAATCGGAAATGAATGTCGATAAGGGATCGGATACCATGGGACTTTGTTAGTGGCTCTGGGGATAGGATTAAAAAAGGTTAAATTAAAGGTATTAAAACCGATCCCATTCCATTCCTTGCTATCTAAAATCGGGATCTTTATGTTACCAAGTTTTAGGTTAGAGAATATTTTCGCGAATAAAGGACAGAAAAGGGTATCTTACAGGATTCGGATAGCGATAACATGAAAAGCTTTTAGCGACATTGAAATCTAACAAAACGATTTTGTTTTTATTTTGGATATATTCAAAGATGACGAAGTAATACCAGAAATGTGAATGGTTTTGGACTATATGGTCCAGGTTCAGCTATGGGACATGTATGCGTTATAAAATTTACATTCCGATGATAGCTAAACGCTTTATTTTTGATAACTGCAGTGTTTTGCAGCGCTCGAGCGCTGTGACGTCAGCTTTCAAACAATGTTTTCACATAAAACTGTTTAACTGGCTTAAGCGGTAGGTGGACTGTTTTGTATCTTCGTTTTTTAAGACTCTTAATCTCAAGCTCTTCTGCACTTCTTTGAGGCACAGCTTTTACTATGTAAATGTCCAGTAAAAGACGTATGCTTATTGGATTGAAGGGGACATCCCGCAAAGACGTCATTTTGCCGACGGCGACAAAATACAAAACCCACACGTGAAGAATATTAAACAAGCATGACAATTGACAACACACCACCAAACATTTTCAAGTAAAACTATTTTAAACAAAATGAACATAAACTAAATAATAGTAGCTATTAATAGTTTACACGCCATTTTACTTTCTCAAGATTTGCATCATATTGAAATATAGCAACTGTGAAATATAGTCCGTTTATTGTTTCAATTCAATTTGATTTGCAAAGGCAACGTGATAGCTGCCTATGTCACGTGACCCAGGTTGTGTAGTCTACCTGTGAGTCGTGACCACATCACCACAAGGTCTAGAGTTCTAGATAGATCTGCAGACGGCACACGATGGAGGCACGTGTTTGTCTAGGGCTCTGTTTACCTTTCGGATTCTGATTTCCGGACTTGTGATTGAGAAGCTTGTTCCCAGCTGTGTATTTACTGTGACACGTGTCGATATGCTTCAGTGACGTTGTAAAGGGTTCCCTGAGGATCTATGGTCCGGACTTGATTCTACGCAGATAGCTTTAAATTACTCATGTTAGCGATAACGTTTGTTGTCTGGGGGATACCGAGTAATATTTAGGTTGTTATATAAATTGTCGTATTTATTTTTATAGCCTTATACTAAAAGATTACAATTAGTTTTATTCTAGAACAGAATTTACAACACAATAAAATTGAGTCAAGCATTTCAAAAGGTTACTATCGGGTTTCCCACACAATGCTCTTCTCAGTTCGACCTGAAACTCGAGGGTTTATTACAACCCTCGAGTTTCAGGTCGAACAAGAGATCGTAGAACTTCTGGGGGATAATATTGGAAGTGCAAAGCAATCGAAAGGCTTGTGTCGAGTCAACATGTTTTTTGGAAAGTTTGTATGGGTTGTCCCTAGAATAGAACCTTGCAAACGCCTTTAAATTGAGAATTTTATTAGGTTCTATTAAACAAAGCAGGCATTTAGTCAAATGTTCTGGTTTTACCAATGCAATGAGTAAGTTAGTGCTTTGGTAATGTGACAATCTAGAAAGTCAACTGAGAGATTGAGTTGTAGCACGTGAAGATGGACAATGACCTTACTATACATAACACTGCAATTATTGTTTAGTTTTAAATTGTAGGAACCACATCTGTCATAGGAGTACTGCAACATTTTAGGGATACACATTTAACTTCTGCCAAAAACTGGAAAGGAAGAGCCAAAGAGCCGTCAGTTGTTATTTAGTTAGAAATCGCTCTTGAAACTTGAAGACAAATTATAATTGAATTACTTTGAGAAAATCCAGATCAGTTAGATTTGTCCGCTTCAACGAAATTAATTCAAGACCAATTTACATCGAGAGTTGGATTTGATGGATTTTTGACCAACAGATTTAATCCTGGTCAGAAAAGAGAAGTGAACTAATGAAAGTGTTTCTCCTTATCTTTTTCTCATATCGTATAAAGCTTTGTCTCGTGAATTTCCTACCAAATTACCCAGATAATAAAAAAAACAAACATAGTTAAGATATGGAAGTCATGTTCGTTAAAGTAAAGACACATAATCCACAGAGTTGTCTCTATGTAGTAGATAAACAAATTACCGTTATCTACTTCTCCTTACGAACCAACCAACACTAAATTTGATAAAATTCTTGTAAACAAAGTAAAATATAATAACATTATCATTAAGGTAATTGAAAACGAGGTAGATTTAGATGTGTAAAATGATAATAACTGTAAACTAATTCATAACAAGCTGCACCTACTTTTGCATTCAGGAGTCATTTAAGCAGTAAGCAGGGGTGCGGAAACCATTAATTATGCCTAATGGACATCGCAAATAATTTATAATGTCACATCAAAGACGAATAATTTCAAACTAATCAATGAGAGTGACTGTATAATTCGAGTATACCCAACACCGATAGTGTCGAACGTTAAAACAAACGATGTTACACAAATACTCAAAGAGAAATATGACAAGAATATTAATCATCTCGTAGAACCAATTTTATAAAAGCGTCTTCTATAATTCTGGCGCTCGGCTTTGTAATGTAATCGAATTCATTGTGCGTTTCATTGTTAAGTGCACATTATGTACAGCCACTAATGAAACTCCAAACATTGACATCAACGTGTCTGCAATTATGTAATGTTGCTAAGAAATAAAAAGCTTCACACAAACGTTGCGTGATCAATAAGAAAGATGTGCCGAAATATACACACAAACAACATTTTTAACGACGTGATCCACATACACTATGTTGTGATACAGCTTCCTTATTCCGATGATAAGCAAAAATAAACATAAAGCAATACTCAAACTGCGAACGATGGACAAGTACATAATGGTCTAAGCTAAGGGCTTTCTATTCTACATGAGTGTGGATCGGGAGGAGATCTCACCAAACCGGTTGGCCCTTCATGCCGGCAGTTATCCGTTCGAGTGAGAGTAGAGCACGCAAGTGCATCTCTCCTTTCAGCTACGCGCACAAATCAACGCATACCATTTTTGGCTGCAGCAAATTTCACCGGTCATCTTCTTTATCAAACACAGCACATGTTCCAAAAAACAGATCTCACACTAATATCGTCAGTTTAATATATGGAGCACCCGCGAACACGGCCCGACCGCGCCGTGGCTTACGGACGACTAACCGAGCTCGGCGAGTACACCCATCTCGCTACGGAAAAATAAACGGGATTGTGCGCAGTGTGTATACGGCTTAAATCGAAACAGAGCAAACTAATATAAACTCTATGAGGATGAGGATAGAGGTGATGATGAAGATTTAATTAAAAAACATGTGTTGTTATGACCGGGCCCAGAACTGGTGATTGTACCCAAAGCCCGCTAGTTGCAGTGGAAAGAAAGTAGGTGCAATTTCCCCGTGTTGGATGCTGCAGGCTGCGAACCGAAATGCGGCCAGTGTCGCTGCTGTTTCATGATTTAATAATGTGACACAGAGTAAGCCGCCGCCCTCATTGATTTTGCTGGGGCCGTAAGCAAACGTGAAGACAACATCTTGCTTATTAACTAAGTATATATAATTTTTTCAGCACCGAGTCCATTTTTAGAAGTGTTCCAGTATAAATATTTTGGTTTTGAAAGGCGACGTTCTAGTTACCGAAAAATCAGATGCTGGTGCAGGAACGTGGAATATTTACCTGTAAACAAAACAGAATAAAGATAAGTTGATTATCATAATGAATGCTTTGAGTCTAAACGTGGAAGTAAATTCAAATAAAAAGGAAAGTTGATCTATTGGAACCATTGAACCGGTTCTAAGCGACTTGTTTGGTGGTGGTGGCACTACATGTTGCCCGGTAGGCTGAACTGTTGCAGCTGTACAGCTGTTTCAACATGAGTATTCGACGATACATTAGACTAAAATTAAATATTGATATTAAAGGCATAACACAATTTCATACATATGTAACAATCCCTTTTGAGATTCTGACGTAAACAATATATGGATTAACGAAGACGATGATACCACGGTAGAAAGAGGAAATTAATGCAATACACAAAAGCTAAACAGTTTCAATCTTATTTTGCTTTGTCTACAAATCTATAATACGGGTTTTTACCACTGCTACGGTTCCGATACTATAGTCTCTTTAATTGCTTTCGAACATAGAATTTCTATGTTTAGGGTTCTAACGGTATTATATGCAGTAATTGTCTCTCCTTTCTCTGTCAATCCATCCAAAGGTCTTCAAAAGATCGCTTTTAGCGATAAGACCGCCCATTGTCTCACCCCTTGTAAAATTTCTATAGTCATATCTGTAATATTTATGGTGTGCATAAAAAATAATATTCTGTTCTATTCTATTATATCCAATAGCCTTGAAACCAAACTGTCCCTGGAAGGTGAAAATAATTTACCTGCAGCTGTATACCTGTATATACTGCAGTAATGTGCACTGTTTGTCTCAATACAAACTGTTTATCTTTCTCTTATGAGACGAAACGCAAAACAAGAGAATGATAGTTTACAAAACTTGCTCATGCACCACAAGATGACGCTGACAGAATGATTGAACACATCCCAAACATTTGTTTTACCATCATCTTTCAATAGCTCTTTCAAGTATGGTGAAGTGAACGGCAGTCTAAACATACACATGATTAATTTTTATGCTAATCATCTCATTTTACTTTTTTATTATCTGCGTCTTTAGAGTCGGTTATATTGATTTGTTTTTTTTTTTCTGTATGTTTATTTGTAGGTCAGTATGGATCATGGTGCAAATGACTCTGAAAGTTAGAGTAGGTATATGAGTTTAAACATTTTCATAAATGTTATTTAAACGAGTTGTTGGATCCTCGAGAGATCCAGAATTTTGATCTGATCAGTTCCATGCAGTTCTAGATTCTAACAGAATTTCTGTCCTACTTAAACGACTTCGTACCTATCTATGAATAATCAGGGCAGTTCATTAGTAGAAATTAACATGGCTACAACAGGTCATGGTGAGGTTTTTAGCCTAGAAATGAGTGAGAATCAATGCTAACAAACTCTATTTTTCTCTCAGGGTTCAGTTAGCATTAGGAGATAAAACAAACATAATATATGATCTATAAACCCAATTTAACAATCTTAAAATTCATAATATCATCCCAGTTTGCTGAATAAACATGGAATATTCTGTCTCATTAGCGTTTAAACCCTTTGATTTTCGTGATTAATATACTCATTATGTTAAATTCCCTAATGAATTGATAAAATTCTGCCGTTGGACTGGAAATTGTGGATATATAGTGTGAGTATAGTGGTATGATTATGTTTAATCCACGAGTTTGGTGAATGATTTATGTACGTTACTTTTTGCTCGTTTGTGGTTGTTGTTGCTAACACAAATTATCTATTCTACACAAAGTATATTTTCATCATGCCAAACACACATCGTTTGATTGGTTCTTTTTGAACACATTTTATCTTCTTCTCTTGTCCGAATTTTTCTCCTATAGGATTATAATCTGAAAATCTAATTTAGCATTTTTGTTTTTTAGAGAACAAACCTTCTCCCATCCTTCACCTGTGACAGTCGTCGTAGCGATACAACCGGGGCTATCAGCAATCATCTTGTTTAGGGTAGTCAGACCTGCCGAAGCCAACCCAAAACACGTGGAATATTATAATACTTCATACTACTGCTTGAGAGTCTGAGACTATGGAAAAGTAGCTTCGCTATTGTTGACATCATGCAAACTTTTTCTCTCCATGAACCTGATTTGCGTGCACAGATAAGCACTTCATAGCAGTTTTATTCACAGACAGGCACGGAAACAAAATTACTATGCCAATAACGTAAGCTAATCGGCAAAAAAGAGGCCATGACGTAAAACAAACTTCAGCTCTGTCAACAGTGTTTAGGAAGCGTAAAAAATGCATGCAGTATTTATCTTTAACTGTCTGTCCCTCACGCGATGGTTTACAAATACAGAAGAAAGAGAGGTCGTAACTTGTGACACGAGATCCAAGTGACAGGCTGTTGCCATGTGTTCCTTTGTCTTTACAAATAAGTATTTGTTGCACTGTGTGAGTGCTACCACATGCCCGTATTACTCCGCAACAAAATGTAATTCGGATATCTCATAAATCATGAGTAACCGTCTTTTGTGTCAAACAAAACAACAACAAATCGGTAAAAAAGCAATGTGTTCGGACGTCATGCGCGGTAATCTATTGGTTTGTGGCTTGTTGGTTTTTATGAGACAAAGGCATCATATATTTCTGCCATAAAAAATACATATGTGTTGTGGTCTGGCCTTTTACTTTGTTGTTAATTCAAATTCAAAAGATATTATTTCACATAAACCTACATGGGTACTTATGAAACGTTAGAAAGTAGGTACATGACCAATGGGTCGTTTCCTATAGAGAAGAGCTGGTAAGAAAGTCCACGGTTACTCTTTTGAAATTATCGGCTTTTACAATGTTTTCAAACTATACTGTTAGGTAATAGGTATGGGTCGACAGTGTATGCCTGTCAACAAGTAAACACGCCAGCACATCAAGCTACCAGAAACTGTGAAATTTTCCCAATCAACCTTCAACCTAATGCTTTAGCGATAAAGTTGAAAATCTATGAAAGAAATTTGACAGATTGTAGTAGCTTGATGTGCTGGCGTCTGTACCTAAAACAATAGTAAATGATGAATAAATCGAAGCATATACATATGAGTCCACAAGGCCTACAACGTTCATCTTCGGAAAATTACACTACTTACTCTAAAGTCGTTTAGAAAGATTTGTTAGCTGTACCTGTTGTAGCAAATATCAAATACATTGGTGTTAATAACTAGTATACTAGTTATCTTAATGGAAGCATAGCTCACTTCCCGTGGTTAACTTTAAAGATTCTGCGCAAAGATAGACAGTGATAAATTGTATTTTTATCGTTCATTATAATCGCTTACACAGCTCCAGTGCCAAGAGATGTATTTTTAGCCCATAAGCTAATTTAAGGCTGCTTTTCCACAAGAGATATGCTATGGAGCTATGCTACGAGAATGTGAAAGCTAAGCTACGAAACTATGCGACCGTTTCCACTAATGCTAAGCTGTGTATCGGAGTGAGTAACATGTGCTACGAAGACGCGTCGCTGCGAGGTAGCTATGCGAGGAAGATGCGCAGCTGGACCTATGCGATGCATCAATAGGAGGGATGGCACGGGGAATACTCTGCTCTGCACATAGGTACACCACTCGCGCATCCATAGCTCCCATCCATAGCACGCGTCCTCCCATATAAAAATCATAGCTTAGTTGAACCCGTTTTCAACCAGTGCTATGCTATGTGGACCAATGAATATGATTGGTGGAGATCAAACGCATCCATAGCAACGTAGCACATCTCTGGTGGAAAAGCAGCCTACATGTCCTTAAAAGCGACAGACAGTAAAGTCCTTGGAAAATGAGGGATGATCCTTTTTAGAAAGCTATCTTTTACCTTATCTTAAGAGAGAAGCTTTACTCAATCTTGCAATATGGTGTAAAATCGGCTGAATGGATGGCTTATCAAACGATTTTTTTTCGAGGTTAAACACTCACTTTGTGCAAATAAGGTCCAATATTTCCTTAGGTTGTTAGCTTAGGACATCTTATTTTATTACTGTCGTAGGTCTAGTGATCGCAAGCGATATTGCTGAGCATGAGGTGCTAGGTTCATTTCCCGGGTCGGGCAAAGTGTTATTGGGTTATTCCATCTGGAATTTATCAGCAGCTTGGAGTCTGGATTTGTGTCCAGTTGATTGTAATAGGCTCGCCCCTATTACATGAGACTTGAAACATAACTGGCGACATGTGGGTGTACTATTATACACCTCTGCCTAACCCTTCGGGAATACTAAACGTGATGTTATGTTGTATTATTTGAGAGACCGGTAGTAGAATGGCCTTTGATAAAAAAAGAGACGAAAATAATTGGTCATCTGCAGACCATTCATTCATTAACAAAACGAATTCGTTCATTGTATCACAAATTAAAATTCACGCGGGTCGCTTTCAGTTTGAAAACAATGTTACTGTAACAATAGATACATGCACATGTGTGAGTGTGTACACGATCCATTTCGATATTGAGTTTACAAATTATTGATGATATACCCACACAGTTACTGAGTTATACCACGTTATACAGTCAACATCATCCGATAACTTGCTCATTCCAATTCCGAATCGAATCGATACCAACTCGATTCCTTAAACGTAAGGCAAACAGACCTCTGTTGTTCTCAAATCGGTATTCTCTTTGATATTATATTTGTATACTAGCTTCTGCTCGCGAACCCACCTCGTCGCGTCGCATCGCCTGTCCGCGCGATCACTTCGTTTTCGCTACCGTTCTTTCCGACTTTTTTCCTTTTGCACTTCGTCTAAGGGTCCAAGCCTATAGCCTATAGCCTTTCTCAAGAATTGGGCTATTAAATGCAAAAATATTTTTTCAGATCCACCGTTAGTTCCAGAGATTCAACAAACAAACGAACAAACCAACTCTTTAGCTCTATATTGGTTAGTTTAGTTATATCTACGTAGATTTAAATCGTTATCCAAAAAACAATAACCTCCCATGTAGACGGAGATTTATTTTTGAAACAAAAGAAATGCGAAATGCAATGCAAACATATCGTTAAATACCAGTTTTAATGTGAATTAGTCATTTTTTGTTTTTGAATTTTGTGTGCGTCGTTATTGGAAATTTTCGCGAAAACTGCCGTGATTACATTACCTAGTAATCGCCATTATTGAAATATATAAGCTCAGAAGCCGGGTTGATAAAGTGTTAATTGATTAATGAAAACAGGTACCTACCTAACTTTACACCTGTATTTTGAATGAAACTGTTACATCGATATGAGAAATAGAACCAGGGGGTCTACTACGAAGTACAAAGTGCGAATGATCGGATCGGACCGACACATGGCCGAACCGAATATTAATGAAAAATGCGAAAAATGTTCGGATCGGCTCAGTTGGGTCGGGACCATAGTCAATATTCGAAAGAGTGTAGGAGTATAGGATCGGGGCCGACCGAACCAAATAGTAACTTCGTAGCAGGAAACGGCCGAACATTCGGCCGATACCACTTCGGAGTAGACCCCCAGGACTGTTATACTCATTGTATGCTGCAGTAGTTAAGTTAGGAAAGTAACAACACAAGTGATATCATCATCATTAATCATGGGGGTTTTTAGATAAGTATAATATACTAAGTATATATTTATTGTATTATGTAAATGGTACACCACAAACTACCTATAGTATTTGTCTCTCCTTCCCCTTTTCAATCCGTCCAAAGGTTGTCTATAAAAGATCGCTCTTAGTGATAAGACCGCCCATTGTGTCACGCTTTGTAAAATTTCTATATTTATGTCTGTAATTTATATGGTGAATAATAAAGAATCTATTCTGTCATCGTTAATTTTAATTGCTTCAAAATTAAATTTGTTTATATGTATCAACAACCCGCACTGGGCCCGCATGGTGAACGGCCCACTATCTCTCACTGAGAGGATGCCTGTGTCCCAGCAGTGGGAACATTGTAGGCTGACTATGCTATTATTACATCAACAACCGACGGACCAAAAGGATGATAAGAATCTGAATATTACGGATCCTTAAATGGAAATAAAAAGTAGGCGGCAACAAAGATTTTATAATTAAAACCGATTCATATTGCCGGTAACGGAAATAGCGCTGTCAGGAACATCGCGATCCACAAAATGGCGGGACGAAGTTAACGAATTTGTCGCCTTTCCGACTGAAATAAAAAATATGACGCTGTTTTAGAGCGACGAGCAATTTTCCGGTTCGGTGACGCCTCAGGGCATCGACGGAAACGTCTTGTAGGCTACGGAAATCCTCGAAAATGTACGAAAATCTGTGAAAATCCATTCGACGAATGTTTGGTGAACGCCGCCGGCAATGGACACGTATTGTGTCCCGATTCCGTGTGCGATATTCGAAAGTGGATTTTGATGTGATCGCATTCACGTCAAACGGGCTGTATCGTTTTCGAATAGGGACGTTGTCAGCTTGAAGATACCTATTTCCTTTTTTATTTGAATTTTATTAATCAGTTTGACGACACTTTTATTGATTTGATTTTGCCGAATTTTGAGTAATGTCCAGTTCAAGACCCTTATCGGTTATCCCTGAAAATTATTTAAACAGTTGAATTTGATAGAAAATCGCCTAAAGGACTACAAATCCGATTTTTCTGAACAGAAGAATAACGGTACACATCGAAGTCGGCAAAAATTAACAAAACAAAAGACTGAGCACACAAGTAAATAATTTTTTTTCCTGTAACGATGGTTACTTGTAATTGACAACTTTTTATCACAAAAAATTGTCCTGTTTCGAGGCCGAAAGCCATTTAATAAGAACAGAACAAAGTAAGTAGGTATATTAATAATGCCGAACAGATTATTACCTGGGGCAACGACTTTTACAGTCGAAAAGCTTCTATAGAAAATCTTTCAGTCGAAACAAATCTATTTGAATTGTCGTCAACAGAGAGATGGTCTGTATAAATTGATTGAAAGTGTCATTGACTGGGGTTTTTGTCATAAAACTCAACCACAAGCAGGTTTAGTCCTGAAATAGATTTCAGTGTGACTAATATTAGCTTTTTCGTGTGGACGAGTGTCGCAACGAGATTAGCGTTTAAATATACTGTGGCATTGAAGTGGGATTCTTGACACGAATCAATAATAAAATAAGTAGGTTTTTTTTTTCTTCTAATTTTCTGAAATCGGCATGTGTGGGATACGCATTTTAACACGCGGCCTGTGTGAGACCGCACTGTAACTGCCCTTTTACACACACATAAAAACGCGGCCGCTTATACGATACTTACCATAACGCGATTCTGTTCTTTGAAAGTGATGTACCTATTCTGAAATACTGTCAAACTTAAATAATTAAAAAAACAAGTATGTATTCATTATTTACCAGGGATCGTAATTTTATTTGATTATTTATGTCTTTCATAACAGCCTCCTGAAATTTGACGAGGATGCAAAACAATAGCTTGTAGATCATTTTCTATTAAGTATTGCTAAAATTAATTTAAATTTTTTATTTTCTATTAAATGGCTTTATCGCTTAGTAACCACATCGCTCAGTAAAGGCAAACACCTACAAATGTTGATTATGATCTACCTTATTACTAAATCGTACAATTGTTTAGCTTTATCGAACTCTGGAAAAGCGAGGATAAAATGAAAATCAAAAGTTATTTATTCAAATTAGCCTGAGAATCAGCACTTTTCGAACGTCAAATATATATTTATTAGTATTACAACTGTCAATGTCAATTTCATGTCATCGAAAAACATTGATTCTTGTATTTTCATTCCGAACACACAGAAACACATCAGAATCTCAAAAACACTTACCAACTAGGTGAATAGGAGACAAAACTTTAAACTCCATAAAATAAAAACTAAAACTTCTTAAAATTGAATTTCATTGAGTTGATATTCGCCTGAAGGAAGCTTTAACGTGTTCTTAAAGAGCGTCTTATGTGTCCTTCCTTTGGTCATTTAGGTAAGCATTTTATGGTTACTGTATGTAAGACTTCCTTTATATAGTTATTATAATCTTTGTGTAAGACTAATAGTATTATATTCACGATTTAGGTTATCCAATTGTTATTATTTGTACCAGTAACAAGTATCTGTCAACTGTCATACGCACGTAAACAGTCTCGTAATTTTCATCTGGGAACATTGACAGATACCCGTCACAAAAGTAGTGATCGACTAATTTAATTAATATTGTTAGGCTGTTAAAAGTTTAGACCTTTGCCACCATTATTTGAAAGTGTGACAGTTTTTGACGTTTTGGACGTTTTGGAGGGAATTGAGATTTGAACGGTCGAACAGAGCATTAATATTTATGTCGTGAAAATTATATAGAAGAATATCTATACAATCGTTGTTTCATTTTTGAGTTGAGGTTGAGGTCCTACATGTACATATAAGCCCTCCTCTAATATCCTTCCTTGCTACACCACAAACTGCCGCAACCATCCTCTAAATTAAATGAATTATTAATAAAGTGCGCCAGCTCGCATTCGAGCACTGGCCTTACATATTACATAGGCGCAACGTTACATAGACTATAATCCTGAATTAAAGTAAATTACCTTATAACCCTGTTTTGTTTAGATGATATTTTTGTTTGTATATGCTCTCTCTTCAAAGCAGTGGTGGTCAAGTAGTGGGTTCGAACCCAGACAGGCGTTTTACTTTGTGTAAATTATTTCATCACCACTGCTCTCAAAACGGTAAAGGAAAACATCGTGAGGAATCCGGCATGTCCTAGAAAATTCAAACACTTTTGACATCTACAAGTTTCTGCAATAAACCTTTTATTTATTTATTTATTTTATTTACCAACCTGCAGGGGGCCCATTCTGTCTCACCGAGAGGAGGCCTGTGCCCCAGCAGTGGGAACATTATAGGTAGGCTGGTTATGCTATGTTCTCTCTTGAACCATGAACTAAATAATATGGCGCATCGACTTTCAAGAAAAAACTTTGTAAAGCCTGTGTCACTCAATTCTAGTTTGACAGTCTCTTTTAAAATATCAATAATTAATATTTACCTTTGGACTTGAACAGAGCATTGTTCATTCTCTTATCTTTGTATGATCAGTTTTATCAAGAAGCTTACCCCATTAAGATTTTACTTACCAACGAATTTTATTGTCAGGTTGAAAGTGATGTCGAAGGCATCATTGATTTGTGAAGATACTGCGGTAAAGCGAAGTTTATAGTCAAGTGGGGCTTGACTGTCTCCGGGCACAAGGAGCACTTACAATCTTGGAGACTCGAGAGCATTGTTCGGAAAGTTCCTACAGCACAATGTAGGAGCTTTACCGGAGATATAATATATCAAAGCCTTCCTTCCTTATATCATCTTTGTTTCCAATTGTGGTTATTTCCATTTTAATAACTAGTACTATTGAAAGCCATTAAAAAAAATGAAGTTGTAGTGCAGTTGTAGTTGTTGTGTGTGTTGTAGTTGTAGTGAAGTTGTAGTGTTGTGTTGTAATGAAGTTGTTGTGTTGTAGTTGTAGTTGTAGTGTGTTGTTGTTTTCCAAAAACACAAGTTTGGAAACTAAATTCCGAACACACTATAATGTTACACTATTCAGACATTGCATAATTCGTTATAACTGATTTAACCGAACAGAGTTTTAACCGGTTGCTTATGACAGGTATTTTCAAACAATTTTGTGGCTCTGACAGTCTGATATTGTCCGGTCTTCGCAAAAGCTGTAACTCTTTGGTATGTTCACGTGAATTGACACCTAGTCCGACACAGTATGCGTTTGTCGCTGGTATAGACACATTGCATATTGAAATGTGAATATTTGCCGTTGGCACACCCATTTGACAATTCTCATCCGCTTTTTCTTTCCCTCTTTTCAATTTCGCTGTTGTATATATATATTTATATTTCGTTGTCTTTGTTATTGAACCACGTTAACTGTCCACATACTTGCACTTTACAGGATCTAACGAACGCCTCGGATGCTGTTTTTAACGTAGTTACCTACTGGACCCAAAAAATCTACAAAGTATCATCGGCACCTGCGCGCCACCGCACGGATTTCTGTAGAAACGAATATCCCAACGAATATTCTAACTGCGTCCCTATTGGTTGATTTAATGTTGTAAGTCAGCCACTACTTGTGCACCCAAGTTTAGGATAAGATATGTAACATTTTTGTAAAGCACACGCTATACGATATACAACTTTTACACTCTATACGCCACACTTCCTCGTTTACTTTTAAATATACTTTCATCGTACATCTGGAGTATTATTGCCTCACGCTACCTAAGCGCTACAGACTCAAATAAAAGATAAAGAAGTAGGAAATGAAGAATGGTTTGCATAGTCAGCCTATAAAGTTTCCTCTGCTAGCACGCAAGCCACTCCCTCTTACAGCGAGGTCTCTGTGAGAGGGAGTGGGCCGTAATCTACCACGCGGGCCCACTGTGGTTTGGTAGATGTCACATGTCTTCGAATTTTTGGTTACCAAAAAATTTCCTCACAATGTTTTCCTGCACGGTTTTGAGAGCAGTGGCGAAGAAATTATTTACACAAAGTAAAGCGCTTGTCTGGGTTCCAACCTACAACCTACATTACACTACTCGTAACTCGCGTAAGTAATTTATAATGGAGGAAAGCTATGCCTACCCTGAGGGCCTAGAGAAAGTGACATTCCATCTTAATGATGGGTCAGCATTTATTGGTTTGACAATAGCTACTGAACGCCTTATGTCAATCCTGTTGAAAGTCGTTGTAGGTACAAATACGAAACGCTTTAAAAGCAATTGCTACTAGATTCATAGTTTTAGATTACTGAATAGGAAACTTCTCACGTAGACTGTGCTTCGGTCACAGCTCCAAAGATCTAAATCTCAGCAACCCGGTAGAATTACGTTAGCATTACGCAAGTTAGCAACAAGGGCCCAGTACTCCGCCTTCGTAACGCTTACATAAAACCAATAAGATGGTTTGGGGACACGGGACGCGAATAAGCTCACTTTTTCTCATATCTCGGGACGCCATTGTTCTTTATACTTTTGGTACTCGTTTTAAAGGAAACGTGCCTATAATTTCGTAAGAGAAGGGTTCGCTGTTAAAGGAGTTCATTAAAATTTGGATGCGTATAAATTGGCGCAGTAGGGACCTACCTACATTTCATTGTAGAGCAATCTTTGAAATGGCAATAATTATGTGTCTGAATATCAATTCACCATTTTGCTTTGCTTCTGTTTTTTTTTTTCTGAGATTGTTGTTTTGGATAAGAAAGTGATGGCGGTAATCAGACAGGATAAAATCTGCTTATAGGTTCAGGTTAAGTAGACCCATTTTGAATATAAGGAAGTCACAATAGCTCACATTGAATACGATACAAACGAAGCTCAATTTGATCTGGGTACCGTTGTTAGATGAAATTGTATATATGCCTATATTGATGTACCAAATATACTTGATTTTACCTCTTATTCGCAGATAGCATTAGCTATTTCGATAATGGTACATTTATCTAAGGATATGGCATAATACAAGAAATAACTTATGGATATGGCCTGCTATGTATCGTCATAAAACAAATGACGGTCGGTCCGAAAACTAAACCGATATTTAAAATTGGTATTCTAAGAAATGAATCATATTATTAACATGAGATACAGCGTAGGAGGACTCTGACTCAAGAACATTATAATTTCTCCTAAAACGTTCGATACTAAAGTAGCTCAATCTAGAAGATTATTAAGTAGTGATTATCATTATTTAGATGACTCATTTGTGTTTTAAATGCGTCATAGTTGACGTGGTTGATCAACACTCATAGATAGAAATTATATCGAGATGTTAAAAACGATATCTCGAATTACCTGTTACCATGGATAGTACATATCAAGCTACTATAATCTGTCAAATCTCTTTAATAGATTTTTAACTTTATCGCAAAAGCATTTAGGTTCAAGGTTGATTGGGAAAATTTTTGACAGTTTCGGGTAGTTAGATGTGCTGGCGTCTGTACATGATTCTGAACCCTGCGTTGGATTTTTAGCTGGTTATTAAAAAAAAAAAAACATTGCTGTTCAACGCATTTTAACTGCGTAGGTTTGCATTTTTCTATGATACAGCAGATTTATTTTTATAACTGAAAAACTTCTACGCTTGTCTAGAATCATGTGCTGAATTCATGGTTAAAGTGCGTCGATGCCACTCTGTATTTATAACATCACCGCTTTTGTCAGTTCAGTCCTGTCAGACAGCAGACTACTTGTTTTTACTTGTGCTGATCTGACCCCCAGGGCAGGTATTCTTTACAATCCTATGGATTGTTCCTTATCCCTTTGTGTTCTTCAATAACGTTACGAAAAAAACAGCAAGGCTCAAGGTACAGACGCCTGCTCATCAAGCTACTACGATCTTTCAAATTTCTTTAATAGATTTTCAACTTTATCGCTAAAGCATTAGGTTTAAGGTTGATTGGGAAAATTTGACAGTTTCGGGTAGCTAGATGTGCTGGCGTCTGTGCCATTTCTTTGTTGTCTTTGTCTTGGTCATCTCTACCATTTTTATAGAATTTTATTTTTTAACTTTGTTTTGAAGTAATCTCCACTTGTTTCCATACAGCCTACTTCGTTGGTTCTAGTGGTTGCAATTGCGATCCTGAGGTCAGATAGTGTAATTACATTTAGCAACATTGTCTGTATATATTTGTGCCTGGTTTATGGCAATTTCGCTGTTTCTAGTTTAAAGGGGCAAGCCCCCCCTATAAACTATGTAGAAACAGCGAAATGTGAGATTACTATCTGTCTTCCCTTTTGGGATTCCCCCCACAGGCGTTATTATGTTGTAATTATGTGTATGTTATTTTGTTTCCATGATTCATCCACTTCGAAAACTACTTTCTAAAAATACAGCCGCATATCTAATCACAGTACTTTAGTCCAGATTCTGACAACATAGATTGTATACTACAAAAAAAATGTTTCCATGCTGAAATCCATAATTTTCGTATTCATTAACTCCATGTTCTGGGAAAAAAAATAAGCCATTAAACCGGTATTACGCATTTTGTCAACATCATTATGGAGACTTTATTGTAGACTAGCATAACTGCTGTCATTAGGACTGTACCTACAGTTACGTGTAGGAGTAAGTGGATCGTTATATCGGCCACTCGATGGCGTTCAGTTACTGATTGTATGGCCGGTAATTGGATGGGTGACCGTATCATCTCATCTTTCTGTTGTGTACTCGTAACTACTCGGGATCCGATTCCGATGGTATTGAGAATCGATGATTGAATTTCGTTCATTAACGAGCACAATACAGACCCTAATTGTATTTTCCTCTCATCATTGAAAACCCAGTTTTAATTATGAGTTTCAGGGTTTCTGAAATGTCGAAGATGTTTTGTGTAAAACACATCAAATTGTTGGTTTAATAAATTCTGAAACTGTTTCCACAATTGATTTTTAGAGAGTGGATAATTATCTAAATTTTGTTAATGTCGCAGCATCCTTTTGGCGTCGTACAGGACTTTCTGTTTTTTTTTTACTTTCTTTTTATATAATTTTGTTTTTTATTTTTATTTATGATTGATTGATTGTGTTTAGTTTAGTTTATGATCTTCCTGTAGGAGTCAAAATACTCGTGCACACTTTTTCTTTCTTTCTATTGATTTCCACCTGACAAATTATTCTACATGTATTGCAACTTTCCTGCATAGAGCTTAACTAAACTTTACAATATAAATTCTAAACGCGTTTGCATAAAAAAAAAACAAAAATACCTACCTACTGCATACATTTTTTACAATTTTTAAAGGTGAATGACCACGAGACGTGTCGCAGGAACATTCTATTTTTAAACGCGAGGATGCCGACAGTTTCATTTGGTCTGTTTCGTAACTGCACCGTGGTCGGTGTTGAGTATCAACGAACAGCTCTAAATAAACGAAAAACGTAAGAAAATTAACCTCCTTCTACTATAAATAAAAACCTTTTTTTCAGATCCAAAACGTCCATTTTGTTAGTATACAAACGACTTAGAAACCAGTGTTAGTACAAGAGAATCGACACAAACTACCTATATTTATTACCAGCTTTTACTGAAACTTCTTGTTCCCCCGCCCCACCCCGTCGCATCGCATCGCCTGCCTGCGCTATTACTTCGTTTTCGTTTAGCGTTCTTCTTTACTGTTTTCTCTTGCTCGGCTCCTAAGTGTTCTAGCGTAATGTTAAATAGCTTATATCATCATCTGCCTAGCCTTTTCCCAACTATGTTGGGGTCGGCTGCCAGTCTAACCGGATGCAGCTGAATACCAGTATTTTACATGAAGCGACTGCCTATCTGACCTCCACAACCCAGTTACTGGGTAATACGATACCCCTTGATAAGACTGGTTGTCAGGCATTCGGGCTTCTGACTACCCGTAACGACTGTCAAAATCCACAAATGACAGCCGGGAGCAACGGATTAACGTGCTTTCTGAGGCACGGAGAGTTATGTAAAGATGGTCACCCATCCACAGACCAACCGCGGCAAGCGTAGCTTAACCTGATCGATCGACCTGTGCGGCTGTTATTATTTGGCCACGGGCGCTTGTTAAATAGCTTATATCCTTCCTCAAAAATTGGGCTACCAAATGCATAAAGAATTTTTCTAATCCGTTTGGTAGTTTCAGAGATTAGCGAGTTCAAACAAACAAACTCTTCAGTTTTATTATTAGTATAGATTACGCCACAGTGGCATGTAGGCGTACCCAATGTCCCAGTATGGGGCTGTCCCACCTATCTGCTCAAGCATTCAGGATGCTGTTGGGGCTGGCGCTTACCCTGCGCATGGTGTAGTTGCTTCGCGTACTACGCGTGAAGAAAGCTTTAAATGAAGCTCTACCAAAAAAACATCTGACCTGGGTGTCTTGGCGCAACTTTGTAAAATCTAGAGGCCTGTTTCCAGCAGTAGTGGGCGCAATCATTATTATTCTTATCCTATCTCATCTATTTATTCTATATCACCTATTTATCTTTCGTTGAGTAAATATACATAGGTACAGGCTTAGGTGCTTTACTGTGAGGTATTAAAAGGAGAGATGCTACTATCCCCATTTTAAACTCGACCGTAAAACGTGAATATAAAATATCTCTAAACCTACCTATGCAGTTTTATTGAATACTAGCTGCGCTCCGCGGTTTCACCCACATATGTTTCGATCCCGTGGGAATATCGGGATGAAAAGTTTCAGCTACGTCCACACCAAATTTCATCAAAATTGGTCCAGCTGTTTGAGCGTGAAGAAGTAACAAACATACAAATACACAGACACACTCACACAAACTTTCGCCTTTATAATATTAGTGTGACTAGGTTTTACCCGCGGCTTCGCCCGCGTGGATGTCGGAAAATATCCCACGGGAACATACTACCGGGATTAAAAGTACCCTATGTGTTAATCCAACTTATAAAAATAGCTGTGTGCCAAATTTCAGCCAAATCTGTTCAGCCGTTTTTGCGCCAATCCGGAACATACATTCAGACAAACAGACAAACGGACATAGATCCTTAGTTACTATTTTATTATATATGTATAAACATAGATATAGTTTCCGTCGCAGTAAACAGCGACAGTATAACGGGTGTCAATCTTTATTAGATATTGCACATACCGTGGGAGTGGTGTCTATTGCAGTTGCAGGCCATTAAACACGATAGAAGGCTCATCTTTATAAATAGCAGCCTGTAATTATTGAGTGAAATGTATGTACGTAGACGAGGGTATTTAGACAGGGCCAATCTGCCTAGCCTTTTTCCTAACTACTTAACAACTAGGAAAATATTCCAATCTGACTGCGAGTTATATGTTCGAGCCATTTGGGGTTGAAACACTAGGGCCACGGTGTCCGAGTGCCCACTTGGTTTTTCGAGATATTGCCAAGCGGTTAGTCGACTCTTCACGTGACCAGAGGGCTGGCCTGTTTCTTGGCCAAAGAATTAGCATCGCCATAAAACGTGGCAATGCTGCCAGCCTTTTGGGCACTGTTCCTATTGACAGCGATGCGGACGTATTCTTTTGCGTATTTTTTCACAATTTTAGCTTATATAATGTAAATATTATCTTGATTAAGTAAATAAACAACTACTATTTAACTTAAGTTTAATATTCATGAGATTTACTTAAACATTAAAAACAGACTACGTAACCATAGGAAAAGCTTGGAATGGTTTTCGTATTATTCTAAAATAATTTTCACGGTTTTGATATTCATTGTCAGTGAAAATGAATGGGTGAGTCAGATTCGTCATTAGATAGAATTTCTGGAATTCTGACGACGTTGAACTAAAATAGGTCGGTGACAAGAATTGGAACTGTTTGAGATTCCATTCCAAAGGAATATTTTAAGTGTTATTTTCTTAAGAATTTCATCATCATATTCAAATGGCCCAAAACGTGTTCCAGTGATTTCCAGGAAGTAAATGACACGCCCCCTTTCTCATCTGACATAGATGCAGGAAAAGGCATCTAGCTTAGGCCTAATTTGACTCCCTCACGAATTACAATAGGGCTTTACATTGTGGCAGTCTATCCGAAGCTTCCCGTTTAGCAGTTGTCTTTTCCATGCTGTTTACTGGCAAAACTCTAACTAACACAGCACCATACAACTGCCAGCTGGATACAAAAGTTTAGGTCATGCTCATGACACATGGAAAAATATACTTCACCACGCACGTTTTCCCTTCCATACATTGCAATAGTAAAAAACCACACCATATCTACATAAAATAGCACCTATTATGTAAATAAACCACTTCACATTCCATTTCACGAACGTGTGTCGAATAAAACTGTCTAATCTGCGCATCTCGAGTGCTCCCGACAGTCGAAAACTTACAGGATGTAGTGCGGAATGCAGAATACGCTATTAGGATGTGCGCGACTACTGTTACCTTCTGCCAAGAGAAACTAAAGACAGGGTATGTGACAAGAGACAAATCGTACTAAAGGAAAGTTAGACGAGGAGTTTTACATAAGGTTTAAAATAATTTGAATAAAAGCAAAACTCTTCCTTTTACCAAATAAACATTTTGTAAGCTTTTGCCTAGTAACTACTTAAGAGTTACCCCCGTGGCTTGGAAAGCACGTTAAGCCGTTGGTCCTGCGCCTGATCTCTCTCCGGTCGTGTCGGGGTGCTGTCCCATCGGACTATAAGAGTGAGGGAAGAGAGACTGTACCTGTGTCTGCGTACATATTTGTGCACTACAATATCTCCCGCGCCGAAGGCCACCATGGCAGAAATACGGTCTGGAGGACTATTACCACGGATATATCTATGACTATTAAGTACATACTTATGAGTTATAATATTTTTTTAATCAAATGCTTTTGAAATTGCGTCATGGTGATATTATTTATATTCTATGATTATATTTACGTATGCATCTATTGCATGTCCGACTTAGATAGACTGTTGAAACTAAAATGTAATGTTTACCAACATGAACTTAATGTATGCAAGAAATATATCTTTATCTTTATCTTTTTCTTCATCTTTTTTACATCTTATACCTGTACCTACATTCAAAGCAAATAAAGATCTGATTCTGATTCTTATCTTTATCATCTATCTATGTTCTATCTATGTTACGGGTTTGGTTTCCGCACTTAGTCCTTCAGGTGGACCATTGTACGTGGTATACCTATGCATTCTTCTTCTCTAGGCAATCCTTTTAATAAGGACTGTTCATCATTACTTTTCACTATTTCAGCACGTTAACCTTTTGATAGTACTAAACAAATTCTCAAAAGTAACCTTACCGAACAAAAACATACTTAATTCTAATTCTTTCTAATCTAATTTTCAACCTCCATTGGGTGGATTCATTAGCTGGCGATCAGACAGCTTAGCTGTAACTTTAGAACCTATTAGTAGGTACAATTTACACAGCTACAGATTTCCTCACTTAGTGCAGAGGTCATTACACTTTAAGGCCTTAGGAATTAGGATGACGATCGAGAATTTAAAAGGCTTAAGAGGGAAGCATTAACCCTATCAAGTTCATGAAAAGATATTTTGTAAAGGTTTACAAACTTTGATATCCAAGCAGAATTATCTGAAACTTGCTGAAAAGATTCGTTTATTTATTGAAATATAGTAGAAATATTATCAGCTTTGGACGAGGTCAATGCCTCGCAACACATTAAGCGCATTTTGCAATTGTTTAAGAGCCACCGTGGCAATCCCGATCTAGTCACTGATGAAATTATAAAGGATGGTAGTTTCCCCGTACATTATAAAGGGATGCTACCCTTTTTTCTTTTTTTTGTGTGGGAATTCATCAAATAACTTCTCCCGCTCTGGGCGGAGCAGGAGGGCGTGTCAGATTTTTACTGAATAAAACCCACCCATGTTCTTTCAGTGGCCTGTGCCAGGGGCCACAGTATCTCTTTCGAAGAACCCGCGGCCCTGGCAGGCATCGGCCCTAGCGGACCCCGTCACTTTGTGCTGACATCTCGTTGAGGCGCGCGTGGAACACAACGCGCCGTCGATTCATGCCTGGACCTTCCCGGACGGCGAGCTTTAAGGGATGCTACCCTTCATTGCGCTTGGTCCGATAGGCACTTGGGCCGGTTATTGTCGTATATTACAGTCGCACACATACAAAGGTCGAGTACATTTCTTTTAATGTAACAATTATATAAGTTTGTTTGATTAGCACTCAAAACGGTGAAGGAAAATATCGTGAGGAAACCGGCATATCCTAGAAGCAAAAAAAATCGAAGACATGTGACATCTACCAACCCGCACTGGGCCCGCGTGGTGGATTACGGCCTGCTCCCTCTCACCGAGAGGAGGCCTGTGTCCCAACAGTGGGAACATTATAAGCTGATTATGGGTTTGATTTGCTGCGTTTAGTAGAAAATTTTCAGCAGAGGAAGTTTATGGGCCGCTGTTATAAAGATTTTGTTGACCACACCTTGTAAACACGTGGAGAATAGTGGCGCTTAATGAGATTACGTCCTCCTCCTTTTGAGCGATCAATACTTACGCACACACGTGTCAATGAAACGTGCTGATTGTTTTTATTCAATGATCATTTATTGTAGCGGTCATTAGTAGTCAGCTCTGCTGCTAACCTTGTTGGCTGTATAACCTTTTTACAGTAAGTTAAAAGAAGAAGAATTTGTCATTCTGATGCCCATGTTCAGCGGTTGCTGCTAATATCGGCTGATAGGTATCTAGATATTTAGGGCGAAATTTAAACGGAGTTCAAGAGCTATCAGTGCCAATAATTAACAACAATAATGACACTGACAGCTCTTAAACTCGGTTTAGAAGTGACATCGCGTTCAGTTTCATTGATTAAATTCGTCCTCAGGTGGTAAAAAGCCGCCAGTTATGACGAAAGTCCTTTCACAGTTATTTTACCGCTAATATTGCACAACTGTCAAAAATAGAGTGATCTTTGTTTTCGTTATAATAACGTTGGTGTTGGCTTGCTGCTGTCAGAGGTAAAAATAACTGTAAACGGAGTGTATATGTGTATTGAATAATGATACTTGAGAAGTGAGGTGCGAAATCAGTTCAGATAACTTTTAGATTTCCAGAATATAAAGACAATCTGTTTCTTATCTACTTTGATTTAGTGGAAGAACGATTCGTAATCGTAAAAACCGATGTGTTTTCCTAGATAAACACTTTCAACATAACATTAAAATTCACGATAACTACCAACTTACTGCGTAGAATTCTGGAGTATCAAGATTTTAGATATTTTCTTCCTTATTTATTTTTGTATTAAGTATTAAACTATTAATAAGTATTATACGCACGTTTTGGCAAACGTGTGTAGATGTGCGTTTATTTACATTAGGTTTAATGGAATGTGCCACCATCAAAGATATGTCATCGGCAGGCGCCATCATTATACCTACCTACTTAAATGACGTCTGCAGCTACTCGCATAGATATATGCGTATACCTACAAGTAGATCATCATCATCAGCCTATAGCAGTCCACTGTTGGACATAGACCTTTCCTATTACACGCCATTCAACTCGATTTTCGGCAACTCTCATCCAGCTGTCACCAGCCATTCTGCGAAGAACGTCACTCCACCCAACCTAAGCGCGTCCTATCTTACGTTCACCGATTCGCGGTCTCCACTCAAAAACACGTCTACCCCAACGGTCATCGGTTCTACGGCTAATATGGCCGGCCCATTGCTACTTCAGCTTGCTTATTCTGTGAGCTATGGCGTCAACTTTGGTTCTCTGCCGGAATACCTCGTTGCGGATTCGATCCCTCAGAGAGACTCCAAGCATAGGTCGCTCCATAGTTCACTGAGCGACCTTGAATTTATGGACCAGCCGTACCGTGAGTGTCCACGGTATGATCTACTTGGTATGCCAAGTAGATCATACCGACTGTAATTAACATGTTTGGCATGTCTATTGGTATTCAAACTATGAATAAGTATACGGAATACAATACATAGTGAGATACTTACTATGTATATTGATACTTTCCTACAATGTCAACCGCTTATCAAACACCTTAGATTCCCTTCTTGGGATTCCCTTATTTTTTTCACAAAAACGGTGACTGTTTATTTGAATATTCATTTATTTGTGCTGATAATAATAAACAGTGGTATGCCTGAGTCTACTTGATGTTTTATTATGACTTCCCGAATAGAACAGCGGGGTAATTGCGTAGCACACTAACAGCAGCATTGGCTTTCATTTTGACAGTTCAACAACATTCATTGCGTTATTTAAGTTGTTGAGCAGACAAATTTTCCAAACATAAGAAGCAATGGATTAGCAGTATCCTTCAAAATGATTCAGATTGTGATTGTGTGTTACGCAATTAGGGTGCTGATTACATATTGTCACAAAACGTTGATAAACATTGCTCACACTCGTAGGTGAAATAAAAAATATAACAAGAACTGACGTTCAAGTTCATACTAAAAACATTCAAAATGTTCGTATAGTTTCATAACATTGAGCATAATTTGAACAAAGAACATGATTAATATTTGAGAAACGCGTTCGGCGACGCACACGCATCCTTGCCATGAGATGTGATTCAGAGTTGTTACGGCTCTTGTCCACAGTCCACACTTTTGGTTGAGAGCCAAACAGGACGTGGTGATAATGAGAAATGTATTAACTAACATCGCGGGCGTTCTTAGAAACTTAGTCAATCGGCAAGATGTGAGCGTTTTTCTTACAATAACGTCTGTATTTTACTGTTTTCCATGTTCCTAGATGGTAGAGTTACCTCATCTTTCCTTGAAAACGATCACGTGTAAACTGGAAAATAATACCTAAATCAATGTTCTTCAATGTGGGTGCCGTAAACATGTCTTTGGTAATGATTTACCAGGGTGTCTCTAAGTGTTGGAAACACATTTATTTATTTATTAATTTACACTTTATTGTACACCACAAAAATACACGGCAAAAAGTAAAATTATCGAACCCTAAAAATAATTATGTTATTAATTTATCAATTGACAGAAAAATTCTTATGTCCAGTGTTGTAGATAATCGCAATGCAATTGCTCGCAGATGCTATTAAGTATTAGGTAATAATTTTAGCACTCATTAAAAGGTCTTTATGCACAGAATTTAGGTGACAGAAGTTGGTTTTTTTGCACAAGGTCAAATTGCCCGGCTCTCCCCCTATTACAGGGGACTTAGACATAACTGGTGAAATATGGGTGAAGTATAGGTAGGTAAACCTCTGCTCAACCCTTTGGGTAAACAAGGCGTGATGTTATGTTGTGTCAAAATAAATTAAGTGACAAAACTTCACAGACGGGAGGCGTGTCGAAATCTAAAGATGATAAAAAAACTAAACTCATAATTTCAAGCTACAATGCCAGCGACCCTTGACCCCGTAATCAGCTGTCGTTACTTGAAACATGAGGGTCTGGGTTCGATTCCCGGATCGGACAAAGTGTTATTGATTTTTTCCATCTGGAGTTACTCGATAGCATCCCGGAGTCTGATGGCAACAGGCACCCTATTACATGGGACTTAAACATAACTGACGAAATTTGGATTTACTATTGGTGAACCTCACACACCTCTGCCTAATCCTTCCTATGTATTTTTATTTCACAAGATATCGATACCCATCTCATCTGGGTATTTTCGCCGGTTCATTTTATTTGATCTTGTATAAGTTCGTGCAAAGTGACAGTTCACGTTGAAGGATTCTGCTCGGCTTTACTCACGCTCGTATTTCGGACTCAAGACTTTATTCATGAGCTCTTCAGGCGTTCAGCGAGGTCGACCTCGGTTCAAGAGAAGCCACACACTCGTAAACATCCTGGCTTTACAGGATAATCGCTGTTGGAAACTTCAGGGAAATGTCCTTAGGTACTTACTTACTATAGGTACTGCTTTGTTTGCATTTTTATGGACTTGTGTATACAATGTGTTAGGTTAAACGAGGGAGATACTTTAAGGGAGTGTTGTAATTATGAAAGTGACCATCTTTTACTATGGGACCAAGTCCGAAATATATAATAACACATCAGCTGTTCCCTAAATGTTGTCGAGTTGGGTCCCTATGCGGTTATAAAATGTATGAAGTAGCTGATATTTTTAATTTTCAGTAGTTCGTTTTAGATTTTCGTCGGCTACTACAATACCTTAAATTATGTCCCTCATGTAACCAAACACACTGTTGAAGCAGAGATTTGCTTTGGAGTTTGGGTTTTGGTGTTTGGTTGGTTTGGCTTGGTGATAACGAGTAAGACTTATAAACTACAGTTCCTGCTACTAAAACTCTAATATTCAAACTAGCGACTGGCCTTTGCGTCGCCCGATTTTTACGACTTGATAAAACATCGAGATCTGTAGGCTAATTCTCGTAATTTAAAACGTTTAAAATCTAGTCGGCCGCAGTCTCATATCGGCGACAAACAAATGTCAAAAACTTGTCAAAATGTAGGGAAATAAGATGTAATTTTTGACAGATTGAGACTGATATCAGATTGTGAACGTTCTTAAAATTATGAGAATTGCCCCTCTGTTTATGAACTTTAAGTAAGATTAATGTTATACACATAATTCTTCCGGTTTTTTTTTCAAAATGATGGTTAAAACCGCATCATAATCCGTTGCGTAATTTAGAAGAACAAAGCGGTCGTACAGATAGATATAAAAACTAATTTATACTTAATATGTAGAGATGTCTAAATTTCTTGAGTGTCAATGTGTTTAGGATACAGTTAACATCTTACGCTTCCTGCACCTTTGATCCCATCGGCATGACGACGTGCTACAAAGTTATTAATAAATTAATACGAGTACTAAGTATGACGTACGTAACCTACTCACTATTATTCAATGATTTAACTAAACGAGAATCAAAATATGCTTATAAATACTTATGGTCTTTTTTATTGCGTTTACTTGTACGTTTGATTTTCTTTACAGCTCCAAAGGACCGTCTGTCGGTCTAAGTTTTTATATCTATTTCAACTTGCTACCACTACGCGTTCCTGAGAAAAAGGGCCTCGACAACAAAGTCATCCTATGAGGGTTCCAAATTTTCATTGCGAGGTACAGAACCCTAAAAAAAGATTATTTGAATTTAGTATCTGCCTGTCACCTAAACCTTTTCATGTCGTAACGGCTGAACTGATTAAGATGAAATGATAGACCCTGGTTAAGGACATAGATACTTTGTGTCCCGGTAGTACGTTCCTGTGCGATAATATCCGATATTTATGCGGGCGAAACCGTGGGTAAAAGCTAGTTTCAAAATACAATGGTAAGCAATATTTCAAAATGTTATCAAATAGGAAATAGTTGAGTTAAATCCCTAAAGTTGTCAAAAAATAAAAGGCCCGTTTTGACATATGATAATACGTACGTATATGACATGACATACGTCTTGTTTCATACAAACGAATACGGGTTTTGCGAATTTGATCTTTATTAACTACTAGAACTGTCAATGTCAAAACGGGCCTTTTATTTTTTGACAACTTTAACGGATGTGACAGTGTACCTAACTATAATTCATCATTGGATTCTCCCTCTATCTGTTTAGTAAGACCATTGCTCCGCCCACTAATATTTAATCTGTTAGTAGCGATAATACCTATCTATCAGCCAGTCGGCCAGTGCCAATTTATCAAGCGTAATGTCCATCTCGGTATATATATTCCTTTTAATGTTCGAACCTGGGGGTCTACTCCGAAGTGGTATCGGCCGAATGTTCGGCCGTTTCCTGCTACGAAGTTACTATTTGGTTCGGTCGATCCCGATCCTACACTCCTACACTCTTTCGAATATTGACTATGGTCCCAACCCAACTGAGCCGATCCGAACTTTTTTCGCATTTTTCAATAATATTCGGTTCGGCCATGTGTCGGTCCGATCCAATCATTCGCACTTTGCACTTCGCAGTAGACCCGCTGGGTTCGAACATTAAAAGGAATATAGGTATATACAGGCGCTTCACTTTGTGTAAAGAAATTAGGTTACAGGAAAACGAGATTCATTTATATTAAGAAGTCGTGTTCATGAAATTCGGTAAACCATGTTTCCGGTAAAAATAAGATTTCCTTGAATTTGTTGAAAATGAACGTCGAATGAGTCAGTATTATATAGGTCGAACATTTCTGTTTGTTTATAATATCCTTGCTGATTTTTAGTTTGTAGTCCTACTAATATTATAAATGCGAAAGTTTGTATGGATGGATGGATGAATGGATATTTGTTACTCTTTCACGCCAAAACTACTGAACAGATTTTGATGAAATTTGGCACACATATAGTTTATAACCAGGATTAATACATAGTATACTTTTTATCCCGATATTCCCACGGGATCGAAACTTACGCGGGTTAAACCTCGGGGCGCAGCTAGTGTTAAATAAAATTATATAATTAATTTTCTAATGCGCTAAGGCAGCCCGCGAAATTCGAATTTTCTTGCGTTTTTTGCTATTTGGAGATCAGAGTCCAATTGTATGTTGATTGAAATATGATACGCGACCGTAACGTGGTAAATATGACTTTACAGAATCCTAATCATTAGTATCAGCAATACAACTCCTTAAGTTAGAATTGGCCTCAAATGTCATGATTTCATGAAATAGCCATTCGATATGAACTTTTCTTTTTTTTTTCTTTTTTCTTCGTACCCATGGAGAAGAACGGGCAAGAAACTCCATGGACACTCTTTTAAATTATATTGTTACAAATACAGGGTGGCCGGAACATTGACGTCCAAAAATAAAATTTAGGTCCCTCGTATCGTGGGGTATCCGAATCACCCCCATGTATGTTCCGCGACTTTTCATAGTTTTCGAGTTACGAATTTTTTTCTGATTTTTTGAGAATGATCGACCTGACCAATTTAAAAAATGGCTTTGTCGAGATTTTTTTTTTGCAACTGAATCTTCGTGAGTAGTACTTTTATGCATAAAATAATCAGCTTCGTAACTGTGATGAAAGTTATGAAAAAGTTGGTCTAAAGTGAAAAAATTACGTTCGGTAAATTATGGCTTAGCATTTTAACTTTAAATAAAAAATTTAAACAGGAAACTTCATGGTTCCTAAGTAGGCTTCAAGAATGCGCCAGACTCTCAGCTTTCATAATCATAAAAAAATTAGCACTTTAGACCAACTTTTTCATAACTTTCATCACAGTTACGAAGCTGATTATTTTATGCATAAAAGTACTACTCACGAAGATTCAGTTGCAAAAAAAAAATCTCGACAAAGCCATTTTTTAAATTGGTCAGGTCGATCATTCTCAAAAAATCAGAAAAAAATTCGTAACTCGAAAACTATGAAAAGTCGCGGAACATACATGGGGGTGATTCGGATACCCCACGATACGAGGGACCTAAATTTTATTTTTGGACGTCAATGTTCCGGCCACCCTGTATATTACTTACATTAATAATGTTGAATTTTTAATTGTATGTGAGAATGATGTACAAAAAAGGTACACGTTAAAAGCGTCCAGCAAAATGAAACAAAAAAAAAAAACAATAAATAAAATATCCATGTGTGTGTAGCCTACAGGCGTTTCCTGAGTAATTAAAAACATAGCGTTTTCCAATATTTTCATCATCCGGAGTTGTTTGTTCCAGTTTTTTTTTGGGAAAACCCAAAAGGAATAAAATTATTAAAAAGTTAGAATAACGACCGTGATTCATCAGTGAATTATGATCAATAAATGTTGCAAGATCAGCCTATCTATGTAGAAACAAAATAAATCGTACTTCCTTCTAGTTCATAAATATCTATCTACATTTAATGAAAATTCTGGAAGTAGGTAAATCCTTTGTAAGCGTTCATTACAACGACTTATAATTACTTAGATGTTTGAACTTCTATTTGTCTGTACCTCCACTTAACTTTAGTTGTTGTGGTAAATATAATGGTAGAATGGTACAAACAATCTCGTTAATGGACCGTAGTAACGTGGTTGGATATACACAAATATACATTAGTAAAGTAACTTTGGCCATAATCCTAGGTTATTATTCTGCCCTTATCCTAATTAGGGGCGGCGCTGCATAATATCTTCTTCTTTCATAGGTAGGTACTGTGAGATACATTTCTATCGCCTATAGGTACGGGTAGGTACAGTACTTTCTCAGTTATTTTACCGATTTTGCATCACTGTCCAAATCACAGTGATCTTTATTCTCATTCTAATAAGGCTGCTGTTGGGTTGCTGCCGCTGTCGGTAAACATTAGTGCATTGTTTTGAGAAATGTCACTTGAAATGTATTAAAACAAACAAGATGGCGGCGTTAGTTCCGACTTTCACCACGCGCCAAAATAACCCTATAGCGCTACATGCTTTGTTCCTATGAATGGATATAATTTTATTGTTGTTTAATTTTGTAATATAATATGTTGGCTGCTTGCATGCGCCTCATAGGACTAAACATATTTGCTTACTTCTTCATGCTTAATTTACCATTACAAATTGCAAGCACGAGTGCTACTGAGACTAATTGCTTAGCAACTGATTAAAGTTCAATGATTAACTGAATGTCGGAAAAACATTCTTCGAAAATTGGCAAGGTTTAAGAATTAGTTTCGGTAATACGACATCAATTTTCCTTGTTTCTTTATTTATTTATTTAATACTTCAAGCACATAAATGTACAGAGGCGGACTTAATGCTACAGGCATTTTCTACCAGTCAACCTTTGGGTGATGCAGAGATATTGTTTATTTTATTCAATCAAGATTTAATTCTTGAATACTTCAATATTAAATACCTCTTCCTGATTGGTAGTAAACTTTTCTTTTTTTCATCTCTTAAATAATAGTTTTGTATAATTTAGAAGCATTTTTTGGGACATACGATAGAAACCTAGCTTTTTTTGAATGATGTGCTAACTAGAAAATTGTAAAATAATTATCACACTGTGATTGATTACCCCCTAACCAGGACACCTACCTACCTACTTTGACCGTTTTTAAAACAATACCCTCAAATAGAGGCATTGACATGTAATTCAAACATCGTGAGGTCACACCACAGAGAAGTGTCACACTCTAGTCTGACGTCAATAAAGAAATATTTTTGAACTCATAATTAAGTTTGTCATGTGGGCCGATAAATTCGTTACCTATTATTAAATTGACGTGGAACGTTAATTTTGTCGTGTATTAACACGACAAAATAACAGCTATATTTATATTGATTGACATAATTATATGTCAATCAATATAAATATAGCTGTTTTTATTTTCGTCAACCAATTAAAACTTAAACTCGACAACAGCCACTCTATTCTAAAAATCTCACCCTGAAAACTTAGGTGAAGTGAGCTGTCATTCTACATGATGCTTGGAATATAGTGCTAGAGATTGATACTATTGACAGCTGTCACTTTAATTAAGTTTTCATGGTGAATAGGTCGGCTGAAAAGTAAACCGATAGGACAATCGATAAGGCTTATAAGCTACTTCCTATTTCAACCAATGAATGTTGAAAACTTCTTTTACGTTAAAAAGTTGGTATTACAAATCAATATCCCACCCACTGTTCTAACGATTAAAACAAATGGAGTATGAAACTATAAAAAAAAAATCAACGAGGAAGAGTACTATCGACACGAAATGAAGAAGTATAAAACTGCCTTGTCATTCCTAAATTTTACAGTAAAATATCATTCTGATCATCACCACGTGAACAGGCCTATAATTCTGTGTTTCAGCCTTTCCTTACAGTTAGCAAAACAGAACAAATTGGAACTGCAGATTGTCTTTTATTTTCGTGAGCATGAAGTGACGTCATTGCGAGTGGGTCTTTGTAAATAGAACCGCAATAAACAAACAATATCAATATACAACAGTACGTAGTGCCCACAGAACTAATATCTAAGTGGTATTGCATTATTTAATAGTGAACAGTGCCGTGGTTTGGCTGCATATATAACAGTGGCCAATGCCTCGCCGCCATTTGGCAAGCCACCAGATACGATACATGTTGTAGAAAGGTCACTTCACATTGCGGTGTATGTAACTGAAAATTATGTTCGGGTCGGTGGGTAAAGGATTATCTCACAGTTTATGGTTCAGCTTTAAGCTACACTTGCGTTTGTTGTTTAGAGACCAATAACCAAAAGATAGCTATGGTGGATTAGTTTTGAAGGTGGAAAAGGCTGGGCTTCAGACCCAAAATTGTTTCAAAATGAAGAGTTTTCGCCCTTCCGAGCTGCGGGGTAATTGCGTAACACACTAACAGTAGCCAGTTTTGACAGTTCAACAACATTCATTGCGTTATTTACGTTGCTGAGCAGGCAACTTTTTCGAACATATGAAGCGATGGATTAGCGATATCCCTCAAAATGATTCAGATTGTTATTTAAAGTGTGTTACGTTAGGGTGCTGTTTGGAGACCAATAACCAAGAGATAGCTAGTGTGGATTAGTTTTAAAGGCGGAAAAGCTTTGGCTTTACACCCAAAACTGTTTCAAAATTCTGGGATTTCCGCTTTTTTAAGCTTCTTTTTACTTTTTTTTTAGATCACAGGAACCCGTTGGATGCGAGAAGCACAGAACCGTTGAAATGGAGATGCTTGGAGGCTTATGTCCAGCAGTGGACGTCTTTCGGCTGAAATGATGATGATGATAAGCTGCTTTTATCATTTTTGTGGCAACCATAATTTTTTAAAATTTCTTTATTATATTATTTTGAAATCTGAACCGAATATACCCAGGAAATTCAGTTCTACAAACACCTGAAGGCAAATTCCCGTAATTAAAAACGTTCAAAATGTAGTTGCAATCTCATCTCAGCGACAATTAATGTCAAAAACTTGTCAAAAATGTAGAGAAATTAGAGGTATTTTTGACAGATAGAAACTGAGATCAGACTGTGAACGTTCTTAAAATTACAAGAATAGCCCCCCTGTACTGGTTGAATCTATTCATAAATACGGATAGAAAAGTATCTATGTGGAACGTTTCAGGTATCCCAGAACAACATTTAACAATGCCGTAACTTTCAGGTATCCCAGAATAACATTTAACTACACTACCAAACACAAACAAGCTGAAAACTGCGGCTTCAGCTAAAAAGCTCAGTGCAAACCCGTGTACGACCCAATTAGGTACAACAATAACTTTAATTCCGGCAGAGTCGACAAACCGCTAATTTGTTGCACCGCAGTGCGAACCAACTCTAAAGACTCCTGCAGACAGGTGCGACGCGACTTTAATGGAACAATTTTTATAAGACTTTATGGAAAATGTTTTACCTGAAACGCGTTGCACCATCGCGTCGCGCTTATATGCGGTTGCCTTAATGTTATTACGCGGTATAACGTAGTTAGTGTCACGCTAATAAACCGCGAATGCACGTGACTGGACCACGTAGTGTTATGTAAGGAGTCCAAATGTCTGTAGTTTGTACTTTGATCTATGGCATTTTGTTTATTTTTGTAGTTTCTGGCCGCGTCTACGTGCGTGTGAAACTTGTCTTAACATAAAAAAATACCCTGCGATACTCGACAATACTGTAATAGCTTCCCATTAGTGTAAGAATTTTCGGAATCTGATCAGTAATTACTTTCGAAGATTACTCATAATCAGCCTATAATGTTAGGTCCACTGCTGGGACACAGGCCTCCTCTCTGTGAGAGGGGGCGTGCCGTAATCCACCACGCGGGCCCAGTGGGGGTTGGTAGATGTCACATGTTTTCGAATTTTTGGTTCTGGGACATAAAAGACACGAAGATTACTCCCTACATACAAACTCACTATATAATTTATTAGTATAGATATATTATAGATCCTCACGTTGAACTTAGAAAACTACCCAGCTTACGATATCTATAAATAACTTAGCGCTTGCGCTAAAAGTTGTTTACCTCTTAGTTCGATAACATTGCAAAAAAAAAGGAAATTTTCCGTTCGTTGACTACCTCTATACCTATTTTTGCAGGTAGTAAAATGTTGGGTATTACTAACATTTTTTTACTGCAAAAGATGCGGCTTGTCAGGCAAAGGTTTAATGTTGCAGTTTAGTTAGATAACCGTTATTAGGATAACACCGTGACATGCACCTAATTGCGTAACACACTTTCAATCAAATCTGAATACTTTTGAAGGATATTGGTAATTCGTTGCTTTACATGTTCGAAAAAATTGTCTGCTTACCAATATAAATAACGCAATGAATGTTGTTAAGCTGTCAAAATGAAAGCAATTCCTATTGTTACTGTATTACGTAATCAACACAGCCGCTGTTCAGGTTAACCTATCCACTCAGCACTTACTACGCAAAGAAATTTCCACTTCGGAAAACTTCCTTACAGGAAAACCCAACAATACTTTTTGTCCGACATTTAAGACTAATACCCAGCACGAGATTTATTCGAAGGAGCAAATACACACGACACACTCACGTGTTCAGTAGTCTGCAATAACCACACTAAGTGGTTAGGCAGTACTCCAAACCACGTGCACTCATAATGTGGTTACTATAACGTAATGCAGAAATTGTGATGGTTTCATTATTACTACTCATAATAAAGTTAATAACCACTATTGTAATCAGTAAAGTAATTGCGTATCCCACTAACAGTAGCAATGGCTTTCATTTTGACAGTCCAACAACATTCAGTTGCTGAGCCGACAAATTGTTCGAATATAGCACCAATGGGTTAGCAATATCCTTCAAAATCAATCAGATAGTGATTTAAACTGTTTTACCCAATTAGGACGTAGTAGGTGCTCACCTTTAAGAGGGGCTCGTGGCGAAGTAATAACAACCGCACAGGTCGATCGATCAGGTTAAGCTACGCTTGCCACGGTCGGTGCGTGGATGGGTTTTACATACCAAGACCCCTCCGTGCCTCGAAAAGTACGTGACGCTGTTGGTCCCGGCTGTCATTTTTGGATCTTTGACAGTCGTTACGGGTCGTCAGAAGCCTGAAATTCTAACAACTAGTCTTACTTAGGGATATCGTGTTACCCAGTAACTGGGTTGTGGAGGTCAAAATTATTCCTCGAATAAAGTAATCAGATGATTGAAAAATCAGCCCTAAAAGAATTTTCGCAATGCTGGGTAAAATACACAGCATTGTCTTTAAAAGATCGCTTTTTTTCTACATTTATATCTGCAATTTTTATGGTGTACATAATAAAGAGTACACTATGTCCATCTATCTATAATTATTTATTTATTTTTTGTCAAAAAATAAAACAGCTCCGTCATTAAAAATTAATCTATTAATTTCGTGTTCGAGATAAAATCCGAGATCGTTCCGCTCGCAATCCAGCCCAAGTTAAATTATCTGTCAGCTATCAGCAAGATTCCCATCACAACTCCGTCCAATAATCTGGCAGGGTTATTACTATTCATATCATTTGCATACGGTTGTGTAACATCCAAGCATCCATTCATCCATCGGCAATAACGGCTGATATCCATTCTGAAGTTTTTATACAGCGTGTATCAGAAAGGTATGGTTATATTTAAGGGTGTGGTACAAATCATAAAACTGAAAAGAAAGAAAGAAAAGAAAGAAAAATAGTTTATTCCGCACAAAAAAAAAACGCACATTACAAATAAAAAAAGGACAAAAATACAACATAGTCAAAAGACTCGTACTCAAGCATAAAAATTTTGACAAATCTGTCCATTGCTTGATGTCAGGGCCAGGGACCAAAGACAACACAAATTAATTGACATTGACAACACAGCCATTGGCAGATGACAGCAAAACAACAACAATCAAAACAAAAACAATAATGCCAATTGCAGAGTGGAGAAATAACTACTTTTGTAACAAAACAAACAACAACTGAACAACTTTCTCTATGGGACCAACATTGTAATCGCGAAAAAATAACATCCATCAAGTCCCATACATTTTGGTCGAGTAGGTGTTGAAGTATAGTAACATCGACTCGAAACTTGTTACCATCCAAAAAAAGCTGTATGGAACAGCTTTTTTTGGCTAGTTGTATAACCACACCTTTCTGATACACGCTGTATTCATTCTGTTGAATATCATAATATGCTTACAGCTTAATGGCCTGAAAGTTTTTAAACAGGAGATAATTTTGGTAATGTCTTTCTTGACTTAGGGCTGATTTTTCAATCAACAGATAATTTTTGTTCGTGGAATGAAATTGACGTCTGACAGATTTTGTATGGAAGAACTGTCAAAAATTCAAAATTATTCCTCCGTTCTTTTTTGTTTTTGTCTGGCGTTGGAAAACTCAGCCCCTAGATATAAAACGAGATTTTTTTTCGTGACTAAATGTGTATTTTTATAGCAGACAATCAAAACAGTAGGTACCTAATAAACCGTCACACTGGATTAGTGGATGGCCGTACCTACCTGTCGTTTTTATTAAAACCTTCGTACCTGTGCTGAAAATAAAGCCCACCTAAATATTATTTCTGTTAGGAAATTCTCGGCAGCGGTGAATTGTATCCCGACATAAACGTCAATTTCTGACCCGCACCCTAATTGCGTCACACACGTTCAATCGCGATCTGAATCATTTTGAAGGACATTGCTAATCCATTGCTTCAAATGTTCGAAAAATTTGTCAGTTCAATAACGTAAAAAACGCAATGCATGTTGTCGAATTGTCAAAATGAAAGCCATTGCTACTGTTAGTGTGTTTCGCGATTAACCCACTGGTCAAAGGACTTCTTTAGGTTCTTCGTGTTGTATTGTCACGAAGTTACTTACATAAATACGACAAGTAGGACTTATGATTGTGTGACCGACTAAGTCCCGATCCACTTATTCTTCGTAGGACAACAGGCGTAACATGAGACATCATTCTATTAATAAATCCACATGACATGACTCATTATTGCATTCCGCATGTAAAATAGAACACTCGCCTATGAACTGCAACCAGTCACCAGCATAGCTATTCACAACCGTTCGATACGTTTCCGTGCCAAATATAATATTACCTAATCAAAATGTTATCAAGAGAGTCCTCCCTAAAGGCTGTTCACAAATTCGAAAATGTTGCCAATTTAAATCAAAAAGATGACCGCCATCCTTCCGACAGCTGTTTGCTGTCGGAGGCAAGGCAAATTAGTAATTGAAAGTGTCTCATATTCGATTCGACGACCTGTCGAATAGTTGTGAATAGCTATGCAAAACTAGCATCTGTTTGTACGTTTGCTTTCAGCTTTCGTTATAGATAGGTAGATATTGTATTGTCCTTCCCTATGTACAGTCAAAGACAGATCTAGACAGTTATGTAAATCATGTTTCAGCCATTTATGATAGCTGAAAGCCGGGGTATACCTTCGACAGCGACCAGACATAATAAACCATCGCTTATACTACAGACCAGTAGCGCCATCTGTTACGACCAACACACACTACACTACATGGTCGACATCTACCAAACCACTTCTGTCTTGAATTTCCATTTCTGTTTACACAGAGCTTTGTGAATAGTTGTGTTGTGTTGTGGGAAGGAAATAATGATTGATTTTAAGAACTGATAGAAAACACTCATCGGTTTCTTACAAAACTTCAACTATATCCGACGACCCTGGTTACCTACTTACCTCCTTTGGTGACCGTACCTATCTACCTTTAATGAAAGAAGGGTTTATAATAATGTGTATAGGTAAAATACCTGGATAAGGGACGCAAGGAACCAGGAAGTATGGCAGAAGAAAGGGGAGTGGTATACCCAGCAGTGGGTGATTCCAGGTTGAAATGATGATGATATTGATAATTTATTTAAGAAAAGCACAGCCACATCACGTACATTAAACTTATGCTAGAATAATCTTAATAACTAAAGGACTAATGTACATGACAATTACGGCGTACATAGCATTGATTATGATGTATACGTAAGGGAGAGAGTCTGTGCCACAGTGTTCGTATAGGCAGGAAGTGCTTTGTTTTTGGCGTGGTTGATAAAAAAAAAAAAAAAACAAAAGAACTTGTTATTTAAAATATCTTTGATGAATGTTGTGTGCCAAGCAGAGGATGTTATATCTCAACATTTTGTGTCTACATAATATTATGTATGTTAGATAATAAAATTGATAACCGTGACCAACAACGACCCTAAAGAGATAACGTTTCCATGTTTAAAAAAGCTTTCATTTGTTTCTTCCTGTATCATATCTCCCGCATTGCTAAAGATCACCATTATCGTCGTTATAATATATTTTTATTAAATACTCCATTGTTCTTAGTACAGTGACTGTGAGCATTGCGACCCTCGCATCCAGCGGATTCCTGCGCCCGTCACCAGTTCCAGATTCACCTTGTGTTGTCCAATTAGATGTTTACAATTTAATGTTGTAAACATCTAATTTAAATTTCTCACCTCTCCAGGGAATATCTACACGTCAAGATACCTCACCAAAGAAACTAATCCATTCATTTATCCAAACAGGGGGACGCCAACAGACATAGTTTAATTAATGGAGGACCATCCGCCACGTTTCTGTCATTCCCCTGGCCAACGTGCCGACCTAAATAACTATTAAGTACAGTCGACTGATCGTCGGTGGAAACACTTTGAACTTGAGCTAGCCTAGCGTAGTATGGAGTTTTAATAGAATAAAAGAGCGACTGTAATCATAATAAAATACGTAGTTAAAAAAACAAAAAAAAAAAAAATGCGCTTTAGGGCTGGATTTTCAATCGACCGATAATTTTTAATCGTGGAATAAAATTGACGCCTGACAGTTTTTGTGTGGAAGAACTGTTAAATATTCAAAATTATTCCTCCGATAAAGTTATCTGGCGTTGGAAACATTAGTCCTTAGTCAAACAAACTCAAACTCGAGCGGTTTACTAGTAGTCACTAAAGAGTTCCACTATCCATCTCCTGGCTCCATAACCAGACCCTCGTTACCAAGCACAATCTATTGGGCTCGTCAGAACAAACATATGAGCCCAAACTCGGGGGTTTACCACCGCAGAGTTTACCCACTGAAGAGTTTCACTATCCACCTGATCTGATAATGCCAGGATGAGCCAGGAGCTCCATTATCAGATCAGCTCCAAGGTACCAAACTATAGTATTGTCATCCGAACTACATATACATACAAAGTTTCATTTCGATACGACAATCAGAAGTAGGTTAAAATTGACTTCTAAGATTTTATTACACTGTTTGTTAGTTAGTTACAAGTGAAGCTAGCGTGTAAAGAGGCCAGTTTATACTGGTTTTTCTCCTCTGACGTGCGGCCTAATGTACCAGGGATAACTTGCCGGGGTAAATGGGCCGAGTTCTACGTTCTACTCAATGCTTTTGCACAAATTACGATCGCTTTCTATCGTAACGAGGTCGCGTCAGGGGGAATGATGATGACAGGGGACTGATAACAGGATTTATGATCGATATGTAGGTAACTAAAATTCAAGGGAATGTGGGTCTATGTTTCGGAGATCCAATTAGTTCGAGTTGGTTTATTCTGATACTACCTTGGGATTGAGTGAGTGAGCCCCTGAATATGAGAAATTTGGAAAAACGTGCCCCGGATACGAAATATGTACTACCTACATACTATATGTAGTAATACATTTCCTATTTGTATTTCGACCTGCGAAGGATTACGTCGAATCGATAGGACGTGTGGATTTTCTGTTGTGAGCTCTCAGTCAGCAATAACAGAGCTAAGTATGAGCAAATAATACGCGAGTCTATCGCTATGACCCGGGCACAATTCCAATTCCAATGCTCAGGCTTATGATTCAACCTGAAATGTGAGAATTAAAATCTATGTAAAATTTTAACTAGTGTTGACAATGAAACAGAAGGCCAATTTTCGTAATTTAAAACTCTCGGCGACAAACAAATGTCAAAAACCTGTCAAAATGTAGGGAAATTAGAGGAATTTTTGACAGATTGAGACTGAGATAAGACTGTGAACGTTCTTAAAATTACGAGAATTGCCCCTCTGATCTCATTACCTCGTGTCTATAAGATCCAATTAGTTTGTTTGAGTTGGTTTATTGCGATAACTCCTTGGGATTTTAATTATGTGCTCCTTGCATAAACAAAATACATAGAAAGCATGTATTTCGTATTTGTATTTCAGCCTCTGAACCTACGGCCCGACTAAAACCGGCCTGGTGAAATAAACTTTAATTTCTTTTACGAAGGTTTTAATAAAAACGAAAGGAATTATGGATTTTCTGTTGTTCTCAAAGTTTTTCAACAATCACAGAGTAAATCTAAGCAAATAAGAGGCAACTATATCGATATTTCCCAGACACAATAAAATTCATACCCTCAGGCTGACACAAAATCCGAGAGTTAAAATCTACATATTTTCATTTTAGCCAATATTGACAGTACCTAAAACCAATCTCATTAACTCTGACCTTTTCCATTCCCATAATAAAATTAACTGTGGCTGAAAATAGAACCTTACCGTAGCTTTACATTTAAATTTTAAAAGCCTAGCTGGTATATCGGGCGAGTGCAGCCCACTCATTAACAAGTTAAGCCCGACCTACTTTTGAGCGCACATTCAGGTTGCTGTTGACACAACCCAGTTCTTGCTTTCTTGCACCAAGTCTCATTTCGAAGTTCAAAAGCTGTTTGAGTGTGTGTTTTTTACTTTGTGTGTACTCGTAAATAAATTCATTGGTTTTAAATTTAACCTGACGTTAAATGACATCTGGAGTCAACTTTTTGAAGAACATAACATCACGCCCGTATTCCCCGAACGGTTTGGCAGAGGTGTACAGTTACACCCACATTCCACCAGTTATGTTTAAGTCCCTTGTAATAGGGGGCAAGTCTATTGCCATCAACCGGGCACAAATCCAAACTCCGGGCTGCAACTGGGAACGTTTGGACTTCTGAATTAATAAAAAATCTTAAATCTACCTGTGTTTGCCAGTTAGTTCATCCAAAAACACATCTCATTGGGTAAACGGAACGGCTGTGGGACCTTGGGGACCTAGATTAATTACAAAGTCGAAACTAAATCGGGCAAAAACCGTAATTACGATTTTCCGTTTGATAAAACTTAAATGATAGCCTGGGATTGGAATTACGTTTGATTAATTAAGATGGACGATACGAGAAGCTGAAGGGACAAGTTCTTTTGGGCTTATAGAATACTAGCTTCTGATAGCGACTTCGTCCGCATGGAAGTCAACTATACCTATAACTTTCTGACTGACCGACCCCTTGAAAATTCATAAGGTACTTGTAATTGGTTTATTTGAAATAAATGCTTTGAGTTTGAATCCATAAACAAATCCTATGGCGCTCAGAAATAATGTAGCTTTTTATGAAATAAAGATTTTTTGAAATCGGACCAGTACTTTCGGGTTGACCTCTTACAGACAAAAAACAATTTGACCTCCTCATAATATTATAAGTTTAGATTTTACTTTCGAAGATACGTAGGTTATTGGGTCAAACCTGTTACCAGACCATGTAGGTACAGTTACTCTAAGAGTTACTGTAGTGGTGATAATTTGCAAGTCAAATTGCTTGATGATCCTCATCCCATTTTATATAAGTAAGGTGACGATTGCTGTATCCTGTGGTACAAGTACAGCGGCCTTGAGGCCTCCAATCCGCGTGCTGTCGGGATTGAGGCCCCCCTGCGCACTTGTGACTCATCTAAACATGTAAAGATGGATGTGGGTAATAGCTGGAGGAGATTTGTTGGTTTATTTTTGTTCGTGTCATTGAGTGTCAGGCGGTGACGTCCTTGAGTTTATATTGGCAGGAATAAACTTGGTATTCGTTCGTATGGCATGTGTTTATTGCTGTAGTAAAAAATTCCTGTGTTGTGTGCTTCCAAGGATTAAGCGGTTCTCTTTAAGATGGCAGAGGCTTCATCGAAGCTTGATCATGATGTAGAGAATGAGCATTTTTATTTACGATAGCTTATGCTCGCGATCTTTTTCCATTTGCTCGGCTCTTAAGGATCCTAGCGTGATGTTAAGTAGCCTATAACCTTCCTCAAGAATTTAACTATCAAATGCAATAATATCTTTTTAAATGCGACTGACAGTTTCAGAGATTAGCACGTTAAAAAAAACAAACTACAAAAGTCTTCAGCTTTATTATTAGTGTAAATAAATAGGTGTTTACTCGTTTTCAAAGCCATAGCCTTCATGAAAAGAGAGCATTTCTTTATCTGCTAGACCTATTCATATTGATTTATTTCCTTAATGATTGTCCCTTTTCTAAGAGGAAGGTGAATAGCAGGGATGTCGAGAAACCATTAACTCAGGTACAAGCCATAAATCTAGTATTTTCTTGCCTATGGAGACAGATATTCGAGATAACTTGTGGCAATAAAATGGCTCGTGATGATATCTCCATAGCGGTTTAGAATTAATTTAGTGCTAGATCGGTGTCGCTTAAGGTGAAGCAGGAAATTGCACAATGTGAGTCATCTCGTTAAATTACTTTGTACGTTGAGGAGTCACTAGTTAGTGGATAATAATTATAGTAAGACTTTGTAACTGTCACATAAACGTTCTCCTCTCATACAGTATAAATTGTATTACTTTTAACTTTATTACCTGATTAGTTTATTGATTTGTAGGTTTTTGGTTTAATGTATACTAATATACTAGAGGACCTTGTGAACCCCGCATGAACCCGTTGGATGCGAGAAGCACAGAACCACTCGAAGTGGAGGTCCTTGGGGGAGGCCTATGTCCAGCAGTGGACTTCTTTCGGCTGAAATGATGAATATACTAGATATATAATATAATAAGAATAATCAGATTGGTGAGGCTTGTGGCTAAGACATAACAGCGGCACGGTTCGATCGATCAGGTTAAGCTACGTTTGCCGCGGTTGTTCCGTGGATGGGTGACCATGTTTACATACCAAGACCCCTCCGTGCCTCGGAAAGCACGTTAAGCCGTTGGTCCCGGCTGTCATTCGTAGATCTTTGACAGTCGTTATGGGTCGTCAGAAGCCCGAAAGTCTGACAACCAGTCTTACCAAGAGGTACCTATCGTATTACCCAATAAGTGGGTTGTGGAGGTCAGATAGGCAGTCGCTCCATGTAAAATACTGGTATTCAGCTGCATCCGGTTAGACTGGAAGCCGACCCCAACATAGTTGGGAAAAGGCTAGGCAGATGGTGATGATGATATAATATAATAAAGCTGAAGAGTTTTTACATCACGCTACAGCAAAAAGAAAAAAGTTAGAAAGAACGCTAAGCGAAATCCGATAGGACGCGGTGGGTCGGGGGAACAAGAAACACGCGGACAAAGTCGCGGGCAGAAGCTAATAGGTAATACTTAGTTTCATGGACGGAGCACCAAAGGAGATAAGTAACCAGGAGTCGTCGGAAATAGTTGAAGAAACCAATGGATGTTTTAAAATAAAATCTAATGAAAACAAACAGTTCATTTATCAAATTAAATTTCATTCGATAACATAGGACATCGGTTTCTTACTAAACTTCTGTTAGATATATCCGACGACCCTGGTTACTTATCTCTTTAACTACAGAATGCATAAATGACAGCTATGGGATGGGTTTTTTACACCCTTTATCTAATTCTTACATAATTTCGATGTCATTATGACCTTTTGGTGTTCCTTGCGTAGTGTGTGAACTCCAGTGAAATTCTAATACTTACTTATTTTTGTGAATCCGAGATTGAGCATTTGAAAATAAGTTTACGAAAATAAGTGAGTTTTTAATATTATGTATAACTTAATTTGATGATATTTTCGTCGCGCCAAGAAATCTCTTTGAAGTTAGGTTTGTGTTTCCGGGAAATAAAATACACGCTTTTAGAGGTACAAGCAAGTATACGTTGTTCATAATTCATGAGGGACAACCAACAAGTACTCTTCAGAGGTGTCTGCGAAATAAAACTAAGTTATTTTTGTCTCCAATAATAACTTAATTTTATTCCTTTATTTCATTTACATACTTACAAATTATATTTTTAAATATTTTTATAAACAAAAAGATAAAAAAAAACATTTAAAAATATAAAAAATAGTAGCCCACCGGTATCGGGATTTTATTTATTTCGGTAATTTTATTATAATTAACATGAGTTAAGAATAAAGTAAGGGACGCGCGCGTGCCCCCGCGACGGATTCCGTTGATCTTCACATCTCAATTCACTATCCTGTCATAACGTTCCGTTCCTATATTCATATTTATACATGTTTATGCTTTATTATATTGTTTAGCTATCTATTATATAAAATATGTAAAAGAGACAATGGCTTCCCAATTTTTATACCCCTGACACCATTCAAATTTAATCCAAACCAAACATTCCTATATTTTCTTCTCGCAAAAACTCGAATATTAAAATGACATAAAAATATCCCCAACAACATCCCCGCCATTTTCTTTTACGACTTTTCAACAAAAAAATGTGACAATAGTCATAACGAAGTATTGGCAGGCCGCCAGCCCCCTGAAATTAACAGCTCGGCCGCATTTACACCGAGACGAGCATGATTGACGAGCCTCCATCACATCGTAGGCTCGCAACGTTTCATTAAAATGGTAATGACGGCGCGAAGGATTCCCTTGAGTATAACTAAAGGCAGAACTCCTTGCTTGCTAGATATTTTTGGCAGGATTTATTCTTCTCATATTTGACCTTATTTTATTACTCTGTGAAAGAAATTTTAACTAATATGATGAGTTACTTGGTACATGACACGCTTTAGTAAGACTGGTTGGTGGACATTTGGGCTTCTGACGACCCGTAACGACTGTCAAAGATCCACGAATGACAGCAGAGACCAACGGCTTAACGTGCTATCCGAGGCACGGAGGGGTATGTAAAGATGGTTCATAGAAATGTTTAAAAAAAAAAAAAACAGTTGATACTACTCGATGACATTGAAAATATATTTTTTGTTGTGTATTGTGTTCCTCGTTGAAGTGCCAAAGGTTTATAGAAGCCACAAACTGTGGAGATTATCATTAGTACCTAGTGACAGCTTATTATCTAACTTCCTTGTTTTTGTAGCAACACAGAACGTGTAGTACTTATGTAATCTTGTCTTTTCGTATTAGTGTAGCCGTCAGTTTTGAGAATATTTTGTGAATATTGAGCGTCTGTATCAGAAAGGTGTGGTTATATTTAAGGGAGTGGTACAGACCATAAAACTTAACAACTTTCTCCATGGGACCAACATCGTAATCTCGGAAAAATAATCAGCCGTTCCATACATTTGGGTCCAGTCTTCTTCTTAGCGTGTCGATAGCAATCTAAATGGACTCGGCCCAGAATTCGGCCACTTGTTTGGCGCCATCACCAGCGTCCATCAGTTCCTGTAACGTGCAGCTGACAGGACACGCAGGACATTTGGGTCGAATAGGTATTAAAGTTCTGTATTATATCTGATTGATGAATTTTATTCTTCGCGATCACGATGTTGGTCCCATGGAGAAAGTTGTTAAGTATGCAACACATTCTTAAATATGTCCACACCATTCTGATACACGCTATAAGTACATATATGCCTGTGCACTAGGAAGGTACAGACACCAGCACATCAAGCTACTACAATCTGTCAAATTTCTTTAATAGATTTTCAACTTTATCGCTAAAGCATTAAGGTTCAAGGTTGATTCGGAAAATGTGACAGTTTCGGGTAGCTTGACCTGCTGGCGTCTGTACCTATAGTAAATCAAATTGTGAATAAGACAATCAATAATATACAACAGATGTTCAAGTGCTAAGAAATTTAGTATACGTAAAATAGATTTTGGACTTTAGACCGCAATTTAACTTAGACTTACCAAACTCGCAAGTTTGTTTAAGTCTTTGTTCACAAGTTTATCTTAGTCAGTCAGCCATCACGTCTAAGTTATAGACGCTGTTTAATGAATAGGAAGTGAATCCAACAAATTATATAATCCTAGATAAGTTCGTATCCTTGTTTTTCTCTATACCACATAAAGACTTGCGGGGTCATTGTGTAACACATTATCAATGGTTTTCATTTTGACAGTTCAACAACATTAATTGCGTTATTTACGTTTTCGAGCAATGTTATTTATGTCGATGGCTCTATGAGTAGGGGAACACCAAAGAAACGATGGATGGAATGTGTGGATGATGATATGGTTAGAAAGGGGGTGACTGTCAATATGACGACTAATAGAGAAGTATGGAACAACTTATCTGCAATAACTGTAGCTTACAGTAAGCCATAAAATATGTCTGCGCCGCGCCACTGCGCTTTACACCCGACACAGGATACCTACAACATCTCGTCAACAAGTCACTCACACCAGAGTGACTGATAAACAGCTGCACTTGGCTATTTTTAGAACTATGTTATCACTAAGGGTGAGCACGATTGCATTTGGAAAGTTGTTATTTGCATACATACATGTAGGAGTTTTAATAAAGTAGCATGTAGCCTGCATGCAGCTTTATCTATTGATACTGGCTGAATTGTCTGTAGCTATCTTAAAAAAAAAACACAAGACAGATTCTAGATTTGAAATGATTTGGCAGTGTGGGTTGGTAGATGTCACAGTCATGTCTTCGAATTTTTGGTTCTAGGACATGCCGGTTTCCTCATGATGTTTTCCATCACCGTTTTGAGAGCAGCCGTTGGAATACAAGTAAGCACTGCTGAAAGTCAAGGGACGATTTTACTATTTTCTTTACCTAAATGATTATTTGCACGTTTATTAATACTAGAATAACAAAGAAAAGTTTACGAAACTAAAAACCAAATGAGATGGTGAGCCGAAAACTCACAGGAACCTTGTTCCCCATGCCAGTTTGCGAACATTTCAGTCACAAAAGGACTGTTATAAATGCTCATTCTTCTCCTTAGCGTGTCGATAGCAATCTTAAATCGACTCGGCACAGGATTCGGTCACTTGTTTGGCGCCATCACCAATGTTCATTGATTGTTCATTTCAGACATTTTAAGCTCTTCGTCGTGATTTTCACTCAGACGGGCAATTCTCGTAATTTTAAGAACGTTCACAGTCTGATCTCAGTCTTAATCTGTCAAAAATACTTGTAATTTCCCTACATTATGACAAGTTTTTGACATTTATGTGTCGCCGAGATGAGACTGTGACTAGATTTTGAACGTTTTAAATTACGAGAATTGGCCTTCAGGTATCACTGAACAAAAGCTGTTGAAAGAGAAAAATGGCGGAAAATTAACATTTAGCAAAGTGAAACTGTTCGCTGAAATGATTAAGTTTCCACGGAGGGAAGTTTCCGTTTAACATTTTCCTGTTTTTAAATGCGTTTTTCACTTGTATAGTTACTTAAGCTTTTAGTTGATTCATTAACTAGAATCTTTAAATGAAGTCGGTATTCCTGAAACTGCAATCCGATAATTTTCGTACATATTTTGTGAAGTTATGATTTGGGTTATGACTACATTTCTTATTATTATTATGTAGGTACCGTCAGCAACAAAAGTCGATTAACAGTATTACTTTAAAAATATATATTATAAAATGATTCGATACACTGCTGATACAACATTATTCTATACTATGGCGCTGATTCTCTTGTTCACAAACTAAACTAAATTTAAGTTCAGTGCACCTTTTTCACTATATTTTATCAAGAAAAGGACAGAAGATAAATATTAGTTTAGTCCTGTCAAATTAGTCAGTGCCGGATGTAAATTAACGTATTTTTAGTTGTCAATTTTTTAATCACGTCTAATCCACAGAGCACTTTATGTCTAATCTGTCTATGCAGTTTCTTAATTTGACAGGACTAAACTAATATTTATAGAAGTTAAATATTGGTTTCCTGTCCTTTTCTTAACGAAATAGAAAGAAAAAGATGCACAGAACTTAAATTTAATTTAGTTTGTGAACAAAGGAATCGGCGCCATTGCTTTTCAGCATTAACATTTTGTTAGTGTAATTTTTTAATGAATATTTTGCTCCATAATTATGATTTCAGAAAGTGTATATCGAATTTTGTTGCTGACCGTACAAAAAGTCATGAATATTTCAGCACGAAACTCTATTGTTTATTGTGAAAACAATCACCGGATAAATGTAGAATGTGTTTTATGACTTGTGTTTCGAGGAAACGTCCATTGCTGTAAGTATTTTTTTCATGTTTATATAGATTTAAAGCTTCTTTTCAGCGTCGATCCAGATTTATAGTAATGGAAGTTTCCACTGTAATCTACTGATTATTTAACATTTAACAAATCATATTAACTGATGGGAAGTATTTACTGGACATTAGATTCTGTGACATTAGTATGAAAATGGGTAAAAATCATTGCTGCAGTCATCTCTTATGTAGGTATACATGTTCAGCCTACAATGTTCCCACTGCTGGGACACAGGCCCGCTCCCTCTCACAGAGAGGGGGCCATAATCCACCACGCAGGCCCAGTGCGGGTTGGTAGATGTCACATGTCTTCGAGTTTTTGGTTCTAAGACATGTCGGTTTCCTCACGATGTTTTCCTTCACCGTTTTTTGTAGGTATGACCCACCAATAAATGATTACTTATTTCCACAAACCTTATGTAGGTAGTATCTGGGTTTAAAAAAAAATTGACAGATGTAACATCAAGTTTCTATACTAAAAAAACGCAAGCACAAAATACTTAAATGTCAGATTAGTATCAGCCTATCAGGGATTAAAAAACGAACTTTACCAACATTTGACCCAAGTTTACCGTTACCACTATAACACTATTTTGGCCAAGTGTTATTCACACTATGTGATTGCGTGCGTGCCGCAGAGTTTATCACAGTTTGTCTTTATTTAGCCCACAGACGCAATATACCGCGAAGTACTTATCTCAACTACGTACGACGCGACGTAAGTATTATGATTTAGGTAGCGTAAACATATCTGCTGAACATTTTGACGGTTGGTAAGATACGACCGGATAAATGTACAGACGCCAGCAGGTCAAGCTACCCGAAACTGTCAAATTTTCCCAATCAACCTTGAATCTTAATGTTTTAGCAATAAAGTTCAAAATATATTAAAGAAATTTGACAGATTGTAGTAGCTTGATGTGCTGGCGTCTGTACATACCTACTTATTTGCAATTCATCTTCCCTTAACGAATGATAGTTTACATGTTATTGCTATAAAATATATTTGACAGCTCAGCAAGTGGCACCGCCTATCGTCTATTCAAATTTGTTTCAAATTTATGGTATTTCAAGTTAAACAAATATGAACTTTATTTGAATAGCATTTAAGTTAACTGAACTTACATTTAGGTAAACTGAACTTTAGTGTGTAGGAATTAAAGTTATTTTTCCATAAACTCATATCTGACCACAGAGGTCGGTTCAAACGGCAGGGCGTCGCATCGATATGGTTGCGTGGCGGATGTCTTCTGATGACAGAGAGGATGTCAAGGGAGCCGCCGTCGTACCACGTCCACGAAGAACTGCTATATTCCGGTACAATCCTAAAGACATTGAGGCTGCTGAACCATTCATACGATTACGATGACATCTTCTGGTAAAGGTTATCTTGTGCCGTTAAATATATTCACTTAACAATATATTTATTTTTCAAGTCGATAACTACGTTTCCGCATTAGGGTAAGACCTGTAATGATGGTTGTAGGGAGGATAAATAAATAAATAAAAATTTTGCCTTATGCTGGAAAATAAATTAGGGTACCTTTACAGCGTCTCTTAGGGACCGTCTCCACGAGCGAGAGAATCGTGGCGATATTATCGTCGTGCCATCCAATTCTCGCCGCGATGATATCGCTGGGTGGAGACACGTTCTAAGAGAGTGTATAGAACTACGTGCCACGATGATAATATCGCCGCGATTTTCTCGCTCGTGGAGACAGCCCCTAAGTTTGAAGTTTACTTAGTAGTAAAGGTTCATAAGGACGCGCGTTTTCGGGATAGTACTACTAACCTAATTTCACGGACCTCGGTGAAATAGCCACTCTAGACTTTTATACTTTGTTTCTAGGTTACAGGCGCAATGCTATGAAACGTAGCACACGCCTCTGGAGGACGTGACCTACGAAGTTATGCGCTGTAGGTAGGCTTTCTTTTATCACTATACAATAGACAGTTGCGTCACTTACGAAGTTAAGAGTATTATATAAAACACAAAAATCAATTTAAAATTCAACTTTTTTTTTAACATAAACCTACATGGGCCTACTTATGAAATGTTAAAAGCTCTCCTATGAAGAAAAGCCGGAGAGAAACTCCACGGTTAAAAATAATTGACTTTTAGAAAAGCCGAAAAAAACTCCAGAGTTACTCTTTTAAAAATAATCAGCTTTAACCATCCTGGATAAAGCATAGGGGAATATTTTTCCAAGTTGTATGGTAAGTAAGTATAATTAATGTCTATAATGTTCCCACTGCTGGGAAACAGTCCTCCTCTCGGTAAGAGGCAGTGGGCCGTAATCCACCACGCGGGCCCAGTGCGGGTTTACGCAGTTCTACGACATGCCGGTTTCCTCACGATGTTGTCCTTCACGATTTTTAGTAAGTATATTGATGAAAAAGCACGACACACCTTGGTTGTCGCATGCTGTGGAGGTGCTGGTCAGAAGACCCCACAGCTAACCTTACAATTTTCTTTTTCTTTTTATCTCTGTGTTTTTGTTTAGATACTAAAAATAGTTCTTAAGAACAGTGTTACTAACAATTGGGCCTAGTTGCCATATACAATAAACAAATATTGAAATTGAAATTGATAGGTTATATGTGCTTTTGCTGGGAAATGTCGTCAAAACTGATAGTTTGACCATTTACTTCGCCGACCGTACTAAAATGCCGAACTGAGTTATGGACACACTTCGCTGTAGGACATTACCGTCCCAAAATTGTAATGGGCATTAAACGCGTTACGACATCTTAGGGACCATTACGTACGTACTACATAGAGGCAGCTAGGTAGCTAGCTGGCTATGTACGGTATTATGGACGTTTTATGTGGAACCACTCACGTTTTCATCCTATTTCCTCTCTACAGTTTATTGAAAACAGCAATCCCGCTATTAATAACGTAGGTACAAAGCTTGCAATACGTATTGGAGTGCCCGCTGGCCCAGTGCCTGCGATCTGTGCTCCAAGCTGTAACCTACTTTCTCGCAATCAACTCTCATGTACAGACGCCAGCAGGTCAAGCTACCCGAAACTATCAAATTTTCCCAATCTACCTTGAACCTTAATGCTTTAGCGATAAAGTTGAAAATCTATTAAAGAAATTTGACAGATTGTAGTGGCTTGATGTGCTGGCGTCTGTACTTAGATAAGCAAATTTCTGGATATTACAGGTCTATAAGAGGAGAGAGCCTTATGGCATTAGCATACTTCTACATACAAGTTTATCTTGCAAGAAATCTTGATGGATATTGGCAAGAATTTTCGTGACGTATGATAAGGTGGCCTAGATTCAGCAACAAAATATTGGTAAGAAACAATCAGATCTTTCTGATAGTAAGTGACCTAATTATACTTTTGCTTTAGCCAAAGGCTTACACAAAACTTGTACTCCATATCAGCAAATTACAGCCGCTATAAGTAAATAATGACTTGACCTTCTTCACGAGTGCTGCTGAACTATTTCAGTACGCAAAGGACAAAGAGAAATTTTCGGAGTTGATGCCCAGCCCAACCTTCAATAACTGGGGAACATCAAAAGAAGTAGATGATAGGTAATTATGGTCGATAACAACTCGCTTATCGACCATAACATACTTTGCACAAATAAAATTATTATGTTTAGACACATTCTAAACATAATACCAGAAAATAATAATATTTCTATCAGAATATCGCGCTGCGACATAAATTTTTTAAATGTCGCAGCATCATGCTGAGATAGGAGCCTTTTGGCCTCGAGGAGGACTTTCAGTTTCATTTTTCTTTTTGTTACTTTTTTTTTCAATATGATTTGGTTTTTTATTTTTGATTGTGTTTAGTTTGTGATTTTCCTGAACGAGTCGCAATAAATACTTTTTGTTTCTTTTCTTTCTATAATCATTTTATTTGTGCAAAGTAATTCTGAAATCAAGGTTTAGTAAAACGATTAACCGCTGAATCTTGTACCCCACTCTAGTTACCCCGGTTTTACAACCTATCGCAATCTATAAAGTTTTTGTAGCGGAAGGTTTAGTCCTGTGGGTGAAAGATGGCCGACAGCCGTTTAGAGGCGCTGAGTTTTACGAGACAGTTGTGATGAACACTTGCTGAGCCGGACTTAAATTAAATATTATATGAGATAAAAAGATTTGTGTTTCATCTTTTTCCTGGATCCTATCCAATATCGAATCATTATTTCTGGTTAGGACTCGTGAATAACTCCTCTTTTGCAAGTAACGAAGGATATAATAACGTAGCAAAGTCTAACGCAGCGAAGAATAGTGTAGCACAGTTAGTGTGCAACTGCAGCCGTCGACAATGTACCGCTCGTGTATTTGAGTACGGTGCTCCAATACACGGCCGGCATGTTGTCGATGGCAGTCGCCGACGCGACGACGGCTGCCGCCGAAATGCGCTAACGGCAGACGTCTATTCTGGTCGACGGCTGCAGTTGCCACTGCCATTCACGCGTGTCACTCGTGTGTATAAGCACTCTGTTACAACAGAGTATAGGTTAGCGTATATAGAACTTCGTAGAATGGCGTAGAAAGCCCTACGATCCTTCAGTAATAGACGGCACGGTTGGCGCAGTGGTTAAGCGATTGACTGCTGCGCTGCGTGTCGCGGGTTCGATTCCCGCACGGAACAAATATTTGTATGACCTACATGTATTTGTTCCGAGTCTGGGTGTTTTTCTATCTATAATATGTATGTATTTACAAAAAAAAAAAAAAAAAAATTGTATATAAGTAGTTTATCAGCCATCTTGTTACCATAACACAAGCATTAGGTTGCTTAGCTTGGGACAAATGGTGCTGTGTGAAATGTCCAGGGATTTATTTATTTATTTATTTATTTATTTTATTTAGTAATGTATAATTACAGGATTATTAAATAAATCAATTCTTTATTAGTATAAACACAGGTTACAGAAAAAATGTGAAACCCTTACTCTACGTTACGTACATTACGAGGTATTATTGCTATCATGATTCCAGTGCGAAAAAGGGATGGCGCTATCGGTCCGGCGGCGGCGACCAGTATAGCTCCGTCTCTCCTTTACACTGCCATCAATACGAGTAAGATTCAGCAACAAAATATTGGTAAGTACATATTTCCTGTGACTTCTTCCAGTTAGGTAGCAAAGGTATACGATTATATTACTTAAAATTACTACACTGATTTTCACATACAGGTAATCTTCTTGTATGTTTATACAAGAAGATTTTGTAATCTCAAACGATTACAAAACACTACGTTTGGTAAGGAAAACCATAAATTTTTAAATACAGGAACCGAGTGTAGGTACTGAACGTAATTGTTACCTTAAATTACGCAAGCTTTGCCGAAGAAAAGAGGTTAATGACGCTCATAAACTTGGTGTTAGTTATAAAATTTTCTAACACGTTGTTGTGGTTTATCGGTGCCGTATTATGGCGTTACCGTACCATGCTGGACTTAGTTTTATGGGGATTATATAACGCTGATTTGATAAATACTAGGTAGTATATAAACACCCGAGCAGTGGTGGAGTAGTTGAAGGTTTGAACCCAATCAGGCGCTTTACTTTGTGTAAATTATTTAAAAAACGGTGAAGGAAAACATCGTGTGGAAACCGGCATGTCCTAGAACCTAAAATCAAAGACATGTGATATCTGCCAACCCACACTGGGCCCGCGTGGTGGATTACGGCCCACTCGCTCTCACTGAGAGGAGGCCTGTATCCCAGCATTGAGAACATTATAGGTTGCATATGGATATAAACACACTTTGGTATGGACAAGGGAAAACATATTGTTACAGTTCAGTTGATATCTACTACTTGGCTCAAGTGGCACATATTGATTAACGTCCGGAAAAAGGGTAAAATCTTGTTCGATTTGATTGGCTCGGAGTCGGGACCAGTTGTTGTTCATATTGTTCAATCCCTTTAGATTAGCACTAGATTTTGCCTATGGCTTCGCCCGCGTGAATGTTGGAAATTATCCCTCGTATTTTACCCCTTTAAAGGGCGAATCTACAAAAACACTGAAACACGTAATTCTTTATTTTTTACCAATTTTCATATCCCTCACTCAAGCTGGGTTTCCCATACATACTTTCATACCCTATATCCTTTTAGGATTATTTTCGAGACATAAATTAGCCTAAGTATGTTCTTCCCACGGATGCCATGTATCTCCTCTCGAAATTTTATCGAAATATGCTCAGTAGTTTAGGCCTGTAAAGGTAACACACAGATAGACAGACAGGCAGAGTTATTTAGAATTTAAGTATAATAAAGTCATTTATAGTATGGGTTCCTGTGTGAGAGGGGCCCGTGGCTAAATAATAACAGCCGCACAGGTCGATCGATCAGGTTAAGCTACACTTACCGCGGTTGGTCTGTGGATGGGTGACCATCTTTACATACCGAGACCTCTCCGTGCCTTGGAAAGCACGTTAAACCGTTGGTCCCGGCTGTCATTCGTGGATCTTTGACAGTCGTTACGAGTAGTCAGAAGCCCGAAAGTCTGATAACCAGTGTTGCCAAGGGGTATCGTATTACCCAGTAACTAGGTTGTGGAGGTCAGATAGGCAGTCGCTGCATGTAAAATACAGGTATTCAGGCTGAATCCGGTTAGACTTGAAGCCGACCCCAACATAGTTGGGAAAAGGCTAGGAAGATGATGAATATGGGTATCTGTAAACAATGACTAAGAAACATGTGCTGTGAAAACATACCTATTAACAAACAGTTACATATCACCAGTATGGTTACCACGCTGCAATCCAATCTATTTGGACTATATTGTAATGCACGACGATAATCTACCCGTCTTCTGGATATCTAGTTCTTCTATAATCAAGAAATACGTAGTTCTGTATATAATATGAGGTCGTGTACCCTTTGACACAGAACAGCTCGCGCCTGTCTCTCGCCTCCCTAATCTGGGTCGCGTGATAATCTGCCTGTCGGCAGGGCTTAATTCTGAAATGAGCTGCGCGTATGATGAGATTGTGTCGTAAAATGTGGAATTTATAGCCCTAGGAGATGGATTGTACGTGTGATAAGTTTGTTGTAAGAAATTATTTTGGAAGAAGGTTGGTCTCAGGGTTTTTTCGTTCCTGAAAGCTTATGAGGTCATAGATTTGGAGGTTGGTTGGTATACGTTATTAATTAGTACTTAAATGCTTTTATATTGTAAGTTGTCGACTATAGCGTAAGTTTACAAGTAAATCGCGGACCAATTCTATCCTATCCTACTTCTTACTAATATTATAAATACGAAAGTTTTTGAGGATGGAAAACTACTGAACGGATTTTAATGAAAAAAGAGTTTATAACCAGGATTAACACATAGGGTACTTTTTATCCAAATATTCCCACGGGATCATAACTTATGCGGGTGAAACCGCGGGGCGCTGCTAGTAGTAAATAATTTGTAGACCTATAGGCAACTACCAAACACCTCAACAGATTTTGATGTGGTTTTTAACATAATTTAAGAAATTAATTTCGGAAGGTTTAAGAGTATGTGTACCTGCATTATTAATATTTATTTATTTAAGTACAGGAGAACTAACAGCTAAGAACAACAAAAGGACGAATAATCGACGAAAAATTTCAAAGCATTGAAGCTTGCTTTGAAATTTTCAATCATGTACTGAATCCATGCTAACAGGTTCGCGCCGATGTCCCTGTAACCCTGTGTAATAAAAACATCTCAATGTTCTGTCCAGTCGAAAACGCGGGACGAATCGCTAGTACCTAAAAACTAAACCATAGACAATTTCGAGCGGCCATTTTTGTTTACATCTTTGGCTGAAACTTGACTGTAGATAATAAATTAAGTTCGATGGTGCAACATTACTGCATAAATAAAATAAGTAATTATTGTGTTTATTGATTTAGCTTTCGTAATACCAATCCTTCAGTTTGTCAATTGTTGGGTAAGATTGAGAAATACAGAGCGGAAATATTGTGCAATTGGTGTACCTACCTGTTTGGTAGGTACTTTTACGGCATATTAATTGTGACCATAAAACTAGATTGCGTCTATTTACCTATGCAGGGCCTGACTGCATCTAAATTGCATTCTTACACCATTTTGCAGTAAATTAAACTGCATTACCTAAATGGCAAAAGTTCCGTTTCGCGACTAATTCTGTATTGTATACATTTTTCGTCATTAGATCAGAAGGCCAATCGTAATTTAAAACGTTCAAAATCTAGTCGCAGTCTCATCTCAGCGACAAACAAATGTCAAAAATTTGTCAAAAATGTAGAGAAATTAAAGGTATTTTTGACAGATGACAGGGGTAATTGCGTAACACACTATCAGCAGCTTGGGTTTCATTTTGAAAGTTCAACAACATTCATTGCGTTATTTACATTGTTGAGCAGACACATTTTTCGAACATATATGAAGCAAGGCATTAGCAATATCCTTCAAAAGGATTCAGATTGAGATTGATAGTTTGTTACACAATTAGGTGCAGACTGTGAACGTTTTTAAAATTACGAGAATTCCCCTTCTGGTTATAGAAAACAAAAGTACACTAACACCTATGTCCCTTTTGTTATAACACCTAGCCATAACAAATCTAACAATGACAATAGCCAAGAATCTTAAGCAATGCCTAGAATTACCTGCTAACATTGCTTGTCAAGTAAAATACCTACTATTCAGTCATCCCTCGAATAGAAAATAGGGTAAACTCCTAGCTTCTGAACAAATCAGGCCGATAAGATCGAACCAAGTTCTTCTACCCTCCTTTGTTCGTAACTCTTGCAAGCACTTAGACATAGTTAAGTAGTAGTCATAAAATTTATTGGCCTACCATGAAAATAGAACTTTGGATGTCATTAAGGTCAGCAGGTTTTGTCAAATGATTAAGTATTAGGAGCATAGGGGTTTGTAGTAGTTATAGCCATGATTTGGGGATCTTGATAATTTGTGGTGGCTATTGAAAGTAAAATGGTGTGTCGCCTTTTTAAAATAAGGCCAGTATGGTTTTGTTTGTTGTTGTTTAGGACTATAAGTTTCGAACTTGGAACTATCAAGTAAGCTGTAGCCCTTTAGTATTAATTAAAAATAAGTTGGCCAAAGAATCAGCATCGCCATAAGACGGGGCAATGCTGCCAGCCTTTTGGGCACCGTTCCTGTTGACAGCGATGCGGACGAATTTTTTGATTGACCTATGATTTTATTGCTTCTTTTTTTAGATACATGTACGTATTATTATTTTAAGTCTGTTAGTTTATATTATGTTTTAAAAATAAGTTGTAAACGAAGTATTTTGCCGCAGCCTAAAATGGTGCACAGATCGAATGTGCACTTGCTTTCACCAATCTACATGGTTCTCACGTTATCTAAACCAAGATCATTAAAGGAGTCTGTGACCTCTGAGTTTGTTTCGGTATTTCTTCTTAGAGTAATCGAATAAGAAAATGCGATGTGCCCTAGTTTTAAAAATATGACATACATATTATAAATTCACGCCATCTTCCCATGGGGGTAGGCAGAAACTACAGAATGCAAAAAAATACTACGAAAAACGACGAGTAATGACGTGTAAAATTGGATCTTTGGCAGTCATTACGGGTCGTCAGAAGCCCGAAAGTCTGGCGACCAGTCTTACCAAGGGTTATCGTATTACCCTGTAACTGGTTTGTGATAGGCAGTCGATTTATGTAATATGAATGCTTCCGGTGAGACTGTAAGGAAGCCGACCCCAATACGACGTGTAAAAGTGTTTGTATAAATCTACTTACAGAAATAAATATTATTAATCTGTTATGGTAGAGGTATCTTCACTATAACAGTGTAGCGGTATCTAAAACGCCACATGCGAACAACGCGTCATACTGACGTCACGCAAATCCTGCATCTCGCAAGCAGAGTTTACCGCGGAATTAGCATAAATACAATTTCCCAACATCAATCGTTGGGCAATTTCCCGCCAGTCACAACACCCGTCTGGTCAGAGGATCCTCCCTTTTCTATGGAGGATGAGTGAACTTTACATCCCTGTTCCTCAACCTCAGTAATAGGTATATGAAGGGTACAATCATAATGATTTAATCTATTATTGATCGAAGGATTTAATTAATAAAACCCACGTTTGCGGGAATACGTTACACGTGACCAAGTAAACAGGTCCGTCATTGAAACGTGCCCAAAACTGTTATCAATGTGATAAGAATAGCTTATCTATTGATTATATTGATACAAGAACAGCACAAAAATAAATTTTATGGAACGTATCAACTGATTGTGTTCGGGCCATATCAAGAGGTGCAATATCTACTGTTATAAATGTGGTATAAGATCAAAAGAGCCTCCACTATTGACAATACTCAAGTACCGACACTTTACTTTGTGTAAATTATTTCATCACCATTGCTGTCAAAATAGCCGACATGACATGCCGGCTTCGAAACCGGCATGTCCTAGAACCAAGAATTCTAAGATATGTGACATCCACCCGCACCGGGCCCGCCTGGTTGATTGCAGCCCACTCCCTCACGCAGAGAGGAGGTCTGTGTCTCAGTAGTGGAAACATTATAGGCTGATTGTGCTAAGTACCCACGTATCAACTTAAGCTAACACACACAACACACGACACATGCACACACACCCTAACACACCCTCACACACATACACACACACACACACACATGCACATACACTTAAAAATCGTGTAAAGAACTTATGCAAATACCTACATTTGCTAAGCTAATTTAATGTATTCTAGTTAAGGGAGTGCGGCTTCTCCTGGCACAGGAGTTTTCACACTTGAAAGGAGAAGTCAACCTCATTATTGTTAAGACAAATTTTGTTATCGAAAAAAACATTTTTCATTTTTTTCATTTCTCATCAACTTAGGCTATCAACTTTGCTGACTAGCTAATCTTTTCTTCACGGCAATTTTCGTGACGCTCATGCATTATTTGCCATGTACTCGTAGATGTAGCCCAAGATTAGCCTGAATTAATTGAATAATAATAAAATATGAATCTAAGGTCTCCTTCTTCGTCGTATAAAGTGGGATCCGATCGGAATAAAGAAAAGAAAAAAAAAAAAGCATATTTATTGCGACTCGCATAGGAAGATCACAAACTAAACTAAACATATTGATAGAAACAAACACAATAAAATAAATAAAAGGCCAAGGCCGAAAGGCCAGTAAGCTTAGGGTCTTGAGACTCTCTGTTTTCCACCTACGAGATTCATCCACGGTATCTAAAGATCGCTCGCAGCGATAAGACCGCCCATTGTGTCACCCTTTGTAAAATGTATATACAAGACTTATGTTCTGTAATTTATTTGGTGTACATAATAAAGAGTATTCTATTCTATTATATTTTAACCCTCTACATAGACACTATAATTCCATAACAAATAAACGAACGTAGGAAGCACCTAACAACCAAAACATTCTCCTATGTAGACATAACAAGTCTCGCTTCTTTTTAACCGACTTCAATATGTGCGTCTTCAATATTTATCTCAAAAACAAGAACTTCCACTGTTCCAAATGTTCGGGAGAGTTCTCCGGTATTGCAAAATGCATTGTTATCTCTTATCATCTTATATAAAGAGATAATACATAGCAAATAATTAAAGGTAAATAGACATAACTGTGATTACTCTTTGTGTGCTTCTGTGTTTCCACTGAAGTCGTTAATTGATTTAGATAAGAGTTTCATTGAATGTGTAGTTTATGATACGTTTCGGTTTGATAAAAGGGTAAATGAAGGATTGAAAACACTCTGATAAGCATAGATACAGACGCCAGCAAATCAAGCTACTGCAATTTGCCAAATTTCTTTAATATATTTTCAACTTTATTGCATTAGGTTAAAGGTTGATTGGGAAAATTTTACAGTTTCGGATAGCTTGACCTGCTGGCGTCTGTACCTACATCAATCAATCTATTCATATGTAGAAGACAAATAGGTATACCTATCCTCATAAAACTCTACGCCGCTATGGGGCGTAACAGCGTGAAATCTGAAAATTTGTAGGCGGTCTTCTATAAAAAACTTTAGAAAAATCCTGTTTTTAAAAAGCTTTGTTTTCAACGTAAGTCATCATCATCATCAGCCTACAGCAGTCCACTGCTGGTCATAGGCTTTTCTCATTGCAAGCCATACAACTCAATTTTCGGCAAATTTCATCCAGCTGCTACCAGCCACCCTGCTACCAGGAAGCTATTACCAGGACTCTGCTATTAGGAAGAAATTATATTTTGATTTTGGTATACGACCAAGGTTAGGCCAAAGACACGAGGGCCGTCCAAAAGCGCGCCGGGTTGACGATATCGTCAGTCTCGAAAAACATCTGGATGAGGGACGCACGGAACCGGGAAGTATGGCAGAAGAAAGGCCCTCGCCTTTCTCTACCCCAGCAGTGGGTGATTCCGGACTGAAATGATGATGGTGGTACGACGATAAGATTGCATGTTCTTACGAACAGCTGGTTTTATAAAACAACACTTATGCCTGATTAGCCTGTTGCATCCGCTGATGGCGCCACGGTAAATTCTTAACGCGTCACCGTCACTTAAGCAACACGTGGTCAGTAACCTTTTTTAACCTTGGGGTGTGGCTAGACAAGCGCCACTTGACGTGATTTATTTTGCTCAAAGTGAGTCAACGAATCCGATTTGCATTTCCTATTCTACAATGCTGCGCACTATGCATAAGGAGTCCTTAAGAAGTACCTAGACTTGAAAGAAAAATCCTGGACTCATTCAGCGACGTAAATTACCTACGCTTTTTTTTATTAAGAACGTTAAGCCGTTGGTCCTGGCTCTAATTCATGGATATTTGACAGTCGTTAGGGGTCGTCAGAAGCCCGAATATTTGACCACCAGTCTTAACAAGTATCGTGTTACCCTGAATTGTGGAGGTCAGATAGGCAGTCGCTCCATTTAAAATACTGCTATTCTTTATTATTAATTACTGCTATATTGCAGCTGAATTCGGTTAGACTGGATACCGGCCCCAAGATAGTTGGGAAAAGGCTAGGCAGATGATGAGAAAAGTGACTTACAGCCGGCTTTTACCATTTTAATACAAAAACTATTCACCGCTTTTAGCAGAAATAGGCCGAATATCGGCAGCACTAGAATTACGTTCAGCAGTCAGCTTGTTCAAACTCATCCTTACATGATATGATGTAATGTGGCGGCAAATGGAAAGTTCAGTGAACAAGACAAGCTGATTGAAAGCTGGGCTTCCGTTATCTAAACATAGGCTTGCGAAGCATTCACGACTTGCTGCCAAAACCACTACCTAGGCCAATATTGTTTAGGAATTTATGTAGTCTAGTGTAGCTATGGTTTTTAAATAGCGATAACCGGAATTCTGAAGATCGCATATCAAATCCCAACCCTACAAGCAGGGTTGGACGAGCTGTCACTTGAAAGTGACAGGAGCGTGACTTCCCGCGCTTTTGAATTAGCGGGGCGATTTGTATATCAATGTTGGTGTGTAATTTAGTACAGATAATAAAGTAATCGGTAACAAACACACTTTTAATTATTGAGCAATACCTGCCGTATTTAATTTGCAGATACCTAAGCATCTGAGTAATAAGAACTATTGCCAATACAATAGATTAACTGATATTGGCAATGCGATTTAGGAATTTATTTTGTAAAAGACCGAACGTAGCCAAAAGTACTAGGAAGTTGGTCAAATAAACTACGAATAAGCTGCAAACATAACATTAAATCGTGGCTTTGGATTAAATAGCGTCAATAAAATAGAAATCATTTATCAGGCTTCCTCAAATAAATCAAACTTAATTAATTCGTACGTAACCGATATTCAACTTACGTAAACTCGCAGTGATCAATAGTTTTATTCAAGCGAAGCCTATAAAGTTCATTTTTGTATAACTATTATTATGTAAGTGCCCAACATAAAACGATGGATTATGAGTATAGCTGGAAGTTAGAAAAAAGAGAAGTAAGAACAAATACTATTTAGATTTTGAATTTAGTAATTCTTACTTCTTTCTGACTTCTTGTTGCTCGTCTCCTTAAGGTCGTAGCGTGATGTTAAATAGCCTATAGATAACCTTCCTCAAGAAGTTGGATTATCAAAGGCAAAAATATTTTTTCTGATCCGACTAGTAGTTCAAATAAGTCAAATAAGTTCATTGCAGCAGAAAGCGAACAAACTGTATCTGAAAAGTTTTTAATTCCTATCCAAATTAACTAGGTATTTTCTCAGACAAACCCATTATACTCGTATTTACTTCCTTGAACAAGTCACTTTTTGACGATTATCTAAGCTTAAAACCTATTTAAACTACTAGAGTAGACTAGAGTCTAAATTTCCCCTTTATATGTACGGAACGCAAACACGGAACAGTTTTAGTAGTAAGCGCAAAATGAGAAAAAAAATATTCTACAGCCGGTGGTCGAGTTCTGGATTAAACGCAAACGCAAATTCGTGCGTTCAACTTTACTTTAAACCTCCAATATTTTCATGAAAAGACTTCATTAAAAATGCACGCTGAAGCTTAAACACTGGAACGCTGGTTTCAGATGAAAAATGTAGGTACTAATAACTTTGAAAAACGTTCAGTAGAGTTTCGTTGATTACTTTGACTTTTTTTTACCGCGTTTGCTTTTATTCTGCATTTCTGAGAGGATTCATTCAGTGGTGAATTTTGTTCCTCTTAATGAAGACGTGAAAGATGCAATTCAATGCGTCCGTGAGTAAACCAAAAGAGGATCCTTTTTAAGTCGACTAATGGTATGCGCTGCAAGCAGGAATAGTCCTTACGGTGGTGTGATATAGATTTTGGCGTGTACATAGATGTCGTGACAAAAGTTTTGAGTATGAAGGAAAGACCAAAGAAATGATGGAGGAAGGTAATGAACGCTGAGGTCAGAATCAAAAGTCATTTACACATCAAATTAGGCTGAGAATCTGGGGGTCTACTCCGAAGTGGTATCGGCCGAATGTTCGGCCGTTTCGTGCTACGAACTTACTATTTGGTTCGGTCGGTCCCGATCCTACACTCTTTCGAATATTGACTATGGTCCCGACCCAACTGAGCCGACCAGAACCTTTTTCGCAATTTTCAATAATATTTGGTTCGGCCATGTGTCGGTCCGATCCAATCATTCGCACTTTGCACTTCGTAGTAGACCCCCAGCACTTTTCGAACGTAAAAATTATATAAGACAGTCCCCCAAAAAGGCCCGCCTTTCACCACTTACTAGTGCTTTCGCTGGGAAAAAGAAGTAACGCAACAAACTCCCCAACTGCAGATAACGGCCGATCGCAATTTGTGTAGAAGAAACTGTGTTAATTAGGAAAAAAGGGTAGGTGACACTATCCTATGGTAGTTTTTTTCTCAGAGTAGTCAGATAGGAAACGCCGACCTTATCTTGTTTTAAAAATATGATTGACATGTAAAAGTTTTTATATAAAGCTACTTACAGAAATAAAATCATTTATCATTTATGCATCTAGCTACATAGATTTGTAATAATTTATCTATCTATTATTTGGTACCTTACCTACTCTTAACATGCACATATACAGCGTGGCGCTTTAATGGCGACATTAATTTAACACACGTATACGGTTTCGCGTCTTAGTTGTATGAATATATTTTAATTCAATTAAACATTAATATTTATTTATTTATTAACAATTTTCTAAAATAGCATCTTAGAGCAACCTGGCTTAAAGAACTGTAGCGCAGGGGTCATTTGCCGGGGTCACGGATCATAACATTGCATCAATGTAATTAAAACAAATAACGCGCAAATAGAAGGCGAATTGAAGGAAAGGGAGAGAGAGCCCTATGGCGGCGAGCGGCGCAGGTGGAAGTTTTCAAGTTAGGTTTTTTTTATGTTGTTATAACTTTTAAGATTACCGACCACTAGCCCTACCCGTGTGTTAAATTAATGTCGCCATTGTAGCGGCACGTTGTATACATAATGTTGATACATTGTTTGCACATGATTTTAAAATTAATAGAACATACAAATACATACGTAAAGCGTTATTTATGATAGCTTAACAGAAACGGCGCATTTTAATTAAAATTAATTCAATCAATAACATACGTACCTACTTTGTTATCAATGTTTTATTATCGGTGATGAAAATAAATCATGTTACTTATGTGGCACATACACACACATACCTATTTACACAACATATCATCACGCCTGTCTTCCCCGAAATGTTAAGCAGAGGTGTAGGTACGGACGCCAGCACATCAAGTTACTACAATCTGTCAAATTTCTTTAATAGATTTTTAACTTTATCGCTATAGCATTAAGGTTCAAGGTTGATTGGGAAAATTTGACAGTTTCGGGTAGCTTGACCTGCTGGCGTCTGTACCATAGCATACACGCCGCCATTTTGCCGGTTATGTTCAAGCCATGTTATAGAGGGCGACCCTATTGCCAATTATCGGGCACTCCGGCTGCTACTGAGAAATTCCTCACAGAAAAATCCAATAACACTGCCCGACCTAGAAATCTAACCCAGGACCTCACGCTCAGCAGTAGCACTTGCGACCGCTAGACCAACGAGGCATACCTATTTGTGTATAGCATACTAAACATACGTACCTATATGTATAGATACATTATACAACGCATACACGTGTCGTACATATACGTTGTAGATATGTATATTAAGACATGTGTCGAGTCAAAGTGCGAACTGATGACAATGGCTAATAGGATTTTATGCACAATTAGTTTCTAGTACTAGTCGAGTTAGTTTAACGTTTCTTGGATGATAATAGGTATACAATAACATAGACAAAACCTCAAGGAGTAGTACTCGGTACTTCAAACTTCAAAATCGGTGGCAGACATTTTCACGTTTCATCTAGACCATAGGTTCTCAACGTGGGCTATAAGGCCCCCTCGTGGGCAGTTGTGACTTTCAGGGGGGCAGTAGAAGGCCCAGAGGAAATTATATATCCTATCTTATGACTACCTAATATTGTATTGTAGTTTGTCGTTTCAATATAATATTGGTAATAGCTGTTTCAGATTCGCGACATATGGTAAGTAAAAAAATTTGGGGGCTCTAATAAAAATGGATTCTCAAAGAGCGGCGACGGTGGATAAAAGTAAGATCACTATAAACTTTTATGGGAATTCATTAAAAAATACCACATAGCGGAAGAACACTGTCTGTACATTTTCACGCCTTAACGGCTGAACGGATTTCGATGAAATCCCGTAGGACAATTTCCACCACGCAGGCGAAACTACGGGCAAAATCTAGTTTCTAAATATTGATTGGTTAGGTATTGTGTAAGAGAAATCTCTGTCGACACCTACTCACGACTTATAAATACATAATCTCCCATACATTCTTGTCTATCAATTATCGATGAACTAATTAACTTGCCTGTTGTCTAAACGACCGCTAATTGTAACTGTCACGTTGTCACCAGCGTGTGAACGATAGCTAATCAAGCCTGGGCCATCACTAGACATGGAGTAATTATCAATGCTGGGAAATTGATGGTACGCACGAAGAAATATCAAAGTATACATTTCATACACGAGCAGCACGATTTCGACGGCTGCAGTTGCTTTTGGAGTTGGCGCGTGCCGCTCGTGTGTGTGAGCACTTACACAGTTTTCGCGCCTGTAGTAAAAATGCTTAGTTACAGCGATCTCCTCTATTCTACCCTTACGTCTTACTCATCATTTCTTTAACGAAAAGCGAGTTACGCTAAATCTCAATTTAGTCATACTAAAACATTGTGCCTATCCAATATTCTGATAAAACCGTGCCCCGAGGACAATTCGTAACTGTGATCCGTTTTCTTTAGACTTTATTCTACGAAAAATGTCTACTCAGCCCGTTTTTCTAACACTAGGCGACACCGAAATAAATGATAAAGCGCTTGTTGGATTTTCAACGCCCGGCTGAGCGCGGAAAGTTGAAAATTCAACAGCGGGTTTTCTGTGGCATTACTTAGTTTACGAAAGGAACGGTAATAAGAGCCTAAATTCAATACAAGTATAGAAAATCAATCATATTGTTTTGTCAACAATCGTGAGTTTTATTCCACAGACAGACAGACACAAAACACAGGCAGACAGACACATTCACACACTTGTGAATAAAAGTAGTGCAATTAAAAGGTATGACTAATTAGGCTCCATTCAAATACTTCTTTAGATTTTAATTTCAATATGTTACGCTATATGTATCAACAATAACTAAAGGGCTTGTCTATATTGACAATTATGGTGAAATCCGTAATTTTGAAACTTATTTTACGAGCTGATGTTTTATAACTAATAAGATTACAACAGGCCGCGACTTACGAGTTGTAGGTCGTGGGTTTGAGCCCAAGCAGGCACTTTAGTTTGTGTTCCCACAGCTGGGACACTGGCCTCCCCTCTGTGTCTATCCCTGTTTACAGCAATAGAGCTTGTTTAGTTTACTAACACTACTTAGTTCGTAGTATCTGTTAATTACAACTTACAACTGTACAGATAATAGAGATGATGACCTTTTTTATTATTTTAAACTCAAAAAAAATATTTGTTTTGCAAATAATATTTTTAAAAGTGTAAAAGCTTATAAATGTTCAAGTTATAAACGTTTTAAAATAAGTGCTAGACAAAGACGGCTATCATAGAAGTGACGTCACGACTATGTAACTTTATAACGCCATACATTGTTCGTACCGCGCGACAAAGACGGGAATAATCCCTTCTAAAAACTTTGCAAGCATGTAGCTTCTCCATATTTCCTTCGATTTTACAAATTGTATCGATTATCTTATAGAGGTATGAGGAACAGGGCGTAAAGTTCACTCATCCTCCATAGAAAAGGGAGGATCCTCCGACCCGGGTGTTGTATCTGGCGGGCAATTGCCCAACGATTGATGTTGGGAAATTGTATCTATATTAATTGCGCGGTAAACTCTGCTTGCGAGATGCAGGATTTGCGTGACGTCAGTATGACGCGTTGTTCGCATGTGGCGTTGTAGATACCGTTACATCACTCCCCTCCGGAGACCGGAGGTCGATAGTGGGCTGAGTCTTGTATCTTGCGATGCTTGCCAGGCCAGCTGAGGTTCCAGTGAGTCGGAACCGGTTGCCGCATAGTTCACGGTGAGTCGGAACTGTCTGCGGAGATGTCCCCAGTGAGTCGGGGTGGCGCTGCGTTATACTCCAGTGCGTCGGATGTCGTACAGCGCCGGGTTGAGGCTGGCTGCTGCGTCGACCAGGAGAGGGTGCTCTGCTTGTTGACCGGCCGAAAGTGCAGTGTGTTGTGCCAAGGTTGCTGATGAGGCTGAGGGTGATGACCAGGTATGCGCGGACGCTGCATGCTGGTGGTCAGGATACCCGTTGAAGCCGTGGATGCTGGCTGGCTCGGTAACTCGCCGCTAAAGCTTGCGGGAGTGATGATGATGACGTCACGCTGAAGTATTTGCACGAAGGCTGCGCTGACGTTCATGGTCACCAGTATAGAGGTTTGAGGAACAGGGTGTAAAGTCCATTCATCCTCCATAGAAAAGGAAGGATCCTCCGACCAGACGGGTGTTGTGTCTGGCGGGCAACTGCCCCAACGACTGATGTTGGGAAATTGTATCCATGTTAATTGTGCGGTAAATTCTGCTTGCGAGATGCAGGATTTGTGTGACGTCAGTATGACGCGTTGTTCGCATATGGCGTTGTATATACCGCTACAATCTCTTTTAACTATTCCTTCTTTGATAGAGCTGTGGTGTCCCAGTGATACCGGCCCCGACTTACGAGTTGTAGGTCGTTGTAGAACCCAGGCAGGTGCTTTACTTATGTAGTGTAAATAACTTCATCACCACTGCTCTCAAAACGGTGAAGGAAAACATCGTGAGGAAACCGGCATATTCTAGAACCAAACTTTCGAAGACATGTGACATCTACCAACTCGTACTGGGCCAGCGTGATAGATTATAGCCCATTCCCTCCCGAAGAGAGGAGGCCTGTGTCCCAGCAGTGGGAATATTATAGGCTGTTTATGTTTATAATATTAGTTATAATCCCTAATATGGTAAAACGACCAAAGTAATACAAACATGTCCTATCTTGTTTTACGTCCCATACGTTCACAATCTTAGAGCAGCATTGATGAGAGTTTGATGGCAATTTGATGAGTTTGTTACGGTACCAGAGGAGCCACAGAACAAAATAAATATTGAAATATATAACCTTCATGTTCATTTGTAGAGCAGTGGCGGCCCAGTGGTACCGGCCGCGACTTACGAATTGTAGGCCGTGGGTTCGAACCCAGACAGGCGCTTTACTTTGTGTAAATTATTTCAGCATTACTGCTCTCAAAACGGTGAAGGAAAACCGTGAGAAAAACTGCATGCCCTAGAATAAAAAAATCGAAGACATGGACATTTACTAACCCGCATTGGGCCTGCGTGGTGGATTACGGCTCCCTCTCACAGAGAGGAGGGCAGTGTCCCAGCAGTGGGAACGTGATTATGCTATGTACTGTGCATATAATTATGTGTTGGTAACAAAGATAAGTGGGAAGATGTAAGTCCAACCTGGTAAAGTGGGGCTACCTTGACGGAACGGCAGTAGGGTGTGATTGTGGAGCTATGTCGCAAACCATGCTCCACCTCCTATCCTGCCCTCTGTGTCCCAAAACATGCAGTCAAAGTGACCTCTGCGCTGCCACTGACGACGCCGTAGAAGTGGCAAAGTTTTGGGCCAAAAAGATTTAAAATTCAGTCGTGCCATCGACACGAAGAAGAAAAACAAAGATATAACGTACGAGCTGCTGCACACGGACAACTATACGTTGCTTGCCTCCGCGTCCTGACTCTCTGTATATTTTGGCTGCTGAGACCAAAACTATAAACGTAGTATACAGGGAAGTTTTATAATAATGTGGCTGTTACTTTAGTATATTGTGGTGTCTTACGACTCCCACACGGACGAAGACGCGGGCAGAAGCAAGTCTAAACTAATATTATAATGAGACAAGATTTGATTTTTTGTATGTTGGTTTGTTACGCTTTTAGGCCAAATTGGCTGAACGGATTTGGATGAAATTTGGCACATGGGTAGACCATGATTTGGGTTAGGAAATATGCTACTTTTCATCCTCGATCGCAGACGAAGTCGCGGGCAACAGCTAGTATTGTATAAAATGCTTGATGTGAGTGCACTTTGATTTCGTTCGTTGACCGTCATCACCTATCTAAAGTGCATTACTTACTTATCAAGTTACTACTAAACACATCGTGACAAGAACTACCTGGTTTTATACTTAATTTATCATTGTTTAGTAACGCGATATGTGTTTTATTAACCATGACGTCACTAGCGCACCTCTACAGTACTTTGTAAATTCTTTGTCGCTAGACAGTTTGTCAATGAAATTGTTTTTCAATGGAGGTGTAGACGATTCGACACGTTTCAAGTCAGTGTCTGTTGTTTGTCTCATTTAAATGATAGACGTTTTCTGAATAATTCAAATAAGATTATTTGTTGTTTGTGAGAAGATACGCGTGATAATATTTGCTCGAAATAAGGTAGAAAACATTTGGTTTTCGTCTATCAGGCTGTTTTTATTCCTCGGCAGGATAAATAAACCTCTCTTGTCTCACGGAGACAAATCTAGCATTGAAAACCCGCCGTCCGCCTCTGTAACTTTTTGTGCGAAAAGCTTAAATAAATAAATAATAAAATCTTGCTTTCTTCTGGCTAGCGATTTAAGACCGTAGAATAATTAGATTATAATGTTCCCACTGTTAGGCACAGGCCTCCTCTGTTAATATCACATTTTATAAATAAACCAGAAACTTACATATTTCCCGATTCTTTATTTTCTTGGGTGTGTACGTCCTCCGATGGCAACCCCTCCACAGGAAGATGTGATCTTAGGCAAGAACCTCTTAAACCTCTTTATTTCTTTATTGATCCATCAGAGAGCTTCCCATCCGGGCACAAGGTACCGTGACCTACTTGGAAGACCTTAAAAAGACTTCGTACCCGTTGGCCGCAGCAAGGACAACCACCACAAGTGGGGGTTGTCCATGGACGGTTCAGACGTCCGGTGTGTATACGGCGTTTCTCCACAGACAATGATCACCTCCCATCTAGCACCGCATGCTCTGTCACCTGCGCACGTGAGGACCTAATGACTGCGTCAGGGAACGGTATTCGCGTTGTTGAATTTTGTTCCAAACAAATTTTAAAAACTCTCTTTTCCTGTTATTTTTGCCATCAACACACATCAATTAGAATTTTCACAAGCAAGCCTGCAAACCTCTAGCTATATATACTTAAGTTATTACTAAGTAGGTACCAACCTATTATTCCACAGTCCAATTTGTAGAGCCACTGGCTTGTCGCCTTTCGTTAGATGACACAAAGTTTGCCAATTCGTTCCCCTAAACTTTCCTCGTGTTCCAAGCTATTCTGGTCTGTTGCCATGCTAGTTTTATTACCAACAATAAGTTTTCTGTCCCTTTGCCAAGTAACCTTTAAAGTTCTTGAAGGTCACAAATATTTTCTCCGATTGAGCGGGCAAACAAGTCTCCCTCATTTAAATACGGATGGGAAAAATCTTCGATCAATAGGGAAAAATCTTATAAAAGTGATGTAAAGGGAAGTATCTACTCGCCATTCAATTTGTTTGCTTCGGTTTCATGGAACCTAGTTAAATAGGTAGGAAGTAGGAAATAAGAAAGACTTTTTCTATTTTTGTCGCAGATTGACACAGACCTTGAAATACAGTGCGCCGTTGGGACGGAGTTTCCACTCTGTCCCACCCAACGGCGCAGTGTATCCTTTCACATATATGTACATATTTATGAGGGGCCGACTTCAGAGATAAAGTCGATTATGTCCTCTATGGTCTCCTGAGTGGATTATGTCAATAAACTGCGTTGTCTCCATAGAATTTCCAAAAAGTGATATTAGATTATAAAGAATTATGTTAAATATCAGGAATGAAATTATCCGGAAAAGAACCGGAGTTACCGACATAACTTGCAGAGTAAGCAAACTGAAGGAGTATACGAGTCCTAGAGTGGAGACCGCGTATCGGCAAGCGTAGTGTGGGACTCCCCCCAGCTAGATGGACGGACGACCTAAAGAAGGTGGCTGGGACAGAGTGTAGTGACGCGGCCTGAGAGAGGCCTATGTCCAGCAGTGGACTGCGAAGGCTGAGTTGATTGATTGATGACATTCCTTAGTCATGTAGGAAACTTTTATGCTGGTATCTAGTCAATGCCGTGACACTCAATTGACAAATGCACAACATAACATATCTTTTGTTAGAAGATAACAAAGAAGTAGGGAAGTAAATAATGCCGAAGGTATAATATAATACAGAATATTTATAGGTAGGAGTGATTTGTAAACAAACCTGATATGATAGTTTACTACGCATTATTTTTATAAATAAAAATAAAATGCTGTTCGTTGATAACGGCCGATTTGGCCAATTTTTGCTTTAAAATGTGCGTAATAGTCCGAATTTGGTTTTAATAGAAAGAAACTGAAAAAGTTACCCGGAAAATTTCAAATTCGGGAAAAATTTAACGTCTTTTTTTCAATGGGATTTTCGTAAGAACTCAAGACCATATTGAAATTTTGGCAGAACGTCCTATGTTTGATCAACTACATAGTTAATAAATAAAAACAAGTGACTGTAGCATAATTATGTAAGTTATTGGTACCTATTCTATATACCTGTATCTATTATTTTTCCTATAACTGTCTACCTGTTAATTATTTGTAAATAATGTCCTTAATTAAGAACATAGGTATTTTATTTAGTTTCCTCATACAAGTTGCGTCATACTTCTTAGATACGGATCTATTAATCGAACAATCTTCTAAGAGTCATAGTGTTGATGAATAATAGAACAATACCTAACATTTGAAGTAACTTTTAGGATACATTCTTTGCTCTTCACGTAGGTACCTACTAGTAGCCACCAGGGCTTCTCAGCCATGGGGTGTCAAAGCCCTTTTGGCCCTGGTGGGATAGGAGGTAAGTATGGACCTACTTTCTATCTCACCTATCGTCTATGTAATAATAAGTAAGTATAAATAATCTAATTCAATATTGCACGCCCCTCCACTGCTTTTTGCATACATTTCAAATGTTTGTAGATACATTTTAGTGGCGGAGTGTGCAGTATACCTTTATTTTTCTCTCGTCACATAGTTATAAACATAGAGACAAGAGTTATAGTGTTTTGACAACAATGCACAAAATATGATCCTTTGTGAGAGACGGGCGTCCATACTAGGATACCTTGTGTGACGGATCACGAGGCTCTTACCACGAATTAAAGTTAATTAACATTACAGTGGTCAATTTCCAAACTCTAGATAAATTAATAATCTTAGTTTAATGTTTCAGCCTTTCAGGGACATCAATCCAGGTCGTCTTCACGAAACAAGTGACACTGGTTGGCAATGCTCAGCATAATGCATGTACGTACGAGTAGGGACGTGTCGATACATGTTTCATTAAAGAATTTCTTTCAGATACGCTCTTTGTTGTTGACAAAGAATGGTAACAGGCTGAGACTGAAGGAGTTCTCTACTTTGTGTCTTAAGAGTTAGAAAGGAGAGTCATCACCAAGAGGAATTTAGACATTTATGAAAGGGCTATGCGACTAGGGATCCAACTTAAGTAGTAGTAGTAGTACCTACAGAGATTGGAATACTTTAGATTGGAATACTTTTGCATTTGCTTAGCAAAAATAGGAGAGTTCAAATTAAAGCTGTGTATAACTAATCTATAAAATATGTACCTACATAATAATATATGTTAAGTGATTAATACTGAGTATATTTCAATAGCCTTATATAATATGATAGAATATATAAAATGATAACATGTCGTAGCAAGTATAATTATGAAGGTATCTAGGTACTTCATAATCCAGTTCCAAGATTTCGTGCTCAAATTGCTTGCAAGTAGGCGGATGGTAATAAGCGTCGGTACCTAAATTATTGTCGTAAAAAGGTGGGCACATTCCTGAACAGTGAGCAGTCAGGCTCTGCAAAACCTGATATGGAACTCGTTGAAATGTCCCTACCATAATAATTTAAATACCACACTGTATGCAGGTACCCAACCTTATTTTTGAACGTTGAACAATAAATCGAATAACCACATATTTAATTTAATTAAGTAATGAAGTATTTACAACGATTTATTTTTGTTTTTTAATAATGCTGGCTGAAAGGAAAAATAATCCAAAGAAAATATTCATAAATAAAAACAATTGAGTAACTTACCCAATGTCTCTTGTATCCAAGGAGGTATTGGACGACCTGGGCACCAGGGGGCGGTAGCTGGACCTAGTCATGATGATCAGCAGGTCACCACCTCAGTTCACAACACATCACTATCACGATACAGTTAATTGAGCAATCGACGCGCCTGACGGATCGAGCACCATGCAACAGACTGATTAACACTCCCACTGTTTACAACGCACCGGCTCTTGATAACTTAACTGTACATCGAGGACATATTCCTTATATCGACGACTCAAGTGATAACAATAAACACGCCGAATACGGCTGTGTATTTACTGTTGCATTGGTACTCTGGCCAGCGATCAATAAAGTTTTAGCTAGGGTGAAAGCTCTTCGAACCACGCCTCGGGGGGCCGGTTTCGCGAGCTTTTGTATTGTTTAGTTTAGTGCCATCTATCGGTGGGCTCTTGAACTTCAATTTCATGGGGTGAACGCCTGCCTGAACAAGTCTATTGTAATCTAGTGGAGTGCTCCAGCCAAGTATTGATTGGATTGCGCGGCCAGCTGAGAGAGTTTAAAAATAGAACTTAGCTTTTTATGGGACAATTTTTCGGTCAAATGCCAGGATGATTTTCGTCCTATACCGTGTCTGTATATCGAAAATATTGATATAAAAGCATTTGATTTGATAACTAATAACCGGGTTTTGTTTATTACGCATTATTATTGTAAAAAAATAAGTAAGTCGTCATTTATATTATTGATAAATTTCGGAAAAAATCAGTGATTCATCTAGGTATATGAATACTTAAATTCAATCGCTCTATAAATAGCTTACTGCAAGTTACCTAAGAGACAAACAGTTACTCACAGCGATGAGTAACTAAGACTATCCTCTTTTTCTAAGGCAGCTGCAAGAACTGACCTACAGTTGACATTGAAAAACAAACACAACATGTGAACCGTGTTTATTTTATCCAGATCTATACCGATGACATCTTTGTAATCACTGCGAAACATTTCGTTTGTTGACTATTGGTAAGCAGTGCATGTTGGCATTGTATAGTGAGCAACTTTGATTTTTTTTTTTTGGGAAATCTTCAAATGATCCCGTGGAGCGGAAGGGAGTGTCAGACTCTTACTGACTAAAACCCACCCATGTTCCTTCCTTCGCCCTTTATGTTCCGGGGTAGCGGTAACCCTTTCGGACAATCCCGCTGAAGCAACTTTGACTTATAAACGAATAGGTACCTAACGAAAAGTTTAGCAAGTATAGTTAGTTTCTTCAAACATTTTGAATATAGCGGACTCGATATACGGGGTCAAATTAAATAAACTAGCGAAACTCCGCCGACTTGATGGATAGCGATACATATCTTAGCACGATAAAACAAAAAAAAAAAAAACAATATTTTCACAACTAGGTAATTCTTCAAATTTAAGTAACTACTGGCGGTCGTTGACCCAAAAAAAGCATCAATTTTTTTTGTTGTGTTAAATATCAGTAGCCGTTAGGTCTACTGAGTTTCGCTAACTAATCTAATTTAACCCTTTGTAACCTCCTGTCTACGTGTTAGAATCAAATGCTCCAGTAGGGTTTTATACGCAACTTTATTTTTATTTTTAACTGTGTTTAGTTTATGATCTTCCTGTACGAGTCGCAATAAATACTTTGTCTTTCTTTCCTTCTAACTGGGAAAGCCGTTCCGAGTTTCATTACCTAGATCGAACAGCTTATGTCGACTAAACGATTTTCCGAAGCTACCTACATTAGTTCTTAGTTCTATTTCTGTCATGTGACATGGCAGAAATGAGGTTGGTGCGAAAACTGTGTCGAAGAATACTATAACATTATTTGTAGGTACCTAATTTGTTTATTTGCTAAAGCAACTGGAATACTTAGATAAGAAGGTACTTAGATATATTTTGTCGGTGATACAATATAATATTTATCGACTATCCTCTCCCTCTCCTGACCATCATCTGCCTAGCCTTTTCCCAACTATGTTGGGGTCGGTTTCTAGTCTAACCAGATGCAGCTGAATACCAGTGTTTTACATGAAGCGACTGCCTATCTGACCTTCACAACCTAGTTACTGGGTAATACGATACCCCTTGGTAAGACTGGTTGTCATAATTTCGGGCTTCTGACGACCCGTAACGACTGTCAAAGATCCACGATTGGCAGCCGGGATCAACGGCTTAACGTCCTTTCCAAGGCTCGGAGGAGTCCACGGACCAAACGCGGCAAGCGTAGCTGATCGATCGACCTGCGCGGCTGTTATTACTTGGTCACAAGCCCTTGCTCTATCTCTCCTGTACTCTTTATTATGTTTACCATTAACACTTGTTAACAGCACTTACATAAAATTATATACATATACTTATATGTATATATAATTTTATGTAAGTGCTGTGTACGCCTGTAAATGACTGATTCACTATAACTCAATGTTTAAGTTATTTTCTATTATGTTAATGTTTCTAGTGAATAGGTCGTTGGTGAACCTATCAAATAAAATAAAATAATTTAATTTAACGTTCTGTAATTTATATGGTGTACTTTAAAGAGTATTCTATTCTAACAAGTCTGGATAATCACTGAGGCGTCAAAATACTCGTACAGTCACTAATTTTAAGTGCACATGCTTCCCCATGCGTCGACCAAGCTCGGCGGACTGTGAACCGCGGCGCGAATCCAACCATGAACTCTGCTGTACGCAAATCTGCAGCCTGCATGACTGACTCCCAAATCAGTTTGGAGTTTGCGTTACGTAAACACAAATACATATGGTAGGTACATAAGTAATTGTGTACACGGTATATTGTAGAGGCACTGTGGAAAATCAGGAATTGAGGTAGTTTTTTTTTTATGATACGTGACGTCATAATTTGTACCTGCACCCCTCATTGCGTAACGCACTATCAATCACAATCTGAATCATTTTGAAGGATATTGCTAAGTCATTGCTTCATAATTATGTTCAAAAAACTTGTCTGCTCAACAACGTAACGCAATGAATGGTGTTCAACTGTTAAAATGAAAGCCATTGCTACCGTTATTTAGTTAGTTATTAATAATTATACTTTAGAATTTCTTTTATACAGATTGTAAAAATGAAATGGTGTATGTTCTCTTTATTAACAACGAAATGTCCACGAGTTACACTTTGTTACATAGGTATATTTATATCCAAACGAATCGACTACGTTATACTTCGTAATAGAAGAGAAATATTGTTACACAAGTTTTTAATAAAGAAACTGAATAAGCCTGAAGAGGATTTTAAAACTACCCTTTGACGATGCCTGTGACAATACATAAGCTTCCGAAGTATTTTTTCTACTAACTTAAAAGTAAGGCCTCAATTTTCAATCGTCAGATAACTTATAACTGAAGAATAAATATAGAGGTTTGACATAATTATTATATTATGTACAAAATCTGTCAAACCGTTACCACATTTTTTTTACTGCCATTGGCGCCGATTCGCTTGTTCACAAACTTAAACTAAATTTAAGTTCAGTGCATTTTTTTTCTATTTTATTAAGTAAAGGACAGAAGATAAATATTAGTTTAGTCCTGTCAAATTAGCCAGCGGCTGACGTAAATGGACGTATTTTTAGTAGCCAATTTTTTAATCACGTCTCAAATTGTCTATGGAGTATCTTAATTTGACAGGACTAGACTAAACAAATATTTATCTTCTCACCCTTTCTTAATGAAATAGAAAGAAAAAGATGCACTGAACTTTAATTTAGTTTAGTTTGTGAACAAGGGAATCGGCGCCATTCTCTGTCCCACTCTTGGACAAAGACCTCTCTCCACTTGCTCCATTTTCACGCAAGCCCGCGCCGCCTCCCTCAGTTTTGATCATCGGCCAGCTCCTACGTGGTCTCATCACATTCATTCCTTACTATATAAGTTACTTGTCTATTGAAAAATCACCCTAAGTATTGACCATAATTTAAAAACAGTATACTTATAATAAATCAATTCACAAGAAAGTACATCGCAAATTATCGATCTTACTGAATAACCCTGAAAGAAATCGTAGGTGGGTACCTCTTCAGCGTCTACTGTTTAATATTAAATAGTTTTCTTGTCTTCAGAGTCTTCAACAGCAGCCATAGCGGATGGTGGAGTTTCAGCTTGTTCAGTCAAAGGTACATTTTCACTAGGTTCATCTTTATCTGTATTTTTCTTATCGTCCGTTTCTTTGCTCCATTCTTCTATCTCCTTTTCAGCATTTTTGATGTCCTCTTCTGTTACGTTTAGGTCAGGGTACCGCCTCTGTGAATTGTTGGAAACGAGTATAAGTTTATTACAAATGAATTGGACTTAGACTCTCCTCCACAGGCGCGTTTTATCGGATGTGTTAGTGCGATAATGCGTCCCGATTCCTTGCCACAGAGCTGCGTTATTATCGTCCGATATTTCTAACGTGTGCGTGCAACCGACAGTACAGCCCCCCCACCCGCACTACGTGTGTCAGTGGCCATACGTTAATAACGCAGGTGTGTGTTTAAGAACGTATGCGTCCTAATACAAAATGTTCTAAGACCTCATATCGGAATACCGTAGGACGGATGAACGCAAGCGCCCTACTTATACTGCGTCGTTATTATCGCAGCAGTGTGTAACTTCGTGGCCGTCCTAATACAAAATGTAGGTACTGAAAACAGATATAACAATAACGTATGCGATATTATCAACGGCTAATAACGCGCCTGTGGGGTAGGGCCTTTATATTCGATGTGGTTTAGTAATATCACTGTAATAGAAAAATGAAGTTTCGCTCGTGGCTAATTAATAACAGCCGCACGGGTCCTAAGGTTATGCTACGCTTCCCGAGGTCGGTCCGTGGGTGGGTGACCATTCATTGTAATATCGGGACCCGTGCCTCGGAAAGCCCGCTAAGCAGTTGGCCCCGGCTGTCATTTGTAGATCTTTGAACGACGTTACGGGGAAAGTCTTATAACCATACCTCTGACCTCCACAATCCACTTACTAACCTGGGTTGTGGAGGTAAAATAGGCAGTCGCTCCATATAAAATACTGGTCTGCTGCTGCTGCATCCAGTTAGACTGGAAGCCGACCCCAACATAATTGGAAAAAGGCTAGCTAGACAGATCATGAGAACAATGGAAAGTTTATGACCAGGACGGAGGAAAATGTCCTATAGTTTACTTTTGGTTTTGACACGATATTAAAACATCGTGAAGAAACCGGCATGTCTTAGCAGCAAAAATTCGAAGACATGTGACATCTATCAACCCGCATTGGCCCGTGTGGTAGATTATAGCTCAGTCCCTTTCGAAGAGAGAAGGCATTTTTTTTATCGTGGAGAAATGCTCATGTATTCTGCACTACCACGCGGAGACAGTGCAGTTATGTGGGACTCTAACCCACTAAAACTCCACGGTGTCCTCCTCTGCTGCTCAAGGCGGGTTCACGGGCACGCGTTAGCACTCATCCGTGAACCCGCCGCGGCTGTCCGTCACCGGACCCTCCTTTGGGGAGTACTCCCCATCACCGGTGCACCAGAACACATAGCCCGCCGTGACAATGGGCGCCAGACGACCCCGTGTCTGGGCACCCTTGTTCCCCCTGTGACGGGTCAAGTCACTGGCCCTGCCGCCTGGCCAATTATCGGCCGCAGAGGATAGGGAGAGCAGCCAACGTCATACCAACGCTCCTCCTCCCCTGCGGCCCCACTACGTCCGCCATCAAACGGTGGAGACTCCGTCAAGGCCGCGGAAGGTAGGGACAGCGGCGCATCGCAATACCGGCACTCCTCTCCCGCCGCGGCCTCCAACCCTCAAGCCGTGATGCCTCCCAAACGACATCGCGGCCCGATGTGCCAGTACCGACTTTTTTTTTTTTTAAAGCTCGGCTTCACCGATCGCGACCAAGCCACGGCTACTGAGAGCCCCCCCGCCTCGACAATGCGGGGACCCACCGGGCGGGGAAGAGAGGAGGCCTGTGTCCCAGCAGTGGGAACACTATGGGCTGATTATGCTTATGCTACGATATTAACATAAGATCCCTCAGTTTTCCTAAAGAAGTGACTGGTTCTTCCATAAATTGTTAACTTATTAAAATAACCCCTTGGTTACCAAAACAGGTAAATCCAAACATAGAAACTCCGATGCTATCTGAATATTTAAATCTAATAAACAACCCTGTATGATTGATTATACCAATTGGAAACATGAATGAACATCACGTCTTGTTTTCCCGAAGGGTTGAGCAGAGGTGTACCTACAGTTCACCCACCCATGTAATAAGGGACGAGCCTATTGCCATCAACCGGGCGTACTCCACGAAATAAGAATCCGGGCTGCTACTGAGAAATTACTCGTATTTTGTTATTAACTCAATAACATTAACTATTTATCGAATAACATAATCCAAGTTTCAGGAAACCAATAGAAATAGAACAGGTCAAAACAAGTAATAGATTTGACGTGAAATAATTGTATTAATCAATATTCGTTTTAATAATAGTGCCCAAGTGATAACTAAAAATATAAGGATACATTTACAGGGTGACATATATCGACGCGCAAACTAACCATGAATTCAACACATGAGTCTAAAAGCCCTAGATTTTTTTTTATTACCGGCGAAAAATTTCTACGCAGGATCATGTACTGAATCCACGGTAATAATTTTCGCGTCGATGTCCCTGCCACCCTGCTATTAGAAGCGTAAAAACACATATTACTCTATTAATGAAAAAGTTTCGGGAATTTGAGAAAAAAAAAAGGGTGTTAACAAGGTAGTACTCGTAATAAAAGAAATATAGGTACTGTTAGAACTTAGAACTGCGTTGATATCGTTGTCATGCTAGTGGAGATGTGGTTTAAGTGACTATGACCACGGTCCGTATTAAACGGAGAGACAACAGAAAAGAGAGAGATCACTTTGAAAGCAAGAAAAGCTTTCTTATTTTCAAAAACAGAACCAGTGCTTTATAACTTGGATGAAATTGAGATGAGGGGTCCAGTGATTTATAAAATTAAGGAAATATGAGCACTACGTCTCTACATCAACTGCTGAAGAAAAAAGGCTCCTTTATGGAGAGAAAGCTAAACTTCTTTATCACCACTCTAACCGACAAAGCTAAATCGTTGCAGAGTCAGTCCCATATCCCCAAAAACAAATCGCACTAACCTGAAACTCCGCCAAGGTAGCTTGTATATTGTCCTGCTGCGTCCTCAACCTCCTTGGCAGCGAGAAGACAGCATTGAAGAGCCTCAGCATTATCCATCCCAGCACAGTCAAGACTCCATACATGATCATAGACTTTATCATTGCCCAGTAATCCACACTGACTTGCTGGTGCTTCATTTTTTAAATTAAATTTCGAACGAGCTGGTTTAAAAAAAAAGAGAAATATCGTTTGTCTTTTGTTTTTCCCTGTTCTATAATTTGAAATTTTCGCGCCTTTTTCCAGGTTTATTTTGTACTTGGAAGTTTTGGAACAGATGTTATGTTCTCATTGAAAGTGATTTGATTTATGCCGTAGCGGTCTAATGGGCACGTAAGTAATGGTCCGTATGAATCGGCTGCGTTTATGACAGTGACCCATTTCACTATCGATTCTATGTGGTCGTAGCTTCACGAATAATTGATGCAGCCAGACGTTGTCAACTTTGGTATGAAGATAGAAATTAAAATGTTTTTAATTAAGAAAAAATATACGATTGTTTTTCCATATTTTCTTTAAATTCCTACTGCAACTTTCAGCTGCAATTTGCAGGGTAGGTACCTAGTTAAAATGAAGAAAATTTTCGAGTATTTTTACAAATACAATGTGCGGACGAAAACTGAAATCATTCATGAATATTATGTGTCTTATGTAATAACTTACTATAGGTAATCCAAGTACCTACTGATGAAACCAAACTTAGGAAAGGTTTGAAGTTTTTATACCTAGAATTTCATTTTCGGAAAACCGTTAGGTAATATAGGAAAACCCGCAAATTCTAAGTGCCTTCTCACGTATTTATTTTTACATCCTCTTTTTAATAAAAATAACCGTACATTCGTTCTCTAAATAGCACTGCAAGCAACACTAATGTTTTTATGCCTTCGTAAAAGGCGAGTGCATCGTAAATCCTCATTTTCCTTCAGAACTTAATGAATATTTAGAATAATGGAATGGTATGAAAAAAATCACAAAACACCTATTTTTTCTTGACAATTTTTCGTATTATATACTGATATTGATATACTTATAAAATAATCCTTGTGACAGTTTCCCCAGGGGGATGTCGCCATTAATTGGCCATGGTTCCAAATTCCGGGCTGCTACTGAAAGGAATATCAATCAACTCAGCCTATCGCAGTCCATTGCTGGACATACCTAGGCCTCTCCCAGGCTGCGCTACAACAACCTGTCCTCCATCATCCGCATTCAGTCTGAAAGGAATAGATTTTTATTTATTAATTTCAGGACGTTTTTAAGTTCAAATCGCGAGTAGGTGTTTTTAATTTCAGAAAAATACTAACAATGGTTGCTTGTCAGAAGAAAAACAACTGCCCTTCTCCAGGAACAAAGCTCTACTAAATATCAGTTCAGTAATGTTGCCACGAAACCAAGGTAAGCATACATAGATACTAGATTACTTTCGCAGAAGTACCTAGGTATAACAAAAGTGCCTAATATTTCATGACATAAAGCTGTTTACTGTCCTCCTTTCGCTTGGTAAAGCCTAGACCTCTTAATTTATCTGAACTGGAAGTCAGTTCGCGAGGACAACGCCCGATAAGAGTTGTTGGTCTAATTCCGACGCTCACAACATCTCATAAAGTTCTTAAAATAGAGGCACTTTGTATTTGCGCAAATGATTATGGAGAGATCCTGACATTTTGTTTTGTCACTATGCTTTATTAAAAGACTAGCTGCGCTCCGCGGTTTCACCCGCATAAGTTTCGATCCCGTGGGAATATCGGGATAAAAAGTATCCTATGTGTTACTCCTGGTTATAAACTATCTGTGTGTGTGCAAAATTTCATCCAAACCCGTTCAGTAGTTTTGGCGTGAAAGAGTAACAAACATCCATCCATACAAAGTTTTGCATTTATAATATTAGTAGGACTACAAAGTCACAAAGTATATGAAATTTAATTGTTTATTCTGTAAATATGATATTGGAATCACCTTTAACAGGTAATAAAAAAATAAGCTAGATGTTAGTCGACATTTCATTTGAATATTCCCGAGAAGAAATGGCGAATCAAACTTAGAGGTCAAAGTTTTTTCCAGTCCAAACATAATCTTGGCTAGATCATGTGAGGATCATGTTGATTAGTGTCTAAAACGGTCTTTTGATGAATGAAACTACACATATCTATTGAAGGCAGATCACACAGAATGTGAGTGTAAATTTAAATAGGTGCAGGTAACTTATCCCCTCTCATGAGGATAGTCATTATCTAGGTACAAACTTAGTCATAGACACGCACCGCGTAACTAAACAGCCTTTTAATTTTTTTTACTTACCTAACTAGCATGAATAACAACGTGGAGTTACCCGCAATCAGGCAACGCCCAAGGGATTAGTTTTCACATTAATTACCCGACTGTTTAACTTTATTATTGAATAGGGATACCTACGTACCTACAATAGTACCAGCCTATTATCGTCCCGCTGCAAAGCAAAAGCCTTTGATCACACAGAGAAGGCACGAGCATTGATCACCACGCTTGCTCAAGACGGGTTGGCGATTTCCAAAATAATAAAATATTTTAGTCAAGGTGGAGCTAAATATCTAGGAATTCGAGTTCATTCTTCTCTGACTAAATAGACACTGAATTATCCCAAGCATTTCAAGTGCCGACTTTAATAGAATGAAAAACGACACAAAATGAGACCGAACATAGGTATTTCTACCGGATTCTGCCCCTATTTATAGATAAATTCTCATAGCATGCAGCTTTGGGCCGGGGTTTTGAAATTATTTGCAAGAGCCGACCGGACATTATTTGAATTGTTTAGGGCTTTGAATGAATTGCAACTTGCTATAGGTGGTTGGCTAGATTTTTAATAGTTACCTAACTTCGCTCACCGCTCACCAGTCGCTTGTAAGCCATTTTTTTAACTTTGTAATTTATTAAGGAGTTCAAACGTAACCAACCAAAACTATATAGTTTTTGAATGTTGCTCAGTATGTTCATGTGTTGCTTTAAAAAAGAAAGGATGGCCAGAGTGGAAGAAGATTACACAATAACTGTAGGTAGGTACAGACGCCAGCACATCAAGCTACTACAATCTGTCAAATTTCTTTATTAAATTTTCAACGTTATCGCTAAAGCATTAAGGTTCAAGGTTGATTGGGAAAATTTGACAGTTTCGGGTAGCTTGACCTGCTGGCGTCTGTACAATGCCTTTTCCCATAGGCCTAACCCAAACGTTAAATTGGTCCTTACGTTCTGATAAGATGTTATGCTTCGGAGTCTTCGACGAGGACTTGTGCTAGTATGTATTCTGTGGACGAGGTTTAGTCTATTTGCATCAATTTAGGTAACATATCTACCTAGCTTAGATCTAGTCACCTGTGCACTGAACCGGTCCGTTTGCAAAATCCTCCCACGTTGGTTCAGATTCATTTAACATCAAAGTCTAAAATAGCTACGAGGGCGGAGTGATAAGTCTGGTAAGTCTATTTTGGAATAAAATGATGGCAAATTGCATGGAACTTCCCGTTCACAACTCTTTTGAAGGACTAAATTAAAATTTGCAGGCAGTACTGCCGGTTAGATTTTTTTTGACAGCCATTAAAGAAAAACAACTGAACACGTTTTTGCAAAGATGGAGAAAAGTGAATTTTATGTCGTGCCGCATTATTTTTTGCGCAACGACCGAAGAGTAAAAGTGAGGGAGATAGACGAGATAGTAGGCATCTCAGACGAACGTGTTCGCAATATCGTACACCAACATTTAGATATGAAGAAGCGATCCGCGCGAAGGGTGCCGCGTTTACTGACTGTTGATCAAAAACGCATGCGTGTGACCACTTCGGAGGCAGGTTTGGCGTTGTTTCAACGGGATAAAACGTTTTTTACGTTACAAGGAAACTACGTTGAAAAATAAATAATAATAATTAAATAAAATTGACTCCTTGTTTAATTCTTACCAGACTTATCACTCCGTCCTCGTATCTTTATGGTATGCTATAGGTACACGATGAGTGGAAAATGGATGGACTGCATTTAAGATGCTATGACTAAAAAGGGTGTGACTACTGAGATGACGACTAATAGAGAAGTATGGAAGAAAGACATGTTGTACCATCTTCTTCTTCTTTTCGTGTCGATGGTACTCTTTTCTCGTGTTTTTTTGAAAATAGTTTGAGCCCAGTAGGTGGCCACGTTGATTGCGGCATCAGTGGCATTCTTTAAGCCATAAGAGGTTAAGAGGTGCGGTGAACAAGCACTGAGGACACTCCAGCAAGTGGGGCATGGTCTGATCAGAAGCACCGCACCCGCACTGGGTGTTGGGTGGTGAGTAATCCCCACTTCGACAATTTGTATCTGCAGCTCCCTACTTGGGTACAACGGCAAGAGAATCATGATGTTATGCTTTGCACTAACAAAGTTCTAGAAACTGTTTGCGTATCTCTATCGCAATAGAACACTGTTACTGTGTGTCTTTAAGACTATCTCGGTATCTTCAAGTTTCACAATAGCTTCTGAGTAATACAATATCGTACAACGCTCTGCTCACCTTGCAAAGACAAATAGATGTTTCTCCGTGTTGAAGACAAATAAAATTGTGACCACGTAACGATAATATAATAGGGGCCTTTAGTTATGTTTATCAAATCCTTGAAGTTATCACAGAATTGATAAGTAACAACACTTGGATAAAAATAATATACTACTTATACAATAATACTATATATTTGTATTTTTATTCAAGTGTGTCAAGGAGTTAGATTATCCAAAAAATCGGTTGCTGAGGATTACTTTTGACTAACCAAAACAAGTTGGTAGGTAGGTAACAGTTAAGTATCTTCTGGGCCGCCGACTCATGGTACTAGAAGGAACAGTGGGGTTTTAGTCGGTAGGAGTCCGACATAACCTTCCGTTCTTCCCAAAGCAATTTCCCCAAGAAAAAAAAAATAAAAAGGTAGGTAACGGTAGTAGGTAAATAAGTTGTTATTATTTATATCTTAACATAATCGATCAGATTAAGTTACGCTTGAAGAGAATTGGACCGTGGATGGGTGACTGCCTTTACATAGGTACCGAGAGTCGAGACCCTTTCGTGCCTCGGAAAGCAGCCGTTTGTCCCGGCTGTCATTTGTAGATCTTTGATAGACGTCAGAAGCCCAAAAGTCAGACAACCAGTCTTGCCAAGGGATATCGTGGTATCCAGTAACTGGGTTGTGGAGGTCAAATAGGCAGTCACTCCTTGTAAAATACTGGCATTCAGCTGCCTCCGGTTAGACTGGAAGCCGATCCCAACATAGTTGGGAAAAGGCTAGGCAGATTGATTTATCTAAATACCTATTTGGCGTTTAATCTTAGCGGTAGTTACTTGCCTACCTACGTTTGTAGCAATCTTGTTATGATGAGAGATAGTAGAGTCATGATGATTAGACTTTTGTGTAAACAATACCAGACTGTTTCCGTTCATGGTGTTACATGAAAATTAATTATTAACTAATAAGGGAGTTTTCGGAAAATTGCATTCGCTGTGTATCTATGAGCTGCGGGGTAATTGCGTAATACACTATCAGTAGCAATAGCTTTCATTTTGACAGTTTAACAACATTCATTGCGTTAATTACGTTGTTGAGCAGACAAATTTTCCGAACATATGAAGCAATGGATTAGCAATATCCTTCAAAATGATTCAGATTGAAATTGATAGTGTTACGCAATTAAGGTACTGGACTATACATGGAAATACTATAATCTGACGAACACAGCAACCGTCGATTGCTCTTCGCCAAGATCCTACGTCATCATAGGTAATCCTTGACCGTACCTACACTGCACTTACTAACGCATATCTGCATGGCTGACGTTTGAGGAAAATGATTAAAATATGCAACACTCAGGTCTATTTCGCGAAACCATGATTTAATAGGTAGGTACGACACTTTTTATTTCCGTCGTTTCGAACCAATTGCACCGCCATAAGTTTTTCCATCAATTGTTCTTGATCTTACTCCTATACCTAATGACATCTTCACTCTCACGTGTGAAAGGCCCGAAGTGTAAAGTAAAACTGTAAAAGACTTTTCGAAGTGGTACCTAGATGTCAAGATATGGTTAATTTGTACCTACGTATCCGTCGACCCGATTGCAAAATTCATTGCATATTTCGATATTTCAACCGCTACAGAGAGCTTATTAAAGGCACATTAAGCTCAAGCGAAAATTAAGGGGCCCAGCATAGGTAGGTAGAGTTTCCTGAGAAACTATAATAATAATAATTATAGCCTCTACTTCTATAACAAAAAAAAAAAAATTATACAAGTAGATTATTAAAAAAATACATTTTAACAATGACGCCAATTCTCTTGTTCACAAACTAAACTAGTTCAGTGCTTTTCTTAATGAAATAGAAAGAAAAAGATGCACTGAACTTAATTAATTGAGTTTAGTTTGTGAACAAGGGAATCGGCGCAATATATACCTATATATTGCGCCGATTCCCTTGTTCACAAACTTAACAAAAACATAGGCAAACACTGGATGGTCAAAATCAAAAACAGAGAAACCTGGAGAAAATTGGAGGTTTCCGAAAAGGGACCAAAAAAAAAAAATTGTACATTGTTTTTTAAGTAGACTTAAAAAACAATGTACAATTTTTTTTTACAAGGTTATGGTCCCTTTTCGGAAACCTCCAATTTTCTCCAGGTTTCTCTGTTTTTGATTTTGACCATCCAGTGTTTGCCTATGTTTTTGTTAAGTTCATGTACCCAGCGTTCCGAAGAAACTATAACCACCTTATCCAGCACATTTGCTTACAAAACTGTAGTCTTCGCCTAAAAGAATAAAAACACCTTCAATCACTCGTAAAAATGTTACGAGCACATGGAATCGATAAATCAAGAAGTAAAACATCGCTGGCTGGTAATTATCGCGTGTGAACCCGCGGCCGGTACAACTGTGCCATATGGTGGAAAGGTTCCAACAATTCTATCATATCACCTCCGCATAACATTCATATTTTATCAGGGTCTTCCTTTGTCTTGCTTCGTGGGAATTTACTGCAAATTGTAATGTGTATCGATCTGCCTGTTAAAAGGAAATAAAACTGTTTGTTTCTTTGCCCTTGAAAGGTTGGAAGCAAGTTTTACGGTTTGAGTAGGCGTTCGAAGGGCGAGTGTATGTTTAGTTTATTCAATGAATTATGTTTTTTAATCAGCACCCCCATTGCGTAACACACATGACATAAATTCCTAATTCATTGCTTTATATTATTATGTACGACGCGTTGAAGAGCAGACGAAATTTTCATGTACAGACGCCAGCACATCAAGCTACTACAATCTGTCAAATGTCTTTAATATATTTTCAACTTTATCGATAAAGGTTGATTGGGAAAATTTTACAGTTTCGGGTAGTTTGATGTGCTGGCGTTTGTACATGAAAAATTCGTCTGCTCGACAACGTAAATAACGTAATGAATGTAGTTGAATTGTCTATGTTCTATGTTATGGGATTGGTTTCCGCACTTAGTCCTTCAGGTGGACCGTTGTACGTGGGCCATGGCGTCCGTCGGTGGTTATTCCAACCATCCCACCTCTCTCCAGAAACTTATTAGGTCTCCTGGTCTGTTAAGAACAGCTGTGTAAGATCTGGGTGTCCCGAGGATTTCCGACCTAATCTGGGTGATGCCTGTGCGCTCAAAGAGCACATGCGCGATGGTTTCATCAGCCTCCATGCAGGCTCTGCATAGGGGGCTGTCCGTTGTACCTATCGTGTGAAAATGTTTGTTTAGTGAGAAGTGCCCCGTGATGGTCCCCGTCACCAGTCGCAGGCCTTTCCTATCCAGGCGTAGTAGTCTTTTCTTTATTTGAATTGTCAAAATAAAACGTATTGCAACTGTAAGTGAAGAAAGAAGCCCAATAAACTCTCTCTGTACCGAAAACTTCAAACTCATATGATGCATGGGCCAGGGCAACGCCTTGTCCATCTTGTTTTTATTAAACCTCATGATTTAACATTACCTACATGGGTGACATGAGTCATCGTCATAGATCTGTCGCCATAGTGTAGTCACTCCACATTTTAAGTCGTCGTTTTCAATGCGAGATCCAACGCATTAACCTAAGCACAGTATTAGACGTTGAAATTGCTGCAGCCTCGGCATGCCATTCAGGGCCGTAATTCTCTATGCCATAATGATCGAAACCGCGTCAGTTAAGTGGTCATAGTGAATTAGGGCCCAGCACCCTAATTGCGTAACACACTATTACCTACTCTCAATTTGAATCATATTGAAGCATATTGCTAATCCAAATCCAAACAGATTCAAATCAACTGATTTGAATGTGTTTGGATTTCAATTAGTACTTATCGAGGGGCTTTTCGCTAAGTAATAACAGCTGCACGGGTCGATCGATCAGGTTAAGCTACGTTTGGTCCGTGTATGGGTGACCATCTTTATATACCAAGACCCCTCCGCGAGTCTGAAAGGACGTTAAGCCGTTTGCTGGCATTTGTGGATCTTTGACAGTAGGTAGGGGTCGTCAGAAGTCCGAAAGTCTGACAACTAGTCATATCAAGTGGTATCGAATACAACACCGACAGATCGTCTACAGCAGGTAGTACTTGACCTTCCCATTTTAATCCGTCCAAAGGTTGTCTTTAAAAGATCGCTCTTAGCGATAAGACCACCATTCAGTCACCCTTTGTATAATTTCTACATTTATATGGTTTACTAATAAAAAGTATTCTATTTGATTCTATTCTATCGTATTACCCGAGTTGTGTAGGTCCGCTAGGCAGTCGCTCCATGTAAAATACCGCCGGTCTATTCTGTAAACATCTCACCGTCAAAACTTATGTGAAAAGTGAGCTGTCTTTCCACCTGCAGTGCGATTCTGTAACCATCTCACCATGGAAACTTAGGTGAAGTGAGCGGTGAATCGATCGGCTGATGCTAGGGATCGCTACGGATTGACAGTATTGACAGCTCATGTGAAGTTCACTTCACCTAAGTATTCACGGTGAGGTTTTTACAGAATCGATCGGCTGGTATTTAGCTGCATCCGGTTCGACTGGAAGCCGACCCCAACATATAGTTGAGAACAGGCTAGGCAAATGATGCGTTACTTCTTATCATAAAAAAATTAGGGAGAGGTGACTTTGGTAGTTAGATTTTAAAAGAATTAAAGTCAGATATAAAAAGTGTTGCAAGTTTATTAAAAACTGATTCATCGATACTTCAAAAATAATCAACATAGTCAACGTAACATAATAATATATGTAGCTTTACAAATAATTACTGTGTTTTGCTTTACATGTCTGATTTGGTAAATAAACACGGTAAAAAATCGAGTTTCCGCATCAATCATACAATAAAATTAAAACAAAATATGAACTGAGCCAGTGGTATCGACCCCGCCTTGACGGTTGTAGATCGTGAATTCGAACTCTAGCAAGCACTTTATTAAGTATACATATTTAATTTCACCACCACTGCTCTAAAACGGTGAAGGAAAACATCGTGAGGAAACCGGCATGTCCTAGAATCAAAAATTCGAAGACATGTGACATCCACCACCTCGCACAGGGCCCCCTCTGTCCCAGCAGGAACATTATAGGGTGTTTATCAACGACAGCTTCAAAATATTCCATAAACAAAAAATATAAATAGAAAAAAAAAAAAATAGAAATCTCAGTAGGTATGTCATATTTATTTACCAAATTAGAGTAAAGAAAACTGCAGTATACTTCATGCAAATTATTTCCGATTCCGTTTTACAATCACAGATGAGTATTAATGTTTGAGATAGACGACTATTTGTAATTTACAATATAATGTACAAATAAACCAATGTAACGTTACCTGCGACAAATATTTCAGAACATTTTTAGAAAGCAAGTTTTCGCTTCTCGAGAACTATATAATTTGATCTTTCGTAAATAATAGTTTTCGAAACAATGGAAGGTTTGTTTTTGCTACAGTTAATACCACTCGTAGTCATCCAACAACCCTATCTATTTTACAAGAAATATTTTCTGCAGGCAACATTGTTAAAACAATATTTAAGTAAAAAGTACTTATAAAATAAAAAAAAGGAAGAACTCAAAAAATACGTCCGCATCGCTGTCAATGGGATAAGTGCTTAAAAGGCTTGCAGCTTCCGTTTTTTTATTATATTATTCTTGTACATAGTAATATATAATTAGTGTTAGAACTAAACAGTTCAAAGTAAATAATATTATATTACAAAGGAAAAACTCTTCAGTCCAATCAAATCCAAAGTTAGCTATGCAAATAGGTATATGGCAAGTTACTTTTTTATTTTAAATCTTTTGACTATAACGCACGTATCAGAGACTATTTAGTTTATCAATATACATTTTTAAGAACATTATACACCTTTGGTTATCAGAAGAATATGTTAGATTTGAATTTAGGTTCTTATTTTTTTACAAAATGTTCTAAGAAATGCGAAGGACGATTCTTTAGAGTAATTTGAAAAGGACTCGTTTACCTATATTTTTAGGACTGTTTTTGGCTTAAGATGGATGCGCTAAGGTAGCCCACGAAATTCATTTTTTTTAACGTTTTTTTCGTTTAATTTTGCGGGCTATCCTGACGCTTTCGCCTTAATATACCACGATATTGGGACATACATTATCAGTCGAAAGGGTCAAATGGAAATTGATAACAATCATTATGAAATACGACTTTAGATAATTTATCGAGGTAATTAGGCGTGCTCTGACCGAGATACCCGATAATAAGGAATTGTGCATTATCTGCAAGAACTTTACTTTTTTATTTCCAAAGACCGATGTATTTGCAATTCCTGAGTATGTTTCACATGGACATCGGAAAGAACGTTAAGTTAAGATAATATATTTTTTATTTAAAACGGTTATGTATATTTACACGTAGATAGCTAGGTATGTCTTTGTCTAACACTTAAGGCATACTAAAAGGTTTTTGGGAACTGTTCCGAACTTTGGTAAGTATTTCGGCGCAAACGCATTGTCTCTTGCACGAATCTCATTGGCCCCTAGAACTCAATAGTCAGTATAACCTTATTTGAACATTTAGGTGTTACATATAGGTAATAATAATGGTATGAGAAAAAACAATTATCGCGATCGGTAGAACCGATAAAAACTATGTATACAGGCTTATCGATGAACCACTAACAACCTTGCAGGACTGGATTACTAACATCATGAACAACAACTTTTGCTCTACGACTTTTATTAATTAATCAGATTTTAATTCATCCGACTTTCATACAATGATATTGCAATTGAACGAAATATTCGATTTTCTATTACGAACTCTCTACAACGAAATGAGGTTAGTAATATAGTCCTGAGAGGTTGCTAATGTTTTACCAATAACCCTGAATATTTTTTACAATATTTTACATGAATATTATATGTAATATATTTACTGATATGGAATGGGTAGCTCATGTTTACTCAAACATATAAATTGTAATATATCATACAATTTTAATATATTTACTGAAATCTCAAAAAAGAACTATACAAATTACAAAATTAAATAAAAATTTCGATGTAATAATAAAATAATTATGTGATTTGATTATAATTATGGTTGCAGTCACGATTCTACGACACGGAGTAAAAAAATACTATAGGAGTACTATTTTAAACATCGATTTCTCTTTCACAAATGAGTATAAACCACATAATTATCAAGAGATAAAACATATAGATGTCGTTCGGAAACTGAGTAAGTTTATAACCGACTAACTTGCCTATGAAAGCTGCTAGTACCTTCCTAACATGTCTATACAATAATGCTACGGCTACATTGTGGCGATAACGCGAACTACACTTCCTTCGCTATGTTGCACTGCGAGACGTCGAGCGGTGGGCGAGAGATCTCACCCACCGCCAGCCTTAGAAAGAAAATACATTTATTTATACACCAGATACATACATCAGAAAAATAAAAAAATCAAATAAAAAGTGCGAAAAAAAGTCCGATGTAAGAAATTAGCACGAAAGTGTGCCTCACGGCAGTCACCAAAAAGGCCCAGTTCAGCAAAAATGCCAGACATCTAGTGCCTGACATTGGTTTTCAACTGGACCTGGACCATAGCATAAGAAATGAATTCAATTCCTAGTTTGCGTAGGTTTGGTCCGCTAAAAGGAGGTCTGTACCTAGTAATTTGCATAAACAAACCCAGGCCAATTGGGGCGATTTTTGGGGAGTCCTAAGATTTTTATTGAAGTTACACATCAAAATAATTGTCATATTCATTTCGAGGGCAGTCCTAATCTCATTATAATCGAATTGTGACTCCGCTATGCTTGAACTCATAATCTCAAACCATTTACTCATAGCTACACACTCAACTATCTACTTTAGCGTTGTGCATTCTAAGTTAATATTTGAGTGACTATTAGTACCTAATAAAAACGACCCCAAAAAAATTTGGTTGCAATGGCATTTGAACTTAACTAGAATGGCATTAGGTTCGTTTTTCCAAACTTGATAATTATCTCAGATTCCGAATTAAAAAACGGGTCGTTAAGACTGTCAGTACATTCTTACTCAATTTTAGAACGACACACGTTCTACTTACAAAGTGGGATAGAAAAGTAGTCAGACTAACTTTACGTACAGCACGTAGGTAGGTACATTTGGTATAAAAACTCCTTGTCGGGGCTTACGGCATGTTCTGAAGGCATTCTTTGATCTGCGTCCATGCTTGTAGGTTCTGAAAAGAAAAAGGTTTATCTATTCATAACAGTTATTTACGTACAGACGCCAGCAGGTCAAGCTACCCGAAACTGTCAAATTTTCCCAATCAACCTTGAACCTTAATGCTTTATCGATAAAGTTGAAAATCTATTAAAGAAATTTGACAGATTGTAGTAGCTTGATGTGCTGGCGTCTGTACATCCATAGATAAATTCACGCTTTCTTGGCATGCATTCGCAGAAACTACCGAACGTTACCTGCTACGATTGTTACTTGACAGTTTTCTTGTTATGCAATAATACCGATTATTCTAAGATGATAAAGTTCAAAATTTAAGAACCGCACGTAGTTTATAGAGCTGTAAATAGAAGTTTGACATTGGCTTGAGAGAAATTAGGGAATGAAAGGACCCCTACTATGTCTAGTAGACCGTTGCTATTATATTCACGAATCTTCCATACCGAGTCTTTTTTTGGGTACCTTATCCAAATTTCTCTTACATTTTGAACGTGTAAGTTCTTATAATTATTGTTTGTTAACTGACCTTTTTCGCCGCCTTCACCTGAAGAGTAATAAAGCTAACGAGTGACTCGTGGAGATCCTTGTCTTTTTGTTTTTGGAAAAATTCTATCTCTACCTGCGCCTTCTTGGTGAAATCTCTGTAAAGATGAAAAAATCAAATAAATTATGATTCCTTATCAATTTATGCCCAAAATAATAATGTATCTCCTACCAAATCTTGATCCGTCTTTCAAATATGTAGGTACTGCTTATGATTCGCCTTCTCAAAGATTAAAGGGGGTAAATTCGACCATTAATTGCTATGTTATTTTGTAGTCAAAACGTGATTCATTTATGCGAAAGTCTCATTTTGCTTAGAAACCTTTCAATGTTATTCACACGAATCTGTTACTGCAACCAAGTGAACCAAGACAAAATTCTCACGACACTTTAGACAAGTTTTGGATATTAATCTACTCAAAAAATCAATTAAACACGTACTTTAATCATCTTGAATCTGTTGTTTCCCAAAACATTATTTTTGAATTTTAGAGACGATTGGTCACGCAGTCAAGTAGAATGCGTGGCTCAACATTATATATTCTAAATGATGGTACCATTGTATGTATTTTATAGCAGTGTACGAATTCCTCTGTCCTAACATACCTCTGTGGCGGACTGTCACTTGCAGCTTGACAGATTGACACTTTATGACTTGGAGCTTGGTGAAGAGGCCCCGACATAGGCACGTTAAGTTGTGAAATGTGTGGCAAAGACATATATTTAACCCTAAATAACAGCCTTAAATAGCCTTTTTACCTGCGGGGTAATTCCGTAACTCACTAACAGTAAGCAATGGCTTTCATTTTGCAAGTTCAACAACATTCATTGCGTTATTTAGCCGACAAACTTTTCGACCATATGAAGCAATGGATTAGCAATATGCTTCAAAATGATTCAGATTGTGGTTGATAGTGTGCAATTGGTCCGTGGATGGGTGACTATCTTCACATACCAAGACCCCTCCGTGCCTCGGAAAGCACGTTAAGCCGTTGGTCCCGGCTGTCATTCGTGGATCTTTGACAGTCGTTACGGGTCGTCAGTAGCCCGAAAGTCTGACAACCAGTCTTACCAAGGGGTATCGTATTACCCAGTAACTGGGTTGTGGAGGTCAGATAGGTAGTCGCTCCATGTAAAATACTGGTACTCAGCTGCATCCGGTTAGACTGGAAGCCGACCCCAACATAGTTGGGAAAAGGCAGGCAGATGATGATGAGTGTGCAATTAAGGAGCTGACCCACGTGGGCCACAATTTTCATTAGTACTTACTCTAAATCCATCTTCGCCTTCTCAATGGCATCTTTATCGGAGACGATCTTGCCGTCGAGCGCGCGCGTGGTCTGGTCGCGCACGATGTCGGGGTCCGTGGTGCCGAACAGGCGCGACATGATGCCCGACTTACCGGCCGCCGCGCGACTGCGCTCCGATACTCTGGGGAGAGAGGATAGATATGTAACGTTACATAATAATGGTTTGGCATCGGTTGGTTGATCATGAGTTTTAAAAAGACTAATTAATTTGAATTTTATCAATTACTAGATCGTGACTTCCCGAGTTTATTTCGGCATTTCTTCTCAGGGATCAGTAAGCTAGGAAATGCCCGTGCCATCTAGTTTTAAAAGATTTAATTACAGAAATAAACATTTAATTTCATTACTCTCGGATGACATTGTTTTTTTATAATTCATTTTTAGTTTAACGAATTATTTTTAGGGACAGCATCAGTTATGATTTCAACTAACAATTTGTTATACGGTTATAATGCTTACCAAAAGAAAATCGGGCGGACTTATTTTGCAGCTCACGGCCCTTAGTTTTACGTGATCGCGACTTTTCTAAGTGAACCCGCATGTGTATAGTTACAGCTCTTAGCTTAGTTTACTTAATGCGTCATAAAGGAAAAAAAAAACATGTTAATTTGAGCCTAACTTGACGCATAAAAGTTAAAAAAAACACAAAAAAAAAAGAAATATGGAGCAAATATGCATCACATTAGCACAAAATGTCATGTCAATGTCATGTAAGTTACCTGTTGGTGAGCGTGTCCTGTGCGTTCTCTAACGTCCGCTGCAACGTCTCGTGGTTGCTGCACAGTTGTTGCAACGCGCTCGCGTAGAAGAGGTACTCTTTCAATTGGTCTGCTAGCTGCTCTTCATCCTCTGCTACTGAGTCTATGCTGTCAGCTATTGAATCTGCGGAGAAAGATACTAAAATATTAAAGTTTTCAGTTTTTCATGTTGATTTTGCTCGCTATTTTGACTTTGGGTGGTTAGGTAGATATGTAAGGATTTTAATACCTACAAGATAATAGAGAGAAATTGTTATGAAGATTTATAAAAGGTTTATGTGAATTAAATGTGACTATAAATTATAAATTCGAGTCATTTTAACTATTGTATTGAGGGTTAAAAATGTGACTTTTATTATCTAATCGGCACCTTAGGGTAATTACATGCCGAAGATACCTCACTGCGATACCTCGCGGTCGTGGATTATCTCACTACCTCGATGTCACCTCCATGTAAAACTAATGCATGTTAATAGACACGCACGCACATGCCAGGCATCGAGGTAAACCCCAAGCAGCCCGCGATGTGTCATAGTGAGGTATCCTTCGGCATATGCGTGCGTGTCTATTACCATGAATTGGTTTTACATGGAGGTGACATCGAGGTTTTTTCAGTGAGGCTTCTTCGGCACACAGGCAACAGTTGCTGTAAATATCCTAAGGGTAAGGGTAGGGTATTTATATATTTATGTGTATTTATATTTACAGCATATATATCATCTGCCTAGCATTTTCCCAAGTATGTTGGGGTCGGCTTCCAGTCTAACCAGATGCAGCTGAATACCAATATTTTACATGCAGCGACTGCCTACCTGACCTCCACAACCCAGTTACTGGGTAATACGATACCCCTTGGTAAGACTGGTTGTCAGAATTTCGGGCTTCTGACGAGCCGTTACTTCTGCCAAAGATCCACGAATGACAGCCGGGACCAACGGCTTAACGTGCTTTCCGAGTCACGGAGGGGTCCTGCCGATCGATTCTGTAAAAATCTCACCGTGAAGAGTTAGGTGAAGTGAGCTTAGAGTGAGCTGTCAATAGTGTCAATCCCTAGCATAAGTTGGAATGACAGCTCACTCCACGCTCACTTCACCTAAGTTTTCACGGTGAAATGGTTACAGAATCGCACTGCTGATATGTAAAGATGGTAACCCATCCACGGACCAACAGCGGCAAGCGTAGCTTAACCTGATCGATTGACCCGTGCGGCTTGTATTACTTAGCCACAAGCCATAGAAACTTATCAATCATAATGGAATAATTTCAAGTAAGATAATCACTAACATACCGAAGTAATGCCCTGCCTTTTGCAGTCCGTCCCCCATCTCCTTCTCGATGACGCTCCACTCGCTGAACAGCTTACCGTAGTTCGCGTGCAGCTTGCACAGTGCGTAATTCTTTTCTATTATTTTTGACCTGGAATATTTGGACATACTATTATTTTAAAATTGAAAACCATGTGGAAATAGCGAATATAGTTTGACTTTATAAAGACATATTTCATTAAATATTGTACGTCACTAGTTTCATGGAATATCGATAATCGAACCCACTCGTAATTATGAAAATTGTTTTATTTTACCAATATTCTTAGAATTAAAATTATTTTTATTAGTCACACCTCAAGTATAAAAAGAAAGCAGCAAAATAAGTACAAATAGAAAACTATTGTCATTAGACAAAGAAAATAAGTGTAATGATATGATATCATTCAATTCAATTTACGTAGAAAAACTCAATTCGAATTTATGCATTTAAAAAATTTATGAATTTTATCATAATTTGAATCATTTAATACAATTTTTACAGTGAGTCGATTAGGTTATCATATTAATTGAAACTACGTATTCTACATTACGTATTTTAAACATACACAATTAAAATAATGAATAATAATCAACATTCTAGCCGTGGAACGCCTTTTTTTTCGTTTGAGTATATAACAACATTAAAACTTCATTTGTAAAGTTAATGTTGAATTGTTGATACCCCCTGCGCGTGTCTAGTGCCTTATGATCAAGCCAACTTTTAGCTATTTATTTTATTTGAAAAATTCAGTTTTCTATTTTTAGTATAATAGATTATTTTAACAGATTGCTAACAACAATAACCGCTGTACTGTTTAATTTGATAACCTAATCGCCACTCTGTATACCAAACAGTCATGTTTTATTTGACGACTTCCTACTAATATTAAAACGCGAAAGTTTGTCAGGATGGATGGATGGATGTTTGTTACACTTTCACGCATAAACTACAGAACGGATTTTGATCAAACTTTACAGTAATATAGCTTATAAATCAGAATAACACATAGGATACTTTTTATCCCGATATTCCCACGGGATCGACACTTATGCGGGTGAAACCGCATGGCACTGCTAGCATTTCATATGGATATTCAGAAAAAGAGATGCTATAAACATAGTACAACTCACCTAGTATAAAGAAAGTTTCCTAAATTTGTTTCTAATTGTTTCCCATAGTTTTTAACACTCTCAATCTCTGGATCCGGCTTTTTTAGTCTGATGGATACTGATAATGATTTGATCTTGTTTTCAGCCTGTAGTATGTACCCTGAAATCAATAGCATACAATATTTACATGCACATAATTATGTGTTCTTATTTGTTTGGCAGAGGTAGGTAAAAAGTATAGAGCGTGGCAGGGACTTCGTCGCGGAACCGGTTACCATGGATTGGACCTCGAAATTTTTCAACGTATATAAAAAAAAAATGCTGTTCTATACGTTTTATTTTGACCGCGTAGGTATTGCACTTTTGTATGAAACAGTTGATTTAAAAAAAAATATTTAAAAAATTTCTATGCTTGGGGTAAATCAATAATCAATAATTGGTAATCTTGTGCAGAATTCATGGTTTCAGTTTGATCGTAGATGTCCCGCCAGCCTGTATAGTCAGAAAATAATTTGACTTCTTTTACAGATTTACCCATACCTGTACACCCCAATAATGGAAGTACAATTGCCATTATCTAGGCACCTAGAGTCCAGGCTTGTACTTAGAATTTCCTGATGGAAAATCCCAACAACACTGCACCTCCAGGGGACGGATGGTTAAAGTATTTATTTCCTAAACATAACTTACCGCTATCAGTAATAGTTTCCCGCCAACCATGCTCCTGTTGCAGGAAGTTGATGAACTGGTCATCGAAGCAAAGTCGAGGGTGTGACGCGACTCGCAGCAGGAAGTTCTCCAACCCAGCGCGTCTTCTCTCCACAAACTCAGGGTCTGTGGTGTCTGACTTCCTCCAAGCATATAGGACCTGGATAATGAGGTTTTGTGTAAATATAAAGTTCGTTACAAATACACGAAATATTTTAGGTGGTGATTCTAACTCTAGGTGTTCAAAACGGCGTAGGAAAACATTGTGTGGAAACCGGCATGTCCTAAAACCAAAAATTAGAAGACCTGTGACATCTGCCAGCTCGTACTGGGCGCGTGGTGGATTACGGTCCATTCCCTCTCACAGAGAGGAGGCCTGTGTTCCAGCAGTGGGAACATTATAGGCTGATTTTGTATGTATGTATTATGATTCTACTCATACAGAAAATTGTTTAGTATGCCGAATGGAATTGCCCCCAAAAATATTTCATGAATGAATAATAATTTTGTAACTAGCATGGTATAAATATTCTGCTAAAATAAGTGCATTTATTTCAATTAAACCATTTACAGGCACTTGCATTATCAAGGAGTCATTCAGTTAGAAAATATGAAAGGAGTTGCCCATTCCAAAGCGTAGTAGGTACCTTTGGAGAAGAATAGGAACTCCATGGACAGTCTTTCAAATAATCATGTTTTATAAAAGAACAACCAACTAATTTAATCAAGTGCAGGTATTTAAACCTATTGTTTTGAACTTTCTCAACAAGTTGTGACTTGCTTGTATATTTGTTATCATTATTATCTATGTTAATTTATTTCTGTTAAGCAAAATATTACAACAACCAGATAAGATAGAAGTGTGATAATATTTTATCTATGTTTACAAATATATTTTGTATAATTATGCAAACAATGTGCGGGAATACTATTATTCACTTAGGGACACTAGGAATTTGTTTTTTATAAAATATTTAAGTTTCCAAAGATTATTATTAAGTTTACAACTATCTATTTCACTATTTACATGCTTCTCAAATAAATAAAATTGAAGTGTCTGTTTGCAATGTAGAAATAACAGCTTTTTACTAAATGTATGTGAAAGCAGTTTTCAAAAGATTTGTTTGTCTACAAAAAAAAATTTAAAAAAGTTTTGTCTGTCTGTTTGTTTTGGCTAATCTCAGAAACGCCTGGACTGATTTTGACGGGATTTTCACTGCCAGATAGCTGATGTTATAAGGAGTAACATAGGCTACTTTGTCCCAGTAGCACGTCCCCATGGGATAATTTCCGACATCAACGCGGGCGAAACGCGGGCAGAAGTTAGTCAAAAATACAAACAGCCTGTACTCTAATCTAAACCTAAATTCAGATGTTTTGTTAGACTTGGTTTTAGAATGGCCTTGTAGGGCTTCTACTGAAACAACAAACTGACTCACATCTGTTTCCTAGGAAAATACAAAGGGTATTAATTTACACAGAAAATTTTTGATGACAAATGCATGACACAGGGTTTTGATGCATTGGTGAACTATTTTTAAAGAACATTGTTTCCTATTATTATATCAGCAAGCTATACAAGAACAATAGCTGACTGTGCAGTAAAAATATTGGCTAGTCCGCAAGATGGTATGGTACAGTCGCCGCCGGCACATAACATGGCACAGTTTTGGCGTATTGGGAGTAAGTTTGAACATGTACAGACGCCAGCTGCAGGTCAAGCTACCTGACACTGTCAAATTTTCCCAATCAACCATGAGCCTTAATGGTTTAGTGATAAAGTTGAAAATCTATTAAAGAAATTTGACAGATTGTAGTAGCTTGATGTGCTGGCGTCTGTACACTTAGTGCAACACAAAAATGGTAAATTTTCTGCATGTCATTATTCTATGGTTATTGCCATTAATTATTTAACATCTTCTGAACAACATCTGTTCAGAAGAAAGTTAAAAAAAGGAAAAACACATCTAGGCATGTTACGTGCCCGCAACTGTATTTAACTACACAGCGATACTGTCTGGCTTCTTATTATACTTTTTGAGTATTTTAAAATAAAATTAACTTACTCTTTTTTCAGGTAAAGGTGGTATGATAACATGTGGGTATGTAACAAGTAGGTAGTCATGAATCTGCTCAAACTCTGTGTACCGTCTCCATATTGTACTGATCTTTGACTGCACCAGCCTGTAGTCTGGATCCGTTACTCTGCAATAAATGAATAGCTTATTAAATAAAATTAACGAATATAAATATTATGCAGTATTTCCTTATCAAATTCCAATGCAAATTTTGGATAAATTAAAACTTGAATTTGCTTATTATTTCATTAATATGATGTAATATATCAATGTAGTTAAGTATTATACACAAATGACATTTTAGTAGCAAATTTGCATAGGAGTTATCAACAGGTTTATCATGAAATTATTAGTAAAAATTGAGGGGATTTCTGCTGGAATGGACAGGTAAAATTTTTGGCGGTATGTGCGATTAAGTTTTACACGAAAAACACATAATAAACGGAAGAGACAACAACTAAAGTAGAAAGCAAGTTACCATGTTTTTTGAAAAGGATATGACCTAATTAGCTATGACATTTTTATCACAGCGTCTTGCTACGTTTGAAAGCGGCGTAGGCACGAGTAATGAGGCTAATTGGCGCATAATGGACGGCTAATTTACTAAGAAAACAATAGAATAGAACCACTTACTTCAGATCGATTAGATATACGGTGTAATGATCACGGACGTGCAAAGTCCCATTAGCGCGCTTTTCTGACTCCACTATCGATATATCAACGTGTTTTAACAGCGTATCCTGGAAAGAACACAAGGATAAATACCATTTATGGCCTAAATTGAGAAAAGTAGGCGTAGTATAATCACAATACCTGGCTATCAAAGTCTTCCGCTGTTTCAATAACGCTTGGCGATCTTGACGCCTTGACCGGCGAATTTTGTGCTGACATTTTGGTTTTCAATGCGATATAACGTATAGAGAACTGAATGAGGTATTTAATAGAAAATTATTTAAAATTTTCAGACAAGAAAACAGTGACAAACTGACAAATGCTAATGACAACACAAATCAAAATCAAAGTTTAAAACAGATTATAAATTATTCGCAACGTGACAGCAGGATAGCTTTATCATTTTTTCATTGGTGTGAAAGAGAAAACAATATGCTGCGTCAAGCAAATATTTTAGTCGTGGAACAGGCTGCTTTAGCGTTCCATCCAAAACCCGTACAGGATTTCATGCATTAGCTTCCGCAGAAGATAACAATGTATTTCCAAGTTTCAAGGTCAGTGTATCGGTGGTGTACTATACCGGGAATATAATTATATAGGTAGCAATTATATCTGACTGCGGTATAACCCCTCGGTGTCATTTTTTTTCTTTCCAGAGATTGTCGAATGGCTACGAATAAAGCGGCTTGGAGCTAAGAAGATCTACTGCATGATAAATCTGAGATTGAAAGGGGTATGCCCGACAAGCGGAAAAAACACAACATCTCATTCACAAAGGTAAGAGATAAAGTAACCGAGAACCGGCACAAAGATAAGAGATAAAGTAACCATAATTATGTTGAGTGTCAAGCTCCAGGTGTGCTGCTGGTAGTCTTGACTTGATAATAAAACTACTACGATATTATAATGACTGTATTTTAGGATGCTGATTACAAAAAAATATATGGAGACGACCGATTGTGTGCGCACGCTCAAGATGTCGGCGAATGAGTGATGCTGCAACCACTCTGCCCAGTAACCACAGAAGAGGAGGAAGATTAGTGTTTCTCACTAAGACCATGGTGCCTGTTTTCAGCTCTTGCCCAGCTGTCTGCCATTTGGTTTTCTGCTGCAGGAGAGACACATACTCATTAGAGAAGCGCTGCCAAAAATGTTGTCGGAGTTTTTCAATGCGATCGAAGCGCTGTAGCCGCTGGATATTGACGTCGGCGATCTGAGGACGAGGAACTGACGTGAGTGATCGTCCGATGAGGAAGTGTGAAGGAGAAAGATAAGAAAGATCTGATGGATGAAATTTGACAGGACTAAACTAATATTTATCTTCTGTCCTTTTCTAAATTAAATAGAAAGAAAAAGATGCACTGAACTTAAATTTAGTTTAGTTTGTGAACAAGGGAATCGGCGCCATTATCTAAGTCGATATTTAGTCGTTAGCAAGAAAATTAAATAGCCTTACTTTGACTTCTTTTAGTTCTTTTAGTAATACCCCTTTGTCTGAGCGGCATTACCCATAGTCGGGGACAATGGCGCCCAAGCCTTTATTTTTATAAGCTTTCCTACCAATAATGAGTGAAAGATAAATAGGTACGTTTTGTGTTAAAATGTTGATAACCGACCCTTTTTATTTTTAACTTAAAAAAAAAAATACGACATTTTTTTCTTAACTGAATGCCCCTGTTTACTGGTAGTGAACTAAGTATCTAATTTACGGCCTACCCTAGCCAGACAAAAGTCCATTTATTACTTATCTTTGGTCAGTTTGGACGTTTACACAGCAGCTTTACTTTAGCAGAGTAAACACGAGAGATACTTTAGATAGGTAGGTATAGTCAAGTTACAAGAGTTTGCCTAATTGCCTAATTAGGTACTTAGGCAATTAGGCAAACTCTTGTAACTTGACTTTGTAGAGATAATATTGACTAGGTACAGGCTTTATTTAGTCTCATAAAACTACAGTTTTACCTGATTACCTAGGCTTAGCTTCTCCCTTTACTAAGACCCGATTTTTCAATGATTAGTTATCTTTTATCGGAGAAATAAAAATGGCGGCTTGATAGTTTTGTATATAAAATATGTCAAAGTGTCATATTTAATTCTTCAGATCAGACAGTTGAGAAATCAGCCCTTCATCATCATCATCATCATTTCAGCCGATAGACGTCCACTGCTGGACATAGGCCTCCCCCAAGTGTCGCCACATTGACCGGTCCCGTGCGACTCGCATCCAGCGGATTCCCGCAACCTTAGTTATGAAAAAATCAGCCCTTAGTTATGAAAAAACTTATTTTATATTGGTTAGGTATAGTGGTAGCGCTACTTATGCATTGCGATTCTGTAACCATCTCACCGTGAATACTTAGGTGAAAGTGAGTGTGGAGTGAGCTGTCATTCCAACTAATACTAGGGATTGACACCTTTGACAGCTCAATCTAAGCTCACTTCATCTAACTTTTCACGGTGAAATGTTTACAGAATACACCGGCTGAACGTGAGTTCGATTGTCGGATTGGGCAAAGTGAATCTCTTCAATATGGGGGAAATGTAGATGTATTAAATTCTACCTGCCTACCTCTTCTGGGCGTGATGTTATGTTGTGTTTTGAATTAGGCACTGCGCCTATTCCCTTTTGGGTGCTTTGCTTGTGCTTGACGATGACGTAAGGTGACGCGCGATCAAACAGATTGTGGGGCTTGCTTTGAAGCCTTCTTACTCTTATCATGTGTGGATTGCATGATAGGCCTAGAAGTTTCTATTTTATAACACTAAAACTAGAAGTTCTCCGCTGGCTGCAATAAGTGATCTAGCAAGAACACCGTATTACACGTGTTTATTAGGGTTTATCTGTAAGTAGCTGCTGATCGACAGAGCGCTGTTTTAAATGTATTGCCTGTATAGATAAATATGCTTTTAGCTTTTAGTTTTCTAAATAATAAATCGGGTAAGGGGCTGTTCATTTATTACGTAAGACGACTTAGTCCGAACTAGTCTTATTTTTTCTTACATGGGGGTTGGAGGGGTCTGGATTATTCTTACGTAATATCAGAAAAATAATAAAAAAATATAAGTTTAAAAAAAAATTGCTACCTACTTTTTCTTTGCAATTTTGGTAGATACTGATCTTACGTGAGAATCAAAGGGAGCGGGGGGGTCATTCAAGTCTTATTTTTTCTTACGTAGGGGGGAGGGGGATCAGATATTGGTTAAAATTGTCTTATGTAATAAATGAACAGCCCCTAACAAGTTTAGACTACGAGTGGCTTTTTTAAGCATTTTCTTTTTCTAAAGAAAAGTTTCTAAAATAATCTGTAGCTACATGAGGATCTATTGTTGCGGGAATATTGTGACAAAAAAATTGATATTGTGGTCGTTAACCCTAGCTTCAAATATTTATGTAAATACCGTTGAATTTGTGTAGATGTGAAACTTTCCTAAGGGAATACTTAGGCGGTACTCACACCCCCGCAGTGTAATTCGTAGTGATAATAAATATCTCACGGTGTCTCGGAGGCGTTTAATATTTTATAGAAGGGATATAAAACGTGGATACGATCTCGGGAGTGTGTGGAGTGTGCATTATGTGGGATTATTCGGTGGCCGGAGCTGCGAGTCGCACATGCTATAAAACTTTAAAGCACTTCACTTCACTCGATTGTTTTACCAGATTTAAAATGGAACACAACGTGATAAATATTGCATGTGGGTTGTGACTTGGTTTACTTCCATAGGGAATTTTCTTTCTTGTAATGCATTTAAAATTAGTAGGTAGGTATTACTTATGTCCAAGCTTCAAATTCAGTCTTTTGAAAATAACATGTCAGAAATTAATTAATTTTAGAACGGTTTGTTTTGGGCGATTTAGCTGAGTTATGGAAAAGTAATCTTTTAGGTCTTAAGTCCTAAAATATTTCTATAAACATACGATCTTACATTCCATCGTACTTTAAAGGCTGTGCAAGATAATCAATAGTACTTTTAGAGGATATAGAAGTAATATATGTCTGTGGTAAAAGTGTTTTTTTAAAGTTGTGGCGTTGTTGATACCGCTACAAAGTGATTGCATAAGTAGATGAGGACCTACTAATGTCATTATTATCAAAACCACTTTAAACTCTTTTTGGAAATAAAAATCTTATCTATTTAATGTAGGTATAGACGGCAGCACATCAAGCTACTACAATCTGTCAAATTTCTTTAATAGATTTTCAACTTTATTGCTAAAGCATTAAGGTTCAAGGTTGATTGGGAAAATTTGACAGTTTAGGGTAGCTTGACCTGCTGGCGTCTGTACGTAAGTACGTTATTCGAATCTCAGTTTGCGCATTTACGAGGGCGGAGTGATAAGTCTGGTAATAATCTATTTTGGAATAAAATGATCGCAAATTGCACGGAACCTCCTTGTCCACAACTCTTTTGAAGGACTAAATTAAAATTTTCAGCCAGTACTGTCGGTTAGTTTTTTTTTGACAGCCATTAATGAAAAAACGACCGCATTTGGCTAAGAAGAAAATCCTCTTCCACCAAGACAACGCACAAGTGCATACCTGCGCGATTGCCATGGCCAAACTTCATGAGTTGCGCTATGAGTTGCTTTCTCCCCCACTGTATTTGAGACTATTTTCTGTTTCCGAATTTAAAAAAATGGCTTGGTGGGAAAAGATTCGGCTCCAGCGAAGAAATCATGCACGAAACGAATGCCTATTTCGAAGGGTTACCTAAGTCGTACTTTATGGAAGGGATCGAAAAGCTAGAGAAACGCTGGATGGAAGTGCATTGAGTTACAAGGAAACTACGTTGAAAAATAAATAATTTTTGCCTACGTTTTATTAAATCGTCTCTAGTTCGGGTTATGAAAATAATTTAGGGATTATGTGTGTTGAGTTATCAGACTTTCGACCGTCTGGGTTTAAAGTCTGGGAGTCTGGCATTACAGACTTAATTTTACTTAGACTTTACGTAGGTACCTATAGGTATTGGTAGTATGATGTATTAAGATCTAAGTAATTTAGCCCTATAAAAGCTAAAAAAGTTAGAAAAGTTAATTATAACTTTAAAGAAGGTTACCTATATAACTGGCCAGTTTACTGGAAAAAACAGATGCGAGCCATTTACCACAAAAAAAGTTATTAAAAGTAAAACCCCTAATGGCCTCAGTTGTTTTTTTTTGTGAGCAAACGGCCAGTGAATGTCGATTATGATTTATGTATTACACAACCTTTTTGGGTAAATATTATTTGGACCTAAATGAAACAAGAAATTATTGTATTTTCAGAGTTCCTAAAGAAAGTCGGATTATTGCATATATTCGTACGGTCTATTTTACATTTAAATCCTTTTGCCTACTAGAAGCATAGACTTCAACTACATTATACTATACCCAAAGTACCCAACCTACCTATTAAGTGCAAAAAGGTATTCAGTGTTATGTTCCTTTCTACAAGTTTTACATACTTAAGTACCCTATTTTTAGAAACGATTGAATATATTCAAATTATTCTTTGCATAGACGCTAAACCTCAAGTAAATAGCAAAGGACCTTTATACCGAAGCAATGGATCTATTGTCATATGTAGGTAAGTATAGGTAGGTAGTGAGTAGATTAACCGACCTAATATAGATATATAGAAGTATACAGTATGAGAGGCTTGTAACTAAGTAATAATTTTGAATTTTGAATAATCGATCGATCAGGTTAAGCTACGCTTGCCGCGGATGGTTCGTGGATGGGTGACCATCTTCACATACCAAGACCCCTCCCTCCGTGCCTCGGAAGGCACGTTAAGCCGTTGGTCCCGGGTGTCATTCGTGGATCTTTGACAGTCGTTACGGGTCGTCAGTAGCCCGAAAGTCTGACAACCAGTCTTACCAAGGGGTATCGTATTACCCAGTAAAATACTGGTATTAAGCTGCCTCCGGTTAGACTGGAAGCCAACCCCAACACGGGAAAAGGCTAGGTAGATGATGAGGTATACAGTATAGTATCGCTTCTGCATTGATATAAACGCGCGACCGTTTCGGGCGACATCGGGTCAAAACAGCGAAATCGGGTTTAAAGGTTGTTACATAATAGTGCACCCAATATTTACGTTGCCCACGCCTACGCCGTGGCTGCTTCCGTAAAAGCAGCAACAATGACATCGCGACCAATGTTGTCTCGAGTCCATCTTCTAACTGTAGCGTCCACAGGCATTCACAGGTGGGATGTCAGGGCAGAAAACCTCCACGTGTGCCCGGGGACTGGGGTTCCTTTCTGGATACGTCCAGGGGAAGACCAGTGTTCGGGCCGGTACATCCTGGGGTGCGGGCAGCGATTTCCCATTGGGATTATTTCCCAGTGGGATTTCGCTGTCCGCATGCTAATGTTCTGCCAAGAGGATCGCCCCACACAGGTCGCTCTGAGTAGCAGAGCAACAACTGTGAGGGGTCAGAGCGGGCCCGGTGTGCACTTACCCTGCCGCCGGGCAGGCAGGAGGGGCAACCCTTCTGCCACTGCTGCCAATCTCGTAGCCCCGGAGACAGTTAAGGTCATGTCTCTGGCTGTTGAAGGGGGTCGAGGGTCTTGGCTTAACCGCCCGGACCGCGAGGAAGATTAACCTCTATAAAAAATTCCCCAAACCTCCAAGCGGCGGCGCACCGTGAGGGAGGTTGTAAGCTTGGCTAATGGGTAGCTTGATTTAGTCGCTAGTGCGGACCATTATTTTTTTGAGCAAGTACAGAATGTTTATTACTCGTGGGAACAAATATGGATCTTAATATACAAAAACAAAATAATAACGCAGAGGAGGGGAGTGATGTGGGGTCGGAGTCCGACGCCACATCTAGCGTGACGGGCTCATTTAAGAGGCCGGAGCGCGTAGTGGTTGGGGCTGCTGGGAAGAACCTAAGGTTCTTCCAGAAGCGCCCCAAATCGGGGGATGGCCAGGGGTCCTCCTCGGATGGCGGGTCGACCTCGGCCCGCAGGAAAATAAGCCGGCGGGGCGGAGTCCATGAGGGGGGCATGGGCAGAGGGCTTGCCGCGAAGGAGGCCAGTGAGCCGAGCCGAGCCAGCCCAGCTGTGCCGGCCCAGCGAGCCGAGAGGCTCGACACGGACGGGCAGCACTCGGGAGTGGCCAGCCGCAAGGCAGCCCTCTCAGAGTCGTCAGGCGGTGAGCTGGACGCCGTTGGTGGCTCCAATTCGGAGCGGGCGGTCAGGTTTGAGGAGGTCGTGGTAGCCGCAATCAAGAGTGTGGCCCTGAAGAGGATTCAGTCCTCCAAAGACAGGGCCATATCTGCAGCCACGGCCTCCATCATAGCGGCAGCAAAGGCTACCCAGTCCGGGCCCCCGCCGGACGGAATGTCCGAAATGCGGGCGGAGGTCGCCCGTTTGACAGCCGCCATGGAGCTTCTCCGAAAGGAGAATGAGGAGCTCCGAGCGGACCTGGCCGGGCTGCGAGCAGCCGGCCCCCGAGAGGTGCCGCAGGAGAGGGCGCAACATGGGCGGGGTGGAGCAGTACCTGCTGAGGATCGGGTGCTGACCCTGGTGCGACAGGAGCTGGCCTCTTTCCAGAGCAGGTTTTCCGCCCTGGAGGCCATTGTTCTGCGCCCACCGCTAGCGGGGAGCCGGCCTGTCTCGGGCCAGCGAAAGGCGGCTTCGTATGCTGCCGCCGCGGCTGCCACAACTACAGCCACGGCGCAGGCTAAAGGTGGGACCGCACCGAAACCCGCGAGGGCCCCAGCCCCGGCGGCGAAACGTCCGCCCCCGCCGCCTCCTACATCCCCTCCGGCCGACGCCGATTGGCAAGTAGCCGGAGAGAAGAGAAAGGCGGGGAAGGCTGCGAGGGCGGCCAAAAAGAAAGAGAGGCGGCAACGGCGCAAGGAGCGAAGTGTCGCGGCTAGGCTTCGTGCCCCGAAGTCCGCAGCTGTAGTGATCACACTACAGCCGGAAGCGGAGAAGAAGGGCATGTCCTACCGCGACGTGCTTGCCAAGGCGAGGGCGGCGGTGAACCTCCAGGAGCTCGGCGTTGCGGAGGGCTTCCGGGTAAGGGTCACTGCGACTGGGGCCCGGATGCTGGAGGTCCCTGGTGCGGCCAGCGGCCCGACTGCTGACGCTCTGGCCGAAAGGCTTAGGGCGTCCCTAAGTGCAGACGAGGCCCGAGTGTCCAGACCCACTAAGTGCGCTGATATGCGCATCCTGGGTCTGGACGACTCTGCGACGGTGGAGGAGGTGGTGGCTGCCATCGTCAGGACTGGGGGGTGCTCTGCCGAGCAAGTGAGGGCGGGCACCATTCGTCCTGACTTCACGGGGATGCAAGCCATTACGGTGAGCTGCCCCGTGTCGGCGGCCCAAAAAATAGTCGGGGAGGGCCGAAGGCTCCTGGTGGGCTGGGTTTCCGCGCAGGTGAAACTCCTGGAACCCAGACCTCTGAGGTGCTTCCGCTGCCACGTGGGTAACCACGTCGGAGCTAAATGCACCTCGGAGGTGGACTGCAGCAGTCTCTGCTTCCGCTGCGGTCAGCCCGGTCACAAGGCCGGCTCATGTAATGCCGCAATGCCGCACTGTTATATATGTGCGGCAACTGGCAAGCCGGCCGATCACCGGGTTGGGAGCAAGGCCTGCGCTCCACCCGCCAAAGCGAGGGGCAGGGTCAAGCCCTCCGCCACCGCCGTCACCGCCGCAGCCGCCGCCACCACTGCCGCCGCTGCCGCTTCCACCGCCGTCGCCGCCGCATCCATCGCGGCTGGGCCCTCACAGGGGGCCCTAGAGGGGGCTGATATGGAGTGCCAATAATGGCCCCATTACGCCTCCTCCAGGCGAACATCAACCACTGCGCCTCCGCTCAGGATCTGTTGCTCCAGAGCATGGCGCAGTGGTCGATTAACATCGCCGTGGTCGCTGAGCCGTACTTTGTCCCGCCCAGGGACGACTGGGTGGAGGACCTGAGCGGCTCAGTGATCCTTATTTCGTCGGCCGCCGCCGGTACCCCGTCCCTCGAGGCGGTTAAGAGAGGACGGGGTTGCGTGGCAGCACGGTTCGGGGAGATAGTCGTGGCAGGGGTATACTTCTCCCCGAGCCGAACTCTCGCCGAGTTCCACAACTCCCTTGCGGAGCTGAGAGTCGTCGTCGTTGGGCTCCGTTCCCTCCCCGTGCTCGTCCTCGGGGACTTCAATGCTAAGAACGTGGCTTGGGGTTCCCGGTATACGGACACACGGGGCAGGATGGTGGAGGACTGGGCTCTGGAGACAGGCCTGGTCGTCCTAAACCGGGGTTCGGTCCCAACATGCGTGCGGATGCGGGGTGAGTCAGTGGTGGACATCTCGTTCGCCAGCCCCGCTCTGTCGCCGCATGTCGTCAACTGGCGCGTCATGGAGGAGGTGGAGACCTATTCCGACCACCGGTACATCCGGTTCGACGTCTCCGCCCAGACCTCGAGCGCGTCAGTCCGACAGGCCCCGGGTGGTCCGCGGTGGGCGCTGAAGCAGCTGGACCGGGAGCTCCTCCTGGAAGCCTCGATCGTGCAGGCCTGGGTGTCACCACCGGACAGGCCTGCTGACATCAACGACGAGGCGGAGTGGTTCCGGGAGGCCATGTCCGAAATATGCGACGTGGCAATGCCCCGGGTCCAGCCCGGACGCGCCCGGCGCCAGGTGTACTGGTGGTCGCCGGAGCTGACGTCTCTGCGCGAGGCGTGCGTGGCTGCGCGACGTCGGTACACCAGGCACCGCAGGCTCCGTATCCGCCCTCCGGATACGGAAGCCATGCAGGCGGAGCTGTACGAGGAGTACAGAGCGGCGAAGACCGCCCTCCGAGCGGAGATCCTGCGGGCCAAGGGTTTGGCCCGCGAGGAGTCGCTGGGGATTCTGAACAGAGACCCGTGGGGACGCCCATACAAGATGGTGCGGGAGAAACTCCGCCCATGGGCTCCCCCGCTGACGCAGAGTCTCCGGCCCCAGCTCGTGGAGGACGTGGTGAGCGCTCTGTTTCCTCTGCGAGGGGAACATACTCCCCCGCCCATGGCTCCGCCTCCTGCGGTGCCAGATGCGGACCACACCACCGACGACGACGACGATGCTCCAGAGGTGACCGAGGTAGAGCTGAGAGTGGCGGTACGTAGGCTGAATGCCAAAAATACCGCCCCAGGACCCGACGGCTTACCTGGAAAAGCCTGGGTTCTGGCCTTGGAGGCTCTCGGGCCTCGACTAAGGGGGCTACTAAGCGCATGCTTGGAGAGGGGCCAGTTCCCACTACGTTGGAAAACGGGGAAACTGGTCCTCATCAAGAAACCGGGGCGCCCTGCGGACTCTCCGTCCGCTTACCGGCCCATCGTGCTGCTCGACGAGGTGGGCAAGCTCTTTGAAAGAGTCATTGCAGACCGCCTTGTCGAGCGGCTGGTGCGGGTGGGGCCGGATTTGGCGGAAAGCCAGTTTGGTTTCCGCAGGGGGCGCTCTACGGTGGACGCCATCATGCGCGTGCGAGCCCTCACGACGGGGGATGCCGTGGCCCGGGGTGGGGTTGTCTTGGCGGTGTCTCTAGACATCGCCAATGCCTTCAATACCCTGCCCTGGGGTTGCATCAGGGAGGCACTCCGGTATCACCGGATGCCGACCTACCTCTGTCGCATTGTCGAGGCCTATTTGACGGACAGAGCCGTCATCTACCCCGGTCACCGGGGAGAGTGGAACCGGCGAGAGATGTCGTGCGGTGTCCCACAGGGATCGGTCCTGGGGCCGCATCTGTGGGATATCGGGTACGACTGGGTGCTGCGCGCCGACCTCCCTAGCGGCGTCAGCGTGGTTTGCTACGCTGACGACACGCTGGTCCTAGCGCAGGGGAGGTCGCACCAGGCGGCGGCCGAAATAGCGACACGCGGGGTTGCGACAATCGTTGAGAGGATCCGGCAATTGGGACTCGAGGTGGCCCTGCACAAGTCCGAGGCCATGTGTTTTCATGGTCCTCGGGACGCGCCACCGTCGGGTTCCCAAATAACGGTAGGAGGGGTTCACATCGGCGTCGAGTCGACGATGAAGTACCTGGGACTCGTCCTCGACAGCCGGTGGAACTTCGTGGAGCATTTCCGACGTTTGGCTCCCAGACTGGAGCGGGCCGGGGCTGCCTTGAGGCGGCTCCTGCCCAATCTAGGGGGTCCAAACGCCTCCTGCCGGAGGCTATATGCGGGGGTCGTGCGGTCCATGGCCCTTTACGGGGCACCGGTGTGGGCGCGTTCCTTGAGGCGGCGACCAGTCCGCCGGTTGAACGCGTCCCAAAGGGTCATGGCCGTCCGGCTGATCCGAGGATACCGCACGGTCTCCGCTGAGGCGGCGAGCCTCCTTGCCGGATTGCCGCCATGGGATCTGGAGGCAAAAGCCCTCGCCCACATATGGGAGTGGCGAGAGGAGGCAAAACGCCGGGGCGTAACTCCGCTGCCGCGAGAAATCACGGTACAGCGGACAGAGCTCCGGCGGGATCTCATGGCGACATGGAGAGTGCGATTGTCGCAACCCAGTGCTGGGCACGCCACAATTGCGGCGATAAGTCCCCTCTTTGAGGAGTGGCTGGAGAGGCGCCACGGCGCCCTCACCTTCCGCCTGACGCAGGTCCTCACCGGACACGGTTGTTTCGGGAGGTTCCTGTTCAGGATAAGGCGGGAGGAAACGCCAGGGTGTCACCACTGTGTGGATCGCCCGGAGGACACGGTGGAGCATACAGTGGAGGTCTGCCCGGCTTGGGCGGTGCACCGCCGCGTCCTCGTGGCGGCGATCGGCGGCGGCGATCTCTCGCGTCCGGCCCTGGTCCAGGCCATGGTACGGAGCGAGAGTGCATGGGAAGCCGTCACCTCCTTCTGCGAAGCAGTAATGCTCGCAAAGGAGGAGGCGGAGCGCGTGAGGGAGAGGCAATCTCTGCGCCCTCACGCCCCTAGTCGCCGCAGCAGACGCCCTGGACGTCGGGAGTCACCAGCCGACTCCCGGCCACCGTAGGCGCGGGCTTGCGGGCGGCGAGCAATGGGCAGCTCGCCGCCCGGCAAGGACCAGGCCCGAGTCGACGGCGCGTTGTGTTCCACGCGCGCCTCAAAGAGATGTCAGCACAAACTGACGGGGTCCGCTAGGGCCGATGCCTGCCAGGGCCGCGGGTTGTTCGAAAGAGATACCGTGGTCCCTGGCATAGGCAACTGAAGGAACACGGGTGGGTTTTAGTCAGTAAAAGTCTGACACGCCCTCCTGCTCCGCCCAGAGCGGGAGAAGTCATATGATGATTTCCCACCCAGAAAAAAAAAAAAAAAAAAAAAAAAGGCATTCACAGGTAGTCACAACAGCGAACGCCTGTACGATGCTGCATTGCGACTGTATCGATGCTGAATCGCGATTGTATCGATGTGAGCGAACGTATACGACCGGTAACAGCATCGCGACTGAATCTGAACTGAATCGCTGCAGACAGTTCCCTTGGCCAACCTCCTTAAATGTAGGTAAGTATCGAAAGTTTTGAAACAAATGTCATACCAATAGGCAAGTTAGACCATGTAGCGAGTTTTTGTACTTACTCGTCATGAAAATAGCCTTTTCTCAGCGTCATAAAATCTATCCGTGTGAGAAGGTATAGTATAAATAGTAACGGTTAGGGTCAGAAGTGGAGTGACATTGTCACGAAGCAATAGATTGACACTTTTGTTTAACTTACGACCTTCTTCTATTGAGTAATTTCTATACTATAGACACACACTCTCACATTCGTTTGCAACTGATTGTATTTCATAAATTCAACCAATCGGTTATATGGCATGATAGCCTAGCGGTTATTATACGTCGGTAAGCACGTTCATGCGTAGCAAGCCGTGGGTTTAAATCTCACGCGTGGTGATAATTTTTTAAATTGTTTTTATAATTACCAACTCGAATAATCACGCAATCATTGAATATACTTCCGTATCATGTTCGTCTTGTTCACAAAATTCGTAAAACGTTATGATCACAGAAATCTAAATAAATAAATTATAAGGTAGACAGACTGATGCAGTTAACTTACGACTCATTCACTGCGATTAAATAGAACGCTATTTATTTTGGTTGTTTGTTATTATGGATTAGTGACGTGTGTTTAATCTATTAGCGGTGTTGTAGTTCATTTTGAAATGCAAGGAAATTTAAATATTGAGATGAAAGCAGATATTATCGCGCTGCGTGAAAGTGGACTTAATATTATATCACAGATATTTGATGAAACCGGACTCAGTGTGAGTAATATGATTTCATTATTTTATCGATTTTTTTTTGGAATTAAAGTATTACTGCTGATCCTTTTAGATATTCTTTAAACGTTTTATATTTATCATAAAGCCTAAATAGAAGAAAAAAAAAATTAACGATGAATATAAAATATAACATTAAGTATAATAATATAATATGTAACATTTCTATTTTCAAAATAATTTTGTTTCAAATTGGTAATATTCGTATTTTGCTATTATTCTAACAGTACCTACGCTTTTTTTGTTTTAGAGAAATACCTACTGTGAGCCGATGGGTCAAAAGATATAAGAAAAGGGGTAGCCTTGCCAGTCGAAACCGAAGTGGAAGGCCCCAGCTAGTCAGTGAATTTGAAACAAGTGGTTTCATACCAACGACATATTTTGCCGAATTATTCAACACGTCTTTACGAACCGTTCGCCGTGCAAACGAAAACCAGCTTTTTGAGCTGGTTTTCGTTTCGCCCATATTTTATTGAAAAACATAAACAAGAACGTTTACATTTTGCGATACAGCGATGATATAGCGATGAGAAGCACGGAATGAGAGATCTGATGAGCAGTTGACGTTGCATTGCATGGAAATATGGGAACATTTAAGAGGAACAGATATATGTTTCAATATTGTTGGATCCATGCGCCAGCGTTTACTTGATAGCATTGATAATAATGGGGGTTATATAAAGTATTAAGTTATACATTTCAAATTGATTTTAGTAATATTAAAATAATATTGTGTCATATCCGTAATAAGGATTATTTTTAGGTTTAGTTTCAATCTTCTTGAACATTAAAGCTATAACCGCAATAAGTCCTAATAAATACGTTTTGTTAACTTTGACGTTTGAAATAGGCGACTAAAGTTAAAACGAACGCATTGGCAGTAAACAAAAAGTAGGTAGTACTACTGAGTAATTTAATTGTTGTGACAAGGAGTTCGCACTTTTTTTATTTACGTGGGTAGATTTGCTAGTTGTGATTTCTTAGAGTACCCACACACATTAGTAATTAAAGCACAATATTATTATATTACTAAGATTATGAGAAAATAAATTGTTTTGACTAGAAGGTTATTTATTTCTAGTTTATAAAATTATAACGTTTTTATTTTTAACCCCGTATTACAATAACAATATAATAATAAAATAATTATTACATTATATATTATTCTCGTTTATTAATCTATAAAAAACGAATAATAAATAATATCGATAAAGATTATTGTTGGAAAAGAAAAATAAAAGTCCCAACTCGAGATTGGAACCCAGACCTATGCGTTCAATAATCCAATACGTAAGACTACCAGCTATCTGTACTTGATGTAACGATTTCAATTTAAGCAATAGTATGAACCAACAAAGGTCACACGTAGGTAATTACGTAGCCTGTATGCAAAAGCGACGGTATGATTTTTGTTTCGTTCGACGCCAGCCAATATGCGAATTCTGAGGTGAGCGTACTGTGTTGATAGATCACTTATTCACACAGACGTAGGTACGGACTTTACCGCGCGTTCACAGCAACACAGTCCGTAAGGTGATAATGTATTAATGACCCTGACTGTACGTTCCTGTGTAAGGGTAGAGGGAAATAGGCGGAAATATCGTCATCTCAGCAGATAGACATCCACAGCTGGACCTAGGCTCCCCCAACCGTAGTCACAATAACCAGGGTACTACACATGCAGCATCCAATAGATTCCCGCGACCTTTCCGCGACAGAAATATACCTAACTTATTAAGGCGGAAAGCCGTGAAAATCCTTTTACTTTAGGATTAATTTGGATTAGGTAGACTTAACAAGTTTAAGCGAAATGAATGTAAATATTAACGGGTTCAGTAAAGACAGTGACTTTGTCAGCAAAATATAAGCAGGTTAAATTCGTATTAGCATAAGAGTCTAAATTCGTTCTAAATTCAAAAATAAAAGACACGATTTTTTTATCAACCGACGGCCACCACGCTTGGCAGTTGGCATGAACACCATAGATACGGGTTTTGCGGACGGAAGAATAGACAAAATGTCAGATTGTAGACAGATTTCTAACGAAATCGTGTCATTTTGTCTATTCTTCTACGTCATAAGTAAGGCATCCATCAATTTTTGCTGAGTTGCAGGTGCATTAGTAAGACTAAAAGGTCCAAACCAAAAGGATTCAAGGTACCTAATCCGAATCCTAATCTCTGCGGGACAGAATTTCCCAGAAAGCTTTAGCAATATATATACAATCTGTACCAAAAACCCTGTCCGATCCAATAAAGGCGTATTCCTGGGTCAACATACGTACTAGAAAAAATTGTTATAAAAATGTAACTCATAAAAACCAAAAGTTATTGATTTTTAATTTTTATAATCCATGCGAAATTTAACACTGAATATGGCAAATTTTCATAAGTTGACAACACTCCACCCGCCGGCAAAATCTTTTTATTTTTACCTATTTTTATTTCAAAGAACACCGCCCTACACTACCGCGTCGTAGACACTCTTTCAACTAGTCGCCGACTCTTTTGATGTCGCCGCCTAGTTACCTACCGACGCGATACTTGTTGCTAGTCTTTCGTGGAGATAGCTTTCGATCTGACGTCCGTACGTATCAAGCGCTGTCGTTTCGCGAACAATGTCGTATTCTAATCAGGAATATTTTAATACCTATGTTGATGTGCTTAGGCAAGACCGACTGCAATTATGCAGCTGCGCGTAGAACGTACGAGGTGCGTTTCGCTAATAGACCAGGTGTGACAGTACCGTCGGAGCGTGCGTTCCAACGCCTGCATAACCGTGTATACACCACAGGCAGTGTTCATGGGCACGAGTCGCAGGCCACCGATGCTGGAAGACCACGAGAGCGCAACGTGGAAATTGAGGAACAAGTGCTGGATATGTTTGCCGCGGACCCCACGCAAAGCACACGCTCTGTTGCGCGACGATTAGAGACAAACCACATGCGGGTTTGGAGAGTGCTGAAGGGAGATGGTCAGCACCCTTATCACTACCGGCGGGTTCAATCCCTTCTGCCCACTGATTACGAACCAAGAATGGAATTTTGTAATTGGGTCTTAGGAAAAGTCGAAGAAGATGAAGGTTTTTTGAATCGTGTGCTTTTCTCCGATGAATGCTCGTTTGAGAGAACTGGTGTGTTCAACTGCCACAACGAACACGTGTGGGCGCTCGAAAACCCGCACGCTATGAAACCAAGTCATTTCCAACATCGTTGGCGTGTTAACGTGTGGGCTGGTATCCTCGGCGACCAAATTATTGGTCCATATTTTTTGAATTCCACCATGAATGGTCCCAACTACCTGTCTTTCTTGAGCGAAGAGCTAAGTGAAGAGTTGGATGATTTAGACCTCAATTTCCATCGCTCAATGTGGTTCCAACATGACGGCGCGCAACATGATTTTTCGCGTGCGGTGCGCGAGTATCTAGATACTCAGTTCCCAAGGCAATGGATTGGTCGTGGTGGACCAGTTTCGTGGCCAGCACGATCACCCGATCTTACGCCTCTGGATTTTTATTTATGGGGTCATGTTAAACAAATAGTTTACAAAAGAGAGTGCGATTCGGAAATCGAAGTCAGAACTCGGATTGTGGCAGCTTTCGATTCACTTAAATCGGACACAAGCGCGCTGCAAGGAGTACGTGCTTTAGCAAAAAGGTGTCGAATGTGTATTAGTGTTGGAGGTGGACATGTGGAGCACGATCGCCGAAGTATGCAACAACAACAAGTGAACGTTTTAATAAACTAACACCTGCAGTCGGTAAGTACATTGCCAGAAGCACATCAAATTTAAAAAAAAGCCCTTATCAGGGCTACATTTAATTCAATTAATTGTTTCTTGATAAACAGAATTAAGTCAAAAACACAAAATACAGAGAGTATCTGAAATCCGGATTACTATGCCTACAAAACAATATCAGCTGATACCTACGCGCACCGCGTGTAGTGTAGGTATGTTTGGCGGCACGCGACAAAGCGCGGTTCATGACACGGGCGGCTTCTTTGACACAAAACTGTAGGTAGTAAGACGTGAACTTTGTCGAGCGATCAGTGTTGCCTTTGGTCAGTTTTTATTTTTTATTTTAATTTAATGATATTCACTGGGGAAAAATAATAATCTCAAATCCATTAAATGATTACGTATATGTGTACGCAGTACGATGCCGAATAATACTCTTAAGGATCGGACAGGGTTTTTGTTACATATTGTATATATAATAGCTATTATCTATGGTTGATAAATATTTAGAATTTTTAAGATTGACTAAAATTTCAGATACAACAGGAAGGAGCACAGATATATAAACTAAAGGGAGATATGCCAAGGGGGCGTGGCGCGTGCGAACAATGTATGCACAAAACAGAAACAAACGCGGGCGCCGTTGATTTGTCAATAAGAATTGTCAATGTAGTTGTGTGTCTCAACGTTGCGATCTGCGTTACGCGATTGGCTCGCGTTGAGTGTGGTGACTGTTATAGTGTGAGTGAGCGCGTGTTCGTATTGTAGTGCATATGTAGTTGAAGACGACAGCCGGACTCGAACAGTTGGGCAGCCACACCATATCTCCCTTTATTATATAAATCTGTGAGAAGGAGGTAAGAAACCAATGCTGAATAAATGAAAACTGTCTTTTATAGGACTGATTTTTCAATTGACTGATAATTTTTATTCGTGAAATAAAATTGACGTCTGACAGATTTTGTATCGAAGTACTGTCAAAAATTCAAAATTATTCTTCGGATAAAATTATCTCGCATTGGAAAAATCAGCCCATTCGCAAAGTAATAATGTCAAACAGCCACTCTCTTTACCCTTACCTTTTCCCGCTTGAATTGCAACCTGCCTATAGGTTACCCTGCGAAAAGTCGTGTCAGGAATGACAGAGTACCTATACACAACAAAAATGCTAATGGCGGCGCGCGCGTCACGGGGAATAGGGATACATTGTTCGGTTTAAGTGGTTTTTGACACACCCGCCTTGCTCACCAGCAGATGTTTAATAAACTGCTATCTATCTAGGCATTACTTAATTTAAACACGAGTGTACCTGACAGCTTTGACAAGTGAACTGTTGTTGCAAGAGGCTGTTTCTGAAGTGTCTTGTGCCTTAAAAGACAAGTATTTTGTATTTTACCATGCGGTGTTCAACAAAATCAACTGTTGCAAAATGGTGGGAGATTATTAATTAAACTTCCACCACACTGGCCAATTGGCCATCAAACAGTATTGATGACATTATTTAGTTCTAGTTTTAAGAGTGTTTATTGTGTTGTTTGAGGTAAAATAGCAAGCGCCAAAATTAATATCTCAGCAAGATAGGAAGGATTAAAAATATGTTTTAGCTAAGCGGTCGGTTTCAGAAAATAAAGTTTTTAACTAAAGTTACTATCTTACAAACGAAGATATCCGAGCCCCTATTCATCAGTATTGGAATTCCTATTACTACTAAATCAAGATTTTCCCGTACCTACACAATGTTTTTCAGATCTATTCCGTGGGCGTCGATTTACGCGCGCAAGGAAGCGAATAAGATGCCTATCCCGTTGTTTAATAACCATGTGAACAAGAAATACGCAGTGTACCGTGAAATAATGACCCTGGCTGGTTATCTCAGTACTACCGTTTGTGAATAAAGGTGAATGGTAATGACGTATATAGTGACGTAGTTTGTTTATTTTATGCTTGTTTTATGACGTCAGAAACTGATGTTTTTATCATCAGTGGTTCTGCAGTTTGCCTTTTTTGCTTATCGTTTAGCCTACACCTATTTTTACACACCTTCATGGTAAACCAAATGGTTTACCATGAAGGTGTGTAAAAAAAAAACTCGCCGAAATCGGTCGACGTGGTAAAGAATTATTATCGACGAACAAATATTTAATAAAACCCGTTGAATCGAAAACATTCGTCACTTTAAAAAGTGACACAGGTTTTCGATTTACCGCATATTTTCAAACAGCCTTTTTTTACAGTCGGTTATAAAGGCACTACGCTTAATTCTCGTAAATCTAAAAGAACTTGTAACATCTGGTTATTTTTAGGGTTCCGTACCTCAGAAGGAAAAACGGAACCCTTATAAGATCACTTCGTTGTCCGTCTGTCTGTTCGTCCATCTGTCAAGACCTTTTTTCTCAGGAACGTATAAAGTTATCAAGTTGAAATTAATATCAAATACTCGGGGCTGCAATCCCTTGAAGCAGTGAAAAATCAACGTTCTAAATAAATAAACGCATTCAAAAGATAAGGGGCGTTTATGTTCCTTTTATGCCGCATATTTCACTCACAAGGGAATCAAAACCTATAGGGTACTTCCCGTTGACACAGAATCATGAAATTTGCCAAGAAGCAATGTCATATAGCACAAGTAAAGGAAAAAATCCGAAAACTTGTAGTTACATTTTAACGTACTTACAAATTTGTACGGAACCCTCCGTGCGCGAGTCCGATTCGCACTTGACCGGTTTTTTTTGTATTGATAACGGTTGAATTGAGTTTCGTCTGAAAGCTTATTACCAAAAAAGAGGATCACTCACATAAATAACAGCGTTGAAAACTCCAGAATATCGTGGTGTGGAACATGGAAAAGTTGTCGAACATAGTTGTGAAAAAGTTCCTTACCAACCATCTGTCTGCGAACCTCATCCCACGCAATCCACCCACATCGAAACTCGAGCAGCTGATATTTAGGAGAAGCCTCGGATTATTACCGAGCTATGTCAGGCCGGAATTTTAATGAACTGACGTCATAAATGAATAGTTTAAACGAAATATGAAATGATTAGAATAGAATAGAATAGATCATTTATATGTTCAAAACATAAGTATGCACACACATGGTTTGCAAGATGTTACATACAATTATAGCACAGTCATGTTTTGCCATAACGGCGTAATATAAACAGGTAGGTTATTTTTATTAGTGTATGAAGTAAAATCTGTGTCAACGAAAAACACCACCATTTCAACCGGTTCTGTGCTTCTTGCATCCATCGGATGCCTGCGGCCTTCACCAGGTAATCGATCTATCTTGTGGAAGGCCTTCTAACGCTACGTCTTCCGGTACGCGGTCACTACCCCAGAACCTTTCGGCACCATCGGCCATCTGTTCTGCGAGCAATGTGTCCTGTAACATAGTTTACGTTAAGTTTTCTTGAAAACAGTTTCACACCCAATTCTGGGTTCAACTCTCCTTTGTATATGAATAAGCTGTTCTTGTATTATTGTAACAATGTCACTGTAATTTATGTGTACAGACCAGTCACAATTATTTTACCTCTGCTTTTGCATCACTTTCCAAATCATAGTGATCTTTATTCTCATTGTAACAAGGTTGCTGTTGGGTGGTTGCCACTGACAAGTCTGTCAAAATCATTGTGATCTTTATTCTCGTTACAATAACGTTGCTGTTAGGTTGTAAAATAACTGTGAATAGATTGCAATAAAGAACAAGAACATGTCATAGCCAGAAGCTATTCAGTCGCGGAAAAGTTTTTGATACCTCTTTTCGAATTTAAAAGAAACAACAGCTTTAAAAACATAACTGACCACTATTCATATTCTTTTTTTTTATTTTTCTCTTTATTTATTAGGGACTTGCAACCATTAATGGGTCATGTCAGCCCCATCATTTCCTTACGCAAGTTACTTGCAAAATTTTCTTAAGACTATTAAATATAAATTTATAAATAAGCTTGGCTTTATTGCTTGCAGGGTAAGAATACATTGGAATTTACCTAAATCTAATGCATTTAATTTTAATTTTTTACATAAATGTTGCCTTTCAAAATTATTGCGAATACAATCTATGAGGAGGTGTTGGACATCTTCTGGTTTATCACAAACAATACAGTTATATTCATATTCTTAAATTGAAATAAAAAAAAAACAGTAAGTACCTAACTCGTAAGAATTTCAACGCTAACTATTGGACTCGCACACAAAAAGGGACCTTTTTTAAACATTTCATGGCACTCGAAGAGCTTCACTATTGGAACGAGAGAAAAGTGAATATTCACCAAAAATACAAGGTTTACAAAGACATTCATATGATATTTTACTCCGTAAGCTTCGACTGAAGGTTTCTGAAGCCAGTATTTTGCGCTGCCATCAAAAAATATTATAGAGATTTTAAACGGAGAAAATTAAAAAGAAATATAATCTAAATATGATTTAAAAAAAAAATCTATAGATAGATATTTGCATTTTATTTGAGCTCATCGTCATCCGCCTAGCCTTTAAACATATATAAAAAATAAAATAAAAACTGAAAATATAAAAAAAAAAAACAGACCGAGGAGTCTAACCGGATGCAGCTGAATATCAATATTTTACATGGAGCGACTGCCTGTTTGACCTCCACAACCTACATAATCAGCCTATAATCCACCACGCTGGTCCAGTGCGGGTTGGTGGATGTCACATGTCTTCGAATTTGTGGTTGCCGGTTTCAGTGCATGCAGTGATGATGAAATAATTTACACAAGTAAAGTGCTTACCTGGGTTCGAACTCACGACCTACAACTCGTAAGTCGGGTACATTACCACTGGGCCACCACTGCTCCACAACCTAGTTACTGGGTAATACGATGCTTGGTAAGACTGGTTGTCTAACTTTCGGGCTTCTGACGACACGTAACGACTGTCAAAGATCCAAGAATGACAGCCGGGACCAACGGCTTAATAAAAATATTTATCGCCCGCTAGCATTCGAATTTCAATGGTGTGTAGGTACAGTTATACTGTGCCACTTCTTCCCAGATAAAGCACTAGGAAGTGGTGAAGGGCGGGCGTTTTGGGAGGCTGTCTTACGTAATTTTGACGTTCGAAAAGTGCTGATTATGCATATTTTGAATAAATGACTTTTGATTTTGAATTGATAAATAATCCAGCATCCACGAAACTTTTATGTACGCCAATAGATATTTCACTTTTCCGAACACGTTTTTCTCCAGAAACTTAGGGTCAGTTCACACCGAGACGTGACGCGACGCGACGCTGCGCGCACACTTTTTTTTAAAAGAGTGACTCATAATATACTTTATTTTCTACACGAAAAGGTACACATTGCATTGTGAGAGTTCAGAATACGTTGCGCCGTGCAGCGCGACGCCGCGAGGCGCAGCCGAGGCCGCCGTGGCGACTTGTCTCTACTATTTCCGTCCAGACTTCGTGCAGAATTGATGCAGTACGGTCGAGTGATCGAGTGATATTATAATGATAGACTGGGATCTTGTTATAATCGGACTTCTTGCAGAAGAGAAGATGAAGAAGAATACAAACATAAAATTAAAAAGAAGACATCACTCATGCGCTTGCAAATGGTAGACTGCGGGTGGACGCGGGGCGGGGCGGGAGCACATAGCGAATGTAGACACGTCCCACTGCGCCGCGCGGCGTCTAGCTGCGCCGCGCGGCATCTTGCTGCGCAGCGAGGCGTCTTGCTGCGTCGTGTTGCCAACGATTTTACGATGCGCCTCGTGACGTTGCGATGAGTCTCGCGGTGGCGCGCGGCGCAGCGCGAAATCACTGGCCTCTTCCAGTATCGTCGCGTCGCGACGCGTCTCGGTGTGAACTGACCCTTACAGTAGGTATGTTTTCAATTTGTGGTTCTTAGTAAGGATATATCTTCTCCAGAAGGGCGACGTAACGCCTATGATTAGGGAAAGGTTACCCACTCAAGAAAATACACTTCATTCAATTACTGACCGTGACTTCGACTTTTTTAGCGTAAAGTTTGGTGACGTCACAACTTGCGAAGTCTGGTGTCGCAGATTGTTATGTAATTTATGTTGATGTATCTACTAGCCTATGTTAATGTGCGAATATAAGTTGATGTATTCCCCGCCTATGTAAATGTGCGAAACTTTTTCGTTGTTAAAGGACAACGATATACCAAATAAAAATGAGCACAGTAGAGAAAACCGTTAGAGGTTATGAGATGAGTAGGTACTGTCAAGGAATAAATATGTTAAGCACCTTAAGGTTAATTTTCACTTGCACCTTGTTGTCAACATTTTGAATGAAAGTGTCAGTTCAAAAAGGTAATACCTAATTATCCTATCCTTCCTGCTATCCTACTAATATTATAAACGCGAGGTTTGTAAGAATGGATGGATTGTTGGATGTACGTTTATTAACACATAATAATTTTTATCCCGATATTCCTACGGCATCGAAACTTATGCGGGTGAAACGGCGGGGCGCAGCTAGTAATATTATAAACGCGAAAGTTTGTGAGAATGGATGGATGGACGGATGGATGTTTGTTACTATTTCACGCAAAAACTATTGAGCGGATTTGGGTAAAAATTGGCACACAGATAATTTGTAACCTGGACTAACACAGGATTTCTTAATCCCGGTAGTACGTTCCCGTGGGATAATTTCCAACCTCCATGCGGGCGAAGCCGCTGGCAAAAGCTAGTTCCTAATAAATATGGGTGCGCTACGTGGAATTTGTTCACTCCACTATATGGTAGGCTAGCTACCTACCATTACTGAGAACATTTAGATCTGCTGCCTGCCAAGTCCGTCAAGCATTAATTAGACACCTAAACAAGTTGGGCTTCCCGGATTGTCACCCAACTGCTAGTTTCAAATAAAAAGATAAGCTGCAAGCGTCAGTGACAAGTTGACAGCATAAAACATTTCACTTCACAAATAAAAATAATAGTCTGCAACTGTAAAACATAAAAGTCCTTTGACAAACAAAAATTATGAGCACGCCCAACAAATTTGTTCACTCCTTGACCGAGCATGGTTGACGGCAGAATACATTTCACTTTTCTAATAAAAATATTTGTCTGCCACTGAAAAATTTAAAAATCCTTTGTCAAACAAAAATCACTTGGCTTTAAACCAATTCAGTTAACCCGATGTTTACGAAACTCTCTAGCAAATTGGCTTAAAATCGATGTGCATTTAGCGCTCACCGCTTTACGAGCCGAAAGTCTCGACTGTTCCAGGAAATATTATGTCCGTAAAATTGAAACTCCCATCATGTTGGTACGATGCTATAAACTGATACCCTCTTATTACAAAACGAAATCTCACTTTAGTTCCAGCCCAAACCTTTGAGCCAGTATTTGTATTTCGAACTTCATTTCGATTTAGGCCAAATGACAACTTAGCACCAAACTAAGCTGCCATTTTTGTATAAAGAACTGTATTTTTGTAACAGTTAGGTCCTTAATTCAATAACTGGCTCGGTGGTTTAAACCTGAAGGCTAATTCTCGTAATTTAAAACGTTCAAAATCTAGTCGCAATCTCATCTCGGCGACAAACAAATGTCAAATACTTGTCAAAATGTAAGGAAATTACAGGTATTTTTGACAGATTGAGACAGATCAGACTGTGAACGTTCTTAAAACTACGAGAATTGCCCCTCTGATCTAAAGAAAAGCCTTGTTTTGTAATAAGGGGGATTAAGTTTGGTAAACTGCAAGTTTCCTCAGAGATATATGGTCAAGTTATATTACGACGTATTTTTGTACAGTGTTGATAGGCGCTATATACTCGTAAAATACGTGTATTAAGCACATCAAATTGAACCACTTTTTCCATGAGACCAACATTGTAATCGAGAAAAAATAATCGGCCGTCCCATACATTTGGGCCGAGTTGCTATTGAAGTTTTGTATGGGGCAATTGACATTTTTTTTTTTATCGCGATTACGAACAGAACTGTACCCCAGTCCGAGATTCCGATATCAAAACAAGATCAAACAACAGAAAGCAGATTTTGTCAACTCAAACTTTAAGTAACAAGCGGTCGATGGCCCCCAATAAAAACATCAAATCATTTTATTAGGTATTTTATTGTATCGTATTTAGATATCGATACCATCACGTCTGCGGAGTTTCACTAGCTAATTTAATTTGACCCTGTAGTGGTGCACTATGCATGTAGGTATTTATTTACTGTCACCCGTTTGCAATTTTGAACGTGTTAAAAAGAACAAAAATATTTCTACGTCCCCAATACCTCAAGCTTCGTATATATTCACAAACCTATTTGCATATAATATTCAAATTCTCGTATATTTTCAATAAAACAATGTGGGGGTAGATACTTACAAAGTTTCAGTATTCGCGACAAGTGAGATATTATTCTCGAAAATTCGCACAAAATATGATTTTACCTCTATTTTATTAGAAAGAAGAGAATTGTCATATCTTGAAAGACTTCGACCTCAAAGCAAGCAAGCTTTTGTACAAAAAATTTTGCAATTGTAATCAAGGCTTTTTGTTTGTATATAAATAAAGCAAGGGTTTTTAATTATGTATCATTTAAGTATATCAATTGTATTCTGGGCGTCAAATTGACATACTACATATATTCGCAACACCACACTGCGCTCCAAAACACAGATTAGGTACTGACGTTGCCCAAAAAGCCGCAAAGCTGAATTGGGACTGTGCTGGCCACGTCTGCCGTATGCCCAATAAGCTGTGGGCCAAAATAACCACCACGTGGGGCCCTGACACAGCTAGAAGGCGTCGCAGACCCCGTAGAAGATGGCGGGACGAGCTGGACAAAGCAAACGACCGGTGGTCTACTTTAAACCTGGATCGAAAGAGCTGGAAGTCATGGGCAGAGGCCTTTGCCCAGCAGTAGGATGATGCAGGCTAACAGTAACAGTAAGTATGTACTTAAATTATACATAATTAACTGTCATTATGTATGTACCACTGTGCTCAACCTGTGTCTGACCTGTATCTGTCCTGAGGGTCTACTCCGAAGTGGTATCGGCTGAATGTTCGGCAGTTTCCTGTTACGAAGTTACTATTTGGTTCGGTCGGTCCCGGTCCTACACTCCTACACTCTTTCAAATATTGACGATGGTCCCGACCCAAAAAACCGCGCCCCCCGGCCTACTTCTTAATATACAATGGTCGCTGTAGCACCATGCATATGAGGCTACAGGAGCTAGTGTGAATCTTGGGGTTCATTCGATTAATCGAGTCTGGTTAAACCACGCTGGGAATGGTGCAATTCGTATTCATATGTATATCATATTCATAGTCATGGTCCCGACCCAACTGAGCCGATCCGAACTTTTTTCGCATTTTTCATTAATATTCGGTTCGGCCATGTGTCGGTCCGATCCGATCATTCGCACTTTGCACTTCGTAGTAGACCCCCAGTATGTATTCATCATCATTGTCACCCACAACCCGACTTCGGGCTGCTGAGCAATGGCCGCTCTTTTCATGTGACGTCAATCCGTCTATGTATTACTTTGGATAAATAAACATTACCTATTATATTTAAAGGGAAAACTACCAACGGTTAGTTTATTAAAAACAAATTAACAAGAACTAAACTTCGTTGGGCAATGGCATAGACAAGAATAGTATACCTAATTTTCGTGTACTGTAATTGCAATGCGGGCACAACAAACAAAATCTTTTTTGGTTGGTTAATCCTTAATAGGATTCGTGGTTTCGTTTTCACATTAAACAGTGTCTCGGTGAAATAAATAAATACTGAGAACCGTCCCTGTGGTTTTTATATTTAAATAGTTCATCTTAATTCAATTGAATTTAAGTTTAATCTAATCAAAATCGTTTATTTTCAGAAAATGTGGTAGGTACAGACGCCAGCACATCAAGCTACTACAATCTGTCAAATTTCTTTAATAGATTTTCAACTTTATTGCTGAAGCATTAAGGTTCAAGGTTGATTGGGAAAATTTGACAGTTTCGGGTAGCTTGACCTGCTGGCGTCTGTACAAATGATGTTAAGTACTTAAAATTTCAGTGCAAAGATACATTCCGCCATGTAATGATGGCATGCAAATACATATTTAATATAATATGAGGTAGGTGTGGTAACATACAGTAAAAGAATATTAATTCAATTAAAGTAAAACGAAGAGAACAAATTCATTAAATTCACCAATTTGAAATTTATTGGGGCTTGTGGCTAAGTAACAACAGCCGCACGGGTCGATCGATCAGGTTAAGCTACGCTTGCCGCGGTTGGTCCGTGGATGGGTGATCATTTATAAATAGCAAGACCCCTCCGTGCCTCAGAAAGCCCGTTAAGCTGTTGGTCCCGGCTAGCGGCTGTCATTCATGGATCTTTGACAGTGTTTCGGGTTGTCAGAAGCCCGGAGTCGGATAGGAGTCTTTTTGAAAACTATCACACAGGGTTGTTTTTGGTTGATTTGGTTTTAGCCTCACTCGCAAATTATATACAAAATTGTCTGTATAAAAACAAATCGATTTCCACGCATTTTTTTCAAAATACAAAGTAACCTTGACTACAAAGAACAATATTTAGTATCTGCTGAAATATACCTAAGTATATTTCAGCAGATACTAAATATTGTTCTTTAAAAAACACTTTAGCAATAGCTATCGAATATCAAGTGATAAATAGTGTACTATTATAGAAGTAGAAGCAGCCGGGATGGATCTATTCGCATCGGAATGTGTTTCATCTCCATTGTTCCGTGTTTCACGTCTCAAATTAGCCGATTTAATTATTAGCGGGCAATCCCTTTGTATGTTGGTTCGTGTTGATCAAATAGACGGACGGCCTTCCGTGAATTATATTGTATGGTTGTTGCACTTCATAAGTAAGTTCTCGCTGAATATTATGAGTGTCGGTATTTCTCTAATATAACTTGTTTGTTGACGAAGTATTTATGACATCAAACAACCAAAACCAATAGAAATCAATAGAACGGCTTCCAACCATTTTACATCACACAATGACAATACCGACAATGCCATCAATCCGCGTAAAGTATGAACATCGCGATTCAGAAAAATAACGTAATTGCACGACGCCATCTATGGGTAAATAGATAAAACGCCTGCACAAAGTATGTGCAGACCGTGAATGAAAGTTGTATTCGTGAATGTTTTAGTAATTTTCTATTATTTCCGAAACTATATGACCAATTGACATACTGTAAAGGGCAAATCTTATATCTATAATGTCCTTGTGATCATAAAATATTATATAATATATTTTGATAAGGATTTATATTTAAAAATTATATTTTCATCCAAACGTAAGCATGTCAAAAAATACTTTTATAAAACATAAAAGCGACATAAAATGGTGGAATGTAAAATATAGAAATATGGTGTCACGGACTTTTTTGTAGAACTATTTAAGGGGGACCAGCGGGGTAATTGCGGAACACACTATCAGTAGCAATTGGTTTCATTTTGACAGTTTAACAACATTCATTGCGTTATTTGCGTTGTTGAGCAGACACATTTTTCGAACATATGAAGCAATGGATTAGCAATATCCTTCAAAATAATTCGGATTGAGATTGATAGTGTGTTACGCAATTAGGGTGCAGATTGCCATACATTGTTTTTCTACAACTGTTAGGCAGCGCATGCAAATATTTCTGTTTTAAGAGGTATTTCTTTCCGACTTGCTAGACAAAAGTTGTGATAGCTCAGCTAAAATACATGATGTAAACATAATTTATAGCCTATAGCACTCACACATAATGTAGCTTTCTACAAGTGAAAACATTTTTAGAATTGGATCATTAACTCCGGAGATTACCTCCTACATACATACAAACAAATTTAACTCTTTATAATATTATTATAAATAAATATATAAAATAGCTTCAGCCCGCGGCTCCACCCGCGTCGTATGTACTTATAATAAAAAAATATTCTGGGTTTTTAAGAATAAAATACTGCTTTTAAAAATAACTCAATGACACTGGGTATGAATCAGGCTTTCCGAGGCACGGAGGGATCTCGATATGTAATAAGATGGATCCACGAACCGACCGCGGCAAGTGTAGCTTAACCCTTCGTTCGACATGTGCGGCAGTTTTTATTTAGCCACGAGTCAGTGCCCCTCCTTTTATCTAAATAAATAAATAAAATATAGTACATATTCACTGGTAATCTTGTACAGCTATAATTAGTGAATAGTTTTAATTGAAACCACGGAGCAAGTACTTAGAAAGTTTAATTTTGCAGACGTTCAGGCGACTGGCGGAATAGTCTGGTGTCCAAAAGTAGTCATCTGGAACCAAAGTTGCTAAGTTTTTTAGTTCTTACGAAACAGCTGCACTGCAATGTTCTCTGGAGATTTATCTGTTCTTTAATACATTAGCTTATAATTTGTATCCGCGGTTCCTTTTATAGAAGACGTACCTAGTCTTAGCTTTGCTGGTTTGGTCATGTTGAGAGGATGAATGGAAGGCGACTAACAAAAGGTATTTACAAGGCAGATGTGAGTGGAATCGCCCGGGAGGGGACGCCCAGGAAGGACGTAAATAGTGACCTTATTGGTAATATTCTTCAGAAAGGTCAGGTGTGTAGTACTTACAAGTGGCGTGCGTGTATGACCAGATGTGTGAATGTAAACGAAGGAAAATTAATACCTATTTAAGGATCGTAGCAGCCTGAGCACGCCACAATTGCGGCGATAAGTTCCCTCTTTGAGGAGTTCCCTCTGGAGAGGCGCCACGGCGCCCTCACCTTCCGCCTGACGCAGGTCCTCACCGGACACGGCTGTTTCGGGAGGTTCCTGTTCAGGATAAGGCGGGAGGAAACGCCAGGATGTCACCACTGTGTGGATCGCCCGGAGGACACGGTGGAGCATACGGTGGAGATCTGCCCGGCTTGGGCGGAGCACCGCTGCGTCCTCGTGGCGGCGATCGGCGGCGGCGATCTCTCGCGTCCGGCCCTGGTCCAGGCCATAGTACGGAGCGAGAGTGCATGGGAAGCCGTCACCTCCTTCTGCGAAGCAGTAATGCTCGCAAAGGAGGAGGCGGAGCGCGTGAGGGAGAGGCAATCTCTGCGCCCTCACGCCCCTAGTCGCCGCAGGAGACGCCCTGGACGTCGGGAGTCACCAGCCGATTCCCGGCCACCGTAGGCGCGGGCTTGCGGGCGGCGACCGATAGGCAGCTCGCCGCCCGGCAAGGACCAGGCCCTAGTCGACCGCGCGTTGTGTTCCACGCGCGCCTCAAAGAGATGTCAGCACGAAGTGACGGGGTCCGCTAGGGCCGATGCCTGCCAGGGCCGCGGGTTGTTCGAAAGAGATACCGTGGTCCCTGGCATAGGCAACTGATGACACGGGTGGGTTTTAGTCAGTAAAAGTCTGACACGCCCTCCTGCTCCGCTATAGAAAATGGCTGGTTGCCGGCTCTGCCACTAGTGCATAGTCAACTGGAAATCGTGACAAGAGCCTAGGTATCTTCTTGGACTGTATTAGAGTAAGTGATGTGTGACAGGTGTCGTCGCCCGCCGCAGACGCGTCGGCAGCGGCCGTCGACAACGTGTCGCTCGTGTGTATGCACACAAAGTTCTAGTGCGAAAAGGATGGTGCTATTTATCCCATGTAGCTTTTTCTCTCTCTCGCTGACTGAAACAATGATAGCTCTAATGGGTTGTATGTAACAACGACGGGACATTGCAGCATTGATTGTCACCTTTATTATTTCATAAATCGTTTAGCAGAGGACGTTTTACTGCTTAAATTAGATAAGTAGACCGATATTTCTCTTATTATAGCTCCCACCGATACCCAGTGTGAATGTCGTGTCCCTGACCGACCCATGTCCCATATTATTTTGTAGTGTCCAAAGTGTCCATATCTACACCGGCACTTACTGGTCCTCACGACACAGAGTATCCTAGTGTGGGGTCCAGTGTTACTAGAAACAAGAATGTAAAGTTTTTTTTTGAGATCAAATAAATTATTATTATTATTATTACTTCTGAGGGCCTAAAATCGCCACTCCACTCATTTAACATAAATACATGTACTCGTATTTATCATCGCCTCGAAAAGAAAAAAAATATCTACAAGAAATATCTGTACTGTGTAGAAATAAATGAATAATAGCCTCACGACTGATTTCGGTCACAGTGGCCAATCTCAATGGAGTTTTGCCAGGCACACAGGAGGTATTATATCTGACCCCTGTGTTTACTGGGTCCGCGTAACACTGGTCAGTTTCCCTCAGTCGTCAGTTTATTTAATTCGCCAGTTTCGTTGAATTAGTCAGTTTCACTGATTCGTCAGTTTTGCCAATTAGACAGTTATGTTAACTCGACAGTTTTGGAAAACCCAATAACACTTTGGCCCGACCTGGGAATCGAACCCAGGACTCCACGCTCAGCAGTCGCGCTTGCAACCACGAGACTAACGGGGCTGTTACTTATATACAAATCTATACTTATATACAGTGTTTTCTCATAGATTAGTCAAGCTAACTCCACCGTCTTTACAATAAAAGGTTAATAACATTTATAATCAGTTCATGGAGCAAGTGTTATAGTCCATTAAAGATATCTGTCAGGATTAGCTGGAGTAACTCGGCACACCCGCCATCAACGTTGTGTGGGCGACTGATAAAGCGCCGAAGTACGGCACAGAAAAAATCCTGTGGATTACAACACTATCAAGGAACATTAACTCGTTAAATGTAGGGAACAATATAGACGTTTGAAATTGAAACTATAGAAATTGAAGAACTATTCAATTTCTCTACGTATTCAAAACATGAAACCAAAGGGTATCGTGTTATCCAGTAACTGGATTGTGGAGGTCATATAGAAAGTCACTCCACGTAAAACACTGGTATTCAGCTGCATCTGGTTAGATTGGAAGCCGACCCCAACACATTTGGACTTTTCCCAAATGTGTTGGGATCTAGGCAGATGATGATGTAATCACTACGAAAGTAACGCAAATTGTAGCTGTATGTTAGTTGTATATTAAAATAATGAATCTGCCTTAGAACATTTTCTCATTGAATAAAATACGTATCATGTTTCAAAAAACATTTTTTTAAATAATATCATTTGCCTAACCTTTTCTCAGTCGGCTTCCAGTCTAATCTTTTTATTGTACGTTTTAGGATTTATTGTTGGAAAATGACAGTATTGGAGCTCAACCGTAATTAATTATGGCAAAGTTTAGTAGATACAATGGGAATTCGTAAGTCCTGCTATTTATTTGAAAATTATGGCACTTCACCAAGAAAACGGAGCACACACACACATGTTTTTAGAGATTTTTTTTAAAGATATTGGTATTCTCACGGTTGCATCACAATTCATCTTCGCCAACATCTTATACATATATTAGGCAAAATTTATACTTGTACACTAAAAACAGTGATATTCACAGTGTTAACACTAGAAATAAGGACAAACTACGTGGCCCCTTTCACCGGCTTCATAAGGTTCATAACTCATTTGTTGGGCTTCGTATAACCTTTTATAACAAGATACCCTCTTCTTTGCTAGACTTGCCTTTCAATGCGTTTAAAGCTCAAGTGAATTCCAACCTTTGTTCAAAAGCATACTCTTCCATCAACGACTACTTACAGGATAAGAATAGTTGGTTGCCTTAGTTAACGCAAGACAATGTTTGTATTCTTTCTCCATAATTAGCTTACTGACAGGTTATTGTTATTAGTATTAACTTATTTATTTATTTTATTTCGATGGTCATAGTTTATCATTTGTGATTTCAAGTGACAGCTAGGTGAACAGCAGTGCGATTCTGTAACCATCTCACCGTGAAAACTTAGGTGAAATGAGCGTGGAGTGAGCTGTCATTCCAACTAATAATTAGGGATTGACACTATTGACAGCTCACTCTAAGCTCACTTCACCTAACTTTTCACGGTGAGTTTTACACAGAATCGATCGGCTGAACCCAGTAATGCATAAATAGGTAAGTTGTCACGCCCTTTATGTCTGGAGGCTTTTATTTACATTTTTATTTTAATTACATAATTATATTTTAGCTTGAGTACGTATAGTTTTTTTTTATTATATTTGTGGTATATTGGCGTGGCTAGCTGACATATGGCAAATAATTTAATTTTATGTTCTGTGTCTTGTAATGTTCATTACTTAACATAGGTACCTAGTATTGTATACAGTCAATTTTTCTAACTGTACAGACAGCTGTGCTGCTGGGGAGTTTGTTGCGCCACTTCTTCTTCCCAGCGATAGCACTAGGAAGTGGTGAAGGGCGGGCGTTTTTGGGGGACTGTCTTTTTTTTTTTTATAAAATTCTTGAACAACTACCTGTAGGCAATACAAATATTTATTCCGTGCGGGAAACGAACCCGTGACACGCAGCGCAGCAGTCAATCGCTAAGCCACTGCGCCAACCGTGGCGTCAAAGTAACAAAAACACATTTATATAATTTTTGTCTGTCTGTTTATTCCTGCTAATTTCCAAAACGGCTGGACCGATTTTGACGGGACTTTCACTGGCAGATATCTGATGTTATAAGGAGTAAGTTAAATTTTAGAAAAACAATTAGGAAAATAAACCCATGAAATCCATTTTTTTCCAACATGCACGCGAACGAAGTTACGAGCACAGGTAGTAGTAGTAAATAAAAACAATGTCACAGAAACCCTTATAAGTCCACAATTTTCAGCGAAATCAATCAAACAACTAGGCTTTAAAAGAGCGCGGCCCAAAAAAGAGCCTACAACTCTGACGTCACCGCGAATAAAACGTTTCAATCCAAATCAATTATATCCTCATACCCGTACATATCGGGAAATATTCCCGCCGTTTTTCATACCGAGAATGTGCAATTAACGAGAAATGCCGAAGCTTAATTTAAATATTCCGATCACTCGTTCTGACGTCAATGGTTTCTGATTAATTTTAAATTTAACAGACCGCTTTGTCAGGAAAAGTTTGCAATTAAAGTCTCTTCGGGGTCTTTAGGATCTTAATCTTTTGATAGTTTTCCTTCAAACTTTTTGCTGTTCCTGACAGACATGGAATGGGCCGATAACATTGAGGCACGCTTGCAGCACAAATGACTAAAGGCGTTGCACTGATCATATTTAAAACATCATTCTGTCTCTGTCATCTTCAAACGATTGATGGAAATAGAACGATATTTTAAATGCGTTTACTGCTAAACGCCTATACTTAGTGATGTGTGTTGCAAGTGGGCCTCAATGTGGAATAGTCGGCATCAGCACCCTAGTTGCGTAACACACTATTTATCTCAATCTCATTTTGAAGGATATTGCTAATCCATTGCTTCATATGTTCGAAAAATTTGTCTGCCTAACCACGTAAATAAAATGACGCTATGAATGTTGTTGAACTGTCAGAATGAAATCCATTCCTACTGATAGTGTGTTACGCAATTACCCCGCTGCTAAGTTGTCAAAGAAAAAAAAAAAGACAAGATCGCCACCGGCATTTAGTGTAATTCTACTTGCAACTACCTACTTCGACGTGTACATGAACTCCTAAATTGGTATGTGCTTTTGCTGTAAGCAAAAAAATTTAAATCTTGGGCGATTTAAAGTCGAGAACCATCTAAGATGGAATAGAACCACCTTTAACACGTGTGTCTTCAAAGTCAGATGGAACCGGGCACTTCTGGGCACGCCCGTTCCATCATAGACCTCACTCATCGCTTGCCACCAGGCGTGATCGAGGTCAAGAGCGGGAAGACTAAGCAACAAAAAAAAAAAAAATTGGTATTCTCTGTCACTGCCTGCCACCTTGTTTTTGTATTTTTTTTTGTATTATGTGTTTCTCATATCGGAAGCCCAGGATAAATTTTGGTCGCTAGGCATGAAGTAAGTGGTAGGATCGGTCAGGGTTCGAACTCACGACCTCTCTTTCAGCGCCCTGGCTACACGCCTATCGTTCCCAGACCCTTGTCATATTAAGATGATTTATTTGTACATCTTGTAGTTTTTCTGTAGTGTTACGATATAAATGTTAACCCTTGTTAGAGGCAGACAAATTCAATTTACAGATACGCTTGTAAAAATGTTTAAGAGAACATATTGCTACAAACGCACGTTTTTTTGTAAATATTAAATCTACTCATAATATTCAAACTTTACCTAAATTGTCGAAGCTTATTTAAAACCGACAAATAAATTCATCGTCACGACGAAAAATATTGATTTGTGCAAATGACAAGATTTCATAACTTTTCGATGTTATATTCTCAGGTATATTGGTTATACTATAAAAAAATAATGGATACATATTTGCTTTCATTTTTATTATATCTTCATCAAAACTCATACGTCATAAAAGAAATCTCAGAAAGGACAAAAGCGTACAAAGAGCGAATCACGAACTATCCAAACATGCTAGCAGTAAACCTGATGAACACCCAAACCCAGCAGTGGGAATATTAAAGGTTGATTATGCAAACACTCGCTAGAAGACTAAAAACAAAGATTCTTCAAGACCTTACTTAAGAGGCTCTAAGAGTCAGCGGGATTGTCTGAAAGGGTTACCGCTACCCCGGAACACAAAGGGCAAAGGAAGGAACATAGGTGGGTTTTAGTCAGTAAGAGTCTGACACTCCCTTCCGCTCCACCCAGAGCGGGAGGGGTCATTTGATGATTTCCCATTGAGAAAAAAAAGAGGCTATAAGAATAAACAGAGCAGGCAATGGACAGCTTTTGTACAAACCCGTTAATAATACCAAAAATATGGCTATAGCTATTGAATATCTGCAAGAATGATAGTGAAATAAAGATCAATAAAAAAAAAAAACGCTTGTGGAATTACATAAACTAACAGCCGTTTGCAAACAGACGACGCCGTTTGTATAATGACGAATCGTACCATCTGCTTTTCTTTATTTTACATTCACCCACCTTACACAGAATTTTATAAGCCCCGTTACGATAAGACGCGACTCGACACGACACGACGACGTGATGATTGAGTTAGCTTTAGGACATGTTGAGTTACAAACCTTTAGTTTTCGCATTACTAGAAGCCCATTTTATCTTATTCAATGTCAAACTGCCTAGGCAACCTATTATTCATTTGACATGTCTATTTATGCAAAACTATAATTTATCGTGCAACTCGTCCTCGAGTTTCGCACACACCATCCATCTTTATTTCTCCATGATAGGCTCAAGACATGAAAACCGTTAGTTTTCATGTGTAATGCCTACATTAGTTCGTGTAAGGCCAATGTCTGTATGGTTTATAACTACTTCTCTGGTTTCTCTAAGTAATTGAGTATCCCAAAAAAAAACGAATATCTACCGTCTTCAGTGAAATCCTGAAAAATAACAAAAGTAACTGTTACGATTTATTTTTACTGGATCTAATTTATTTCGAGCTTAGGGACACATACAAATCGATAGTAGTTTTTTGCTGGCTGTACATTACGTCATTTAGTTCATCACTCTGGCCGCGTTTACATCGTCTCAAGACTCGGGAGCAGCTGAAACTCGAAGAATATTGGACTTTGCATTATAAATGTATAAGGATCAATCACCCAACTTCTGGTAAAACGGCAAGATATTGTTAGAATTTCCCGTAGTAAGCCGCCGTTTCTTAGCAAAGCAAATTAATCAGTATTAATTAGTTCCTCTCAATTCTTACAATTCAGAAGGATTTATTGAATCCTATCACGTTATAATATCCATCTGGATCTCAAGAAAAAACAAATAAAAAATTGACAGCTCCCGCAGACAGGCGCGACGCGATTCTGGTAGAACAACCATGAAGTTTTCATAGAAATTCTTCTCCTATTCACATTCATACTCCTATTCACCTTTGACCATAAAGTGTCCCAATTCGTTACGTGACGGTGTGACGCGAGGTCGTACCTTAAAATGGCCCACTTTGTCACACAGTCTACGTAGTGTCGAACACAATATTTCAACTGTCAATATATTTGTCGGTAGATAGGAATATATCGGTTTATTCGACACTCCACTAATAATTCAAGCGAATGACTGCCGCCATTTTGATTGTTATTATTGTTTCCCGCCTTTTTACATTTTTTCGTCATTTCGTTTGCGATAGCAGCACTTTTTCGAATAAGATTTTATTTAAAGAAGGCTTTCTGTGGATTTTTCTGAGTTGAGTGAAAGCGTCTAGTTTCTTTATCGTACAAAGATTTCTGAGTGAATCACGCACTCAGAAGCTTTTTGTCCTAATAAAAACTTTAAATCAACTTGATATATTAAATAACGTAGATGGTACGTAGGTAAAGTACGAAAGTACTCGTACTCTTATTTATTTTCTTCTAAAGAAATTTATTTCAAGATACCTAGGGATCCTTAAAAAATAATTAAGAAAATCAACGATAAAACTTCTATTTGCACCAGTGTCTATTAGCATGTATTTGTTTTACTTGGAGGTGACATCGAGTTAGCGAGCTAAACCTCGATCGCAAGGTAACGCAGTGAGGCATCTTCGGCATGTAATTACTTTTACAAGTTTATTATATCCTACTAATATTAGCTTCGTAGATATAAGACAGCCGTTGATAAGTAATAAGAGCATAATAACGAATGGATTATACCCTTTCTTGAACCAAATTTGACATTCATCGGGACACCTGAAGGCCAATTCCCGTAACGTTCAAAATCTAGTCACGATCTCATCTCAGTGACTATTAACGTCAAAAATTTGTTAAAAATATCTCTACATTTTTGACAAGTTTTTGACGTTAATAGTCGTGTAAATTAGGGGCAGTTTTGACAAAATGACACAGAGATTATAATGCGAACGTTATTAAAATACGGGAATTGCCTCAATTTGATATCGTATCCTACATGCACATATAGTGCCAGTAGGTACGTAGTAGTAGTAGGTAGTAGGTACCTAGTGCGTTAAAGTTAAAGGAAATTATGGACAATGCTGATGGCGCCAATCTCGTAGCTAAGTCAAAGTCAAAACATTTATTTCAAAAAGGCACTTTTGAACGTCAACATTTACAAAAAAATCGAGTTGATTCTAGTCGCCCCTTCCAAAAGGTAGTTTCGTATGAAGAAGAATGGGCCAGAAACTCCACCGTCACTTTTTTTAATGTTTTAACTTCTCAGCCGATTCATAGATTGCCATCGTCACGCTAACATGAAGAAGCTAAACTAGTGTCCCTAAATTCATTTTGAAAACTCTAAACTTTCGTATATTCAATAGGAGATGAAGAAATATTCGACATTATTTTATTCGACATCTGCAGAAGAATGGCGTCCTTGGAACAACTTCCGCGTCCAACTTTTCTCTTTAAACCTTTCAACAAGTTTATACAATCGATACGCAGAACCAAGTTTTGACAGTTAACGTCTACCTACAGTGGTGTCATCAAAGTAACTAATTACTTTGATGACACCACTGTAGGTTGATACTCAACATTGATATCTTAAGGTACTTATAATAAAGTCACCTACTTTTTGGAAAATATTGAGATAACTGGTCCTTTAAAAATTTATTGAACTACTTAATGGTGGACATTAAAAAAAAAATCCTCTGACGCGCTACATTCAAGTTGGTCGCAATTACTAGATAGGTAGTATGTTTAGGACCCCAAAATAGGAATTATTCATAGATCGCTGGTCCAAATCCGGCTCGAAGGACCATGTCTAGGTCCAGTTCGAAGTAAAGCAAGAGCACTGTATTATAAAAAGGTTTACCCCTCGTCTGTTGAGAAGCTTCCTAGAGGCCGGTAACAATAGAAAAGTAATTGTGTCTCATTAGTAAGAGTTAAGCCCTTCTTAGGTGGTTCACAATTATAACAACAAGTACTTTAATCATAAGGTATGTCTGAGTGCGGTCGTGTCGAACGATGTACTGCCGCGATGCTGTTACCTGCTGGTCTACCGTGCTGAGTCGCTCGTTGACGACGTCGTAGTGTGTTCGTTGGATTTGGATATAAGGGTGTGAACAGAGGCGCAATGACTGCGCCTCTGTTCTATTAGAGTGTTCAATAATATTATATTAATAAGATTATATGTATTAGAGTGTTCAATAACATTTTTAGGAGCGCAAATCGGGAACTATTAGAGGTTCTATCTATTAAGTACATATTGATGCTGAATATACTTTTTGAAGCTGGGGTTTTAAATGTAAAGTCAGAAAAAGAAGGGTTTAATAATTGTCCGTGAACTCAAATTAAAACCTTTAGGTGATTAACACACTGCCACGCACCACGCAGCGTAGCGCGTGAATGCGTGTTTTAACGTTGCTTGTAAGTATCTCCGTTTGTATAAAGAACACGCACAGTCCAACACACAGAAAATGCATCCACGCGCGTTTATTCAGTTCACGCGCCTACAAGCGGAGAAACATGCGCACACGCGCGTGCATGCGGGGCGAGACGCAAGGTATGGTACACCGAGTGTCGCAGTGCCTATCTATCTGCACTATCACCACAGCGAATGGCTTTGAATGAAATGAGTCAGAGCCGCCGTGAATCCACAAAACGCAACTACGCGCGTGAGTGCGTAAAAAACCCGCACGATGATGCAGATCTGCACTCCCGCAAGTACGCGCGTAGGTGCATTGACACGTAACATGCAGCGTGATGCGTGGCAGTGTGACAATCGCCTTATACCGTTTACACCGTTATACTTTGACAGTTGTATAAATTCAATTCGATAAACATTAAATTTTCCTGAAATCCTTCACATAATTCCTGCGACCTTTGCCTCTTCAATCGTAGTAATTAGTTCTGTAATTTGTGGTGAATATACTCTATCGATAGGCACTCTCATTTATTGCATACGCCAATCTAATCTGCCTAGCCTTTTCTCAACTATGTTGGCGTCGATTTCCAGTCTAACCAGATGCAGCTGAATACCAGTATTTTACATGGAGCGACTATCTTTCCGACAGCCAAAACTCAACTGGTTGCCAGACTTTTGGGGCTCTGAATACTGTTAACGACAATCAAAGATCTACGAATGACAGTCAGGACCTACGGCTTAACGTGCTTTCTGAGGCACGGAGGAGTCTCCATATGTAATGTATGGTCTCATCCACGAACCGACCACGGAAAATAGCGCTTAACTTTCGACCCGTGCGGCTGTTATCATTTAGCCACGAGCCCCTCATTTATTGCGGTAGGTATGCAATATATCAGGAGCTTAAACGCAAAATAAACAAAACATCACTCAAGGGAACGTATTAATCGCTAGGTACTTAATTTGTTTGGATACACCTATTCGGCATTTAATTATAGTTAACTTAAATTAAAATCACATAGTAAATGCCATTCAGTATTGAAATAGTAATGAAATGAAATAAAATTGAAATTGAAATGAAATTGTTTATTGAAATAATTGATTTACATAAATATTTACAAAATAGGGCCTAAAACTAGAGGTAGGTAAGATATAATTGGATTCTACCTGAACTAGGAATAAACCTGTATCTCAGATATCATCTGTATCTCCTGTATCTGTAATAGTTACATATTGGTTTAGTAAACTAATTCAACCAACTTTTAAATCACAAACTTTTAGAATCTTAATTAATTAAACACTTGTTTTAGCATATTGATATTTTCCATTGCTAGTCTACCAAATATAAATATCTGTGAAGTATTATTAAGCATCAATAGCTCAACAATTCAGGAAACTAAGACTACTCTAACTGAAACTCATAGAATAAGTATCATATATTTGCAGAAGTTACCAGTTGTAAAAGTTGGCGGTTTAATGTACAGTCCACATTGTTCCTGTTAAGTTTGCGTGCAAATTAATTTTACATGAATTATTAATAGGTATTTAGTTTAGTAAAAATAGTTAAACGTTAGCTGCATTTCACAAACACGTTCGTTTGAAATAATCAAAATAATAATGTTATAACACAAGTGTTGTTTAATATTGAAATTATACATAAAGGTTCTTTAATTTATGTAAATAAGTATAAAGCAGAACATTTTGATCACGTGTCTTCCAAATAAAATATAAAACAAGATTCACCTTTCAGATTACTGTTGACAATAGACACGACAGGGCTGGCACGCCAGTACGCGCCCATTACCGGATATGGGCTAATTAATTACGTCACGCCCAAACCCAGCTTTATTAATTAAGACACCCGAGCTCGTTCAGTATTAGGCACGTTATTGATAACTTGTTATGTTAATGTTTATAATGCCGCAAGCCACAAATGTATTGGTATTATGGGCTTGTAATAGTCCCGTTGAATTTCAGCTGATTTGTGGTCTAATCCTGTTATCTATGTGACATGGTTGTTGACATTTTGGTACCTAATGGTAGCATTTTAGTGTCTAATACTTCTTATTCCAACGCAATAGTCGGTCTATTCTGTAAAAATCTCACCGTGAAACCAAAGTGAGCTTCCGGCAGTTGGGTCTCGAGGTGGCATTGCACAAGTCCGAGGCCATGACGTTTCATGGGCCCCGGAACGCGCCACCACCGGGATCCCAACTAACGGCAGGAGGGGTTCACATCGGCATCGAGACGACGATGAAGTACCTGGGTCTCGTCCTCGACAGCCGGTGGAACTTCGTCGAGCACTTCCGACGTTTGGCCCCCAAACTGGAACGGGCTGGGGCCGCCTTCAAGCGGCTCTTGCCCAACCTGGGGGGGCCAAACGCCTCCTGCCGGAGGCTTTACGCGGGGGTCGTGCGGTCCATGGCCATATACGGGGCCCCGGTGTGGGCGCGTTCACTGCGGCGGCGAGCCGCCCACTACCTGAACGCGCCCCAGAAGGTGGTAGCCGTAAGGCTAATCCGGGGCTACCGCACGATCTCGCGCGAGGCGGCAAGCCTCCTTGCCGGACTGCCGCCATGGGATCTGGAGGCGATAGTCCTCGCGCGCCTGTATGAGTGGCGCGCGGAGGCACTACGCCGGGGGGAAAGTCCGCTCCCGCGGCAAATTGCTGCGGAGCGGACGGACCTCCGGCTCGATCTCATGGCGACATGGAAAGAGCGACTGTCGCAACCCAGCGCAGGGCACGCCGCGATAGCGGCGATAAGACCCCTCTTTGAGGAGTGGCTAGAGAGGCGCCACGGCGCCCTCACCTACCGCCTGACGCAGGTCCTCACCGGACACGGAAGTTTCGGGAGGTTCCTGCACATGATCAGGCGGGAGGAAACGCCCGGGTGTCACCATTGCCAGGATCGCCCAGAGGACACGGTGGAGCACACGTTGGAGGTCTGCCCCGCTTGGGCGGAGCACCGCCGTGTCCTCGTGGAGGCGATCGGCAGCGGCGGCGGCCTCTCGCGCCCGGACCTGGTGCAAGCCATGGTCCGGAGCGAGAGGGAGTGGGAGGCAGTCGCCTCCTTCTGCGAAGCAGTCATGCTAGCGAAGGAGGTGGCGGGACGGATGAGGGAGAGAGCCTCCCGTCCCAGCCGCCGCGGGAGACGCCCCGGGCGTCGGGAGTCCATTGGAGACTACCGGCCACCGTAGGCGCGGGCCTGCGGGCGGAGAGCAATGGGTAGCTCACCGCCCGATCAGGACCAGGCCCGTGCCGGACGGCGCGTAAGTGTTCCACGCGCGCCTCAAAGAGATGTCAGCATCAGCAACGAGGGGCCCCTCAGGGTCGAAGCCTGCCGGGGCAGCGGGATTGTCCGGAAGGGTTACCGCTACCCCGGAACATAAAGGGCGAAGGAAGGAACATGGGTGGGTTTTAGTCAGTAAGAGTCTGACACTCCCTTCCGCTCCACCCAGAGCGGGAGGGGTCATTTGATGATTTCCCATCCCAAAAAAAAAAAAAAAAACCAAAGTGAGCTGTCAAGAGTATCCATCCCGTACATCACTTCAAGCTCACTTCACCTAAGTTTTCACGATGAGATTTTTACAGACTATGTAGATCGGCTGATAGAGAGACTTGTTCAATAGACTTACATATTAAAGTCCCACGTTACATTAATTTATGAAATCTTTTTAATTGTCAAAGTTATTCTGACTGTACACCAGGTGAGGCCTACCTCACCTGATGTACAGACGCCAGCACATCAAGCTACTACAATCTGTCAAATTTCTTTAATATATTTTGAACTTTATTGCTAAAATATTAAGGTTCAAGGTTGATTGGGAAAATTTGACAGTTTCGGGTAGCTTGACCTGCTCGCGTCTGTACATAGTTAGGTAGGTCTAGTATAGGTATTAGACCTGTAGCGGTATCTATAACGCCACATGCGAACAACGCGTCATACTGACGTCACGCAAATCCTGCATCTCACAAGCAGAGTTTACTGCGCAATTAACATAGATACAATTTCCCAACATCAATCGTTGGGCAATTTCCCGCCAGACACAACACCCGTCTGGTAGGAGGTGCCTCCCTTTTCTATGGAGGATGAGTGAACTTTACACCCTCATACCTCTAAAGGCTTATCTAATACCTATTATATACTAGACGTACCTAACTATGTACATCAGTTCTTATTTTAAACCTAACATTTTGAGGCTCAACAGTCTACCCACATCTCGACCACATTAAAGGGTCTATTATTTCGGAGCTGATTCTTTTTATTAGACCTCCGTTACAAGTTAAAAACTTGCAGAAGCAGAGGTAGGAATTCTTGCAGACGCGTAGGTGAAGTTCCTTTACAGCCCCATTATTCACTTTCAACATTTAATAGCATAAATAGCATTTCTTGGATTTGTTATGAAACGTGACAACTTGTTAAATAGTTGTTCGGTCTCAAAGGGCTTTCTTGATGCAAAATGCATTGCGACAGACATTTAATTTCCTATCTCTTCAGGTTCATTCCGACTGTCCAAATTAATGGTTTTGCAAAATTAAATGCGGGTCTTGTTGTAGGTAATTAAGTGTGGCTACGGTATTTGTTAGTATTAGGTACCTATTTTAGCATATGTAAGCATTCACTAGTTTCAGCCTAACCTCATAGGAACAAGCCGTGAAAATATTTTATTTATTTAATTATTTTCAGGTAATATTCAGGCTTTGGTAGTTTCAAATGATTTTAAACTATACAGGTGGCAGGGTGGCATCGACGCAGATCCTGTTACCATGGGTTTAGTACAGACGCCAGCAGATCAAGCTACTACAATCTGTCAAATTTCTTTAATAGATTTTCAACTTTATCGCTATATCATTAAGGTTCAAGGTTGATTGGGAAAATTTGACAGTTTCGGGTAGCTTGACCTGCTGGCGTCTGTACATGATTCGGAAACCCATGAATTTTTTTTTGTTGATTATTAAAAAAATGGCTGTTCCATATATTTTGATCGCGTATGTATTTTACTTCTCTATGAAACAGTAGGTTTTTTTTTAATAACCGACGAAGAAACTGGTCGTCCGGAATCATATACTGGATCCAAGGTAACAGGTTGGGCGTCGATGTCCCTACCACCCTGTACAGTTTCTATACCTTCTACCATATTATTTTGATGTCAGCATTTTACAACCAGTAATAACAAACACAAATCATGCACAAAAATCGGCACCACATGCCTTACAAACGCTACAGCGACCTTTTTATTTTCCTTATTTAGGCCACAAAGCGATCCTATTCCTTTACGGAAGACACCTGTCTCACCTTTTGAAGCCAGCAACCGATCTTTCACTTACAGTATACTGGAGTCCCTTAGGCCAAAGACACACAGCTAGGAGCTTCACTTGATGTGTTGCGTATTTCGAACATTTCGAACCGTGCCTTTTGACTTGCTGAAGTAGGCACTGGACACAGAACACGAAATCGCTGCATCAGCAGCAACGAGAGACGGAAGTACTCTACACCACAGACTACTTGAAGTTTTGTCTCTCTTTCTCCATTAATTCATCCAAAAGTTGTCTTTAAAAGATAGCTTTTAGCAATAAGACCGCCCTTTGTCACCCATTGTAAAATGTCTATATTTATATCTGTAATTTTTATGGTGTGCATAATGTGGTAAATAAATTAGTTAGTGTATAAATTATATCAGTAACCAAAGAATAAAATACATGCCACAATAATACTATTCTAACTAAATTGAATAATTGAAGTACATACAATCAAATTGTAAAATAAATTCATAACTTAAATCGAAAAACATCTATTAAAGCTAAGCAGTAAGCGGAGCTCCTGCCTGCTTGTGTGTTTACGGCCTTACAGTGTACTGGGGTTCCCTTATAAATCCATTCTAGTAGGAATGTGAGAAGCTGGGATTTGTCACTTTTTACTGATCTATTACTCGTTGGGACCCTTACGAGCGATCCGTCTCGAGAATTGTCTGCCTGCGTCAAGATTGTGTATGGGTTAAACAACATCATCTTGTTTCGGGCTACTTGAATCGGTTTCAAGTTTGTCTCATACATTCCTTAAAAAACTTAACTTTATCTGAATAATACACAGGCTGTGTATTATTCAGATAAAGTGTTGAAGTTTTTTCATTCATTGTCATCATTTCAGCCGAAAGACCTCCACTTCGACCGGTTCAGTGCTTCTCGCATCTAGCGCAGCAATATGCTGAGCGATGGCCGTTTTGCGTAGGTTTGAAGCATTTTTTCCCCAACTTGTTATTTTTTTCGTGTTTGTGTTGTTTCTCTGCGTCATGTTTTTTTTTGCGGTAAGCAAATAAAAGGAGTTTCTTTCCTTCTTTTTCTTCTTTCCATCCAAGAACCATCTGCCGATCTATTTTGTAAAAATATCACCGTGAAACCTTAGGGTAAGTAAGCTGTCAATAGTTTCAATCTCTAGAATAAGTCCGACTTACCACTGCCCACTTCACCTGTTTTTCACGGTGAGATTTTTACAGAAAAGACCGGTTGTTGGTTCTTTTGATCATTGAATTTTACTAAAACTGGTACAGTTATTTGTTATTTTAAGGTTCCTATAGTTTTGTGGTGTGCAATTTTATCTCTATTTGTCAAACTCAAACTCAAAGGATTTATTTAAATTACAGGCACTTTTGAATTGTCAAAGAGTCGGTCAGTTAGTCAGAAAGTTGAAGCTAGTTGCCTATTCCAAAACACAGATCTCTATGGAGAAGAACGGCCAAGAAACTCCAAGGACATTCTTTTAAATCAGGATATTCAAAATCCTGGGTACATATTGTATTTGTAGTATCAAAATATCGCGCATTATAAATACGAAGTTAGTTTGCCTGTCCGTCTGTTATCTATTCACGTACTTTGATGAAATTTTCGTACGAAGGTAGACCTTGACTTGGGTTAGGACATAACATACGCTACTTTTTATCTCGGTAGTACGTTCCCGTGGAACATTTCCGACCAAGCTGGCTAAGCCGGGAAAAAGCTAGTAATAACAGATCATCGCATCTGTCTACCTTTTTGAACTACGTCGTGGTCGGTTTCCAGTCTAACCGGATGCAGCTGAATATGGAGCGACTGCCTGCCAGTAATAACGGATAAATAACTAAAATTGCCTATTAAGCCCCAAAACTTAGCCCGGGTGAGGGTTAGTCACTAACTTGTCTGAATAATGTATGTAGGTATAGGGGTAGGAACACTATCTGAATACGAAACAAATCACGTTCGTAAAGTTAAATTCACTTTAAACCTTAAATTGGTTTTTAGCCAAACTCGAGCACCAAAAACCACAGCTGAGTATATTAATCCGGCCGCAATCTAAAATGTTTAAGTAGTTTAGTATCGCTGCACGCTTTTTTCCTACCAGCTATTTGCTGGCTTAAACATTTTACAAAACAAGATTTATATTTAGAACCAGTTTTAAACCATCCGAACTAATATTGAATCTCTAACTTTATAGCAACAAGTTCTAAATACAGAAACTGTTTTTGAGCCTGAGTGTTACCCCGTGTCCTAACCGAAAGCGTCCGTTGCGGAAGTATGCGATCGACGCGAAGACCGTTTGCTTGAATTATGAACAAGACGTACAAACGAGACTTGATCTCACGAATTCATCCCTACGTCATATTCATAACATAAAACAGCTGGACGATCGCGTACTGACGCGGCAACTGCTTTCGGTTAGGACGCGGCCTAAGTTGTCAATTTTGTATTTAGAATTTTATCCTATTCACAATAAGGTTTGAAACACAAAAACTGGCTGGAAGGTATAAGCTTGGATCAAAGTCAGAACTCGTTTTGTAATATCACGGCTAGTGGTTTCGCTAAAACGAAATATTTCACTTAAACATTGTAGGGTTAAGACGATCGAGGGTCAAAAGCCGGAGTTCCTACATAGTTCGTAAAATAAGCACTTGGAAACTAGTCACGCAATCTTTGAAGAGTTCAATAGAGGTGAACATTCCCCACAGCTATTAGGCTGCGATTTAATGACAGGTATAAACCTCGGACAAAAAACGAGGTATAAAATTCCTACTCGAAATAGCTGGAATTTATGATAGAGGCTTTTGCCCAGCTGTGGGATGAAACAGGATGACAGTAGTTGGTTTTCCCTAATAAATATCAAAAGACTATGTTGTATGTCAAATAAATGCTTCAATTAATTTATCAAAGTATTTATTTTATACGGAGCAAAACATGGAATAGTAATGTAAATTAGAGAAACAGAGAGAATAAGATAAGATCGAGTGAGTAAGGTAATCTTATGGATGCATTCCAGATCTCACAGAATAATTTAACAGTAATACATCCGGAAATGTTGTATTTATAACATAAACCTGTGCAATAACATCCTGAAAACGTATCTCTGAAACATTAGTTGTGAATTAATACAACCGCATTTCTGTTGTTTCAAACAACTTTACAGCGGTAACCTGCGTCGGTGTATTGTTTCCATGCTAATCTGAAAGTCTGAAAGGCGTACAAGGATATCAACTCTTTTGTTTTCATAACATTTAACACTTGAGGTGCAATTTAAAAGCGTCCACGACTGAAGATACTGATAATACATAGGTCCTCTGAAGTTCTTGCTGTCAAAGTGTTAACCTAGCTGACAAGCTAATCTTTGAAGAACTTTAGCTAGTAGTCGCTTAAAGTCGTGCTGGAAAGAGCACAGTAGGTGAATCAGAATTGGCTGTTTAATTACACAGGTAATTTTGATTATAAGTATTCTTCTTCACATGTGCACTTATGCGTTTTGTTTACCCTTTATGTTGCATTTTACGAGATAAATAAATGCAGCCCAAACTAGGAAAAAACTTCTGTTATTAAGGGCTGATTTTTAAATCATCTGATAACTTTATTTTAGGAATATTTTTTTTCATACAAAAACTGTCAAAAACGTCAATTTTATTCCTCGAATAAAAGTTATCTGGCGATGGAAAAATCAGCCCTAAGTATATTTACCACTATCTGCACCCCGTGGTTTCACCCGCTAGTCTCGATGCCATGGGAATATCCGAATAAAACGTATTCTATGTCCTAATCCAGGTCATGGTCTACCCATGTGCCAAATTTCATCCAAATCCGTTCAGAAGTTTTAACGTGAGAGTAGAGAAACAAACATACAAAAAAAAAAAATCTTTTCTCGTTATAATACTAGTTGAGATTACATAATTATTAGAGCAGCAGCATCTATAGGTAAAGTATGATGTACCGTGAAAAGCAAAAAGTAATTTTGCGAAAATATGCCTAAAAAAGTCTGAAATGCCACCTTGTATGAAAAATACGTACTCCGAATAAAAGCAACAAGACTCAACCTAATTAAGTAGGTATCTGGCGTTTAACAAGAAGACAGAATTCTAGTCATTTGTAGGCAGAGCTCATTTGTAGGAGCTGCCTTCTAAATGTAACAAATGAAAGGCCTGCTGATAAAATTATATGTAATAATATCACATAAACACAGTTATTTATGCACTTCGTGACTTTTACTAAAAGTAAAAGTTTTAGTAAGTAATCTTAGTTTTCCATTAGAAGATCTTTTAAACTTTCAGTTAAATAAAAAAGGCCCCAAAAGTGGTGTCAAAAGTGTTCACACATTCGAATGTATTATTTTACTAACCATTAATCATTATCAGCCTACATGTTCCCACTGCTAGGACACGGGCCTCCTCTCAAAGAGAGGGAGTGGGCTGTAATCTACCACACGGGCCCAATGCGTATTCGTAGTTGTCACATGTCTTTGATTTTTTGGTTCTATGACATACCGGTTTCCTCACGCTGTTTTCCTTCACCGTTTTGAGAGCAGTGGTGATGAAATTATTTACACAAAGTAAAGCGCCTACTTGGGTTCGAATCTACGACCGACAACTCGTAACGCCGACCACCAATAATTATTACATAATATTAGATTTAATTTTATTGAATTAACGAGCAGATAGCAGCAATCTCTTGGAATTCTCTCTTGGAATCTTACGGGAGTCAGAAATATTATTTGACGGCGACATACAATTTACGCGTTTGGTTGTTCAATATGGATCTAGGATTTAATTCCAACTCGGAGTAAATATGTGTAGAGCCTGCTACAGTTTATGACAAAGTCTTGCGAATAATGAAAATGTTAAATACATTTCCCCCTTTACCAAGTATTAGAATAACCATCTTCTTTAACCGACATGAATTAATCACTGTTTTCCTGTTTTCCGGGCCACATATAATTAAGATTGATGTAGCACAGACATCTTTCTTTGACTCGTAGAATGGCATCCTTGGATTTATTACCACTTGTCAGATTGCCAAATTGAGCGGCATCATACGTAGGTATACATTTCTGTAATAGATTTATGTTAATCATCCTCCACGTCGATTTGTATGTATTTGAACGTTAGAGTTGTTGCCTGTCTCTGATTGATTGGTACATTATGCATCATGCATACTGTGTCTGTTATTTCTTGAAATAAGTATTGAATACAATGCGGGCGGAGAGCAATGGTGCGGGCGGAGAGCAATGGGTAGCTCACCGCCCGATCAGGACCAGGCCCGTGCCGGACGGCGCGTAAGTGTTCCATGCGCGCCTCAAAGAGATGTCAGCATAACGAGGGGCCCCTCAGGGCCGAAGCCTGCCGTGGCAGCGGGATTGTCCGAAAGGGTTACCGCTACCCCGGAACATAAAGGGCGAAGGAAGGAACATGGGTGGGTTTTAGTCAGTAAGAGTCCTTCCGCTCCCACCCAGAGCGGGGGGGTCATTTGATGATTTCCCATCCCAAAAAAAAAAAAAAAAGTATTGAATACAAGGATCAGATGGACTATCATTTCCTATTTCCCACTGCTGGGACCTGGTGCTCTCTGTGAGCGGGAGCGGGCTATAATTCGCCACGCGGGCCCAGAGCGGGTTGGTGGGAATCACATGTCATTGAATTTTTGTTTCCGTATTAGAATTTAATGTCAGCGCTTTCTACACTAAATAGTCATTATAATCAAGTTCGTGTTTGACCATTACTTTACATGATGCGAACTTATGGTCTGTTCCAAAATTATCTGATTGAAATGTAAAGAAATGGATCAGAAAACATACTTGCTGTGATTCAATTCAATTTTCGTCGATTGTTTCTCAATTAAAATTTTAGAAGGTTAGATACATTTTGCAAAATATAATTGTTGGAAAAAGTGGATATAAAATTAGAAACCTTCTAAATAGCTATGCGTTACTAATTCCGTTTAGTGATTAATCGCGTAAGAATTTAACATGCACGTGTTTATTTACAATTTTATCTACACTTTTGGAACTGACTATGACGTTTCAACTATTCACATCGAACAAGCGTGCTTGTAGTCTCTCTCTCAAATACTGGGCAATCCAATTCGTCAATGGTCGGACCATTCCGGAGTATTACCGAACAATTGAGTGCCATCGCGTCACTTCCAGCCGCCTATGTGCGTGACGTGAGCCAATTGCAGCCACTCAATGCGTTTGTTGCAAGCCTTTGAGTTTCGAATCGGAATATTCAAACGAACCGCTTACAAGAATGCGGCGTGGTGACTGGTGTTTCAAAATGTTATAAAACTTTAACTTACACTGTCCCTAGATATGAGAACCTAAGTATTAACACTGTAAATGACAATGATTTATAAAATAGTAACCATGGAGTTTCTTGTCGGTTCTTTTTCGTGGGAAACGTCCAATTAAAATCGTGCACCTAGCTTCTGACTTCTGGAAATCGGAGCAGACGAGTCCTAAAGTGGAGACCGCGTATCGGCTAGCTTAGTGTGGGACGCCCCCCAGTTTGAAATTTTTTAAACCATTTTAATTAGAGAAATAAATAAAGTAGTGTAGGATGCCCCCCAGCTAGATGGACTGACGACCTTAAGAAGGTGGCATGGACGGACTGGATGCGAAAGGCGGAGGACAGGGTGTTGTGGCACAGCGAGGCCTATGTCCAGCAGTGGACTGCGATAGGCTGAGTTGATAGATCTATTTCTACGGTACTCCTGAGCTCATAGCTTATTAAATCACAAGGTAAGCTTAACTTTATTGATTTTTTTTATTAAACTTTGCACATTATAAAATCGTTATCAATATACAACGTTATAATTAGTATATGCGAAACCCGAAACACCTATCTAGTATTTTTATGAAAAGAATCTATGTACAAAATTTCAAAACTGTACCATGAAAAATCACAAAGTTATAAGCTTGTTTTGTTACCTGGTTGTCCGTACAAAAACATGGTCACCGCGCGGCGCCCCCGCGCGCGCGCGCCTCCAAGGCCGTCTTGCGCTCATTGATAATAGTTTGGTAGTAGGGACCTAACCCCACGGCAATTGTATTGTAATTAACTGGTGATAACATTTTCCATCACACTTGCAGGCTTTGGACTGTCATAATGGTCAAGTGTAGGTAGATATTATTATGTACTTTATTCGTAAATGTAGCCGTAAGTGATAAACTGAAGTCAATGCCTTCAGTTTATCACTCAGTTTTCTACTTTGAACTTTAAGTGGTTGGCATAAGGTACACCTTATGCCAACCACTTAAAGTTCAAAGTAGATGAAAAGTATTAAATATCGCATTACATAGCCATAGCAGGTTGTAGGTACAAATAATAACTTACTACAAGTAACCATCTTGGCGTGTTTAAAAATGTTGATCATCACAATACAATAATTGACTTTTAATCACTATTTACAATGTCTTACTGATCACTTATTCTTTGTCTTATGCACAGACGGGCGCTCTTACGCAGATTTCTGTTTATTTTATTCAAAACGTAACGATTGTTTTTAACACTGTTAAATGCACTTTCAATTTTATTTATTAAGTCTGCTTCACTTTGAGGCTCCGTTTGGTACACTAGGTCTTTTACGTGACCCCAAAGATAAAAATCTAACGGAGTCAGATCTGGTGACCTTGGTGGCCACTGCACTGGTCCGCCGCGACCGATCTATTGGTCACCGTATTCCTGATTTAGATATTCCCGCACTTGTCTGGAATAGTGCGCGGGAGCCCCGTCGTGCTGGTAATAAATACCCCGACCGCCACGGTAAATGTCCAGGGGTAAGTCATCTAAAATGTCTGGTAGGGTATTGGTGAGGAAATTTAAATAGCTGGCACTATTTAACCTCGGCAAGTAAATGGGTCCTATCACATAGCTGTTTACTATGCCGGCCCATACGTTCACAGAAAAACGGTGCTGATACGAGTCGGCGCGCGCTAGGTGCGGGTTTTCATGACCCCAGTAGTGGCTATTATGAATATTGTACAGTCCGCGACGCGTAAAGGTACACTCATCTGTCCATAGAATGCTGGCGTTTCGATTATTCAGCCACCACCGGCAAAATAGAATTCTTTGTTCTCTATCATTCTGGCATAGTTCTTGGGCACGTCGGAAATGATATGGATATTGTCCATCATCTCGCAACGTGCGCCATGCGTAAGGTTGGCTGACGTTAAATATCGTGCCGGCCCATGTTGTGCTGCTCTCGGGATTGCTGGCGATGTAGTTCAAAATTCCTTCTTGCACTGTGGTAGGAATTCGACTCACTCCTCTATCAACGGCTGTCGGAGGCCGAAAGGTACCGTACTCCCTTGATCTTTGTGTGGCGGAAAGCATTGTATTCCACGACACTCTGATGCCAAATTGCTCCTCGTACCGCCGCACTGCCAACGACACGTTATCACCACAAACCGCTAGTGTACGTACCATCTCTGTATACTGGACGTTTGTGTATTGAAAAGACATGGTTAAATGATACTTTTCACACCCGATTAAGCGAAACAATAACACAACTGTACGCACGGCGACCGCGCGCTCGCAAACGGGAGCGGGGAGCGTAACACGTGCGCGTCAGCCTGTAGCATCCGGGCGACTGAAGGGGTTGTTTTACCCCCGCGCCGCTGTGCGCCCGCGCTGCCTACCGCCTAATGCCGCTACGACCTGCCGAGACCTGTGTTGTGCGCGTATTATTGCGGATAGGTACTAAGTGCCGCTCGGTGTCCAACTTGTAACCTATTTTAAATATTTTTGGGACAAAATATAACATGGTATAAAAATTATTGGAATCGATTCAGTTACTTATTCTGAACAAACTATATTCAGGTTTCGCATATACTATTTATAACGTTGTATAGAGAAAATAATTAAATAATACTGCTAATACCTCATCAAGCAGAAAATAAAATTCGCTATGTACCTATCACGACACGGGATTGGCAGTGTTCACTAAAACATGATATTATTTATGAAGCTCCGGTGTGACGCAGTTATCCTGGAGAGCTGCGGTTAACCGAGACGCTGCACGGCACCGTATTATTCCAGACCGTGCCAATTTTAATAAGTGAGTTAGTCGAGCAGCTCATGTTTAACAGCAGCTTCTATTTTTAGTGCCCTTTTAATTTTCTATATAGAAATATCGTCGAGTAAAGTGGTATTTGGTTTTTTCCATCAGAAAATTCGCAGTAGCTGCGGACTATAATACGAACGTAGTTTTCAATAGCCAGCTCTCGTTAAATTCTATTACATTAAAGTGAAAAGATACCTCTCCAGTATGTTTATTTTTTTGTTGAAGGTTGTTAAGTTCCAAATATGGGTACATTAAATCCAGTTACCATTTTCACTATGGTCCATAGTGTTTATACAAAGACGTAAACTGACTTTATTTGTGATGATAATAATGACATCATTGGTGGGGCTTGTGGCTAAGTAATAGCAGCCGCACGGGTCGATCGATCAGGTTAAGCTATGTTTGGCGCGGTTGGTCCGTGGATGGGTGACCATCTTAACATACCAAGACCCCTTCGTGCCTCGGAAAGCACGTTAAGCCGTTGGTCCCGGCTGTCATTCGTGGATCTTTGACAGTCGTTACGGTTCATCAGAAGCCTGAAAATCTGACAACCAGTCTTACCAAGGGGTATCGTATTACCCAGTAATAGGGTTGTGGAGGTCAGATAGGCAGTCGCTCCATGTAAAATACTGGTATTCAGCTGCATCCGGTTAGACTGGAAGCCGACCCCAATATAGTTGGGAAAAGGCAGGCAGATGATGAATAATGACATCATTATTATCATCACAAATAAATTCAACCTTTTTGAAGTACATACTTTAAAAAGTTCAGGAGTATATAATAGTACTCGCAACCTGCGTGCACGTATGACCAGATCATAGTTATAAAAGTAAATGAGGCAAAAATAATATGTAATAGTTTCTGCCTACCTCAATAGAAAAAAATATATGAGTTTATTTATGCGCATAATGCAGCAACTTCGTCCGTTTACAGGAGGTCAGATAGGCAGTCGCTCCATGTAAAATACTGGTATTCAGCTGCATCCGGTTAGACTGGAAGCCGACCCCAACATAGTTGGGAAAAGGCTCGGCAGATGATGAGCATGTATCAGAAAGCTGTGGTCATATTTAAGGGTGTGGCCATCAAATCCACACTGAACAACTTTCTCCATGGGACCAACATCGTAATCGCAAAAGAATAATCAGCTATCCCATTCATTTGGGTCGAGTAGGTGTTGAAATTTTGTATAGGACAGTTGATAATTTCTCTCATAGAGAAAGTTGTTGATGGTCACACCCTTAAATGTAACCTGTTTCTGACACATGCCGGACAGGGTTGACGGGCATTATTTAGGTATTGTTTTCAATTAGTGCATTTTAATTTCTAACTCACTTCCCTTGCAGTTGCTAAGGTTGAAAGTCAACTACGTTGTCCCTGCTCACTACGGTTTAAACAAGTATTTATGAGTAGGTAATTAGTCATTATTGTGTATGGGGCCGTAAATGAACATTGAACGAATGAAACACTTTCAACCTACATATTGTTGTAGGTATTCTAAACAAGTTTTACTATAAACAACAGCAAACAGTTACAATACAAGACCTTATAATTGATTTAACAACATCAAGTTTTGGTAATAATATAGGTATAACCCACAGGAAGACATAAAAGTTAAACAGTTAATTATTTCAAACAATTCGGAGCGAGTTGTGACAGTCAAACAAAGTTGTTTGTTTGAATGAGTACTTATACATGTACAAAAGAATATCCTACGACTTCTAACGTTGTTGATATTCTACTCCAGTTTCTCTTGTTTCGTCAACATTATACAGAATTACAGAATCAGACGCTGTAATGAGCAAAATTTGTCGGCAACGCGCGAATACTCTATTTTCAAGAGTCTTGGAAAATTTAAGCTTATATTTTAGGTTATATTAACTTGACAAACCCCTATGTTAAAATTTAGACGCAACGCTATGCTTCTTGCAGGATATAACAATAACACGTTAGATGTTCTGATACTACATTGTGATCTGACCAAGACAATTTCTGGACTTTAAAAGAGACTGTGACCTCTGAGTTTGTTTCAGTGTTTTTTCTCAGAGTAGATAGGAAACATCGACCTTATCTTTAGACATAATAAATTAAAGTCGCTTTTCGTGACTGTCTGTGTTGTTCTTCTAAACTGGGCAACAGATCTTGATGCGTTTGTCACCATCATTTAGAAAATATATTCCAGCAGACTTACGTGTATCATGATTATCATTATCAACCTATAACGTTCCCACTGCTGGGACACAGGCCTCCTTTCTGTGAGAGGGGCTTATGTGTATTTTTTTTTTGCCTATACTGTCCCACTGTTGGGCAAAGGCCTCCCCCAAATCCTTCCAGGAAGTCTTTTCCCGCGCCACATCGAAGCAGCCCTCGCGGTACGCGTCCAGATCGTCTCGTCATCTCTTTCGGGGCCGGCCCCGGCGGCGCCGTTCATCTTCAGGCACATAAAAAGTTTGTTTCATATCATTTTGGCTTGCATGTCGAGGAGTCTCCATTTAGGTACAGCAATGCCTGTAGTTGAAGGCTTCGCTCTTCCCTTACATTATAAACAAATAGGTAAGTAACAAAAAGGGGAAAAAAAGAGAGACAGAGTATACGATCAATTGTATAAGAGCGTGAGTGTGTTTGTGTGTGTGTGTGAGAGGGTGTGTTTGTGTTTGTGTGTGTGTGTGAGAGAGAGAGAGAGAGAGACAGATTTTGAGTGACTCTATATCATTTATTATTAAGTGACCCGTTGCAAAAGTAACTCTGTATCATCATAATTTAAATTGTGTAGCCATAATTATTAATTTTTTCTGCATTCAAATTTTTTCTTATCATAGATATATAATAAGTTTATTGATTTTGTTGTATAAAAAGGCTGACCATTTTTTATATTGTCTGCTGGCAAATTCTGTTTTAGTTGTAGGAACGTTTACTATGCAGTGTTAATTTCTCTTTTCTAGTATTTTAGGATCTTAGGGTGTCTCTTTGTGCATTTTAAGGATGAAAAGAAGGATGTACAACTTTCTCACTGACAGCAGATTACATAATTTGTGAAGCTCTTCAGTGGAAAATATTCTTTTGTTCAAGTACATCACCTAAGTATCGCTCTTACAGCGCGTTCCAACTCTAGAAAACTAGATTTCGTTGCTCCATCCCATACAGTTATGCAATATACTAAAACAGACTGGACCAAAGATACACAAATTTCATTTAATAGATTTCTTTGATTATATTTATTTTCATTAGTTTTATTTTTATTCACATTTATTCTCCTTGGTACAACACATCTCAGCTCTTTGAAAATCCAGATGAGTTTTCGTACTCTACTCATGACTTGTTCCAGTTGAGGATACCAGGAGAGACGCTCGTCACTCCCAGATATTTTGTTTGGGTAACTCGTTGGATAGTAGGGCTATTGCAGCAAGTTCCATCGGTAGTAATGTCGCACGTGTGGATTCTTGAATTCAATTCTTTATCTGATTGAACCTGATTATAAAGAAAGAAGTCAGGGAACACCTGGATGAGACTCGCACATACCAGGGAAGCATGGTACAAACAGGAGGAGGCTTATACTCAGCAGTTGGTGAAACAGGGCTGCCAATCAAAAAAAAAACAAATAAAAATAATAATCAATATCAATATAATAATAATAATCAATCATTTGATAAAAAATTTCTCGATGTTTTATCAACTCGTAAAAACCAAGCGAAAAGGTCCCACGTCTAGAATGTATATTCATTATTTTTATTAAAGTGGGTAATTAGAAATTCAGAAATATTTGAAACAAATAAAATCTGTTTGATCAAACGAAGCCTAGTATAAAATAATGTTTTTGACGTGTAAAAGTGTTTGTTTCAAACCCACTGCAAGTTTTGACAAACAACAATAAACCTCAAAAAAAAAAATTGTTTTTCATAAACAAATAAGTATCATTGATACTTTACATCACTGCGTTTAATTTTCAACCAACGTAAACAACTCTTGTGTATCTGAATACCGCAAACTGTTCCGAGTAATCAATCGACATCAGACTTGTAAACAAAATAATTACACGCAAATGAACTTGCGAATGAACTTGCGCACAACCGCGAATGTTTTTGTTTTGTTAAATTAACACATTAAATACTATTTTTAGAAGCTATAAATATTATATAAAGTATATAATAAAATAATAAAGAAAAAGGCAGGAGCTCATTGGGCATCAAACAATTCGTCCGCATCGCTGTCAATGGGATAAGTGCCCAAAAGGCTGGCAGCATTACCACGTTGGATGGCAATGCTGATTCTTTGGACCTTCAGATTTGTGACCAGTCACGTGAAGAGTCAACCAAACGCTTGGCGATGTCCCGAAAAATTCGATGAGCACTCGGACCCCAAGGCCCTAATGTTTCAACCCCAAACGGCTCAAACATATAACTCCCAATTAAGTACCAAATTAAACTAATTAGTACTTAATGCTCTCCGAAGCTCGATTTGACGGCGACCCTGCGTTTTTGTGAAACAGCCTTTAATTTAATTAAAAGTCCCGTTTTATCTCATCCTTGGTCCTTTTGGGGTCCATTGGGGTTTTTCTATCTGGAATTTGTCAGTAGCAGCCTGGAGCCTGGATCTGTGCCCGGTCGATGGCAGTAGACTCGCCCCCTATTTACATGGGATTTCAACATGTAAATAGCTGGAAATAGCTGTAATATAATTTCATACCTGGTGAAACGTGGGTGTCCTATAGATATACCTCTGCTCAACCCTTCGGGGAAATAAGGCGTGATGTTATGGTTGTGTTACGTAATTTAAAAGGAAATTGCTTTAGTGTTCTTAAAATTGTTCCTGACACGCCATTTCTTAGACAATCGTTACAATTCACAATTCATAGAAAACAAAGATTTATCATACCCTTTGTACATTCTGAGAAACCATATTCATCCTAACTTTACATAATACTACTAAAAATTGCTTATCATGAACAAAATATATGGACCGCCTACTACACGAAGAAAAATCCATTAGTACTTCACTTTCCTAAGTAATTTTGTACACTCGCTTCAGAGTAGACTGTGCCTTAGCTAGTTGTATTTTTATTTTAAGGGGAATGCGCTGACGTAGTCCGTGAAATTCAATTTTTGTTTCTTGTGCATCAGACGGGCAATTCTCGTATTTGAAGAACGTGGTGAACGCTCTTCAAATACGAGAATTGCCCGTCTGACATACTGAGATCTGAGGGGCAGTTCTCGTAATTTTAAGAACGTTCACAGTCTGATCTCAGACTCAATCTGTCAACAAATACCTGTAATTTCCCTACATTTTTGACATTGATTGTCGCTGAGATGAGATTGCGACTGGATTTTGAACGATTTTAATTACGAGAATTAGCCTTCCGGTTGGTTGGCTGGGTTGTAAGTTAATCAAAATATAATTCGCGACAGGAACGAATATGTATTAATAGTATAGTAAAATCATTCTAACTTCTCTTACGTGTAGTTCGTGGGTTCGAACCCACGAACGGGCGCTTAACATTGTGTAATTTATTTCATCACCACCACACATTTCCTTCACCGTTTTTGAGAGCAAAAATGGTAAAGGAAATCACCGTGAGGAAACCGGCATGTCATGGAACCAAATATTCGAAGACATGTGGCAACTACTAACCCGCACTGGGTCGGCGCGCCCCCTCTCACAGAGGAGGCTCCTGCCCCAGTAGTGGGAACGTTATAGGCTGATCGTGGTAATCATTTTAACTCACTAAGTTATAATTAGTAAAAAACGTAACGTATCATAAAAAAGTCATATTTGCGACCCATTTGAAACGTAAGAAGCATTTCGCGGGCTACCTCATCGAGCACCCCCCTTAACAAAGAGCAACCATTTTGCCTGTACCTTACATTACACGTTCATCATAAGGCCATAATAACTTTTATGCCTCTTTGAGACACACACAGTTTTGGTAAAAGAACCTTCATTCATTTAGTACTTTTGGAAGTGAACTAATTACATTTGTTCGCAGATCTCGCGCTTAATTTAGGCAAATTGTTTTAATGTGTTCTTGTGTTTCACAGGGTAATTTTCTTTATGAAGATAAAGCTTAGACTTTAAAGTTTTTATGAAACGGAAATAATTTGACGAAGTCGGTCTATAAAAATCTGGGGGTCTACTCCGAAGTGGTATCGGCCGAATGGATGGCCGTTTCCTGCTACGAAGTTTCCATTTGGTTCGGTTAGTCCCGATCCTACACTCCTACACTCTTTCGAATATTGACTATGGTCCCGACAAAACTGAGCCGATCCGAACTTTTTTCGCATTTTTCAATAATATTCGGTTCGGCCATGTGTCGGTCCGATCCGATCATTCGCACTTTGCATTTCGTAGTAGACCCCCAGTTCACACGGCTGTGACGACGGGACATAGACACACAATGTACACACGGCTGTGACTACGGGACATAGACACACAATGTACACATGGCTGTGACGACGGGACATAGACACACAATGTACACATGGCTGTGACTACGGGACATAGACACACAATGTACACATGGCTGTGACGACGGGACATAGACACACAATGTACACACGGCTGTGACTACGGGACATAGACACACAATGTACACATGGCTGTGACGACGGGACATAGACACACAATGTACACACGGCTGTGACTACGGGACATAGACACACAATGTACACATGGCTGTGACTACGGGACATAGACACACAATGTACACATGGCTGTGACAACGGGACATAGACACACAATGTACACACGGCTGTGACTACGGGACACAGACACACAATGTACACATGGCTGTGACGACGGGACATAGACACACAATGTACGAGAAGATTATGATCATTAGGTAATCGTTCCGCATGATCTTAATTTTCTCGTCCACTGCATAATACTTCCTTTGTAGCCTTAACTGAGTCAAGTTCATGCATAAATGTAACTGATTCATAAATTACTGCACAATTTATCATACCACCCACCCATCCCCATTTATGTTCAAGTCTCATGTAATAGGGGGCGAACCTACTGTCATCAACCGGGCGCGGGTGTTACTAGAGACCTCTGCCTAAACCCTTCGGGGATTACAGGTGTGTTATTATGTTGAACGTCATACCAAAAACCGCACTCTACATCCTAGTTCTTTCCACCCCTCATAGGTACATACTTTTTTATTCACAGCCAAATCCATGACATAGTGGAGCCTCTCAGTGTCGCGACTACATACATATGTAGCTCGGAATAAAGAATAATTTAAACATTTTTCGACTAAAAATATAACTTCGTCGTTCTACGAAGGATAGGCGAAATTTATTTACTTTCTGTACCATTACACGGTTTGATGGGGCGACGCGGCGTGAATGGAACAGATATCTGGGACCTTAAAAAAATAATTAACTCACAAGTCACGTCTAGGATGAAAAATAATTTGAGCTGAGGTAGGTAGTTATGTAAATTGAAGTGTTGGTCATGAAAGATACGATGTCTTCAAATAAGCTTCATCCCAAGGTCGAAATAGCTTTTAATTTTTTTGGACATATTTAGGAAAGTTAAAGTGAAGGTATTAGTTTCACCTTAAAGCACCTAATAAGTAACGTCCGTAAAAGTTTACCTCTGTCCATGAGAATTTTAAATCGCTTCAATCATTAAACTGATTTTTTTTTAACGGAATATCACATGTTTATTAACAACCCACAATAAACGAGGAAACCCTTTTCATCACGGCGAATTGTATGGTTTAATCCAGAATGAAAACATCTCATCACTCACAATACCAATAATTTGAGTGAAAGTTTAATTTCTTGTTAAGACCTTTGGAATTCTATGGCGTATTTCCGGGTCTTACATACCTACGTTTTCAAAAGAAACACATCCATGACACAAATATTTCTCCAAATAAATACCTTTAATCCCAACATCACCACAACACCCATTGTTATTCAAAACCTTTTAAACATAATATATTTCAAAGGTATCAATCGTTCTTGACCCCAAATTCGGAGCATTTCTACCAACCTTTGTAAACTAAACCTAAAGCTCTACTACTCAAGGTGCGTATTAGAATAATAGTTGGTCTTGTGTTTCGAACAATCGGTTACGTCGAATATACCTCTTCCTGAGACTTTCCTTTAACATAACACTTGGTTGGATAAAGTGATGTCGGAGGAAAGTTGTATCTTTTTATACGTAGCGTAAACAATAGCCTAGGGGGGTGGGAGTAGTGGATAGGGTAGCGAATAACCGACGCTGTTGATACTTCGATGATATGAGTTAGAAGGGCTCGTGAGACGGTGACGTGTTGTGAGATAGGCAGCTTTGCCTAAAAGGTAGTTTATTTGCGTTTATAAGGAACTTTATATGTCAAATATTTTTCCAGATACATTTTAAATAGCGTATCTGTCTGTTCCGATATCTATAATTTAGGCTATGTGGAAATTAACAAACTCTCTAATTTATTCTAGTGTTTTCTAGGTAAAGTGCTACGAAATTAATTTTAATTAGATGCGAAAAATAATTGAAGATGTTTGTTCGTAATTTAGTAGTCCTTTTAATTATGCAATTTACTTAGGTAAGTAATTATTTTAAGTCATAAACTTAAGTGCCATTAGCAAACGAAGTTATCTTCAATTAATAAAAGCTGCAATGAATTAAAAATAATTTGTTAAGGTAAAAACTAAATTTTTTTAAGGGCCTCACCTTTTATGCAAAATTCAAACAATAAAAATACAAAACCTAATTTTTAAAGATGGATGGATGTTACTCATTTCTTTACTGAAATAATTTTATGTGGTATCTTTAATAAAAGGACAAACAAAAATTATATCTATGTAAATAAAGTTATTTTTATGCACATCTTTGCTAACCGTGTATTTTTAAATTAAACCTAATATTAATTTGAAGATACTGACGCCATGCAGCATGTGCGAAGATATAACAATTTATATTTTTGTATTTTCTCATTTATTTCTTCTATTTGACGAGAGGAACCTACCTTTCCTAGAAAGATGCATGAATTAATGCGCTACAGTGTGGTGCTACATTGCCACATGCGAATGACGCATCCCACTGACGTCACGCAAAATCCTGCATCGCGCAAGTATAGTTTGCCGCGCAACTAGCATATACAAGTATATACAACGTCCCGACATCAATCGTCGGGTAGTATCCCACCAGACACAACACCCGTCTGATCGGAGGATCTTCTCTTATTTGTGGAGGATGAGTAAACTTCACACTTTGTTCCTCATACCTCTATGATAGCATCCAAATAATTCAATTCGATTTAAACTTTTGTTTTTGCCCTGAAAATCCCTCACTTTGTTTAAAAAAGTCATCACGATTTCTCCAGAATGTTTCAATCAAGTTTTTAAAATATTCATTCTTTATGGCTCCGCATCGGCCATTGTTTGTCAAAACGTGACCACAGATCTGTATGCTGCTATTTACTCTACAAATATTTTACAGCCTCCAATGTATTTGTACCATTACGAAGGAATTATTAAAAAAAAAAATGTAATCCTTTATGATGATAATCAATTAACCGGTTTAATGCCGTTGTCCAAACCAATTCCAAACAGCAGCGCAATGCATCACCTAATTACCTATACTACTTATAATTATATCTTCATACAGTCCACTTAGTTTAACCTTACCTACACATTTGTAAAAAAACCAGTATTAAATCAAATTTTAAAGAGTCCACACGTCTCCTTATTAGTGAAACAACCCACAAGCGAAACTACACCTTATCGCCCTGAACATTTGGTCCAAATCGAGACGGATTATTAGCACCGGCCGGCCACTGCGAGCGAGCCGTGAGAACAATAGGCGCCCGCATTCCACAGCGATAAGGAATAGTCGAAGATACTTTGAGTAATTACTACATTATTTGTGAATTTGAGTGTGTTCTGCAAACATTATGACTTCGAATATTGGGATTGAGGAACTTCTGGTGTATCAAAGGGAGCTACTAGACAATTTGAAAAATGCTGAGAAGAACTACAAAAAGTCGCCTAAGGATAGAATAAAACGAACTTATTTGGAAACGAGGCTAGAAACATTAGAAGAACTATGGACTAACTTTAAGGAGGGACACAAACGAACTATTTTAAAGCTTAGTAAAGACGATGACAAGGAAGATTCTTATTTTGAAGAAAATATGTACGAACAGTTCGAAGAGACATACATACAATATAAGTCGAGTTTAAAGGAAGCTCTTCAACCGTTTTTGGATTCATCTAAGCTTCAATTCCCTACGTGTCCGCAAATATCGACGCCGATTGACGGTACACAAACGCCGTTCAATTACGATGTTAAATTACCTCGTATCCAGATACCCACATTTAGTGGAAAATATGAGGAGTGGCAATCGTTTTATGACTTGTTTTGTTCGCTTATACATAGTAATAAGTCGTTATCACCCGTACAAAAGTTACAATACCTTAAGAGCAGTTTGTCTGGAGAACCAGAAGTATTACTACGAAATTATTCTATCACGAATGCAAATTATGAGGAGGCGTGGAATGAACTAGAGAAACGATACAATAACAAGAGATATAATACTAACGAGATTTTGAGAAAATTATTTACACAAAAATCGATACAAATAGTTGGGGCGAGTTCTATCAAACAATTACTTGACACAACTTCGACCTGTTTGATGGCTTTGAAGAACATGGATGTGAACATTGATGCTTGGGACCTGATCATCAATTACTTAGTGCTGTCAAAATTAGATTCCGAATCGGTAAAAGAGTGGGAACAACATTTGAGCATGAATAACAACGAAATGCCTACTTGGCCAGAACTACGAGATTATCTGAGTGCGAGATTCCGGTCATTAGAAATGATGGATGGCCATAAACCAAGAATGGTGCAATCTAAGCCTGTCGCCAAGCCTAAAACCTTTCATTCGAACATTATCAAGGAGGAGAAAAAACACGAAGTGAAATGTGCGTTATGTAATGAAGGACATTACGTATACCATTGCAAGAAGTTCGGAGATATGTCTCCTAAAGAACGACAAGACTTTGTTCAACGGAGTAAATTGTGTTTCAACTGTTTAGCGCCATCACATTCCGTAATGAGGTGTCGACAATCAGCGTGTTGTCGGAAGTGTGGACGGCGTCATCACTCACTTCTACATTTCGAGAGAGGAGTCAACACCGAGAAAGCGAGTGAGGATGAGTCTACATCTACAGGTACTGTGACCGAGACACAGAGAGGTAAGCCTAATACTTTGTCTAATGATACACACATTGTAACCAACTTTTCTAGAGAGACTTTTCATACAAACAGTGTCCTGTTAGCTACTGCAGAAGTGTTAGTGGATAGTAGGAATGGTTGCAAATATATACTTAGAGCATTGTTAGACCAAGGGTCACAGGCATCATTTGTAACGGAGGCGACAGTTCAGTTACTTAACCTTACGCGTAAATCTGTAAGTGGTTGGGTGTCAGGGGTGGGAGAAGAACAAACTAGAATTAAACACATGGTTTCACTCACAGTGAAATCACGCTATAATTCCCAGGCATTTGTTAGAGTAAATGCGTATGTATTGCGTTCATTAACGACACTTTTACCTAATACTAACCTTGATGCTCCTGAGTGGTCAGATATAACAAACTTAGAGTTGGCCGATCCGGGATTCACTACCCCAGGTAGAATTGACATTTTACTTGGCGCTGAGATATATAGCGACGTTATGTTAGACGGCGTGATTAAACACCCTAAGAGTAAATTATTAGCCCAAAATACAATCTTAGGTTGGGTGTTATCTGGTAGGATGTCACAAGAGTCTACCTCAGCAAGAGGACACGTAACAAGTTTGCATGTGCAACACAAAGAAGACGATCTACTGAAACTATTTTGGGAAGTGGAAAACGAACCAAACATAATACAAAAAAGACAATCAGAAGAAGAAAGGAGATGTGAGGAGTTTTATGAGGCTACCACGGTTAGAGACGAGAACGGAAGATTTGTAGTCAGGCTGCCATTTAAAAAAGAAATTCCAGAGTGTCAAAACGGTAGATTAATGAAAATAGCGGCTAAGAGGTTTGAATACTTAGAGAAAAAGTTAGCAAAAAATAATAAACTGCGTGAAGAATATCATAAAGTAATAAACGAGTACATACAGTTAAATCATATGGTTGAAGTTGATTCTACAGACATTATTAATCCCACAGCTGTCTATCTTCCGCACCACGCCGTAACAAGAGAAGATAAGGATACTACGAAGCTTCGAGTTGTCTTCGACGCATCGTGTAAAGGAATTAATAACGTTTCCTTGAACGACGATCTTCTTATTGGCCCTAAACTGCAGCAGGACTTACGACACTTACTGATGAGATGGAGAGTTCACAAAATTTGTATTACTGCTGACATTATAAAAATGTACAGAATGGTTCGGGTCGCAGAAGAGGACACAAACTATCAGAGAATATTATGGAGATTTAAAGAGAACGAGCCAGTTAAACACTTTAAATTATTACGACTAACATTCGGAACAGCATGTGCTCCCTATCTTGCAGTTAAGTCATTACAGAGACTAGCTGATGATGAACAGGTGAAGTACCCAGTTGCAGCCAAGATAACGATGAATGACTATTACATGGACGATTTGATGACGGGATGTGAGACAGAAAACGAAGCGATAATTATATACAATGAAATGAACAAACTGATGAACTCAGCAGGGTTCGACCTTCAAAAATGGAGTAGCAACAATGAAAACGTGTTGAAGTACATCGGAGAACACAAACGAATCGATCATGAAGTTCCGCTCAAGCTCAACAGCCTAGTGAAAGTACTTGGTGTGACTTGGAATCGTCTTACAGATAATTTCGAATATACCATCAACTTACCGGAACCTAAACAGTCAATTACTAAACGTCAAATCCTGTCGGAAGTAGCTAAACTTTACGACCCTTTGGGGTGGATAGCTCCTGTTGTTGTTGTTGCAAAAATGATCATACAAAAATTATGGAGGTCAGGTCTGGAATGGGATGATGTTGTACATGGAGAGCTGTTAGAAGAGTGGTTACATTACAGAGAGAATTTGATACATATTAAAGGAGTAAGTATACCGAGATGGTTACACTACTCTTCTACAGCTAGGACAGAGCTGCATGTCTTCGCAGACGCCTCGCAACTGGCATATGGAGCAGCAGTATACATGCGTGTTGTTGACGAAAGCGGAGTGTACGTTAATCTCATTTCTGCTAAGACCAGAGTCGCCCCTATTGAAAAACAGCTTTCAATACCAAGGCTAGAACTATGTGGCGCAGCATTGGCAACAAAATTAATTTTCGAGATATCTCAAGTGATGAATATACCTAAGACTAACTTATACGCCTGGACAGACTCATCAATAGTTCTAGCCTGGTTAAAGGGTGGGTCCAGTCGATGGGCTACATTTATAAGCAATAGAGTTTCAGAGATACTGAATATCTTAGATTATGACCAGTGGAGACATGTTGCTACTGAAGTGAACCCGGCAGACTGCGCGTCGAGAGGACTTCAAGCGTCAGATTTGTTAAACCATACGTTGTGGTGGAACGGACCAGATTGGCTGTCTTCACTACACATACACTTGAGTACAGACGATAATATTGAGGACACAAGAGAGGAGGAGAGAGTTAAGGTACTAAATGCCTCAATAAATACAGAAGAGGATTTTGTTTGGGCTAAGTTTTCCAACTTAACAAAAATGTTGAGAATCATATCATACTGTAGAAGATTGATAAATCTAAAACTACCTAAGGAAACTCGACAAACATTCACTAAACATGTAACTCTGAAAGAAATAACTGAAACGTTACAGATGTGTATAAGACAAGTTCAGAGTAAGGAATTTATACAAGAAATAAAACAATTAAAATCTAACGGATGTGTACCTAGAAGAAGCAAACTCCGATCTCTTTGTCCGATTCTTGATGAGAATGGAATATTAAGAGTCAGCGGACGTATACAGCAGTCTCAAGCACCGTACGATACACAGCACCCTATAGTATTACCGGCTAAGAGTCATCTTAGCAGATTAATAATTAAAGATGCTCATAAAAAGACAATGCACGGTGGACCACAAATAATGCTAAATTATTTAAGGTCAAAATATTGGATACAGAGAGCTAAAGACGAAACAAAACGATGTTATCGCGAATGTGTCACTTGTACTCGTTACTCTGCGAAGAACACCACACAGTTAATGGGTCAACTACCAGAGGTGAGAGTCAAACCTAACAAGCCCTTCAGATCGGCTGGAGTAGACTACGCGGGGCCCATTAATATTAGATTTTCGCCAGGTAGAGGAGCAAAATCCTATAAAGGATATATCTGTTTATTTGTTTGCATGGTGACCCGAGCAATTCACCTAGAAGCAGTGACTGATTTGACAGCAAAGGGTTTCATCGCAGCCTTTAGGAGATTTACGTCAAGGCGAGGACACTGTCACGACCTTTACAGTGACAACGGCACTAATTTCGTTGGCGCTGACAAGCAGTTAAGAGAAATGTTTGACAAAGCCAAGTCATTGATACCCAGTGAGATAGCCCATTTGTTAACCCTTGAACGTACTACGTGGCATTTTATACCCCCGCATGCACCTAATTTTGGAGGTCTGTGGGAAGCTGGGGTGCGCAGTACAAAGACACACCTAAAACGAGTAATCGGGGACACTACACTAACCTATGAAGAATTGTCTACAGTGCTAGCGCAAGTAGAGGCTTGCCTCAATTCGCGACCAATAAGTGTTCTAAATGACGACCTCAATGATCCTCTCCCACTGACCCCAGGTCATTTTTTAGTTGGTGAGCCGTTACTGAACTTAGCCGACGAGAATTACACGCAACCTAATATTACTTACCATGAGAGATGGCGACTAACACAAAAAATGGTCAACGATTTCTGGAACAGGTGGCACAAAGAATATCTTTTTAATCTTAATCAAAGGTACAAATGGAATACAAAGAATGCTGAACCAGAAATCGATGACGTAGCTATTTTAAAAGAGGATAATATTCCACCTAGTAAGTGGATAATGGGTAGAATAGTAAAAAAGCATATGGGTCCTGATAATATAACTCGTGTCGTGTCAATTAAATGTAAAAATGGTATTCTTAAAAGACCTGTGAGTAAAATATGTGTCATAAACAAATCTAACTCTGTTGAAACGCACGTTGTTTGATGTTAGATGTGTTTAATTGAGTATGATACTTAGAACTACATAAGTAAAAATTGTAAAATGTTTAAAATACCTTACTTACCCTAGATAAGATTTTTAAATCTATGCTAAATATTGTGTATAATGTATACTTACTTACCTGTGTTAACGTTGTAACTTTAAGCTATATTATAATTTAATATGAGGCGTTCTGTACGCTGATTCGAAAAAATATCTTTAACTATAAGATATTACGGTGGGCGGTTGTACGTTAAATGTTTCAATGAAAACACACTTCCTGTAATTAATTTAACCTGAAAATTCTGTAATTATATAATTATCGCCCATCAAGTAAGAATTCTTAATTAGTTTGTTACTTTGTCTTGTTTAATGCGTTGGTTGCTGGTTGTACTTTGAAAGGTTTATATTACTAGTATCAGATCCAATTGTTATTATTTGTTTTTAGTTACCAACGTTAAAGAACTGCGTTCTTTGGTGGGCGGAATGTCCAAACCAATTCCAAACAGCAGCGCAATGCATCACCTAATTACCTATACTACTTATAATTATATCTTCATACAGTCCACTTAGTTTAACCTTACCTACACATTTGTAAAAAAACCAGTATTAAATCAAATTTTAAAGAGTCCACACGTCTCCTTATTAGTGAAACAACCCACAAGCGAAACTACACCTTATCGCCCTGAACAGCCGTAATTACAGAAACAATTACAAGTCCATTGTTTCTCGCGTGGATCCACGTTCATACAAAGGGTTAATGATATTATAAACTCAAACTCAAACTCAAAGTATTTATTTCAATTAAACCAATTACAGGCACTTTTGAATTGTCAAGGGGTCGGACAGTCAGAAAAATGAAGCTAGTTGCCCATGCCAAAGCGTAGTAGGTACCTATGGAGAAGAACGGGCAAGAAACATATATTTAGCGGAATTAAAATTTGCTATCGTGTTTTACCTACGTGACAAGATAGCTTATATCTCTGTTTTTTTTTTTTTTTTTTTCACAAACAGCCAAACCCGGAACAACTACTTGTAGGTCATTACAACTATTTGTTCCGTGCGAGAATCGAACCCGCGACACGCAGCGCAGCAGTCAATCGCTTAACCACTGCGCCAACCGTGCCGTCAAAACGTCGTATTTAACCAGCAGGATGGCTGGTAGCAGCTGGATGTGAGTTGCCGAAAATAAAGATGAAGGACGTGCAATAGGCAGGTAGCTCTATGTCCAGATGTCCAGCAGCGGACTGCTATAGGCTGGTGATGATGAGTACCGGGTCCAATCAAAAGCCAAATTCGGTATAATTTAACTCGGAATTTTTCAAATTGATGATAATTGATACTACTTATTTTTATTTTTACACCATGTCGGGGGCTATAAACTCTTCAAGCTGACTTCTTCTATTTTTACACCGACTTCAAAAAAGGAGGAAATCTCAACTCGATTTAATTTTTTTTTATGTTTGTTACCTCAGAACTCCGTTATTTATAAGCCAATTTGCAAAATTCTTTTTTATTTGTAAGGATATACTTTCAGATTAGTCTATAGAACTTTCATCAAGACGGTTCAGTACTTTGGTTTTTAAACCAAATTAGTGGTAAAAACTACAACATAAAAGTGAAAAATAAAAAAAAATTGCAAAAAAAAACAACCGACTTCCAAAAAAGACACTACAAAGTGAAAAATAACTTTCATTTAGGAAGTCTGTGGCAAACAACGAAAATGCGGACCCAACGACGCCAACTTTTTTTTTTGCAAAAATGATTTTTCTATTCTTCTGAATATGAAATAGTTTTTGTCTCTAAAAATGCCATTAACATAAGAAACGTTTGCAGAGGCCGTTTGGCAGAGCCAACCGGACAAAATCTCTGTAGTACTTAGGTAGGTACCTACTAGTTTATTTAAAACCACCTTCCACGTATATCTACATATTTTTACTTTGAGATACTTTTTAAGACGGAATGAATTTTGCAGCACTTCTTTTGACGTCACTACGTCAGCTGCAGAAGTGCTGAGAAATTCATTTTGGGTGCATTTTACGGAAACGCTAACCCCCGCTCTATTCCTGGAATTTCTATGAAAATATACAACTACAAACCGACCTTAACGTAGTTGGGAAAAGGCTTGGCAGATTGGTTGTATTTATATACAATTCTAGTAATGGTAGAATAAAATTTATTTCAAAGGTGTCAGTATCGAGTCTGTTTAAAGACTCATAAGATTCATAGACGACTCCTTAGAGAATAAATGTAATGCTGTTCCACAAACGATGGAACACTTAAAATCCTGTCAGCTGCACGTTACAGGAACTGACGGACACTAGTGATGGCCAAACATGTAGCCGAGTCTTGAGCCGAGTCCTTTTAGATTGTCATCCACACGCTAAGAAGAAGAAGTCTTCGAGTCGAATCGAGTCTTTCAAAGTCAACCAATTATGGCTTGTATGGAAATAGATGACATGCTGTGACCTAGAATAAAATTAGGAAAAGGGGCAAAAGGATGATGATGATATTATTATTGCTTAAGATTTGCAGCAGCTCAGCAGCCTTCATATATGGAGTAGAGGTGGTCCAGTGGTATCGGCCCCGGCTGACGAGTTGTAGGTGTTGAGTTAGAATCCAGTCAGGCACTTTACTTTGTATATTTAATTTCATCACCACTGCTATCAAAACCGCGAAGAAAAATATCGTGAGGAAACCGTTATGTCCTAGGATCAAAAAAATTGAAGACATGTGAGATCCACTACCCGCACTGGGCCCGCTTGGTGGATTATGACCCACTCCCTCTCACAGAGAGGAGGCCTGTGTCCCAGCAGTGAGAACATATGCGCTGATTACGCTCTTTGTTAGATAAAAGGAAAAAAATCTCCTTAACCATCAACATAACTAGCACACCTATTCTCACACACACACACACACATACAAACACACACACAATAACGCACACATATAATTCCGTCTCTACGTATTAATTATGTAATTTGTCTTTTATGAATGTATGTATTTATTGTATGTATGTAGACTACAAGTACCTGTATTATTGTCTCTCCTTTCTCCTTTAATCCACCCAAAAGTTATCTTTAATAGATCGCTCTTAGCGATAAGATCGCCCCTTATAAAATTTCTACATTTATATCTACAGATATAAATATAGAAATTTTACAAGGGGCGATCTTATCGTACTTACGTATTTGCGTATTTATGGTGTACATAATAAGGACTATTCTATCTATCTAATTGCGGCAAGGTCAACGATCTGGCTGACACATTTAGGCACCATTGCGTGCCAATACAACTATTAATTATGGATTCACAAACACAGGAGTCAGTTTGCGGTGAGCGGGATTGGTTGTAGCACGCCAAGCACGGTTAGCACGCTGAATTACTTGCATGCAAATTAGCGATAGGCCGAGAACGCTCGCAAATTGGCATTAATCGATTCACTCGGTATACATTCATAGACGCTCTATTTGGACGAGATACTTAATTAATATGGGATATTGATCTGCTTGATATTTCTCACCCGATCACTTAAAGCCAGTCTAATCTGTAAAACTCACCGTGAAAACTTAGGCGAATTGCACTCGGAGTGAGCTGTCAATAGTGTGAATCCCTAGCAATAGGTTGAATGACAGCTCACTTCAAACTCACTTCACCTAAGTTTTCACGGTGAAATTTGTACAGAGTACTTAGATCGGCTGAAACTAGAATAAGTTCGTTTTAAATGTTATACTATTCAATATTGACGTCAAACGTCACGCGGTGTCGTGAGTTTGACGTACGTTATGGAGATTCTGGTCTTAAGGTAAAGATTAGTAGGGTAAGGATGAGAGGTATATCGATTACTTGTGTCATCTACTTTTTTTTTTTTTTTTGTAGATGAAGTAATATCACAACATAGATTAGGAACTTTCACTGACAATTATATGTTTCTGGTTTAATAGTTACAAAAAACTTCACACAATATTCTGGTTCATTACTTACCCCGCTCCAAAGGATTTTCATGTAATCCATGATCGCAGGTATTATGTAAACGGTGTTGTTAACTTGCGCTGTGCAAGACTCTGTCGAGCTATGCCAACATTCATGACGAGCTCCGCCCGGGCGAAACATTATAATAAGCGATACACCGTGTTACATGCACGAGTATGCAAGCTTACAAAGCCTGGATAAATATGTGGAAGGTAATAGGCAACAACATTGTAGAAAGAAGCATAATATTTGCCTATTTGTAACATTCTGTCTCGTTTGTTAGGTGAGCAGTTGTGGCCCGGTGGTAAAGGCCCTAACTTACGAGTTGTAGATCGTAAGTTCGAACCCAGAGAGGAGCTTTACTTTGTGTAATATATTTCATCACTATTGTTCTAAAAAACGGTGAAGGAAACCATCGTGAGGAAACCGGCATGTCCTAGAACCAAAAATGCGAAGACATGTTATCAAGAGTCTTCGAATTTTTCTAGGACATGCCGGTTTCCACCACGTAGGTCCTCGTAGGTTACTGGACAAACGAAAAAGTTAAGCAGTGATTAGAAACCATACATTTTGACGTTTAAAAGTCGCTTAGCTTTAATCATAGTTTATAAATATAGATAATTTTTATGTGAAGAATAGTTATGACAGTTTAACATATTTTGTACACAAAAAACTGTCAAACCGCAATATTAATTCCTGAGATAAAAGCGATCTGACTATTGAAAAATCAGCCCTTAATCGATAAGCCACTGTACAAATGAATATTCTAGAACCTTTAAAAGTAACACTTAAGTATACCTACATATATAAAGTCCCGCCTTTTCCCCGTTTACTATTCACTGATTACTGTATCTACCATCAACATGTAAATAAAACCAATACACCTTTAAATACGAAACCACTCCAGTAACAAAAGCACTACCAAACTATTCACCACTTAGTAATGATAAAGCCATCAAGTGATAACAAAGGGAAACCCAGCGGTAATGGTGACGTGCAAGGGGAGTGTGATTAATCAACGTGTGTTGTGTCTTCGAATAAATTATAACATATATAACACATACACAACATATAACACATTAGCTGGTTAATTTGTGTGTGTATCAGTGGCGAAGGGTTAATACAAGACGATTCCCATCGGTTTACGTTTTAGAAATCCCATCTCCCACTGGTCCACCGTTCATGATTTCAAAGTACAGACGCCATCACATCAAGCTTTTATTTATTTTATTTTTATTTTTATTTTATTTATTTTTATATCAACCTTACAACTATCATAACAGGCCTAACCTAATGCGACAGTGTAGTTATCCACTTAAAATTAACTTATTTAACCTAAAAATATACCTAACAACAAATAACATAACTTTTTACCTTACATAACTAACTATATTTGATAAAACTCTTGCGAATTCACTCAAAGAGCACGAAAAAATATCCAGTCTCTCATGGACTTCGATCACTACACGGATTGTTCGGGTGAGGGGTGCTGCTACAACAATCTGTCAATTTTTTTTTTAGATTTTCATCTTTATCTCTAAAGCATTAAAGTACAAAGTTGATTGGGAAAAATTGACAGTTTCGGGTAGCTTGACCTGCTGGCGTCTGTACAATTAACTTTTACGTGTTTCTAAGTATTACCGAAAAAACGCCAGCGCGCAAAGAAAAGCAATTCTTTCTAACAAAAATTCGAGGTAACCCGCGTTTCTTTAGCATATCTTCGCACTGCGATTCTTCCATCATGCGTTCATTGATATTACTTAGTAACTGAGTAGGTACCGCGCCTTTAATTCGCACTCGCAGGTAAAACATTAGAAGGCCAATTCTCGTAGTTCAAAACGATCAAAATCTAGTTGCAGTCTCATCTCGGCGACATACAAATGTCAAAAATATGTCAAAATGTAGGAAAATTAAACGTAATTTTGACAGATTGACACTGAGATCAGACTGTGAACGTTCTTAAAATTACGAGAATCGGCCCTCAGATAGGCTGCCGGCGACCGAGCTACGTTTGTTCTCTTTCTATTAAAGCGATTTTAACTTATTTATTTAGTTTAATTATTTAACCAATTATGTACCTACACACATATAGATATAAAAAGAAAAAATAAACCAGAACGGAAAAATAGGTACAGAGGTAGAGAGAATAGATAGAGGGAGAGAGAGTAGATAGAGAGATGTGGATAGCGTGTGAAATAGTAAAGGAGACAAAAAAATAATACATACAATCAAAAACAATTCACTTAAAAAACTAAACAAAAATTACGAGAATATACTAACATACATACAAATAAACATACATACATACATATAAAATAAATATCACTAGAATGATAATAATTATATCATACTCGTAGGTACTCTTTCTTCCTCGTCATAAGTGATAAAATTGCAAAATTAAGAATAAAATTTCTAGAAGAAGACGCTACGATACCGTTCTTGATGCACATTTCGAACAATGTTACTCTTCCAAAAATTTTGTTTATTTGGACTTTCATTATCTTATCTTATGCATGCGCGAAAAGTTTAAATAAATAAATAAACCGTTGGGTCTAGAAACATGAAATTTTGCACATGAGTTCCATAAAATTACGAAGGTGAGCAATATGGAGGGATATTTTAAAAAATGCACGCCTTTATGGGGATTATCAGGGGATGAAAGTTTGTATAGAGATTCGCCATTTATGTCGATGAGAAATCAAATCGGGCACACAGTTTGGTATATGTATAACTAGCTGCGCCCCGCGGTTTCAGCCGTATAAGTATCAAACCCGTAGGAATATCGAGACAAAAAGTATCTTATGCCCTAATACAGGTCATGGTCTACCCATGTGCCAAATTTCATCCATCCTTCAGCCATTTTAGCATGAAAGCGTAACAAACAAACATACAACATATTTATTCCTCAAATTTTTTGATTGCACCTACCTTTGTTTGTCTCTGCATCAGCCAAAGGTTGACTGGTAGAAAATGCCTATGGCATTAAGTCCGCCTCTGTACACTCACGTGCTTGAAGTATTAAATAAATAAATACAAAAAAAAACAAATACTTTTCTCTTTCACAGCCAATATAATTTCAGAAAATTTACTGTCACAAAATATCACATCACTCCTTTACACTATAAAAGCAACATTGTTACTAACTACACCAACAGAGGATATCGAAAATTGAATAAAATGAACCAATGTTGGTAATACAATGTTGGTTTAAAACACGTCGTCGGTCAACTGCTTTTTATTACCTACGGTCGTATACTTCAGGATACTACATTGTCGATATACATAGACGGTGATAACTCCACTGAAAATATCCTATTAGTCTTATAGTATATTTATTTTTATTAATATACTCAAAAATTGTCTTCAATTTTAGCTAGTAGTGATATTTGGTACGTTTCCTGGTTAGAAAGTTTTAATTTTTGGACACAAACAAATCCCAAAGTACTGAGGGCCTTGCCCGTGTCGATAAGGCGTGACCACATAATTAACCTATACTGTTCCCACTGCTGGGACACAGGCCTCCTCTCTTTGAGAGGGAGTGGGCTGGAATCCACCACGCGGGCCCAGTGCGGGTTGGTAGATGACATAATATGTCTACGATTTTTTGATTCTAGAACATGCCGGTTTTCTCACGATGTTTTCTTTCACCGTTTTGAGAGTAGTGGTGATGAAATTATTGACACAAAAGCCTGTCTGGGTTAGAACCCACGACCTACCACTCGTAAGGCATAACCACTGGACTACCACTGCTCCTGCTCTATAGCGTAAGGCGTGCCTAATCTTTGTATATTTTTATTAAAATTAGGGTAAATAAAAAATATAGTATTTTTTATTTACCCTAATTTTAATATCATAATCTCTCTCCTTAAACGTAATTTTTTATGTTCTTTGCACTTATTTTATGATCATTATTGTACCTATATATTTATTTATACAGATAAGTATGTGTTTCATGTATGTATGTATTTATTGTATATATTTATTTATTTTACCATTTATGTACACACATTATATAAACAGAGAAGAAAACAGAACAGAAAAAATAGGTACAGAGGTGATGCTTGTGCTTGTGTATATGTAAATAGTACATCACAGACTACCTGCAGTCTCTAAATCTATCCAAAGGTTGTCTTTAAAAAATCGCTGTTAGCGACAAGACAGCCTATTGTGTCACCCTGTAATATTTATGGTACACTTAATAAAGAGTATTCTATTCTATACTGAATTTATTGACTACCCCATCGAAAAAGTGTGGATTATGCATGATGAAAAATGTTTCTTTCTAACTATGTAGCTTTCTCTAAGCTTCCACGAACAAACTAGTTATCAAAAACTGGGATATTGATCAATGCACGTTTCGGACATGGAGCGGCATCAAAGCGGTCCCGTAGGAAATTGAAACGCCCCGACCTCACACCATTATCCCTAAGCGTATTTATGATACTCGTGTATTTCTAGTGGTATTCTAGTAAGAGGAAAAGCATCATGTTTCTTTTTTTAAATGAAAGCGACGTGTAAACGTTCCTCAGAGTGCTACACCGACTGTCCTAAGACTGTGCCTAAAAATAATATACTTTACTTGCAACCCAGCAAAAACAGAAAAGTACGACTTATCTATCTCTCTGTCTTCTCTTATCTTTTCTTTAAAAAAATTACAACGGATACAATGTTACATCGTCAGTTTTTTTTAAGATACAGGATTGAGTTATAGGATTTTTCTTCAAAAAACAATTCACAAAAATACCCAGTACTCCAAAATATTTTGTAGGCGAGGAAATCGTAGCAGGCGTGCTACGCCGTAGCATAGCGTGGGCTACGCCGTAACCGTGCTACGTTTGACGTCCGATGAACGTAGCACAACGCAAATGGAGTACGGGTTCAACTAAACTGTGTTTTTTATATAGAAGGATCGCTCCGCTACGCATCTTAGCATTTGTGGAAACGGTCGCATAGTATCGTAGCTTAACTCGCAGCATAGCTGCATAGCACATCTCTAGTGGAAAAGCACCCTTATAGCGGAAACTGCTGTAAATACGTAGTTGACACTAATGCAAAATCACCTTTAACGAGCCTATACAAGATGGCACCTCAATTCTACGCTTTTTTAGGAACCTGTAGCTTTACAGCGCTTCCCAATCAGCGTTATTGGAGCGCTGAACCTTCAGCAGAAACTTGTAGCAGTGTTTTTATCAGGTACTAATATGAAAGAACTTTAGCTGGGTATGAATTTATTTAATTTATTGGATTAAAAATTGAAGGGCTTGTGGCTAAGTAAAGACAGCCACGAGGGTCGAACGATCAGGTTAAGCTACGCTTGCCGCGGTTGGTCCGTGGATGGGTGACCATCTTTACATATCAAGACCCCTCCTTGCCTCGGAAAGCACGTTAAGCCGTTAGTCCCGGCTGTCAATCGTGGATCTTTGGCAGCTATTAAGGGTCGTCAGAAGCCCGACAGTGTGACAAACAGTCTTACCAAGAGGCATCGTATTACCCAGTAACTGGGTTGTGAAGGTCAGATAGGCAGTCGCTCCATGTAAAACACTGGTATTCAGCTGCATCCGGTTAGACTGGAAGTTGACCCCAACATAGTTGGGAAAAGGCTAGGCAGATGATATTTGATTACAAATCCTACCATCTTAACTTAACTGGAGGCTCATTTAGGTACAGCCACTAAAAAGGAAATGGAAGTCAAGTGAAGTTATAAATTATAAGGTTCAAGTACCCTCCATTCGTAAGAACGCAAGGGACCAATACGTAAAGAAACGCAATATTACAGTCGACTGCCTCCAAAGATAATGAAAAAAAGATCCTCCACACCAAAGATAAAAGTTTATATTCATTAATAGTTAGAATTAGTTTCGCGGATTTATCAGTTTGTGAGGTTAAAGAACACTTGCCGCGGTCAGTCTCTGGATGGGTGACCATTTTTGACGAGCAAACGTCGGTTTCGTTATACGTTAGCGTTAACATCTTGTCGATATGTTCGATATACATTAGTATATTTAAAATGTCGACGACAAGACGTTATAACAAAAATGCCCGAGGTTAAACTTTGGTAGTCGGTTTTAGTATAATATTTTTATCTCACGAAATGACACGCGCTTACGTTGTGTGTCGTGTTTGTACACTTGATTACCACCAAGTGTACACAGACAAAGAAGAAGAGTGGCATCACGCACACGCACGCACACACTTCCCACTTCACCATTGTCTCGGACGGCACCGAAAGCTTCTGCGCTTACACCCACAATCACGTCGTGTTTGTACACTTGGTAACCACAAGTAAAGCGCGCGACGCTTCGGGAGATAGAAATACTGTAACAAAGAAAGTCGTGAGTGGCACGAAATAGAGTTATTTCGATAGCGGTATTTTGCCGTTAATTGGATTTCTAAGGTCTCAGCCATTTTGGGTTCGAATAGAATTCGACCCTAACATTGTAGGGAGGCTAGGTAGACGACAGTAGGAGTGCCTCTAGCTAGAAAACTTTCCTTGGAATTCAGTTAAAATTAATAACAGGCAAGAGCAGGGGTGGCGCAGTGGTAACGGCCACGATTTGCGAGTTGTAGGTGATGGGTTCGAACCCAGACAGGCGCTTTACTTTGTGTAACTAATTTCATCAGCACTGCCCTCAAAACAGCGAAGAAAACCATCGCGAGGAAACTGACATGTCCTAGAACCAAAAATTGAAAGACATGTAACATCTACCAACCCGCACTGGACCCCGTGGTAGACTACAGCCCACTCCCTCTCGAAGAGCGAAGGCCTGTGTCCCAGCAGTGGGAACATTTTATAGACTGATTACGGCCATGGTTATAATAACAGGCAAAAAGTGTAGCGATTTCACTATCATACGTTTGGTAACGTAATTATGTTAAACTAGCTGACCCGGAAAACGTCATAGCGCCATAGTTTTTTTCTTTTAATTTTCTTCAATACAAACCTTGTCCTGACAATAAAAAACACAAAAAAAAAAGAATTATCCTATTTGGTGCAGTCGATCAGAAGTTATGCGCATACGTACATACATTTTGATTCATTTTCATTTATATAGAGAGATAGAAGATAGATAAAGCGTCTGCGCGACAGCCAGACAGGGTTATGCTGTTCAGAAATTTTTCATAAATCGTACAAAATATTTACAGGGTGGCAGGGTCATCGACGCGCAGCCCGTTACCATGGATTCAGCACATGATTCTGAAAATTTTCATTAGTTATTAAAAAAATCATTTGCTGAAGTCATAATTAGGTACAGTTTGCATGTCGATGTCCCTGCCAGCCTGTATAATAAGAAAGCATCGTGATATTCACAGACTAATTAAGTTATAGGTAGTTAATAAATAACAATGTTGGATTTTTTATCTATAATTTAACTATAAAATAATCAACTTTTCAGCACCATTTAACGTTTAATATTAATTACAGCAACAGCCTCTCTATAATATAATTAAAATCATACAAACTCCAATATAATATTATGAGTCCACGTAACACTAGTCAGTTTCCCTTAGTCGTCAGTTTATTTAATTTGCCAGTTTCGTTGATTAGTCAGTTTCACTGATTCGTTTGTTTTGCCGATTAGACAGTTGCGTTAACTCGACAGTTTCCAGTCTTTGCCAGTTTTCGTCGATTCGTCAGTTTTATTTAATTCGTCAGCCAAAATACAGTCGGTAGAAAACTGCACATACGTCTGCTAATTTATAATACATAGATATTACGATTACGAACGAAAAAACGATTAAGATATTTTTTTTTCGACTCAATATTATTCATCATTTTTCAAGCACACCTTGATTTCCAAATTAATTAGAGAAGCTCCGCGGTGTGACGAAGTAGAAATAATTGTGTGAGTAACCGCCCTTACAAGCTTGTTCGTACATAATTAAACTAGGCTGGGTACACACGGCAGGGAGGTAAACGAATTTTGGCTTCCTTATGCGTCTTTAAAGCTGGTTACAAACCACATTGGCTCGTCTGTCGGTTTGGCACATTTGAGGGAAAATTGTGCAAAAAGCCATGCAAATTAATCCCGATCATCCACCTGGTTTTATAAAAAGTACTTTGTGAATCACAAATTACGATTTGGACCAGTTTCAAATTGGAACTAACCGGTCTTTGTGAAGTTCTTGCCTTAAGGGGAAGCACCAGTACAAATCGACTACTTTTTTTTAAGGAGAACGGACTATATGAAGAAACAAACATAGAACTTGCCACTGAAACTGGAACTGCAAAGTCATTTAATTAAACTTATATTTTGTAAGAAGAATCCTGAAGAGAAATAAAGTATGTATCTGCAACCGGACGGCCAGCGTATTCATGAAACTTTACATAAATCTTTTGAATGGACATTGGACAGTTCCTTAACTAGGAACAATCAGGCGCAGGTTACTTAGTTACTTTCCACGTACCTAACTTAGCAAATTGGTGCATACTAATATTATATGTAAATGCGAAAAAACTTGTGTCTGTCTGTAACCTTTCCAAAAATATCACAGGCCTACAATGGTTTTCCCTTTTCATTTCTGAGTAACGTTTTCGATAGATTTTGACACGCTGATTACGAGAAAAATAGTAAAAAAAATCCTTCACGTCAGACTTTTATCTTATTTATAGTTTTAGATTTTGTTCAAAATTGGCCGGAGAGCTCCCTTTAAAAATTGATAGAAAAATATTAAACGAGTTTTATCAAATTGCTACTGCATTAAATAAATCTATTAATATGATGAATATAATCATGATTCATAATTTGCTAATCACTTCATAATTAGTATAAGAAATATGTCTTTATTGCGCTGAAAAGGGGTGATTTTAGCCTCGTTAAGTAATGAGCGTATTAAATACAGATATAACTATATTGTTATGTACAATTTTATGTCAATTCGTAGAAGAGGGTACACGTAGTTAATTATAATTATTTTTGGTATAAATACCCACACCATTTTAGAAAAATCACAGTTTCTTTGTGCACTGGACAACGCAAACTTAAAAATGTCATCACGTAATTGTTTGAATTCTCCCGATAGTTTTTGTTATATTTGTGGGAAATTTGTGACGGTAAAACAACGAGCAAGCATAACAGACTTTGTGAAGAATGTTTACTTCATGTATTTTGGACTTACCATCAGCAACCAGGACAAACCTTGGACACCTCATAAAGTTTGTACTACATGTGTTCGAGAGCTTCGCAAGTGGTCAAAAGGACAGAAGAATTCTTTCAAGATTCAGTTACCGATGCAATGGAGAGAGCCTAAAGATCATGTTCAAGATTGTTACTTTTGCTGCTGTGACATCACTGGACATAACTCCAAAAATAAAAAAGAAATTATTTACCCAAACGTAGAATCAGTTACACACGTAGTTTTCCGCGATTCGGGAACTTTACAGTCCTCGCCAGCATATATACAAACTGAAGATTTAATTAGTGACACTGAAGAATCTGACCCTAATTTCAGTCAACGCGAAGATGAGCCTCAACTTTTTTCACAAGCAGAATTAAACGATTTAACAAGAGATTTAAATCTTCCTAAAGATGCGGCTGAGCTCCTCGGATCAAGATTACAAGAAAAAAACATGCTAGCTGCTGGTACATCATTCTCATGGTACCGCAACAGAGAAAAAGATTTTCTTCCGTTTTTTGCTGAAGATCAAGATTTAGTTTATTGTAAAGACATTCCTGGCCTGGTCAAAATGTTTGACATTGAATACGATCCTAAAGACTGGAGGTTGTTCATCGATTCTTCAAAAAGAAGTTTGAAAGCAGTCCTGCTCCATAATGGAAATACATACGCTTCACTACCAGTAGGACATTCTGTCCATTTAAAAGAATGTTATGAAAATATGGAAAAGCTTTTACATAATATAGCCTACGAACAGCACAGATGGATGGTATGCGGAGATTTGAAAGTTATAAGCATGCTGCTTGGTCAACAAGGTGGCTATACAAAATACCCGTGTTTTCTGTGTGAGTGGGACAGTCGGAATAAAGCACAGCATTGGACTAAAAAAGAATGGCCACCGAGAATTGAACTATCACCTGGAACAAAAAATGTACTTCGAAGAAGCTTAGTTCCCCGAGAAAAAGTTTTACTGCCTCCTTTACACATTAAGCTGGGTATGATTAAACAGTTTGTGAAAGCTTTAAATAAAGACGGAGAAGGTTTTAAATATCTGCGTACAATTTTCCCATCATTGTCAGATGCAAAACTAAAAGAAGGCATTTTTGTTGGTCCTGATATAAGAAAATTAATGAAGGATGAAAACTTCGATGAAAAACTTTCCCATATTGAGCTGGCAGCATGGAAATCTTTTAAGGAAGTTGTGAAAAATTTCTTAGGGAACAAAAAAAGCCCTGATTACAAAGACATTGTGGCCAAAATGATAACAAATTTTGGCTTGATGGGCTGTTCTATGACCATTAAGCTTCACTTCCTGAATTCGCACATTGACTATTTTCCGGAAAATTTAGGAGCCGTTAGCGAAGAACAGGGTGAAAGATTTCATCAGGACTTGAAGGACATGGAAAAGAGGTATCAGGGAAGATGGATACCCCTTGGTAAGACTAATATTATGTCTAATGGAATTATATTTTAATTGTCATTTATTGTACATTTACATAATTTAAAAGCACACAGTCGTAAAATAATAATAATATTTACAAGTATATAAAAAGGAGGGGAAATAATCGAAGGGTATAAAAAAATTCGTCCGCATGGAAAAATGTGCCAAAAACAAAATAATTATTAGAGCCAAAATCTTGATCACATCAATAACCAACCGCAATAAAATAATAGAAAAAAATATATAGCATCGATACGACCCCATGACCCAAATACCCAATATCCATGGATGCACCAAACTGAACTTAAGTCCAGTTAATGCATATTAAGTACGCAATCAACGTCAAACATGAAATACAAACGCCACCGACTTTATTGGCGATAAAGGGACGAAATAAAAGATTCTGTGACGTCACAGTCTTAATGAAAGATTGTTTAATTAAGGGCTGATTTTTCCATCGCCAGATAAATTTTATTTGATGAATAAACTTGACGTTTGACAGTTTTTGTATGAAATAACTGTCAACATTTCAAAATTATTCCTCGAATAATGTTATCGGATGATTGAAAAATCAGCCCTAATTCAATTATACTAAAGTTTGAGACGAACAAGATTTTTGATTAGATGAATTTTAAGTGATACTTTTGTTGCTTCAATTTTGTGTTGAAGAACCATGCTTCTGGCCAATATAGAGGTATGAGGAACAGGGTGAAAGTCCACTCAACCTCCATAGAAAAGGGAGGATCCTCCGACCAGACGGGTATTGTGTCTGGCGGGCAATTGCCCAACGATTGATTTTGGGAAATTGTATCTATGCTAATTGCGCGGTAAACTCTGCTTGCGACATCTCGCAAGCAGAGTTTGTGAGTGACGCGTTGTTCGCATGTGGCGTTGTAAATACCGCTACACCAATATCTTTTATATTTAAATGTTTTGCACACCTTTAATTTGTGTATACTATGTCGCAGATGGATTGTCGAATCCGCTATTTTACAAAACCGCTAGTGGTTTTACAAAACCGCTCCGTTATGTAAAACAACTGAACCACGTTCGATGATGAACGATGTCAGCTATTGATTTATACAGGTTACATGCGTGGCCGCCATTTTTAAAATGGCGCTACAATATGTATGTCGCGGATCTTTAAAGCACTTTATCAAAATCTGTTGATTCCGTACACAGCCCCTTAGGAAGCCATCATGTAGTAGGTACCTACTAATCAATCTCTATTACAATTGTGACGCTTCAGACAAATCATAACGCTCTAATTGTCAAAAGGAACCAATAATTGCTTTAAGTCAAGCTAAATAACATAAAAGCGGTTCTAATCTGTGATCATCCTTTAAAACCGAATACGCTACCCAATTAACGAATAATCTTCCGAATTCAATTAAATGAACTATTAGCAGTTTCCTCGTAATCCGATTAATTAGTCTTTTATCTGAAAATAATCCGGTCTAATCAAATAACCGTTTGGTTCCGATCTGACCCACTTTAGTCTCAAAGAAACTAAGCATACTAAATAAGAGATTACCTATTTACTACTTTTTTAAAGTATTTTTTAGGTAAATAGTATTTAAGAAAACTAGGTAATCATCTGCCTAGACTTTTCCCAACCATGTTGGGGTCGGGGGGATTCCGGGATACGTTAAAGTCTATGTTGGAGGTGAAGAATGAAGCGAGGGGGATGCAGCCGACGACGCATGATACCCAAGCATCCTATAGCGTTTTACGAACTAACACGGCATGTAGAAAGTACTACTTAAAACTAAAGCAATATGGCTTTCATTGCAAGTACTCCAAACCTTTTCCGCTTGGTGACTAGCAGTCACCAAGAGCAATTTACGGCAGCAAAAATTTGGTGATCAACTATATGCGCAATCAACCGGATATTATTAACATATTTCCTTTCAAAATAAAGCAAAATTCTTTAATGTACAGACGCCAGCACATCAAGCTACTACAATCTGTCAAACTTCTTTAATAGATTTTCAACTTTATTGCTAATGCATTAAGGTTCAAGGTTGATTGGGAACATTTGACAGTTTCGGGTGGCTTGACCTGCTGGCGTCTGTACATGAATTTTTAGATGGTAGGCAGAATACATAATGAGTCTATAATGTTCTCACTGCTGGGACACGGGCCATTCTTTGCATGTTTGTGTATGCTTGTTTGCATGTTTCCATGTTTCTTACTGGGAAATGAAAACCACATAGATGTGTCTTTCAATTATTATGGATATGAAATGTATGCCAAAAGATGATTCGAACTGTAAACTTCTTGAGATATGATAGTTCTGCCTTTTAATGGCTATCGATATGAAATTTATGCCAAAAGACGATTCTGACTGTGAACTTTCTGCGATATAATGGGTGCTTTTTAATTATTATGGATATGAAATTTATGCCTAAAGATGATTCTGACTTACAAAATTATGAGTTTTGAATGTATGATAAATTAGTGTTTGCCAAACGATTTTCTGCGAAATGAAGTTTATGCTATTACGATAAATCTGTATCACAGGCGGTAGGAGCTCATACGTTACGGCAATTTTATTGTAGGGCTAATAAAAATCTTAATATTATTTAACTTTAGAAGCCTTGAAAGAGCGACCAAATTAAATTAATTTACTATATTATACCCAGTTCTTAGAGAGAAGACCTTGTGGCTAAGTAATAACAGCCGCACGGGTCGATCAATCAGGTTAAGCTACGCTTCCGTTGGTCCGCGGATGGATGACCATCCTTACATATCAAGACACCTCCGTGCCTCGGAAAGCACGTAAAGCCGTTGGTCCCAGGTATCATTGGTGGATCGTTGGCAGTCGTTACGGGTCGTCAGAAGAGAAAAAGTCTAATAACTACTCTTACCAAGACTTGTTCGTCAACTGGCGAGTGTCAAACTCGCGCGCGCGCGCGAGTTGGCACCTTCCAATTTTACCTGTATATTTTGTCGTCAACTCGCTCGACCGTGAAAGTTTGACATATTTATGTACAGTCAGCTACAAAATATATCTATTTATTATATCTATTTATATCTATTAATAAAAATTTAAATAAAATTATTTAGCACATTTTAATACACGAACGGCATTTCCACGTGTCTAAAAATCAAATTGCAAACTCTAGAGCTACAAAGGAACAACCAGACCTCTCGAATAGACTCTAATTCATAGCTTTTGATAAAAGGAAGTCACATCGGGCACAATATGTGAGCCAATACTTTCCAAGTCTATTTCAGTATTTTTCAGTAGTACTGGCGTGAAATTGGTATCATCTGTAGCTCTAGCTTTTTGTTGACATGGCACAGGCAATGCAGTAGGATTACAACGTTTATTTTTATATATAAATCTTAGGCTAATTGTCCATGACGCTACTTAAAAGTAACAAGTTAAGCTACTGTATCCTAGGAAAGCAGAAACCACACATAACGGTCAACTAAGCCCCATTTTATGTCCAGGAAAATCACTATCTATATTCCAAGGTGGCCTGGAAGAGATCGCAGAAAGCGATAAGGCCACGCATTGTATATTTTGTAGTGTTTGATGTATTTTCTATGTTGTGTATTTTTGTGGTGTACATTTAAGAATATATAAATAAACGGCCGCAGTGACAGCTGTCTTAAAAATTATAACAGTGACAAAGATTTAAATCGCTAGATACCGTCAAAAGATAGTCGCGTTTCTCTTTTATTTTGACACCTCTGACACACGATGACGCAGTGACTTGGCTTGATTTTCATGGAACCGCTCATAACTATCAAGCTGTTTTTTAAAACTATTCTCGTTAATATTTTGTCCAATGGCATAAGCAGAGTCAGCCTATAATGTTCCCATTGCTGGGATAAAAGCCTCCTCTCTGTAAGACAGAGTGGGCCATAATCCAGCACGAGGGCCCAGTGCGGGTTGGTGGATGTCACATGTCTTCGAATTTTGGGTTCTAGGATATGCCGGTTTCCTCATGAACTAAAAACGGTGAAGGAAAACCATCGTGAGGAAACCGGCCTTGTTCAAAAATCACCATCTACCAACCCGCACTGGGCCCGCGTAGTACCACCCCTCTCACCGAGAGGAAGCCTGTGTCCCAGCAGTGAGAACATTATTAACAACACATACCATTATGAACATTGTATGGACTCCTGTCTGAAATAAAAGTTTTCTATTCTATTCTATTATATTTCTATTATATGCTTAAAAACGTGCAAAGCAAGGGTGGGTCGCTAGTTTATCTATAAATTGAAACATAACTTCTGAGCTAGCATTCCTGTGCGCTGTATGCAGCCGGTTACTTATATACCGGACGTAAATGTATAGTGCCTAGGTATTGTGTCGCGAACAATCAGTCCCCATTGTGATAGAATTGATTCTTGGCGGCATTGCAGCGTTGATTTCAGTTGTATGGAGCCCGTATGTGTTGATAGCAGCGATATGATTGAAACAGAGCGGCAATTCTCGTAATTTAAAACGTTCAAAATCTAGTCGCAATTTCATCTCGGCGACAAACAAATGTCAAAACTTGTCAAAAATGTATGGAAATTAGAGGTATTTTTGACAGATTGAGACTGAGGTCAGACTGTTAACGTTCTTAAAATTACGAGAATTGCTCCTGAGATCTCAGTATGTCAAAAATACCTCCTACATTTTAACAAGTTTTTGAAATATGTTTGATTTGTTTCCGATGAAACTGCGACTACAGACCGTTCACCATAAGATGTCCCCTGCCTTGGGAATTGGCAACATCACCGCAGGGGACATCTTACGGTGAACGGTCAGTAGATTTTGAACGTTTTTTATTACGAGAATTAGCCTTCAAATATCGAGTTTCAATTGTTTTTTTAATTTTGTGAGTAGGATAGAATAGGATCTCTCCACTTTTTTTGTTTAGCCTATATTATCCTACTGCGGGGAAAATCTTTTTACTATGAATATTTAAAACATGGTAAAAAATGTCAACGACAAAGTTTTTATTTGTTAAACTTCAGTGTAAAAAATAGGTGTTTGAAATAGAATAGGTACAGAGATCTCTATGTTTTACCGTTAACAGCGTACAAATATCAAGTATGGAAGTACTAAAAAGCATACGAAGTTATGTAACTTCGTATGACAAACTAACAGAGCTAACTATCCTCTATCAAACTTAACAATATTGCATACAAAATTTGTTTAGAACATTTATACGGCGATCGCGTATTCGCCTTGCACCCTTCACGAAGATTGAAATGGGATGTCCCTAAACCACATACTCAACCACTAAGTCCTGTGTTGTAAAACTTTCATCCCGACTGACGTACGATGCGGGTCCGTAACGTAATAATAACGTACTTTGTGAATAAGGTTTGTTATACATGGCGACTTTCCGCAGCACATCTGCAGCTATTTAGTCGCGATACAAGTCGTTAACCGTCGACTTGGGCTTGTGGCTAAGTAATAACAGCTACACGGATCGATCGGTTAAGCTAAGCTTGCCGCGGATGATCCGAAGATGGGTGACCATCTTTACATACCAAGACCCCCCCGTGCTTCGGAAAACACGTTAAGCTTGGTGGCTACGTTGGTCCCGGCTGTCAGTCGTAGATCTTTGACACTCGTTACGTGTCCTCAGAAGCTCGAAAGTCTGACAGCCAATGGGTATCGTGTTGCCCAGTAACTGAGTTGTGGAGGTCAGGTAGGTAGTCGCTCCATGTAAAAATACTGGCACTCAGTTGCATCCCGTTAGACTGGAAGCCGACCCCAACATATTTGGGGAAAGGCTGGGTAGATGATGACAGTCACTAACCATCTATCTTAATAGCTAATCAGTCGCGCGTTTCACAAACACATGTTAGTACCGCTACAAAGTCGTCGTGTGTGTGTGTGTGTGTGTGGTCTACTGTGTGTGGGTGGTTAGATCTACGAAAATTTGTCGGTTATTAGGTTAGATATAAAACAGGGGTATTAAAGTGATACGACAGGTGGTCAACATAGCTCTGAACCCTATAAAATAAACCCTGAAGTACGGGTCAGGATAGCAATAAAAGGATTATGGATAAAGTTTACGAGGCTTTTACTGGTGATTTATATTATTATTAGCACGTAATTTTTCTACTCGGGATCAAAGGCCTCTTCTCAAACAAAGAAGGAACGAGCATTGGTCAAAAAGATCATTGCATGTTGGCGAGTCGAACATTCATCATGATCGTTTCACGTCGTCGTCCATTGCTGGACATAGGGCCCTAAGTACCGCCACTTCGACTGGTTCTGTGCTTCCCGCATCCAGCGGATTCCTGCGGCTTTCACAAGGTCATCGGTCCACCTTGTAAGATGCTTTCCAACAGTCCGTCTTCCGGTACGCGGTCGCCACTCCAGCAATTCTTCGGGGTATGTCGATTACCTTGGTTCTCCTGCGAATCTCTTCATTTCTGATTCGATCACACAGGGAAACGTCAAGCATAGCCCTCTCCAGTGCCCTTTGGGTGACATGTCTTGTAATAAGGCTCATTGTGAGCGACCACGTTTCAGTGCACCACTAGCAACACGCACTGGTCAAAGACTTTCATCTTGAGACCCATCGGTATGTGGGACGAGAAGATATTGTCTAGCTTCCGGAAGGCTGCCCAGCCGAGTCGGATTCGACGATTGACCTTTTTCTCAAAGATGGATCTACCTAACTAGACAGTTTGTCTTAGGTAAACGCTGCTGCTGAGAAATTTCAAATGGAAAAACTCCATTAACATATTGCCCGACCCGGCAATCGAACCCTCGCTCACCGACCACTAGACCGACGACTAATTATTTAACGCCTAACGATGTCTTATTTTAAAACCTATACTTCTAACGAGTTAATATGCTCTGTCTAATTAGAATAATAATAATATACCTAATACACAATACAAATCAAATTCGTAACAATGAATCGATTATTCACATTAAACTAATGAGATTTGTTATTTTTACTAAATAATACAAAAACGTATCAGTACTATTGCATATCGAGTGCGCGTATGTTGAAATAAGTTAGAAAAATGGCGAACTTAATATTCCCGCTACTTTTAGCTGTGACATCTGGTGTAACACTTGCTAAGAATGTTGGTCGTGATGATAACGATGATTTCACTTGTGACTACGCGTATGGTACTTAATTCCATTTATTTTCTTCGAATTTCTAAAGGAGACGATGTCATATTGACTGTTCAGTTTCATAGATCCCAGTACTAATAGACATTTGGACCAAGACCATCCATGGATGTACGTACATGAATGGATGGAGTCCATTCATGTACGTACATCCATTCATTCCATTTCATTTTTCAGTTCATTTTTGTACATTGTCATTGACCAAAGTTTTTTTTTTTGTTTTCAGGTCGACGCTATTTACTTCCCTTGCAACGATATTATGATACGCAATCTACGCTAGTTAAAGGATCCAAGAGATTGAATGTTACTCTCCCGGTAAGCAAAGTGATTGAGCTCCTGTTACAGTACATAATCAGCATATAATTCGTAGAATCGTTGAGTTCTTTAAACTCTGAGTAGAGCTGCATGACTACTGACAAATGCGTGCCCTGACTCGACATGTCCACTCATTCTGCGTGGTTCTGTACTCAAAAAACCATTTCAGATTCCAATCTGCATGGTCTTCATATGATCTGACCATGATTACGTCTGGACTTTAAAAGACTGTGACCTCTGCGTTTGTTTCGGCCTTTCTTCTCAGAGTAATCAGATAGGAAACGAAGACCTCATCTAGTTTTTAAACAGAAATAAAATAATTTATCATATAAAGTTCCCACTGCTGGTCTTGTGAGACGGAGTGGGCCGTAGTCCACGCGGGCCCAGTGCGTGATGGTGGAAATCACGTCAAGTTTTGGAAATAAACAGTACCTAATAAGACGAGTGAGCGATGGCCATTTTGCGTGAATGTGACGCATGTTTACCCCCAACTTGTTATTCTATTTTTTGCGTGTTTATGTTCTTTTTTATGCGTCATGTTTGCCGCAAATAAATGTATTTTCTTTCTTTATTTCTTTAAGACCCTAATCTATGTAATTACAAAATTCAATTCAAGTAAAGCCACAGCCTACGGCATTAAGTCCGCCTTTGTACCGAAGTTGCGTGTGCGAGAAGTTTAAATAAATAAATAAGTATTCAATGAATAGGAGTAAGGTTGTGACACAGTGGCGTCCAAGGACTGGAAGACGAGGTGGCGAGATGGCAGACGACACTCTTGCCAGTACGGGAAAAACCATGATAAAAGCCTGTGCCCAATAGTGGGTGAAGTCGGGGTGTGAATTATGATGATGATATTTAATTTTGTTTCAGGATTTCGGACCTATGGCAGCTGTCTCGTTTGTGTGCGTCAACGTAACGGATGTTGATACTTACACTACAGATGTGTCATTTTCTCTCACTAACGACCGCTTCGTCACTGTTTTAGTGTCATTGGCAGAAGAAGCACAAAGCAATATACGAGTAGATGTACGAGCCTTAGTAGAATCCTTCGCTCTGCTCTGGATTCAAAGAAACACTCTCGCCTTCAAAATAGTTGTTTGCTCCTTTGGCAAACAATCTACTATTTTTAAAACGCTTTCATTAGCTTCACTTATAACTAACAAACAGTGTAATAAAATCCTAGAAGTAAATTTTAACCTACTTCTAATTGTCGTATCGAAATGAAACTTTGTATGTATATGTAGTTCGGATGACAATACTATAGTTTGGTATCTTAGAGCTGATCTGATGATGGAGCCAAGTATTCTATGAACATATGTGGCTTGGAGGTAAATAACATAATATCTGCGTATCGTAATTGGCCCTATCTTATTTTTAGTAGTATTAGATAAGGTGATATGAGGCAAACTGTACAAGATAAAGTACTTTATAGAGAAAATTTCTAATAAAATGCAACAATGTACTTATAGACTGTTTTGATTACACCAGGTTTACTAGCTCATCTGCGATCCAGGATAAAAAGTAGCTTATGTCCTTACCCCGGTCATGGTTTAACTGTTTGCCAAATTTCATCCAAATCCGAGTAGGCGTTTTAGCGTGAAATCGTAACAAACAAACAAATTCATTTTCGCATTCATAATATTATTAAAGTTAGGATTAGGATTTTTTCCATTTAAGAGTCCAATTTATTTGGATGACAGCGCAAAATTCTTGCTTTAGAAACCCTCAAATGAAGCTTACGAAGTAAAAAAGAAAAATAAAATAAATTTGTTGCGTCACATGAATGGCGTGTAGCCAGGCAGTTTGTAAACGTTGTATTTCTGGTGAACATTCGCTTTCCTCTCGTTCAAATAGTGAAGCTCTTTGAATGCTTTGAAGTGTTAAAAAAGCCTTTTTTGAGTGTGAGTCCGGTAGTTAGCGTCGTTAAATTCTTTTACGAAGGTTATTACGAGAACCTTTCAATTATACCTACATCAGGATTGACGAAAGTACCGAGATTAAAGGTCTATCCACACATATCAGGGCCATGTCCGGGACGTGACAGGGCCGTGGCACACACAAGGCAGACACTGAAGCTCCGTCGCTGTCTCGGACACGGATGTGTGTGAACAAGTTAATATAAAATGTATACACCGATATTTTTTTGAGCCCCTGACGGAGCACGGTCCCTCCACGGCCCTGACATGTGTGGATAGACCTTAAACCTACCCATAGGTTTATGGAGTTTAGGTACCTACTCCTTTTTTTATAAACTTTGTTTGTTTTCTTTTAAAGTCGAAACTATCATAGCCACTTTTCAAAATTTTTCAGCGACTGTGGAAAAATTATTAAAAAAAAAATACCTGACGTAGTTCCCCTAATTCAATTCAATTCATTTATTTCAGACAATGTCCATAATCCTTAACTATTAAAATCAAATAAATCAACAAACAAAAATTAGACAGACATTACAATAACATAATTAAATTATAATCAAATATAAATAAAAATAATATACTTTAAACATAAGCAATTACAAAATTAGACATACACAATATAAACATACACATAATGTCAAATAATACGAGGAGAAGCGCTAACATGAAGTTGAATCCACCTCTGTATCAGGGGCAGGTCCCACCGCTCGGACAACACCCTCAGGAGACTGTTTGAGCTGCTTTGTAGGCGACATAATAGTGAAGCGCTCCGTTTCCTTATGATCGCGAAAAAATCATCCGTCCGCGCCTCAGCAAACATAGTCGAAGCTCTACAAAACCGCGAAAGCCCTAACAGTATCCTGAAAGCATTGTTGTACTGCACACGCAGAGCGCTGTACGCCCGCTGCGTAAAGTTGGTCCACAGATTGCACGTGTAAAACGACTGACAATATGCCTTAAATAATGTCACCTTTACAGGTCTAGTACATAAACAATAATTTTAGTTCAATATTTCATTATTTCGTTAAACTTTTCATTTATGACGTCAGTTCATTAACATTCCGACCTGACATAGCTCGGTAATAATCCGAGGCTTCTAAATATTCGCTATCAGCTGATCGAGTTCCGACGTGGGTGGATTGCGTGGGATGAGGTTCGCAGACAGATGGTTTGTAAGGAACTTTTTCACAACTGTGTTCGACAACTTTTCCATGTTCCACACCACGATGTTCTGGAGTTTTCAACGCTATTATTTATGTGAAAGTGTTCTACTTTCTGTTTAGTATAATTTCAGACGAAATTCAATTCAATCGTTATCAATACAAAAATAACCAGACGCCACAAGTTCTTTTCATCTTAGAGAACTTAGCTTTGTCACATAGGTAGCTTTGTCACTTTTTTACCGACTTCAAAAAAAAAGAGGTGTTTTGTTTATTCATCGCATTTTTTAAATGTTTGTTCATCTATAATTCTTTACCACGTCAACCGATTTCAACGATATTTTTTAAGCACCCACAGTAAAGCTATTCTGTAAAAATCTCACCGTGAAAACTAAGGTGAAGTGAGCTTAAAGTGAGTTGTCAATGGTGTCAATCCCTAGCATCAGGTGGAATGACAGCTCACTTTAAGCCCACTTCACCTAAATTATCACGGTGATCTTTTTGCAGAATAGCACTACAGAATTGATTATAGGATAAGCAGAATAGGCAAACTGCAGAACCACTGATGATAAAAAACATCAGTTTCTGACGTCATAAAACAAGCATGAAACCAACACGAACTGCGTAACGTCAAAATATTTGTGCCACAGACTAAAAACCCCAGCAAATTATTTATATATACTTTATTGTACACCACAAAAATACATAGCATAAAAAAATACATTAAACACTACAAAATATACAATGGGCGGCCTTATCGCATTACTGCGATTTCTTCCAGGCAACCTCATAATGGACAGTGATTTTCCTGGACATAAAATGGGACTGTCGTTGTTACATTCACCTTTAATCACGTAGTAATGAGATAACCAGCAAGGGTCATTATTTCACGTTACACTGCGTATTTCTTGTTTACAGGGTTATTAAACAACGGGATAGGTATCTTATTCGCTTCCTTGGGCGCGTAAATTGACGCCCACGGAATAGATCTGAAAAACATTGTGTACGGGAAAATCTTGATTTAGTAGTAATGGGAATTCCGATACTGATGAATAGGGGCTCGGATATCTTCGTTTATAAGATAGTAACATTAATGAAAAACTTTATTTTCTGATACCGACTGACTGTGCTTAGGCTACGTACGCAAGCACGTAGCCTAAGCACAGTCAGTCACAAGCAGTGCGGCCGGTTGCGAACATTCTAGAGGGTTCGTTTCACTTCGCTACTCGCAAGGTCTCAAGGTCCCAAGGTCAAGGTCAAGCGACTCACTAGGCTCTAGGCGCTAAGCAAGTCACCTGTCAGTGCGTACCTAGCCTTACAGTTCACTTGTCAAACCTTTCAGGTACACTTATGTGTGTGTATGTGTTTATTTTATTGGAATGAAGTTCTTTTACGGAGCTTGCGGTAGGAGTAAATTAGTGAAATGCGAAAAATCGTCACGTAACGAAAAAGTATGACATGCGACTTTTCCTTTATGTAATGGAAAGAGACAGAGAGAGAGCGAGATATATAGTTTACATGGTTTTCGAGGGTGCTGAAGTCGATAGTGAGGTCAAAATGAAAATCCAAGATGGCGGTAGCAAAAAATATCGTCATTTTGTAATTTTTGCAGCCGCCATCTTGGATTTTTATTTTGAACTTCGTTTGTGCGTTTTTTTTCTATCTTGATTAGGTATGGTTTTTTATTTATATATATCTAATCATATGCTGTACCGGTTGACGTCATCACGTCAACGCCAGCTGTCGCTGAAAACCAGCGCTGGGGTTCTCGTATAGGGTCTTAGCATTATGCTGAGCGATGGCCGTTTTGCGTGGATGTGACGCATGTTTTTTCCCAACTTGTTTTTTTTGTGTTTGTGTTCTTTATATGCGTCATGTTTACCACAAATAAACGTATTTTATTTTTTTTTGTTTTCATAAACTAATGCCTGGATACACTTTATTAATACATCTGTAGTGCAATTCTGTAAAAACTCACCTGTGAAAGCTTAGGTGAAGTGACCTACTTTTGACAGCTGACGTCACCTATATTTTCATGGTGGATTTATTACAGAATAGTACCTACTACTGATGGTGAAGCACGGCGGGTGTGTCAAAAACCACTTAAACTGAACAATGTATCCCTATTTCCCGTGACGCGCGCGCCGCCATTAGCATGTTTGTTGTGTATAACAACTGTGACATTCCTGACGTGGCTGTTTGCGTCAAACACAATATAATATACCGCCAGGATGTAGTTCAAGCGGGAAGGTACAAAGGTTACAGTTAGGGAGCACAAGGATCTTTCGGCTCGTCGCTGAAATCGTAACTCGTTGACTGGTAGAGAATGCCTAAGACACTAAGTCCGCCTTTGTACCTTTTTGTGCGAAAAGTTTCTCCTGGTTATGGTATCTTGGTTTTTCTTAATACATTTCACATGGAATAAGTAAGTAAATAACAATGAATACCTAATCAATTTATAAAAATAACAAAATGATATCCTAACTTAACTCAAACTGTTCACAAACTAAAATATAGCGTCAAAAAATGAATCCGTATCGCTTTCGAAGAGACTGGCGGCATTACCTAGTTGTATGGCAAATAGAGCCCCTAAGCGTATACTCCAACTCCTATAACTCCGCCCCTAAGATGACCCACTGACCGGCAATGCTTAGCCTCTGGCCAAGGTAAAAGCCAGCCCTTGGGTTACGGGAAGTGTCAACCAGCCGTTTCGAAATTTCCTTAAAAAGACTATTAGCACTTGGACCTCACGGCCCGAGGGTTTAGAATAACTTTGTACTATATAGTACAAAATTTCACATTTAAAACAATTCGGTATGTATTTTTTTTAACAGGTATTTTTTATATATATTTTTAATTTATAGATTCAGTTATTTTGGGGCTGATTTTTCCATCGCCAGGTAACTTTTATTCGAGGGATAACATTGACGTTGGACAGTTTTTGTATGAAATAACTGTCAAAATTTCAAAATTATTCCTCGAATAAAGTTATCAGATGATTGAAAAAACAGCCCTTAAGCAACTAACTTCTATAAATATTTTGGTTTATTTGGAATAAAATAAACTGTAACTTATAATTTTAAGCACTAAAAATTTAAATATAAGGTTAAGAATCAGCCTAGGCCAGTTTTTATTTACTTACCGAACACACAGAGATGTTGACCAACAGCGCCCCCTGGCAACGTCATTCGAGCGCCAACATATCCTTGTAGCGGTGTGTAGAAGAAGTCAGGTCGTCGTGAGAATGCGTTTATGACACCTGTCAGTGCGACTTCTACTAATTCTGGTAATTAATAAAGATCAAATTCGCAAAATAAGTATTCTTTTATTATAAAACTGACGGGTGTCAAGATCGCATTCTGTCAACGCGACGGCGCGGCGTCTAGCTGTCGCGTTGAGAGAATGCGTTGGACACAAGTCCATTGTAGGTACAGAATTTAAGTACTTATATTTTGTTGACAAAGTCTCCAACGTTAAATGAAAATCTATTTTTAACCTGTTTACATTAACTTGAATTTCGTCTGAACTTATTAAGTTCCGTTCAGGTTAATCTTAAAGTAAAAATATTTCCACAGGTAGCCGCCTACATTCCTATGGTACGGAAAAATACCTAGGTAACTTATTAATAAAGTTAGGTATTTTTCCGATGAGCTGGACTCCTTTCATAAAGACTGGTTCTTGACAGTTCTGGACAAAGAGAGGTGGAAAGAGAGGCATTTGCCCAGCAAGGGAATATGAAGAGCTTAAAAAAATCCGTCGCGGAAAGGTAGCAGGAATCCGTTGGATATGATGATGCTTGGGGGAGGCCTATCTCTAGCAGTGGACGTCTTTCAGCTGAGATGATGATTTTGTTACCTCTTTCCCCTCGTTAGAAGTCAAAGTTAACAAATCTTAGGATACCTTATCACAAGAAGCTGTAAAAGTTAAAAAGGGTCGAGTTTTCACATATCACAAGTATTCACTATTTGAATGACATCCTTTTCGATACGGTATTAATTTGTATGTTCAGTATGAAAAAATCCGACATGGTATTCGAAGGTGCTAGACATGAGTAGCCTGTTCCTATTTCTACAAGCACCTGCGCATCGAGCTCGCCTTTCATTGCCACCTGGCTCTATTAACATGTTTCGCAATATTCTCTACCTATATATATTAGGTACCTAGGTAGTCTAGCTAGCATAAGCTTACATAGCATAATTTAGCCTATATAACGTTCTCACTGTTCGACACAGGCCTCTTCTTTGTGAGAGGGAGTGGGCCATAATCTACCACGCGGGCCTAGTGCGGGTTGTTTGGTTCCAGGACATGCCGGTTGCCTTCAACGTTTTGAGAGCAGTGGTGATGAAAATGTTGTGTGCTGTGGTGGATGTGCAATAAACCAACATTATTTAGGAACTCAGCATTTTTATTGTTTATTTTATACATAAAATTCAGCGAAAAAGGTTGCATACATTTCATTAGTAGGTACCTATAACCTATAGTCGACAGTCACTGACCGTTTGCTCAAAAGAAACATGTGAGGCCATTAGAGTTTTACTATTTATTTATTTTTTGTGGTAAAATAGTAAGTAGCTCTTATCTGTTTTTGTGAGTTAATTGGCCAGTTACAAGAATGTAACCTTCTTTTAACTTTTTTGCCTTTTGAAGGGCCAAATTACTAAGGTTTTTAAATTCTTTTTATTAATATCCTACTAATACCTATAGGTACCTACGTAAAGTTATTAAGTTTTAATCCCAGACGGTTGAAAATCTGATAATTCTACACACGGAAGCCGGTGTTATTTTCGTAACCCTTATTACCAGAACGTTAGAGTATAATAGATGATCAAACGAACTTACCTGTGTGAAGTTCGATCATTATTATACGAAGTGCTTCGTTCGAAGATATATGTTACTTTAACATGCAGCATTCTCGAGTCACTCGGCAACTACGCAATTTTCAGAGCTAAAACTAAACGTAAGTATTAGTATGCATGCGTAATCTGTGTCCTAGCGCGATCCGTCATTCTTTTTAGATTCTTGAAAGGTTATCTCGATTTTACCTGGGGTGGGATGGGTAGGGAACATATATCTTCGAACGAAGCACTTCGTATAATAATGATCGAACTTCACACAGGTAAGTTCGTTTGATCATCTATTATACTGCGTGCTTCGTTCTCGATATATGTTACTTTAACATGCAGATGTTTAGAGAGATGGTAAACTTGAGATAACCCTGACTCCTTAGTCATTATGTTCTTTAAAATAAATATTTTTATTAAGTCAAAACTGACATCTTAAATTCTTCTCTATAATTAAACTTAATTAACAATCAGTAATCATATTAACAATCAATTAATCAGCCTCATTCGGTAGGTACATAGGTAACCATCCGTTATTTATCAACTAATAATGGCACATTTTTGATCACAATATCCATCGTGACATTACAATAATATAATAAGTAATAGTATAACTAAAAATATATTATTCTGCATTAAGCACAGAATAGGCAAACTCTCCTGAATTGAGAATTGGCCTTCTATAAAATTTTGCAAATGTTAATAAATTATTTGTCCAACCAGCATTTGCCATTAGATGTAATCAGACAAACTGTCTGATTACATCTAATGAAATTCCTTTTAAGTTAGCCTTGGATGTAGAGGCGTATCGTGTACTATGACCTGAGAAGACGCGCGTATCAATACCGCAGTCTGAAAGAGTATTTTTAATCCATCTACTGATAGTAGAAGAAACTGGATTTTTTTTTTTTTTTTTTGTATGTGACAAAAACCAGTAGTCATTAAGACCTCTTATATCTCTAGTCAATCTCATATCACACAATGTTTTGGCTGGACAAATCTCAGATTTTTCAAAAAAGGGCAGGAAAAGATTAGGCTGGGTTCGTCCAGCAGCCGAAGTTTTAATCAAATCAGTAATGGCAATATTAACACAACTTTCACTCAGTGTTATGTTCGATATTTTTATTAATGATAAGGTTTGTGCCCGTTGAGCTGTGCTTAGTGCAAGCAAAATCATCAGTTTCTTTGAGATACGTTCAAAACTCAATGTCATATTGGGAGTCCAGTTGTGTCCAAAACTTTATTTGGATGTTGTTTGGTATTTTGCTAACGGTGATTAGGATATAGAGGTAGATATAGATTATTATATAGAGAATAACCTCTTAATACAATCATCCTCCCCAATTTTAGAGCCTATAATCAAAGATAGAGCTGATTTATGAGAGTTTAGGGTCCCATAGGCAGCTTCAAAGTCAAATAATTTTGTTAAGAAATACATTACAAGTAGTATAGATGGGAGTGAATGGGTTTATACCATGCTCCTGGCAAAAGGTCCACCAAATTTTATATGTAACATTATATTGTTTTTGTGTTTATGTGATAGGGATGCAAGCATGACATCCATGATATACACGAGGCATGACTATGATTACCTGTTGCCTTCTCATTTTTAATTTTTTGTAAACCTTTTTCAAATTCGAATAATTAAACTGAATGGAGGAAAGGCATAAAAAAAATATATTTTTAAAATAAATTATTTTGTCCAGGACAAACCAGGAGACATAGACAGAATACATTTAGCATTTGTGTGGGATACAAATAAATCAATTTTCGGGTTAAACCAGCTCACATACAATTTTTTGAAACGCTCCGGTGCTTAGCACCCGTTCTGTCTGGATTGATTTTTCGGGACTCTTCATTAGCCTCTTTATTTTCACTAGACTTAATTGTAGGAGGCAAAGAGCCAAATATGTCTCTCTTCCCACCATTGCCATATGGATCTGGCCAAGTTATTTAAATGTGGGAGCTGAATACCACCCATTCTGTTTATATATGATATTGCTGTCTTATTAACTACATGCAACAGGATATTAAGGTATTCCTTATTGTTTATAAAAACCTTTAATGTCATAAATATTGCAAGTAATTCTAAATAGTTAATATGGTATGTTTTCTCATATTCGCTCTAGAAGCCATGGGCTCTTTTGTTTTTGTAAACAGCACCCCATCCAGTCCTGGAGGCATCCGTGAACAGTTCAATATCATGTTTATGATAAGCAATACTTTTACATACTGTACTAATATTATTAGCCCACCATTGTAGATCTAATTTTATATCTGAGTGTAAGTCTGCTTTCACAACATAATTTTCATTATTTTAAAATAAATATTTATACTTATGATGTTCTAATTTTTTTTTTTTTTTTTTTGTAAATCCAGCCATATGTGGTAGCTGGGCAGGCAGCAATTAATATCCCAATTAATTTTGCCAGATCTCGTATAAAACAACTATCTCTAGATCTAGATCTAAGTATTTTTGAACCGACTTCTTAATATTTGATACTTTGTCTATTTGGCAATTGTAATGTCATATGTTTTGTATCAAACACAAAACCAAGAAAGTTGCAAGACTGTGATGGTACTATTACACTTTTATCAAAATTTATAACAAATCCCAGGCACTTTAAAAGAGCTATTGTTTCTTGAACATTCTGCAAACATGATTGATAACTAGATCCTGTACATAGTAGGTCATCTAGGCATTGAACTGATTTGTACCCTTTTCCTCTTAGATGTGTCACTACACTCTTCATGATCTTTGTGAAAATATTAGGTGCAGAGCACAGACCATAAGGGAGGGCATTAAATTCGTACAATTTATCATATTGAAAACGTAGGTATTTTCTATCCTGTGGATTTATAAATATGATTCTTTCAAATCAATTTTTGCCATGTAATCACCTGGAGAAAGTAAAGCTATTGCTGTCCTATAATCCTCCATTTTAAAATGGGATGTTTTTACATATTTATTCAATTACTTTAAGTTTAGTATGAATCTCTTTGTACCATTAAGTTTTGAAATCAAAATTATATAGAAGAGATAAATTGGTCTTTACAAGACTTGAAGGGGATATAGCTCCCAATTTTAATAATTTGGTGATAGCAGTATGCATATCAGTATTTTCCATAGCTGATTTCACTGAAGGGGGAAGTGGCACTCACATAGGCTAAGCTATCTTTGTTACTAACACTGTAGACCATTGTAGTCTGAATCAATAAAGATTATTATTATTATTTATTAAATTCTGATGAGGTTTCTTTACAAAGGTAATTGAGTATCCTTTGATATAATTAATTATGGATTTTGTCTTTGCAAATTTTGTTCCAGCACAGTAAAAAAAGTGTGAGCCTTCCAGCATGACTTACCTCTATGTGCGAGCATGAGGTTTCTCCTGTGAGGCTTTTGGCTTTTTTGGCCGTGGACTGATAATAGTGCCCGTGATGTTTCCGGGCTTGTATTGAGGACTGGGTCTTCTTGTGTCAGTACCTCGCTATTGGCCTCGGATTGTAGCGAGGGGGACCTTGTAAGTTTCCCTTATTTAATGTATGCTGATTGAATGTAGGTTTATTGATGTACTGGCCACTTTGTTGGCAAGTTTACAAAGCTTTAATTTTTTCACTAAAATTAGCTCCATATAGTATACGAGTATACTCGTCTCTTTCAACATCTTTAATGATGTTCAAAAACTTCTTATCAATCACAGGGAAGATCAAGTTTTTCCTTGATTTTGTTTGGACAAAATGTAAATCAGTCAAGATCCTTCCAGCATCACTAAGTAGTGAGATCAATTTCAATCGGTCTCCTGTATCATTGTTTACCAACAATGATATTGCATTACTTATTATAGACAGTCCAATGCCTAGTTGGTTTTGTTCCAACTCTATATTTTTGTGTCTGTTGACAATAATGTCACTTACCGAAGCAGAAATCTCTGGGTTTAGCTTTGGTGCCTTTAATAAAGGGTGATTTTTTGGAATCAATTGTTCCATTAGATATTGTTTTGTCTTTTTAAGAAGACCCTTTTTCATGATATTGCTCCAAATACGAGCCAAGTCACTATATAGAGGGATCATATGCAGGTGCATCTGGCATGAGATCACCCAGTGCTAAAAGTACCTCTGAACTTATAGTTGGTGCTGCTGAGGTAGGCTCAGGATCAACCATTGGTTCAGGTTGTTCTGGAACCGGGTCTGTCATAGTTTCTGGTGACATATCTCGTGGTAATGTTTCAATTATTTTTACTTCGTTCGAAGTGTCATCAATAATAAAATCTGAAAAGGAAAATAATAAACATACCACAGAAAAATTGTACACAAGTGATTGATAAAAACTGCTTATTGAAGCCTCACGGACTTCTCATAAGAGTCTAAAGATCTCGTCCGTATATCTCGTATACGCCCCGAGTCTAAGGATTTCGTCCGTACATCTCGTATACGACCCGAGTCCAATGAGCACGTCGATGTATCTCGTACACCACCCGTCTCAACCGGTACAAAAGGTTATGAAAACCTTGTGGCCTTAACTGCTATAAAAGCCAGTAGCCGTACCGGTATAATAGCAATCACCAGACAACGTTTTGCTACCTGGAATACTCGAAAGTGAGGTATCACTTTCGTAGTTATCCCGACGACGACAATAACGCTTCATTTTTCGTTAAATTTTTCTTATTTTCTTTTAGTAAATCTTTTTCTTCGTGTTGCCTTTTAGGCATAGTTAAATTAAGCAAGATTTCACTTTTAAAAACTCCAATTTACTTAAATACTTCTAAGAACACAGTATCAGTTGCCGCGCAAACGAAAATAATGACGGATCGCGCTAGGACACAGATTACGCATGCATACTAATACTTACGTTTAGTTTTAGCTCTGAAAATTGCGTAGTTGCCGAGTGACTCGAGAATGCTGCATGTTAAAGTAACATATATCGAGAACGAAGCACGCAGTATAATAATACACTTTTAATTAGAGACGATTTAATGAAATCTAGTGCCGAAAAAGTTTGGATAATATTGTATCATAGATACGAAAACTGAGATTGGACTAAGTTAATTACCTACGTAAAAAATCAGGGCCAGGCCCAGTGGTGGCCGATACAACTAGGTGGTGAGTTCGAACCTAGACAGGCACTTTACTTTGTGTATTTAATTTCATCACCACTGCTGTCAAAATCCTAGAACTAAAAATTCGAAGACATGTGACATCCACCACCCGCGCGGGCCCGCGTGGTGGATTATGGCCCACTCCCTCTCACAGAGTGACAGTCCCGGTTCACACGTTCGTTCGTAGATCCACGCGAGACACAATAGCTTTTTAATTGTGTCTGTAATTATGGCATTCAACGGGTTAAAGCTACTAACGTAAATTATATAGATAGGTATAGGAAACTGCCTCCAGACCTGCCTGCCAGTAGCAACGGCTTTCCTTTTGACAGTTCAACAACATTCATCGCGTTATTTACGTTGTTGAGCAGACTAATTGTCCGAATATATGAAGCAATGGATTAGCAATATGCTACAAAATGATTCAGATTGAGATTAAAAGTGTTTTACGCAATTACGGGGCCGTTATTAAATTAAATAATTTCAGTCATCTTATTTTCAAATGTTGAACTTGAAGCATGGACATAAGTAGGTACCTAGTTAAATGCATTACAAGAAAGAAAATTCCCTATGGAAGTATAACAAAGTCACAACCCCCATGCAACATTTATCACGTTTTGTTTCCTTTTAAATCTGGTAAAACAATCGAGTGAAGTGAAGTGCTTTAAAGTTTTACAGCATGTCCGATTCGCAGCTCCGGCCACCGAATAATCCCACATAATGCACACTCCCGAGATCGTATCCACGTTTTATATCCCTTCTGTAATATATTAAACGCCTCCAAGACACCGTGAGATATTTATTATCACTACGAATTACACTGCTGGGGTGTGAGCACCGCCTAAGTATTCCCTTAGGAAAGTCTGTGAAATAGCTCATTCATTGTTTCAAGGTAAACTTAGGTACTGAAAATAAAGTTAATTTACACCAATTCCCAAACTTACATAAACTTTCGAAGCCAGTTTTAACTAACACAATGTCTGTTTTCTTTCATCTTATTATAAAATTATCTAAAAAATCCTTTAGAACAATTTCTTTATAGCACTGTGTGACCGCAATTAAGTGACGACGCTTATCTGTGACTTAAGTAGTTCATTTTTACACAGAAAAAACGGACGACCTAAAGAAGGTGGCTGGGACAGACTGGATGCGGAAGGCGTGTTGTGGCGCAGGCTGAGAGAGGCGTATGTCCAGCAGTGTACTGTAATACGCTGAGTTGATTGATTTGATTGACACAGAAAAGCGTGACGTGCAGGTTTAGGTCACATGAGCTATAAAATAGTATACGATACTTGTGACTTAAGTCGTTGCGTCCAACTCAACTGAAGTGGTAGTGGGCTGGCCATGTTTATCGAATGACCGATGGCCGGTGGAGCAGATGATTCCTGGAGTGGATACCGGGTATCGGCAAGCGTAGTGTAGGACGCCCCCCAGCTAGATGGACGGACGACCTAAAGAAGGTGGCTGCGACAGACTGGATGCGGAAGGCGGAGGACAGGCTGTTGTGGCGCAGCCTAAGAGAGGCCTGTGTCCGACATCACTTTATCCAACCAAGTGTTATGTAAAGGGGTAAAAGGCTCAGGAAGAGATATATTCGACGTATCTGATTGTTCGAAACACATACGTAAGACCAACTATTATTCTACTAAGCACCTTGAGTAGTAGGGCTTTAGGTTTAGTTTAGGTTGGTAGAAATGGTCGGGGTCAAGAACGATTGACAGCTACGAAGTACCTATATTATGTTTAAAAGGTTTTTAATAACAATGGCTGTTGTGGTGATGTTGGGATCAAAGGTATTTATTTGGAGAAATATTTGTGTCATGGATGCGTTTCTTTTGAAAACGTATTTATGACCCGGAAATACGCCATAGAATTTCGAAGTTTTAAGACCTTTGAAATTCTATGGCGTATAAAGATTATTTTCTGTATATGTAATACAAGAAATAATCTTTCACTCAAATTAAGTGTATCGTGAGTGATGTGATGTTTACATTCTGGATGAAACCATACAATTTGCCGAGATGAAAAGGGTTTCCTCGTTTATTGTGGTTTATTAATAAACATTTGTGATTTTCCGTTAATTTGTTTCATTTTATTGGTTGAAACCATTTAAAATCATCATGGAAAGTTACAGGCGTGAACGTTACTTATTACTTGAAAGTGAAACCAATACAAGTCACTATAATTTTCCTAAGGCGGATCGCACACTACAACGCACCACGCAACGGGGCGCGGGAAACCGAGGCCAATTCCCCGCGCGAAAACGCGTTTACGTTGAATTTGTATGTAAAAAACCACGCGCGGGTGCGCGTTATCTGCGTCACGCGTGGCGCGTTGTAGTGTGTGATACGCTTAACAATGTCCAAAAAATATCAAAAAGCTATTTTAGCCTTTGATTCAAATTCATTTGAAGATATCGTAGCTTTCATGACCAACACTTCAATTTACATAACTACCTACCTCAGTTCAAATTCTTTTTCATCCCAGACGTGACTTCTAAGTTAATTATTTTTTTAAGGTCCCAGATATCTGTTCCATTCACGCCGCGTCGCCCCATCAAACCGTGTAATGGTACAGAAAGTAAATAAATTTAGCCTAGCCTTCGTAGAACGACGAAGATTTTTTTTGCTCGAAAAATGTTTATATTATTCATTATTCCGAGCAAGTTGCGACACTGAACAGCTCCATTATGTCATGGATATGGCTGTGAACAAAGAAGTTTGTACCTATGAGGGGTGGAATGAACTAGCATATAGGTTCAGGTTATTGGAATGAAATTCAAGAAACACCATGCCAGTAATCCCCAAAGAGTAAGGCAGACGTGTACCTATAGTGACACCCGCCCGGTTGATGATGTAGCGGTTTCTACAACGCCACATGCGAACAACGCGTCATACTGACGTCACGCAAATCCTGCATCTCGCAAGCAGAGTTTACCGCGCAATTAGCATAGATACAATTTCCCAACATCAATCGTTGGGCAATTGCCCGCCAGACACAACTCCCGTCTGGATGGAGGATCCTCCCTTTTCTATGGAGGATGAGTGAACTTTACACCCTGTTCCTCATACATCTAAAATGGCAATAGGCTCACCCTCTATTACATGGTGGACTTAACTCAGTTAAGGCTACAAATGAAGTGTTATGCAACATACAATATACAACATACTATATTTGACGACATGGTTGGCGCAGTGGTTAAGTGATTGACTGTTGCTCTGCGTGTCGCGGGTTCGATTCCCGCACGGAACAAATATTTGTATGACCTACAAGTAGTTGTTCCGGGTCTGGCTGTTTGTGTATGTGAGTTTAAATGTTTGTGAACGCACTCACGATACAGGACAAACTCCTAGTGCGGGGCAAAGTTAAAAAAAAAAAAAAAAACATGAACGAGAAAATTATAATCATTCGGTAGGTAAATCGTTTGTGTCCATGTCCCGTCGTCACTGCCGTGTGCATAGCGCCTTCAGTAAAGTTTACTGATTTTTGTAGAATTATTTCCATTTCATAAAAACTTTAAAGTCACTGCTTTATCTTCATAAAGAATATCTCCCTGTGAAAACACAATAACACATTAAAAATATTTTCCAAAATAAAGCGCGTTATCTGCGAACAAAAGTAATTAGTTTGCTTTTAAAAGTATTAGATGAATAATAATAATACTTTATTGATGTAAGTCCTTATAATTATGTTTAATATCTAGCTAAAGTTCACAATAGGTAATTAAAGGCGCAAAAAAGTTGAAACCCTGACTCCTAAACTAGGAATACCTGTGACTTAGGATTCAGTGTTCTACGGCCACTTGGACACCAAAAACCCTATGGAAATTAATAGCTGGTAAGCTGATATTACACAAAAAGAATATGTTATTATGTTGTGATTTAAATGAAAAAGGAATGAAGGCTCTTTTACCACAACTGTGTGTATGTAAACTCTCACAAAGAGGCACATAGGTTATTATGCCTTTATGAAGAACGTGTAAAGCATCACTCAAAATGGTTGCTCTTGGTTAAGGGGGACTTTTTCTACTTACATCTTAGAAATAGCGATATTTGTCAGGAAAAACTCTCAGTTCTTCTCCACAGTAGCCGAAACAATAGTTTTGAAAAAAGGGATCCCACCAAGTTAAAAAAAAAAACAATTTTGTAATAGTACTCTCTACTACAGAAACAGCTACCTTGTGTCCATTATAATATATAACCATATTCCAAAAGTACTAAGAGAGCTACCATTTAATTTATACAAAAAAAAATCTAAAAACTTGGTTTCTCCAAAATAATTTTTACACAGTAAAATATTTTTTGATTATAAGGGTAAATAAGTAAATAATATTTAATAATAAGGTAGATTTATTTAGTTGTATAATATAAGTGTTGTTACTGTTTTGTTTATATTTTATATTGTTTAACATACACAACAATGATACATGTTATAACAATAGGGTTCGGGGTAAAGATTCATAAAATTAATACGCTTTCGGTGCGCAGCTCCCAGTTGACGGACGTCACACGACTCTGTCAAAAAGGAGCGCGCGTCGTATGTATTGTTAAGGAAGCTTCTAGAATATTCTAGAAGCTTCGACTCGCTCTCATTGGTCGGGCGGGAAGCGCGTGGCGGGAGCGGTTACAAAGAGGTTCGCGTTATAATTGTATATTAGAGTATAAATGTCCATAGTATAAGTGTTTTGTATTGTTTATTAGAGTATAGGTAGTATATACGTTAGGTTTTATACCCACGTGTACATTAAGTTCACATTGTAAATATTCGTATGCTGCTATTAGCGGCGGATGTGTCGAACTTATCCATATGTACCGACCATCTTTGTACCTATACGTCTTTGTCTTTGACGCTCGATAAGGTAGCTCGCGAAATTCTTCTTACGTTTTAAATTGGCCGAATATCACTTTTTTATGATAAGAACATAAAGCGGATCACACACTACAACGCGCGAAGCGATAGGGCATAGATAACGCACCTCGCGCGTGATTTTTTACGTAAAAATGAAATAAAATCGCGTTTACGCTTCTGCCTACCCCCATGGGAAGACTGCGTGAGTTTATGTATGTGAGTTATAATGATTATTATTCCGTAAATACAGATCCATTACTGTTGCGAATAATCTTCTGATCAACTAAACAAACGTCTAATAAACGTATTTTCTTTCTTTCTTTTCTTTAACTACATACATACAAGGTCTAGTTTTACATGCTCGTCAAATTCAAAGAGGTAACTATGCTACTGATTTTCGACACGAATCAGTAATAAAATAAGTAGGTTTTTTTTCTAATTTTCGGAAATGTGTGGGACACGAATTTTAAAACGCGGCCTGTGTGAGACCGCACTGTAACTGCCCTTTTACACACACCAAACCATACAAAAACGCGGCCACTTATACGATACCAAAACGCGATTCTGTTCTTTGAAAGTGGTAATCTGAAATACTGTCGAACGTAAAAAAAACAAGAATGTATTCATTATTTACCAGGGATCGTAATTTTATTTGTTTATTTATGTCTTTCATAGCAGCCTCCTGAAATTTGACGAGGATGCAAAACAACAGCTTGTATAGGTATCTACTTGTACTGAGATAAAAATCACAAGAAAAGAACATTTAAATTTCACGGACTATGTCAGCGCATTCCCCTTAAAATTAAAATACAACTAGCTAAGGCACAGTCTACTCTGAAGCGAGTGTACAAAATTACTTAGGAAAGTGAAGTACTACTGGATTTTTCTTCGTGTAGTTGGCGGTCTATATATGTTTTTCATGATAAGAAATTTCGATGACACGGTTGGCGCAGTGGCTGAGCGATCGACTGCTACGCTGCGTGTCGCGGGTTCAATTCCCGCACACAACAAATATTTTTACTGCCTACAGGTAGTTGTTCCGGCACCCTAATTGCGTAACACACAATCAATCGGGATCTGAATCATTTTGAAGCAAATTTCTAATCCATTTGTCTGCTCAACACGTAAATAACGCAATGAATGTTGTTGAACTGTCAAAATGAAACCGATTCCGATTAATAATGTGTTTGTATGTGAGTTTAAATGTTTGTGAACGCACCCACGATACAGGAGTAATTCCTAGTGTGGGGCAACATTAAAAAAAAAAACAGTACTCTTATGTAAAGTTTTGAGGATGAATATACAGGTTTCTCAGAAGGTACAAAAGGTAGGATAAATCTTTGTTTTCTATTACTTGTGAATTGTAACGATTGTCTAAGAAATGGCGTGTCAGGAATAATTTAAAGAATAATGAAGAGCCAGCATAATCAGTCTATAATATTCCCACTGTTGGGACACAGGCCTCTCTTCGAGGGCTATAATCTACCACGCGGGCCCAGTGCGGGTTTTAGGACACGCGGTTTCCTTACGACGTTTTACTAAAGCATATTCTTTTCAAATGACGTAAGTTAATGTAAAATCACGCCTTTTTTTCCTCGAAGGGTTAGGCAGAGGTGTATCCACGGTAGGTTAGGATGGATATGATAAGATAAACAGCCTCGGCATATAACATTATGTAAACTGTTAATAATTACAGGCTGTAGTTAGCAAGTTAGGATCATGTATAGGGTGGCAGCAACGCGTAACTTATTACCATGCACTTAGTACATGATTCAGAACCAAAAAATTGAACGCCGGGGGGGGAGAGAATTTATTTCGAAATTGCTGTTCTATACATTTTCAGCGCGTTGGTATTACACTTTTATATAAAAAAGAAGTTTTCTACGCTAGGATGTCTAGAATTATGTGCTAAATCCTTTGTCACAGTTTGCCCGTCAAAGTCCCTGCCAGCCTGTATGCAGAAATGGAGATCCTGTTGATTCTTTGCAACACATACATGAAAGTGAATACCTACTATTCCCAAGTTCTGGTTCATCATCTGCCTAGCCTTTTCCCAACTATGTTGAGGTCAGCTTCCAGTCTAACCGGATGCAGCTGAATACCAGAATATTAAATGGAGCCACTGCCTATCTCACCTCCACAACCCAGTTACTGGGTAATACTGTTTGTCAGACTTGCGGGCTTCTGACGACCCGTAACGACTGTCAAAGATCCATGAATAACAACCGGGACCAGCGGTTAACGTACTTTCCGAGACACAGAGGGGTCTCGGTATGTAAAGATGTTCACCTGTCCTAAAACCAACCGCGGCAAGCGTAGCTTAACCTGATCGATCGACCCGTGCGGCTGTTATTACTTAGCCACAAGCCCCTCAATATTCCCCTAGCTACAATTCCCTCCTTTCAATTTATGATAAATAAAATATCCAATATGATGAGATACTCGTAAAACGGAACTTAATTAAATTAAAGGCTGTTTCACAGAGCCACACTGACGGCTTCAAAAAGACATTCGGAGAGCATTAAGTACTAATTAATTTAATTTGGTAGTTCATTCGCGATTTTCATTTGCTTTTGATTATTTTGTTTACGAGTCTGATGTCGATTGATTACTGGGAACAGTTTGCGGTCTTCAGAAAGACAATAGTTGTTTACGTTCTTAAAATCAAACGCGGTCGATTAATGTAATTAATGATATTTATTTCTGACGAAAACAAATTATTTTTGACGTTTAAAAGTGACACTTTTATTGTTTTATACTAGGATTCGCACGGATTCCGTGCCTCGGAAAGCACGTTAAGCCGTTGGTCCCGACTATCATTCGTGGATCTTAGACAGTAGTTACGGGTCGTCAGAAGCCCGAAAGACTGACAATCAGTCTTACCAAGGGGTTTCGTATTACCCAGTAACTGAGTTGTGGAGGACAGATAGGCAGTCACTCCATGTAGAGCTCTGGGACTCAGCTGCATCCGGTTAAACTGAAAACCGACCCCAACATAGTTGGAAAAAGGCTAGGCAGATGATGATGATATATATGTGAGGTCGAAAACACCAAAACAAACTTAGAGGTGACAACAGTCTCTTTTAAAGTCCAGAAATTGTCTTGGTCAGATCAATGTATAAATAGCAGAACATCTAACATGTTATTGTTTTATCCTGCAAGAAGTATAGCGTTGCGTCTAACATAGTTAAGTCTAGGTAATTGTCAAGATAATATAATCTAAACGTATATGACGTACCTAAAATCTTCATTTATTTTGCCTAAATTTTCCCAGACTCTTGAAAATGTTGTATTCACGCGCTGACGGCAAATTTTGCTCATTACTGCGTCTAAGTCTGTAATTCTGTATAATGTTGACGAACCATTGGCAGACGACCAACTGGAGTAAAATATAGTCGTAGGATTTTTATTTGTCCATGGGTACTCATTAAAACAAACAACTTTGTTTGACTGTCACTACTCGGTCCGAATTGTTTTAAATATTTAACTGTTTAACTTTAATGTCTGTACAATGCTACAATGCTATGCTACATTGATAGAACTTGATTTTGTTAAATTTGTTGCTTTTAATGTAACTGTGTGCTTTTCCTTTCAATAAAAAATAGAAATAAAACTACCTACCATGCCAGTTAACTCTATACCACCTATACAGCATGTATTAGAAAGGTGTGGTCACATTTAAGGGCGTGACCATCAAACTAAACAACTTTCCCCATGGGAAAAATTATCAAAATCAATCAAAAGTCATTTATTCAAATTAGGCTGAGAATCAGCACTTTTCGAACGTCAAAATTACAAAAGACAGTCCCCCAAAAACGCCCGCCCTTCACCACTTCCTAGTGCTATCGCTGGGAAGAAGAAATGGCGCAACAAACTCCCCAGCAGAAATATCATCATACCATCTTACATACAAAACTTCAATACCTACCGGCTTCCGGTCTAACCGGATGCAGCTGCTGCATACCCGTATTTTACATGGAGCGACTGCCTATCTGATCTCCACAAATCAGTTACTGGGTAATACGATACCGCTGGTAAAACTGGTTGTCAGACTTTCGGGCTCCTGACTACCCGTAACGACTGTCAAAGATCCACGAATGACAGCCGGGACCAACGGCTTAACGTACTTTCCGAGACACAGAGGGGTCTCGGTATGTAAAGATGTTCACCTCTCTTAAAACCAACCGCGGCAAGCGTAGCTTATCCTGATCGATCGACCTGTGCGGCTGTTATTATTTAGTCACGTGTCCCTTCAATACCTACTACTCGACCCAAATGGAACGGCTGGTTATGTTTTGCGATCACGATGTCCCACGGAGGAAGTTGTTCAGTTCGATGATCTGTACCACACCCGTAAATGTGACCACACATTTCTGATCATACCGTGTAATTTTATTCAAAACACCTTAAAATTTATGAGAACTTCCAAAAACTGGCTTGATGAACACATTGATGTTTCAGTTAAATCAATTGATTGTTCTATATACTTGCAAAACCTATTGGCTTCGCTCACACATCTGTATTGATGAAACGAAAACACTCAGAGTGTCGGACGCTTACTATCCAGCTGAGCTACGGTAAGACACGCTTTGTTTTCATTTCATTCTCGGTTCTTCTTGGACACATACCAACCTTTTCTCAGCTCAGTGCTTATTAACGACAAGATAGCAAAACTTCGATGACTCGCTAATATTTTTACCATGAAATGAACTATTCTCATAACTGGGTTGTGGAGGTCAGATAGGCAGTCGCTTCAAGTAAAATACTGGTATTCAGCTGCATCCAGTTAGACTGGAAGTCGACACCATCAAAGTTGGAAAAAGGCTAGGCAGATGATGAAATATTCTCATAATTCACAACACACATAAACACATAACATCACATCTGTAATCCCCGAAGGGTTAGGCAGAGATGTACCCTATTGTACATCTACATTTCGCTAGTTATGTTTAAGCCCCATGTAATAGGGGGCGAGGCTATTGCCACCAACCGGGAACAAATCCAGATTCCGGACTGAGAAGTATCTGATGGAAAAATCCATCATCACTTTGCCCGACCCAGGAATCGAACCCATAATGCAGTAGCGCGTGCGACCACTAGACGACGTGAGTGAAGATTGAAAGGGTTATTTTGGTATCACCTTCGTTTAAGTTAAATGGGTGTTGGTAATATAAACAAACACCTGAATTCTAAAATCCGCCATATTTAAAACTGGCGTCTGCCCGCGATTTCGTTCGCGTCGCTTCGTATAGCCCGCCCGCACCATTACTTTGTTTTTACTTAGCGTTCCTTATGACTTTATTTTTATTTTTGCTCAGCTGCTAAGGGTTGTAGCGTAATGTTAAATAGCGTAAAGCTTGCTTCAAGAATTGAGCTATCAAATGAAAACATATTTTTTTTAATCTGACAGTAAGATCCAGATATTAGCGCGTTCAAAAAAAAAAAATCAATAAGTACATATACACAAACAATATATTTATAAATACTTTGGTCGATACAACCACAAAGCTTTCAAACCTCAAAAGAAGCTTACGTGTACCTACTTGTACTTACGACGTATAATCCCGCCTTTACAGGAAGTAAGGAAGAAAGTGTTTTCAAATTATCTCACTTCTTATCCTGTTTCTAGAAACAAGTTTGTCTGGCACGCTTCCAAATCCGGGCTAAGCTGAACATATACGCTAACTTCAACATTTTGTCCAACACCTTAGTCCAGATCAGACTGCAGCAACTTTAGCAATGCACCAGACCAGGCACTGTCCAATTTCCTGAGACAGGGACATTCAAATAAAAAGAGAATGCAAGAAACGATTTCATTTCCTGTAATGGAAATGTTGAGACCGCTCGCGCTTCACTCAACATCGCCGCGCGCTGGCGGCAGTGAACGAGGGGTGCGGGGACAGCGGGGAATCAGCTGGCCAACGGCCGAGCGCGAACCCCCGCGCCGCACCGCCGAGTCAGTCAGCTGTGGTTCTCCATGATACACGGCTGCGCGTCTTAATTTCTCTCTTAAAATCTTGTACTTATGTTCAACCGACCGTTGTAATTTTATATCTTTTTACATCATTATACTTGTTATACAGTCCACTATAATTTCATTTTGCTCCACCACGACCTATCGTCGCGATCAGAAATCTATCGAAATATAGTATGTATCGTTGTAAGCATTGAATTATCTGAGTTTTGAAGCAGTTAAATCTACTTTAAACGGACGGAGTTTATTCATTGCACAGAATGGTAATGAAACACATACATAAACTCATGCATTTTTCCTTTGGAGGTATGCAGAAACTACAGAATGCCGCTTGCTACGATCCTTCGTAGCAAGTCCTCCTTTTGCGTCGTTAACGTACTCTGTCATTCCACCAGCCGATCTAAAAATACTCAAATACTCAAATCTTTATTGCATTCCTTATGTGTTACATAGATGGTATATACAAGGTAAAAGATCAATATGGACCCTGTCGGGCACAGCAAAATTTAAGAGAGAGAAAGAGAGCCAAGTGGCAATTCAGAATTCAAAACAATTAAATATTATTAGATGTGTGTGCGTTGATATTCTGTACAAATCTCACCGTGAAATCGTAGCCACGTTTTCACGGTGAGTTTTTTTATAGAACAGACCGGCAGGTCATACTCTCACTCCGGTTGCGAGTATTCTGCACCTAACCTTTCTTAAAAAACATCTCCAGTAAGGTCAGCAGTGTATGACTCTTGACCATAATGAAAATGGTAACATACTTAATGTAACCGAATTTGGAACATAGCAACCTTCAAAAAAAAAAATTAAAAGCGGGACCACCCTGGATTTTTTAAAACTTTTATGTAATAGAATTTAACGAGAGCTGGCTATTGAAAAATACGTTCGTATTATAGTCCGCAGCTACTGCGAATTTTCTGATGGAAAAAACCAATACCACTTTCCTCGACGATATTTTTATATAGAAAATTAAAAGGGACACTAAAAATAAAAGCTGCTGTTAAACATGAGCTGCTCGACTAACTCACTTATTAAAATTCGCACGGTCTGGAATAATACGGTGCCGTGCAGCGTCTCGTTTAACCGCAGCTCTGCAGGATAACTGCGTCACACCGGAGCTTCATAAATAATATCATGTTTTAGTGAACAGTGCCAATCCCGTGTCGTGATACATAGCGAATTTTGTGTACAGCTGGATGAGGTATTATCAGTATACAGAAATAAATAAAGTTAAATCCCTTGTGCTTTAATAAGCTATGGGCTTAGGAGCACCGCAGAAATAGATCTATCAACTCAGCCTATCGCAGTCCACTGCTGGATATAGGCTTCTCCCAGGCTGCGCCACAATACATAACATTATATTTGTGAATGAAGAACCGGCAAGAAACTCCACAGTTACTCTTTTATAAATCATTGTCTTTTACAGTGTTAATACTTAGGTTCTCATACCGAAGGACAGTGTAGGTGAAAGTTTTATAACATTTTAAAACACTAGTCGTTTCTTATAAAGGTAACCGCCACTAACATAGTGAAATGCTTATAACCTGTTCGTTTGAATATTCCGGTTTCAAATTCAAAGGATTGCAGCAATCGCATTGAGTCGCTGCAATTTGCTCACGTCACGCACATGGGCGGCCGGAAGTGACGTGATAGTACTCAATTGTTCGGTAACACTACGGAATGTTCCGACTATTGACGAATTGGATAGTGCCCAGTATTTGAGATATAGACTGCAGGCAAGCTTGTTCGATATGAATAGTTGAAACGTATAGTCAGTTCCAAAAGTAACTAATAAAAGTGTAAACAAACCCTGTTTAGATAAAATCTTACGCTTTCACTCACTAAAGGGAACTAAAGGGAAGGGTAACACATTCATATGTATTGTAAAGGTTTATTTTTTAGACTTCCGTCCTGTGTCCAAAAAAATCCTTCCAACCTTCCGATTGTCAGCGTGGCGCCTAGGACCGGAGTTTCATATTTTATGTAGCTTAGTTTTCAGTTGAGCCTATTACTTAATGTACTACCAATTAGTTTAAATCATTATCTTGCTTCTTAATAACGAATTGACTTGGTGCCAATTACCCATTAGGTCGTCCTCGTACTTATCTAGTTTTACGTAAGTTTAGGAACGTTTGCAAACGTATCTTAATCGACGCGTAACAAGAATACGTAAAATTTATTATAACACCAAAAACGTCCGCGTCGGCGTCACGACGTAATCTTTTTTAATAATATTCGTTCTGTTTCTTTTCTTATGTTTCTATTAATATTTTATTTAATCAAATTAAAACATGTAAAAGTGAAGTTTTTTATTTATTTCGCTACAGTAGGTAACGTATGATGCCGCTCAATTTGGCAACCTGACAACTGGATATAAATCCGAGGATGCCATTCTACGAGTCAAACAAAGACGTCTGTGCTACATCAATCTTAATTATATGTGGCCCGGAAAACAGTGATTAATTCATGTCGGTTAATGAAGATGGTTATTTCAATATTAGATAAAAGGGGAAATGTAATGATATTTAACAAAATCAAAAGTCATTTATTCAAATTAGGCTGAGAATCAGCACTTTTCGATCGTCAAAATTACAAAAGACAATATAATATCTCCTGTATCGTGGGTGCGTTTACAAACATTTAAACTCATATACACAAACAGCCAGACCCGGAACATCTACTTGTAGGTCATACAAATATTTGTTCCGTGCGGGAATCGAACCCGCGACACGCAGCGCAGCAGTCAATCGCTTAACCACTGCACCAACCGTGCCGATTCCACTGCACCAACACGCTTAACCACTGCACCAACAGTCCTCCAAAAACGCCCGCCCTTCACCACTTCCTAGTGCTATCGCTGGGAAGAAGTGGCGCAACAAACTCCCCAGCAGCACAGCTGTCTGTTTAGTTAGAAAATTGATTGTATACAATACTAGGTATGTTAAGTAATTAACATTACAAGACACAGAACATAAAATTATATTATTTGCCATATGTCAGCTAGCCACATTTTCATTGTTCGCTAGACTATCATTCGGCGAGTGCGCGACAGCTCCAACAGCTTGGTGGCATAGACATAGTAGCCGACAGGATAGGCAGTCCAATGATTTGGCAATGGATGACCACTCATCGTGCATCATTCCAATATTTAAAATAAGTTGTTTTAGTATGTTTTGTGTATAAAATTGTTATAGGGTTGTTTATGGATTTATGGTCTGAAATAAATTTATTATTATTATTTCGTTTATTTATTTACTTATCTTATTTAATTATATTTTTAAATATTTTTTTTAAATATTAAAATTCAGTAAAAAAAAAAAACTTTTAAAATTATAAAAAGAATAGTCATCTGCCGATGTCGGGAGTTGTGTAATTTTTGCGTGAAAGAGTTACAAACATCTATCCATCTATCTATTCTCACAAACTTTCGCGTTTATAATAACTGTGATTATGTGATATGATTACATAATATAAATTTATCAGTACACATTAGCCTTCATTTTCTTACATTCAGGAAGCACCTCCTGCAAATGATCTCTGTGTACAAATGCCTAGAATTCTGTCTGCTTGTTAGTCATAAACGCCAGATGTCTACTTCATTAGGTCAAGTCTTGTTGCTTTTATTCGGAGTAGGTACCTATTTTCTTATAAGGTGGCCATTCCAAAGCATTTTCAGCAAATATTTGCAAAATAACCGTTTACTTTTCACGGTACACCATATTTTCCTACTACCATAACATAGATACTGGAGCCCATGAGAGCTCTGGGATCGAACCCAAAACCCCGCGCTCAGAAATCGCGTTTGCAACCACGAGATCAACAGGGCAGTTACAAGTTACAAGGTGGCCTACTTTTGTGCTAAAGTCCGTTCAGCCGTTATGGCGTGAATAGGTAACAGACAGACAGGCGGAATTACTTCGTATTTATAATACGTGGTGTGTTGATATTACAAGCACAAACAGACATTACAAAGCCGAGCAACTGCAAGTAAATATACTTAATTACAGAAGTTTTTCCTTGCAATCGTGCAAGTGACTTGGCCTGAAATAATTCATTAAAATGCAACCTAAAGGGTACAATTGCCGAGCACTTCCGACGTTTGGCCCCCAAACTGGAACGGGCTGGGGCCGCCTTCAAGCGGCTCTTGCCCAACCTTAGGGGGCCAAACGACTCCTGCCGGAGGCTTTACGCGGGGGTCGTGCGGTCCATGGCCCTATACGGGGCCCCGGTGTGGGCGCGTTCACTGCGGCGGCGAGCCGCCCACTACCTGAACGCGCCCCAGAAGGTGGTAGCCGTAAGGCTCATCCGGGGCTACCGCACGATCTCGCGCGAGGCGGCAAGCCTCCTTGCCGGACTGCCGCCATGGGATCTGGAGGCGATAGTCCTCGCGCGCCTGTATGAGTGGCGCGCGGAGGCACTACGCCGGGGGGAAAGTCCGCTCCCGCGGCAAATTGCTGCGGAGCGGACGGACCTCCGGCTCGATCTCATGGCGACATGGAAAGAGCGACTGTCGCAACCCAGCGCAGGGCACGCCGCGATAGCGGCGATAAGACCCCTCTTTTAGGAGTGGCTAGAGAGGCGCCACGGCGCCCTCACCTACCGCCTGACGCAGGTCCTCACCGGACACGGAAGTTTCGGGAGGTTCCTGCACATCATCAGGCGGGAGGAAACGCCCGGGTGTCACCATTGCCAGGATCGCCCAGAGGACACGGTGGAGCACACGGTGGAGGTCTGCCCCGCTTGGGCGGAGCACCGCCGTGTCCTCGTAGAGGCGATCGGCAGCGGCGGCGGCCTCTCGCGCCCGGCCCTGGTGCAAGCCATGGTCCGGAGCGAGAGGGAGTGGGAGGCAGTCGCCTCCTTCTGCGAAGCAGTCATGCTAGCGAAGGAGGTGGCGGGACGGATGAGGGAAAGAGCCTCCCGTCCCAGCCGCCGCGGGAGACGCCCCGGGCGTCGGGAGTCGAGTGACGACTACCGGCCACCGTAGGCGCGGGCCTGCGGGCGGAGAGCAATGGGTAGCTCACCGCCCGATCAGGACCAGGCCCGTGCCGGACGGCGCGTAAGTGTTCCACGCGCGCCTCAAAGAGATGTCAGCATAACGAGGGGCCCCTCAGGGCCGAAGCCTGCCGGGTCAGCGGGATTGTCCGAAAGGGTTACCGCTACCCCGGAACATAAAGGGCGAAGGAAGGAACATGGGTGGGTTTTAGTCACTAAGAGTCTGACACTCCCTTCCGCTCCACCCAGAGCAGGAGGGGTCATTTGATGATTTCCCATCCGGAAAAAAAAAGGGTACAATTGCCTTAACCAAAACAAAATACATAAGTGCATATGTGAAGAATCATACAGGAAATCAGAATTACTTGTGTAGTTAAACAGCTAATTCAGACTTACCTGCTATGCTCTTTTCGGCATGACTACTAACGACAATCTAGCTGAAGTTCTGAACTACAAAGATTAGCTTGTCAGCTAGGTTAGCACTTTGACAGCGAGAACTTCTCTGGACCTATAGTAGTGTTCTTAATCTCAGATAATTTACATTCCATCGATACTTAATCAGTCATCTACGTTAGTGAAATGTATTCTACGTTGATTTTTGAGTCACCATTTGTAACAAAAAGGTCCTAAAAAGTTTTTGACTGCAATGGAATTTGAACTTTGTTAAGTATGACAAGTTATGTTTGTTGTTCCTTAACTTGAAAATTTTCTCAAATTCTTAATTCAAATATAATTGTGTATTACCAATATCTTCAGTCGTGAAGGCTCTTAAATTGCACATCAAGTGTAAAATGTTATGAAAACAAAAGAGTTGATATCCTTGTACACCTTTCAGACTTTCAGATTAGCATGGAAACAATACACCGACGCAGCTTACCGCTGTAAAGTTGTTTCAAACAACAGAAATGCGGTTGTATTAATTCACATCTATTGTTTCAGATACACGTTTTCAGGAAGTTATTGTACAGGTTCATGTTATAAATACAACATTTCCGGATGTATTATTGTTAAATTATTATTTGGTTTATATTTTATTTATTATGGAAACAGTGGCCCACTTTTCATCCAGCGCCGCATGCCCTGTCATCTATGCACTTGATGTTCTTATGACTGCGTCAGTGAGTGGAGTTCGCGCAGCTGAATTTTGGACCAAAGATGTTTGAACTTTTTGCCATCGATGCGCTAAGGAGTAGGTAAAACTAACCGTGTCTGTAGTTTGAAATTGAAAAGTGGCGTCGCGATAAATGGTTTCCTTCTCTGTTTGAGGAGAGGTATAAATGTACACTTGTACAGTAGTACATGGACCTTTTGGCGCTCGACTGATATTGACGGGAGGGTGCTGTTGGTAAATATTTGTGAAATTGTAATGAAACAAGATGGCGGTTATAGTTCCGATTGTTGGCGAGGAGCTAAAATATCCTTGTATATAGCCCTTTACACACACGTTATTCCTGCCGTGAAAAAGTACGGTTTATTCACCGTGTGTATGCACGGTCGTCAGTGTTGTATATATCACTATGCACGCTTGTTGACGGACACGTTTTTTCTATGGCGTGGTTAAAGAAACCGTACACAGGGCCTTACTGTATGTAAGTAATTAGTGGAATAGTAGTATTTTTATTATCTGCTGAACGTATCACAGCAAAAACATGAATATGAAGTAGTATTAGGGTAGTGGTGTTGGATCATTCGGTTCCCTACAAAATGGTTGAGCTGGATGGTGCTGATCCAAGCGTCATGTTCATGAACGGGCGCCGTCGGTTGAGACTGGTCATCTCTTAGCTGCCTCTTAGCTGGCTTACCTATTTTTAATTTTATATTTTAATTTTATATTTTAAATTGTCTCTTTATTTGTTTTTTTTTTACATTGTTCTCACATATAGAAGCAATAAGAATAATGTACCCAGGATTCTGTAATAATATCTTGATTTAAAAGAGTGTCCGTGGAGTTTCTTGCTCGTTCTTCTCCATAGAGATCTACGTTTTGGAATGGGCAACTACCTTCAACTTTCTGACTAACTGACCGACTATTTAATTTTGACAATTCAAAAGTGCCTGTAAATGGTTTAATTGAAATAAAAGATTTGAGTTTGAGTTATGTGGTTGTTTTATTATTTGCTCACGCGATTAACGTAATCTTCAATAATAATTACTTAATGCTTTTACTTTCTCTCCATGACATCCTCTTTCGATATGGAATATTTTTTATATTACGAGTAGGAATTTTGGTACCTCGTTTTTTGTCTGACATCTATATATATATCATTAAATTCTGGCCTAATAGCTGTGGGCGTGAGAATGTTCACCTCTATTGACCCCTTCAAAGATTGCGTGACTAGTTTCCAGAAGTGCTCATATTACGAACTTTGTAGGAACTTCGACTTTTGACCTTCGATCGTCTTAACCCTACAATGTTTATGAGAAATACTTCGTTTTAGTGATGCCACAAACCGTTCCATTACAAAACGAGTACTAACTTTGGTTCGAGCTTAAACTTTTGGGTTTTTGTATTTTGAACCTTATTTCAACTGAGATAAGATTAAAATCTGTTTTTGTACACTGCTATAATCAGGCTACAATGGTATTTTGGTGCTGGAATGACGTTGACATGGGGGCACTGTTTGTGAACATTTGTGAAATTGTTTCGTGAAATGTATTAAAAAAACAAGATGGTGGCGTTAGATCCGATTATGACCACGTACCAAAAGATATATTTAGAACTTTAACTGAGGCGAAATAAGGTTGAAAATGTTTTATCCAGCAAATAGATAGAAGGAAAGCGTGCAGCGATACTAAACTAAACATTTTAGATTGCAGCCGGATTTATATGCTTAGCTGTGGTTTTTGGTGCTCGAGCTTGGCTGAAAACCAATTTAAGGTTTATAGTGAATTTAACTTTACGAACGTGATTTGTTTCGTATACAGATAGTGTTTCTATATGTACATTATTCAGACAAGTTAGTGACTAAACCTCACCCGGGCTAAGTTTTAGGCAATTTTAGTTATTTATCTGCTATTGCTAAAGGATGGGCAGTCGCTCCATGTTCAATACTAGTATTTAGCAACATCCGGATAGACTGGAAGCCGACCACGACATAGTTGGGGAAAGATGCGATAGTCAGAAGACTAATAAATTCTCGTAATTTAAAACGTTGTTATTTAAAAATCTAGTCGCAGTCTCGTCTCGGCGACAAACAAATGTCAAAAACTTGTCAAAATGTAGGGAAATTAGAGGTATTTTTGACAGTCTCAATGACTGAGATTGTGAACGTTCTTAAAATTACGAGAATTGCCCCTCTGTTATTATTTACTAGCTTCTTCCCGGCTAAGCCCGCTCGGAGGTCGGAAATGTTCCACGGGAACGTACTACCGAGACAAAAGTAGCCTAACGTTATGTTCTAACCCAGGTCATGGTCTACCTTTGTGCCAAATCTCAAAGCCCGTTCAGGCGTGAAAAGGTAACAGACAGAGTAGCTGAGTTACTTCGTATTTATAATGCGTGATATATGTTGATACTACAAATATAAATAGAGATAATATTTTATTATTGCAAACCCGAGCAAGGACCCGTTTCTTATGTAAACAAAACATTCATGTATTGTGTAAAAAAGGAAAAAAGTATTTCAAATTGTTATTCAGACTTTGAGGAATACAAGCATTTTCACAGCTGGATAACTATTGGGAGCTGGCTTTCTGTATTCTATATATAATACGTTCGAATTGCTTATTTATTAGAAGAATAAGTGTTACCAGTTGTAAAAATTGGCGGTTTAATGTACAGTACATATTTCGCCTGTTTAGGGTATGCAAATCAATTTTACAGTAATACCTAATATATATTATTTTAGTAAAATATAGAGAATATGCTCTCAAGTGTCGACCATTGGACCCTGTATATGTATTTTAAATAATCTTTTTCAAATGTGTCATGTGCATGAGAGTAAATGAATAAATAAACACAATGATTTTGCGTCTAATATGTTCTTAAGCTATTTACTTTTTTTTTTAGGCAAAGGTTAAAAAATTCTTAGTACAATTACTTAGTAAAGGTTGTCCGCTAAAATCCTACTTCCTACTATATATAGGTATATATAATTTATAATTATGATTAATATTATAAACGTAAAATTTTGTATGGATGGATGGATGGATGGATGGATGTATGGATGGATGGATGGATGGATGGATGTTTGTTACTCTTTCACGCAAAAACGACTGAAGGGATTTGGATGAAATTTGGCACACAGGTGGTTTATAACCAGGATTAAGGTATAGGTTACTTTTTATCCCGATATTCCCACGGGATCGAAGCTTATGCGGGTGAAACCGCGGGGCGCAGCTAGTCGACCTTATAATAATTATGTAGTGTAGGCTGCCTATAAATTAGCTCTGGTCGTATTCGAACAGTCAAGCAAATTTAGAACGAGTTGTCAAATATTGTGTATTCGATTTTTGTTTTTTTTTGAATTTATGAAAGGATAAAAGTAATATTAGGTCCTTTGACAACACGAAATGTGTGATATATATTTATACCATACATCATAAAAAGAAAATGATTTTCTTGGAATGAAGGTACAGACGCCAGCACATCAAGCTACTACAATCTGTCAAATTTCTTTAATAGATTTTCAACTTTATCGCTAAAGCATTAAAGTTCAAGGTTGATTGGGAAAATTTGACAGTTTCGGGTAGCTTGACCAGCTGGCATCTGTACTTATTTATTTGTAAATCCAGACGAATTTATATCGCGTGACATAGTGAGACATAACTTACGAACAATACAGGACTGTGACGTAATAATATCAAAGTGTGTGTCGTGTGTCCTACTCCGAGACAGAAATATTCTGATAGTAATGAAAAACTTTGATAGTGAACTAAGCTGTCTTATTTTGTGCCAAGTTCACCAATGAAACTGAACGCGATCAGCGTATCTGAACAGGGGGTCTACTACGAAGTGCAAAGTGCGAATGATCGGATCGGACCGACACATGGCCGAACCGAATATTATTGAAAAATGCGAAAAAAGTTCGGATCGGCTCAGTTGGGTCGGGACCATAGTCAATATTCAAAAGAGTGTAGGAGTGTAGGATCGGGACCTACCGAACCAAATAGTAACTTCGTAGCAGGAAACGGCCAAACATTCGGTCGATACCACTTCGGAGTAGACCCCCTGAGTTTAAAAGCTGTCATTGTCACCATTGTTGTGAACTATTGACACTGATAGCAATCAGTGCATCTAAATCACGTTCAAGAAGCTTCTTGAACGTGGTTTAGATGCACTGATTACGTTCAGTTAACGATTTCGGTCAAGTCGGCGGTCTCTCTGTTAAACTTAGAGACTATAATGGGTGATGTATGTCCCAAACAAGTAAATTTCAAGTTTTCAACCTGCAGCTAAACCGAGCCAAAACGAACATTTTGATTGATAATACACACACAATATCTTTAAAAAAAATCTCCATTACACTTTTTTAACGTTACTTTATCTACATAAATAATATGCAGACTTAAGGAAAAGTATGACACAAATTTGAAAACAATTCAAGTAACAAGACGATGTTCCTTAACCCATACACAATCTTGACGCAGGCAGACAATTGTCGAGACGGATCGCTCGAAAGGGTCTCAACGAGTAATTTATCAGCAAAAAGTGAAAAATCCCAGCTTCTCACATTCCTAATAGAACAGATTTATTAAGGGAACCCCAGTACACTGTAAGGCTGTAGACATACAGGCAGGAGCTATGCTTGTTGTTTAGAGGTAAGTGGCATTCTCGATGACGTGCTGAATAGAATACTCTTAATTATGAGATTCACAACCTTTTTTTTTTAGTTACCATGTATCGCGATTCTGAAACAGATATTGCCACGATTATATTGAAACGTGTAATATTAAATAGTCGTAAGATAGGATATATAATTTTCTCTGGGTCTTCTAAAGCCCCCCTGAAAGTCTCACCCACGAGGGGGCGTTATCACCCACGTTGAGAACCTGTGAATGTACACTATAATAATAAACAGATTAAATGTAGACCTTTTCATAGGGTTTGGGCGGTTTTATCGCTAAAATCGATTTTTTAAAGACAACCCTTGGATGGGTTAAGGGAGAAGGAGAGACAATACTTCAGCTGTGCGATTCTGTAACCATCTAAGAAAGGCCTAAGAACCCCAGTACACTGTAAGTGAAGGATCGGTGGCCGACTTCAAAAGGTGAGACAGGTGTCTTCCGAAACGGAATTGGATCGCTTCGTGGCTTAAATAAAGAAAATAAAAAGGTCGCTGTAGCATTTGTAAACTAAAACTATAAGAACCTGAATATCCCCTGAAAATAATAAAAAATAATGATATTTCATTATTTTACACAATATTTTCACGGCTCGTTTCTATGAGGGTAGGCAGAAACTAAATAACTCTAACATATGTTATGATAGGTACCTAATACTGACAAACTATGTACATACCTAGCCTCACTTAATTAAAACAAGACCCGCATTTAATTTTGCAAAACCATTAATTTGGACAGCCGGCATGAACCTGCAGAGATGCGAAATGAAATGTCTCTCGCAATGCATTTTGCATCAAGTAAGCCCTTTGTTGGCACACCAGTTTCATTTCTGTCCTGTTTCATAATTAAGCCGAGAAATCCTATTAAATGTTGATGGTGAATACTAGGGTTGTAATGGAATAGAGGTATGAGAAACCGGGTGTAAAGTTCATTCATCCTCTATAGAAAAGGGACGATCCTCCGACCAGATGCGTGTTGCGCCTGGCGGGCAACTGCCCGATGATTCATGTCGGGCCGTTGTATATATGCTAATTGCGTGGTAAACTCTGCGTCGTGCCAGCCCTGTCGTGTCCATTGTCAACAGTAATCTGAAAGGTGAATCTTGTTTTATATTTTATTTGGAAGACACGTGTTTAATTTTATGTGTTGCTTTATACCTATCACAAAACAGCAACCAACCGCATAATGTACATACACAGGTATTTATAACCTCTAGTGGACACAAATCATAGGATTGTTGGGATTTGTATGTTAGGTTTGCTCTTTGGTATTGTCAATAAACTTTTTCCTTTTTTTTATTTTTTTTTATTTGAACGATTGTACCTATACAACATGTCCCAGATTTAACGCACAGCACCGAACACCCCGAGTAGAATATTATGTTACAATCATAATACATACACTAAAATGAGTTACACTAAAGATGGGAGAAAATAGTGTTCACATTGCAAACGCACACAGTCGCAAACGCATACACGGTCTAGCGTAGTAGATACACGGTCTAGCGTAGTAGGTACTTCGTCCATTTACGTTTGTTTTGACTGTGCAGAGGAAATGTAATAGTAATTTACGTAGTTTAAAATTATTTTTGGGATAAAAAAATTCCTGAATTAAAAATTACAGAAATTAATTCCGTATCCCGATTCTGAACCAACTGAATGTATAATTTCAATATTAATGATGTAACCAATATGTTAAACGTGTGTGTTATGTGTTATTTTGTTAAACGTACATGTGTTTGTAATATTACCTACGTTGAGTTTCTTGGCGTTTCTTCTTAAATGGTTTAACCCGATGAATGTCGTAATTATAGACACAATTTAAAAGTCATTGTGGCTCGCGTGGATCTACGTTCCGACATATGAAGGGTTAATTGAAACAATGCTTTATATTTAAAATTTCTATTAGAACATAGGTATTTGTATATTCTGTCTAGTGTACTAAAATGTTCCTAAAATTAATTTGCATGCCCTAAACAGGCAAAATATGGACTGTACATTCCACCAACCACCACCACACTAACAATAAACCACCAACTTTTACAACTGGTGACTTCTCAATCATTGTGTTGTAATACATGATTCTTATTCTTTGCGTTTGAGTTTGAGCAGTCTTAGTTATCTTGAATTGTTGAGGTATTGATTATTATTATTTGATTAGACACACGAGGCAACAAATTATTAAATACTTCATAGGTGGTATATTTGATAGACTAACAATAGAATTTCAATATGCTCAAACAAGTGTTTAAGCAATTAAAATTATAGAAGTTTGTGATTAAATTTTTTTTTTTAATTAGTTTACTAAAGCAATATGCACATATTATTATTTTAATATTAATTGAAATTTGCTATGAGCTTTTAATTTAAGTTAATATGAAACAAATTAAGTAGCGATGAATAATATATAATAAATCAGGGGCTCGTGGCTAAATGATAACAGCCATATGGGTCGATGGAAGGTTAAGTTACGTTTGCTGTAGTCGATTCGTGGATGGGTGACCTTACATATGGACACACCTCTGTGCCTGAGAAAGCACGTTAAGCCGTTGCTCCCGGCTGTCATTTGTAGATCTTTGACAATCGTTATTGGTAGTCAGAACCCCAAAAAGTCTGGCAACCAGCTGTGTTGTGATGGTCAGAAAGGTAGTCGCTCCATGTTAAATACTGGTATTCCGACCGACCCCAACATGGATGGGTAATGGCTACGTAGATTAGATTGAGGTATGCAATAAATGAGAGTGCCTATCGATAGAGTATAGTCATCACAAATTATAGAACTAATTACTTAGATTGAAGAGGCAAAGGTCTCAAGAATTATGTGAAGGATATCAAGGAAATTTAATGTTTATGAAATTGACACACTTATGTAGTCAATTTGTCGTGCTACAGCCATTGCATACAACTGTCATAGAATTGTGTGATTTGAAGTCACGGAAAATAATTACTAGTGAAAGTTTGATAAACTATCAACTTCTCTGACTTTACATTTAAAAACCTAGCTCCAAAAAGTAGGTAACTGTTCTCAGAATCTTGTTATATAAATCAATGTTGAGTACAGTGGTGTCATCAAAGTAACTAAGAACCGTTAGCTGTCAGAACTTGGTTCTGCGTATCGATTGTGTAAACTTGTTGAAAGGTTTGAAGAGAAAAGTTGGACGCGGAAGTTGTTCCAAGGACGCCATTCTTCTGCAGATTTCGAATAAAATAATGTCGAATATTTCTTCAACTCCTATAGAAGATACGAAAGTTTAGTGTTTTCAAATTAAATTTAGGGACACTAGCTTATCTTCTTCATCTTAGCATGTCGATGCCAATCTATGAATCGGTTCAGAACTTAGCTATGACTTTGGCGCCATCTGTATCGTCCTTCAATTCCTGTAACGTACTGGCACGGCATGCAGGACATGATGTCACAGGGGCAGTTCCCGTATTTTTAAGAACGTTCGCATTCTAATGTCAGTGGCAATCTGTAAAAAAATATCTCTACTAATTTCCCTGCATGTTTGACAAGTTTATGACATTAATTTGTCGCTGCGATGAGATTGTGATACTGGACCCGCGTGGTGGATTACGACCCACTCCCCCTCACCGAAAGGAGGCCTGCGTCCCAGCAGTGGGAACATTATAGGCTGATTATGCATGAATATATATAAGTTTTGAAACAGCTAGATATGTAAATCATAGTGTTATATCCGGCTGTGGAGGTGCCCAAATTGGGTAACGATTTTATCTTTCATTTCAAGAATATAATTTCGTTCAAACACGGGCATAATCCATATGTATTGTATTCACTGCTTAGCAACGGGTATCTATATCTACGAAGTTAATATAAATGGGATATATTAAACATGCAAGACGTCCTTCACAAACCCTACACCTGCTTTCAAATCTAAGGGTCTAGTTATGCCAGACGGATGTCTCTTCACAAATCGTCGTCCTAAGAACATTGGTGTCAATGAGAAGCGAATATTGATTGGGGTTCTAATGATGAGGCCTTTGTTTTAAAGTGCCTTTCAATAATTGGGAATTATTGTACAGACGCCAGCACATCAAGCTACTACAATATGTCAAATTTATTTAGTAGATTTTCAACTTTATCGCTAAAGCATTAGGTTCAAAAATGATTGGAATTTGACAGTTTCGGGTAGCTTGATGTACAGAACACTGGAGTTGGGAATCGATGAGAATCCCTTGAATCTGTGGTCAGAGGAATAAGCGGTAGGTGAGGTTATTTATTCACAATCGAAAGCAGATTAAATAACATAAAATGATACCAAGTTAATACGACTCACACCTGCCTAGCCTGTTTGAAACAATTTTCGGGGTTGGCTTCAAGTCTAACCAGATTCAGCTGAATATCAGTGTTTTTTTTACATGGAGCGATTGCCTATTTGACCTCCACATCCCAGTTACCGGATAATCCGATACCTCTTTGGAAGAGTGGTTTAAAAGACTCATCATCAGCCTATAGCAGTACACTACTGGACATAAGCTCTCCTATTGCACGCCATTCAACTCGATTTTCGGCAACTCTCTACCAGCCAACCTGCGAAGACCATCGCTCCAGCTAGCCTGAGGGCATCCCACCTTACGTTTACCGATTCGCGGTCTCCACTCAAGAACACGTCTACCCCAACGGTTATCGGTTCTATGTACGGCTAATACGGCCGGCCCATTGCCACTTCAGCTTGCTTATTTTGTGAGCTATGTTGACAACTTTTGTTCTCTTGGTTTTCTAAAACGACTACTTTAAAAAAGTGTTGTGTAAAATAGCGGATTATTCGAAGCAAAAAATTAAACCTTCAAAATTGTCAACAGGCAGCAAGCCACAAACAAAATAAAACTAACATTATATGTCACTTGAATATAATTTCCTCTTGTAACAAATTCTAAATCAAAATCAAAAGTTATTTATTCAAATTAGGCTGAGAATTTATTTATTTATTTATTTATTTATTCATTAGGGACAAAAAACAGTTACATGCAAGTTATACAATAAATACTTATCTTAAGATTATAAACATGTAACCCACAACATTGTCCACATATTAATAAAAAAATAATAATAAGAAGTAAAAGACAAAACGTATACAAAAACAAATATGTGTGTGCCTGTGTGGTCAAAACATAATTAAATTTAAATAGCTTCCTTTAACAATACTCCATTTTAGACAGTATATCTATAGCCCTTTTCTTAAACAGTTGGCTTGAAAGTGTGAATATGTCCAATTCCATGAAATAATTGTTGTATGTCAAAATTACAAAAGCACATTTCGAACGTTAAAATTACAAAAGACAGTCCCCCAAAAACGCCCGCCCGTCACCACTTCCTAGTGCTGCTAAGAAGTGTCGCAACAAACTCCCCAGCAGCACAGCTGTCTATTCAGTTAGAAAATTGATTGTATACTAGATGCCTATGTTAAGTAATTAACATTACAAGACACAGAATATAAAATTTAATTACTTGCCATATGTCAGCTAGCCACGCCAATATACCAACAAATATAATAAAAACTATACGTACTCAAGCTAAAAAAATATTAATTAAAATTAAAATGTAAACGAAAACTTACTACCTAAATAAAAGCCTCCAGGCATAAAGGGCGTGACAGCTTACATATTTATGCATTGCTGGGTTCTGTTCACATAGCTGTCATTTGAAGTCACAAATGATAAACTAGGACCATCGAAGTAAAATAAATAAATAAGTTAATACTAATAACAATAACCTGTCAGTAAAAGACAACTGAACACAAATGACTGACAAACGACACGAATATTCACTTTTGGCAACACAATGTGAGAATGTGTTGCCCGGATAAAATTGGGTTGCCAGTAAAATAGATTACTGGACTGTGTGCGATGTCAATGTTCCTTGTTTTTAGAATAGAATAGAAGAATAGAATACTCTCTCTCTCTCTCTCTTTCTAATATTTAATTAGGATTAACTCGCAATGGGACGAGTTTTGTGAAAAATTGCTGGAATTTTGTTGTTTGTTACGTATTTAATTATCTGCACTGCAGAGATAAAGCAGTGGTTTTGCTAAGAAAAAAGAAATTTATTTCTTTACCTTTGCCAGAGGCTAAGCATTGCCATACAACGTGGTAATGCCGCCAGTCTCTTGGGTACATTACCGGTCAACAGCGATGCGGATGAATTTTTAGAGTACTAGGTGCGCCCCGCGGTTTCACCCGCGTAAGTTTCGATCCCGTGTGAATTTCGGGATAAAAAGTATCTTATGTGTTAATCCTGGTTATAAAGTACCTGTGTGCCAAATTTCATCCAAATCCGTTCAGTAGTTTTTGCGTGAGAGGGTAACAAACATCCATCCATCCATACACACTTTCACGTTTTTAATATTAGTAGGATTAGTAGTAATTAGTAGGAAGTAAACTTTTCTTGGAGATATTTGTTGTAAGAGGTACCTACAATTATTACTTATTGTGAAGGTGAATTCTATAGAATGGATTGATTCTGAGCGCTTTTTTAATTTCTGACGTATCGTGGACATCCACGTCCATGTCACGGCATCACGATAACACAGGGAATAGAAATATGAATATGAAGGCACTTTAAAATTTCCGTTCACGGTGACGTTATTGCACATGCACGTATTTCCATACACTTTATGGACGTGGACGTACAAGTCCACGATAATATCGTCGCGTTAGAAATTATAAAAGCGCAAAAAATTAAATTATAAAATCATAAACATAATACTACATAAATTGTAATTAACTTAGGGCTGATTGTTCTAACGCCAGATAATTTTATCCGAGGAATAATTTTGAATTTTTGACAATTCTTCCATATATCATTTTTCAGATGTCAATTTTATTCTACGAATAAAAATTATCTGTCGATTGAAAAATCAGCCTTTAAACTTACTTCTATGCATTATTTTGTAACAAGAATAACTGGAAACTGTCTAGTGTCTAGAGTTGCATGTTTTCCTCAATCCTTTACTCGTTCACAATGTACCTATGTACTACAAATTTTGAGAGAACAGTATTGTGCTCTGTCGTGTCCACACATCGAAAAGCTTTCAGTAAACGCAAATTCTCTTACTCGAGAAATGTGAGAATTTACGGTAACATTCACTAAATTACAGAACCTAACGCTCTGTAGGTACAGCTGGTGGGTAACTACATGGATGAAACTGGGCCTTAAAAAAAAAAAAAGTAATTATAAAAACTAAGAAGTTTTATCGTTGTCTTTCTTTATTGTTTTTTTTGGGTTCTATATTTATTTATTATGTAATATCGTTTTTTATTGTTTATTAGCCTATACTGTCCCATTGCTGGGCAAAGGCCTACCACCTGCCAGGGCCGCGGGTTGTTCGAAAGAGATACCGTGGTCCCTGGCATGGGCAACTGAAGGAACACGGGTGGGTTTTAGTCAGTAAAAGTCTGACACGCCCTCCTGCTCCGTCCAGAGCGGGAGAAGTCATATGATGATTTCCCACCCACAAAAAAAAAGGCCTACCACAAATCCTTCCAGGGACTCTGTTCCCGCGCCACGTCGAACCAGCCCTCGCGGTACGCGTCCAGATCGTCTCACCATCTCTTTCTGGGCCGGCCTCGGCGGCGCCGTCCATCTTCAGGCACCCATTGTGTGGTGGCTTTTGCCCAGCGGTCATCGTGCATACGGCTGATGTGACCCGCCCAATCCCATTTGAGATGATGGAGCATGTAAAATCTAATTATTAATAAAAATAACAAAATTATATCCTAAATTAACTAAAACTGGTAATCTACACAAGAGTACATTACCAGTCGACAGCGATGCGGATGAATTTTTCGACGCTATATTTTAGTTTGTGAATAGTTTTTATTTAGGGTAGGTACCTACATCTTAAAATAGATTTCTTTGGAAGCCAATAAACAAGCAGTACCTTCGTACTTTAGGTAATAGAAAATAATGTTACCGAAGTATCTACGTTATTTAATAAAAATGTAATATATCAGGTTGATTTAAAGATTTTATTGGGACAAAAAGCTTCTGAGTGCGTGATTCACTTAGAAATCTTTATACGATAAATAAATTAGACGCTTTCACTCAACTCAGAAAAATCCACAGAAAATCCTTCTTCAAATAAAATCTTATTTGAAAAAGTGCTGCAATCGCAAAAGAAACGTCAAAAAAATGAGAAAAGGCGGGAAACAATAATAAAAATCAAAATGGCGGTAATCATTCGCTTGAATTAATAGTGGAGTGTCGAATAAACCGATATATTCCTATCTACCGACAAATATATTGACAGTTGAAATATTGTGTTCGACACTACGTGGACTGTGTGACAAAGTGGGCCATTTTAAGGTATGGCCTCGCGTCACACCGTCACGTAACGAATTAGGAAATTTTATGGCCGAATGTAAATAGGAGTATGAATTTATGTATAAATTCATGTATTTTTTTTTTGTTTTTTCTAGAGACCCAGATGGATATTATAAACGTGATAGTACTCAATAAATCCCTTATTCTAAGCTGTAAGAATTGAGAGGAACTATTTCTAATCTAATCTACCTAACCTGTATTGTCCCATTGCAGGGCAAAGCCCCCCTCCCTCTTTTCGACACAATTTTGTCTCTTGTGAGTGCCGCCGGCCAGTCCTTACAATAGGAGTCAAGCTCGTCTCGCCACCCACAACTAACTAATACAGAAACTAATTAATACAGGTTAATTTACTTTGCTAAGAAACGGCGGCTTACTACGGGAAATTCTAACAATATCTTGCTGTTTTACCACACGTTGGATGATTGATCCTTATAATTTATAATAGAAAGTCCAATATTCTTCGAGTCTCAGCTGCTCCCCAGTCTCGAGACGATGTAAACGCGGCCAAAGTGTGGATGAACTAAATGACGTAATGTACAGCCAACAAAAAAACTACGATTTGAATGTGTCCCTAAGCTCTAAATAAATTAGACACAGTAAAAATGAATTGTAACAATTATTTTTTGTTATTTTTCAGGATTTCAGTGGCTAATGTAAGTGAGGTGGTCAATGAAGACGGTAGATATTCTTGTTTTTGTAAAACGCAACAACTTAGAGAAGCTAGATAAAGTATATTAGCAAACTAAATTATATACAGTTTAATACATAATTATTGATAATTATTTAACTTTTGATTAATCTATAAAAATAAAAGAAATACACTAAACATTGAAAATATGTTTCATTTGTTGCACCCATGTAAAAAATAATGATCCAAAATCTATCTCTATCTAAAAAACCATTTTTTTTGGTTATAATACACTGTTCATACTTATAAACTATACATACCTACATATAAAAAAATCGCTGTTCGTGTCTGTCTGTGTGACCACATTTTTCTTCTAAACTACGCAACGGATTTTGATGCGATCTTCAACATCATTTAGGGAATTTGTAGCAAAGAAATCTTCATATTTTCTCAAGTCGTAAAACTGTGCGAAGCAGTGGTGCGTCCCTAGTTATTTAAGTATAAATCAGACAGACGTTGGCCTTAGCAGAACTAATATAGGCATTAAAACGTGAAACCATTCTTGAGCCATGTCTTGAGCCTATCATGGAGAAATAAAATCGAGAAAATGCCCAAGATGGATGGTGTGTGCGAAACACGAGAACGAGTTGCACGATCAATTATAGTTTTGGATAAATAGACATATCAAATGAGTAATAGGTTATTCTGTTTGACATTGAATAAGACAAAATGAGCTTCTAATAATGTGAAAGACAAAGGTTTGTAACTTAATCATTATAATCATGTCGTAAAGCTAACTCTATCGTCAACGTCATGAGTCATTAGTGCTGGTTTTACCTTGGCCTGAGGCATATACAACGTGGCAATGACGCCAGTCTTTTGGGTAAATTATCAGTCGACAGATAGTTCGACGTCATATTTTAGTTTTTTATTAGTTTTAGGGCTGATTTTTCCAACGCCAGATAATTTTAACCGAGGAATAATTTTGAATTTTTGACAGTTCTTCCATACATAAATTTTCAGACGTCCATTTTATTCGACGAATAAAAAATATCTGTCTATTGAAAAATCAGCCCTTCGTTAGGTTAGGATATTATATTGTTATTTTAATAGTTTATGTAGTTTATTTATTTACTATATTTTGTATCCTAAGAAATTAAGATAATCATCACGTTAATATCGTAACGGGGGTTATAACATTCGGTGTAGGGTGAGCCGAATGTCGACGGCAGATTGTGTGATTCGTTATTATACAAACGGCGTCGTCTGTTTGCAAACGGCCGCTGTTTTGTGTAATGCCGAAAACTTTCTATTATTTATTTAACGCCGCAGGATAGCCTGTACCAGAAGTGGTCATCGTATTAGTGTATTAGTGGGCTGCTTCAATATCATAAGGATTGTGTCCTAACAGAGCAGTTCGTCGTAGACGTGGTACGACAGCGGCGCCCCTGACATCATATCTGTCTACAGAAGAGAGTCGCCAAGCAGCAATCGATGCGACGCTCTGCTAGAGTGACAGTCATCAGCCAGTGTCACTCTTATCCGACCTCTTTGGTGATTTCCGTATAGTAATATTAGATACATCGAAAAGTTAAGACATCGTGTCATTTGGATGAAGCTTCCTTTACTTTTTTTTTTTTTTTTTTTTTTTTTTTTTTTTTTTTTTTTTTTTTTTTTTTTTTTTTTTTTTTTGTTAATAAGAACTAGTGTTCCCAGTAATTTATTACAATCTAGCCTAACAGACTAATAAGCAATTTAACTCTAACTTAATATTTTACGAGATAGATTATAACTAAGAATAATGTCAATTTGCACTTTTACACAGTTTCGTAGCACTTTCTTAGGGTCTGGTAATTGATAAAACACTTTGCTCATGTGTTACATGTATAGCACCATTAGCATCGCACTATTATTCATTCACTATATAAATACTACACTAATTCAAATGGTTTAGTTCTCTTTAGCCTACGCACTAAGTCCGTGTTGTCTAGCAGCTGAATTGCCTCGACATTGACATGTCGGTGAAGTCTGTGTTCGTGGGCTTCAGCAAATTTTTGAATGATGGTGGTGACGGATTCCATTTTAAGGTCACGGTGGAGGTCGTCATTTCTAATGTACCATGGAGCATTTACAGCATCCCTGAGTACTTTATTTTGGAATTGTTGGATTATTTTAACGTTACTTCGTTTAGTACAGCCCCAAAGTTGGATGCCATACGTCCAAATTGGCATAAGAATATGCTTGTATATTATAATTTTATTATGTATTGATAGGCAGGATTTCCTTCCGAGTAACCAATACATACTTTTATAACGTATGTCGAGTTCCTGTCTTTTCTTTTTGACGTGAGATTTCCAACGCAGTTTGGCGTCAAGAGTTATGCCAAGGTATTTGGCTGTGTTAGCATAAGGAACTTTACTATTTGAAAATAATGTCGTGATGGTGTGTGGTTTAATATTATAGTTTGACCAAAGCTGCTGTACCGCGCCTTCGGTATGTGCGCGTGCGCGGCCAGACTTGGGGGGCAGCGTAGGCCGCTCATTCGTCAACGCACCGTCGCGTCGTGCCGTGCGCTTTAGCAATATGTTTTCATAAACATTTTTATAAGCGTTAACCCTTGTTAGAGGCAGACAAATTCAATTTACAGATAGTAAATTGGATTTGTCTGCCTCTAACAAGGGTTAACACTTTTATCGAAACACTACAAAAAAACTACAAGATGTACAAATAAATTATCGTAATATGACAAGGGTCTGGGAACGATAGACATGTAGCCAGGCTGAACTAGAGATCGTGAGTTCGAACCTCGACTGATCCTACCATTTACTACATGCGACCCAAAACTTAGTTATTTTTGGCGTCTGTTAGGAGGAATAAAAAAAAACAAAAAGGTAATGGCAGACAGTGGCAGAGAATACCTACCTATATTCGATCTTAGATGGTTCCACATCAGTCTCGACTTTAAATCTTCCTGAGATCCCAGCTTACAGCAATGGGACATAAGTACCAATTTTGAAGTTTATTTACTAGTTAAATACTAGTAGGTAGTTGTACGGCAAGCGTAGTGTGGGGCGCCCCCCAGCTAGATGGACGGACGACCTAAAGAACCTTCTTTAGGTGGGCGGGACAGATTGGATGCGGAAGGCGGAGGACAGGGTGTTGTGGCGCAGCCTGGGCTACCCCAGGCTGCAACAACTCGAACAACACTTACCTGAGCTGAGTTGATTGATTGAGTTGTAAGTGGAATGAACATAAAACTTCGGCGGCGATCTTGTCGTTCGAAAATGATATGTTAATGATAGGTTACTTACCTGACCGTGTGGCGGGGTCTGGATGAGCTGGATAGGTTCCGTTAAAACTGGAAGAAGGACGCGGACTTTAATTACAAAATTTCCCTGACAAAGCGGACTGTTGAATTTAAAATTGATCAGATATCGTTGATAGCCACCGAAAAGGTAATCGGAATATTGAAATTAAGCTTGGGCATGTCTCGCTGATTGCTATTGGTATAAAAAGCGGCCAAGTGTGGGTTAGACTCGCACACGAAGGGTACCACCACCGTATAATATTTAACAATATTTTCTAAAAACGCCGAAAAAAACACGTTTCGATTATGGGGACAAATAATAAAAATATAATGAAGTGAAAAATTTAGGGAAATTTTTAACTTTATTATATTTTTTTTATATTCACCTTCACAATAAGTGTACCTCTTACAATATCTTCAAGGAAATAAATACTTACAATTCTTATTTCTTAGCAAAACGACAGCTTTATCTCTGCAGTGCAGATAATTAAATACGTAACAAACAACGAAATTCCAGCATTTTTTTTTCGAAAAATCTCGTCCCATTCCAAGTTAATTCTAATTAAAAACAGGGAACATTGACATCGCACACAGTCCAGTTAATCTATTTTACTGGCAACCCGGGCAATACTCACATTTGTGTTGCCAAAAGTGAATATTCGTGTCATTTAGAGTTTGTTACAAGAGGAAAGTATATTCAAGTGGTACGAGTATATAATATAATGTTAGTTTTTTTTTGTGGCTTGCTGCCTTTTATTATTTGTTATTATAGCGCCATAGTAGTACACCGTCTGAAAACTTCGTTCAAAAGATACAGCCTTGTGACAGACGGACGGACGTTTCAGACAGCGGGGCCTTAGTAATAGCATCCCGTTGGCAGCTTTTGGATACGGTACCCTAAAAACTGCAATATTTCCTGACATGTATGTATGTATGGGTCAGAGGGTATAATTGATTTGGATTGATACGTTTTATTGATGGTGACGTCAGTGCCTTTTTTGGGTCCAGCTTTTTTAAAGCCAAGTTATTTTATTGCGTTCGCTGAAAAGCTGAAAACTGTTCAGTACCTATACCTAGCAACCTTATTGGGAGCTAATGATCTTAGCATTTGGGGTTGAAACACTAGGGCCGTGAGGTCCGAATGCTTATCGAGTATTTCGCGGGACATCGCCAAGCAGTTAGTCAACTCTTTGCGTGTCCAGAGAGCTGGTTTATTTTAAAGTCAAAGAATCAGCACTGCCATCCTATGTAGCAACACTGCCAGCCTTTTGGGCCCACTGAGCTCTTCCCTTTTTTCCTTTATATACTCGTACATAATATATAGGAAAAATAATAGTATATATTTAAATGTCAGATTGTATATTGTATTTAAAATTTCTTAATAAACAGGGAAGTAATTGTGACATAGAAGATGTCAAGTTTAGGGCTTTTCTAACAAATTACAGTCTACCAATTCCCATTGTACGAGCATTAACTTTGCTATAATTAATTACGGTTGGGCTCCACTACTATCCTTTTCCAACAATAAATCCTAAAACGTACAATAAACTGTTCATTTATAAACCATTGTTTCACGAAGTCGCCGGCAAGGCGTGATTCCCCACTGATTGATGGATACGACTGTACCTGTCGACCATCGTAAGAAGATCTACACCGACCTTAATAATATACTAGTGTAGTTCCACTACGGAGGTCAAGTTAAATTGGTTGTTTGTAGGGAATTAATCACAGTGTCACGGAAGCATCTTGGTGACTTTGAAACTCGCGATATATTGGCTAGAATTATGTCTTCTTATTGTGGTCCGTTTCTTTCTACGTAAGTAAGGAGAAAGGACTAATGGAGGTATTAGTGAGAAATGTACTTCGTTAGTTCGCATTTTCTTTTTTGAGATGAGTAGATCTGTGAAAGTCATAAGTAAGTTACCTAGTTGCTTGGTTTAGTGGATACGACAATATAGTATTACGTGTGCCTCAATAAGTATTATATTGATTGCATTCCACAATGTGAACTTAGGTGGTAGGTTTTACAAAGACATGATCTTTATAGACCCTATCGGGCACAGCAAAGTAGGAGAGGAAAAAGGCTTTGATTTGATTAATTAGTTGTTATATTACTTAAGTGATCAATAAAAGATGAACTCGTAGCTAAATAATAACAGACGCACGGGTCGATCGAAGGTTAAGCTACGCTTGCCGAGGTCAGTCCGTGGATGGGTGACCATTACATACATACATGACATACCGAGCTTCCTCCGTGTCTCGGGGTCTCGGCTGTCATTCATAGTACTTTGACAGTCGTCAGAACCCCGAAAGTCTTACAACCAGTCTTACCAAGAAGCATCGCGTTAATCAGTAATTGGGTTGTGGGTGTCAATTAGGCAGTCGCTCCATGTAAAATACTGGTACTCAGCTGCATCCGAGTAGGCAGATGATATTATTTAAATCATTTTATCCAATGAGTTAGAACATTTTGTTCTAAGACAGATTCATTATTTTAATATACCACTTACTCGTACATACAGCTACAAGTTGCGTTAGTTTCGTAGTGATTTCATCATCACCTGCCTAGATCCCAACATATTTGGAAAAAGCCCTAATGTGTTGGGGTTGGCTTCCAGTCTAACCAGATGCAGTTGAATACCCCTATTTTACATAGAGCGACTGCCTATCTGACCTCCACAACCCAGTTATTGGGTAACACCTTACCAACCTATACCCTTTGGTTTCGTGTTTTCTAATTCGTAGTGATTTTATAAGGAGGAAAGTGGATGAATGGAAATGGAATACTAATTAAATTTCTATAGTTTCAATTTCAAACCTCTACATCGTTCCCTACGTTAATTATCCTTTCTTAGTCTACATTTAACGAGTTAACATCCTTGACAGTGTTGTAATCAACAGGAATTTGTTTGTGCCGTACTTCGGCGCTTTATTAGTCGCCCACAATACGTTGATGGCGGGGCGTGCTGAGTTACTCCAGCTAATCCTGACAGATATCTTTAATGGGCCATAACACTTGCTCCATGAACTGATTGTAAATGTTATTAACCTTTTTTTGTAAAGATGGTGGAGTCAGCTTGACTAATCAATGTACAAACACTGTGTATAATTATAGATTGGTTTTCTTTTCGAGTTGATGGTAAATACATGTATCATGATCAATCAAATGATTTCTACCCAGTAGGTGGCCACGATAATCGCGGGTTCAATGGCGTTTTTAGGTCCTTTTTTTTTCTTTTTTTTTTCTGGTGGGAAATCATCAAATGACCGCTCCCGCTCTGGGTGGAGCGGAAGGGAGTGTCAGACTCTTACTGACTAAAACCCACCTATGTTCCTTCCTTCGCCCTTTATGTTCCGGGGTAGCGGTAACCCTTTCGGACAATCCCGCTGACCCGGCAGGCTTCGGCCCTAAGGGGCCCCTCGTCGTTTCGTCGTCGTCGTTTTTAGGTCCTCAAGTGCAGGTATGGATATGGCCACTTTGGACACTACATAATAATATAAGACATGGTTTGGTCAGGAACACCGCATTCGCACTGGGTATCAGTGGGATCTATAATAAGAGATATATGGGTATACTTATCTAAGTTAAGCCGTTAAACGTCCTCTGCTAAACAATTTATGAAATAATCATTGTGTCAATCAATGCTGCAATGTCACGTCAATGTTACATTGGACTTGGGCTATGCGGTATTGGCTTTCGGGTGTTAAAAATTTCAAAACCGTGATACCGGTATTTCGTTATTTTTAACCCCCGACGCAAAAACGACGGGGTGTTATAAGTTTGACGTGTCTCTCTGTGTGTGTGTGTATGTCTGTCTGTGGCATCGTAGCTCCCGAACGGATGAACCGATTTTGATTTTGTTGTTTTCGTTTGAAAGGTGAATTAGTCGGGAGTGTTCTTAGCTATGTTCGATGAAAATCGGTCCAAGATGGCCGCCGCCACAAAATGGCGGATTACATATTTTTTCACAACTCCCTCAATATGGGTATCAGATGAAAGGGATTGACTAGTAGAATAATGTACACTATATTGAAAGGGAATGAGAAATATTAACTAACGAAATGAAAAACTTGAAAACATTTTTTTTGTCTGATCAATGCCCCAGATTGTTTTGGTATTTATTTATCTTTTGAATTCAAGTGAAAACCTCTTTTTCTTTCGCTGTCGTGTTACCTTATACTCTACATAGGATTCAATATGCGCTTTTATAATTTCTAACGTGGCAATAGTCCACCTTCACTTCCATAAAATGTATGGAAATACGTGTATGTTATTAGTTATCGTGGAAGGAAATTCAAAAGCGTAATTTCTACACATTTGATATTCCTGTGTTATCGCGGCATACGACCCATTAGAGCTATCATTGTTTCAGTCAGCCAGAGAGAGAAGAAGCTACACAGGATAAATAGCATCATCCTTTTCGCACTGGGACAGCCTAGTTTCTTGGCACAATCCCCCGTCGACTATTTATGCACTAGTGGTAGAGGCAGCAACCATCCATTTTCTATTGTGTCTTATACACAGCTGTCAATGGATAAACGCCTATCCCTGCACGCAAAACGAAATAAAAGAAACGGTTTTTTCTTTGCTGGCAACTAGTCTTTGAATACTAGAATAAAGAAATACCTACTTGTAATAACAAGTAGGTAGGAATTTCTTTACCCCACTGTTTTTTATAACGGTTGATATTGTTTGTGGTTTTACGAGTATCACTAATTACGGTAGCTGCAGGCGGACGATTAAAAAAAAACCAATTTACTTAAAATGAATTTAATTAAAAAGAAATTACAATTATTGATTATTGCTAAAGATTATGACTACGTTCGAGGTTGGAACCGAAGTGTCCGTTTCCGATGCCCGGGAACTGGTGGCGCGATAGTTGTCACGTTGCGCGAAGTCAGCATCTCGTGGCCCGTCCTCGTGTCCGTGGCTGATGCAATATGTTGTTCGGTACAAATGGGGTTAACGCATCGTCAGCGATCTGCCTTTGGTACCATGGTATAACACACTAACATTTTTATTGTTGCTATACTTTTTGTACACAAAATTACACACGTCTTATTTCCATGGGGGTAGGCAGAAACTCTAGAACGCCTCCTGCTACTATCCTTATATCGTCGCCCAGCAGTGAAAACGTCGGATGTCTCATTTCCTCAAAAAAAAAAAATTGTTCTTTGGATTTATAAACTCGGTAAGCACAGATTACTCTAGCAAACTTTCGAATCAGCTACTCCTAGCGCATAGTTAAATCTCAAAAAAACTAAAGGTAATATCTTCCCCACTCATACATTTTTTTTCAGTAGACAGTTTTTTCTTCCTCCTGTAAAATTTTGTTATAAACACTTACGTGGTTTTCACTGCTGAGCGACGATATACTCCTTTTGCCTTGTTTACGTTCATACATTTGGTCATATGGTCATATATACACGCATCACGCTTGCGAGTACGACGCACCTGACCTTTCTAAAGAACATCATCAATAAGATCACTATTTACGTCCTTCCTCGGCGTCCCCTCCTGGCGTTTCCACTCACATCTGCCTCGTAAATACTTTTTGTTAGTCACCTTTCATTCATCCTCTCAACATGACCAAACCATCGAAGCTAAGACTACGTACTATAGTCGTCCCCAAAAGGAACCGCGGGTACAAATTATAAGTTAATATAATAAAAGATCAGTTAAATCTCCAGAGAACATTGCAGCATCGCTGTTTCGTAAGAACTACAAAACTTAGCAACTTTGGTTCCAGATGACTACTTTTGGACACCAGACTATTTCGCCAGTCGCCTGAACGTCTGCAAAATTAAACTTTCTAAGTACTTGCTCCGTGGTTTCAATTAAAACTAGTCTCTAATTATAGCTGTACAAAATTCCCAGTGTAGTACATTACATATTCATTTTGTAAAATTATCGGTAGGTACAGTTGGGTTTAACTTTAAACATAGGGGGAAATCACTTTTTATTCTTATAGCTTTATGTAAATGACACCTACGCTACACCATTTTCGATGGAGGCTAGTATTAAAAACTTAATTTAAATACCTCTTCCTCTCTCTGAAAACCAGCGCTGGGGCTCTGTCTCGTATAGCCTTAGCATTATGCTGAGCGATGGACGTTTTGCGTGAATGTGACGCATGACTACCCCATTTTTTTTTTTGTTTTTTTTTTTTATGTTATTTTTTATGCGTCATGTTTGCCGCAAATAAATGTATTTTCTTTCTTTCTTTTTTTCTTTTCTTTCTTTATGTTTCATGAAGCAGCTCGCGCACTTTGACCCCCATACTTTTGTAAAAGATGTAATTTTTTAAATCAGACAGTTGCAACCTACAAACAGCAGTGCGATTCTGTAACCATCTCACCGTGAAAACTTAGGTGAAGTGACCGTGGAGTGAGCTGTCATTCCAACTAATGCTAGGGATTGACACTACTGACAGCTCACATCAAGCTCACTTCACTTGAGTTTTCACGGTGAGATTTTTACAGAATCGACAGGCAGGTTTTTGGAAACATACTTCTATAACAAAACCAATACAATAACACTATTCTCGACCTTCAAATGGCGCTCACAATCTGACCAATATGTATGTATTTTAAGAACAAAAAAAATCAATCCGCCTAGCATTTTCCCAACTAAGGGTCGGCTTCCAGTCTAACCAGATTAATATAAGTATTTTCTGACCTCCACAACCCAGTTACTGGGTTACACGATACCTTTTGATAAGACTGGTTGTCTGACTTTTGGGCTTCTGACTACCCGTAACGACTCTCAAAGATCTACGAACGACAACCGAAACCAACGGCAACGTGCTTTCCGAAGCACGGGGGTCTCGATATGTAATAGATGGTCACCCATCCACGAACCGACTGCGGCAAGAGTAGCTTTACCCTTCGATCGGCCCATGCGGTTGTTTTTATCTAGCCACGAGCCGGTCCTCCCCTTTTATTTTGAATAAAATACTGCTATTAAAAACAAGAAAATAACAATGGATGGTTATGAATCAGCCCGTGAGGACATGTCAGTCAGCAGCATCCAACAAACAATTTCCCTTAGAAATCCACACATAATATTCAGCGGGAACCTACGTATGAAGTGCAACAACCATACAATACAATTCACGGAAGGCCGCCGATACGTCCGTCTATTTGATCAACACGAACGCACATACAAAGGGATTGCCCGCTAATAATTAAATCGGCCAATTTGAGACGTGAAACGCGGAACAATGGAGATGAAACACATTAGGATGGGGATAGATCCATCCCGGCTGCTTCTGCTTCTATAATAGTACACTATTTATCACTTGATATACGCTAGCTGTTTCTAAAGTGCTTTTTAAAGAACAATATTTAGTATCTGCTGAAATATAGTCAAGGTTACTTTGTATTGCGAAAAATTCCGTGGATATCGATTTATTTTTTACACAGACAATTTTGTATATAATTTGCGAGTGAAGCTAAAACCAAACCAACTAAAAATAACCCTGTATGATAAACTGATAATTAAAAAATAAGACTAGTTATTAAGTTATTATTAATCATTTTTTTATTTTATTTTATTTATTATATTTATTTTTATAATTATAACTTTATTTATATTATTTTAGTAATTATTTTTAAGTATATGTATTTTATTGTGATTAAAATTTGAATTTTATATCAGTTGTAAAACATATGATCTTAAATGGATAAAATAAATGATTTTTGAATTTTTTGAATTAAATCAAGAACATGCGCTATATTTATTATATACCGGCTTAATACAATAAATATTATCTAGTAACCAAATTCAAATGAATTAAGATGAAGAACAGTGAGAAGAGCAGTGGTGGCCCAGTCGCAACGGCCGCGCCTTACGGGTTTAGTCGTAGATTCAAACCCAGACAAGCACTTTACTCAGTGTAAATTATTTCATCACCACTGCTCTCAAAAACGGTGAAGGACAACGGGGAACGGTGAACGGTGAGGATTTTCGTAGTGTATATGTAAATAATAATAATAAATAAATAAGGAAAACATTGTGAGGAAACCGGCATGTCATAGAAACAAAAAAAAAAATCCAGGTCATGTCACACCTACCAACCCGCACTGGACCCGCATGTTGGATTACGGCCCACACTGGAGGCCTGTGTCCCAGCAGTGGGAACATTATAGGCTGGTTTTGTATGTTGTAAGATGAACTATTTTAATCTAAAAACCATAGGAAGAGTTCTCAGTATTTCATTATTTTACTGAGACCTGTGTAACGTGAAAACGAAACTACGAACCCTTTTTAGGTTTAACCAACCCAAAAAGGTTTTTTTTGATGTGCCCGCATTGCAATTGCAGAATGCGAAATTATTATATTCTTGTGTTGTACAGACGCCAGCACATCAAGCTACTACAATCTATCAAATTTCTTTAATAGATTTTCAACTTTATCGCTAAAGTATTAGGTTCAAAGTTGATTGGGAAAATTTGACAGTCTCGGGAAGCTTGTTATGCTGGCGGCTGTACGTTGCCCTTTGCAAACTTCGTTGCCCTTTACCAAAGAAGTTTAGTTCTTGTTAAATTGTTTTGATTGATTTATCGTCGGCAGTTTGCCCTTTGCTTCATCATTACCATAAACTCTTTCAAAATATCACAATAAATAAATAAAATAAATAATAAAATCAGAGCTTTGTGCCAATATTTGGGAAAAATATCTCACTTGTTAGGAATACAGAAACTTTGTATTCACATTGTTTTATTGAAAACATTGTAGAAGATATACGAGAATTTGAATATTGTATGCAAATAGGTTTGTGAATATAGACAAAGCTTGAGGTATTGGGGACGTAGAAATATTTTTGTTCTTTTAACACGTACGGCATTGTAAACGGGTGACAGTAAACAATCTATATGTGTATATTGGTAGCAGAACATTCTGGTCTGACAACCAGAATTACCAAGGGGTATCGTATTACCCAGTAACTGGGTTGTAGAGGCAGTCATCGTCATCATCATCAGCCTATAATGTTCCCACTGCTGGGACACAGGCCTCCTCTCTTGGAGAGGGAGTGTCGGCCGTAATCTACCACGCGGGCCCAGTGCGGGTTGGTAGATGTCACATGTCTTCGAGTTTTTGGTTCTAAGACATGCCGGTTTCCTCACGATGTTTTCCTTCACCGTTTTTGAGAGCAGTGATGATTAAATTATTTACACAAAGTAAAGTGCCTGCCTGGGTTCGAACCCACGACCTACAACTCGTAAGTCGGGGCCGTTGCCACTAGCCCACCTCTGCTCTCGTGGAGGCAGTCACTCCATGTAAAATACTGGAAGTTGACTCCAACATAGTTGGGAAATTGTTTATAGACAGATGAATGTCGACATTGGTAGCACAAATCGGGAGCAAATAATGTCAAAAACTACGTTTTTCTCCTTTGTTTTTCTAACCCATTGTTTGCCAGTCCCTTCCCAGTTGTTTTGATTGCTGTCCACTGCAGTGCACATCACGACAGATGGATAGTTTATCACCAGCCATTGATATTAAGCATGTCGTTTTCGCAAACGACTAAAGCTTATGCGGAGAACGGGAATCCATATTTTCCCGTTCGGTTTCAGATGAGTAAAATCATTCATATTGGGTGCAGTTTTTTAGCTGAGATGTGGTTGGATTCGAAGTACTTCACTTGTTTTTCAAGCTTAGAACTGTTAAATCGGGATCCCTTAAGGTCATTACGTATATTCTTTCTTCTTCTTTTTCATTCAAGTATCTATGTTTGATTGTGTAGTGAATACTGCCTAACGTGTTATCTCCCTCATATAAGTTGTAGGATGATAGAAAATAGGAACAGAACTGCACCTCAATTGCGTAACACGCTTGCCACCACAGTCCGGAGGATTTTAAACGAAATTGTTCATTGCTTCATAAGATTGAAAAATTTATCTGCTCGGAAACGGAAATAACGCAATGAAATAGATCATAATGTGGAAATGTCGAAATTAAAGGCATTACGCTATTTAGGCTGCAGATTCAGAATTATTTATTTATTTATCAAACTAAGAAATGTAGTTTTAACACTTCCGTTTTATAAAATTCATTCATTCAACATTTTATTTTGGAATAATTGCCATGTTAATCTACGACTGAAATAATTTCTATCACTAAGTTTATAAAATAATATATCAGAAAGGTAAGGTGAAACTTAAGGATGTGGGACCAAGACCATCAAACTGAACAACTTTCAACTTTTTGGGACCAACATCGTAATCGCGATAAAAAAATCATCTGTCCCATTCAGAACTTCAATAAGTACCTACTCGACCCAAATATAAGGGTCGGTAGATAATTTTTGCTCAATCACTATTTTAGTCCCATAGAGAAAGTTATTCAGTTTCATGGGCTTACCACACCCTTAAATTTGAGCACACCTCTCTGATATACGCCGCATAAAAATACATCACAATATACGAGTAACTTGACTATATGTATATTCCTGGTTTACCAAACTTAATCAGTTTATAGCATCATACCAACATGGTGGGAGTTTCAATTTTACGGACATAATAATTCCTGAAATAGTCGAGACTTTGGGCTCGTAAAGCGGTCAACGCTAAATATCCACATCGATTTTAAGACAATTTGCTTGAGATTTTCCTAAACACCGGGTTAACTGAATTGGTTTTTTTTTTTGGATGGGACATCATCAAACGACCGCTCCCGCTCTGGGTGGAGCGGAAGGAAGTGTCAGACTCTTACCGACTAAAACTCACCCATGTTCCTTCCTTTGCCCTTTATGTTTCGGGGTAGCGGTAACCCTTTCGGACAATCCCGCTGACCCGGCAGGCTTCGGCCCTAAGGGGCCCCTCAAATTATGCCGACAACTCTTTGAGGCGCGCGTGGAACACTTACGCGCCGTCCGGCACGGGCCTGGTCCCGATCGGACGGTGAGCTACCCATTGCTCTCCGCCCGCAGGCCCGCGCCTAAACTGAATCGGTTTAAAGCCAAGTGATTTTGGTTTGTCAAAGGATTTTTAAATTTTTCAGTGGCAGACAAATATTTTTATTAGAAAAGTGAAATGAATTCTGCCGTCAACCATGCTCGGTCAAGGAGTGAACAAAGTTGGGCGTGCTCATAATTATTACTTTTATGAACTGACACTTTCATTCAAAAATTTGACAACAAGGTGCAAGTAAAAATGAACCTTAACCTACTCATCTCATATACATATAGCTCTCATTGCTCTAACGATTTTCTCTACCGTACACATTTTTATTAGATATATCATCGTCCTATAACAACGGAAAAGTACCCCAGCTTAACATAGGCCGGGAATACATCAACATAAATTACATAACAATCTGCGACACTAAACTTCGCAAGTTGTGACGTCACCAAACTTTGTAAGCAACTCGAAGTCACTCACGGTCAGTAATTGAAGGAACTGTATTTTCTTGAGTGGGTAACCTTTCTCTAATCATAGTCGTTACGTTGCCCTTCAGGAGTATATCCTTAATAAGAACCACAAATTGAAAACATTCTGTAGGTTTTTGGGGTAATACATGTTCGGAAAAGTAAAATATTGGCCTACGTAAAAGTCTTGTGTATACTGGAATATTTATCAAAACAAAATCAAAAGTCATTTATTCAAACTAGGCTGAGAATCAGCACTTTTCAAACGTCAAAATTTCCTCCTTCACTACTCCCAAGTACTTTAGCCCTTTGGTGCTGTAGAAGTGTGGGCAGACAGCCGATGAGGTGGACCGACGACCTGGTCAAGATTGCTGGACGACTCTGGCTTAGGAAGACTAGAGACTGAGAGGAGTAGCGTGCATTGCACGATACACTCAGCATTGGGTGGCGGAAGGCTGAAGAAGAAAGTGCTTTAGCTGGGAAGAAGAAGTGGCGCAATAAAAACTCCCCGGCAGCACATTACAAATGTACCTATATACAATTGCAATTCGAATGATAGCTGGCGATCGGAGGCGAGTCGAATGCAGTAGGTAAGTCAAATATCGTGACCATGCCCCACTTGCTAGAGTGTCCTAAGTGCCCGTTCACCTGCACCTTGGATGACCTAAACAATGCCACTGAAGCTGCAATCAAAGTTGCCACTTATGGCCATTCTCCGAGTTTCATTATAACCAATAGAAGGTTTTAGAAGTATTACGATGTTTTCTACACAATAAAAAAAGAAAAACAATAAATTTTTCTTCACCGTGACGAAATCCAAATAAAATTTTAAATACAGTATAATTTTATTTGTAATTAAATATTTTATACTTAAGCTGAGTTTTGTGAACTTTTGTCTTACCTATAAAATTAATTATTAGGTACTAACTACAGGGTGGCAGGGCCATCACACCTTGGTGGACACGCAACCTTTTACCACGGAATAAGTACATGATTTTGAACACCCATCATCATCTGCCTATCCTTTTCAAACTATGTTGGGGACGGCTTCCAGTCTAACCGGATACTAACGGACATTTTTAATGCATGTTCAGTGATTCTTAGATAAATCCGTTAGTTATAAAAAAAAAAAATTGCTGTTCAATACATTTTGACCGAGTAGGTAGGTACTGACTGAACTTTAATATGAAATAACAGATTTTTGTTTTTGATAACCGTCGAAAAATTTCTATGCTGGGGGGTCTAGAATCATGTGCTGAATTCATGGTTACAGTTTGCGCGTAGACGCTGTACACTAGAAACCTGCCACCCTGTACACTAGAAACCTGCCACCCTGTACACTAGAAACCTGCCACCCTGTACACTAGAAACTAAATTAAATTACTAACTATGCAAAATAAATATAAAAACGCCAAACGCCGACTTTTTTATTAGTGCATACTGCTTATATATCTTATATAATGTATTCTTTTCTATCGTACTTGTTAGTGATCGTAAGATTTCTACTACATTTTCTGTTTTTACCCGTGAGAACCTGTAATTGGCTGGTTCTCCTATAAATAAATAAATAAATAATTACCTAGCACTTTGTAAGTTATCTTTTGTTTTATCTAATGAAGATCTTTTTATTGAAATAATTTATTCTGCCTAGCCTTTTCCCAGCTATGTTGGGATCGGCTCCCAGTACGACCGGCACCCAAATTGCGAAACATACTATCAATCACATTCTAAGAATACTAGTGTTTTACATGGAGCGACTGCCTATCTGACCTCTACAACCCAGTTACTGGGTAATACGATACCCCTTGGCAAGTCTGGTAGTCAGATTTTCAGGCTCCCGTAATTTTAAGAACCTTCACAGTCTGATCTCAGTCTCAATATGTCAAAAATAAGTCTAATTTCCCTACATTTTGACAAGTTTTTGACATTTGTTTGTCGCCGAGATGAGACTGCGACTAGATTTTGAACGTTTTAAATTACGAAAATTGGCCTGCCGATCGATCGACACTTGCGGCTGTTATAACTTAGCCACAAGCCCCTCTCTAGGATACTGAACCACGAGTACCCAATATTCAATAGAAATAGGTACTTAAACATCAATATTACTTCAGAAGTTCTGAAAATAAATAAGTACGAACAATGTTCCTCTCAAGTATGTACGAGTATAACTTTGGAGTATGGTAGACAATTTCATTTAGAAACTTGGCTTGGAAGCACCTGTTGGCCCAGCACGAACGCGCGGAGTAAACTCAACGGAACTTCGAACCATTTAAAAATTGAAAATACTCGTTTTGCACGTAATATTTACTTACTTTACTATCTTAAGAGTTTATTAATATAGGTGATAATGAGTGAGCTTGTCGAAAAAAAAATTAAACCAAAATATTTAGCGGTACTTGCCCGTTGTCCCCCACTCTAGTTCTCCGTGGGGTACCACAAGCAAATATTTTTGCCCGTGCATCCCCCTGAATAACAATCTTCTTACTAAATATATATTTATTGCCCGTGATACCCCATCAGAAACATTTTAATTTTACTTAAAAAACATTAGCGATTAGCGGGGCTACCAAGGGCCAGACAATTTGCCCATGGTACGTTTGCTCGTGGTACCCCAAAGGGAAGTAGACTGGGAGACCATGGGCAAGTACCGATATTTAGGGTGGAAGAGACATTGACGCGCAACCTGTTACCATGGATTCAGTAACTGAATTATGCGCCATTTATTAAAAAAAAATTGCTGTTTCATAAATTTTGACCGCGTAAGTATTGCACTTTTCTATGAGACAGCATATTTATTTTGATAACCGATGAAAAATTTCAACTCAGGATATTGCTCTCAAACATGTTGTGCTGAATTCATAATTATACAATTAGTTCGTTGATGTCCCTGCCACCCTGTATAGGATAGCTGTATTATCGATTAAAAAATTATTCAAATTTACGTTACGTTTATGACGCGCGTTCGTGCTAGGGCCCCCTGGTAACTATTCTCCAAGAGAATGCCTGAGCATCTCAGCGCAACATTTGTTTACTTATGATGCATTACGACTTATATACGTGGAAACTTATTACATTCTGGTGATGAATAATGTAAGGTGGGTTTTAAATTACCATTTTTAATTTCATCATCAGTAGGTTGGTAGGCAGAATGATATATGGCTACAGAGTTATGACTAATAGAGAAGTATGGAAAAAGAAAACCTGTTGCTTATTCAGCCTATAATGTTCCCACAGCTGGGACACAGGCCTCCTCTCTGTGAGAGGGAGTGGGCCGTAATCCAGTGCGGGTTGGTATATGTCACATGTCTTCGAATTTTTGGCTTTAGGACATGCCAGTTTCCTCACGATGTTTTCTTTCACTGGATTGAGAGCAGTGGTGATGAAATAATGTACACAAGGTAAAGCGCCTATCTGGGTTCGAACCTACGACCTACAGCTCTTAAGTCAGGGTCGTTACTACTGGGCCTCTTCATCATGTTGCGCAGACCTCAAATAAATTGGGATAAGAGCAAGAGATGAGATGATGAGAGACACTGAGTCAACAGGCGTCCGGAAAGATTCTAGAGTCTAATACCAACCAGATAATTTGAAAACTGGTACTGAATTTGTTAGTATTCTGCTGCATACTTCGGTTTTTCGGTGATAAAACAAGCCAACAACAACAACATGAATGTAATAAAACCAAATAGTCCCACGAGTCCTAAAACACGTAAAGTTTTCATTTTAACGACATGTAGTAGGTACTTTACCGGTTTTCGTAAGAATCAAGTTACCATCATAGATTTCATCCATCGCTTTCCACCAGATCGAGGTCAAGAGCTGGCCCATTTTGCAATAAAAAACACTGAGATAATAACAAAATTTAAAATTTAAGAACTTTCGTAGCAACATCTTGACTGTCTAAGGGCAGATTTTTCAATCGACAGATAATTTTTAATCGTGGAATAAAATTGACGTCTGCCAGTTTTTGTACGGAAGAACTGTCAAAAATTCAAAATTATTCCTTCGATAAAATTATCTGGCGTTGGAAAAATTAGTCCTTAGAATAGAAAACTTTTTATTATCATGTAAATCAACAAAAGAACCATTTTCCAATCACAGTACAATCAATAATAGGTTCAAATACCCTTCCATCATCTGCCTAGCCTTTTCCCAGCTGTTGGGGTCGGCTTCCAGTCTAACTGGATGCACCTGAATACCAGGGGGTCTACTCCGAAGTGGTATCGGCTGAATGTTCGGCCGTTTCCTGCTACGAAGTTACTATTTGGTTCGGTCGGTCCCGATCCTACACTCCTACACTCTTTCGAATATTGACTATGATCCCGACCCAACTGAGCCGATCCGAACTTTTTTCGCATTTTTCAATAATATTCGGTTCGGCCATGTGTCGGTCTGATTCGATCATTCGCACTTTTGTACTTCGTAGTAGACCTCCTGTATTTTACATGGAGCGACTGCCTCCACAACCCAGTTTTTGGGTAATACAATACCCCTTGGTAAGACTGTTTGTCAGACTTTTGGGCTTGTGACGACCCGTAACGACTGTCAAAGATCCACGAATGACAGCCGGGACCATCGACTTAACGTGCTTTCCGAGGCACGGAAGGGTATGTGAAGATGGTCACCCATCCAAGGACCAACCGCGGCAAGCGTAGCTTAACCTGATCGATCAACCCGTGCGGCTGCTATTACTTAGCCACAAGCCCCTCATTAACAACTTTCCATCAACACTACAATAATAGGTTCAAATACAACACATAATTTTATTTCCCGATCCAGCTTTCTGTGCCATTCAAAACCCGTCCCAAAACGCTCCATTGTGGTTTAACATAACATCAACTTCACAAAGTTGCCTCAATCTGGCCGAAAATTTTAAATAATTTGCAGCACATCGTCCGAAACAAAATGCTGCCGGTTCAGGGACTTGTCCGAAGCACTTTGCGCCTCTCAGGCCCTCATTAAGTCGGGGCAGTAATCAAATTTGTCACGTTAGACACGGCTATGTCGCATGACAGATTAATGAGGATCTCGTGATAAAAACAATGTTTTTACGAGTTATTGTTAGCTCCTACTAATGAGGGTAGAATTATGTTGGGTTGAGGTTTTGAGGGGTACTTTATTTGTTTACGTGGTGGGGTTAATTCATGTTTTGAAACGTTGATTTTTCTCATCTATCATGAGGGTTCCGTATCCAGAAAGCACGTTAAGCCGTTGGTCCTGGCTATCATTCGTGAATCTTGACAGTCGTTACGGGTAGTCAGAAGCCCGAAAGTCTGACAACCAGTCTTAGCAAGGGGTTTCGTATTACCTAGTAACTGGGTTGTGGAGGTCAGATAGGCAGTCGCTCCATGTAAAATTCTGGTATTCAGCTGCATCCGGTTAGACTGGGAGCCGACCCCAACATAGTAGGGAAAAGGTCCCTCTCAACCAAAGCACCTGCCATCCAATCTCTTCACCACCCTTGGTTGACTGGTAGAGAATGCCTAAGGCATTCAGTCCGCCTTTGTACCTTTTTGTGCGAAAAGCTTAAATAAATAAATAAAAGGCAAGGCAGATGATGATGACCCAAACGGTGCCAATGGGTCAACTGGTCGCTATTACTAATACGTCCGTCCGTCTGTCTGTCACACAGCCCCTTAGCAAGACTGGTTGCCGGATTTTGGGCTTCTGACTACCCGTAACGACTATCAAAGATATAAAAATAACAGCCGGGATCAACAGTTCGTTTTAAGTACCTCATGTAATAAAATGAGCAAGCATTAAACATGTTGAATTTATTTCTAAAGATGAAACATAATAAGTACTCAATACAATTACTTTAGGCTGTAGATTTCACCTTGAAAGCCTTGTCGTGTCATATTACGGTCTACAAATGACGTGAGCTGAAATTAAATTGTCCTATCGGCTCAATTTTTTATTTTCCAACCAATAAAATTATGTTTTTATGTGACAGCCATTTTAATAAGTGAATATTTTATGGGTTGTTTTTCGATATTTTCGTTTTTTATTTCAAATGTTATTTTTACAGTATATTTGTTCATATTTTTGGTACTTTTTAGTCCCTGGCCGGTCCTTAATGATGTCGTCAAATAACACCGTCCTTATTCAAAATCAAAAGTCATTTATTCAAATTAGGCTAAGAATCAGCACTTTTCGAACGTCAAAATTACAAAAGACATTCTCCCAAAACGCCCGCCCTTCACCACTTCCTAGTGCTTCGCTGGGGAGAATGAGGAGGCGCAACAAACTCCCCAGTAGCACAGCTGTCTATTCAGTTAATTATTTTATTATTATTTTGGTCTTTCCGATACTCCCACAAATTAACGTGACGGTGCGTCTAAAATATTTTACGACGCTAATTAGCCTCACAGACACTATTATAGGACTGCACCGCACTGAGGCTGCGCCGGCGGCGCTTTTGCTTTTGCACCGCATTGCTTCTGGGCAAAGTTAACTTGCATACTTTGCTCCAAGTCACCCAACCAAACACCGAGCAGCAAACGATAACGCGATCTAACTCGATCCCAAGGCCATCTAGTTGCATTGTCGGTACTAATTCAGTTGACAGGTAGTTCAAAAGGTACAACTGGGTAAATTATTAATTAAATACTAGATGCTTATTATATTACTTTATATTATATTGGGGTGTTATTTTTAAAGCAGGCTTTTCCAAATATTCCTCTATACTTGTTATGGTGTAATGAAAGAAAGTGTGCCATGATTGTCACTAGAACATTTTACATAACTATGTCGCAGACAAATATTTTTTTTCAATTAACAATCAACCAAAATGGATAACATACTCGTATGATGATCGAGTCGATCGATCGAAAAGCCGCATTCATTTATAGTGACTCTGATATTAGTGATCATTCCTTTGCGCAGAGAGTTGATTTGTTTGCGCTCACACCTCACGTACTCGGTGAAACGTCGTTAACATTATTGTTCATTGCCTTATTCGATCTTGTTGATATGACTTACATTTAATTGTGCGTAGATATGCTGTCAAGGATATATCCTTGCCCGCATATCCACGCATAAGATATAATAAGACCTCTTCTGAAAAAGACGTAATATGTAATACGTAGACGTAATATGCCGTAGTAAAAACGACGTAGACGTAATATGCCTTTAAATGTATTGTAAATGATTTACAAGAAAAGATGTAGGGTAGGTAAAACACTAAAAACTTAAACACTTTAGAACTAGGTAAGCGAACAAAAATTTGTTTTCTAATTGTATAAATTTAAGTGAAATCCATCTTCGTTAGCAAAGCTAGTCACTTTCTTAACAGAACTTTAACTTAAAAGTACTTAGGATTAATTACAATAGAATGTATTAAAGTATTTTTAGCTCACGACGCGACGCGCGCTATGCTTGTGGTAACCAAGTGTACCAACACGCTGTGAATATGTGCATGAAGGCGAGTAGCGTCAGCACATAATACACACGCGCACACACATTGATTGTCTCTGACTGTACAGAGAGCTCCTGCGCTTACACTCACATTCATACCTTGTTTGTACACTTGCTTACCGCAAGTGCAAAGCGCGCGTCGCGTCGTGAGATAAAAATAATGTACGAAACAACTGAAGTACCTGCGGTTTCACCCGCATAAGTCTCGATCCCTTGGGAATATCGAGATAAAAATATCCTGTGTCCTAATTCACGTAACGGTTTACCTATGTGCGTTTTAGCGTGAAAGCGTAACAAACAAACATACAAAAAATTATATCGTTTCTGTTTATAATATTAGTTTAGATTAACTGCCTTTTACAGACGCCAGCACGTCAAGCTACTCCAATCTGTCAAATTTCTTTAACAGATTTTCAACTTTATCGTTGAAGCATTAAGGTTCAAGGTTAATTGGGAAAATTTGACAGTTTCGGGTAGCTTTACCTGCTGGCGTCTGTACTTTAAGCCATTTAGTTACTTAATTGCCTAAGTGAAATATTAATAGTTTTCAAGTTTGGTTAGTTTAAGCATTTAATTTGGCTAAAATTGTTGTGGCTTCAAATCGAATTAATTGTCACCAGATGAATGGTTTTCGAGTTCAATAACCTTTATTGTAGAATCTGTTAATTAATTTCGATTCTAGTTTAGTCAAGATTTTCTCAAGATTTATTTCTTTTCGTAAATATATGTATAACTATAGGTAATTGATTTAATTGATCGACGACACGGTTGGCGCAGTGGCTGAGCGATCGACTGCTGCGCTGCGTGTCGCGGGTTTGATTCCCGCACGGAACAAATATTTGTATTGCCTATAGGTAGTTGTTCCGGGTCTGGCTGGAGTGATTCCTAGGGTGGAGCAACGTTTTACACAAAAAAAAAATTGGCTACTGGTTTACCTACTGTTTAAGGTTTACTTGTTAAAATAATAAAACATTTTTTTTTTACTAAAGCGTACAAGCGACACAAAAATGAAGATTTTCTAATTTGTCTTTAGATACGAGCACTTTCGTAGCAAAATTAAGAAAATAAGTAATATTTCTTTCATGATGAAAAAATGAGTAAATTCTTTGACAGAAATAGTTCTGATGTTACCGATTAATACGTCTTTCATTGACGATTCCGGTAGCCTTATACTGCCCTTACCTTACTTACCACGGAACCCTTATAGTGCCTTAGAAAATAAAAAGAGTATACGTTGCTACATTCTGGGAACGAAATCCCAGAATATAAAATCATTTCAAGTGATTGCACTCACGACTCAACAATATAACTTATATTGTTGAGTCGTGTATTCGAGTTGGCTCTTTGAAAAGGATCTTTGCAATTTAATAACAACATGACAAATATAGACTGATATCGTACAAGTGGTAAGTAAGCAATATATTGCACTCTTATGAGGGTTCATTGTTTAGAAGGAACCTGTAACTCCTGTCTCAGGATACTCTTGTATACTCTTGGGAACTCTTGATATTGTACACGTTGAGTGAAGATGCCACGTGTCTCGTTGAAGATCTCGTAATAGAGTATTGTTTAGATATAGCTTTGTTTTCGAAAGTGTAAATAAGACTACTTTGAGATATTGTTTTTTTCGTTTGTTTATGCGATTAGCGATCTATAATAAATATGTTTAGCAATGGAACATGTTACCTGCCTGTTAATTTATATAAGGCCACTAAGTGGGGACTGGTGACCACACCTACATCAGGCACCAGCTCTCACAATATTTGTTTATATAAGTAGTTCAAAACTGTTAAGTGCGACAAAACCATTGTGAGAGAAAATACATAATATTGAGCTGCATTCGGTTAGAATTGAAGCTGACCCCAATAAAGTTGGGAATAAGCTAGGCATATTGTTTGATTGAAGTCCCTCTGAAATAAAACAATTACAACCAATAAATAAACAAATGCCAAACAGCACTCTGCGTACTGTTGTTACTATCAATCTCAATCGGAATTATTTTGAAGGATATTGCATAATCAATGCTTCATATGTTCGAAAAATGTGTCTCCTCAACCACGTAAACAACGCAATGAATGTTGTTGAACTGTCAAAGTGAAACCTATTGCTACTGATAGTGTTTACGCAACTACCCCGCAGCAATAAATTAATATGACAATAAGCAAAGGCTATATCCATTTTTTGTGGCAGTTTGACCATATTATGTGGTGTGTGAGAGCAAATCTTGGTTTGGCTCGGTGCCTAATACTAAACGAACGAGAAAAACATTCTCGCCTCTTACTGTCATTCATTCATTCAAGAGTGTGAATGATAATAAACATGTCCTTTAGATGTCTTGTTCACTTTGCTTTTAGGCATAGACAAGGCATTTATGTTTTGTTTGCTATGTAATAAAGATATTTGTCAAGGCCAGAAAGAATACGTGATTCTAAACTGAAGTACCTACCTACTTTTTTTTCATCAGAAAAATGTTGTGGCATAAGTTCTGTGCCAGTTAATTTTTGATGGATTTTTTTATAAAAATCTATTTATGAAGCGAAAACGAAATACTGTGAACGGTCATCTTCGCCAGTTTTGAACAGCCGCTGCAACGTACAGACGCCAGCGCATCAAGCTACTACAATCTGTCAAATTTCTTTAATAGATTTTCAACTTTGTCGCGTAGCATTAATGTTCAAGGTTGGTTGGGAAAATTTGACAGTTTCGGGTAGCTTGACCTGGTGGCGTCTGTACCTCTCATGGACTTTCGTATTTTTGGTTTCTGTGAACAATACAAAAAAAAATATATACTTAGATGGTTTGGTGGTTGGTGGTATTGGGGATTACCAAAGGTATTTACAATGCATATACGAGTGAAGAACCCCTGGAAGTGGGGAAACCCTAGATGGATATAAATAATGACCTTATAGGTGATGTTCTTCAGAAAGCCTGACCTTTCTGAAGAACATCACTAACAAGGTCATGTACGTAGCACATGCAACCGGCGTGCGTGTATAACCAAAAGTATGATCGTAAACGAAGCAAAAGGAGCATGTAAGAATCGTAGCAGGTGCTGTTAAATGGTTTCTACCCACCCCCATGGGAAGAAGGAGTCAGTTTATGTATGTGTATATTATGTAATTTAATTCAATACATGCATAGGCAGATAGATCATTTACTTCAAATCCGTCTCGTATCATCCAAAGACACTGTTTATTACGAGCCTTCTCAAAGATCTGATTTGAAGTTTGTCTAGATTCAAGTAATGCTAACTAAGTTTTGAGGCCAGACGAAGATTTAGTACTTACACCCTGTTATTTACCAGGCAAATGAACATACGTAACTTTGCAAAGTAACTTAACCAAAGTGAACAAACACTGACAATATTATTTAATATACTAGCTATGCTAAATATTTCATCAGTAACTTAATGAGACAAAGGCCCGAACTCATTAGGAGCTCCTAACTAAACATACTAATTAGTGGTGGTGTGTAATGAAGTATGTTTATGGTCTACGGGGCCACGATGATATAATACTATACCAGTACAGAACTAAGTGATGTATGTAAATTAAATGGTTGGATCACTTTAGGCTCTTTATCTTTGAACATAAGACGGGTATTACACTGTCGGTATCTTGGTGTTAATTACATGTGTATAATACATACACATTTATGTATAATTGTGGTCTAAACATTTTTGGTTGACAAAAGTTGGCTGTACTCGTTAGCATTTATTTCGGTTGCTACGGCGTAGCTGTCGCTACGCAAGCTACACGTTCCGTAGCAAGCGTAGCCAACCTTTTGAAATGTGGTGTTTAATTAGCATACATTTGTACAATATTTTTATCATTAGCAATATGTTTATTGGGTATAATTATTATGTACCATTTGTTTCATTTACTCGTTTTATTTTTAGGTTTATGAGAACTTGTAGTAACTTTAACGAACACAAGTGGGAAGATGAAGTTCAACCTGGTAAAGGGGGCTACCTTGACGGAACGGCAGTAGGGTGTGATTGTGGAGCTATGTCACAAACCATGCTCCACCTCCTATCCTCTCCTCTGGGTCCCAAAACATGCAGTCAAAGTGACCTCTGCGCTGCCAACGACAACGCCGTGGAAGTGGCAAAGTTTTGGGAAAACAAGATTTAAAATAAAGTCGTGAGTGACAGCGACACGAAGAAGAAGAAGTAACTTTAAGGAGACCCACTTTTTAAAACGTTCAGTTATTCCTTTCGTGAAAATTACATACAAACAGTAAGTTAACTTTGTTACACACATATCTAGCACGTTCACGTAGGAGTTACATATGTACGTGACATACAAACTATTCTTGGTATTACCGAATAAGGAAAACAAAACCAGAAAAATCAACAGATTTATTTACACAGGCGAAGGTGGTTGCTATATCAGTAGGTTATGTTCAAAAACCTCCCAATATTTGGTGACAGATATACGCCAGATGAACTATTTCCATTATATTGAACAAATTAACTTTGGATAAAGTTAGTTTTGTGTTCACTCGCCTGTAAGAAAATGGAGTTTAATTAAAGTGAAAATTTTAGTAAGACCTGAAAGGCTACTCTTTCAGGTCTTATTAAAGTTTTCACTTTAATTTACTGTGTAGTTTTTTCTTAACAATGTTGACGCTAGTTTACGGTCTACCTGTATCAATGTCAGTATTTATACTACGACCCTGTGGCCAAGTAGTTACAGCGTTATATCGATATGAATATTCTCAGAAAAAAGGTTGGCAGAGTTTCGAGCCTGCCTGCAATATTTTGTTATAACGGTTCTCGCAAGAAGGTAGAAATACAACGATATACATATGTTTGAAACGCAAGTATAACCTAAGGCAATTTTTCCAACATGGGTGGGGTCGGTTTCTATTCTATACAAACTTCCGACTGATCTTCATAATTTTACTCAGACGACCATCTTGACTTTCCAGGAAAAAATGTTATTTGACCTAAAATGTTCCACAGCATAAAGTTCAAACAAAATTTTATGAATGTACAATTTTAATGATCCAAGGGAGATGTAGTTTACTATGAAGCCGAGCAGAAATAAAAATTCCATTTTACCGCTTTTAGTATCCATAATTGGCTACATTGCAAAGGTTGTCTTTAAAAGATCGCTTTTAGCGGTAAGACAACATTTTGTTATTTTTTTTTCGTTTGTATCTGTAACTAGCTTCTGTCCGCGACTTCGTTCGCTCAACTCACCCAGTCGCAACGCAATCGCTTACTTCGTTTTCGCTTAGCGATCTTTCTGACTTTTTTCTGGGCCTTCTTTCTTCTTGGGCTATCAAAAATATTTTTTCAAATCCGACCGGTAGTTTCAGGGATTAGCGCATACAAATAATTAAACTCTTCAGCTTTAATATTAGTATAACGTTATATGGTATTCTATTCTACATTACCATTGTATAAAAACGAAGTAAAATATAAATATTTCCTTTAGTAATAATATCAGGACCATTCTAAATCTGTTTCAATGCCAGCAATAATACCCTCCTAAGGACGGCTTCTTCCTAAGTATTAGTAGCTATTAGTCTCACAGTAAAGTTCTAGTTAGTCTGACGTCACACAATGGCGGATTTCAGTCCAACTATGTTGCTGGCTGTAATTGCAGCCGGTTTAAACTAGTACGGATTCAGCTTTGAGGGCAATATTGCTCAGCAGTCGTGTAGGTTACAAATAGCATAATGGATTTTCATCCAGTTCTAAGTGCATAAAACAGTAAGGTTAAATAATACTTTGAAGGTTAAATAACACTTTGATAAATAAATAAGATATTTTTCGGATAGCAGTGGTCCCGGCCGCGACTTAGAGTTGTAGGTCGTAGGTTCGAACCCAGTCAGGCGCTTTAGTTTGTGTGAATTATATCATCACCACTGCTCGCAAAACGGCGTAGAAAGACATCGTGAGGAAACCGGCATGTCCTAGAACCAAAAATTCGAAGAAATGTGACATCTACCAACCCGTACTGGGCCCGCGTGGTGGATTACGGCCCACTCCCTGTCACAGAGAGGGGGCCTGTGTCCCAGCAGTGGGAACGTTTTAGGCTGAGTTTGTAGGGTAGCAACTAAAATCAGAAACATCGTTGCTTTTTCAGTTGAAGAGTTTGAAACGATTTATTTTTTTTTGCTTCCACACAAAATGCTAACTTAGAAGAATATTTTTTGTGATAAAATATGATTTTAAACCAACTGAACATAATCAGGCCTCATATTTATCTATAAATTCCAATTTAGCACAATGAACAATCATCCATATGATCATGATTATTGTAAGCATTTCTATATTTTAAGTCAGCCTCAAACAGATACATATGAACATCAACAAGAAATAATTTGACTGTCTACAATCTGTGTTCCATAATATCGTATAAATGTAAATATAGCTACAATTATTAAGTGCCAAGTGTGTGACAATTATGTTTTCTGGCTACACTTTAATACTATATTATGAAACAAGATTCAATCAATCAACTCAGCCTATTGCAGTCCACTGCTGGTCCTATCCTGCTCTTTCCGGATCCAGTCAGTCCCAGCTACCTTCATAAGGTCGTCGGTCCACACTGCGTTTGCCGATACGCGATCTCCGCTCGAGGACTTGTCTGCTCCACCGGTCATCGGTCCTTTGACAAACATGGCCAGCCCACTGCCACTTCAGTTTGCTTACCCCAGTAAGCTATGTCGGTAACTTCTTCGTTCTTTTCCGGTTAATTTGATTTTTGCAAAGAGGCTCCGAGCATGGCCAACTGAGCATAGCCATTGCCAACTGTGAGTGTGTCTTGTTATATAACAAGATTGTGGACAATCACATGAATTCTTATCTATGTTTATATATATTTAAAGCGACTGTACGACAGTGTAACAGACAGGCAGTGAGTGTGAAATCCTCGGCTTCTCTCAGACACCTACAACTAGCTGTCTCAAGCTGTCTCGGCTTGTTCGGCAAGCCGCAAGCCGCTATATTTTCCGCTCCGTCACCGTCACGGTATGCAGCTGTGTCTTGCACATAGCTTAGTTATCCCTTACTGCTTGTTATAATTAAGCTCAAATTTTAATTTTCATGGTCGCATTTTAGCTTACTCACTAGCGTCACAATATTTTGATTTAAAAGAGTGTACATGGAGTTTCTTGCCAGTTCTTCTCCGTTGGATCCTACTACGCTTTGAAATAGCAAGTAGCCTCATTTTTCTGACTGACCTACTTCTTGACTATTAAAGCCTGTCATTTGGTTAAAAGAAAGGTATATATAGTAGGGAATTGTATGATTATGCAATCATAAAACAATATAACGTCGAACGACATCGATACTGCCGATAGATTTTGTAAAAATCTCACCGTGAAAACTTAGGTGAAGTGAGCGTGGAGTGAGCTGTCATTCCAACTAATACTAGGGATTGACACTATTGACAGCTCACTCTAAGCTCACTTCACATAACTTTTTACGGTGAGGTTTTTACAGAATTGATCGGCTGTTCTACGAACTGTCTATCAAACTTTATATAAAACTTACCATATAATCGATATTACGTTTTAATTAAGTAAAAACGTAGCTTTGATTTGTTTAAACTCAGACATTCATAAATAAATATCAGTATTTAATATTTCATGGCATTTGTGGTTGTGGCACATCAGCCATGTGACACTGGGGTCGCGTGACTAATAAATAATTTGTCATCATAATTTAATTTATTAATATCATAATAAACGCATTATTTACTGTGCACTGACAACGTATACATTAAATTGAGTTAAAAAACACCGATGTTTATAGGTTCTAGGAGTCACCAGTCGGGGAAATCATTTATCAAATTGATACACTATTTGCCAATTTGCCATGTCATAGCGATTTTATTTGTTTGTTTTCTTTTCACAATCAAGGTTTTAATAACCAAAGATATACGTAATGACTTTTATAATGGAGGAACACTTAATCCCAAGTCACAGATATAAACCTAATATGGGAGCCAGGGACTTATGTTTGAGATACTACTTTGTATGTTGTAAATGTAATGTCTTTAACTATGTTGTCACTTTTATTAAATAAAGATATTATTTATTTAATTATTTTATTTATGCAACTCAAAATCAAAGCATTTATTCGTGTGATCGTGGTCATCGCAAATTATGCTTCACCTCCTATCCTGTCCTCTGTGTCTCAAAAAATGCAGTCAAAGTGACCTCTGTGCTGCCACCGACGAACCCGTGGATGTGGCGAAGTTTTGGGCCAAAAAGATCTGTCATTCAGTCGTGCCAGCGTCACGAAGAAGAAGAAAGCATTTATTTCAATCAAACCCTTTCTACAGGCACTTTTGAATTACCAAGGAGACGGTCAGTCAAAAAGATGAAGCCCATTCCAAAGCTTACTAGGTTTCTATGGAGAAGACCGGCAAAATAATTTATTCCCCGTTCTTCTCCATAGACACTCTTTTAAATAAAAAAATCAACTATCAAAGAATGACAGACTGATGATTCGAATTTACGGAGAAATTAAGTAAGGGTGCGCACAAGATAAGCCTTCGCGCGACGTTTGACCTTCAAGATTATAATTATCCCTGCCAGCACTTTTAATCACTTTCGGCATAATGATGGCGATTTTTTACTTTGGAAAACATGGAACACTGTCTTGACACCTGACATAAACGTCAACAAATGATTATTTACGATTTGGGCCGCGCACAGACTTTGTTCGCACTCTAAAAGTCAACTTGTTGAACAATTTACTTTACTTTTAATAAACGTTAAACTTTACTTAGTTATGGTCGAGAATAGATATTATGGTTCTGGTATCCGGTACTAAATGTTAGTATAGTAGTAATATATTCCAAATTGAGTTTCAGAATGTTTTGATTATAAGCAGTATATTTAGTAAACTTGGAAATTCAAATCACAATATAATAACACAAGTTTCTATCATCACATGGTACAAACGCATAATATATTAACTACGTAGCTATCTACTAACTAAACCAATATACGTGTACTTGCTTGCTTTTAATAACCAACTGCGCAACATCAAAGACAGGGTTATGTTGTATATTAATGTATTCGGTAAGATTTAACACACAATTGTGTTAAATGGCTAAATATTGTGGATTCCTACAACACTAGATTTGAAAAAATTGATATATTTAATCTGACATCATACCAATTTAGAAAATCCATAGTCGATTCTATCCTAGCATTGTAAATTATTATGTATTGTAACTTTTTTTTTCTCTTCTCGTTACGTTACATCATAAGAAGGCAATCATTCTTGACCTCTGAATTTAACTGTTCACTCATGTATTTTGTTTTCACGTTTTTATTTTTTTTTTTCATTTCATTTTTGGTCTCACGTAGCATTAATATCAATATAAGTAATAAGTGGATAATGCTGCTAGTAGTATAATAAGTATTCTTTTAAGTAGTAAGAAGTATGTATTACATTTAATTGTACTCCTGTTTTTTATCCCAAAATAAAATAAAAATAAAAAAAAAATAAAAAAAAATAGCAGAATGATATGGCGCTGTATACCGAGATACAGGTTTTTTTCCTAGTTCGGCTACAGATGCTCCGCTCAGATATAGATACAGATGATGTTGTGTTATTTTCATTATAGCCTACATTATGTTTAAGCAATATAGTTGTTATAATGTTAATATTTTTGGTGTCAATATATAAATTATTATTAAACTCTGTTTTTCGTATCTAAGTATCTTTATACCTATGTGTCTATGTTTCTTTATACTCTCGAAGCATCCTAACGGGGTGTCTATCGACTCATCTAGGTCGCGCGATGATTATAGGACACGTTTTTTTTTTATAAAATCTTCATTGCAGATTTTAGACGTCAAAAAGGGTAGATTAAAAAAAAACCATGTAGGTACTGTGAAGGGCTTATGAGCCTTTTTTTAAGTTTATATTGACTGTATGTCTTTTCATATTCCCGAGTAAACTAGCACTGTCTATTCCTTAACAAAATTATTTGACACCCCGTTCTAAACTTGCTTGAATGTTCGAATGGAACCCGCGCTAAATTATAGCCAGCTTGCCCTACATAAGGTTGACTTTAGTGGACAACCTTTACAGTACATGGATTTTTTTACTTATTTTTGTACCCTTGTGGGGTATCAAAATAAAAGGCTTAAAGACTTCGATTCCGAAAACATTACACAGTAAAAGTACGAAAAAAAATATATGAAAAATCATGAAACCCGACTGCAACAAAAAAGTTCAAAACAAGCTCACTTTTCAAGCTGTCTAATAAAGTTGGTGGCAGAAAAACTATGATTGAACTAAAGTAATGCCAAGACTAAGCCCGAGATCATTATATCACGTATTGTCGCTTGCCTGGTTATCACATCAAACCTAGATTCAAGTTTTGCGTTTCATAAGATAAAGCTGTATTCATTAAAATTAATCAGACATAAAAAGAAAAAGCATTTTAATCCGCTGGCGCTCGCACAATGTCTGGGGGAACAAAGAGTACTACGGGCGCAGACATTCCATTACCATTTGAAGAAATCGAGACTAAAGTACTGAGCCAATTCTACAAAAACCTCGCTTTTAAAATGTTCGACTATCTAGATTATACGACAAAAAATATCTACTTAGCTCTTTTTTAGATTTAAAATTCAAGGCTCCCGCATACAGGCACGACGCGACTCATGTAGAACAATTTCCATTAAGTTTTAATAGAAATTGTTCTACTAGAGTTCAGTCGCGTCTGTTTGCCGCCTTGATGCTAAAGCGCGGTGGATTTGGTGCAAAAACATTCAAATGTGATTCGTAACGACTACAGATTATGTTTAGGGGTGAACTAGGTTCGTCTTTTTTTCAAGCCCTCGTTCAAGCAATACGTGTCTGAACAAGCACTAATATTAAGTATTTATTCACGTACAACACGCGGTTATTGTAAACGCGTGTTGTTCGGTTACCGCTGAACAGATGATGCACCATCACACCGGGTGATTCACATCATCTGTTCAGTAGATTATTAAGTGTTCGGTTCATCCCCAAAGTTCTTTTTATGGTATTCCAATTATTCAATATGATTTTGCTCTACCTGCAATATTATGTGGGTAGGTAGGTACAACTCCTGAGAGCAATGGTGGCCGAGTGGAAACGGCCGCAACTTACGAATTGTTGAACCCAGACAGGCGCTTTACTTTGTGTAATCTATTTAATTATCACTGCTCTCAAAACGGTGAAGGTAAACATCGGACGGTCAAACAGAGGACGGTTTCCTCGCGATGTTTTCCTTCATCGTTTGCCACCGCATGTCCTAGAACCATAAAATTTGAAGACATTTGTCATATACCAACCCGCACTGGGCCCGCGTGGTCGTTTACGGTCCACTGCCTCCCACAGAGAGGAGGCCTGTGTCCCTGCGGTGGGAATATAATGGGTTGATTATGCTAGGTACATCTGTACCTTTTAGATAGCCTAGGTACCTAGCATACCTATGCTAGGTATCTAGGCTATCTGATTGAACAACTCTTCAAGTTAAAAGAGTAACTACAAACAGCCACCATTTTTGAAATCCAAGTGCAGTATAGGAAGTTTAACCAAAAAAAGATCAACATAAACTAAATTCTGATGCAATGAGTGTTCGCGGAACTTTCAGTCAAAGTGAATGAAATTGGAAATTCAAATTTTTGAACGCTTTTACATGTTAATCGCGAACTACGGAAGTTTGTGAATTAGTTTTGTTGGATCTAGTTTTTATTTATGCTCTTTTGGCGTTATAAAGGGCCACCATTATTGTAGGGTATTTATTTATTTATTTAATCTTTTCGCACAAAAAGGTACAAAGGCGGACTTAATGCCTTAGGCATTCTCTACCAGTCAACCAAGGGTGGTGAAGAGATTGGATGGCAGGTGCCTTGGTTGAGAGAAACAATGATAAAAAAAAAACTTAAAACTAGGTAAACAAATACATAAATAGGTTACGAGTATATACACATACATATCATTACTAGAATATATATTTATAATATATATGTATATATACAAAATCAAGGGAGAGAGGTGTTGAGATGACTCTACGCTATTTGTTTTGAAAATAACTCTGCAATTTCCGCTTAAATGCAAACCGACTGGTATCTATTTAATAAATATGTAAACACTGTCTATAGGCCACTGTATATAACTGAGACGTTGCCTGAGGCAGCTGCGCGGTCCCTCCCGGTGGGTTCCCGCATTGTCGAGGCGGGGGGGCTCAGTAGCCGTGGCTTAGACAACCACGGTGAAGTCAAGAGGAACCCGAGGAGGGGCCGCTCGTCAGGGCTTTGCCAGTAAGCCGACGACGTAGCGGCCAACAAGTAAGTTGCGGTGCCGCTTGGGCGACATCGCAACTGAGGCGGGCCGTGATGTGGTACGGGAGGCATCACGGCTGAGGGTTGGAGGCCGCGGCGGGGGAGGAGTGCCGGTATTGCGGTGCGCCACTCTCCCTACCTTCCGCGGCCTTGACGGGGTCGCCACCGTCTGCTGGCGGACGCGGTGGGGCCGCAGGGGAAGAGGAGTGTTGGTATGACGTTGGCCGCTCTCCCTATCCTCTGCGGCCGAAAATTGGCAGGCGGCGGGGCCTATGTCCTGACCTGTCGCAGGGGGACCAAGGGTGCCCAGACACTGGGTCGTCTGGCGCCCATGTGCTGGTTTTGTCCCTGGGGTGGTCACGGCGTGCCATGTGTTCTGGTGTGCCGGTGATGGGGAGTACTCCCTAGAGGAGGGTCCGGTGACGGACGGCCGCAGCGGGTTCACGGATGAGTGCTAAGGCGTGCCCGTGTTCCCGCCGTAAGCGGCAGAGGAGGACACCGTGGAGTTTTAGTGGGTTAGAGTCCCACGTAACTACTGCACTATCTCCCCGTGGTAGTGCAGAATGCATGAGCATTTCTCCACGTTAAAAAAAAGGTAGCTGCGCGGTGCGGGAGGGGTAATTGTCACAAGTTGGCGAATCACTGAGCTCTCACATCACGTCACTACACCCCTCCCGCACCGCGTTACTAGCTCAGGCAACGTCTCAGTTAAGCGTTTGATCTATAACACAAGTACTGAGGTAGCTGTCACTAATGTCGTCTCTCAGTCACCACAAATGGCGGGAATAGGCTGAAGGCGGTGACACTTGGTGTGGTAGTGAGCCCGTGTAGTGATATAATCAACCTAAATATGGAATCAACAAGATTCTACATTTATCATCATTTCAGCTGAAAGACGGCCACTGCTGGACATAGGCCTCCTTCAAGGATTGCCCATCTGAGCTGCCTATATCCAGAGGAGTCCGGCGACTTTCAACTCGAAATGGTGTAACTTGTGAGAAGCTTACCCACAATGCGCCTTCCTGTACGCGGTCCCCACAACGGAACTTTTCGGCTCTATCAGCCATCCATAAGGGGTTAGTACCATATTTTTTTATAACCTCACACAAGAAAAAGTACACAAGGTATTTATCGTAGATTAAGGGCACAAGGACGGAACCACATATCTATTTAAGGGTCGCCGTTAAACCCTTGTCCGAAATAGTTTGCAGCAAAATAACCCATTATTTGCGAAAGAGTCGCGTTACTTTGATCGCCCACAAAAATCTTTCTGATCTATTGACGCCATGTTTATAAAGGCTATTGTCAGCTATCTTTGATCTGAATTCCTAGAAGGTTCAATTACTTACCTACGTTTACAGAATCCTTCCTACTTAAACTTAATAATTATTTAATATAATCCTACTAATATTATAATAAACGTGAAAGTTTGTATGGATGGATGGATAGATGTTTGTTACTATTTTACGCAAAAACTACTGAACGAATTTGGATGAAGTTTGGCACACAGATGGCTTAAAACTAGGATTAACATATAGGATAGTTTTTATCCCGATATTCCCACAGGATGGAAACTTATGCGAGTGAAACCGCGGGGCGCAGCTAGTATTGTAATAAATTCCTTGCTGAAAGAAGAAAGTCCCGACCTTCATCGAAGCTAAACTATTAATAGTTTTAGAGTCACGTTACTTTGATCACCCACAAAAAGAGAGAGTAACCATCACCATCTGCACATGGAAGGGGGCACCCCCTTGATGGTGATTGACGGGGTGGGTTTAATGAGGTAAAAATGTTCGGTCTCATACCCAAAGCCCAGGCGCTTTTTGAAGGTTGGCCCAGAAAAAAAGAAAGACAAGAAAAAAAAGAAAGAAAATATTTTCTTAATTGTCATATATGCAACACATACAAGTAACACGTTCATATAAAAAAGACAAGTTAGCGCGAATACCTACCTATTTGAACTATATTTAACCTATCTCACGGTGTAGCCCTCGCTCTAGGCACCTGTCCTAACAAGGAAAAGACTCAAAAAGCTAGCTAAAAATCAACGATTTCTCGCTCAAGAAACGTACAAAAGATTGTAAGTCCGGTGCAAGTAAAAGAGATTTAAAGTTGAGCACTGAGACTGTTCACACCGCTGACAAGTAATCGTTTGTCGCAACGACAAGAGCTATCAAAGAGAGTACTCGCTCAACGCTTCCGCTCATTTTTTCCAATTGATTTCCATTGTACACCCCTCAGGCACCTGTTCCGCCGCCAACGAGGAAGTGACTAGCTATCAACAATTTTCTCGCTCAAGAAACGCACAAAAGCTTGTAGACTAGCTCTCGTGTAAGTAAAAGAGTTAGAAATTAATAGTTGATCGTTGACTGTTCACACTGCGAGTACTCGTTTGTTGCAACGACAAGAGATATCAAAGAGAGGGCTCACTCAGCGACGCTCGCTTGGCGGGCAAAACACTCGCTGAGAGGCTCGCGCTTGGTACATACGCATACTAATGAGTAATCGCCCGCCGCGCATTCGCCGCTCGTTGCTCTCCAACTCGTTTTTAGTTGATATCTCTACTCGTTTCGTGTTAACCGCCGGCGGTGGGACAGGTACTACCTTAGTTGTGACATGCCTTTTGTACGAAGGGACGCATCTTGTTTTTGATATCGTTGGCTGAAAATATATGTTATTATGTGCGTCCAACTTGATATAACAATTAATTGGTTTCCTTATCGTAACAGGTGATATCGCAGATAATAGCTAGTCTATATTTATAGGTAAATCCATTAAAATAGTAAAGAAGTCAAAACTGTATATTGAATATTTTTGAAAAAAGTTATTGCTACGAGGTATGAAAACGATTCTGACGCGAATAATAATATGTAATTTTTAGAATTACTGTCCATTTGTATGTTTGTCTGGATGTATGTTCCGGATTGGCGCAAGAAATACTAGGTACATTGATGCTATTCGAATTTTGCACAAATATTCCTTATATATCTGGTCATCGAATTGGCTATATATTATCACGCTATTTGCTATAGGGAATTAGCGATATTGCATTTTGTTCGTATTCCTCAACAGTTAACCACGAGATTTAATAAGACGAGATTTATAAATATTGCAGATAGATGCCGATTTAACCTTTGAAATTAATGTCATCACGCCGTACCCTCAAGGAGCTAAGCCGAAAACACGAGACACCGAAAAAGTGTGTAGCTCACTTCACCTATGTTTCCACGGTGAGATGTTTACAAAATACTCTGGCGGAAGTTAATCTTGACATGTATGTATAACAATAATGGTTATATATGTTACGTTGTCACGTGCTCGCAGCCGCGGGCACAGCTAGTCAACAATAAATGTCTCGAAGGGTGTTTTTATCTCCTTTGAGGTAATTACTGTGCGTCTGTTTATTGTTTACATCTCCGTAAGTGGGACATTGGGGACATTGGAACATTGGCCTCTTTCTGATTCCTGGACGTTTGCGGTTTTTATTTTTTACGTTTATAGCACGTTTTATTGCCGCGTAAAGATAACTGCGTGTCAGTTTTGGCGCGTTGTTTTTAGTCTTTGTTGGAGTCACGAATTGAGAGGGGATAGCTCGTCGCCATTTGTAATGATTGCATGAACGTGGTTTTTCTTTAAGCCAAAATTACTTTACGAAATTGACATGACATAAAATTATATGACCACTATGTCGTCGGTGACGGGCTGACGGGCTGACGCGATGCGAGTGACACCCGCTGCCTGCACACTTGTACGAAAAATTCGCCCAATAATTTATTTTTTGTCACTATGTAATTTTGGCGTTAATATGAATTTTCTTTACGATGATTATTTTGAATATTATTTTGGAATAAACAAAATCTTTAATAATTTTATCGCCTTTGTTTTCGCTGAAATGTAGCATTTCCAAGAAGCTTTATTCAAAAATTTTGAACACTATCATTCACTATCGAACACTATCATACGATTGAGTGTTCAAAATTGTTAGAACAACGAGCGTCGAGAGTCGAGACTAGTCTTTTTCATATTTCCAATAACATTTAGAATAAGTAAAATACAGTTATATTAATTTTAGGCTAACGATAACTGCTTCTCAAATTTCGGTATGGCTCGTTACCTAAAACTAAAATTATTGTATCCAATTAGAAATAATTGAGTCATCCCTAACTATTGTTTAACGTCAACATAAAACATAAACCAGTTTAACAAAAAAAAAAAAACATATGTGTTAAGATTTCTCGTGTAAATAAGATTCCTCTTTTAATTAAGACTCTTCTTGTAAAATGGAAATTCGGTCTGAATTTTACCTTGATACATTTCTGGGCAACTTTAACCACTGCAGCAGTTTTGAAACTTTGAATTATACAATGTAAATGGTATCCATATCTTTATATTTCACGTTTTCAACTTGACTGTTGAATAATTTTAATTGCCTTGCAAAATAATTTTATTTCGTGTAGATCTTGAGAAACTGTGGCTAAAGTCAACCGCATGTCAGCTGTGGCTGTATCTTTATTTCGTAGAAGTCACCGAGAAACGAAATTATTCGAAGCGAACGTGACGTCCCGGTGACGGTGATCTTTTGTCTACCACGAGCGAACTCTGCGGTTCAATGTCATGATAGACAAAACAAAAGCCGTGCGAACGGCGCCGGAGCGACGGCAGTGTGTGGACAAGACTTAAGGCTTGGGCACACCAAAAGCAGGACAAGCGCAGCACCTTAGCAGGGCAGGGCAGTTGCGCCGCGGTTGATGTCACACCAGAAACGTGAGCAGTCAGAAAGCAGTTTGAATGCGGGCCTGCTTTGTAACTGCCTTATGTGTGTCGTACCGATAGCCACACTCAGTACACTTCAAGATGTTGAACGGTTCTGACTCTGACGAAGAGGAGCTATTGTTGCTCCTAGCTTTAAGTAAAAAAAAAAAGACTATGGGTTCACGATGTAAATAAGAGAAGAGAAGAATATGGGGAGTACCATCGTCTATGTCGGGAATTAGAATCTATCTATGAGCTATCTTCACCCATAGTCGCATCTTGTAAACCGTATTTCTATAATATTTATCCTTTAAATCATATAAACATTTATATTTCCTCACCAACTCAATCAATTTTTCATTCGTTTCCATGATAAAGTTGTAAAAAATCACAACCGTTTACGACCCGCGCTGCGTCTGTCCCGCGCAACTACTTTGGTGTGACTAGTCAATATGGCGGACGTAGTAATACAACGTGTACTCACTGCGGCCGCCCCGCGCCCGCGCTGCCACCGCCCCGCGCCTGCGCTGCTCCCGTCCAAAAGTTTTGTAGAAGAGCAGTGCGTGCGCGGTGCAGTGGCGGAGCAGGTAGGATCAGCGGGCCCGCGTTTGTTCAGTGTGTCATCCCTCATATAACTACATTATTTTCTAACGGAGACGCACTGCTACCGCACTGCAACTGCTTTTGGTGTGCCCAAGCCTTAAACGTGTTTTACATTGGCGGCACATTGGCCCGTCACAATAGAATAGAATAGAATACTCTTTATTATGTACATCATATAAAGTACAGACAAAGAAAAATAGAAATTTAACAAAGGGTGACACAATGGGCGGTCTTATCCCTAAGAGCACATTCTCGGGCCGAGTTCTAGCGGTCGCTCGGAAGCACTCGAAACTTCGGCGGCCGGGATGACGGCGGTCGGGTGACGGAGCTTTTTTTTTTTTTTCTGGTGGGAAATCATCAAATGACCCCACCCGCTCTGGGTGGAGCGGAAGGGAGTGTCAGACTCTTACTGACTAAAACCCACCCATGTTCCTTCCTTCGCCCTTTATGTTCCGGGGTAGCGGTAACCCTTTCGGACAATCCCGCTGACCCGGACAATCCCGCTGACCCGGGTGACGGAGCTGCGGTGGACTCGCGGCCATAATAAATGTATTCGTATGTATCGTTACTAAAATCGGATGTATCGTTGCCGTCATCTCATTCTCGGTGACGTCCAGGTGATGACTGCGATGGAAGAACCACACTACGTGTGGTTTTCGCAGTTCAATTGTTACTACTGACGTGCGCTTGTCTAACGAATGAGTACAGTCCGTTCAGTTTTTTATAACTCTGAAAGCAGCAACTTAACAGCAACCTTATTGTGATGAGAATAAAGAACACAATGATTTTGACAGACTTGTAATGGCAGCAACTCAACAACAACCTTATCAGAATGAGAATAAAGATCACAGTGATTGGGACAGTGATGCAAATTCAGAGGTAACTTTAAAGGACTGCAGATGAAGTTTTGAAAGGTCATTCTCAGAAAGATTTTATTTAAAAGTCATAAACGGGCAGATTTTTACAACGCCAGATAATCTATATTTGAGGAATTCCGCACAAAACCTGTCAAACTTCAATTTTATTCCACGGAATACAGCTGACGTTGATGCTGAAAAAATCAGCCCTAAAGGTTTGGTTTCTTAGGAAAGCGGGTCCGTATTATAACGGGCGTAATGAAATTCTGTTATTTTTACCAGAATTTGACATTGAGTTGTCAAAATACGTCCTGTATTTGGTCATACTTTTTCACCGATTTCAGGGATTAATTAAGTAGAAAAAAAAATGAGGCGTTCATTAAATTTAAATGTGTGCGAAACTGTTTCAGCCATGTTTCAGCAGATGTTTAAGAGCTTTAGTTTTCGTATGCTTTTCAACGTACATTTGCATATGCTGACCAAGTAAATGCTGCTGTCGTTTTATTTTTTTATGATTATAGTATTTTATTTTATGTTATTTTATTCAAGCCAGTTAAACTACTTTGCTGTTGTCCTATCCTACTAATATTACAAACGTGAAAGTTCGTATGGATGAATTGATGGATGGATGGATGTCTGTTACTCTTTCACGCAAAAACTACTGAACGAATTTGGATGAAATTTAGCACACAGATGGTTTATAACTAGGATTAAGATATAGGATAGTTTTTATCCCGATATTCTCACGGGATCGAAACTTATGCAGGTGAAACCGCGGGGCGCAGCTAGTTCAGTTATAAATAAACATGCACCCCCTTATTTATATACGTTGCTTAAAGTTAAGCAATGATTAACGTCTGCTTAACCATACGCATTTTGAAGTTTAAACGTCTCTTAACTTTAGCTATGTTTACCTATAAATAAGCGAGGCAAACTTTTTCATTTTCGATATTAGTATAATAAGATTCTTAAGTAAGAAGGGTTCGCGACAATAAAGACAAGGTTAGGTTTTTATATCGATCTTTTATACATATAAATAGTTATAACAAGATAAAACATTTTTATAGTTATGAACACAGAACAGATGTTATGAAAATGTCTTTAAAGTTAGGTTCTGTAAACACCGTTTATTTGAAACGGAACATACTCTTTAACATACTGATGATCACGCCTTCTTCCCATACAAAAACTGCAGAACACGTCTACGTTCATCCATCTGATCATACACGCACGCCGGTTGCGAGGACTACGCACCTGACATTTCTGAAGAACTCCATCAATAAAGTCACTATATGTCCTCCTAGAGCGTCCCCTCCCGGCGTTTCCACTCACATCTGCATTCTAAGTAAACCTTTTGTTAGTCACCTTTCATTTGTCCTCTCAACAACACTGAACTGCGTTTTCGATTTATTTACCAAACATGTAAACAAATATCAGTTATAGGAAAAATAACTTTAATACCTACACAATAAAGTTCAGTTTACGCTAGAACTTCAAAAAAAAAAAATTTTTTTCAATAGTACTGGTTACTCTGAAATCAACATAATTGTCACTTCACTAGTTGATATTGGTTTAACTTGAAATAACATCAATTTGAAACGGAATAGACCTTAAGCATAATGTTTTTTTTTTTTCTCAAACTCATTTAATTCAAACAATTAGAATTTTAGAGCGGAGCGAGTAATTACTTAGTTTTATTATTCCTCGCTCCCCCAGACAAGTTCGGATCCTAAAATTGTGCTCTGAAGGCCAATTCTCGTAATTTAAAACGTTCAAAATCTAGTCGCAGTTTCATCTCAGCGACAAAAAAATGTCAAAAACTTGTCAAAATGTAGGGAAATTAGAGGTATTTTTGACAGATTCAGACAGTTATCAGACTGTGAACGTTCTTAAAATTACGAGAATTGCCCCTCTGATTAAAAATACAAACTCTTTTATGAATCTCTACGTTGTTCTCCTACCTTCTTTTTCAACATTGTAGGTAATTAATTCTTATTATTATTGAGAAAAATCTCCCGTCTTTGTAATAACTAATCATAAACTGATAAGTAGGTACAGACGCCAGCAGGTCAAGCTACCCGAAACTGTCAAATTTTCCCAATCAACCTTGAACCTTAATGCTTTAGCGATAAAGTTGAAAATCTGTTAAAGAAATTTGACAGATTGTAGTAGCTTGATGTGCTGGCGTCCGTACAAATCGTAAGTCGCCGCTCCGTTTCCACTGGGCCACCACTGCTCCCTGTGATGCTTCCTATTAAAAACAAAAGAATACGCTGTAAATATTTAATTAGTATATGCAGGTAAAACTTGTATGGATCAGAATGTTGGGCCACAAAAGGGATGAATGAAAGGCAATTGCATGCAGCTAAAAATGCTAAGAGGGATGTGTGGTGTTACACGAATGGATAGAATAAGAAATGAGTACATAAGAGGAAGTCTGAAAGTGGCACCGGTAACTAAAAAGTTGTGTGGAAATCGGTTGTCATGGTATGGGCATGTGTTGCGGAGAAATGAGGAAAATGTCGTGAGGAGAGTTTTGAGTATGAATGTCGATGGCTATAAGAGTAGGGGAAGACCAAAGAAACGATGGATGGACTGTGTGAATGATGATATGGTTAGAAAGGGGGTGACTACCGAGATGACGACTAATAGACAAGTATGGAAGAAAAAGACATGTTGCGCCGACCCCAAATAATTTGGGATAAGGGCAGGAGAATGATGATGCAGGTAAAAGAAAATAAACGTGAGTTGATACGCCATTTATAATGAGCTCGCAAACCTCCAGTACATATTGAAACTGCTCCAATAAAGTACTGCCACTAATTAATTATTGTGCCTTATTTATTATTGCAAGGAACTGTTACATTTGCATAATTATTATTTTTAATTCCTTAATGACCACAATATTTGGTTTCGTGAAAGTTTACTAACATTATGCAATAATTGAGTCGTTAGGTACAGGAATTGTTTGCATGCAAGGTAAATAGGTAATTATTTTTATATGTGTACATATATTGGGTGGGTCACACCAACCGCATGTACATACAATGACCACTGGACAAAAGTCCACACAATGGGTGCCTGAAGATGGGCTACGCAGAATGCGATGGCAAGATGACCTGGACGCGTACCGCGAGGGTTGGTTCGAGGTGGCTCGGAAAAAGAGTTCCTGGAACGGTTTGGCATTTATTTAGCAGTGGCACAGTATAGGATAACAAAAAAAAAACATACAATATAATATCCTAACTTAACTAAAACTATTATCAAACTAAAATATGTCGTCGAAAGATTAATCCGCATCGCTGTATTTTGTATTATTATACTAACAGGAGACATCGCAAAGCCTTTTTTATATTTCGATAACATATAACCTTAATGAATACATGTCATATCGTCGACAAGGAAACATAAATTAATGATATTGGGATATACCTTGTATTAATTGATTAATGTTTGAATTTTACTATATCAACACTTTGAAATTTTAATAGTTATGACATTATCAATTACAATTTACAATTATTTATATTTCTTAAACTGACATTTTATTAAACTTTATCTCTTGAACTGACATACGAGTATGTATAACTTTGACATCATTTAATTAATTTGTTCCCATAAATCCTTAATCATGAGATCTTATTGTTGTTGCTGTCTATTTTGATTTTATTTTTATGAATATACCTAATTATATTAATAACATTGTGCAGGTTACAATTAAATATTTGCACACGATATGTAATGGTAGAATGTAAAGCTTTATAGCTTTAAGATCATACATTGTAAACCTACATTCTGGCAAATAAATGATTTGATTTGATTTGAACAACTCATTTCATAAGGATTTCTTCTACGTATCGCGTTCGCGGATTTTTGAGGTGAACACTGAGGCTGCACTAGCTATAGAGCCCCTCTTGAGCTATAGAGCACCTCTACGAATGAATAATAATACCACAAGAAAAAGAATACATGTGTATGAATTTTAAGAGCTGAGCATTAATACATGAATGCTAAATTATATGAATACATTACTTTCAAAAAGTAAGGTAAAATGAATAAATATAGATCATCATCTGCCTAGCCTTTTTCCAACTATGTTGGGGTTAGCTACCAGTCTAACCGGATGCAACCGAATACCAGTATTTTACATGGAGCGACTGCCTATCTGACCACCACAACCCAGTTACTGGGTAATACGATACCCCTTGGTAAAACTGGTTGTCAGACTTTCGGGCTCCTGACTACCCGTAACGACTGTCAATGATCCACGAATGACAGCGGGCACCAACGGCTTAACGTGCTTTCGAGGGACGGAAAATGAAGAAATATACAGGGTTATTGGTAAAACGCCAACAACCTCTTAAGAGGGGTAAAAAAAAATCAGCTGTTCCCTACATTTTGACGAGTTAGACGAACATAAATGTAGGGAACACCTGTTTTTTTTTTCGCGATTTCTGGTTTGGTCCCATAGTAAAAGTTGTTCATAATGATGAGTACAATGACCTCTTAAGAGGTTGTTGGTGTTTTACCAATAACCCAGTAGATATAGTAGCTATAAGTGGTAACATTAGCGCTCTATCTAACATCCTTACTCCGAGATATTTTAGTCGTTAGAAAGGTCTTAGCTTTTTGATAGCGCTGCAGAAAGTCGAGCTGAAGTTGTAATATGATTGGGAAGCATTTTCTTCTTTGATATTATTCTGTATTTTCTGCTAATACCTACTTATTGTCGACCTCGTAATTGCTTTACTACTTTTCACGAAAAGCTTATTATCAACCTATTATTTGCCCACTGCTGGGAAACAGGCCTCTTCTCGGTGAGAGAGGCCGTAATTCACCACGCGGGCTCGGTGTGGGCTGGTAAATTTTACATGTCTTCGAATTTTTGGTTTAAAGCATACCGGTTTACTCACAAGGTATTCCTTAACTGTTTTGAGAGTAGTAGTGATGAAATAATGTACACAAAGTAAAACGCCTGTCTGGGTTCGAACCTACGACCTACAACTCGTGAGTCGCGCCCGTGACCACTCGGTCACCACAGCTCTTTTGACACATTTCCCAGTAAATTTGAAATTTCATTAAGGTTAGCCAAACCTCACCGGCAGCGGGGTTATTGCGTAACACAATGCGTGTATGGTTGGTTGCGTAACCAAGCGGACGCTAGGTAAGCCATCCACTATATACCTGTATGCATTTAGTTACCAGCGCGAGCTGACGACGTTGCCATGGCCGTCCCGGTGAGGTATGGCCACAGATTTATAAACTAAAGGGAGATATGCCAAGGGGGCGTGGCGCGTGCGAATAATGTATGCACAAAAGAGAAACAAACGCGGGCGCCGTTGATTTGTCAATATGAATTGTCAATGTAGTTCTGTGTCTCAACGTTGCGATCTGCGTTACGCGATTGGCTCGCGTTGAGTGTGGTGACTGTTATAGTGTGAGTGAGCGCGTGTTCGTATTGTAGTGCATAATGTAGTTGAAGGCGACAGCCGGACTCGAACAGTTGGACAGCCACACCATATCTCCCTTTAGTTTATAAATCTGTGGGTACGGCTCTTAAACTCTCAGACTGTCACATAAAAAAATAAAACTTGTCGTATTATGACGTGCAAGACATTTCAACCTTGTGTCATTTATTTTTTCTTATGTAATTTTGACGACACGGTTGTCGCAGTGGCTGAGCGATCGACTGCTGCGCTGCGTGTCGCGGGTTCGATTCCTGGACGGAACAAATATTTGTATTACCTACAGGTAGTTGTTCCGGGTCTGGATGTTTGTGTATGTGAGTTTAAATGTTTGTAAACGCACCCACGATACAGGAGTAATTCCTAGTGTAGGGCAACGTTTAAAAAAAAACCTTATGTGAAGGTCCCACCGCGACGAGGAAGTGACTAGCTATCGACTATTTTCACGCTCAATAAACGTACAGAGATGTAGGTCCAGTGCCAGTAAAAGATATAAATTATGTTAATGTTAATAGTTGATCACTGACTGTTCACATTGCTTGCATGAACTATCTCTCCACTAGTTTGTCTCAACGACAAGAGCTGTCAAAAAAAAAATCGTAGAACTAGCTAGTGACTGGGCAGTCATTCTACTCGCTGCACTGGCGCACTCGCTCACAGCCCAGCGACAAAACTATCCGAATTACACACTCAGTGGTCGCTGCTTGCCAATTCGTTCCTAGTTGCTATCTCTATTCGCTGGCGGTGAGACAGATGCCTTACGATAGTAAAGTATTTTCGAAGTCAACTATACGATACTAGGTATGGAAGCAATGATATTTTGTACAAATACAAAGCAACAAGCTGCAATAACAAAACGCCACGTGCTACTATTTCTTTGGCTTCGTTCTCGTACATACGTGTGGCCACACAAAGCACTAAACGTGCCAGTATGAGCTGCTACGTGGAACTGTCAGTATAAGGGCGCGGGCTTTCATTTGAAAGGCATATTTTCTATGAATGAATGGGCATGAATTGAGCAAATGATTCTAGATTCGTAGAAACTTATCGTAGGTTATAAAAAAAAAATCTGCTGTTTCATAGAAAAATGCAATACATATGCGCTCAAAATGTATGTACAGACGCCAGCATATCAAGCTACTACAATCTGTCAAATTTCTTTAATAGATTTGCAACTTTATCGCTAAAGCATTAAGGTTCAAGATTGATTGGGAAAATTTGACAGTTTCGGGTAGCTTGACCTGCTGGCGTCTGTACATTTTATTTTTTCAGAATCACGTATTGATCAATGGTAAAAGGTTGCATGTCGATATCCCTGCTATCCTGTATAGTATTATTCCTAGATTTGCATCTACTTATTTCACACGAGCTGTCAGCTCTTCAAGCAAACTCAAACTCAACCTTATCGAGCATTGTATGGTGTACAATAAAGAGTATTCTATTCTATTCATTTATTTCAATTAACCTAGGTACTTTTGAATTGTCAAGGAGCCTTAAAAAATATGAAACTAGATAACCATTCCAAAACTTAGTACTTTTTTTTTCAATCGTTGCCTCACGCTAGGAATTTCTTCTGTATCGTGGGTGCGTTTATAAACATTTAAACTCACATACACAAACAGCCAAACCAAGAACTACTACTTGTAGGTCATACAAATATTTGTTCCGTGCGGGAATCGAACCAGCGACACGCAGCGCAGCAGTCAAATTCAAATTAATTTATTTCGTGAACACAGGGTACATACAGAAGGTGTTATAATACATAAGATCCGAGCTGTGCCCCGCCAAAAGGCATACAAAATATCAAAGGTTCCTTAATACAACAATAATCAAAATTAACAAAATTATTTAGTATGTCATAACTTGAGAACAGATCGAATTTAGTTATTACAATCAAAATTTGTCATAATCAATCGCTTAATCACTGCGCCAACAGTGCCGTATAACTTATGAAGCAGAATGGGCAAGAAACTCTATGGACACTATTTGTCCTTACTCAAGCTGATTGTCTATTCATTTTTCTATCCTTCTAAATATAAATGAGCGTTTATCTCATCACACATAAAGGGCTTTGCAGGCCTGGGGTGACCACTGAAAATCAGCGCTGTGCTATAGGTCCCCCCTAATAGCACATCATCATGCTGACTGGAAACCTTCTTGTCACATGACATGCAGCTGCCGACTATTTCTGTTTTGTGCTCGTGATTTTAAGTAATCTGCATTCACGATTTATTTGCCATAAACGTAAACAATAACTTTAATTCCTACACAATAAAGTTTAGTTTACGCTACAACTTCCAACATTTTTATAAATTTTCAATAGTGCAAGTCACTTTGAAATCAACTTAATGAACATTAATATAAAGTTGATATTTGTTTAACTTGCAATAACATCAATTTGAAACATTAGTTTAAATAGAATTTAGATCTATTTTGTTTTATTTTTCTGTTTACATACTCGAGGTACCTCTGATTTTGCATCACTGTCAATATCACAGTGATCTTTATTCTCTTGGCAATAAAGTTGCAGCAACCCATTGCTGTAACTGTCAATTCTGTCAAAATCATAGTGATCTTTATTGTGGCTGTAGTAAGGTTGTTGTTGGGTTGCAGCTGTCAGAGGTGAAATAACTGTGAAGGGCTGTAGTTTTAATTTATGCAGTCAAACATAGACCGCAGTCGTCCCTAGATGGATCGCACCCATGAGGATATCCAACGGAAAAATTAAGATCAGCGACTGGAATTTGAACGTTTTTTTTGGACGGGAATTGGCCTTCAGGTGTCCACTGAATATGCTACTATAAACTTACACTAAAATGTTAGTAAAAAAAAATCATTTTAATTCGAGTATCACTGACTCATAATACAACAAAATACACTCATTCCACCACTCAATTCAGTTACAATAAGTCATACACAATATCATCTGCCTAGCCTTTTCCCAACTATGTTGGGGTCGGCTTCCAGTCTATCCGGATGCAACTGAATACCAGTATTTCACATGGAGCGACTGCCTATCTGACCTCCACAACCCAGTTACTGGTTAATACGATACCCCTTGGTAAGACTGATGATGATGATATAGGTAAATTTTGTAAAAGGGTTATGTGTCAGGTTCTTTTGCAAAAAGTTTCAAACACTAATTTTGTTTACATACATATAAGTATAAAGTATTTCTGTAAGACCCACGTAAGGCCTTCCAATGAAGTACATAATTGAAAGTAGTGGAGCATGTAAATAAGAAAGCGAATGTATTCCCGTCGCACCGGCCGGTCATACATTACGTGCCCTATAACGCCTATCATTCGTACCGAAGGCTTACGAGGTATTACCTATAGAAGTACACCTTTATTATAAACTAGCAGCGCCCCGCGGTTTCACGTGTATAAGTTTCGATCCCGTTCGAACATTGGGATAAAAAGTATCCCAAGTGTTAATCCTGGTTATAAACTATCTGTGTGCTAAATTTCATTCAAATCCGTTTAGTAGTTTTTGCGTGAAAGAGTAACAAACATCCATCCATTCATCCATACATACAGCATGCACAATTTTTTTGTATTTTGGCTGCTTCTAACTTTTATTAAAACTATGAATATTCAAATTGATATATATTTTCAGAGAAGACATGTATGCGCAAGACTCAATTGATCTGCTACAAAATTAACTTTGACTACTATCCTAATATTATAAACGTCAAAGTTTGACAACACGTTGGAAAAGACGAGTTGAAGTCGTAGGACTTCAATTCGTCTTTTCCAACGTGTTTGCAACATAGCATAACAGCGGAAATCGCCGCGACTAATAGGACCAGCCGATCTATTCTGTAAATATCTCACCGTGAAAACTTAGGTGAAGTGAGCGTGAAGTCAGCTGTCAATAGTGACAATCCCTGGCATCAGGTGGAATGACAGCGTACTTCACCTGAGTTTTCACGGTGAGATTTTTACAGAATAGCAATGCAGATTCTATAAAAATATCACCGTGAAAACTTAGGTGAAGTGAGCGTGGAGTGAGCTGTCAATAGTGTCAATCCTTAGCATCAACCGGTCTATTCTGTAAAAATCTCACCGTGAAAACTTAGGTGAAGTGAGCTTGAAGTAAGCTATCAATAGTGTTAATCACTTGCATCAGGTGGAAGTACAACTCACTTCACCTAAGTTATCACGGTGAGATTTTTACCGAATAGAGCAGCTGGTAGAATACAAACTCACTTCACCTAAGTTTTCACGGTGAGATTTTTACAGAATAGACCGCCTGTTGTTACAAATTACGAGAATCATATTATAGTAGCGTTATCTACTTTTTGTGTCCCGAAAGGTGAGCCATTCATTGCTGTTAAATGAGCCGAAATCACGAGCGGAGCATTTAGCTAGGTAGGTAGCTGTAGACACTACATAGGGTTGACAACATATCGTCTAAAGATATTTGCGTCATATGTGTAGGTACCCACTATGGAAAAAACTATCTTAGCTTTTAAGCTAAGATAGTTGTTTTTTTTTTGGGAAATCAAGCCATGATATTAATCATGGCTGGAATTCCCAAAGGAATAGATGGAAATTGCTAATTATGATAGTGTATGTCCCATGTAATAAATCGCTTCTGGCTAAGTAATAACAGCCTCACGGGTCGATCGATCAGGTTAAGCTACGCTTGCTGCGGTTGGTTCTTCGATGGGAGACCATCTTTACATAGCGACAGCGGTTCGTCTCGGCTATCATTCGTGGATCTTTGACAGTCGTTACGGGTTGTCAGAAACCCGAAAGTCTGCCAACCAGTCGTACCAAGGGGTGTGGAGGTCAGATAGGCAGTCGCTCCATGTCAAATACTGGTACTCAGCTGCATCCAGTTAGACTGGAAGCCGACCCCAACATAGTTGGGAACAGGCTAGGCAGATGATGATTTAATTTAGTAAGGAGCGAGGGTATTACCTCTTTTCGGCCTATACTTAATAGGCCAGACCGAATTACGTTTTGTAACCTAAGAGAAAAAACCCGCGTCACAAAAAGAGATAAAAATAACCCCATCTACAATATTAAACGTTCTGCGCTACCGTACAACTATTGTAAGGTACACTTTTGCTGTGATAATTCTCAAGTGAGAAATTATTACAATCTTACCTAAACCACTAAGGAGAACATTGCGAGAGTCATAAACGGTTTACTACGCGCTAACTATACACTAAGTTAACTCGAAGTTATTACCGTCAGGACGTGTCATATCTACCCTCTTACAGCCTGTAAGGAAATACGTACCTATACTTCTTATTAGTTCATTATTTGGATTGCCTATCTGCGGAGTACTTGCGTAACACACTAAAAGTGGCAATAGATTCCATTTTGACAGTTCAAAAACATTAATTACCTACGTTGTTGAGCAGACACATTTTTCGAACATATGTAGCAATGGATAAGCAATATCCTTCAAAATGATTCAGATTGTGATTGATTTGTGTTACGCAATTAGGGTGCTGGCGATAGATAATTTCTTGGTTCAAGGACTTTTTCCTCTAAAGTTGGCAAGTAAAAAAAACTGAGCCGACTACGAACGAAAAATGGGGCGAAATACTAAAATAATTATTGTTTGATTCGTTTATGATTTCGGGGCCAAATGAGAATTAAAAGTGGGGCAAATTTTGCGAAGCGAAATCTTTTGTCTGAAACTGTTATTAAATCAATTGTTCGCTAAATAGAGTTTATATCCAGCGTAGGCGTTGACGACGCGTAGATGCTGCGTAAATGCATACGCAGCGGTCACGTCACGTTAGAAGTGAATGACACAGCCACGAGCTTAAATACTTTCGTGACAATTACGCAAAATTCAAAAGCGATTTTCTCCTAAATTATTTATAGAAATTGTATGGTGTTTCGAATACAGGGTGGCAAGGACATCGGCGTGAATGCTGTTACCGTGGATTCAGTACATGAATCCTGTTATTTAAAAAAAAAATTGCTGTTCCTTACTTTTTGACCGAGTAGGTATCGCACTTTTCTATGACACAGAATTTTTATTTTTTGATAACCGACTAAAAACTTCTATGCTATCTATTCTCTTCTATGCTGCTTCTATTCTAGAAGCATGTGCTGAATTCATGGTTTCATTTAGCGCGTCTATGTCCCTGCCATCCTGTATATTATTTTTGAAACCATACTACTATGAAATAGTGTCTTTTACCAAAGTAAGGACGTTATTTTGTGAGAATATTGTTTTTGAATTTTGTGTGAAAATAGTAGGTATTTATGCTTGTGACAGTAGCGACAATAAGTCGCGTCGACGTGCCTTTAGAATCGAATTGAAGAGAGACGTTCAAAGAATGTCACAGAAACGAGATGCTCTTTTGAACTATAAGTATATGATTCCATTTTGTATATAGTTGGAATAAAAATAGGAGTCCGCTTTGTAAGCCCACGCAGTTTGTTCACTGAAGTAATGAAACGGATGTAGGCATGGAATCCAATATCGCGTTCATGCACTTTTTATTGTGCATTTGAACGTTGGTCCGTTACCTATGTATATCAAATATCGCTTTTCATTGGGTTTCTCTAACGCTATTCGCTAACGTTGTATGTCGGATCAAAAATCGACCAACATCAAATTGGCTGTTGGCGTAACTAGTTTATGTACCTATTCATATTCAGTTGATAACGTTTGTTAGAATAAGGCAGTGGCGTAACAGTAGGGTACCAGGAAGGGCATAATGCCACTGGCCTCCAGCCGGAGGGGCCCGAGAGGACCATGAGCACAGGAGGATCCTAACATAAGTATAGAAATACAAACTTTTTTCGGACCACTAGACCAACGAAGCAGTTAGGAATTAAATTTCGTAGGGAAAATTAAGAAATCTACGCGAACGAAGTCGCGGGCGAAGTGAGAGTAAAAAAAAAAAACCAAGTATAATGGTTATTTTTTATTTTTTATTTCTAAATGGGCCTGCTCTTGACCTCGATCACGTCTGATGGAACGGGATGGATGAGGTCTATGATGGAACGAGCGTGCCCACTCTTGCTTTGAAGGCAGACGGGTAAAATTTGGGAGGGAACACATTGTTGCCGGCAGAGATCCACACCTTGACGTTGGTTGATCTTCTTTACATTGAGGGAGGGCCCTATCCCATGAATTTGCCTCGGGCCTCAAACGGTATATTTAGGTACACCACTGGAATAAGGGCTGATTTTTCCAACGCCAGATAATTTTATCCGAGGAATAATTTCGAATTTTTGACAGTTCTTCGATACAAAATCTGTCAGACGTCAATTTTATTCCACGAATACACATTTTCTGTTAATTAAAAAATCTGCCCTAACAAAGACAATATAAAAATGACTTTACTTTTTCAACTTTATAACAAAAATCCCCTGTGTTATCAGAATGTTTTCAGGATTGCATTTTATCGGTGAATAAGGGACTTCTCAGAACAATATCACGCATACACAAAATTAAAGTCGAAATCAATCTGCCTAGCCTAGCCTGTTGAGGTCGGCTTTTAGTCTAACGAGATGCAACTACGTAGAAAACCAGTATTTAACATGGAGCGACTGCCTATCTGACCTCCACAACCCAGATACTTTTTGGTAAGACTGGGTGTCAGACTTTTGGGCCGGGACCAACGTCTTAACGTGCTTTCCGAGGTACGAAGGAGTCTCATATGTAATGTATCACGAACTGACCGCGGCAAGCGTACGAGTAGCTCATCCATCGATCGACCTGTGCGGCTGTTATCATTTAGCCATAAGCACCAAAGAACATAAAAAAACGTTGATCATAAATCATTAAAATTCTGCTCAAAAAGCTAGCGAGTGACATCCCTAAGTTCCTTCCATACAGAAGGGCCAAAAGAATCGCGTAGAAATTCGGTCCCTTTCCTCACAAATGGTTTTTCAAGTTTATCCAAATTTTTTGTGCTTTTAAGTGGGGTCATGCTAGATAATTAGGTACTTATTCCGTTGTCTGGGTCTGGGGGCCTGCGTGTGAGCACAGGGCGGTTGAAGGTCAATGGACTGTGACTTTAAGTTGTTAAGGACCACGTAAGTTGGGCTTAGCTTAATGCGAAAGATAGCCTTTATGGGTAAATAAATACAATTGATGAAGATAAAACATTTGTTTCTACTGGAGCAGAAAAGTCGTGGTACACTTTGAGAAAGTCCGATGCCTATTGATTGCCTACTTAAGGCTTTTTATGACTGTATTTTTGTTTGAGTTAATTATAATAAGTTATTCTATCATATTACGTCCTTTTTTTTGGTTCCAATTAACGCACGAAAAATAGCGTGATATGAAAATAATAATCACGCATTATATTTTTGTTTTCATTTATGGTTGTTTATTGTGTTATATTATAATTCATATTACCTACTAAAACTTAATGAAGGTTAATAACATATCCATATTATATTGAATAAAAGGAAAAAATAAAAATCAAAACTATAACTAAGTACATTCCTCCCATGATGTGGTTTACAAACGCAGTCCACGGCTGGACATAGGCCTCTGCCAGGCGCCACAACACTCTGTCCTCAACCTTCCGCATCCAATGTGTCCCAGCGGTCCCACACTACGCTTGTCGATACGCGGTCTCCATTACAGGACTCGTCTGCTCCACCGGCCATCAGTCCTTCCACAATCACTGCCACTTCAGCTTGCTTACTCTGCAAGCTATCTCGGTAATTTTAGTGTATTTCCGGTTAACTTCATTTCTGATTTGATCCTTCAAAGAAACTCCGAGCATAGCCCGCTCCATAGCGCGTGTAAAATGAAAATACGAATGATTAAATATTTAGTAATCTCAAAAAGCGCTCCATCATCTGATGTTAACTATAGCGATCAATCAATGCTTTGAAAGATTTTGGGTGATATTGAAATTTAATCTATCTCAGATATCCGGATAAATAGATCGAATCTAGGCAAGCAATTCCTTATTTCGGATTAAATTCTAGTGAAGTTGATGATTATGTTCTTAATTACGCAACAGTTTGACGGATCTAACTTTATTAATAAGCGACTTATAATTATTGAAATGGTGTTACTTTATTACCCTTTTGACGGGGGCAGGTAGCAATTATAAAGCGCTTGTAAATAAAGGGGAAAAATGTTCATTTCAAGTAATTTTTTCTAGCGTAAATACTGTGAAGGGCTATACGAGCCCTTCGGTACCGGGAGGAATCAAACAACCATACGATTCCTTTAAGTTTATATTGACAGAACGTCTTTACATATTCCCGACCACACTAGCACTGACTTTTCCTAAACAAAAACCCTAATAAAATATTTGACACCTTCTTCTAAACTCGCTTGAATGTTTGAATGGAACCCGCGCTAGATTATAGCCAGCCAGCACTACATAAGGTTGCCTTCGGCGTACAACCTTTACAGTACCTACCCTTTTTTTTTTTTTTTTTTGTTCCGGGGTGGAAAATCCTCATGGATGTCCGCTGCCCTAGGGCGGGCGACGGGGTCTGTCAGACTCTTACTGACTAAAAACCACCCCAGTGTTCCATCTCTCACCTACGCCGGGGGTCGCGGGAACGTAAGATCCTTCCGCAACCCCCGACTGGTGCCGGCCCGCCGCAGCGGGCCTCCTCGGGTCAGGGGGGGGAGTGAGGTGTTTGACTCCCCCCGCGACGTCTAAGAGAGGCGCGCGTGGAACACTACGCGCCGCCATCTCGGGTCCTGATGTGTGGGGGGCGACGGACGTCCCCAAGTCCGTCGCCCCTGGACCCATTTAGGGGGGCTGGAAGAGGGCGTTGTCCGCCCTCCGCCGACGCCCGGTGCGCCTGCTGCGGGCCGGGTGAGAGGACGAGATCTCCCTCTCCCTTTCCGCAGCCTCCTTCTGCGAGACGACCGTTTCGCAGAAGGAAACCACCGCGTCCCAGGACTCTTCGCTGCCGACCATCGACTCGACCACGGCCGGCAGCGACAGGTCACTGCCTACTTCTGAGATGAGGGCACGGCGCGGCTCCTCCCAAGCGGCACACTCTGCCAGCGTATGCCGCGCCGTGTCCTCCCGACAGTCGACGCAGTGGTGACACCGGGCGTCCGGCTCCCTGTTTATGCGACACAGGTACTTCCCGAAGCAACCATGCCCCGAGAGCACCTGCGTCACCCGAAACGACAGGGAGCCGTGCCTCCTCCCGAGCCAGCGCTCGAGCACCGGCCGGACCGCCTCGATGGTGACGAGGCCGGCGGTAGGGCGTGTGAGCCTGTCCCGCCATTCCGCCACCAAGACCTCGCGAAGCTGAGACCGACGCAGCTCCATGTGTCGCTGCATCGGTCGCTCGCCCCGCGCCCTCGCTTCCTCGCGCCACCGAAACAGTGACGCGAGTACTTTCGCCTCTAGGTCCCAGGGCGGGGATCCGGCCAGTGCGCAGGCCGCCTCGTAGGAGATCGTGCGATATCCTCTGAACAGTACCTACCCTGTTTTAACTATTTCATCATTTTTATATTTTTCTTCGTAATGTACAAATTGTTAAACAGTGGTTAGGGTAGTGGTATTATCTGTACGTTTTAATAGCTTCTACTTTCATAGTTTATTTATTTATTTTATTTCGAGATTAGAAACAGGAGTACAATTACTTATTGTATTTATTATACTTATATCATAATTATTATAATTAGAATGACAATTAGGAAAATGTCAATATGAATCTTTAAATAATTTGTCTTTTTGTCAATTAAATAAAGCGGTTTTCTAACGAATACCTAACTAGTTCTAGTAGTTCTTACAACCGGTTTTACCAAGGGGTTTCATATTACCCAGTAACTGGGTTGTGGAGGTCAGATAGGCAGTCGCTCCATGTAAAATACTGGTATTCTGCTGTATCCGGTTAGACTGAAAGCCGACCTCAACATATTTGGGAAAAGGCTGGGTAGATAATGATGTCATGGGCGCGTTCTGTGACTACGTCGACGTGGTGTCTTTGTGACTCCTTAATTTTTAGGGTTTCGTACCCAAAAGGTGCCAACGAGACCCTATATGTAAGCCTCTGTTGTCCGTCCGTCCGTCCAGCCGTCGGTCTGTCTGTCAGCGGGCTGTATCTCATGAACTGTAAAAGGTAGACAGTTGAAATTTTCACAGAGTGTATTTTTATTGCTGCTATAACAACAAATAAAATAAAGTTAAAAATTAAAGAAAATTTTAAATTTTAACTTTATTTCATTTTTACACCATTCAAGAAACGTTTTTTTCGGCGTTTTTTGCCTTGTGGTACGGAACCCTTCATATGCGAATCCAACTCTTAGTAACGTACTTGGCCACTTTTTGAACCTTTTAGCCCTAAGAATAACAGTTTTATTCAATGAACAGATCACACTTGTGTCTTGAAGATGTATCGTAGATTTTTCCACATGTTAAGTTGGGTTACAACCTATGTAAAGTCTATTCGAACTAATGTTTCAAATATATGTTATTTCGAGCTAAACAAATATCAACTTTATTTTAATGGATATTAAGTTGATTTCAGAGTGACTAGCACTATTGAAAAAGTTATAAAGTTAATAAAAAAGTTATAATGTTTGAAGTTGTAGCGTAAACTGAACTTTATTGTGTGGGAATAAAAGTTATTTTTCCATAAACTCATATTTGTTTACATTTTTGGCAAATAAATCGCGATTAGACCTTAGATACCTACATGTCGTAAAGACTACGTCTAAAAGTCTACCCTAGCTAGATGGGTATCCTAAACGGCATTAACTTCTATAAATAATTTTGTCAACGTGGAATTTGTGGACCAAAAACGTTAGCGGAGAATACACTCTTAAAACTCACTCTTCTTAATATACTCTTTAGTTGATATGAGCAAATCTAGGAAAGTTGGTTGTTTTTATTGAAGAAATAAAACAACCAACTTTCAACCAAAAATAATTTGCCCTATTTTTGGTAGTTACGTAGTGACATAACAACCAAAATTAGGGCAAATTATTGTTCATATTCAAGGAAAAAACGGAACCTTTATAGGATCACTTCGTTGTCCATCTGCCTGTCTGTCAGTCTGTCAAGACCCTTTTTCTCAGGAACGCGTAGAGGTATCAAGTTGAAATTGATATCAAAGACGTATGACTCCTTGAGGCTCTCACAAAATCAACCTTCTTTGTCAACACAAAAGAAAAATACGGCAATTTATGCGACATATATCAAAACCTACATCTACTTACTTTCTTAGTTAGCCAGTGTCGAGGCGGGGGGGGGGGGGGGGGGGGGGGCTCAGTAGCCGTGGCTTGGACAACCACGGTGAAGCCAAGAGGAACCCAACAAGTAGGTTGTGGTGCCGCTTGGGCGACATCGCAACTGAGGCGGGCCGCGATGTCGTATGGGAGGCATCACAGCTGAGGGTTGGAGGCCGCGGCGGGAGAGGAGTGCCGGTATTGCGGTGCGGCGCTCTCTCTACATTCCGCGGCCTTGACGGGGTCGCCACCGTCTTGATGGCGGACGCGATGGGGCCGCAGGGGAGGAGGAGTGTTGGTATGATGTTGGTCGCTCTCCCTATAATCTGCAGCCGAAAACTGGCAGGTGGCGGGGCCAATGACCTGACCCATCGCAGGGGGACCAAGGGTGGCCAGACACGGGGTCATCTGGCGCCTATGTCCTAGTTTAGTCCCTGGGGTGGCGCCGGTGATGGGGAGTACTCCCCAGAGGAGGGTCCGGTGACGGACAGCCGCGGCGGGTTCACGGATGAGTGCTAACGCGTGCCCGTGTTCCCGCCGTAAGCGGCAGAGGAGGACACCGTGGGTGGGTCACCGTTTAGTGGGTTAGAGTCCCACATAACTGCACTATCTCCTCGTGGTAGAGCAGAATGCATGAGCATTTCTCCAAGATAAAAAAAAGGAAGGTACTTCTCGTTGACTTAGAAGCATGAAAGGCAAGAAGCAAGGTCTCACAGCACAATTAAAGGAAAAAGTCCGAAAATCGTTCATTTGTAGTTTTATCACATATTTTTTTGTGATTTATGTAAACTTACATAATTTGCAGTTGGAGATGTGACCGTGACGTATGTTGATGTATGGGAAAACATGTTTTTCAACTACAATGTTTTAGTTTGTTTTTGGGATAAATTCATCCCGACTTCCACTCAATCTGTGTGGTTCTTACCTCAAAAGACCATTTCAGACACCAATATAGGTCTTCACATGAGAGATCATGTGAAGACCATATAATTATATTGGTGTCAAAAAAGTCCAGACATAATCTTTGTGATAACAAAGATTATGTCTAGACTTTAAAAGAGACTGTGACCTCTGAGTTTGTTTCGGCCTTTCATCTCAGAGTAGTCAGATAGGAAACGCCGACCTCATCTAGTTTAAAAAATATGATTGGCGTGTAAAAGTGTTTGTACAAACCTACATACAGAAATAAAATCATTTATCATTTAACTACGGTACCATTCATTGAGCGTGGAGACTTGGCTGGTTTTTTAGGTTATACGTAAAATGGGGGTTAAAACTAAAAACCGACCAAGAAATACAAAAATGGGGACACATTTTTCACTAATACATATAACGATATTTTGCGCGTCACATGAGTACATTATTTCTCCCTTATGAGGTGAGTTGCTAATAGGCATAATAAATAAAAAGTTTACAAGACTCGTAAAGAATGGGCCTGCCACACATTCACAGTTTTAGGTACGCTTCGACACGAACTCGTAAATTTGTGAAACGACCCTTAATTCTTGCAGGTAGTTTGGTGAATTAATTTATATTGGAGGGTCGTTAGCAAGGATATTGCTATGTATTATTGAGCCTGTATCTTAGGTTTTATTAGTATGCTAGCTATACTGGCTAACTGGGTTGTGGAGGTCATATAGGCAGTCGCTCCATGTAAAATATTGGTATTCAGCTGCCTCTGGTTAGACTGGAAGCCGACCTCAACATAGTTGGGAAAAGGCTAGGCAGATGATGATGGTAATAACAGCGAAATAAGCAAAAAGTAGTTTTCATATTCAAAACTATATAATTTTATCAAAAGCGACTATGGAAGTCGCTTTTGATAAAGTTATGAATAGGAGTCCTACGATCCTATCTAACGTAATAAGGTGCATGCTATCGAGTCGCTTTTGATAAAAATAAGGGTGCCATGTAATGTAATTATTTTGAACCTGTTTATAATATCATTTTAGCTAAGATATTCTAATGGTCTTGTTCCGTGGTGGAACTTCATAAATGAGGAGGTACTAATAAACGGAACACCTAGAGCTGGTGCCGTAAATCTTCAGAATTTGCGGCAATACAACCATGTGCAAATAATTTTCGTTCTGGAAGACTTACGGATACAACACCAAATAGATCCGCATGGATTCAGTTAGTTGGATGTCATCAGCCTATTTCGCCCCGAAGGGTTATGCAGAGTTGTATACACTGCTTCATCTTCTAGGTAACCCAGCAAAAGATACGCAAGTTCGAATCCGACATACATAGTGGCATTACGGTTTTTTTTGTAGAATATAATAATCTTTATATAATATGTACACCATATAGATTATAGATATAAACTAGCGTCCGCCCGAGGCTTAAAAAGTAGCCTGTTTTTCCCCAGGGTTCAAAGTACAGACAGACTAAAAATTTTGTCTGTCTGTCAGTCGGTTTGTTCAGGGTAATCTCCAAAACGGCTGGACCGATTATGATGAAATTTGGTATGGGGATACTTTCAACCCTGAAGGACAAAGGCTTTTTATCGACATACCACGTGGGTGGAGCCGCGAGCTGAAGCTAGTTAGTAATAAGTACGACCACAAGCAATTATACCGAGAAAGATTTAAAGTGATGTTAGTATTTGTCTAGTTAGATCGGAGGTTTTAAGATCGCTTGAAGCGATGTGGATTGGTTGTTCAATTCCCAGAAACGTTGTATTATTTAAATAAAAATAACCTGATGAGAAAATAGTCGTCGTTAATTTCACTAATGTTTACTTTATAGTTTATACTTATATAAGTTTTATCAAACATAAAATTGAATAAATAGAGACTGATGAAGTAGAACAAACGATATCAATGTATTATATTGTTGAGTCACTAGACACTTCTTAACATTTCCAAGTGATAGAATACGAATGAGCAGATGTGGGTTGTAGGAACGAATTGAATGTGTGAAGTGGACGAGACGGGATTCAGAGAGGTCAAGTTGAAAGAATTTAAATGGCGCATTTACAGATACAGGAGGTATCCGGTGGTACAGACGACGTAAATAGTGTTAGAAGATAAGTATTTCTATATTACCTGTTAAATTGCATACAAAAAACAAACATTTGATGCTAAACAACAACATATCTAGGAAATTGTTTGTTTTTGATCTACTATATTTTACCTAACAAAAACAAATAAATGCACAAGTATCACCCGGGTCCCCGACTCATGGTACTAGAAGGAGCAGTGGGGTTTTAGTCGGTGGGTGTCCGACACAACCCTCCGTTCTTCCCAGAAGCAGGATTTCCCCACGGAGCGAAAAGAACGGAGAGAAAAAAAAAGTCTTTCTTGATCCTAAAAAAAGCTATCTAACGTAAATACGCAACAAGAAAATGAAACCTGTACGAGAATGTTAATTTTTGTAAATTATTAACCTAGAACCAAAAGTTCCAAGACATGTGACATCTACCAACCCGCACTGGACCCGCGTGGTGGATTGTGGCCCACTCCCTCTCACCGAGAGGAGGCCTGTGTCCCAGCAGTGGGAACATTATAGGCTGAGTATGCAATAATATAATTAGATAATCTCAAAAACGCAATACGGCAATACGGAGAGTATTATTGGATTCGTGCCCAGTTGATGGCAATTGCACGCCCCCTATTACATTGGACTTATGTAAACATAACTAGTAAAATGTGCCTAACCATTCGGGGATTACAAGCGTGTGGTTTGTTTAAAATATGTACCATCAAAACACGTTCTATAGGCCGACCTAACAGCTCAACTAGCAAGCGATGTAAACACTGTTGTGTTAGCATAACAACAAAGCAAGGTCGGTATTATTCCGTGCTGGCAGCGGAGCACGCGTTTAGCTCGCATTGTAAGCTGGTAGTATAGCTAGTGACCTCAATAGCCTATCTAAAGAGCCTCCTTTTCATTTTGTTGGCTTTCAGGTAATTCTACCAGCGGGTACAGTTTTATACTGATGTATTTACTTGGTAGATTTTTCTGGTGACACAAATGTTGGTAAAAGCTATAAACTAATGATTTACTCAACCAACCCAGGTATTCCACTCCGAGGATTGATTTCAACGGCACTTGACAGAACGGCACCTGAGCACTTCTGCTAACCACATTGAAACAAAATTTTGATAAGTGCGGTTCGGTGGGACAGTTTGTCATCAGTTTTATTTTCAGTCCGCCAGCGGCACCTACGTAAAATATTTCTTTAGTGATGGGTTGTACTTTTTTTCAAGGGATTCCGCCTAAGGTAAGAAGAGATCTGTGGGAAAAACAGCACAATCCACCGTCTTCGTTCAGCCCCAGGAGCATCTGCCACCCGGATGTGACTAGCAGTGGCCTATATGGAAAGCAATCAATTGACTGCGGACCAGCCACCTTGCGAAGATCGTCGCTACACAAGAATACGTCTACCCCAACGGTCACTGGTTCTACGGCTAATATGGTCGGCCCATTGCCACTTCAGCTTGCTTATTCTGTGAGCTATATGGACCGCTTTTGTTTTCTGCTGGATCACCTCGTTCGTTATCAGAACATTGTTAATTTCATCCTAGAAACTCATTCCGATGCTAGTACCATTTTGACTTGTACAATACCAGCTGAATAATCATCTGCCCTAGCCGTTTCCCAACTATGTTGTGGATAGGTTTCACTCTAACCAAACACAACTTTTTTACATGGAGTCACTGCCCATCTGACCTCCACAACCAAGTTACTGCGTAACCGAAAGGAAGGAAGGAAAATCCCTTGGAAGGATCAACTGAGTAACAAAACACTATCTTTAGGATCAAGTATTATTCTTACCAATTATCTTCGAACACTTCGTAGTTGAAGTGTTTTCCAATAATAGCACAGTACTGTTTTTCTTTGTTTTACTAACGAGACTGAATCAGTAAACAAGTGCTCACGGACTTTGTAAAGTAGTTTCCGATAACTCAAGCTGATCTACTCATTTAACGGAAGTATAGTTTATGTCTGAAAATATTTTGCTGCCAAAAACTTATCAGAATCTCGTCTGTCCATGGTGTTAAGCAAAAACTGACAGCCACATGCTAAGATGCTCCTACTATCGGATTAAGGTCATAACTCATTATAACCGCACAGCTCCAGCGCAGTAACGGCCTCCGTGATAAAATTCACCCGCTTTTCGCCAATGCGCCGTCAGCAAGATGCTCGCTGCTGGCACGCCACCGGTGAGGTGACAGCTTATTATTTACGCGCCGCTCGTGGCGTGGCTAGTTTCCAGCCTACAGATTGGTTTGTATGTACGGACGCCAGCAGGTCAAGCTACCCAAAACTGTCAAATTTTCCCAATCAACCTTGAACCTTAATGCTTTAGCGATAAAGTTGAAAATCTATTAAAGAGATTTGACAGATTGTAGTAGCTTGATGTGCTGGCGTCTGTACATTAGTGAGTGAACTCGCTTGAGAAGCACACGTTTCTACGTTATGTCTCAGTTTACTTTACGCGAACTGGCAACGATAGCTATTGCACTAGACTAAGAAGAGAATAATTTCCAAAAGAAAATGGAGATATTGGGCGCATTACATGTTAAAACTCTCCGCGCGGATGGCGAGGCGCTGGCTGCATAGCGTTTGCAGGCGTTTTATCGCCGGGGAGCGCGCTTGAAGCGCGCGGTCGACGTGACGTGTGACGGCTATTCACTATTCTGTATTATCATCGTAAAATTTACTTTGTTGTATTTGATTTAAAATCCTGTCTTGAATGACAAGTTCTTTACTGTGTCGGAGCGGTGCTGTTATAATGAGTGATGACATTTAGGGTTATTTAAAAGGTAAAATTAAAAAAAAAACACACAGGCAGATTACAGATAGAAAGGGGGTGATTACCGAGATGACGACTAATCGTTTAAGTTTGAAAGAAAAAGACATTTTACGCCGACCCCAAATAAATTGAGATACGGACAGGAGAGCAGTGGTTGCCCAATGGCCGCGGCTTACGAGTTGTCGGACCCGGGTGGTAGGTTCGAACCCCTTATGACTCAATTCCATGTTGTTAATAAACTTTTACGAAACAAAATATTGTGCTCATTATGGAAATAAAAATAATATGCAAATGTAACAGTTCCTTGCAATAATAAATAAGGCACAATAATTAATTAGTGACAGTACGTTATTGGAGCCGTTGCAATATGTACTGGAGATTTACGAGCTCATTATAAATGGCGGATGTCGATCCGCCATTTATGTTTTATGTTTATGTAGTATATGCAGGTAAAAGAAAATAAACGTGAGTTGTCACGTTTATTTTCGTTTACCTGCATATACTAATTAATTAGGTTCAGCGGATTCTTTTGTTTTGAATAGGGAGCATCACAGGGAGCAGTGGAAACGGTGGCGACTATAAGCGACGCGATTCGTAATAAACCCAGGTGGGCACTTTACTTTGTGTAAATAATTTCATCACCTCTGCTCTCAAAACGGTGAACCCGCACTATGGCGAATTACGGCCCACTCCCTATCACTGAGACCTTCGTTCCGGCAACATTGTGTAGAGAAAGATCATTACCATTTTACTTTAGTTGAAATGTGCTTAAATAAGCTGGTCAATTAAATTAATTATTGAATGATACTGTCAGAGACTCTCTCGATAGTAAAACTTCTTTTACTAACATTATATAACATAACATCCCGCCTTTAATCCCCGAAGGGTTAGGCAGAGGTGTACCTTTTGTTTATCGCTGAGAAATGCATTACGCATCTCCGGGGACGAGACAGGGTATGTGGGACTCCTGTCGGAATTACACCGACAGTATACCCATTAAAACTCAGCGGTGTTCCCACATCGCCGTGATGGGAGGGCCATGGGAAACCGGCTCAGCCTTTACTTCCATAACCTCCCAGCGAGGCAGAGGTGTACCTATAGTAACCCACATTTAGCCAGTTATTTGTAACTTCCATGTAATAGGGGCGAGCTTTTTGCCTTCAATCGGGCACAAATCTAGTCTGATGAATGATAAATGTCTCTGTTGTAAAAACCCAGTAACAGTTTGCCTGTCTTGGGAATCCAACCCTCACCGCTAGAACAACGAGACTTTATATTTATATTATTATTTATTATATTCTGAATTTTCACTTCCTTTTTCACTTAAGTTCGCGACAGTACAACTTCTGTACTTTCAATTCCAAGCTGGACACAAGTACTAAGCCTTCCGATTTCTGTTCAATGGAGAATTGAGAAAGGAGTAGCTTTTAACATGTCACTTGGCTGGTAAGAGGCTATTCGAGCAGCCATTTTAAGTTTACTCAGATATATTGCTTGTTTACTTTTTAAGTTCGAATAAATTGCAGTAAACAGTATTTTACCGGGTAGTTTAAATGTTTGTTTCAGGTAAATAGTGCTGGCAAGTAGTTGCAAGTAGCATTATAAGGTATTATACTTTTTTTTTACTGCCTCGGTGGTACAGCGGTTGCGAGTACTACTGTTAAGCATGAGATCTTGGGATCAATTTCCAGGTCGGGCTACGTGTTATTTGTTTTTTTTTTTATCAGGGATTGTTCAGTAGCAGCTCGGAGACTGGATTTGTACCCGGTTGATGGCAATAGGCTCGTCCCCGAATACATGCGACTTAAACATAACTGCTGTTGCTCCGAGATGCTGTTTTAGATAATCCTACTAATATTATAAACGCGAAAGTTTGTATGGGTGGATGGATGGATGGATGTTTGTTACTCTTTCACGCGAAAATTGCTGAACGGATTAGGATGAAATTTGGCACACAGATAGTTTATAACCAGAATTAACACATAGGATACTTTTTATGCCGATATTCCTACGGGATCGAAACTTCCCTTCCCTTCCCCGTATACTTGGTTTAAATTAATGTCGCTATTAAAGCGGCACGCTGTACGAGTATATGATACAAGATATTCACATATAGTTCGAGCCCGGCACGTGTGAGATAGTTAAAGCAAGTTCTTCATAGCATACCAGATCATTGCTTTGAAATTACAGTACTATTGCCGACACTGTACGTGCCATTCGGCACGAAAGGTGTAATCGAATTGGAAAGAAGACGTTTCATATTAAAAACCCGTATTACGGCTTACATTTTCACACGTAGCAACAATGTAGGTCCAGTGAAGATCTGCAGGAAAAACGAGGATTGTAATACAGGTGTTCACGTTATCCAACTTTTCAAATTGATTATACCAGTTACGAGTGCAGAGTATTGTTTACATAGATTGACCTCGTGGCTAAATAATAATAGCCGCATGATTTCATCGAAGGTTACTACTATTGTCGAGGTCAGTTCGTGGATGGGTGATTTACATATCGAGACCCCTCCGTGCCTCGGAAAGCACGCTAAGCCGTCGGTCTCGGCTGTCATTCGTGGATTTCTGACAGTCGTTAAAGGTAGTCAGAAGCCCATAAGTCTGTCCTACTACCAAGAGGTATCGTGTTACTCAATGTGGGTTGTGGAGGTCGGATAGGCAGTCCCTCCATATAAAATACTGGTATTCAGCTGCATCCTGAAAAGCAGTATTTTACCACATTGAAGCCGACCGCAACATAGTTGAGAAAAGGCTAGGCCCATAGATTGAATTTTGTTTCTGAAAAATACAGATAAGTATTTTGCTTGATAATGGAGTAGTTATCAGAATTCTGAACTTTTCATTACCCGTTGAGATCATAAAAGATCGACAGTTTATCCAGCCTTTCGAAGTTTTATAGTGTGAAAATTGGACCCCTATTTCCGAACTGACCACCCGAAACACACCAAATCGGAGCTTAACTCACAACACAGATCTATTCATCCTCTGTTATCCCCAAATCCTATTCATTTTCCTGACGGATCGGTACTTCTTTTGTTATATACGATAAAAAATAGCTAGCGTAAGCTGCTACACTATTTGACGTAAAGACTAGAGAGATTTTCTTGTCAGTTTAGCCAAAGACACTAAACCGTTGATCGGATCTTTATCCTGTATTATGTTGAGAGTGTTTTTCAGGCTTTAACTGACAACTAAAGCTATATGATAAGTAGTTATCGAAAGATATAAGAGATTCTTCGTCAGTTTTTAAAATAGGTTAAAATTGTATTTGTCTAACCAACAATAATAAATCATTACTCACTGTAGGTAGGCGCTTTACTTTGTGTAAATTATTTCATCACCACTCCTCTCAAAACGGTGAAGGAAAACATCGTGAGGAAACCGGCATGACCTAGGACCAAAAATTCGGGACGTCTACCAACTCGCACTGGGCCCGCGTGGTGGATTACAGCCCACTCCCTCTCATTGAGAGGAGGCCTGTGTCCCAGCGGTGGGAACATTATAGGCTGATTATACTCACTGTATGACGGACAAGTTTTTATTTCAAACCGGGAAACTTAAAACTTATGAAAATATTAAAACTTATGAAAATCATATTTTCATAAGTTTTAATATTTTATAACATTAAATTATAATAATATTTTTAATTTTACATTTAAACGAATGAAATGGGAACGACGAATGTACGCGAACGAAGTAATGACTTCATTCGCGTACACTCTAGATTTTCCCATACAGACACAATACGCCACTTCATCCCGTTAAGAGTTGTTTGGTACATCGAGCTGACGTACTGTCGCACCACTGATGGTCGACACATCGTACTGTCGCCCTAAAATTTGTCGCGTATTTGTTTGTCGCAACTTTGATGCGGAGTCATGTACTGGATAGATCGAACGGATATTTTGTCAGCTGCCCAGAAACCGTTATGAACGAAAATAGACAATCCAAAAACTAATTTAGCTTTGTTACCCGGATAACGTTGCTCCTAAAGAAAAAAATTACTATCACTACATAATAATTATAAAACAAAGTCCCCCCGCCGCGTATGTCTGTCTGTCTGAACGCCCTAATTTCTGGACCTACCTGTCGGATTTTGAAAAAGATTTTTGCATTTGATAGCCAAATTTTGAGGAAGGTTATATGCTTTTTAACGTCACGTTACGACCCTAAGGACCCGAGAAAAAGAAAAACGCTAAACGAAAACCAAGTAATAAAGCGGGCGGGCGATGCGATGCAACGTGGTGGGACGGGGGAAAAAGAAATCAAAAAGTCAGTCAGTAACTTGAAAGGTAGTCATTAGTTTTCATTAAATGAAAATACGGTGCTCCTGACCAATCCATGCCCCATAATGTTGGACTTTTCAAAGTGTCCATACACCTGTACCCCTGAAGACTCAAAAAACGTTTGTCCACCCCAAAAAATCCACTCGGTGGATACGCGGAAACGCATGTCCGAGAATCCACCCTAAGCCTAGTCGAATAAACGGAATTTATATGCTGAGGGTTGATTCTAGGACAAACGTTTCCGCGTTCTTGGTGTAGATAAAGGGAATAACAGCATTGGCGCGACCACTTACTAGGCCCAACTCAGTTAACATTAATATAATATTTTTACCTTAGCCATCGACTCAAAAAGATAAATAAAATAAATAAATTGTTTATTGATCAAGAAGGTACAGATGGTGAGAAAACAAAACTTACACTAGTTGCTAGCAAGATATACAAAGTTATGTAACTACATTATATGGTAGAATATGTTGATGTTAGTACATGGTACATCTGTTGTCAATTTACGTTACCCTGTCTCTTAAACTAGGGTATACCTGTATCATAAGAGACAGTGGACGGCCATAAGGTTATGTTTTAAAGAAGGAACCAATTTGCACAATTATGCACTAAATTACTTTCAAATACACGTGCTTTACAACGTTCTAAATATCAAAATAACTAATAGCGAACTAAACTTGGTAATGATCGGCTATTAGCTACTCCGTGTTACCGAGCTCATAATAATTGTTAAAGTTCGGTTTTCCCTTCACTAGGTGAGCTTGTTACGATAGACATCGGAAATTTACGATAAAAGCTTAACTTTCACTTTTTTTCTTCAACGTAAAGCTGCTAAGTAGCATAGTAGCTAGTAGCATTTAAGTGCAGTCTTTGTTATATTTTTTTTTAGTTTATTTGAGATTGGCGCTGATTCCCTTGTTCAGAAACTAAACTAAATTTAAGTTCAGTGCATCTTTTTCTTTCTATTTCATTAAGAAAAGGACAGAAGATAAATATTAGTTTAGTCCTGTCAAATTGGTCAGCGCCTGACGTACAGTCAGGTGCAAAACTGAGTCAGTACCTTACATTTTCGTAAAAAGTAGTGTTATAAATACAGGATCAACTTTTGAATAATAAACAAATTATGTCATTAAAAACTACATTCGTTTATTACTTTAATTAAGAAAGTCTTGTGAGCTTAAACATACTTTTGGTTTTCAATTACTGCAAATACAATTAGTTCACTTTTGCACCAAGTACAAAAAATACTGATTTCAGAATTTTAATATTTGGTCCAAAGACCTTTTGCTTTTTTAACAGCACACAACCTGTTTTCCACACTTTTAACAAGTTTTTCACAGTAGTTAGGTGGAATTTGGTACCACTGTTCTTGTACACGCTCCCATAGAATGTTTAAGTTCGATGGTGGTGCTTTATATTCATTTAAAAGCATGCTTTTCAAGTATGCCCATGCATTTTCTATCGGATTGATATCCGGACTCTGAGATGGCCAGGGCAGGACGTGAAACTCTTGCTTATTCAGCCAATTCTTTACGATTTTTGACGTGTGCTTCGGGTCATTATCATGCTGGAATATTACTTCATTTACAGGGTACGGCATATTTTCAACAGCTTTCAACAGATGTGTCTTAAGAATATTAAGGTACATTTTAGCATCCATATTTCCTTCAATTTTGCAAATTGGTCCAACGCCATAAGCTGTCAGACAACTCCAAAGTTTAATATTGCCACCACCATGTTTCACTGTTTGTATAAAATCTTTAGTTTGTAGTGATTCACCTTCTTTCTTCCAAAGCCATTTTCGACCGTCTGTGCTGTATCTATTAATTTTTGTCTCAACCGACCAAATAACCCTCATCCAATCATTTGCAGTCCAGTTAATATATTGTTTTGCAAAATTTACTCATCTTTAATATTTTTTTTAGTAAGATGAGGTTTTTTTTTCTTCTCAACAGCTCGCATATTTGCTTTGTGTAACGCCCGACGAACAGTCCACTTACTCACTGACGTGCCAGTGTATTGCTTTAAAATTACCGCCGCTTCAGAAGCTGAAGACGCCTCACTAGATCTTAAATAGTGAATATTTTTTCTTACGTCTCTATCAGATAATTTTTTAGGGCGACCACCAACATTGATTGATATGGGAAATTTACATTTGGTTCTAATTCTTTGTATTGTTGATTGACTCACGTTTAACTCTCGAGCAATATATCTCGTTGATTTCCCACTTTTAAGTAACTCTTGAACAGATTTTATAATATTCTTTGCAAGCGGTTTCATGATTGTATCGAAAAGAAATGTATCAAGTAAATTCGTTCACTGTGCTGGATCGAATGAGACTAAGAAATAAACAAAGCGAAGTTGTTTTTCTACAGTATTCTCGACAAATTTGAACACGTTTATACTCGAGCGCAAAGAAGTTTTTAAATACGGTGCAAAAGTGAGTCAATCAAAATTGACTATCTTAATATTTTAAAGTGTAAATACTAGACAATAATTATACGCGTTAAATACTGAGTGAGGTATAGTTTTAAATAATAACATATATCATTCAAAAAGCTTTTAAAAAAAATGATTATATTTAATACAATAAAGAATATCAGTATACTGACTCAGTTTTGCACCTGACTGTATATTGACGTATTTTTAGTAGCCATGTTTTTAATCAAGTCCAATTTGTCTATGGAGTATCTTAATTTGACAGGACTAAACTAATATTTATCTTCTGTCCTTTTCTTAATGAAATAGAAAGAAAAAGATGCACTGAACTTAAATTTAGTTTAATTTGTGAACAAGGGAATCGGCGCCATTGTGATGGTAAAGTATTTTGATATTTTTGTAGTACGTTTTGTCTTTTATTCACAACTAGTAAACCCAAGCCCGACAGCCGGTCTGGCTGCAATGCTTTACCCGGTTTTTACTATTTATCAAAATATCGAGATTTATTTTAAAATATATATTAAGTAGTAATATTTGTGTTTTCACAAATATAAACCTTCCAGAATAAATTATCTAAACTATGATGAATACCGCAATAAAATCGGTTGTGTGATTTAAAAGAACAAAGCGATCAAACAGACAGACACATAAAGCTACTTTTGTTTTATAAATAGGTTCTAGCGACATTCCGGAAAAAAGTTTCTAAATGATGGTGGAAACCGCGTCAATATATCAGCTGTTGCGTAGTTTAGAAGAACAACGCAGTCCACTTTAATTTATAATGTACTAGCTGTGCCCGCGACTTCGTTCGCGTGGATGACGAAACTTATCAATGAGTTTTTTGTGTAAAGTGCTATTTGTGTAGAACGTTATCTATCGAGCATACCGGTATTAATACTTCTGTCCCGGCGCGGGCCCCTACCTATACTTGAAATTAAAATCTATATGGTCTACGCCTTATAAAAGTAAACCTAAGTACCTACTTAATTAAAAAAAAAACCCAATAACAGAAAATAAAATACCTACCTACCTAAATAAACCCATTTCTGATGGTAACTAATCTAAACTCAATAAATAAGCAAAATCCCTAAAAACTAATATCTATACGAATGACTAATCGTACCTAACAGTATTATAAAATAACCTACGGTCACTACGTACGCAATCAAATATACTACCTATACCTTAAAATTAAATCTATACCTACGACTTATAAAAATAAACCTAAATAACTCTACCTTAAACTGTACTTGGTAAAAACTAAATGGAATAAAAAGGTCGCACTGAAAAGCACGGTTTAGAATTGAAAGTAGCAGTTAAAACATACAATTTATAGAATTCTAATAAGAACGAACGCTCGCCACTCGACACGTCCGTTCAAATCAAAGTTCAAAAAATGTATGATGCGCGCGCTCAGACTCCGTCCTTATATACGGTAGCGATCCGTGGCGGCCGCGCGCCACGCGTGTGCTGCGAACGGTGCAAGCCAAATTCAACCTTCAGCACTACATTTACAGCATAACTATTACACTATTAGTCGTTCCTAAATTTAGGATAGTTTGTTTAATGCGATTAAACTATCCTGAATTTAGGAACGACTAAATATCGGGCCCGATATTTAGCATAGTGTAATAACGGCCTTAAGATAAAATATTATAGTATCTTAGCCGTGTGCAGCAACCCTTAGTGAACACCACTGCGGGTGACGTAACCGACGACAAACTTATTATTTGCGGTTGGTACCGCAAATATAATTTTGTTTTTTATTGTATATACTTTTCTGGGATAAAAAGTAGTGTGGTGCCCAGGATATTAAAGAATAATTATACCAAGCTTCATCGTAATCGAACCGGTAGTTTTTGCGTGATGCCTGAACAAACAGACAGACAGACAAATTTTTTTTTAATCACATTTTTGGGTTCGTTGTCGGTCTAGTAACACCCTCTGCCATTTATATTTTTTTATATTTTCAATGTACAGAATTTTCACTTCTACAGATTTATTATAAGTATAGATGTAGAAATTGTGATTACAGACTAGTTACCAACCTATAGCAAGATTGAGAGACTTTTTCCAAGAAACTTGAAGGTCAATTGTCAAATAAAAGCATGAAGCAATTACTGTAAAATATTCTTACTACAATTCAAATTTTCAGTTCCCGGAGCTGGAAAGCACTCACAAATGAACAAGAGATACTTATACCTAAGTGTGTAAGTACGTATATAAGTAATTTAAATATAAAACATTTCGTCTCTCCGAAAGCGTTTTACAAAGCCTACTTTTAAATTCCCTCAGTCAACACTGTGAGTGTTTGTTTGACATCCAGCCTTTTTGGACTAAAACTTTTTGGTTTCAAAGCGCTTAAAATACATTTTTGGACAGCAACACGCTAATATTTTATTCGAATCCAATAAAGTTTTGTGTAGGATTAAACATTTCAGCATTTTTGGTGTGGAAACGGAAATTGGGGACGAGTGCATATTAAAATAATTAATTTAACAAATTAATTTCGAACATATAAATATGAAAATAAAATACTCCGTCATAAATATGATAGTTGTATGCTCAGCGCACATTGGTCGCAGAAATAGATGGCCAATTGGGCCGTAAGGCTCAGGAGTCCCCCTACAAGGAAGACTGATATCCTTATGAAGGCTGCAGGAATCTGATGGATGCGAAAAACACAGAACCAGTCGAAGTGGCGATGGTTGAGGGAGGCCTATGTCCAGCAGTGGTCATCTTTCGGCTGATTATGATGGTGACATACTCGCGATTATGATGGTCATAACAATTCTTAACCCAATGACGAACACTGTTAAACCGTAAACTTCCTGCACCATTTTCATACTAATATTATAAAGAGGTGTGTGTGTATGTGTTTGAATGTAGTGGGTAATCTTTGGAACTACTGATTCGATTCCGAAAATCATTCATTAATAGGAAGCTACAGTATTGATATGTGTCATATGTAATATATCATTTCATCTATAATCTTTTATTTTTATTATTTTGTCCAGGCAGTTTATTGATTAAGGGCTGATTTTTCCAACGCCAGAAAATTCTATCCGAGGAATAATTTTGGAATTTTTTACAGTTCTTCCGTACAGAATCTGTCTGACGTCAATAATAAGCAACGAATAAAATTACTATAATACTTAGTAGTCTGCAATATTAGTATCCTGAAATATTACAAACTGACAAGCAGCAATGTCACCTAACTCCGCAAAATTGTAGTGTAAGCTAGGACCTCATTCTTCCAGCGTAAACAATTGAGTTTGCTTCCACGCTTGCCGAATGGACTGTATAACGACCTGTTTATGATAATCTTAGAGCCGTGACGCAGTTGCTAACCTTCACAAGTGTAGGATGTCTTCTACTTTACACTGAAAAGAATTATAAACAATGGCGCCGATTCCCTTGTTCACAAACTAAACTAAATTTAAGTTCAGTGCATCTTTTTCTTTCTATTTTATTAAGAAAAGGACAGAAGATAAATATTAGTTTAGTTCTGTCAAATTACGTACGCCCGACGTAAATTGACGTATTTTTAGTAGCCATGTTTTTAATCACGTCTAAACTGTCTATGGAGCATCTTAATTAGACAGGACTAAACTAATATTTTATCTTCTGTCCTTTTCTTAATGAAATAGAAAGAAAAAGATGCACTGAACTTAAATTTAGTTTAATTTGTGTACAAGGGAATCGTCGCCAATAACTTGGTACTATAAGAGCATAATACTTTACATCTCTCAGCCTTCATCATCATTCTCCTGCCTTTATCCTAATTTATTTGGGGTCGACGCGACATGGGATATGACATAATATTTGCACCAACGACAGCCCTATTTTATGTCCAGGCAAATCACTGACCATTTCAAGGTTGCCTGGAACAGCACCTATTTTGACTTGAATCCTTTGACAAAAGCCGTATGCCATGTGAATATATAAGTATCAAATTATTATAGAATTCCGATTCATAACATAGGATTAAAATTCAGAACATTTGTTTTGTAACACTTTTTCAGTTGGCAGTTGGCCACCAGACACGATACCCTGTCTGGTCGGTCGGAGGATCTTAAGAAAACATACGACGCACGCTCCTTTTTGACAGAGTCGTGTGACATCCGTCAACTGGGAGCTGCGCACCGAAAGCGTATTAATTTTATGAAACTTTATCTTTACCCCGAACCCTATTGTTTATAACATATAATTGTGTATATCATTGTGTGTAGGTTAAAGACTGAATAAATCACAGCCAATTTGACAGATGTAGCTTCAACAATGTGGCTGCTATCAACTGTCAAAGTTCGGAAGTCCCTATTGGAAGACCCTTTAAACCAAAATGCTAAAGGATGGTTGTAGACCATCCTTTATATTGTGGTTTAAAATGCGGCAAGCACATTAATTCAAAAGTTTCCTATAGAGAAGAGCCGGCAGGAAACTCCACGGTTATTCGTTTAATAATTGAATTTTACAATGTTTTCAAATTACACTGTTAAGAGATATGGGAGGACAGTGTCGGCCTATTTATTTATTTTTATTTATTTAATTAAGGTTCACCAACAGTTGTTACAGACATTACACAGATACATAGGAATATACAAGTAATTGTGTCTTAAAACTAACTGCACAACCAATTACATGCAAACACCACGCCAAACACCAGATGCAAAATGCTCTTTAGAAAATATAAATTAAATTTTAAAGACTGTACTTACAATTCTAGATAGTTATAATGATTAAATACTAATACTAATGACGTCTGACAAATGTCGATATTGAGTCTGCATGGACGTCAACCAGGTCGCTGCGTTCGTTCATGAGTTTGCACATGCGGGGTACAGGCGAATTAGCACCAGACACTGTTCGGCGAACTGGTGGAGCTAAAGGTGTTATAGGTTTGCGAGGTGGTCTACGGGGTACTCTGAAATTGAACCTACATACCAATTGAGGGCAGTCGATGGTGTTTTTGAGCAGTTTATATGCGAATCTCAGATCCAAGAGCTCCCTCCGAGCTTCCAGGGCACTCATTTTGTAGCAACCTAGTTTATCATGGTAGGAGAGATATTTAAATTGCCTTCCCTTTGAGTACCCTAGGTATCGGATAAACCTTTTTTGGATTCGTTCTATCCGCAGCGAGTGGGTTGCGTAGAATGTTCTAGAAGCTTTGACTCGCTCTCATTGGCCGGGCGGGAACGAGAGGCGTTTCCACCAGAAGCGCGTGGATTGCGGCGGGAGCGGTTGCAAAGGGGTTCGCGTTATAAGTCTGATTTGCCAAATCACCATGGATGGATATAGCGTTTAACAACACGTGCAAATTATTAAATTTGTTTTATCAAAATGGGTGTTCTGTTCGGGCAACGTTCCACGCGCTTCGCCCATTTTACGGCCGCCATAATCGTCCTACCAAGAGGACTACTCACAGTGTGGTGGATAAATTTGAGTCCACTGGTGACAATACCAATCCACATCAGATCCAAGAGCGTTCAATTCATCCCGAAAAAGTCACTGTTTGGTGTGGATTTTGAGCTGGCGGCATCATTGTCTCAAAGAAATAAGGACCGATGACGCCGCCAGCTAACTTTGTTACGTTGTTACGTTGGCCAGGCTATCACTGGAAACGGCGAGCTACAGGTCGATGATTACCAACTTTTTTTGGCCTGAATTGGATGATATGAACACCAACGCCATGTGGTTTCAACAAGACGACGCTACGTGCCACACAGCTTATTCCACATTGGACATTCTGTACGAGCCATTTAAGAGCATGGTCATCTCACATGGATGTGATGTGAACTGACCACCGAGATCGTGCGATTTTACCCCATTAGACTTTTTCTTGTAGGGTTTTCTTAAGTCGCAGGTCTATACGAATAAACCACAAACCACAGCGACCCCCAAAGCCAACATAACCCCATGTCATCGATCAAATTCAGCCTGATTTATGCGCTAGAGTCATGAAAAATTAGACATTTCGGATGCAAGCCACCCAGCGAAGCCGCGGCGGACAATTGAACGATGTCATATTCCATACATAATAGCATCGATAGGCCTTTCAAACGAATAAAAAATTTCGATGATATCTCACACACACTTTGTTTTATTTACATTTAAAGGTCGGAAGCGCTTACTGAAAGACCCTTTATTTTCGTTATCCCTAAACCTTCGAATTTATGTGACGTTTACTTCGCGCGTTCGTTCTAGGGACTAAGGAGTACCTAACTTTAAAACCTCTAACATTCACGTAATATTCCACTATAGCGAAGTTTATTGTAATTTTGACAGTTTTGACATACTTCACTTTGAGCAAAACCACAGCCTCTACATCAAATACTTGGGATCGAAGTTTCAGATGATTGGCAGTTCACAAACTTTTCTATTGTTTTGATCCTTAAGGAACACCCTTCATAGTTGGTTTCGACGTGACCTTCTATGTTGAAAAGCTTTCGATTTCTCGAATGCATTTTGGGTTTATTTAGCAATTATTATTTACTGGCTCACGCTAGGCGTCGCCCGCGTGAATGTCGGAAAATGTCCCGCGGGAATGTACTACTGGGATTAAAAGTACCCTGTGTTAATCCAGGTTATAAACTAACTGTGTGCCAAAGTGGTTTGAAGGTCCGTGGCATACATATTGTCGCGCCATTTTTGTTTTTTTTTTCAAAATGGCGGTCCATCATGTAAGAACAATGCTCATGGATGTATAGAATCCCGTATCATACTGCATCAAAATCAAACTTTGTTTTTATAGACTTCTCTTATCATATTAACTCCTACAAAAATTATTTTTTGTAAACAAAACCCAGGTTTAGAAGATTTTCAAAAAAAATCGAAATAACCTGAAAACTAGATACTTTATTTTGTTTGACATGTCATACACGAACGGCCATTATTGCTCTAAAGCAACGATAATCGTTTACCTACATCAAAATTACAGTCTATTTTATTCTAGTTATTTTTAATTAATGTAGAATCGGCGAAGTATAATTTTTTTACATGTTTTTTGAAAGACGAGCATGAGCACTTTCAAAATCCAAGGTTATATTAATCATATAATTTGAAACAGAACGTCATATAAAGGGAATACAACAAAATAAACACTGTTTTAATTGAAATTAAATTCCCTGTTCAAAAATCAAATCCCCGACGCGTAATGTCGTAAAAAAATATGAAAACAATTAGTGTAATATTTTGATCTTGATGCACGAGTCTTTTTGGTACGACTTTTGGTCATTATCCTTTCATAAAAATCGATTTAGGAAATTTCATAAGAGACCGCCATTTGAGAGCTGACATCAATGCAAACATAATAAGACCAAACCCCGTAAAGTGTCACGTTTCCGAGATATTAAAGTTCAAAGTTGATCACGTGACATCCATAGTTTTCCACATCCAAAGCCCGCTTGCACCAATCCTGAAAAACGTTTAACAAACATAGAATGATATTTATGTTTAACCCTAAGCGCATTCAGTAATTAATTTAGGGTACCTAAACAATTATTGGCAATTATTAGATGGTCCCAAACACGCTTTACTTCGCTAACTTGATAGCACAAGGCAAGCAAAACGAATACACTTCGTTTTTACAGCCGTACAACGATATAGAAAACCGTAACAAAACGTATGAACGAACGTATCACAACAAACGCGAGACGACGCAGTAAAACTGCAGACATTAACATAACCGTGAATTTAACTAACAGTATGTTGCCTTACGGACTCGTAAAACGTTCAAATAGAGGTTTCCAAACTGCTCGAAATTCCACCCAGATTGCGGAAATTCATTTCCCTTGAAGACAAAACGAATCAACGTTCCGGCTTATAAGCGCTAAAGCACCGCAATAATTTATAGATTATTAAATTCCCGGGAAATTGTAAAGGAACTGTTTCCGAAACATCTTCTCGTAAATCGAATTATCAAGTCACTGATATTTATGTTTCAATTTGCGGAGATGTCTTTCAATTTTGTGCTTAGTAATGTTGATTTCTGGATGGGGAGGTTTGAATAATAAGACAGTTTTAATCAGAGCAATCTTATAAACGATCGTTGGAAATCTGGATCAGAGGGGCAATTCTCGTAATTTTAAGAACGTTCACAGTCAGAAGGCCGGTTCTCGTACTTAAAAAAACATTCGAAATAAAAAATATGGAAATTGAAAAAAAAATATTTTTGACACCTTGCCGTTCGTTGAAGTTCCATATCGTCTGATTGCAGACGTTTGCATTCTAATCTGTCAAAAATATAATCAATTTCCTTACATTCTTAACAAGTCTTTGACATTGATTGTCGCTGAGATGAGATTGCGACTAGATTTTGAACGTTTTTCATTAAGGGAATTTGCCTTCAGAGTTATTTTACAAAAGATCGTTAGAAATAGGGATCAGAAATCAAAATCCAAAAGGTTGGGTTTCAAAATGTGGTTTGGTATAAACATTAAAATACTCATACACAATTGATTACACAACTAACTTTCAACAATAGGAACTAAATTAAATGACTAACTAACTATACAAATAAATGAAAAACAAAAGGACACTTCTATTAGGGGTCCAAGTACTCGTTCGCATCGCTGTCATCAGTTCCCAGAGGACTGGAAGAATTGCCACAATTTCTTTGGCCAAAGAACGAGCCAGCCCTCTGGTCACGTGAAGTGATGACCAGTTGGCGAGATATTTCCTAGCAACATGGCTTAAGGAAATATCAACTTTATCCAACTTTCCTTTCCTTAATCAAATACCTTTTATATTTCAATAAACGTAACTGGTTACTAAAACGTATTTTTGCCGCAAATTTTCTCATGTGTATGAATCATAATTGCTTAGTTACTGTGAAATTGGGACACAAAACTCTATTCCGTAATTACCTACATAACGTCTCTAAAATTAATATATTATAGTACTGAGAGCTCAAAGGATTCAACGATTATAATTGCTGTTAGACATACGCAAACAAATAATAAATATATCATAAAATATTTATTTCGCTTTGTGCAGACATGATATGTCACATTATATGTGTAAAAACAAAAAAGATGTGAATTATTTAAAATAAACAAAATAAAACTAAAAAAGTTTTTAACTTTTTTTCAAACAATGTTACCCTCTGTGTATGGTAATCATTGTTTGTTTTTTTTTTTTAATAATCGTGTGTCAATGCCGCCCTGTCTAAGCATTTTAATTTATTTGTAAGAAATAAATAGATTTGATTTTGGGCTGATTTTTCAATAATTTAATTATTATTGAAAAATCAGAACTAAACATCTACTAACTAAAAATCTGAACTTTACTAGAGGAAAGTTTTTGTAAATTTTGATTTTTTATTTCATACAAAAACTACCTATCAAACGTCAACTTTATTCCTCGTATAAAGTTGACGTTTTATCCGTGAAATAATTTAAAATGTTCAGCCCTATGGGGTGATTTTTCAATCGATTGATAATTTTTATTCGTAAAATAAAATTGACGTCTGACAGATTTTGTATAGTAGAACTGTCAAAAATTCAAAATCATTCCTCCGATAAAATGATCGGGCGTTGGAAAAATCAGCCCTTAGTGATTTGTGGTGAAAGTGGGTCTAAATTTCAGTTTAGGTATTAAGTATAAATGTTTCTCCTGGTTTCTTCTTTTCTTGCATGCCCGAAATTCAGGAAATTTTTCTTTTCTTACCCGAAAAAGTAAAGGTGATGCGTACATTATTATGTATTACACTATTCTCTTGGGAAGTCCATAAAACTTCAGGTAGGTACTAACAGAAGATGTATGGGGTGTATAAAAATGCTTACGACAAAGATGTACGAGTATGTTTCAATTATGAATTACGTATGTGGGACGCAAGACAATATCAATTTTGGTAGGAAATTGAAAATAAACAGAACTTTGTTTTTTACCGCTCATTATTTTCAGTGTAGGTACGAGTAGGTGTAAGACGTTCTACTCTGAGACTAAAAAAAACTGTTTCTTTTATATTAAAATCTCCCAACAGATTCAATGAAAAAAAAAAAAAAAAAATTAACGCTATTACCTACAAAAGAATACTGGCACTGGTGAACAGTGGTGGCCCAGTGGTATCGGCCGCGACTTACGAGTTGTAGGTCGTAGGTTTGAACCCAGACAGGCGCTTTACTTTGTGTAAATTATTACATCACCGCTGCTCTCAAAACGGTCAAGAAAAACATCGTGAGGAAACCGGCACACTTAGAACCAAAAAATCGAAGATACAGATAGTGCAATTCACGAAGACGCGCCCCACCAATTTTTGGTTGAGGGGATCGCGGGGTGCGGGGAGTTTGCTCCGAGCGGCAGTCGCGAACCGTCAGCGGTTTGATGCACACGAATACTACACTCTATGCTGCGAAAATCCAGACTCGTCACGACAGTTGCTCTACTTTATATATTTTTAAAATGTCGAGAAAATCTCAGCGTGTTGTTCATAAAAGCCAGGTATGTAAAGAAGTTTGTAGTTACTAAAACACATGAAAGAAGCTAACGAAAGTAATTTAATTTTAATAAATAGCAAATTTTAGTAATAGTAGATTTCATTTCATTTTTAAAAATAAGTAAAACTATTTGATATTTTTTTTTTATTTTAGGCAAGAGAAATTATTTCTAAAGTTTATGATTTTATGAAAAAAGAAGCAAGTAAAAATTATGCAGAAAAACTCACTGATGCGCGATGGAGAACCGCACAGGCTGTTGGAGTATCTGAAAGCACAGTGACTAGAATTCTACGCGAAAGAAAGGAATATACTAATACAATGAAGTAAACTACAGTACCTGCCAGTAATCGAATATAACTATGGAAACGGATGCGATAGTTCCTATAGCCCCAAGTGCGGAGCGTACAACAGAGCCGACTACGGAAGCGGATATTGAGTCTGAAAATGAAGCGAGTACGTCGCATTCGAATTTAGTATACAGAAGTGCTTCTATTTTTACATCACCTATGAAGAAGAGAAGGGTAAGACAACGAAAAATTAATTTAGACGAATTTGATATTGGTGTAGTCCGAAGAACTATCCAAAACTATCATATAGAACACAACATGTCTGTGTGTACATAAATAATAAAATAAATAAATAAATAATAAATAGAACATCGTCAATTTCCAACATTATCACGACTTAATATTGCTTTGAAAGACCGTATACAATTTGATGGATGTATAACAACTCTAAGAACATTGTTACTTAAACTTGATTATAAATGGAGAAAAACTGAGAATAATAGGAAGGTGCTAACCGAAAAACATGATATTCAAATGCTAAAGTTGAAATATTTAAAACAGTAAAGTCTTTTCGCAATGCAGGTAGACCTATAGTCTACACAGATGAATCATATATTCATACCAACCACGTGCAAAAAAGTCTAGGGCCGAAAAAAGTTCTAAAACAGCAATAAAACAAAACTTAACAAAAGGAGTGCGCATAAGTATAGTACATGGCGGAAGTGCAGAGGGTTTCGTACCAAATGCGTTGTTGACATACAGAGCAGAGATTAAATAAGTAAGACTTAAAGTGGCTAAAGGAGAAACTAATACCAAATCTCCCAAATGATGCCGTGGTAGTCTTGGATAATGCAGCCTCTCACAATAGGGTAAAACCGGGATAGATGCCGCAGTGGGATAGATGCCTCATTTTCAAAAAACCTAACTTCCCAAACTTGCAACTATGAATTAATAGTATAAGTAGGAGCCGCAGTCACCCTGCACCTCCGTTGCACCCTGGCTGTCGTACGGTGAGGACGCGTTTCGCTTACAGCGGACAGAGCTCCGGCGGGATCTCATGGCGACATGGAGAGTGCGATTGTCGCAACCCAGTGCTGGGCACGCCACAATTGCGGCGATAAGTCCCCTCTTTGAGGAGTGGATGGAGAGGCGCCACGGCGCCCTCACCTTCCGCCTGACGCAGGTCCTCACCGGACACGGTTGTTTCGGGAGGTTCCTGTTCAGGATAAGGCGGGAGGAAACGCCAGGGTGTCACCACTGTGTGGATCGCCCGGAGGACACGGTGGAGCATACGGTGGAGGTCTGCCCGGCTTGGGCGGAGCACCGCCGCGTCCTCGTGGTGGCGATCGGCGGCGGCGATCTCTCGCGTCCGGCCCTGGTCCAGGCCATGGTACGGAGCGAGAGTGCATGGGAAGCCGTCACCTCCTTCTGCGAAGCAGTAATGCTCGCAAAGGAGGAGGCGGAACGCGTGAGGGAGAGGCTATCTCTGCGCCCTCACGCCCCTAGTCGCCGCAGGAGACGCCCTGGACGTCGGGAGTCACCAGCCGACTCCCGGCCACCGCAGGCGCGGGCTTGCGGGTGGCGAGCTATGGGCAGCTCGCCGCCCGGCAAGGACCAGGCCCGAGTCGACGGCGCGTTGTGTTCCACGCGCGCCTCAAAGAGATGTCAGCAAGAAGTGACGGGGTCCGTTAGGGCCGCTGCCTGCCAGGGTCGCGGGTTGTTCGGAAGAGATACCGTGGTCCCTGGCATAGGCAACTGAAGGAACACGGGTGGGTTTTAGTCAGTAAAAGTCTGACACGCCCTCCTGCTCCGCCCAGAGCGGGAGAAGTCATATGATGATTTCCCACCCAGGAAAAAAAAAAAAATAAATAAAAAAAAAGGACGCGTTTCGCTCGTGTGTGCAATCATCTCCGCGGCAAAATTCACGAACACGTCAAAGATTTAAAGGTTAGTATTTGCCATTGTATAACTTTATAAGTAGTAATACATTCCATTATATTTTTTATTACATCAATGTACTGGTTCATTAAGTGTTCATCTGGGTGTTAATAGTTGCACTTTTGTTTTTAATTTATTTAAAAAATACTTGGGCATCTATCCCTATCATAAAGGATAGTTGCCCTGATTTTTCGAGGTATAGGTGCCCTTATCTATCCCTCCATACACTATAATGGTATCAGTGTAACTATTTTCAGTGTTCTGTTATATTTTTTATGTTTGTCCGTATTTTTATATTTGGACTCTTTACTTGTAGCAGAACCATGCCACGAAAGTACAAAAGAGAGGAAGGAGTGCAAGCTCGAGTATGTTCTTGGACTGTAGAACAACTACAGAAACTTCAGAACTTCAGAAATATTTGCTCAAGATGTGGAAAACTGAAAGCACTATCCGGTTCAACTTCATTTAAGTAAAATTAGGAATGATCTCTATAATGTGTTATTTTAATTTTAAAAAAAGTATGATTATGCATGTTGACACTTAATAATTAATATAAATAAGAATTAATATTTTTGTTGAACAAATGTTTTTGAAATTTTATTATGTTTGTTTGTATCGTATTAGAATTATCATAAAACGATAAAAATAAAAACATAAAAAAAAATAAAATGGTTTTTCGTAATTCGACCTCATATTTGGTTGGGTTTTTCGTTCACACAGTATAAAGGGCATCTATCCCGCACTGCAGGCATCTATCCTTCTTAGTATTTTCATGGTGGGGCAACTATCCATACAGGTAGGCATCTAAGTCATCTAAGTCAAAAAAAGTCTTCCATAAAAAGCTAAATTCTGCAAAATTTATTATTGATAGGTCAAAAAATAATAATTATAATTCAACATAAATGATTAAACTAGCTATACTCATAGAAATTATTCATATAAAATTAATATTTTTTAAATAAGGAGGCTATTTCAAAAAGTGGGGCATCTATCCCGGTTTTACCCTACTAGTTCGGAAAAAATACCAACATCCAACTCCAACAAATTAGACATGCAGACTTGGCTGAATGCATAAAAAATTTCCATTTTGAACCAAGCTACAAAAAACCTGAACTTTATGACCTTATATTAAAAAAACAAAGAAAACTTCCGCAAGTACAAAGTTGACGAATTATTGAAAGAACATGGATTCACAATGCTTCGGCTGCCACCTTATCATCCAGATTTAAACCCAATCGAAAACATTTGGGGTATTGTAAAAAACGACGTTGCTAGCCGCAATATCAATCAAAATTACACTTCGATTATGCCCATTTTAAATGAAGCATTTGATCGGGTAAATAAAGATGTCTGGTTCAATACAAGACTTGTCAGCACGTGGACAAAATAGAAGACGAATACATGAGACATTGTGATCTTGATTTTAGTTTTATTGTAAATGTCGGTGATACATCAGACTCTGAATCAGATATTTCTGAAACGAGTGATTGACGATTTTCATTTTTCAATAAAGTTCAATAAAACTATTTCCGTATTTCATTTATGTCTATTATTACCTCCTATTATAAAAATAGTAATATTATCGATATTAACTAATAATCACATAAAATATCCACACCTAAAAATAAAATAAACATAACCCTTTCCTTGCGGGCGGGTAAAAAACATAAAATTGAAGTAGAGCATCTTTTACTTTGACCATGACGCTCTCTCCTGATTAGTCTATTCATTGTAGTGTTCATGTGCACTCATAGGTAATTAGTGTGTACCGATAACACTCAAACATTGACGGAAGCTTGCACACATATACTATAAACGGTTAGGAGGAATAGTGGGGCGCGTCTTTTTGGATTGCACTATCTGTTTGTGGCCTCTACCAACCCGCACTGGGCCCGACAAAGGCCTCTTGCCTTTGTCCCACAGTGGGAACAATTTAGGCTGATTATGGTACCTGTAACTAAGGACTAATCGCGGGCTATGCGTTTCTGACATAACATAACATGATGACTGTCCATATTCCACGAAGGGTTAGGCAGAGGTGACTATGGTGACTATTATACATTTCATACACGTAGCGTTCCTTGCCCTATTAAAATCTCATTTTACGCACATACTCTTCAAAATACAGGAATGCTTGGCCAAAAAAAATGTAGCTCACCTACAGAAACTTTTCACAAAGAGCTGAAAGTACTACTAGCATATTTAAAACCTTTTACTATTAGCATAAGGCACTATGCGAATGACATATGAATTAAATAGGTGCCTGCTGCTTCTCTTGTCATATAATATGACAATATATGATATTATATATTATATTATATATGATATGTATAAGGTGGGATTAATAGTAAACACCCAGTATCCACTAACTGGGATGTGGAGGTCAGATAGGCAGTCCCTCCATGTAAAATACTGGTTTCAGCTGCATCCGGTTAGACTGGAAGCCGACCCTAACATAGTTGGGAAAAGGCTAGGCAGATGATGATATAGGTAAATTTTGTAAAAGGTTTATGTGACAGGTTCTTTTGCAAAAAGTTACAAGCACTAATTTTGTTTACATACATATAAGTGTAAAGTATTTCTGTAAGACCCACGTAAGGCACTCCAATGACGCCCAGAGGACACGGTGGAGCACGCGGTGGAGGTCTGCCCCGCTTGGGCGGAGCACCGCCGTGTCCTCGTAGAGGCGATCGGCAGCGGCGGCGGCCTCTCGCGCCCGGCCCTGGTGCAAGCCATGGTCCGGAGCGAGAGGGAGTGGGAGGCAGTCGCCTCCTTCTGCGAAGCAGTCATGCTAGCGAAGGAGGTGGCGGGACGGATGAGGGAGAGAGCCTCCCGTCCCAGCCGCCGCGGGAGACGCCCCGGGCGTCGGGAGTCGAGTGGCGAATACCAATCCACATGAGATCCAAGAGCGTTCAATGCTCCGAGGGGCCCCTTAGGGCCGAAGCCTGCCGGGGCAGCGGGATTGTCCGAAAGGGTTGCCGCTACCCCGGAACATAAAGGGCGAAGGAAGGAACATGGGTGGGTTTTAGTCAGTAAGAGTCTGACACTCCCTTCCGCTCCACCCAGAGCGGGAGGGGTCATTTGATGATTTCCCATCCCGAAAAAAAAAAAAAAAAAGGCTCTCCAATGAAGTACATAATTGAATGTAGTGGAGCATGTAAATAAGAAACGTATGTATTCCCGTCGCACACAACATAGTTGGGAAAAGGCTAGGCATATTGATTGATGTAAGATGGAATTAACTGGTTCACAAACTCTACTTGACTTTAATATAAATTATAAGCATTAATGGCAATATATTGGTGAACATACTCTCCTAGTCCTTTGTGGAGCCTGGATACATAATGTAAATTCTACCACTTTATGTCAGCACTTCCAATACCCCAATATTCATACAAAGTTCACCCATATTTGCTATAACAAAGTGCCTAGAAACCTTACTCTGAGGGCAGGCCATTTATTCTAGCTATTGGCAAATGTGCATATCATAAAAGACCCTGTTACTTTCATCTTAAGGTTAAAAGTTCTTTGCAGTATTATCAAATGATAATCAACCATGCCGGGTGCACTTAATAGGTTCTTAGGTTTTACGGTTCCCTTGATATCAAAGGTCTTAATAACCGGATAACGACATTCTGTGAATAATTGACAGACATTGACTAAGTTTGAATTAAGTTAATAAAGAATGTTAATTATTAAAAGAACTGAGGGCTCGTAGCTAAATAATAATAATTGCCCGGGTCTATTTTCAAGGGTAAGCAATACTTTCCGGGGTCCGTCTGTGGATGGGTGACCATTCATTGTATACCGAGGCCTCTACATGCCTCAAAATGCACGTTTAGCCGGCGGCTGTTATTCTTAGATCTTTGACAGTCGTAACGGGTAGTCAGAAGCCCGAAAGTCTGACAACCAGTCTTACCAAGGGGCATCGCGTTACCCAGTTACTGGGTCGTAGATGTCAGATAGGCAGTCGCTCCGTGTGAAATACTTGTATTCAGCGGCATCCGGTTGGACTGGAAGCCGACCACAAAATAGTTGGGAAAAGGCTAATTAAACTTGGTTGTAATAATGAAAAAAAACGTTATGGGCGTTCTAAGACTTCGGCTTTTGAGGGTAGTCTGGAATTGCTGTCGTATAACGTTCAGATATTTTTATTTATTTATTATTATTTATTTATTTATTTAAAACTCTTAAACTATCATTACAGGTTTAGAAACCGAATGCGAAAGCTAAGCCTACTTATAATATTAACTATTTTAAATAACACTATTACTAAAAATTACAAATAACTACACAATACATTAACACCAAATTACTTATAACTAAAACAATACAACCTTAAAATTATAACAATGATTGATTGATTGTTTGATTGTTTGTTTGATTTTTATTGATATTGGTTCGACTTCAAATAGGAATACAGCGCGCATGGGTTGTTATCACAGTCCCTTATGTCCCTTTAGGTACATTGCCAATTTACAACACAATAAAATAAAATCACATATCCATGTTGGTATGTACCAAGTGCGTTGACTGTCAAAATGGCAATGTCTCTTCTGTCAATTCACTCTTTAGTTAAGGGGCCAATATTTAACAAGACGCTGGCAGAATAGGCGATATCGGCTCAGTTGCCAAAGAGGAAAAAAAAGTAACAAAAGGCAAACTTTTAAAAACTTATGAGATGGAAGATGGAAAATGATAAAAGCCTTTTTTTAGGTTTTAGGTCTTCTTCAATCCATATGATGACATTTTCATTTAGACGAACAAGTATCGAAGAGTTTGCCGAACAAATTGAGGGCTGACAAAATATGGAAGTAACTCCACTTCCCAACACTCAAACTGCATCAGATTACCCCCACCAACCTTCTACAGCACTCTCTCTTAAATAACAACTGTGTAATATATCCTACAGGCGACATTTTCTCGAATAAATTTTCATTAAAAAGATCGATGGATAGTATACGTGTAGTTTCAATATCGGGTCCCAACCGACCATGAATTATGTATTAACTGAAAACGTTATGTGGGGATAGAAATAATCAAGCAAGTAGTACAAGGTAAGACTTGAGGGAAAAATAACAAGATTTTGGCTTCCTAAAGTTGTTAGGAAAGTGATAAAGGGACTATAACATTGTTGGTATTTCTTTCGTTTTTTTCTCTCGTTCTATTATTCAAAATGTCAGGTTTATATCAGATTTGTTAGTGAGGTTAACGATTTGAAGTTATTCAAACGCATTTCTTTATAAGGACAGTTTTGGTGTAAGAACTTGGTAAAGCATTTTCAGTACAACAAATACTATAAGAACTATAGAGGCATGAGGAACAGTATGTAAAGTACGCACATCTTCTATAGAAAGGGGAGGATCCTCCAACCGGACGGGTATTTTGTCGGGTGGGCCGCGATGATTGATGCAACCAATACAATGCTCTGCTTGCACGATGCAGGATTTTACGTGACGTCTGTACGACGCGTAGTTCGCATGTGGCGCTGTAGATTCCACCACAGAATCATCGATTAGAACTTACATACTTTTTGTTGTATCTTTTTACTTTCCATATTATCGCATTGTGCTCTGTTGAAGAATTTTATCTCTTAATTAAACTCCATCCCATATGCACGATTTTCATAATCACCAGCATTTGACATGCACAATGTAAAAGGTTCATAACACTCTGACTCATACTCATTCACCTGACATATCAGACAGAGCCCAAATACGTGACCTACCTAATGAAATTCAAACAAGTGTAAATGGAAACCATTGTAAAAATTAACCAGCTCCTGTCAAAAGTTGACGTGCGTCACGAAGTTGTGAAGCATTAATATCATTAAGTGCTCATACCATTATCATGACTAGCTTCGTACGTCAAACTTGTACTAATTGTAATGTGAGAATTAGTTTTTTGGTACGGCTTGTGAAATACTTTTGTGGGGTATTTGTGTTTAGATACCTTAGTATTGCAAAGGCCGCAGGAACCCGTTGGATGCGACAAGCACAGAACCGGTCGAAGTGGAGGCGCTTCGGGGAGGCCAGCAGTGGACGTCTTTCGGCTGAAATTATGATGATGATGACGATCTTAGTACTTCTAGTATTGCTTCAAAGGAGAGTCAATACCTCACTATTAAACAAAACAAATTAAAGTAAACTGTGTTTACTTGAGAGGTGCATAAAGTTACGGTTTCCTAAAATAGCTTCTGCAATTTACCGGCGAATGACGTCACTGAAACGTATGAACGAATGTATGAAAGTAATTTGGAGTGTTTTCCTAGAGTGCGCTTTCCGACACCGTAAAGTTAAACCTCAGTGCAATCATTTTTATGACAGCTGTTACTGCGGCTGCTATCTAGGAAACAGCCATCGCTCTTGAAGGAAATCGTAGCTGTAGGGCCTTTATTAGGCATCCTGCTTTTAGCGGCAAGCAGTGATTTTGTCCCTTTTTAGAAGCTCGATTCAACTACTCAGGTAAGTGAGGAAACCAGCAAACTTTTACCTTCATTAAGCAGGAAAAGGCGCCAGGTAGGAAACACGCAATCTCGATACAACGCTCAACACGGAGAGAGTCGAGACTGCATCGAAGTTGGAAGCAGTCGCTAAAATGTACGACTTAGCTTCTATCAAAACCAGTCAGTCATCAAAACGGAATGCAGAATTTATGATGTTGCAAAATCGCCGAACACTGATGCTAAACGTAGCGTATCTGCTAAGGTCATTATCGTAAATTGACGTTTCTCTGGCTGACCCATACTAAAAGTCGGTCAAAGCCTTCCAAGTTTTGACGATTGTGACCGAGTTTACATTCATATTATAGAGCAAGAATAGTGCAGCATGTAATCGTAAAGTAAGATAATGCTGAGCGTCTACAAAAGTGACGATCCTTCTAACATTAATTGTATTTTTAGGATAGAATATCTACTATACGAGATGATACGAGTATGTACGTTGGTAGAGCAATCAAAAGAGGATTTTATACCAAAAGCCTGTGCGGTTTTATCCAATCAGCTTTGCCGGGACCGACGAATTTCTGTATGTCAAATCCTGTAACACTCTATGGGTCATCTAACCAGATTAAAATGGAAACGCTTACGTATAGCACTATTTAAAATACTTACTGTAAGCTTTTATTTTCTCATGTATTCTAATACTTACCCATAATAAAGCTAAAGAGTTTGTTTCTTTGAACGCGCTAATCTCTGGAACTATCGGTCGGATTTGGAAAATCTTTTTGCATTTGATAGCCTTATTCTTTAGGAAGGCTATTTAACATCACGCTATGACACTTAGGAGTCGAGCAAAAACGAAATAATAGCGCGGATGCGAGGCGACGGGGTGTGTCGGGGAACAAGAAATTTCACGCGAACGAATCCGCGGGCAGAACCTAGTAATTTATACATGTTTATATAGAAAATTCTTTGTTTTCATTGTTTCACTGGAGTCACACTGTCCATTAGTATAATAAAAAAACTGATTTTTCTTAAATTACCTACCAGATAAGTTACCAAGAAATTACATAGATATGGTGTAATAGGTCATCAATCTCTTTATTTTCAACTCAGAAAAGATTCATTTCACCCCGGATAAACATGCAACAGTAGGTAGTACAGTCGCTTGGCAGCATTATCTGACCCACCCTAAAAACAAACGAATTTGGACCCTCTGCCTGTAACATTAAGGTTTATTCAATTTACATGAGCTTATCAGACAAGTGCACAAGGACTCAGCGAAGAAATACAATAATAACACAGACATGCAAATTTGATCTTTATAACGTTACCATTAGGTTATATGTTATAACTACTTGTTATAATATAATTAGTGTAATAGCTTATTTTAATGGTTGCGTTCAAGTAATTCTGGTCTCGTGGTCTGTGTATAAGACTGAGAAAAACAAGTTGCGAGATCAAATCCTGCGACGAAGATATTCTTTTGCTTTCAATTTAGAATGTATTATTGTAAAGAACTATAGACGGATGATCTTCAAACATAAACTTTCTAAAATGGTAATATTTTCGCATAACTTTTAAATAAGTGGGTAGTTGAAAAATAAATATTCGTATTCATTATAAAACTGGTAGGTATTCAAATGCTACTAAGGGTGTGCAGTGACTACGCGCAAACATATTTTACCTTGCCTTACTAAATTGCAAAAACAACGTCCCTTTACAATTTTTTATTTTCTATTTTATAAGTAGTTTTTTTTATTATCATGTCTCAATGGAGTGATTATTTAAAATACAAAATAATCTATTTGCACGAGGAGAAGGTTGGCTGCTTGTGCTGTGCAAGAATAAACTTTATGAAGTATACTATATGGTTCAAATTCTTTAGAATATGCGTCTAGCATTACAACTAAGATCAAATTTCAATGCGGCTTATAAGAGTTGAGTTGGTCTTGTGGTCTAAGGTAGTTCGATGTTCATCGTTGTCTAGGTTCGAAACCAAGTTTAACCTAAATATATCTTTTTGCTCAGCTGTTAACCTAAATATATCTTTTTGCTCAGCTGTTTCTTTTTTAATTATTTTATTACACTAGAGAAATGTAAACAACATTTCTTTAATGGACGACATAGGGTCTTGTCTTTTGAAATGGGTAGGTTGTATAGGAATAAAACTAAACAATTGCAAGTTTAAAATGTTTATTATTTTATTAAAACACTTAGGTAAGATAAAGTAAGTAAATGCTCGTATATTTCCAAATTAATAGACATTTTATATTAGTATGCCATAATCAAATCTAACCATTTATAAACATTAAAAAAGGCGTGCTTATGCTTAAAAGTTTGTCATCGAGAAAATGAATTCATCTGTGAAATGCTTTACAGATTTATAGCTGCCTATATGTAGTGAATAAACATGATATTTAAATAGAAAAAATCTATTGATAACAATAACATCACCACATAATCTGCAACATTTTAATGGTTTAGCAATCAATCCATTGAGCATTTACTTACATGGTGTGTTTAAAAATACCTACTAGATTACATAATTATATGCTGCTATAACTTGCTGTAAGCGGCTACGCATACCGCGCACCATATTCCAACACAAATCTTTGCCATTTAAATATTCCTGGGCAAAACGAACCCTTTCTTCGCGATGAGCAGGTGTCAATGCAATTTTTTGTGCTGGTTTATAATTCCTTATCCCAGCAGCGTGTAAATGCCTTCTCACTGTTTCCACTGAAATATTGTGGTTTATTGCGGTTACACGAATGAGCAAAAATTCGAATTCGGGACTAACTTAATGACTTTTGCTCATGGACGAATACGCTGAATATCTCCATTGTCTCCATAACGTCTTAGCCATAGTCTGACCGTATTTCTCTAAAACAAAAAAAAAAAAAACATTTTTGGAACCGTGTATATAACTTGTAAGGAGTGAATGTAGTGGTAAAATAGCCAACTACGCGTTCATTATTCACAATCAATAAAATAAAATAGATATAAAAACACTTACTGCTATATTAAGTCGACGACCAATCTCTCTAATTCCAACATTCTGCTCATGTAAAAATATGATTTTATGTTTGGTATAGTCGTTAAGTTGCGACATGATGCTTTTTTACACCAAATTGCTTAAAAATACTTAACGAGATATGTGAAACGATTTACAAATGTGTGTGCAGTCACTGCTATAAGCGTAGTGTAACTTTTGTCACTTAGATGAATTTATTATCTACCTCACGAAGCAAATATATGTTTTACTTCGTATCCAACCATTCTTGGTAAATATAAATTCTGTGAACTTAAAGTTTTTTAATTTACCCACCAGTTTACAAGATAATTTATTAGGCGTAAATCATATTGGTCGTTCTTTAATAATGCAGGCAATATTGTAGAAATGAAAACAAATTAAAAAAGAAACCGATAATAGGTGGACTGTGTTTTCGAACCCACATGTTGTTCGTCGCCAATCCAATATCAAACCGCTAAGCCACAAGAACTTGTTGGGAATACGCGAAATTAAAGATTGCGTTCTGATTATATAGTGTGACTTAAAAGCTTTTCAACTTTAATGTCAACGAGATAATGATTAAAGTAGCTTAACAAAATGATATATGTATAATGCCGGTGGTTCCGACAATGTTGCACGAGCGCGAGCACTATTGTCTCATATAAATTGAATGAACCTTAATGTTACAGGCAGAGGGTCCAAATTCGTTTGTTTTTAGGGTGGGTCAGATAATGCTGCCAAGCGACTGTACCTACATGTTATTGAGGTGCATACCGTCACATGAGCCTTGCATTGTTCACAGACACGTCATCACTAATTCAGTACTCTGCTCCGCCTTTGTCTGTAAACGAGACGGATGAATGAGCTTTGTAGAAACAGTTATGAGAGCTAGTGTTCTGCAGGGCTGGTTTCTCTGAGAGTTTTGAAGAACAGGAGACGGGAAATTGTTTTCAATTCACAAAAATATGCTCATATTGTTTTGTTATTTTTAGTTTTAGTCTTTTGTTCATTTATTAATTTTACCCTGACTACAATTACGTTTGCCATCAGTTTGTTAAGACGAGGGCGGAATGATAAGTATAGTAAAAGTTTACGTAAACAAGGTATCAATTTTATTTAATTATTATTTAGTTTCCTTGTAACTTATAAAACGACGCGAAAATTCGGTTTTATCCCGTTGAAACAACGCCAAACCTGCCTCCGAAGTGGTCGCACACACACGCATGCGTTTTTGATCAACAGTCAGTAAACGCGGCACTCATCGCGCGGATCGCTTCTTCATATCTAAATGTTGGTGTAAGATATTGCAAACAAGTTCGTCTGAGATGCCTACTATCTCGACTATCTCCCTCACTTTTACTCTTCGGTCGTTCAACACTATATCGTGGATTTTAGCAATCATCTCTGAAGTAGTGACCTCAACTGGGCATCCTGGACGCATAGCACCACTTGTGCTTGTACGACCACACCGAAAATCGTTGTACCACGTATGAATCATTTTAATCGACGGAGCAGACTCCCCATAATATTTATCAAGTTTTTATTTCGTTTCCGTTATAGTTTTTTTGGGCAAAATATAATGTTTAATTACAATACGAAATTCACTTATCTCTATCATTGCAAACACGTGTTCAGTGGTTTTTCTTTAATGGCTGTCAAAAAAAAAAAACTAACCGGTAGTACTGGTTGAAAATTTTAATAATTAAGTTCTAAATGTATAAAAATTAAGTCGTAACAAACTATATAAATAGAAATATAAAATGACACAAGAAAAAAGTTACAGAGGTTGCAAGAAACTGTGGGATAGGTACCCCACAAATTCTTATGCCACTACGAATAGAATAGAATAGTGAATACTCTTTATTGTACGCCACACAAATTATAGAACATAAATATATAAAATTTTAGAATACTTGCTATGTAAACAACAGTCACGGGAAGTTTTATATCATCAATCATAATCATTATACATACAAAAAGTGTATTGAATACGTGTTATTGAAGCTTACTCAAAAACTACGCAAACATAAAAAAAAACGAAATCGATCAACAATCCTAATACTTTTTTTTACAATTCGGATAAAAATCGTGGAATAGTCTATAAAAACTGCCGACCTACTATTCTTTGTTCACTGACCTCACACGCCCTGACTTCGCCAGTTGGTATTCAGTTCTTTGTGGAGGCCTGCTCTAACATATTTGTTTGATCCTAGATAGATAAAAGCATAAATCACTTTTAGTTCATCTATTTCAAAGGTTCTCAACCTTATTTTGCCCCACTCCCAAAATAGTTTTTTTTTTTTCTAGAGCCTCCCAATTTCGTTTACTTACCATTTGTCGCGAATCTAAAACAGCTATTGCCACGATTATTTATATGAAACGTGTAATATTATTACAGTCGTAAGATAGGATAATAAATATATAATTTTCTCCGCGGGCTTCTACTGCCCCCCTGAAAGTCTCAAACGCCCACAAGGCGTTATCTCCCACGTTGAGAACATAGGTTCTCCATAGGTTATGTGGTCACGAGCAACCTAGTCATAGGACTAGGTTGCTCGTGACCACATAACTTTTCAAATCAATTTTGGATCTACAATAAATACGTCACAGAATTATTTTCAAGTTAGTAATTTTTACGCTGTAATGAAAATACTTCATCTGTCACTTTCGACCTTAATTCGCATGAGCTAATCCAACGCAGGCTAGGGCGATGTTTCCAATTATTGGTCGATGAGTGTTCAAACTCAAACAACAAAGCATTTATTTCGATTAAAATATTTACAGGCACTTTTGAATTGGCCAGTTAGTCAAAGTTGAAGCTAGTTGTTCATTTGGAAGAATGGTAGGCTTAGGCTTAAGTACCACAGACCAGCACAAGAACAAGCTAGTGTAGGAAGCTTCAATAAAACTATATATGTATATATATATATATATATATATTTTAAATAAGATTATGTATGTTTAGGTTAAGGTATTTATCTATGGGCCTTCGTCGCCTGAAATAAATAAATATATAAATAATATAAAATAAAATAATAATATATATATAGCTACTCTGGGGAACTCGGCAGCTGGATCAAAATGTGCTCGATAGGATAGGACACCATGACAAGAGAAGCGTAGGCCTGAAACCAGAGTAATACTCGTAGCCGACCACTTCAGCAAGGCAGTAGTAGAATTAGCATTGATGATCACATAAATTTCACCATGACACCTATTATTGGATACTGCTCTTTGTAGTTTCAAAACAGACACAATTTCAAACTGTCCGAAAATAGTCCGACACGCTCGGCTGCTTGCAGCGTATTGTGCGATGACACTACAGTGCACGGATTAATAAAGTGTGGCAGGCAGCGTTTAAAACAGGTTTTTGTTCTGACTCGTTTCTAGGAATCTCTTTATTGCATGAGAAGGTCTATCATGCGGCAGCCTCACTTATTTATTTATCAGTATTTTTTGTTTATTTTTGCAATGTTACTCAATATCACACTATTTAGACATATTCACATATTCGTTACTGTTTTTATCTAACACGAATTTATTGTATTTTTATATTTAAGTATGCATACACACGTCACGTTGTAGTATAAAACTGATTTACATCCGTCAGCTCACACATCAGTTCCAGTTGAAAATCAGCCCCAGGCACTAGTTGTCTGGCATCTTTGCTGAACTGAGCCTTTTTGGCGCAGCCGTAAGGCACACTTTTCCTGCTAATTTCTTACATCGGACTTCAAACTTTTTATTTAATATTTTATTTTTTATTTTATTGTTTGTTTTATCTGATGTATGTATTCGGTGTATTGTGTGTCTTTTAGTTTGTGCCAAATAAATGTATTTTCGTTCTTTCTTTCTTGCTCTAAACCTATGAATGTCCATTAGGGGGTTCCGCAAGGATCCTTGCTAAGGCCACTGTTATTTAATAATTTTGTCAATGATATCTCTTCTTCTTTTCGGTATTCTATTCAGCAGGAGGTAAGAATGTGTTGAAGTAGCAGATGAAGATATCTTAATACATAGACACCTACAATCTACATGCTTAATCATCCTATAATGCCCATCCCTATGGACACAGGCCTCCTCTCTTTGCGAGGCTTTAATCTACCACGCGGGCCCAATGCGGGTTGGTAGATGTCATATGTCTTCGAAAGTTTGGTTCTAGGATATGCCGGTTTCCTCACGATGTTTTACTGCACCATTATGAGAGCAGTAGTGATGAAATTATTTTCACAAAGAAAAGCGCCTGGCTGGGTTCAAAGCCACGACATACAACTCGTAAGTCGGGGCACCACTGCTCAAATTATATCCATATTATGACTCACTTCAAAATGCAAAAGCTGTTTCTTATAGGTACTTGACTCCCAAGATCGACGAGAAAATGAGACGCAAAGCACATACAAGTTTCAAGTTTCATCACATATGCTCGTAAAAATATTAAAAAGCTTATAACTGAACAATAGAGGGAAGACTGACACATACTGATGTGAAAAAGAGAGAGACAAATAGAGACCTCGTAAAGGGAATGAAGTCGTATATTATATACGAGAATATCAAAGCTTTGCACTCTGCGAATACAGCCGTTTTCACGAAAACTGTGTGTTTTTGAGGCGACGTGGAAGAAAATGGTTATAATAAGCAATTATTGGATCAACATGGTTGAATGTTATTGGAAGGTACGAGTAAGTACTTGTTCTGCTGGTTTTGCAGGTTTTCTCGTTGCGTAAGAAAGAAAAGCAAGACATCAATAAAAACCATATGCATTATCTTTAAAAAAAACATTTTTGTTTTTGTTTGTATAATATATAATGTATATGCTTTATGTATGTGTTTATTGTATATGTAAATGTTTCACTGCAGACTACCTGTAGTATTGTCGCACTTTCTCTTTTTAAATCCATCCAAAGGGAGTCTTTAAAATATCACTTTATTAATAAGACCGCCCATAGTGTCACTACATGTAAAATTTCTACATTTATATCTGTAATTTGTAAGGAAAAATAAATAATAATAAAGATTATTCGATTCTGGCCAAAAAAAGGAATGAATTCTGTAGTTATTTATTTGATTTTTGACAGTTTTGTTTGGAGACAAATCTAATAGTTCCTCCGACTGCAAAAAAAGTTACGGTACGTGCAGACTTCGCTATATTATGCTGAAAAGCAATGTGTCCTTACACACGTAGTTAGTAGGCATCTACTTTACTACTTTATATTTCTAGTATCTAATCAAAATAATAAAATCACAACCACACAAGAGCTGAATAGAATCCTTTATGTTAAAAAAAAAATATTTTCCGTTAATCTGATTAAGGGCTGATTTTTCAATCGACCGATATTTTTTATCCGTGGAATAAAATCGACGTCTGACAGTTTTTGTATGAAAGAACTGTCAAAAATTCAAAATTATTCCTCCGATAAAGTTATCTGGCGTTGGAAAAATCAGCCCTTAATCAGATTAACGGAAAATATATATTTTTTTAACATAAAGGATTCTATTCAGCCCTAAAAGAAAATAAATACAAGAAATTCTTCATTTCTTCAGTCATTAAAAGAATTCTTTGTTTCTGAATCAAATCATTTTAGAAATTATGGTTTTACCCCGGAGCGAATATGCCTTGAAAGAATTTTTGACAGAGTTATTCTTAGGTACAATCATGTGTAAGAAATTGAACACTTAGCAAAATTGAAGAGCCATTTTCTTATTCGCGTTGATTGAAATCGTAAAGTATTTTTTTACGTGTGCTTTATTTTCGAGCATTGAATCGTGTTAAGGATCCGAATCAGTGTCAAAAAGAAATATTGTTTTCATCTACTGTGATCGAAAGTTGAAAAGAAAATCGCTTTTGACTTGTGGTAGGTAAGTGTTGACATCTTTTTACAAGGGACTGTACGCACAACGACATATCAAGCAATACTACACATTATCGTGCAGCGACAAGTAACTAACTTTAAAATGAAAGAATTAAAGAAAGGGAGGTAGAAATCAATTAAAGATTTATTCACTAGGTAAAGATGGAGATGGAATGGCAGTGGTGTGTATAGTGTGGAGGAGGGGTGTATGGGTGAAGATGCGCGATAGGTGGGTTGAGGAGGCTGAGGTGGAGTTGCAGATGGAGCTGAAGAGGTAGACCGACGCGAGGCAGGAGCCGGTGACAGGTGCAGGTGCAGGTGAGGACAGGTGCTGGTGCATGTGCGGCCTGGAGGATATCCGTAGGGGCCCACGCAGCAGGAGCAGGACGCAGCATGGCAGCAGGAGAGAGCAGGCACGGCGGGGACGCAGTCAGCCCGCCAAGTGAGGCGGTCCTCGGATGAGGCGCGGCCCAGTAGATTCAGGAGGGTCATCAGAGGCGGCCCTCGGATGAAGCGCAGCCCAATAGGTACAGGAGGGTCTTCAGAGTGCTCCGGCGAGGCGCGCCAGCGGTCCGACTGGTACGAAGGACGGGAGACGAGGTGTAGAGAGAGTCCGTCAGGTACCGGAGTCTTTTAAGAGAGGCACGCTGAGTGTTCGCGGGATAGGTGGCCCTGGAGTATCAGGCCTATTTAATGTGTTTGCTTTAGAGGCGAAACGGGAACTGATCCTTGCATTGCTTGGATTTATAATGTGAACTCGTAGAATAATACCATGTAAAAATACGGTACGATGGGCGTACCAGGTATACTATAGGATGTACTGTTCTGCAGCAAGCAGGTATGGCTGTCGTTTTTGATAAAAACGGTAGTAATGTTGTGTACAATGATGGTAAGCCGGTAATGATGGGTGAGTTTTTGAACAATGTAATCGGCATTAACTTTATGAATTTGAAATATGCTGGTGGCCAGGATTAGTTTTGTAGGAGTATGAATGTATAATCAGCTAAAAAGTTATAGGCTGCTAAGAACCTAAAAGAAAAGTTGTCATGGCGACGTATTATACGTCGTTGTCAGAACTATCATAATAAAATATATATTAATAAAATACAATTAAATCTATAGTATATAGTATTAAAAGTATAGTGTTTATAGGAAAAATGATATCCATCAATGTGGGCGAAATTCCCAGCCCTTGGATGTCATTAAATCGTCGTAGTCTTATGTTAAAGTTGATGGCTGTGTCTGTGTACTAATTGTGGATAAAACGTGGTCTGGTGTCGTGAGAAATAGTCAGATCAGCGCCTTACTGTAACGGAATGCTTGTCTGACTTTTTTTTTTTTGTTTTCGGGGGGAAACCTTCAAAAGGCACCCGACCTCCGGGGAGTGAGGTCGGGGAGTGTGGGATTTTTACCTCACTAAAACCACCCCGGTGATCACCATCCGCACATAGGGATGGTCCCAGTTCCTCTTAAAAGACCAATTCCGGAACCACCCCTGCGCAACGCCTGTAAGGCACATACCTGGGGAGACTGTAAAGGGGGCCTCCCCTAAGTCTCGCTATGCACGGCAGCACGTGACCTGGAGGAATGAATGAAGATAACTGTGAACATGTACATTATGTTACAACATTTCCGCTATAAGCTGACTTCTCACGAAAAGCTTACACAATGCGAGGTCAGCTAAAACTCGAAATGTATAGCTTGATATGTCGCCGTGTCTACCTATATCATCATCAGCCACAGCCAGACTTCACTTACTACTAGGCATATGCCTCTTTTTGCTTGTGCCAATCCCAACGCACTTGTGTCAGCCTCATCCAGGTTCTACCCGCGGTGGCAACAATGTCGTCCGCCCATTTCGCCGCCGGACGACTGATTCATCGTCGACGCCACTAGGTCAAGTACGTATTTAAGACAATCGCAATCTATGTCCAAGAGTTATGTTTATACTCTATTCTCTGCAGCTGCAGTTAACTTATACTACAGTGTGAAGCGTACAGTTTTCCGTTTTATATAAACCGCTAACTTTGTAGAAAGTCTTTTAAAAAAGCATAGCATTCTATCACATAGCTTCAGACCTAAATGCGCCCACGCTTCGCCAATAAAAAATATTTTACTGGTCCATCGGCCTAGCTTTTCCCAACTTTGTGAAAAGTCGGCTTCCAATCTGACCGGATGCAGTTGAAAATCAGTATTTTATATAAAGCCGAGGTAATACGATTCCCCTTGTCAGACTTTTAGGCTTCTGATTACCCATAAAAACCGTTAAAGATCTACGACTGACAGCCGGGACCAACGGCCAATGTGCTTTCCGAGGCATGAGGGGTCTCGATAAATTATGAGTGACCCATCTACGAAACGACCGCGGCAAGCGTAGCGATAACTTCGATCCACCCGTGCGGGTGTTATTACACCCACCCGCACGGGTGGATCGAAAAAAGTAATTTTGGTTTAAATACCAGTAAAAGTGGGGCTTATTAATAACAAAGCCCACTTTTACTGGTATTTAAACCAAAATTACTTTTTAAACCAAACTTGCGAAATAGATTTTTGCACGAAAAAAAAAACCCGGCTGTAAAAATTTCCGTTGGCTGCGTTTTTGAGTCTTCAGGGAAATCAACAAGTTTACATTTTCATGTAAAGTAGGAGGTAGGTACTAGTTACTGCACTATATATCCTTGTTAATGTCGTGAAGATAGTGTTAAAGATTAAAATCTACTTACAGCACTGGCTTGAAGGATAATGCTACGTAAAATAATTTGTAAGAATAATCTCTTTAGTATGGTTCCCGTGGTAATCTCCACGCGGTTGGGCGCAGCAAGTATTCTTTAATGTACTCATTTTAAACACATATTACTTGAAGAGATATGATAAAAAATTCGGACCACACTACTGTCGACTAGATCAGACTCGCCATCTTGAGTAACGTGTTAAACGAGTGCAAAGGCCTACAACGTTGTGTACAGTGAGTGTACAGGCCTACAACATGTGTATCCAGTTAGTGCACAGCCTACAAGGTTGCGCACTAACTGCACAGTTCAGTACTGTACTAGTGTACAGGCTGTAGGCACGTTGCTGTACAGTGAGTGTACAGCAAATAACGTTGTGTAAAGTTGCGACACACTTACGATCCCGTTGTTGACGGCGGTAACAAATTACACTATTTTAAACCGGTGTGCAAAAAACATTAAAAAGTATCTACTATGTCCCTAGACAAAAACTTCATTCGCTAAGGTTATACAAATAATTTCTGAATTTTAGAAGTGTTGAAGTAGAATACTTTACTATCCATTCAAATATTAATCGGAAATTGGATTGGATATCAAAATGACTTGACCTACGACTTGAAGTGGATTGAAGCTCCAATAAGTGAGTAAATACATCAGAGAAACGATTTAATCAAGTCAGTGAACTCAAAGCTACAATGATTCTCTCTTCAAAATGCCCTTCCAGACATAGCCTTGCATTGTCAGACTAGCATACAATCGGATATGTATTGCAATATCTAAAATACGTTCAAAATTCCTAAAATCTAAATACCTAATGACTGTTTCACTTATATTCAAAATACCGAAAGCTTAAAATGTCAAATGGGTATGTTACTGAAGTTCATAAAGCTAAAAGTTGAAATTCCTATGTATAAAGTTCCTTAAATTGGTTTACCTCACCGTTATATGTTTCTGTACCCGCATGCGTAACACGCATATATGTTTTTTTTAACTCGAAACAGCTTGGTTAGGTTAGTTTAGAACGCAGCGACACAGGGAGCTGCGTCGGTTTCAGCTTCGCGAGGTCCTGGTGGCTGAATGGCGGGACAGGCTTACACGCCCTACCGCTGGCCTCGTCACCATCGAGGCGGTCCAGCCGGTGCTCGAGCGCTGGCTCGGGAAGAGGCACGGCTCCCTGTCGTTTCGGTTGCTTCGGGAAGTACCTGTGTCGCCGGACACGACGCGGCATACGCTGGCAGTGTGCCGCCTGGGAGGAGCCGCGCCGTGCCCTCATCTCAGACGTAGGCAGTAACCTGTCGCTGAAGTGGTCGAGTCGATGGTCGGCAGCGAAGAGTCCTGAGACGCGGTGGTTTCCTTCTGCGAAACAGTCGTCTCGCAGAAGGAGATTGCGGAAAGGAGATCTCGTCCACTCACCCGGCCCGCAGCAGGCGCACCGGGCGTCGGCGAATGGCGGACAACGCCCTCTTCCAGCCACCCTAAATGGGTCCAGGGGCGACGGACTCGGGGCCGTCCGTCGCCCCCCACACATCAGGACCCGAGGTGGCGGCGCGTAGTGTTCCACGCCCCTCTTAGACGTCGCGGAGGGAGTCAAACACCTCACTACCCCCCCTGACCCGAGGAGGCCCGCGGTGCCGGGCCGGCACCACGGGCCTCGACACCTCGGGGGTTGCGGAAGGATCGTACGTTCCCGCGACCCCCGGCGTATGTGTGCGATGGAACACCGGGGTGGTTTTTAGTCAGCAAGAGTCTGACAGAGAGAAAGTCGCCCGCCCCAGGGCGGCGGACATCCATGAGGATTTTCCACCCCGGGAAGAAAAAAAAAAAAAGATTAGGTTAGAACTGTGACCACACAACACACGAGCCGAGCTTGCGAAGCGAGCGCTGCCGCGGCAGCGGCCGGTCCAATCAGTATTTTAAAATTAGGTAGGTAATTCGTAGGAGGTAGGTGTTAGTTGCTTAGGTATTTAAAAACATTAAGTATTTAAATTTTAAGGATTTTGAACCTAGGTTATTTTACGTTAGTTCTTTTAATTTTAGATATTGCAATACGTACCCATACAATCTTAATATTGTTTGGAATTTAAAAGAGACCATGACCTCTGAGTTTGTTTCAGCGTATGTTCTCAGGGATCAGTCAGCTAGGAAATGGCGACGCCATCGAGTTTTAAAAGATTTACGAAACATTTTGTTAAAATTTTAAAAGGGTCCTACAAGATCTACTTACAAAAATAAACATCATTTCATTTCGAAATCGTTGTGTAAATACAATTTTAATTTAATAGAGACATTTTAATATTTCTCTGCAATTCTGCTATAGCAACGAAAGGTTTTCTTTAAACAAGCAGTTGTTGCTCTATAAAAACCCGTTGGTCTCGTGGTTGCAAGCGCGACTGCTGAGCGTGGAATCCTGGCTGCGATTCTGAGGTCGGGCAAAGTATTATTGGGGTTTTCCATTAGGAATCCTACTCTCTGTGATAAGGAGTGAGTCATAATCCCCCACACAGGCCCAGTGCGAGTTGATGGATGTCACATGTCTACGAATATTTGGATGTAGACATGCCGGTTTCCTCACGATGTTTTCCTTCACCGTTTTGAGAGTAGTGGTGCTGAAATAATTTACTCAAAGTAAAGCGCCTGCCTAGGTTTGAACCCACGATGTTATGTCCTTTATTAGATACAATGTTTCACTGCAACTCTGTTACTGCAACGTATCCTTTGCTTTTACCAAACAGTTGTTACTTTATAAATACTGTCTATAGGTACCTGAAAAGACAATGGAATTTATTGCCATAGAACTCGATGTCTCAGGAGTCGTAAATTTAACGAACAACGGTTAGCAAGATATTTGTTGTAGACATTACCAAGTGCCGATATTTATGGTATGCTCAAAAACGAGATATTTATAAGATATTAACTGACCACCTATTGCCACATCCATACTTGGTACTCCTATATTTCCTCATAAGGACAGTTTTGGTATGAAAACTTGGTATAGTAAAGCGTTTTCAGTACAACAAATATTATAAGAACTATAGAGGTATGAGGAATAGGGTGTAAAGTTCACTCATCCTCTATAGAAAAGGGAGGATACGCCGAGCCTCCGACCAGACGAGTGTTGTATCTGGTGGGCAACTGCCCGACTATTGATGTCGGGACGTTGTATATATGCTATATTTTCGCGATGCAGGATTTCACGTGACGTCAGTGTGTGCGTAGTTCGCATGTGGCGATGTATATACCGCCACACTTCTTTTAAATAATGGCATATTGAATATCTTGGACAAATTGGACAAACTGTGGGAATAAATAGCACAGAGAGAGTTCATCCAGAGGATAGGTTCCGTCCAAACTAGAAGGAGGACGCGCGGGCTCGCGAGTGAAGCAAGGAGTGGAGTAAGGCCTTTGTCTAGGAGTGGGGCATTGCAGGAGAGAAAAAAAAGAAAGAATTCAACTATGTTTTTGTATTTTTTCGATTATGTATGCAATCTATCTCAAGCTAAAGCGTGTGGGTAGAAAAAGGCATGAATGTAATAAATATGTAAATCAAAGCAATAACCTCTCTGGGTTATATCTAACCGAAAAAAGAAGAAACATCAATTATTATTTGTGAAGCATGTAACGTTATTATGTATTTATTTATTCAGGGGTCATTTCGGCAAGAGGATCGGGAAATAACCTGTTTTAGATCCCGGGACATTACAGAAGATTTGCCCTCTTGTAATTAATAAAAAGGTAAGTTTTATTTTGGGAATGTTTGGACGGTTTATTTAGCCCAATTTCGTAGCAAACTCAAAGCTTCAATTAAATCAATTACAGGCAAATTGTCAGGGAGTCAGTCAGAAAGATGAAGCTGAAGGTAGATTCATTATTATTACAATTTAGGTGCAAAAAACCTCAACAGACAACCAGTCTTACCAAGGGGTATCGTGTTACCCAGTAACTGGGTTGTGGAGGTCAGATAGGCAGTCGCTTCATGTAAAATACCGGTACCTATATAGCTGCATCCTCCGGTTAGACTAGAAGCCGACCCCAACACAGTGGAAAATACTAGGTAGATGATGATGATGGGGTGCAAAAAGCATCTCGATATTGGATCTTGCAAGCCCAAGCTCGTCTTCTCATTTATAGTGCGTACCTACTACTATAATAAAGAATTAAGATTCCTGACAAAGCGAGTTTTATTTTATTTTTACTTAGCCTATCCTACTGTCGGGTAAGTCCCCCAAGTCCTTCCAGGACTAACAAATAATGTAAGTAAACTTGTTAACTTGTAGCCGCTCGCACAAATAATTTATTTATATGACGGAGAAGGTACGTCTCTCTCGTTATCGTCAGCCATATTTCAATTACTGTGGGCGTACTATGGGTGGGTTGGTTACTACCCAATAGAAAAACTGTTTGATGTTCAAATCAAATTATAATTTTACGAACAAATTAATCACACTGTAGCTACACAACACTTCTATACGGAACGCGCGATAGTTTCTTAATGTGTTCACTCCCCGACCACTGCAGACAAAGTCTCCTGAACTCTGGTCGAACAGCATGTAGACTCTATTAAGCGCGACTGACGTATTTCCGACATATACATAAGTAGGTACCTATTTACTTTAATTATAACCGTTGACAATCTATTTTTTTTTTTTTTTTTTTTATTAGCCTATACTGTCCCACTGCTGGGCAAAGGCCTCCCCCAAATCCTTCCAGGAACTCTTTTCAATCAATTACTATAATTAAAGACATACGTACAATTATGATAATCAATGGGACAGAGCAGTGGTGGCCCAGTGGTAACAGCCGCGACTTACGAGTTGTAGGTCGTAGGTTCGAACCCAGACAGGCGCTTTACTTTGTGTAAATTATTTCAGCACCACTACTCTCAAAACGGTGAAGGAAAACATCGTGAGGAAACCGGCATGTCCTAGAAGCAAAAATTCGAAGACATGTGACATCTACCAACCCGCACTGGGCCCGCGTGGTAGATTACGGCCCGCTCCCTCTCACCGAGAGGAGGCCTGTGTCCCAGCAGTGGGAACATTATAGACTGATTATGTATTATGTATGGGACACTAATGACTAAATGATGTGATCAATCATCATCAATTATATTGGTGAATATTTGTATAATTTTGCAGTGGTAATTCCAAATCATTAAAGCTCGCCAAATGTAATATCCTCTTTTTAGCATATTATACAATGTGTAACTGAATTAATTAATGCACATTATTTGTTTATTATTAGCCATTAATGTCCCACTGCTGGGCAAAGGCCTCCCTACTCTCTTTCCACCGCTTTCAGTCCAGAACTGCCGAGGACCAATCTTTATTAAAAAAGTCCAGCTCGTCCAGCCATCTCGTCTGGGCCTGCCGCGATGTCGTTTGCCATTAAGCGGGTCCCACTGGGTCGAAAGTTTGGCCCATTATGAAAGTAGTTTGTTCAGAATTGTTTACCGAGTCGATTTCGTCATTTTTAATATCGTTTTTTTTAAATTACAAGCACAATTAAAGCTACGTAAATTACTTCACTTTAATATTTTATTTTATTGTTTGTTTTATCTGATGTATGTATCTGGTGTATTGTGTGTCTTTTAGTTTGTACCAAATAAATGCATTTTCTTTCTTCCTTTCTTTCTTTCTGCTGTACAATCAAAACAAACCAAAATGGACAAAGTACCTACTGCGCTAAACCTTGTGTGCGTGCGTAGATTTGTAATGTGACCATAACTTTCCCCCACAATCAGTGTAACTAATTTGATAAATAAACAATGTTTTATACTTTGATATAAATTAATTGTATGTATTATGATTATTATCATAATATTCTAACGACCAAACCACCTAAGTATTTGGTCGTCTGCGTTAATTCCGGGACATGTCGTATAGAGGAAGGAATACCGGGGGTAGGTGACCACCTTTTCTCATATTGGTCTATATTTCTTGTGTGTGTGTGTGTGTATAATTTTGACTTTATTTGATAAAGTAATTAACATCGATATCTAAATTTATCGTCGTTATTGTTATTTACTGGGTTTTACAGAACAAGAAATCTTGGTCAACCAACCCCAGAACCGGGGTAGGAATTGAATACAGACCTGGGGTAGATTGATTATGTAATACGGTAATTAATCAGTGGATGAATGAATAACAGTACAATAATGAGAAAGGATGAGTAATCAAACAATATTTCTATTCAATTAGTTTAAAAAATCCAAACGACTTAAATCGATTCTAAAGTTAGAACATTCACAACAAAAATATTCACTTTTTAGAGTTCCACTAGACTTCAAAAGGAAAAACGGAAACCTGATAAGATCACTTCGTTATCCGTCTGTCTGTCCATCTATCAAGACCCTTTTTCTCAGGAACGCGTGGAGTTATCAAGTTGAAATTAATATCAAATACTCAGGGCTGCAATCCCTTGAAGAAGTGAAACAATTAAACTTCTAGGTCAACGCAATCAAAAGATTCGGGTGTTTATGTTCCGGAATCAAAACCTATAGGGCACTTCCCGTTGACCTAGAATCATGAAATTTGGCAAGAAGCAATGTTATTTAGCACAAGTAAAGGAAAAAATCCGAAAACCGTAAATTTTTTGTTGCATACCTACTTTGTACGGCCGTTTTTTTTATTATTTGACAGTTTCATATTCACATTTTCAGCCTCATTTTCGTAATCTCATTTTTTTTAAATTTATTTTAAAGTTTTTTTATTGAATGCCAAACGCTTTTGGCACCACTTTGGCGCTTATTATGCCAACAATTATATTCACCAATCGAAAGTTGTTATGGCATACGGCATGCAAGCAACTTGCATGCTTTTGTGCAAGTCACACGCAAGTGTAGGTACTGCATTCTAAAGCATAGTAGGTACCTATGGAGAAGAAAAGATCATTTGAGGGTACCGGGATAGTAATTGTAAACCGCCTCGTCGGGCACTTGGTGAGGACGGGGCCGGATCTTGCGGACAGCCAGTTTGGCTTCCGCAAGGGGCGCTCGACGGTGGACGCCATCATGCGCGTGAGAGCCCTCACGACGGGGTACGCGGTGTCCCGGGGTGGGGTCGTCGTGGCGGTGTCACTCGACATCGCCAACGCGTTCAACACCCTGCCCTGGAGCTGCATTGTGGAGGCACTCCGGTATCACCGAGTGCCGCCCTACCTCCGTCGAATAGTCGAGGCGTATCTGACGGACAGAGCCGTCAGCTACCCCGGTCGCGATGGGGAATGGAACCGGCGAGAGATGTCGTGCGGTGTCCCGCAGGGATCGGTTGTGGGGCCGTTCCTGTGGGACATCGGCTACGACTGGGTGCTGCGGGCCGACCTCCCTGATGGCGTCAGCGTGGTTTGCTACGCTGACGACACGCTGGTCCTGGCGCAGGGGAGGTCGCATCAGGCGGCGGCCGACGCGATGACACGCGGGGTTGCGATAGTCGTGGAGAGGATCCGGCAGTTGGGTCTCGGCCATGACGTTTCATGGGCCCCGGAACGCGCCACCACCGGGATCCCAACTAACGGCAGGAGGGGTTCACATCGGCATCGAGACGACGATGAAGTACCTGGGTCTCGTCCTCGACAGCCGGTGGAACTTCGTCGAGCACTTCCGACGTTTGGCCCCCAAACTGGAACGGGCTGGGGCCGCCTTCAAGCGGCTCTTGCCCAACCTGGGGGGGCCAAACGCCTCCTGCCGGAGGCTTTACGCGGGGGTCGTGCGGTCCATGGCCCTATACGGGGCCCCGGTGTGGGCGCGTTCACTGCGGCTGCGAGCCGCCCACTACCTGAACGCGCCCCAGAAGGTGGTAGCCGTAAGGCTAATCCGGGGCTACCGCACGATCTCGCGCGAGGCGGCAAGCCTCCTTGCCGGACTGCCGCCATGGGATCTGGAGGCGATAGTCCTCGCGCGCCTGCATGAGTGGCGCGCGGAGGCACTACGCCGGGGGGAAAGTCCGCTCCCGCGGCAAATTGCTGCGGAGCGGACGGACCTCCGGCTCGATCTCATGGCGACATGGAAAGAGCGACTGTCGCAACCCAGCGCAGGGCACGCCGCGATAGCGGCGATAAGACCCCTCTTTGAGGAGTGGCTAGAGAGGCGCCACGGCGCCCTCACCTACCACCTGACGCAGGTCCTCACCGGACACGGAAGCTTCGGGAGGTTCCTGCACATCATCAGGCGGGAGGAAACGCCCGGGTGTCACCATTGCCAGGATCGCCCAGAGGACACGGTGGAGCACACGGTGGAGGTCTGCCCCGCTTGGGCGGAGCACCGCCGTGTCCTCGTGGAGGCGATCGGCAGCGGCGGCGGCCTCTCGCGCCCGGCCCTGGTGCAAGCCATGGTCCGGAGCGAGAGGGAGTGGGAGGCAGTCGCCTCCTTCTGCGAAGCAGTCATGCTAGCGAAGGAGGTGGCGGGACGGATGAGGGAGAGAGCCTCCCGTCCCAGCCGCCGCGGGAGACGCCCCGGGCGTCGGGAGTCCGTTGGGGACTACCGGCCACCGTAGGCGCGGGCCTGCGGGCGGAGAGCAATGGGTAGCTCACCGCCCGATCAGGACCAGGCCCGTGCCGGACGGCGCGTAAGTGTTCCACGCGCGCCTCAAAGAGATGTCAGCATAATTCGAGGGGCCCCTTAGGGCCGAAGCCTGCCGGGGCAGCGGGATTGTCCGGAAGGGTTACCGCTACCCCGGAACATAAAGGGCGAAGGAAGGAACATGGGTGGGTTTTAGTCAGTAAGAGTCTGACACTCCCTTCCGCTCCACCCAGAGCGGGAGGAGTCATTTGATGATTTCCCATCCCAAAAAAAAAAAAAAAAAAAAAAAGGGTACCGGGATGCATCCTCGAGTGTGATGTCCAAAAGTCGTACTGCCAACGAGTTTTTGGCAGTTATTCTACCTGCCATAAGCACCCAATCCTGAAGGCCAATTCTCGTAACTTAAAACGTTCAAAATCTAGTCGCAGTCTCATCTCGGCGACAAACAAATGTCAAAAACTTGTCAAAATGTAGGGGAAATTAGAGGTTTTTTTGACAGATTGAGACTGAGATCAGACTGTGAACGTTCTTAAAATTACGAGGATTGCCCCCCTGGTCTCCCCAAACTTTTGAGTGCCACTCACGATAAGTAGTTGCAATAATAAGTATCCAGTTTTCCCCCATAAGTGAAACAATTTAAGATGCAATCATCACTTTCAGTAAAAACTCGTATCTTTATTCTACAAAAAACAAGAAACTAAAATACACCCACCCCAATTTCAAAGCACCACGGGTCATAAAAACAGACAACATACCACAAAACTACGACAAAACACAACACAAGTAACATGCTAACAAATTGAGTCGCATCGAAATGCGGCAGATAAATGATTTTTAGCGACCAAGCGAGCTTTAAAAAGACAGGGAAATGAGATTGCAACCAACGCGCTCGGGGACGTAGGGATAGTAAAACAGCGCCGTACTGTGAATGAAGATGGATGTTGAACATGCAATTTGATGATTAAAATAAAATGTAACGAGAAATGTTGGAGCTGAAAAGTATTTCAGGAAAGTAAGGAAATGTTGATAATAAACTTGATTTGTTGACAGCCTCGGTGGGCACGATTCGCGGGTCGGACAAAGTGTTCGTGGGGTTTTCGATCAGGATTTTTTTAGTAGCAGCCGTAGTCTGGGTTTATGCCCGGTTGATGGCAATAGGCTCGCCCTCGTGCTACATGGGACTTAAACATAACTGGGGAAATATGGGGGGTACTATAGGTACATCTGCCTAACCCTTCGGCGATTACAAGCGTGATGTTATGTCAAAATTGTCATAAACTATTACTACAGTCGTGAGCCTACAAGTTGTTTTAACAAAATGTTCGTATATAAGTCGACCTTGTCTTTGTAACCCGAAGGATGAATGTCATTTGCATATTATAAAACGATAAGATTTGTCTAAGTGACAGTTAGTTTATTTTTATGTCCAGGCAAATCACTGTCCATGCCAAGGTTGCCTGGAAGAGATCACAGAAAGCGGTAAGGCCGCTCATTGTATATTTTTAGTGTTCGATGATTTTGTTTTTTTTTGTTATGTATTTTTGTGGTGTACAATAAAGTATATAAGGTATAAATAAATAGTTTCAACCTTAGTGAAGTTTCAATTCACTGGGAATTGTTTTGTAGCGGTATCTACAACGCCACATGCGAACTACGCGTCATACTGACGTCACCAAAAATCCTGCATCGCGCAAGCAGAGTTTACCGCGCAATTAGCATATACAACTTGTCCCGGAATTAACGCACACGACCAGACACCCCAATTAGAATGTTATGTTATAATCATAATACATACACTGATTTTTTATTATTATGTAATAAACATTGTTTTTCTCATAAATTTGTTACACTGATTGTGGGAGAAAATTGTAGTCACATTACAAATCTACGCATGCAAACAGTCGCACTCGTTTAGGGGTCTAGCGCAGTAGGTACTTCATCTATTTTGGTTTGTTTTGACTGTACAGCGGAAGTGTGACAGTAATTTACGTAGTTTTAATTATTTTTGGGATAAAATATTACCTATATTAAAAATTACAGAAATCGATTCAGTAAACGATTCTGAACAAACTACTTTCATAATGTGCATTAATTCAGTTACACATTGTATACAACAGTCCGACATAATTCATCGGGCAGTTGCCTACTAGACACAACACTCGCCTGGTCGGAGTATCCTCCCTTTTCTATGGAGGATGAGTGAAATTTACACCCTGTTCCTCATACCTCTATAATTACAAAAGTGATGAAGCAATTCAACAAGGATGACTATATTTTTTTTTTCAATTTTCGGATGAACCGCCTTGCCTGGCATTGTGCCTCCAAATACACGTAGGATCATAGCCAGCCGCATCAAGAGGGCGAAGCTACAAGCTGACTCACGTCACCCAATGCACAACTACGTCTCAGTACCCAGACCCAGGGTCTAGCTGGTCAAGCCAATAGTACCGCTTCCACAGCAAGATGCAATCTATGGCGGGAGCTGTGTAAACTCCCTGAAAAGTTTATAGAACTATCTTCCTTTTTTGCCATCGATACTCTAAGAAGAAGAAAAGGATTTTTTACGAGATTGATGATTCAATCCGTGGTCTAGATAAAATAATTAAATAAAAAATCTTACTTACGCGGAAAAATAATCAGCCTATTTTGACGAGAAGTTTTTAGCTAACCGTACAGTATACTCACAGGTACTCACAGCTTAGGCGCAGACATTCGGTAACCAATTGAGGACTTGAAATTGATAGGTTTAGGATTCCTGTACCTACTAAGTAATTTCATTGCGGTAAGGCCCTATAAGTGGGCCATAACTGCTCATGGATGTATGACTGTAGGTACAAACTTTGAAAAGAGATTCAATATGTCCAGGGGGTCTACTACGAAGTGCAAAGTGCGAATGATCGGATCGGACCGACACATGGCCGAACCGAATATTATTGAAAAATGCGAAAAAAGTTCGGACCGGCTCAGTTGGGTCGGGGCCATAGTCAATATTCGAAAGAGTGTAGGAGTGTAGGATTGGGACCGACCGAACCAAATGGTAACTTCGTAGCAGGAAACGGCCGAACATTCGGCCGATACTACTTCTAGGGAGTAGACCCCAGTATATTAAGACTGTCCATAGTGTCAACTATTCTTAGAGGCAAATTCCAATAATACCTATTAAAATTTTCGTGAAACGAAAACTTCGTCGTTTTAGCCTGGGAACTAAATTCGTTTTTAAAAAATAAGTCCGTACCAGCCAGTCCGTATTTCCTAATGAATTAAATTCCCTTGTTTGCATTTTCATTCGAAGTTTACCTAATTGTCTCTTGCTGTGATATAATGTCGGACTTAATTGTTATATACTTAGTTGAAATTAGCAGTGTGTATATATATATGTGTGAATTTTACAAGTGAATTTTACACGCTGTACTTCTAACCTGTATTGGTACGAAGTACAGGGTGTAAAATTCACTCATTCTCCATAGAAAGGGATTAGTTGCGCGGCAAACTTTGCTTGCGCGATGTAGGATTTTGCGTGACGTCAGTATGATGCGTAGTTCGCATGTGATGGTGTAGATGCCGCTACATATATATCAAACTAATATTGTGAAGTCCAGGCATTATTATCTCCATTTTCCTAGGCACGTGGATGTGTAGAAGTCATTTATAAGCTCGAACATAAACAAAACTTTTACATAACACAATAGACTAGAACTTTACGCAAACCTATCCAAATATTTCCATTAGATACTTGAACAGGTTTCTTAAAGCAAACTATTTTGTAAATAAACAGCAAAATGTTGGTATCTAGGTTAAGTTTTAGTTTACCTAGTTTATTGAAGGACTCATCGGCTTAACGAGTTGCCTAAGTGTTTCCGATTGGAACCGAACGAGTTTCCTGAACGAACAAAAAGTGGGAACAAGAGAAACGTTTCCGACACTAGGGAGTGTTTTGTTTTTCGTTCGGTAGCTCTTCGAGTGCCTACCGGTTTGGCACAACTGTGAAGGTTCGTTTGTGCTAAATATTTCTAGTAGGTAAAAAACACTTCGGGGGCTTTGTTCTATGACCAAGTACGAAAAAGCAGTGCAGTTCAACTTATGCCCTGGCAAGAGCTGGTGGTAAGCCCACAGAGGTAAATCATGTTGGATATTCCACAGGAAGTTAGATGTATGGATTAATATGTATAAAAATACTGAATAAATAAGAATAAAAATTCTGTGCCGTAGGGTAGGCCTATACCTTTTTCTTTAAAATGAAATTATTTAGATTTCATTTTAAAATATTTTTTAAGTCGTTTTTCTCAATAAACTTTTTCTGTGTTTAAAAACGCACTTTCCTTATTTATAATAAAAACTGGGGGTATATATGGACATAGAATTGCCACAATCTTTCAAATTCGGGTCCCTTCAAATCCTAAAACGCGCTCAAAAAATTTTCCTTAAAATGTACATGCTCCGATATCTGACAGTTTACAAATGTGACCTAGTGAGGCCACGGAATCCGGCCCATGTCATCTTTATCTGTGTCGTTTATCACAGGCCACATAATGTCAGGCCAATTTATATCACTGAAATCGCACCAACTATTTTATAAGCTACTGTGACCTGGTCCCAGTGATGCACCAGTTTATTATGGCAGATTACCTATTACAGTTTCAAATTATTTTAGGTGACAAGAAAAACGGTTCATTTTAAAAATGCGAAATGATGAAAAGTAAAAAAAAAGTTATTCTATTTGAAGACGCCTTGTTATATCAATGTATTTCTTTTAAAAGTCGAAATTACAACGCCAAAAGTAATCTTGACAAAACTACAGTCCCTCGCAGTCAATTTAAATCTGTCTGCATCAACGAAAATAAATATCAATGCAATGCAAAATCATAGGTACCAAAACTATAAAAGGACTGTGCTTTGACTAGGCCTGCACACAGGCCTTAAAAACACGAAAGGGCCACTTTCTCAGAAAACAAGAAAATCTATTCCGTAACCAAATGAACTGCGCTTTCCATCATACGACTGCTATCATCCGTGGCTATGATCCGCGAATATTTTTACGTCACCCAAGGACATATGGGTTGCGCTGACGACCCAATAAAACACGAATGCTCTCCCATATTGCAAAGTTAGTGTTCTGGCATTATACGACGTTGCCATCGATATTGTGTTCCCCAGAAAGTGCATTTCAATACAGTTGGGTTCTTATTCGAACAGTAAAACTGATTGTGTTGCTTTATTTCCCCACTGGTTTGGATTGCAAAACTTTGATATGGTTTGTTCCAGTTCTTTTAATTGAGGTGTTTTCGCCCTGTATTGCGGCGTCGTGACTAGCTCATTGACGGAATCTACTGCAATGGGTAGCTTTCGAAAGCACGATATCTCTTAGGGTATATTCTGTTGCTTATGTTGGCCTTCCTACTTAGTGCCGCTTGATAAAGGAAAGAGAGAAAAAGTATTTAGGGGACTCGCACAAGAAGATCACAAACTAAACCAAACGCAATCATCTATACTAATAATAAAGCTGAAGACTTTGTTTGTTTGAACGCGCTAATCTTTGGAACATTAAATTAACAATTTATAGAAAAAATAAATTAAAAATATTAACAAATGAATTGCAGATAACAAATAAATTACAGATATCAAATGAATTATGTCAAAGTACATTACAAATTATCGCAGAACAATTTATATTACAACTTATTACGTTAATAAATCGTAGAAATGGTTAGGCATTCTAGGCCTCACCCAATTCCCGTCTAATACATTTTGTTAAACGAGCATTTCGTCTTTTAACAATATTAACAATGTAATCGTGTTTCGGCTCTTGGGATATAATAGAATCAATATGGAAGGCAGATTTAGTTGATTTTTGGATCCCTATAGATTTGTGCCCGGTTGGTGGCAATAATACGCTCGCTCGATATTTAAAAAATAAATGTCACAGCGCTGGTATTCTGGTATTCTGATTTATCGGTAAACCGTTTTTGACAGATGGAACTAGTGATTGCAGCAACACACAGTACATTGATTGATACACGTACGGTATTATAATGTCTGTAAGAAGCCATAAATAAGATAATTCAATAAGATGAGGCAGCTTAGATATTTATTTTATCACGCATTTTAAAATAACTTTCACGTAATCTGAAATATGTACGTTCTAAGACAGCTGTCAAAAAACGGTTAACCTAATAGACAAGGTATAGTAGTTTATGTACACACATCAACAGACAAGAAAATAGTGACAAAAAAAAGTAATGTTTGTAAAGAAGCATAATTGCCGGATCTTCATCGCATCTACCCTAAGTACTCCTTCATTGTTCGAATGTCACAAACAAGAAGTCCTTTCCACACAACGTTAGAAACACAAACGTGCTCAAATCCTCTCCGCATCCTCTCCAAAAGTTTGTGTGGAAGACGTAACTTTAATTAAATCTTACGAGACATTGAGAGATACGTATGTCTTAGTAATGCAAGTCTTGCCTCGTTATTCACTGAGTGAGATCTTAGGCACCTGTCCCACCGCCGAAGAGGAAGGTACAAGTTTTCAACGATTTTCACGCTCAAGAAAGATACCTACAAAAGAGTGTAGGTCCCGTGTAGGTAAAAAAGATACACATATATAAGTTGATCGCTGACACACCGCCGGCGGGTACCTACTCGGTGGTCTCAGTGACAAGACCTATCAAAGAGAGTACTCGCTCGGCAACGCTCGCTCGACGGGTAAAACACTCGCTGAGAACCTTGCGCTGGGTACATACATGCGCGGCGCGGCGCGGCGGCGAGCGATTGCTCGCCGCCGCGCCGCCGTGAACTCGCTACTCCTTGCTCGCCAACTAAATGTTTTTTTTTTTGGGTGGGATATCATCAAATAACATCTCCACCCGTGTTCCTTCAGTTGCCTGTGCCGGGGGCCACGGTAACTATTTCGAACAACCCGCGACCCTGGCAGAATTACTAGCTTTACTCGCTTCTCGTTAATCGCCGGCGGTAGGGAAAGTAAAATACGTGCTACAAACACGTCAAGCAACTGCTTCAAGTTGCGTTGTGTTATGGCAGGATCAAAATACACTGAGGTCACAGGATCTGCCGGTCTAGTCAATAAAAAAATCATCGTGAGAACTAAGGAGAAGTGAGCTTGTCGGAAGCTGTCATTCCACCTGATGCTAGGGACTGACACCGGTGACATTGTAACAGCTGATGTGACTGTTAGTGGTTACGTTTGTGGTCACATTGTCGCTAGTTTTGCCACATAATGTTCACGTCAGCAACTGCACGAGACTATAATAAATTGTCATATCTATGGAAGTAGCAGAGGGCTCGTGGTTAAATAATAACAATTGCACAAGTCGATCGAAGGTTAAGCTACGCTTGCTGAGGTCAGTCCGTGGATGGGTGCCCATCCTTAACATATTATGGCCGTTACCTATGTTGTAGGTAATTTGTAGTCATACTGCCAAAGATGACCGTTGTTACGGGAAGTCAGAAGCCGAAAGTCTGACATCAAAGGAGTATTACCCAGTAACTGGTTTGTGGGGGTCAGAAGGCAGTCGCTTCATGTAAAATACTGGTATTCAGCTGAATCTGGTTAGACTAGAAGCCAAACCCAACATAGTTGGGAAAAATATAAAATTATCAAAAATCTGAAATGTTGTTGTTACGGCGTGTCTGTACTGTACAGACCCTTAGCAAACTAATTGTGATATTATGATATATCTTTCTCCGAACTAGTGTAACTTGAGTAACGCTGCTTTTCCTTTGAGCCATAATTATGGTACGAAGTAATGAAGTTGTAAGGGTATGTTTTGTTTGAGGGTGTATTTCTACGATATCAGAATACATAGATAATTATAAGATGTCTATATTCTCCGAAGGGTTAGGCAGAGGTGTGTTCTGTTTTAAGTCCCATGTAATAAGGGCCGTATGCCCAATAAGCTGTGGGCCAAAATAAACACCATGTGGAGCCCTGACACAGCCAGAAGGCGTTGCGGCAGACCCCTAGAAGATGGCGGGACGAGTTGGACAAAACAAACGACCAGTGGTCCACTTCAGCCCTGGATCGAAAGAGCTGGAAGTCATGTGGAGACGCCTTTACCCAGCAGTACGATGATGCAGGCTAACAGTAACAGGGGACGAGCCTTTGACCATGAACCGGGCATAAATCCAGACTCTGGGCTGTTACTGAGATTTATCTGAGTAATAAAAAGGATCTAAAATTCTAGAAAGACAGGAAAAGCCCAGGGTTTCTCTTTCATCTGTTGAATGGTATTTCGTCAGCCTAACTAAGATTAGAAATGTGAAAATGAGTTTGTTTGTTTGTGACGCTTTCACGCTAAAAGGGCTGAACGGATTGGCACATGGGTAGGCTCTGACCTGGGTTAGGACATTGGATATTTTTATCCCGATATTTCCACGGGTTTTTTTTAGTGTTTTTGACATTACGAACTTAATGTTTATTTTATTCAATCAAGTTTTAATTCTTGAATTATTCAATATTAAATAGCTCTTCCTGTTTGGTAAATTTAGAAACATTTTTTAAATTCTGTAAACGTAAGAACCATGGAACCGTTTATTATGATATTTTGATGTTGACTTGAAAGAGCATGACAGTTGAAAATATATCATGCTCACTTGAATGTCTCACTGATGGTGACGCGTGTGTTGGATCATTCAGTTCCCTACAAAATGGTTGAGCTGGGTGGTGCTGATACACGCGTCATGTTCGTGAACGGGTGCCGTTGCGCGTCGGTTGAAACTGGTCATCTCTTAACTGTCAGGGCTCAATTATAATGTTATATGTTGAAGTGTTTCATTATTTGTTTTTTTTTACATTGTTCTCATATATAGAAGCAACGAACCAAACTAATGTACATTAGTTACTAACTAACTATGTACTGACTAATGTACCCAGGGTTTTGTAATAATATCTTGATTTGATAGAGTCTCCTTGGAGTTTCTTGCCCGTTCTTCTCCATAGAGATCTACTTTTGGAATGGGCAACTAGCTTCAACTTTCTGACTAACTGAGCGACTATTTAATTTTGACAATTCAAAAGTGTCTGTAAAATGGTTTAATTGAAATAAATGTTTTGAGTTTGAGTTTAGGATCGCGACTTATTCGGGAGATACCTCGGGGCGCAGCTAGTTATAAATAAATGTCAGCAATTTAGAAGTAGGTATTTAAACAGTGTATATTAAAAAGTGATTTACTTCAAAAAGAAATTAACTCAAAATTATGAATTTTTTTCGACACGAAATTAACCAACAAAACACTAAATCAAAAGTACGAAACTTTGGAGGTATGAGGAACAGGGTGTAAAGTTCACACATCCTCCATAGGAAAGGGAGGATCCTCCGACCCAGACGGGTGTTGTGTCTGGCGGACAATTGCCCAACGACTGATGTCGGGAAGTTTGTATGTATGCTAATTGCGCGGTAAACTCTGCTTGCGAGATGCAGGATTTGCGTGACGTCAGTATGACGCGTTGTTCGCATGTGGCGTTGTAGATACCGCTACAAAACTAAATAGGGGCCTACAATTTTTTTTTAAGGTCGGAACCAGTTGCCAGCACTTAAGAAGAGTACCGATTGTTGGCACCGACCTCAATTATTTTTATTTTATACATAATTAAGTATGTATCATCATCACCATCATATCAGCCGAAAGACGTCCACTGCTGGACAGAGGTCTCCCCCAAGCACCTCCACTCCAACCGGTCGACGGTTCTGTGCTTCTCGCATCCAGCGGGTTCCTGCGGCCTTCACAAGGTCGTTTGTCCACCTTGTGGGAGGCCTTCCAACACTACGATATATATTTGTAATTAATAGATTATCATATGTGAATATATAGCATATCTTCTTTTTTTAAGTCGGTAAAAGAAGTATGTAATATGTCGATATTCAAGTAAGTACATAAGTACCTACCTATAAAGTATGGATATTTTATACTGCAATAAGTAGGTACTTACTTTGTGAAAAAACCTTGAGGAAGTTCGATTTAAAAGTAAAATGATTCACAAACGCTATAAGAAACAAGCTAAAACTGAAGCACGTTATTACCAAACTTGGTCCGCCTTCCTTCCTTTAGAAAACCTCTAAGAGCATTTTACAAAGGAAAAAGCACAAACGCTGAACATAAAATACTTCCCACATCTTGTAAAGCAGATAAAACTGTACTCCACAGCTGGGATTAATAACACTGGAGTAATTAATAAGGAAAAGACATAAAATCCAAGTTAAGACCACCACAGTAGGGATGTTAAATACCGGAACTAAAGTATCGGTACCTAGGTTACGTAAGTTTTTTTTATTAGCCAGTAATATATAAGATAATTTACTGTTTTTGTTGATCAATGCAATGCATTGGCAATAAGTAGAGATATAAGGGGAAAGGGCAATGACCACTAATTGCTATGCTAAAACGCAACAACTATAGTAATAATGGCTTTATGTGACTTTGTAACATAATGTACACACTCACATTGTGACGACACGGTTGGCGCAGTGGCTGAGCGATCGACTGCTGCGCTGCGTGTCGCGGGTTCGATTCCCGCACGGAACAAATATTTGTATTGCATACAGGTAGTTGTTCCGGGTCTGGCTGTTTGTGTATGTCAGTTTAAATGTTTGTAAACGCACCCACGATACAAGAGTAATTTCGATTATGGGGCAAAGTTTTTTTTTTAAAAAAAAAAAGAAAAAAAATTTTTGTTGGGTATCTATTGCATTCTTTGTTGAAATTCAGTGTAAGAAAGGTTATTTGGCTAATGTTATATTGACTGAACAAAATACATACCTTAATCTATTCCATACCTAACTTGTTTGAATTTATTTGGTAAACAGTGGCCATCCTGGTATTTTTTAGGCCCTTAGTATTTTCACGTGAAACAGTATTTTTGTCTCACGAAGCGACGCGCGCGTTTTTTGTGGTTGCCAAGTGTACAACACGCTGGGTATGTGCATGAAGACGAGTAGCATCGGCCCATAACACGCACACGCACGCACACACTCCCAACTTCACCATTGTCTCGGACTGTGTGTACTGTTTGTACACTTGGTAACCACAAGAAAAGCGCGCGTCGCTTTAGAGATAAAAATACTGAACTCAAGCATCGATACTTTTCCGGATCCTTGCACAACACTGCAAAACGCTGCACCTTACTTTATTAATGTGAGGTACTACACTTACTCGAGCAGTCGCCTAGTCGGAAGTACAGTAGACACATTATCAGAGAGGACTAGATTTAATTCACGTATTTAATAGGTACATGTCTCACCTGCTCTGTTATACTGAAGATAATATTGTAATTGATCGCTTTGGATTTGTAGGATTGAAATGTTATCATTTCATTGAGCAGTCGGAGCGGGTCGAAAATAGACAGTGGAGATTAAATTAAGTAAGATTTAGTCGCCAGGGTCTGGGCATTTCTAGTAAATACCTAAATTGTGACTATTCTATCATTTATTTATACTTTAATAAAGCTGAAGAGTTTGGTTTTTGTTTGTTCGAATACGCTAATCTCCTGGAAATACAAGTCGGATTTAAAAAAAATTGTATTACATGTGATAGCTCAATTGTTGAGGAAGGTTATTTTACATCCCGCTACGACCCTTAGAAGCCGAACAAAAATAAAAAATACGGAAAGAACAAACAATTATGCAACCAGTTTTTGACAAACTGGGTAAAGACTGGTTGAACAAGCGTCAAAAATAAAATATGTTTTAAAACTAGCTAAACTGACCATTGATTGCTGCAGCCGGTTAGACTGGAACCTGACTCCAACATAGTTGGGAAAAGGCTAGGCAGATGATGACTATGTAAAACCTCATTCTACTAAGGGAACAAATTCTGATACTGATTCTGATTCTAAGTCGTAACAGTAGATATCAATTCCTTTTAAATATTCCTTTAATATTCCTTTTAAGAATGTATACTACCATGATGGAGTGTATGGTTTAAACTACGTCTGTACTGCAATATCTAAGTATTTTGTAAGATGGCAAACGAGCTTGTTAATGACGCTACAATGAACAGTTATTGGGTCATGCCATATTGACAAACCAATTAGTGGTCGAAACTTACCGCGATTGTACGTTCAAAGGAGAATACCAACTGCATTATTACATGAGACTTAAACTTAGATGGTGAAATTTGACACAGTTGTACTGTAGGTACACCTCTGCCTAACCCTTCAGGGATTACAGGCATGATGACGATGATGTTTCATGCCATAATTATATTTATACTTGTTGTGCTCTCGACTTCTCTAGCATCTACTTTTTATTATTTTTGCAAACTAGTCAGAAAATATACTTAACGCCTGTTAGTATTCCCCCAAGGGTTAGGCAGAGGTATACTAAGTACATGCACATTTCGCCAGATATGTTTGAGACTGAAAAATAAATATATCTATGAATTAAAACAAACATCACGTAAATCGGGAAAGTGGTTCCTGACTTATAAGTGCACCAACAGACGGATAGAGAAACATTATTATATATTTCAAAGTTATGTAAGGGTGATAAATTTACGTAAAAAGATGTAGCATTATATCATCTCCAAAATCCTTGTTACCATGACAGATTTCTAACAATCGATAAATGAATGTTTACGGAAGACTTCTCACACAAAAACACATATTTTATTCCCGTACATTTTTCTTCGGAAATAGTGCTATAATGTATTAGACTATACACGCAACAGTTAGATAAATAAGCAGATGTTGGAATAGGATCACTGGGGCTAGAATCAATCTTCAGATAGCTTACAAATACTTATGTAAATATAGCCTATATAAATAAAACGTAGCGTGTTTACGGCTAAGCCTCATGTTTATATTATATATTTACTAAATATACACAGTATATGGTTAAGGTTATAAAGGTAAATATTATGTTGTTACTATGGTGGAGTATAATCAATGACATGTCAATTTCACGCTGTGTGAGGTTTTGTTTGTGAACACAGTGTCACGTGTCACCGTCTCGCGAGTTTTAAAAGGCAAATGAATTGCAAATAACAGCCATGAGATCGTGGCTAGGTAATGGCAGCCGCACGGGTCGATCAATCGGGTAAAGCTACGCTTGCCGCGGTTGGTCCGTGGATGAGCGACCATCTTTACATAATTATTATCGAGACCTCTTCGTGCCTCGGAAAGCACGTTATGCCGTTGGTCCCGGCTGTCATTCGTCGATCTTTGATAGTCGTTAGGTTTCGTCAGAAGCCCGAAAGTGACAACCAATCTTACCAAGAGATTTCATATTACCCAGTAACGGGGTTCTGGCGGTCAGATAAGCACTCGCTCCATGTAAAATACTCGTATCCCTGCATCCGGTTAGACTGGAAGCCGACCCCAACATAGTCGGGAAAAGGCTAGGCAGATGATGCATATCAGGATACACAGTATACGATTAAGTTTTGATAGGTAAATATTATCTAGGTAGTTCCTATGGTGGAATAGGGAAATCAATGACATGTCGATTTTACGCTGTGTCAGTTTTTGTTTGTGTACGCGTGTCACGTGTCACCGCCACGTGAATTTCATAAGGTAAATGAATCGCAAATAACATCATCGCGGAAATATGTAGGAAGAAAGCCTTTAGTGAAGGCGAGGAAGTATGAGGAAAGCCTTTGACTTATAAACCAATTGACGGCACGGTTGGCGTAGTGGTTAAGCGATTGACTGCTGCGCTGTGTGTCGCGGGTTCGATTCTCGTGCGGAACAAATATTTGTATGACCTACAAGTAGTTGTTCCGGGTCTGGCAGTTTGTGATTGTGAGTTTAAATGTTTGTAAACGCACCCACGATACAGGAGAAATTCCTAGTGTGGGGCAACGTTTTTAAAAAATGAAAAAAAGAAAAGAATTAAATTGCGGTATTATGCTTAGATTTTGCTTAGATTTTTGCCTGTTTAATTTTTATTCTCAGCCTGTTGAATCAATTTTAATTTGCTCTAGTTTTACTACCTAAGAACCCCTTATTTTATTGAAAATCGAGCGGGAAATTACCAAAAACACGGCCCAACTGTGATGTCTACTTTCAGCAATACCTTCTTAAACATTTATGGCTGATATATGAACCTAATGGAAAGCGATGGATGAGGTCTATGGTGGCACGAGCGTGCCAGAAGATGCTTGCTCACACTTGATTTGAAAGTTGACGGGTTGCAGGTGGAAGGGAACACAGACGCTGGCAGAGATTGACTTTGGCTATGCGCATAATAAATATAGAGGAGAAGAAATACGACTGGTCAAGATATCAACCATGTACGGATGGTACCCTGCAGTACGTCTGGCTGTCGGGTAGTAAAAGGGCTATGGTGGAATCAGGTCGTGGAACTCGTGCGCACACTATTGATACCTACCTACCTAAAAAGACATTCAGCAGACTACCTAGCAAATAGAATGGGTCTCCAGTGTGAGCTGGTGAAGACTACAAATCGCCACCGATCGCCAGATGTTAGTAGGTATATCTAATATATACAGGTTCAAATTAAAATATCTAGCAAAACTCGAAATACGTGATGGGTTCTTTTATCTAAAAATAATAATAAAAACTAAAAATACAGGGTAGCAGGGAAGCGCAACCTGTTACTTCGTCAGTTAATACAAAATAATAATAACAGTTCCATAAACGACCGCGTAGGTATTGTACTTTTTTCTATGAAAGAACAGATTTTTTTTTATAAGCGACGATAAGTATCTACGCTAGAATCACGTGCTGAAGTCATGGTTACAGTTTGGTGGCCGATGTCCCTGTCACTCTGTATTTGTTTTTATTTTTGGTATTGGTATACCTACCCAAAAATTGTGACAAAATCAGTTTTTCTTTTGCGGAGTTTCGCTAACTAATATAAAAGTAGCTATTAAATCTACGAGTGCCACTGCCAAGGTGACTGTTGTTTGTGAAGGTGAGGTTTGAAATCACTCTGAATCTTTTTTATTTCAGAGTGCAACATAAAAAGTTTTATGTTAAAAGCTTTTATACATTTTTCGTTTATCGTCTTGAACTAGCTGAATGTACTGGTGTCATGAACTTGTTAGTTATTTGAGTAAAAATATATTGTAAAATGTAGGTAAAAATTGAATTGACTTGGATAAACTTCTGAATAGTAAAATATTGATTTATGTGAAACTTTTAAAAGATTTCTGCTTTCATTTTAGTTTGATTTCCGTTTTATGATTTTGATTGGAGTAGGTTGAAATTGGGGTTTCTGGATCAGAGAAGATCAAGAAACACCCAATTTCAACCATCGTTCATTTTACTCAAAAGAATGATCTATGTTACTAAACTATTACGAAATAGGTCTTTTCTCATAGTTGCATTTAGTATTTCACGAGGAAATCGCTTGTGATTTTTGTGTAACTGTAATGTATTTATTTACAAAAAATAAATAATTATTAGACATTTTCTAATTATAGCATCATCATCATCATCATTAGCGTAAATTCTTTCCACTGCTGGGACACATGACTCCTCTCTGTGAGAGGGAGTGGGCCGTAATCCACCACGCGGGCACAGTACGAGTTGGTAGATGTCACATGTCTTCGAATTATTAGTTCTAGGACATGCCGGTTTCCTCACGATGTTTTCCTTCACCGTTATGAGAGCAGTGGTGATGAAATAATTTATGCAAAGTAAAGCGCCTGTCGCAGCCAGGGCAGGGCCACCGTTACTCTCAATGAAGATTCTCGATTAAGTATATGCCAATAATTAATTATTATTAGTTCTAAGTGAGTAAATCCAGTGGTTCATTGAAATTGAAACGGAAACTAACTTACTAGTCACGATACCGTACCCATGACATACGCCAAGTGCCCAAGTTAACAACTTGTATTGACTGGCTGCCAACTAATTGTTACTTGGTGCTACCCTTATTTATCAAGTACACACGAATATATATCAAGCTATATATTTCCAGTTTTCGCTGACCTCGCATTGTATAGACTTTTTGTACAATGAGAAGTCAGCTTATACTTGCTTGACAACTAATTTCCCAGGAAGTTGCTTTGTAGGAAAATAAAATTATCTGTTCATTCAAATCACTACTACGATGGTACAGACGCCAGCACATCAAGCTACTACAATCTGTCAAATTTCTTTAATAGATTTTCAACTTTATCGTAAAGCATTAAGGATCAAGGTTGATTGGGAAAATTTGACAGTTTCGGGTAGCTTGATGTACTGGCGTCTGTACAAAGATCTTATGGCGCATGGCCAAAATCGGAATTAACGCAGCCATCTTGTTTTTTCAATACAATGTCTGTAACAATTTCACAAATGTTTTGAGTGCGCCCAAAATAAGTCTACGTGCGGCCGTTTGCCACCATCTGGATGGACGTTTATGTTAGGTTTCAAAAGTAAATAATAGCCATCATTATGCCGAAAGTGATAACAAGTGCTGGCAGAGATATAATCTTGAAGGTCAAACGTCGCGCGCAGACTTATCTTCCGCGTACTCTACCAACAGCGCACCCTGTCATTCTCATTTAGGCGCCGAAAGATCACGGTAATTAAGTAAAATGTTATAATGACAACAAACATATTATCTACATACTTAAGAGTGACATAAGGATATCATAATCAGCCATAACGATCCCACTGCTTGGACACAGGCCATCTCACGCCCTACCTACCTACATAGTTACCCAACTGTTTGAAACATTTATTTATCGGTTCATAAAAATAAAGTAGGTTCGTACCTATTTCTCATGTAAGTAGGGTATCTGAACGTAATAAAGTTTTGCCACTTTATACTTATTGTGCTCTTAAAACGTAATATACGGGGTGGTAGGGTCATCGACGCGTTAACTAAAACCATGAATTCAGCACATGATTCTAGAGCCCAGTCGGTTATCAAAAAAACCAGATATGGTCAAAATGTATGGAACAGCAATTTTTTTAATCACTGGCGAAAACCGCAGTACCATGGGTTCAGAATTATGTACTGAACCCATGGTAAAAGGTTGCACGTCGATGTCCCTGCCACTCTGTATATTTACCCGAACAATTCTACGTAATCGAATTTTTAAAGGGTAATCCTTTTATAGCTCACATTAAGTGACTCCTTTTATAAAAAATAAATGTAACTTGGAAAATGTGTCCAACAATTTTCAATGGTCAAGAGCATATCAAGTGCAGAGCCATTCAGCAATAAAAAAAAAAGAAAAACAAAATGGTTGTTATAACCAACTCAATTTAAACATCAAGTCTTAGTAAAATTTACATGAAAAAGTAGCAACTCTTGGAACGACAAATTGAAAAGAGCGAAAAGTTATTACGGTCTAAAATAATATAACTTGGAAAGTTTCGAACATAGCTTCAAAAGAAATTTTAAATATGTACCGAATAAATAGCTCGTCAATCACTAATATTAAAATGCTTATGTACAATATTTAACACAACTAAGTACACCGTTAGTTGTATGAGTAACTAACTAACTATACAAATAAATATAAAAACAAAAGAATACTTATTCCGTGAAGTACTCGTCCGCATAACTGTTATCCGGAATCGTGCCCAGAAGACTGACATGAATGCATTGAAATTCAATAAAATCCAAATGCTGGTGTGCTCCTGCGCTCTTATTGTAGGATAGGATGCGGAGCCACGCAAGGAGCGCCCAGACGCAGACAGGCAGCAAGCCGCAAGGTGGACACCACCTTACGGTGGTAGCGCTTGAAGCCAGAGGCATGACTTCCATTCACCCACAGCCAGCAGGCAGGCACACTCAGCAGTATATGAATAAGATTATTCCGTACCAATCTGCAGAGCTGCTTATTCCACTGCGTCTGGGAAGATGGGTTCACGGGCCGATCTGTATCTGGGCAACCAACTGGACAACCTTGGAGGGGACAACATTTTTCTCGGTCAACTTTTCAGTGTTGTAGGCGGAGGACAGGAACTAATACTGGTAATGTTGCGGACGCCGAGGTTACCAGAACGGATGGGTAGGGTGACTTGCAGGCACGCTGGGTCATTCAAGGCCACATTTAAAATAGATGTTAGTGTGGCAAAAATAATAATTTACAAATCTAAAGGTGATTTGATTTTACTAACTTTCTTAATTTTTTTAAGGGGTTTTTTCGTAGGGCAGAGTAAACACATTTTCCCGAAATGGCACTGCATTTTTGTTTCACGATAAAACGCGTCCTATGTCATTTGAGGCCATATTAAATGTACGGTTGGGTCGTCTTGACGGGGGCCCAGACACGACAAGGGTCAAGCATACTTAAACACTTGGCCGTCTTGAACTGGCGGTGCTTAATCACTTTGATAGGATAATCCTCTTCAATAAAATTAAGATATTGAGGGTCTGTAGCGTATGGAATCTGACACCTGTATTCACAAACAATACTTCTCTAAGTAAAGTAGCAGTACTGTGCGAAATAAGGTCTTTCTTAATTCCTCTCATATGACGAATTTTTGGTTCTAGGACATGCCGGTTTCCTTTCGATGTTTTCCTTCACCATTTTGAGAGCAGTGGTGATAACATTATTTACTCAAAGTAAAACGCCTGCATTGGAACCTACACACCACATATACGAGTACCATAAGTCGCGGCCGTTTCCACTGGGACACCACGGCTCCCCTCTGCTATAATTACAACAAACTCGTGTGTTAATAGTGTCCACAGAATTTCCCGTTTGCCATTTGAAAGCCAAGCACTTAACTAAAGCAGTTCTGCTAACGTCATCCTCATTAAGGCATTGTGTGTGCGTTCGAAAAACTTGCGCAAAACACAAACTAGTTCGTTTTCATGAGGGCGGTAGTTCCAACCGGTTTATTTTAGTTTTAAAGGTCGTTGTTATACTTGTTGGTATGTTGATAGTAAAAGTTTATATAATAAAAATACCAGCCTCTTGTTGTTTCACTGCAAGGCAAGAGTCTTCTCATACAAAGGGAAAAAAACTATTGTTCTTTTCTTAGCAGCCCGGAGTCGACGAAGGTTTTCGATATAGGAAAACGAATGATGCAACTCAAATGGAGTTGGGCAGGAATCTGGCAAGGCGCAGTGAAGACAGGTCTCCACCTGTCTTCACTGCGCCATCAGGTGATCGTGTGGCGTCTAAACGGGACTGGAAGACGAAGTGTCGGTTGTCCGGCGGCGAGATGGGCGGACGACATTGTTGCCACCGCGGTAGAACCTGGATGAGGCTTTGTTTTTTCCGGATGGGAAATCATCAAATCATCATTCCGCTCCACCCAGAGCAGGAGGGGTTCCTGCTCTGGGTGGAGCGGAAGGGAGTGTCAGACTCGTACTGACTAAAACCCACCCATGTTCCTTCCTTTGCCCTTTATTTTCCGGGGTAGCGGTAACCCTTTCGGACAATCCCGCCGACTTTCGGACAATCCCGCTGACTTTCGGACAATCCTGCTGACTTTCGGACAATCCCACTGGCTTTCGGAAAATCCCGCTGACTTTCGGACAATCCCGCTGACTTTCTGACAATCCCGCTGACTTTCGGACAATCCCGCTGGCACGGGAGCCTGGGATTGGCACAAGAAAAGAGAAGGCTGTGTCCAGCAGTGGGTGGAATCGAGCTGTAGTTGACGAAGATGATGATAGTAATAAGCTCGCCTCTATTACATGGGACTTAAACATAACTGGCGCAATGTGGGTGTACTATGGGTATACCTCTACCCAACCCTTTGGGGATTCCAGGCGTGATGTTATGTTCTGTTTTAGTAATACTCAGAATCTCTGACCTTAAAATGCAGCATTTCCTTGCCTGTATTGCTAAACAGACCGATGACCCGATACATTCATTCGTGACAAAAACACCACTTACTGACTGTTCCAACTTGCTGTACTGTGGCACACTCCAAGTCCCCTATTCCTCGGACACTAGCCGCTATTAACGCTCTCCTGGACTCAACCACAGATCTTGATATGTTTGCGAATGAATGGAAGATGATATTGTCAGAATGTTTGAATTTTTGTGAGAAGAATGCATGACTATGTGAAATAAATTATATTATTATGTTTAAATGGTGTAATTGGCTTCGGCTGTTATATTTAATATAAATAAATAAATTCATCAACATCTGATTTCTTATATATATTGACGACTTATCAAGTTTAATACTAAAACACGGAGAAATTATTACCTTTGCAGACGACACAGTTATTACTTTTACGGGCGGGGACTGCCACGAGGTGAACGATAACGCCGAAAAGGGGTTTAGTCTCGTTACTAAGTGGCTAGATAACTATTTGTTGACACTCAATCAAAAATTATTATTTACTATTTAAACAGAAATTCTAAACCATCTTCTGAGATGATAACTGTACGAGCCCACACATGTAACTTGTCCACCACCCAAAATTGCGATTGTTATCGTCTCGATATTACTTCATCAGTCAGGTATTTGGGGATCCAAATAGATGAACAACTGAACTGGAACAACCAAATCTCAATCCTATCGAAGCGTGTAAGAAAACACGTGTATGTTTGCGACCCGAAGCTGCTTACCACAGCCTACTATGCGTTATGCAAATCAGTTATCACATATAGCATATCCATCTGGGGAGGATGTGCTAAGACACAGCTTATCGAAGCAGAAAGAACGCAGAGGGCCATTTTAAAAACTATGCTGTTCAAAAAATATAGATTTCCGACCAATGGACTGTATGTACAAGCAAGTGCTGTTCTCAGCATTCGACAACTTTACATTGAGAAGATCTTACGTTATCAATACAACAAACCACCGGATTTTCCAGATGCTATACGAAGAGCTTACAAAATCTACAAACAATCTATATATAGGACAAAATTTGCCCAGCGATTTCTTTTTTTTCTAGTTCCGTATATTTATAATAAATTTAATGTAATTCTAGGTTTTCGGTAATTCACATATATTTCAAAAGATTGTACGAAAACATTTACTCAGCTTAAATAAAGTACTTTTATAAAGTACTGAAGACACATTTAAGATTCTGAGATAGCCCACTCCACACATACTTATATACATAATATCAAATATACTCACACACTCACATTCACCAGAAGCCATAATTTCACTGCAAAATTATTTCAAGTTTTTCATTTGTTTAAGTTTATTTTCCGAAGGAGCCTATAATAACCTATAATCAGAATCACCTATAATCTAATGATCTCACTCGTTTGTTACTTCTACGGGTCACAGGAATGAGGAATAATACCCTACTGTAATACAGTATCAACTAGTACAGGGGTATTGTGACTGTTACTGGCGGCCTTATATATTATAATGTCAACAGTATACCTAAGGTAATAAATTGTGCAAATAAAAAATCTTCCTAGCCTTTTCCCAACTGTGTTGGGGTCGGCTTCCAGTCTAACCGGATGCAGCTGAATACCTGTATTTTACATGGTGCGACTGCCTATCTGACTTCCACAACCCAGTTACTGGGTCGTATCACCCTGATGACCTGATATATTATTTAACTGAATTTGCTAATGAATCAAAGTCTAATAGCAGTTGTGCTCAACATTTCGTCGATAACTACGTAATTAATCCGCTGCAAAGCCAAATAATGGCCAGTACTCCATAATCCGACCAGATTCCGATTCCATATGACCCACTGATGTTGCTACGCACATTTCGGTCACACAAAATATGCGTGAATTCGCACCAGCACGTTCCAACGCTCCGTCAGGTTGGCTTTGTCGTTTCGTAATGGTGGTTAGTGCCTCTTCTCTCGTGCACGAGGTTGTGGATGCAAATACGCGGGGAAATCGCGTAACACATTATCAATCGGAATCGGTTTCATTTTGACAGTTCAACAACATACATTGCGTTATATACGCGTTGAGCAGACAAATTTTTCAAACTTATGAAGCAATGGATTAGCAATTTGCTTCAAAATGATTCAGATTCCGATTGATAGTGTATTACGCAATTAGGGTGCCGGTCAAGTAACAATGTAAGTTTTTCAATTCATTTGTAGTTTCTAAGTTTTTCTTAGATATTAGTGACTTCGGTGAATGAAAACATCGTGAGGAAATCTGGGGGTCTACTCCGAAGTGGTTTCGGCCCAATGTTCGGCCGTTTCCTGCTACGAAGTTACTATTTGGTTCGGTCGGTCCCGATCCTACACTCCTACACTCTTTCGAATATTGACTATGGTCCCGACCCACCTGAGCCGATCTGAATTTTCTTTGCATTTTTTCAATAATGTTCTGTTCGGCCATGTGTCGGTCCGATCCGATCATTCGCACTTTGCACTTCGTAGTAGACCCTCAGTACTTCCTACTAATATTATAAATGTGAAAGTTTGTATGGATGGATGGATGTTTGTTCATCTTTCACGCCAAATACTACACATAGGATACTTTTTATCCCGATATTCCCACGGGATCGAAAGTTATGCAAGTGAAACCGCGGGGCGCAGCTAGTATATAATAAAAATGAAATGCTATTCGTTAGTAAGCGCATCACTTGAGATCGGCGGGATCGATTTGGCTATTTTTTGTTCGAAATTGCCAATAATAATATTGGCCCGTATTACACAAAAAAAAAACCGGCAGATCAGTGCCGAGATACAAAAATGTATACTAACAAATAATATTAATAAAACGTCTATTTAAGATAACTAGGATCCAGTGTGTTAGTAGGACAATAACTTACTTACTTACTTTTTTTTGTGTTTATGTTCTTTTTTATGCGTCATGTTTGCCGCAAATAAACGTATTTTCTTACTTTCTTTCTTTACCTAGTGTTAGTAATACGACCTTAATCTACTCGCCCCCTGCCAGACCCACGAATCGAGGTATCAATACTCATGTGAGCATTAATACATCGACTCATGTACAGGCAGTCAAGTCATGCTATCATACTTAAAACGCTGTTGCGACTAGCCCGCACTCTGCTCAGCATTGACGCGCACCGCTTGCGCAGAGTAGCGTAGAAGCAATCGATACGCGCCTCCGCAACAGTCCGAATAAGGTTTTTAGGTAAAATATATGGAAAAGTTAGCTGGAAAATTAGAAAATTCGGGAAAAACTGACTGAGCTTTTTTCAATAGGATTTTTGTACGAATTATTTAAAGGACTGGACAACGTCTGTCGGGTCAGCTACTACTTAGTTAATATAAGTCTGAAATCGCCAACCCGTCCTAAGCAAGCGTGGTGATCAATGCTCGTGCCTTCTCTATTTGAGAAGAGGTCTTTGCTCTGTAGTGAGACTATAATAGATTGGTATTAATAGTTCGATCGATCGAGACCTGGGCTGTACTGCAGTCTCTCCAACGGTGCCAAATCGACTATCGGTACATCGAGGTGTTGAAGTGTTTGTACAAAAACGCCACCATGTCAGTCCGACTTCAGGACCAAGCTTCCGAACCTATCCTTCTGCAGCGAGGGGTGAGACAGGGAGACGTCATATCTCCGAAACTGTTCACCACTGCACTAGAGGATGTCTTCAAGGTTCTGGACTGGAGAGGGCTAGGCATCAACGTCAATGGCGAGTACATCACTCACCTTCGGTTTGCCGACGATATAGTGGTCATGGCTGAGACCATGGAGGACCTCAGTATAATGCTCGATGACCTCAGCAGAGCTTCCGGAAGAGTGGGTCTTAAAATGAACATGGACAAAACCAAGATCATGCTGAATGCCCATGTCACACCCACTCCTATCAAGATCGGAGACTCAACACTCGAAGTTGTAGACGATTATGTGTACCTGGGACAAACGGTCCAGTTAGGTAGGTCTAACTTCGAGAAAGAGGTCAATCGTCGAATCCAACTCGGCTGGGCGGCGTTCGGGAGGCTGCGCGGTATCTTCTCGTCCAACTTACCACAGTGTCTCAAGACGAAAGTCTATGACCAGTGTGTGTTGCCAGTGATCACATACGGGACTGAAACGTGGTCGCTCACAATGGGCCTCATCAGAAGGCTTAAAGTCACTCAAAGGGCAATGGAGAGGGCTATGCTCGGAGTTTCCTTGCGTGATCGAATCAGAAATGAGGACATCCGCAAGAGAACCAAGGTTACCGACGTAGCCCGAAGAATTGCCAAACTTAAGTGGCAGTGGGCAGGGCACATTGCTCGCAGAACGGATGGCCGATGGGGCCGAAAAGTTCTGGAGTGGCGACCGCGAACCGGAAGACGTTGCGTTGGAAGGCCTCCCACTAGGTGGACCGATGACCTGGTGAAGGTTGCGGGAATCCGCTGGATGCGAGTCGCACGGGACCGGTCAATGTGGCGACACTTGGGGGAGGCCTGTGTCCAGCAGTGGACGTCTATCGGCTGAAATGATGAATGATGATGATTAATAGTTCTATAGTCTAAAACCAACTAAGTAGGTACCAAGTAGTAGTTGGTTTGATAATTGGTTGGCTAGTGATGTAGCTAAGTGCCCATATTTAGTGACATCACTGGCATCAAACCAAACACTTATTTTAATTGATGTCCCCAATAAAGGCGTCCAATACTCGTAACGTGTGAATCGATGGAATTAACTAAACAAAGTTAGGTGGTGCGTCCGCGTCGGTCTGTGTTGGTTCAGTGTGCAAACACGGTCGCTAACAGAGGGTGGGCTGTAATACGATCTGTTTAGACTAACATTACTGGTCAGGATATACTAGACTAGCGACACGACCCTGTTTCGCACGGTTTTTACGACTTGACAAAACATCGAAGTTTCTTTATTATTTTTTTATTCTTTGTTTCTTTTTTTTTTATTTTCTTTTTTTTTTCTGTGTTTAGTTGAGTTCGTGATCTTCCTGTACGAGTTGCAATAAATACTTTTTCTTTGATTCAATATGTAAGTTAAATATAAATGTAAGCGTAATATGTACATAAATCGTCCGGAATAAACTCTCTAAATGATGGTGGAATTCGTATCAAAATCCGTTACGTAGATTTAAAAGGACAACGCGGTCACACAAAAGACACGAAAATATATTATAGACATTGAAATAGTGGGCTTAGGTAAGTAGTAAGTATAACAATGACAAAGCTGTCACTGCCCCATACATACTAGATGCCATAGTAAGTACAAGTTATTCCGGTCGGATCTACTGATCACTACAATGCGGCCGAAGAGAGAGTGCGTTCCTGACACCTATCGGTTTCATACAAACGAATATGTGCTTTGCGAGTTTGGTATTTGTTAGCTACTAGAATTTTCGCACTGACAGGTGTCAGAAACTCATTCTCTCGACAGCGGGACTGTATATGGTCGCGTTTGACTAACGCCCGGTTTGTGTGAGAATTTGAAGTTGAGATGTTGTCAAACTCTACTTTAACACAACTCCTTCAATGTATCCGACGAAATAAAAATTTAAAAAAATACCTACGCTTTTTTGCAAAGAAATTTTGATATTCACCGACTCAACTTCAAATTCTCAATTGAGAAACCGGTGGTAATTGCGTTACCCACAAACAATTTCAATATCTTTCATTTTGACTATTCGACAACATTCATTGCGTTAATTACGTTGTCGAGCAGACGAAACTTTCAAACATTATGAAGCAATGGTTTAGAAAATTCGTATGCATCTGACTAATAGTATTTTACAAGAAGCGACTGTCTATCTGACCTCCATAACCCAGGTAGAAAATTCTTTCGTCATTAGAAATCGATACCCATCACGTCTGCGAAGTTTTGCCAGCAAATTTAATCTGATCCTGTATTCTTTTATATCAACAAATAGAGTTCAAAACGAAACAAAGATTCCTAAGTTGATTTTATTCATCATTTCCATATAAGCTAACTAAGCACACATAGTCATTATTTTGATTTATTATCTTTAGATTAATTTTATCTTTAATAATTTGAATATTAATTCCTTATTATTTTAATTTAAAGGGTCCGACGACACGTTCACAACCACACCACATCGCAGCGACAAAATGTGGGCAAGCAGGTTACGTGTGAATAGTGTCGCTGCATTTCTTGTAGTTGTGTTGTGGTAACTACAAAATTTTGATGTGGTTGCGTTATCGCTAGTGTTTGCGATGTGGTTCCGTTGTGGCTCGTGTTACAGACAGATAGATCGTTGTGCTTGCGATGTGGCCGGCCGTTAGCGCGCGGTCTCGCTTGTGGTTGCGTCGTGGCTGCGATGTGGTCGGTATGACCCGGTTGATTTAGACGGCCAAACGTCGTCCGTGTAAATAAATTATTAATTTTAAGGGAAAGGGCAATGACCACTAATTGCTATGCTAAAACGCGACAACTATAGTAATAATGGCTTTATGTGACTTTGTAACATAATGTACATACTCACATTGTGACGACACGGTTGGCGCAGCGGCTGAGCGACGATTGCTGCGCTGCGTGTCGCGGGTTCGATTCCCGCACGGATCAAGTATTTGTATTGCCTACAGGTAGTTGTTCCGGGTCTGGCTGTTTGTGTATGTGAGTTTAAATGTTTGTAAACGCACCCACGATACAGGAGTAATTCCTAGTGTGGGACGTTTAAAAAATAAAACAAAACAAATCAAAACATTTATTTTCATTCATTCCTGCAGGTCAGAACAAGCATTCCGTTACTGTTGGGCGCTGTTCTGATTGTCTTTCACGACACCAGGCCACGTTATTTATCCACAATCAGTACACACCACAGGAAAGAATGAAAATAAATGTGAGTATGTACATTATGTTACAACCTTTCTCAATAGTGTAGGCACTAGAGGTTAATAATATTATGTAAGTACGTCCAACGATATCAAATAAAATTTTATGTGTTGTTGTACTAAGTAGAACAAAGTTTCATCAATGAAAGTCTGGCATGATTCCAGTAACCCAGTTACCGACACAGTAAAAACCTTTTTGCTTCGTTTTGTATTGGCTGTTCTACAAAAAAGAAGTAATATTCAAAATTATATAGTACTTACATATGTGATATAGGCAAGTAGCTATCTATACAGGGTGGGAGGGACATCGGCGCGCAACCTGTTACCGTGAACTCAGACATGATTCAGTGCATGATTCTTAACCCTCCAGCGATTTTTCGTTGGTTATTAAAAAAGACAAAAATCCGTTCCATACATTTTGACGTGTTATTTTTTTTACACAACGGAGCATTTTTTTTAAAGCAACTAGCAGTTTTATATAACAGCGGATTCTACAATCAATCTACAATCAACCTATAAAACTGTAAATATCAATCCTACTCATATAATATTACTTTATTTTATTACTAGTTTACTAATAATATTATAAACGTGAAAGTTTGTATGGATGGATGGATGTTTGTGACTCTTTGACGCAAAAACTACTGAACGGATTTAGATGAAATTTGGCAAACAGATAGTTTGTAACCAGGATTAACAGATAAGATACTTTTCATCCCGATATACCCACGAGATCGAAACTTATGCGGGTGAAACCGCGGGGCGCTGTTAGTTTCAATATATGCATATTCAATATGTAAACTAATTCTAAATTCGCCTGAGTGCTCGAAGGAACCCGAGTAATTTTTCTAAAAGGGTTTGCAGACAACCTTTACAGTACATACTAATAATAATACAACAAGGGATGTCAAAACATCAAAAGCCGTTTTTATGGTTGGGTAGTGTGCCGGAATGCGGAAAGGGAATAAGGTAAGAGCAGGATGGCCCCCAGCCGGATGGAGCGATGACTTCCGAAGGCAGTTGGACTAGAGATGAGGAAGGAGAAGAATTCGAGTATATAAGCTTCGGTTTACTTTTTTAGATTTGTTAGGATGGCTTTGAAAAAAACGTATAAAAAAAAGTGTAAACGTTCCATCATTAAGTTTTTGCCCTAAGTTTATATTACTATAAATTATTTTTGAGTCACACTCTTCAGAGAGTGACTGTGTTACTTCAGTTAAAAGCTTAATTTCACAAGAAGGATTATTAATAGTGGGTAATATAGAGGGTAAAAGACATATTGCATAGTCATAATAATTATCATTTAAGATAAACTTTGTATGTAATAGTAAGTGTGGAATAGTAATGTCCATATTTAACAATGGCGCCGATTCCCTTGTTTACAAACTAAACTAAATTTAAGTTCGGTGCATCTTTTTCTTTCTATTTCATTAAGAAAAGGATAGAAGATAAATATTAGTTTACTCCTGTCAAATTAGTCAGCGCCTGCCGTAAATTGATGTAGTTTTAGTAGCCATGTTTTTAACCACGTCTAAACTGTCTATGGAGTATCTTAATTTGAGGACTAAACTAATATTTATCTTCTGTCCTTATCTTAATGAAATTTAAAGAAAAATATGGACTGAACTTAAATTTAGTTTAGTTTGTGAACAAAGGAATCGGCGTCAGTGTGAGACTAACCTTATTACGCATGTTATTGTGTACTTAGTAACTTAAGATATAAACAACAATGGCGCCGATTCTTTAGTTCACAAACTAAACTAAATTTAAGTTCAGTGCTTCATTTTCTTTCTATTTCATTACGAAAAGGATAGAAGATAAATATTACATAGTTTAGTCCTGTCAAATTAGTCAGCGCCTGACGTAAATTGACATATTTTTAGTAGCCATGTTTGTAATCACGTCTAAACTGTCTATGGAGTATCTTAATTTGACAGGACTAAACTAATATTTATCTTCTGTCCTTTTCTAAATGAAACAGAAAGAAAAAGATGCACTAAACTTAAATTTAGTTTAGTTTGTGAACAAGGGAATCGGCGCCAGTGCGAGACTAACCTTATTTTATTAGGCGGGTTATTGTGTCCTTAGTAACTTAAGTAACAAGTAAACATGGTCTGTTATCATCATCGTTCTCTTGCCCTGATCTCAGTTTATTTGGGATCGGCGCAACATGTATTTTTTATTCAATACTTCTCTATTAGTCGTAATAATAGTCCTCCAGACCGTATTTTGGCCATGGCGGCACATCTCAACAGAGACTAGCCTCTGACGCGGGAGATATTACTACTCAAGAGTGTGCGCAGGCACAGGTGCACTCTCTCTTTCCTTACTTTCACTGTACGATGGGACGGCAATTCGACACGACCAGAGAGAGATCATGCGCCTGATCTCTCTCTTGCCATCGGACCAACGGCTTAACGTGCTTTCCGAGGCACAGGTGTATCAGACCGCTAACTTCCAAATTCTGGGCTGTTACTAAGAAGTTTCCAATGGAAAAACCAGGAAAGATATTTTTCACTCATTCCATATTCACTATTCTATCGTTTCTTTGGTACCAATAACATAGGTATTAAGGACAAAAATGAAACTAAATATTGTTTGATATTTTGGAGGTCAAATAATAACAGCCGCACAGGTCGATCGATCAGGTTAAGCTACGCTTGCCGCGGTTTGTTTTTGGATGGGTGACCATCTTTTCATACCAAGACCTCCGTGGCTCGGAAAGCACGTTAAGCCGTTGATCCCGGCTGTCATTCGTAGATATTTGACAGTCGTTACGGGTAGTCAAGAAGCCCGAAAGTCTGAAAACCAGTCTTACCAAGGGGTATTGTATTACCCAGTAGCTGGGTTGAGGAGGTTAGATAGGCAGTTGCTCCATGTAAAATACTGGTATTCAGCTGCATCCGGTGAGACCAACATAGTTGAGAAAAGACTAGGCAGATGATGATGTTTAATATTTTGAACCCATTTTCCACTTTGTTAGCTCTCCTTCCACTCTGCCTACACATTACCATTTGGCTACCTACACGTAAGCGAAATGTTAAAATTTACGAGACCACATAACACAAGGGTATCCGTAGGTACATGTGTCGTAAACGAGATAAGCACGGTTTATTTCATTGGGATCTTGCTAATATTATGGTAACAAAGTTTGGTGATCACTCATAAAATGTTTGGAAATATTATGAACGAAACCTTTGAAAGTACGATAAAATGTTTTTATATATTTATTATACATACATACTTATAATTTATTAGAAAGAAAAAGAAAATACATTTATTTGCGGCAAACATGACGCATAAAAAAGAACATAAACACAAAAAAAATAACAAGTTGGGGGTAAACATGCGTCACATCCAGCCCCAGCGCTGGTGGTATTAGACTGCCTTGTGCCGATCCTGGGTTCGATTCCCGGGATTCAAATTGTTATTAGGTTTTTTCGCCTGGAATTTATCAGCAGCAGTCCCGAGTCTGGATTTGTTCCCGGTTGATAGCAACAAGCTCGCCCCCTATTACGAATGATTTAAGCATAAGTACATCCAGTACTATAGGTACACCTCTGCATAACCCTGTGGGGAATACAGGTGTGATGTTATGTAACGTGTTATAATTTATGGATATTAGGTAACAGATCGAACGCAGATGGTCGCCCCCCAAATATGATTTATGTGCGGCCATGTTGCCAAGTAAAAAATGAAATGAATGGATGCTTTTTTGTATAAAACAGAGTTAGATGCAATAGCTACCTACCCTCATTTTAGATAAAAACAAGCATACAACATATTGTAGCGAAATTAAAAACAAACTTCACTTGTACACGTTTTAATTTGACAAAATAATAATAAAATATTAATAAAAACAAGAAAAGACACAGAACGAATATTATTTTAAAAAAAATACGACGTGACGTCTTTGGTGTTCGAGCCCTATAATAAATTTTACGTATTCTTGTTACGCGTCGATTAAGATACGTTTGCAAACGTTCCTAAACTTACGTAACTAAGTAGATAAATACGAGGACGTCCTAATGGGTAATTGGCACCAAGTCAATTCGTTATTAGGAAGCAAGATAATAATTAAAAATAACCACCTGATCAAAATTGTAACAATGACAATAATACTAATAAATAAAAATAATAATACGGCTAGTTGGTAGTACATCAAGTAATAGGTTCTACTGACAACTAAGCTACTTATTATATGAGACTACAGTCCTAGGCTCCACGTTGACTATCGGAAGGCACCTCGCTAGCCGGAATCAGAATCCTCTTAAATGAGCAGGTCGTGCGCAAGGTGTTATGTTGGGTTCGATTCCCAACAGGAAGCTTGTAGACGTCTGGTACTAGGGTGGCGGGTAGGATTAATTCTAGATCGCCCTACAGTCTTCTGACAAATCTACAGAAAATAACGAAAAATGACAATTCGAGACGCAGGCAGAATCTTTTATCACAAAAGAGCTGAAGAAAAGTAAAATACATACCCGAGTCTTCACGCTTCGCCTCGAGACCACTTTTTAGTGATGTACAGACGCCAGCAGGTCAAGCTACCCGAAACTGTCAAATTTTCCCAATCAACCTTGAACCATAATGATTTAGAGATAAAGTTGAAAATCTATTAAAGAAATTTGACAGATTGTAGTAACTTGATGTGCTGGCGTCCGTACAATACGTTTATTTTCGGGAACACTGCCCTTGGATCCAGTGGATGACCGCACAGAACTCGGTCGTTCAATCTTTATAGATTACCATTTGCAAATTATTTAATTGTGAAAGCAGGAAAAAATTAATATTTAGACTTCCGTCCTGTGTCCAAAAAATTCTTCCAATCTAAAATCTCGGAAAGAGAAAAGACATGTCACTTTTTGATTCGAAATTCAAAACCAATATGAAGAAAAAAAACTTTCTGGCTAAAAATAAGGTTGGATTTGTTATAAAAGCAGGTCGTTCGTGATAAAATTATAATGTAGCATTTGCGAATGCTGCAATATGAACACGAAGATATTAAATTCCTCACTGAAAAATATATTTTTATTGATGTAACATAGATAGGCACTTGTATTCAATATATTTCAAAACCACTATCCAAAGAATCCATCAAAGAATTTTTGGCGAACGGCACATCCATTTAATAATTAAATACTAGCTGCAAATAACAGCCATGAACATACCCTTATGTTCATGGCTGTTATTTGCAGCTAGAGCCTTGTGGCTACTTAGTCACAAGTAAGAAGCCCGAAAGTCTGACAACCAGTCTTACCAAGGGGTATCGTATTAACCAGTAACTGAGTTGTGGAGGTCAGATAGGCAGTCGCTCCATGTAAAATATTGTTATTCAGCTGCATCCAGTTAGACTGCAAGCCGACCCCAACTTAGGTGGGAAAAGGCTAGGCAGATGATGATTAAATAATAGCTGCACCCCGCGGGTTCATCCGCATAAGTCTCGTTCCCGTGAGCATATCGGGATAAACAGTATTCTGTCCTAATCCAGGCCATGTTCTATCATTTCATCCTTTGGTCATTGGGCGTTTTGTTCGGACGTTTGACCTATGGCGTACACAAATAAAATAGGTCAGACTTTGCATCTCTGAAACACAATGGTAAAGGTCGCATTCTTGTAGACACCGGGAGAGTCTCAGAAAAAAAAAAAAAAAACATTTAAAATTATGTAGAAATTAAAACTTGTAGAAGGATGCGTCAGGCAGATAAGCACACACAGTAGTGATGATTGCTAGAGCCGAGGCCTAGGACAGGCTTTATAGAAATCTCTGCATGGTTTTGAAGGCCAAAAACAGCTATTTAATATAGTAAAAGCTAGAAAAAAGAGTGTTATAGATATGTCGCATATTAAATGTATAAAAAAATGGAAACGGAAAGGTTTTGACGAATGGTAATGAAATAAAAGAGCGTTGGAAGAGATACTTTGAAAAATGAATGTATGAAGAGAATGCGTGGGATGTATGAAGAGAGTGCTTCGGTGGGTTGGAGGTTCTTATAGATATAATTGACGTTAACTATAGTCGTTGTTCAACTTTGGATACTCTGAAGTCTAACTGAACGTCAATCCTTCAGTTAGACTTCATAGTCAAGATAAAAAATAAAACTAACTCAACTAAATACATTTTTATTCTGCTTGATCAAAATCAATTGTGAGGTCCTCTAAAAAGACCGCCGCAGCATGGCATGGTACACTGCAACTAAAAATCACTTACCGAATAAAAGTAACAATCATTTATAATTAAATGTTAAATACAAATACAATGCAAAATACAATACAATGTTAAATATATCTTTTCTCCCGGCCATTTAAAAAAAACTACTTATATAGAATGAAAGGTGAGACCAAGCTCATTAATGTAAAACACATTTGGTTTTTGTACGCAGCCTTTCATGACCTTTGTTCAGCCGTTTTAGCGTGAAAGCATAACAAACAAACATACAACAAATCAAATCTTTTCTCTTTATAATATTACTTTCAAAGATAGAAACAGTCCGTAAAGAAAGGGACTTTTTGAAAAGAATTGTGAAATTAGAAATGAGAAATGAAAAATGAGATTTTAGTTTGAAAAACTTGTTAAAACTTTCACAATTCAATTGTTAAATAATTGATAGGTACTCATCAAACTTAATGTTTGATAAGTTCTTTTTAGTTAACAGTTTTTTTTTTAATCTTGTTTTTTTCTTGGTCCGGTGGGTTGCCAAGCCAATCATAGACTTTGTTTAATTTGCTTACAATAAATAAATTTGAAATGAATAGATACGGGTAGATAACTTTGACGCCTTCGATTTCAGCCAACTAAAAAGGTGATATTGCCTGAAACTGAAATAACAATATAAATGAACCTACTGTAGAGTGGGCCGTAATCCACCACGCGGGCCCAGTGCGTGTTTTTTGGTTCTTTGACATCGGTTTCCTCACGATGTTTTCCTTTATCGTCCTGAGTACAGTGGTGATGAAATTAAATACACAAAGTAAAATGCCTGCCTGGGTTCGAACTCACGACCTACAACTGGGCCACCACGGAGAGCTCGCAAGAGCTTTCACAGTACCTAATAAAAAACAAATAAGTAGATGTGCGATGACTGGTGATAATTTTGATAACAATGAAAATATCTAAGTAACATAGCATAATATCACACTTGTATATTGTCCGAAGGAATGGGCAGAGGTGTAGTAACGCCCGCATTTATATCTAAGCAGTTAGGCAAAAAAAATTGTTGTTTATAAAATCGTGAATACAGATTGAATTTCTATCAAAAAGAGCCTTTGGCAATCGTATAAAAAAAAATATAAAATAACTAGGTCATACACTCAGTTACGTCACAGAGGAGGTTCTAGTTGAACACCTTTCAATTTCAACCCAAGTTCTGATAGTATGTGCAGAATGGAGACCGATAGTCCGTTTGGCTCACACGGACCTACGAACAAGAGAGCATGCGTTCGTTGCACTGGGGTGTATTTATGTATTCTGAACATTATTTTTATCTTGTTTGTTACCCTATACTGTCCTACTTCTGGACAAAACCCTCCCCCAAATCCTTCCAGGAACTCTTTTCCCGCGCCACCTCGGACCAGCCGTCGCTGTACGCGTCCAGGTTATTTTAACAGAGGTTAGGAAAAATAAATACCATACAAAATTGTGTGGTATTGAATACACGCAGAAGAATAATTCGTGTGGTGTTTGATGTGGAAAGCAAGGACTTGGCGAGTCAAAAGTGAGCAAAGGTAACCCATCCCTAAAGGTAACTCGCTGGAAATCGGAATCAATTTATTTATTTAATATTTATTTATTGTATTTACTTTTCACACACAAAAAAGGTACAAAGGCGGACTTAATGACTTAGGAATTCTCTGCCAGTCAACCAAGGGTGGTGAAGAGATTAGATGGATTGGATAGCAGGGGGGACGGTTGGATGGCTATTTCTATATTCTACATCTATGCATATTATAAATTAAAGTCGTCTTTTGTGTGACCGCGTTGTTCTATGGTTTTTACCATAATTGAGAGAATTTAAACAAACGTATCTCGATGTTTTGTCAAGTCGTAAAAACTGTATGAAGCCGGGTTGGGACGTTAATTTACAGCGCGTCATACTGTCTTCACGCAAATCCTGCATCTCGCAAGCAAAGTTTACCGCGCAATTAGCATAGGTACATTTTCCCAATATCAATCGTTGGGCAATTGCCCGCCAGACACAACACCCGTCTGGTCGGAGGATCCTCCCTTTTCTATGGAGGATGAGTCGACTTTACGCCCTGTTCCTCATACCTCTAAAGTCTGAAAGTAGCAAGTCTGAGTTGGTACTCGCCGGGTACCGCGTTGTGTTAACACGAGTCCCACAGCGCCGTTTGATGTGCGAGCGTGAGCGCGACGAGTCTGGTGCGGTTTGGATGAGCGCCAACATTTATTTCATTTACCTAGTGCGAACTGGCACGGGAATGAACTGAGGGGTTTAGTGCCGGGTCTAATACATGTGGATGTTCTTTTGTTTCGCTACCTACATTGTTGTTGTCCTCTCTCTTATTGGAACGAACGGTATACCCTGTTCATTAGGTAAACCGTTTTTTGACAGATGTAACTAGTGATTGCAGCAACACACAATACATTGATTGATACACGTACGGTATTATAATGTCTGTAAGAAGCCATAAATAAAAAAAATCAATAAGGTAAGACAGTTTATATATTTATTTCATTACGCATTTTAAAGTTTACTTTTACGTAATCTGGAATACGAGTATGTACGTCAAACAAAGACAGCTGTCAAAAATAAATAAATGATTATTGAATAGAAAAACTCATCTAAAAACCAGCCAAGAGCAACTCGGGCTCGCATACGCAGGGTTTTATACACCCGTACAATATTATATGAATTAGACGTTTCTATGTTTGCCGTTATTAAAACCGAGCAAAAACCGCCGAAAAAAACAGGATTCTTGTATGGGGCCTTTAATTTTTTACTTTAATAGGGTCGCGTTGACACCCTCCGGGTACGGATCCCTAAAAATATTAGCTTGTCAGCAAGATGGTAGCGGGAATGATGACCCAGGATTTGACAGAATATTTAAATATCGCCGCTCGTGGCTTTTACAGATAAAAGATTAACTTAGTATAAGATTAGAAGAGATTAGGCGTCAGATTTGGCTAACAAGCCAAAGGACATAGATGTAAAATATTTAGGATGATTTCTAGGAATAATTATTGAACATACGTGATAAACCGTGGTTTATTAATTCCTCCCGGTGCCATGACAGCTCGTAATGAGTTTCACAGTACACGATTGGGCAGGTGATTTTATAGAACCCATTAATTATTCTTATTAAAATTTGAAGGGCTATATTTTCAATCATCTGTTAACTTTATTCGAGGAATAATTTTGATTTTTTGACATTTCTACCATACAAAATCTGACCGACGTCAAATTTATTCAAAAATAAAAATTACCTGTCGATTGAAAAATCAGCCCTAAGTCAATTTGTGAGTAATTCCTAGACAATAGAAAAGCAGATTGGCAAATGTATTTCATGCATATAGCTGTATGCTATTTAAGAATCAAACAAAACACAAGCCTTGAAAAGCTGGAAGATATCCATCCTTAACATCATTATCAAGAAAATGATCCTGTCTACAGGGATTCTTGGGCACTTGTCCCACTGTTAGCGATTACCGAGAAGTGAGTCGGGCTAGCAACTAAAAACGAGTTGCAGAGCTACGATCAGCGAGTCCACGACGGCGACGAGCGATTAAATTACTGGTACGCGTATGTACCGCGCGTGAGTCTCTCAGCGAGTGATCTGCCCGCCAAGCGAGCGTCGCTGAGCGAATACTCTCATAGATTGCTCTTGTTGCTGAGAGAAACGAGTACTCGCCGACGGTGTAAACAGTCAGCGATCAACTATTAATATCATCTGCCTAGCCTTTTCACAACTATGTTGGGGTCGGCTTTCAGTCTAACCGGATGCAGCTGAATACCAATATTTTACATGGAGCGACTGCCTATCTGACCTCCACAACTCAGTTACTGGGTAATACGATATCCCTTGGTAAGACTGGTTGTCAGACTTTCGGCTACTAACGACCCGTAACTACTGTCAAAGATCCACGAATGACGGCCGGGACCAACGGCTTAACGTGCTTTCCGAGGTACGGAGGGGTCTTGGTATGTGAAGATCACCACCACCACCCATCCGACCCATCCACGGACCAAGCGCGGCCAGCATAGCTTAACCTAATCGATCGACCCGTGCGGCTGTTATTACTTAGCTACAAGATCAACTATTAATATATGTATATGTTTTAACTTACATGGGATTTAAAAAAAAAATATGTTTCTTGAGTGAGAAAATCGTTGATAGCTAGTCGCTTCCTCATCAGCGATGGGACAGATCCCTTCTTAATACAATATATATTACCATGATATAAATATAACAATGAGAAAAAACAAAAGATTTTGCTAAAAGGTTTAGTAAAGAGATCTACTATTATAGTACTCATAACGTTTCAAGCACAAAGAGTCTGGGGACTAACTCGAGAAATAATCTTTTTCACCATACAATATTCTTGTGATTTTAATCTAGCATCTTCATAGAATCTAGGTATATGTAGTTCGTCGACCGAACAAAAATCGACTGAGCCAGCGCAAACTATTTGCGTTTGTTTCGGCGACCAGTCGCTGCAACAAGACGCAGAGCTGTCGTTTGCGTCACGAGAGACGTCATGCAGAAAGCGATCTTTTGCTTTGAGTACTCAAGACATACAGTCGTATTGTTCGACTTCAGTCATCTTGACAGGGAATATGTAGCCTCAAGTTTGAAATGAAGTGAAATCGCGCATCGGACTGTCGTCAGGTGTGCGCGAGCACCGTGCGTCGAGTCGCAGCGTGCGACTCCTCTAGCCCGTGGTTACGACTCTGCAACTCGACGTCAAGTTTGCGGAACTTTGAACAAAATGCCACCTGCTGGCGCTATCACTTCGTTTTCGCTGAGCGTTCTTTCTGTCTTTTTTTCGTTTTTCTCCGCTCCTAAGGGTCATAATGTGATATTAAATGACCTTTAGCCTTCCTCATGAATTGGGCTACCAAATGCAAATATAATTTTTCAAATCCGAGTTGTCGTTGCGTCTAGTCGCCGAGCTGTGGCAGTCGCATGTCGCATAGTGTGCGCTATTTCTTAATTAGATATTTTGCCTGACTTTCACCTAACTAACAAGAAAATCTATTCAGCAAGCTTCAAAAATATCTGACACCCTAATAAACGCAATCTATTGTTCTTTTTACCAGAAAATATTATGGAACATAACAATATAATTATTACAGAAACAATGAAAATATCGTCTTCATATTTCACGTTCAATGGTATCATTGACCTCACCTTATTTACACATTATTTCAAAGGAGGCTCCACAATATAAAGTAGATACCAATTAATTCTATAATACTCACTTACCCGTAGTTATTGAGTAATATGCCTTTCTTTATTTCTTATTCCGTTTTTTTTTCAACGAAAATTCTCCTTTGAGATCGAACATGGCGCTTTGCAGACGGTAAAACCAAAAGGTGTGAAGGTATATGAAGCAGATTTCAATATAAAACTGTGAAAGTTTAATAAACCTGAGAAAAAGCGACCATCAGAGCTAAGAAATTGTTTGTGGCGTAGACAGAACTATTTTTTTTACTATATGATTGTTTTCATATTCAAATTCATTTATTTACTTTACACATAACTTACACATTAAACTACACCATACGAGTAACATAATATGGCCGAGGGGGCCAAAAGTTTCTGGAGTGGCGGCCACGTACCAGAAGACGGAGCATTGGAAGGCCTCCAACAAGGTGGTGTGACCTACAAGGCAGCAGGAATCCGCTAGAGGCGGGAAGCACAGAACCGGTCGAAGTGGCGGTGCTTGGAGGAGTATTTCGGCTGAAATGATAAAAAATCAAGACATGTGGACACGTCTACCAACCCGCACTGGGCCAGCGTGGTGGATTACAGCCCACTCCCTCTCGACACGAGGCCTGTGTCCAGGCAGTGGGAACATTATTATATAAGCTGATTATGTAAAAATACAAAAACAGTTAAGGTCAAGGTTAAGGGTGTATACGTGGGGGGTGTGTGTAGTTGTGTATTTCATCAGAAAGTGAGAGAGTGGGATTTAACTTGTGCTACAAAGTAAACTTTCTGTTTCCTCATAAGTCCAGGCCAACAACCATTCTTTAAGTTTAGTTTTGGCCTCAGACTAGTTTTTCGGTAATGTGCGCGCCATCTTGTTTTAGAACGACAGTCAGTTTCACAGCTCAGTTTTTTGACAGCCTTGGTTCCGGTTTAAGTACACTCTAAAATAAATTGGTCACGGAAATAGATCTTGTGAAGGAAATAAAATAAAAAGTTGGGTCAAATAAGAAAAGTAGGCATCAGGAAGGCCTCTAACATTTTGAAAACACTTCGGCAAACTCGAGTTTGTGAAAAAGAATTCAGTTACTAAAGAAAGGAAACATACAGTCACAAATACCAGACGGGCACGGACGCGCGGACGGTGAGCGGTGTAAGCCAGCAATTTTTTAAAAGATTGTGGCTTTGCAATAGATGTAGTGGCATTAGATGCACAAGTGGAGGATTTATCCGTGGCTCTTAAACAAAACGGCTCTATATTTTTTTCCTATATTTCGACTTGTTGCAGTAGTTTTTAGTTGCATGCCTTTGAAACTATTGCATATATAAACTTTATGTGTGTATGAAGTGTGAATTACTTTAAAATTAATATTTTCTGATGTGCTTTTGTCAATGATTGTCTGAAACTCCATGATACTATGTAAATAACGGGTGTTCACAAAAGGGAACACCGTTTAGGAGTATTTGGCCTCGCCATAGTACCTATAAGACCCGTAAAAAGTGTTTTGTCTCTAGCAGACTATAAAGAGTAAAGGCTACTGACACGTCTTAGCGACTACAGACGTAATATAAATCCGTACCTTTTGAGGGCAAGTAGGAACTGGCATAATAATTTTTTGACTTCACGAGACCGCGCCTGGTAAATGTTGGCAAAAAAAAACTTAAGTGTAGCTCATCCATCTTCGCCGGGTAACTAAGCAATTACATTGAGAGGTCTCACAATTTTGTATTTGCTTTATTAAGATAACATGCATAAGAAAATATCTAGGTGTTCTTTATAAAGTTGTGTTATTAAATCTTTCGTGTGAGGAAGTTTTCAGGTATCCTCAATTTCAAGATGGTAATTACCTATATATAGTTCAGTAGTTTTGCATAAAAGAGTAACAAACATCCATCCATCCATCCTCATAAACTTTCGCGTTTATAATATTAGTAGGAAGTAGAATAGGATTAGTATGAAGTAGGATATATGAAAGCAAACAAATCAAAAGCAGTATGTGAGGATCATAGCTGGTGACATTCTGTAGTTTATGTATATAAATCTATCCACCGAAGCTGTATTTCCAAATGCAGCCACCCAGAACCCCGGTTACTGTCGAAGACCGGAAAACAACGTATGTTCGTCCCTAGTTCCCGTACATTTTCGAACCGGAATCGTGGCCCCCGGTTTGAAAACAGAGGGTAAACTTTCGGATAGTCCCGGCCTAGTTCCATTTTAGATCAAATACTCTTAAGGTTCGCTGCGTGTAGGACCCATGTCTCCGCGTAATTCAACCATGAGGCATTTTCCTTAATTAGATTTTATATGCAGAAACAATTCAATAGGTATGTCTTCGTGAACAAGTATTAGATGCTGTTTCAGCGGACACTACAATGGATTTTATTTTGAGAGGTCAACATTGTGTTATTTAAGTAGTTGAGCAGACAAATTTTTCGAACATATGAAGCAATGGATTAGCAATATCCTTCAAAATCAATCAGAGTGGCAGTTCTCGTAATTTTAAGAACGTTCACAGTCTGATCTCAGTCTCAGAGTGTCAAACAATACCTCTAATTTTCCTACATTTTGACAAGTTTTTGACATTTGTTTGTCGCCGAGATGAGACTGCGACTAGATTTTGAACGTTTTAAATTACGAGAATTAGCCTTCAGATTTTGATTCAAAGTGTGTTACGCGCGTGTGTGTGTTGTATGTTAGGGTGCGGGTGATTTTTACCCGACTAAAGGCAAAGCTAAAGAGTGTGTATGTGTGTTTGTATGTTCATCTATTCCCTCATAACTCCTAAAACTACTCGTTGTATTTTGAGAAACGAGTCGTGACTCCGACTACACGAATATCGATGTTATTTTGTTACGATGACTTGTTTTATTACCTTATTAGTTGGCATTTTTGTAGGTACCATGTTGCTTTTAGTTTGTAACTTTATTAACGGTTGGTCGACTCTTAACGTGGCGAGCGGGCTGGACTATTTTTTGGCCAAAGAATCAACATTGCCATCCAACGTGCCGATGCTGCCAGCTTTTTGGACACTTTTCCTGTTGATAGCGATACGGACGATTATTTAAAGTATGATGTGTTGCTTGATGACGACTCTTTGCGTGTGGCGGTGGCCTTCCCCCTGGGTTGCAAGATGTGTGAACCCCACAGATGCACTTGCGGTTCCATGGTGAAGCCGATAGCCATCACGCTTTGAGTTGTCGTCGTTGCTCGGGGAGGTTTCCGCGTCACCATGCGCTCAATGCTATTGTTCGGAGGGCTTTTGTGTCGGCTGATGTCCCCTGCCAGTTGGGGCCTCCGGGTCTGTGCAGGACTGACGGCAAAAGGCCGGATGGGCTAACCTTGGTGCCTTGGAGGGACGGCAAGTGCCTAATTTGGGACGCAACTTGCGTCAGCACTGTTGCTGCCAGCCACCTTGGCCGCACCGTCCACTCACCGTCAGCAGCAGCGGAAGACGCCGCTGAGAGGAAGAGGGTGAAGTACGCACCGTTGGTGGACCGTTACCATTTTGTGCCCATTGCCGTGGAGACCATGGGTGCTTGGAGCGCTAAGGCCAGGAACCTCATTAGTGAGATAGGGCACAAACTCCGTGACAAAATGGGTGACTCCCGCTCCGCCTCGTTCTTGGTGCAAAGGTTCGCCATTGCCATCCAACGTGGCAATGCAGCAAGCGTTTTGGGCACTTTTGCGCCGGGCGGCTATTTGACTAGGCTGACGTATTGTTCTTGTCCTTATGTTTTTTTATGTAATGTTAGTATTGTTTAAATTGATTTTAATTTAGTGTCTGTTGTCATAGCATTAATTAATTTAAATACATGTTTATTTTAAGTATAAATTCTTAAAGTCTTTAACCAGTACCAAGTGGTAACAGCCCGACTTACGAGTAGGTGGTAGGTTCGATCCATGACAGGCGCTTTACTTTGTGAAAACATCGTGAGGAAACCGGTATGTCCTAGAACCAAAAATTCAAAGACATGTGACATCTACCAACTCGCACTTTGCCCGCGTGGTGGATTACGGCTCAATTCCTCTCACAGAGAGAAGGCACAAGACTTCTCTTCTCTGCGAGAGGAATTGGGACACAGGTTCCAGCAGTGGGAACATTATAGGCTGATTATGAAAGTCTTTAACTAAAGTCTACTTTCATATTACCGAAACTTAATTTTTTTTTAGTTCTAGAATAAACCGTAACAATCATGAAACACTATTTATTGAAGTTAAAGAAACTCAACCAAACGGCATAAAAAAGCAAAAACTGAGAGGTCTGCATTTCAAGCGCGCTAAAAATGCTCTTTTATAGCCGTATATGCCTTTGATAGTTAGTAGCAAGTGGCCAGCCGTTTATTTGTTCTGTAACTTTTTCAGCACAGCTTATCCTTGAAGCAAGGTTTTTAAGCTGCTTGAAGTAATGCCATTATATTTTATTTGTGTAAACTAATTGTGATATAGGTTCTTGTGGCTAAGTAATAACAGCCACACGGGTCGATCGATCAGGTTAAGCTACGCTTGCCGCGGTTGGTCCATGGATGGGTGACCATCTTTACATACCAAGAACCCTCCGTGCCTCAGAAAGCACGTTAATCCGTTGGTCCCGGCTGTCATTTGTGGATCTTTGACAGTTGTTACGGGTCGTCAGAAGCCCGAAAATCTGACAACCAGTCTTACCAAGGGGTATCGTATTACCCAGTAACTGGGTTGTTGAGGTCAGATAGGCAGTCGCTCCATGTAGAATACTGGTATTCAGCTGCATCCGGTTAGACTGGAAGCCGACCCCGACATAGTTGGGAAAAGGCTAGGCAGAGGATGCAGATGATGAATTGTGATATAGATACCTACTCCCTGTTTCAGAATTGAAATTTTGAAGTTGAGAACTCGTCAAACTCTTTTTTAACTTACTTAAGGTGATTCCTTCACAAAACTCAAAATTGAATTTCGCGGGCTTTCGCCTTCATCATTTCAACCCGGAATCACCCACTGCTGGTATACCCAGCAGTACCACCCGGCCTCCTACCCAGTTTTGAAACAGTGTTCATACTGAGAAGAGTGAGCTCACATATTATTATAATAGCGTTTCCATGACAATTCACTGCGTCATTGTGTGTTTTGTCACCTCTGTGTGACAAAACGAAACAGAAACGCGACTATCTTTTGACGCGGGTAGGGCGTATCTAGCGATTTAAATCTTTGCCCCTGTCATAATTTCCATGACAGCTGTCACTGTGCGTCTCACCGGTGTTCTAAGAAACCGGAGCTTAAGGAAAACAAAATCAAGTGGAGTGAGCATGTTCAACTAGTATAGATAGACAGAGAGCCAATATTGCGTCTTGTCTGTACAAAAACAAAAGAAAGGAGGTCAGATGTCACTTGTCTCAATGATCTCCCCAGCAATAGACTAGGTCTATTATTGCTCAATCGTCTAATAGAATGATTTGGTGAGACAAGTAGGGATCGAATATAGGCCGTCTCCTATAGACAACGTGTAGGTATTCTTTTTTATACATTCTCTACATTAAAAGACAAAACAATTTTTATACTAAAAATCAAAAAAATTGCCGTCTTCCAAAAAAAATCACTACGCAATGATAAATTACTTGCATTTCGGAAGTTAGTGGATTTTTTTGTTCAAAAGTTTTATATTTTTCTCTTTTTAGCAATCGCACCTACCTCACATGAATTCGTATATCACTTACTTACTTACTATGTAAACAACAGTGACAGAAAGATTTATAAAATCATCAATATACTGTGTATTTCAATACACAAAGTGAATTAAATGCGTATTATTGAAGCTAACTCAAAAACTACCAAAGCATACTTAATAAAATTCTTAAGGGACCACCGCGCGAAGGAGGGGAAGCCCCTACCAAATATTTTTTTTTTTTTTTAATTCGGTACAATTGATAAAAATATCGATAAACATACATAAAAAAATACATAAGTACTGAACAACATAGAACTTGCACCTTTTTAGAAGTCGGTCAAAAATACTAGAAATATCGGATTCTGGTTCTCCAAAAGTCATTTTTGCGTGGCACTTCTACTCAATTCTAACTAAAATAATTGCACTTCATAACTGGCACACAGACATCAAATCAACACCTACAATCTACCTAGCCATAGCCCAACTATGTTGGGGTCGGCTTCCAGTCTAACTGACTGCCTCTCCCTCCACAACCCAATTACTGGGTAACACGATACCCCTTGGTAAGACTGGTTGTCAGACTTTCGGGCTTCTGACGACCCGTAACCACTGTCAAAGATCCACGCATGACAGCCGGGACCAACAGCTGTACTTTCCGAGGCACGGAGGGATCTTGGTATGTGAAGATGGTCACCCATCCACGGACCAACCGCGGCAAGCGTAACTTGACCTGATCGATCGACCCGTATGGCTGTTATTACTTAGCCACAAGCCCCTCTCCCTCAACCAAAATCACACAAACACATGAGCCGAAAAAGCGCAGTGACTTCTAATTTTGTATAATTATAAAGAGACAAAAAAAACGTTAACGCATTTTAAACAACAAAAAAAAAGCGAGGACTGCCTTTAAATACTACGCACAATTCGTGGTTACCAAACGAAGTGTTTGCGACAGTTCAACTCCATTAAAACAAATTACAAAAAAAAACTCCCTTAAAAGAGCGTTTAATTTTTCCAACGGGCAGTCCAGACATTTAAACCTCCAGAATCATCCTCAATTACCTACCAGTGATTATATACATCCGGTTCTATAAATGTGATACCGCGATCTTTTCCTGTAGCGATTCCGATTCCGTTACTCTATGTAATTGATGTGTATGTATGTGTAAATGCGAAACTCATTGAATATACGGACATTTTTGGTGGCCGTATATTCAAATCACAATTGTTTTTTTTTCTCAATTGTATCAAATGGCTCTAACACGACAAATTGACATATTGTGTAAATTTTATCATAAACTAGCTGAGCCGATAGACGTTGCCCTGTCCGAATTGGAATTCCCATAGAAAAGAGCACTTTTAGTTTTTCCCGAAATTGGAAAATTTTCCGGCAAACTTTTAGCCTCTAATGTTCCCACTGCTGGGACACAAGCCTCCTCTCGGTTAGAGAGATTGGGACATAATCCACTACGCGGGCCCAGTGCGGATTGGTGGATGTCACATATCTTAAAGAAAGAAAAGTATTCGATAGTCGGTTCGGTCGGTCGGTGACCGAACCACATACATCATGATGATGATGTATGTGGTTCGGTCGGTCGGTGGTTCAGTTCGGTAGTCTTCGATTCTTTTTCGTTCTAGCTGATGATGTTTTTCTTTACCGTTTTAAGAGAAGTGGTGATAAAATCACAAAGTAAATCGCCTGCTTGGTTCGAACTCACGACCTACAATTAGTAAGCCCGGACTGATGCCACTGGGCCACCACAGCTGTCTGTTAAATTCTCAGTGCTTGGTTGAACACCAAGAGTTGAAAATCCAGTTACGCGACAGAAAATCGTCGCATAAAAAAATCGCTCGTCCTGGAATAACTAGAGCTATCCGCACTCGTGAAAGCCAAACCGGCGAGCTAATTACGTAACACACTGTCACTAGCAATGGCTTTTATTTTGATAGTGCAACAACTTTCATTGCGTTATACATATTTAGGTAGTTGAGCAGACAATTCGCTTCGAACATATGCAGCTATGGATTAGCAATATCCTTCGAAATCATTCAGATTGTAAATGATAGTGTGTTATGTATTTTAGCATCTATACCAACGCAGTATTATTATCTTAATCTATGCCTGCGGCTTCGAGAAAATTTCCCGCGGCGACCGTTTGACGTCTAAATAGCTTCGTAAGCAATAATACAACGTAATAGAAGGTGTGACTGCTATGGCAATGGTGGCCCGGGAAATGGTGACGGTGCGAATGAAAACACTGGGGGACTTTAAGAAACTATTCTCGGCTTTTTGATGTTATTTTCTGCTTTGTAGAGTAAGTTGTATTTACTTGGTCGTTACCTAGTTTTTTACCTGGAAAAGATCTACTGAACACTACATTTACAAAGGCAGTGACTATAAGATTTATTTATTTATTTGGTAGAAACATGCACAACACTGCTACAATACGAATATACGATGGTTATTATTTCGATTGGCGTAGATAGCAGATGAAGTAGCTTCTATGTATGTGCGCTACGCATACGGTTCGTCTAGTCTAGGCTCACTTGCAGCACAAATCACTAAACAAGTGTAACGCTAAACAGATTTTAAAAAAATCGTTCTTTTTCTGTCAATCCTTTGAAGTTGACAGAGACAGAACTATGTTTTTACAAAATATAGGGATAAGATGTTAACTTAAACATAGGAATTAAAGTAAGAAACCAGTCTGGAAGACTAGATTTGGTAAATATTAATTGGATATTTTTTTATAGTTAATAATGTACTTGATCCCTAGACACTTTTGATGTGTGTATTATTTATAAAACATTATTTATTAATTAAATTTGTTATAGGTACTGATTATGGGAGAAAATTATCACATTACAAATCTACGCACGTACCCACGCACACAGTCGTATAGGTATGTAGCATAAGGGTCTAGCGAAGTAGGTACTTCGTAGCGAAGTGCGACTGTAATTTACGTTGTTTTAATTATTTTTGGGATACAAAATTCAATTCAGTAAACAATTTTGAACAAACTTATTTATTTAAAATCTTTTTGAACACAAAAAAGGTACAAAGGCGGACTTAATGGCTTAGGCATTCTCTACCAATCAACCAAGGGTGGTGATGGCAGCTGCTTTGGTTGAGCCGAACAATGAAAAAAAAACGATTAAAACTATAGAATTATAAAACAAATTACTTTCAAAATGTGCATTAATTCAGTTACAAATTGTATAAGTCTATTGCTAAGAGTCGTATGCAAATAATGTACAGATAGGTACGTCTTGACACAAGTAGATGGGAAGGAGATGCTGTAAATAGTTTTCCGAGAACCTGCTGAGAATGTTACGAAATATACAGATGTTTTATCTGGCTCATGCAGAGCAATTGTATCAATCTTGAGCCCTCGTTTCATTCTTTGTCTATGAAACTGTGAATTGGAAACATTCTTGTTTAACATGTCTTGTAGCGACAAGTAATTAACTTTAGGACGCAGCACGGTTGCAAGAAGGAGCAGGCACGGCGGGGACGCTATCAGGCCCCCAAGCGAAACGGCCCTCGGATGAGGCGAGGCCCAGCAGATTCAGGAGGGTCTTCTGTGGCGGCCCTCGGATAAAGCACAGTCCAATAGGTACAGGAGGGTCTTCAGAGTGCTCCGGCGAGGCGCGCCAGCGGTCCGACTGGTACTGGAGGACGGAGGGCGGAGGACGGAGGCGCAGGGAGGGTCCGTCAGGTTTCAGAGCCTTTAGGAGAGGCACGCTGGGTGTTCCCGGGATAGGTGGCCCTATATCAGATATCAGGCCTATCTGATCTGTTCGCTTTTTTTTTTAGTACGAACGCTTTTAACGTACTCGTCTTTCGACATCATTTTCAGATGTATAATTCAACATGAATGATGTAACCAATATTTTGTAACAATTTTATGATTTAAAAGAGTGTCCGGAGTTTCTTGCCCGTTCTTCTCCATAGGTACCTATTACGATTCGGAATGGGCAACTAGCTTCATCTTTCTGACTGATCGACCCCTTGACAATTCAAAAGTGCCTGTAATTGGTTTATTTAAAATAAATGCTTTGAGTTTGAGTTTAGAGGTATCGGTGCTTTCATTGTATGTAGAACTCCTTGTAAGTGAGTTCAACCAGGAAAATGCTATCACTGAAATAAAATAAAGAAAAATAGTTAATTCTGCACAAACTACGAAAAACTAAAAAAAATGGCGTCAAATATACACATAAAAAGTAGCCAAAAGCCTCGTATTCAACCAATTGAAGTTTGCAAATTTTGTCCATTGCTTGATGTCAAGGACCAAAGACAATATACATTGCGTAAATGTTACGACACTGTCAAATGACAACAAACAAACAATCAGAACAAAAACAAGATGCCGATTGCAGAGTGAAAAAAAAAAAAAAACTATTTTTGATATTCAAATTGTTCCTATAGTTCGAAAACATATTTCATTTTTCTTTCAATGTACGGACGCCAGCACATCAAGTTACTACAATCTGTCAAATTTCTTTAATTGATTTTCAACTTTATTGCTAAGTATTAAGGTTCAAGGTTGATTGGGAAAATTTGACAGTTTCGGGTAGCTAGACCTGCTGGCGTCTCTACGCGTAGGTACCTTACTAGTAATACAGCTCCTTTGTAAGCTACCATTTACAATTAAGTCGGTTTTCAAACCTGAGGCAAGCAAAGACATTAAATTATTTACTTGTACCTATCTAAAATCTCTTTGGCGGCAAGCAACACATAATATACTAGCTTCTGCCCGCGACTTCGTCTGCGTAAATTTCGGCCCCCAGCCCATCGCGTCACATCCCATACTACTACTTCCGTTTTCGCTTAGTGTTATTTCTGACTTTTTTTTCATTTTGCTCGGCTTCTATGTGTCGTAGCGTGATGTTAGATAGCCCCAACCTTCCTCAAGAATGGGACTATCAAATGCAATAAGTTTTTTTTTTTAATCTGACTGGTTGTTACGGAGATTACCCCCTACATACATACAAACAACCAAAAAAAATTTTACCTCTTTTCATTTATAATATTAGTATAGATATAGAATATTGCACTATCATGAAATTTCATAGGATAACTAAGACGTGGTTTATAACATTTTAATAATGTTTTTCCTGAAAGTGTTTTTCTAAGTGCTGGGTCATAATGACGGAGTGTTGTTGAAACTTTTATCAAGATTTAATCAAATTAAAAAAGAATTCTGTTCCAGAGAAAACATTTCATTGTGATATTCAACTCAATTAATTTATTTTTCAGATCATAAAATCCAAGGCTAGGTAATAACCGCCGCACGGGTCGATCGATCAGGTTAAGCTACGCTTGCCGCGGTTGGTCCGTGGATGGGTGACCATCTTCACATATCAAGACCCCTTCGTGCCTCGGAAAGCACGTTAAGCCGTTGGTCCCGGCTGTCATTCGTGGATCATTGACAGTCGTTACGGGTCGTCAGTAGCCCGAAAGTCAGACAACCAGTCTTACCAAGGGGTATCGTATTACCGAGTAACTTGGTTGTGGAGGTCAGATAGGCAGTCGCTTCAAGTAAAATATTGGTATTCAGCTGCATCCGGTTAGACTGGAAGCCGACCCCAACATAGTCGGGAAAAGGCTAGGCAGATGATGATCATAAAATCCAATTTGTTTGTAGATACATACAAAACTTAAACATTATTGTTCGTACATCCATAATAATTGTTAGTTACAAAGGTCTTAAAACTGTGTTAGTAGAGAGAGAGAGAGGTTGTCAATACGGATGTTTTTTTTTAATTTCTTTTAATATGTATAATAGGGCATAACTAACTCCGTCATATATAGACGGATTTGCAAATTTTTTTTTTAATGGATAAAGTATGCCTCAGGGGTGGTCCCATCGGGGCGTAACTCCGCTGCCGCGAGAAATCACGGTACAGCGGACAGAGCTCCGGCGGGACCTCATGGCGACATGGAGAGTGCGATTGTCGCAACCCAGTGCTGGGCACGCCACAGTTGCGGCGATAAGTCCCCTCTTTGAGGAGTGGCTGGAGAGGCGCCACGGCGCCCTCAACTTCCGTCTGACGCAGGTCCTCGCTGGACACGGTTATTTCGGGAGGTTCCTGTTCACGATAAGGCGGGAGGAAACGCCAGGGTGTCACCACTGTGTGGATCGCCCGGAGGACACGATGGAGCATACGGTAGAGGTCTGCCCGGCTTGGGCGGAGCACCGCCGCGTCCTCGTGGCGGCGATCGGCGGCGGCGATCTCTCGCGTCCGGCCTTGATTCAGGCCATGGTACGGAGCGAGAGTGCATGGGAAGCCGTCACCTCCTTCTACGAAGCAGTAATGCTCGCAAAGGAGGAGGCGGAGCGCGTGAGGGAGAGGCAATCTCTGCGCACTCACGCCCCTACTCGCCGCGGGAGACGCCCTGGACGTCGGAGGTCAACAGCCGACTCCCGGCCACCGCAGGCGCGGGCTTGCAGGCGGCGAGCAATGGGTAGCTCGTCGCCCGGTAAGGACCAGGCTCGGGCCGACAGCGCGTTGTGTTCCACGCGCGTGTTAGATTATCCAGTATATACTAAAAGTGTAATTATGTACCTATACATTACCCAAATAACAAGCTATGAATATCAGAATAGTTACTAGTTAGTTATTTACTGTGTATGAAGGTTATTATTGAATATGGTTTGTAGGGAAAGGGTTTTATGAAGTATAGCACGCCAAAGTTTTTTTAAAAAAACGTTAATAAGTCACGTTAAATCAGAAAACTAGTCGTACGTTCGCAAAACTAGCTCATCGTGGAGAAGAAGGACAAGAAACTCCATGGAAAGAGTATTTAAGTATTCTATCAATACATTTCTTACGTTGTCATAAATTATCGTTATCTTTAAAAACAATTAATTCTATCTCTTGGGCAACGGTCCAAGAGAATTCAAAATAATAGCAACATAATAACGATAGCTAGAAATATTGGCCATAATATGACTTACACAACAACATAGTCTTAATAAGCAATAATTAAAGTATAATATCAAATTACTTCTCCCACATAACAACGGCACTAGAACTAACCAACTGAACATCTACCAAGCAACCGACTTGATAACGTCATTACTATCCTTTTTATATACTACTAACGTCTTTTACGTCAAACATAATCAGCTTTCGTACTCAGAAGCGGACGGACGTGTGCGCACCGTGCTGTGATTTTTAATTTTGTGTGTGACTTTATGTGCTCTCATTGGCTGTTGCTCTATTTTGCAATTCCTTGTCGCTCTTGAAGTGTTTATACGAGTGGTCTACGCCCAGTGGGCGGAGCTCGAGTGGGATAGAAGATCTCAGACAGCTCCTACTTCGTGAGTCTAACTCAAAATCTTCATCGAAAAACATACAAAAAGTTCTGCAGTTGGTGAGGTGCGAACCCGCGACTTCTCGACGCACGGAGCTTTGGACTGGCGCCTGTGCGCCCCGGACCAACTCATCAGTTACGGATTAAAGCAAATTGGGTGTACTCTATCAGCTGCCCAGCCGACTGACCTCTATTGTTATTATTGTTTTTGTTTTTATGCCTTCATTGTTGCTGTCTCACGGATTGCAAAACGTTTAGTAAACCATGCCTCGCATGATTCGATCACCCCCACAGGGCTCCCCAAATGCCCGCGTTCTACAGGAAGCGCGTTCTGAGCCTGACCTTTCTTCTCCTTCCTCCATTGCGGCCCCGGAAAGTAACATCTGTGATCCGGCAAATATTACCATAAGACAGAGTAACAAAAGATTTCGTACCGACGATAGCTGCATGGTTTCGCAATTGGACGGATTCGAGGAATTGAAGAGTATGCTGCAGTCTTGGAAGGCCGACCAGGATAAAGTACTTGGTAAGTTAGTCGCAGATGTTTCGGAATTACGACAACAGAATCTTTCCATCCAAAAATCGAATGCCGAGATTGAAAAATCAATTAAATTTTTCAATGCCGAGTTTGAGGATATGAAGTCTCGCTTGAGCACCATGGAGTCGGAACATAAGGATTGTATGAAGCGCTTTCATGAATTGGACAACAATAATTGCGAACACAAGGTAGCTATCCTTGAAGCCAAAATTGATGCCATGGAACAGCAGGCGCGTCAGTTAAACATTGAGATTTGCAATGTACCCGAAAAACGCAATGAAAACCTAGTTACTATTATGGAGTCTATAGGTAAAGCCATTAAGTCACCTGTGCCACAAAATGAAATTATTTCCATCCATCGTGTTCCACATGCGCAGCAACAGGATAACACACCGAAGAACATTATTGTTAAATTCGGATCGCGGAATATTCGGGACAACTTGCTAAGCGCCTACCGGAATGCGAAGAGTCTCAAGTCGGACCAAATAGGAATTGCAGGCGCTAATACTATTCCCATCTACGTTAATGAACATTTGACTCTTAAAAATAAGGCTTTGTTTCGGGAGGCCAAAGTACTTGCCAAGAAGAAAGGTTTCAAGTATGTATGGGTCAGAAACTCGACGATACTTGTGCGTGAGCGGGATGGAGATAAGTCGTTTGCGATTCGATCCACAGAAGATCTTAAAAGGATCATCGCTAGCAATAAGTCCGGTACCGCGGCTGGTGAGATGGCCGAGAACACAATGTAACGACTTGAAATGCACTGTTATTTTATTTTTTAGAACTGAGTCATATTTTTGCTCTTTGCTTCTGTGTGTGGAACGTGTTTTGGTCTATGTAATCTATGTTTTCTCAGAGATATGTGGCTGTTGTTGTCCTTTTCCAACTTGTTATATTTGCTTGTTTTCTTGCTGTGTGCTGTTTATTATATTTTTAATGTCGCTTTTCCTCCAATTTCGTGATTGCGTGTCATTGCAAATTTATATTTTGTTGCCTAAGTGTATTCATAAACTTTTATATTAAAGTTTTAATGCACTGTACTTCAGACTTAGAGTTGCCTTTTCAATAACACTATTTATTTTAATTCAATACCACTATTACCGTAAAATTATAAGCATCGATGGCTATTAATAACATTGCAATTTATTACCAGAACTGTAGAGGGGTCCGCACAAAGTTGCACACATTATACATGAATATATTGGCATGTTCATATGACGTCATCATACTGACGGAAACGTGGCTGATTCCCAGCATCCAGGATAGCGAATTTATTGACGATCGCTACGTGGTCTTCAGACGCGATCGTGATCGTTCTGCAACGAATAAAGGTGACGGAGGGGGAGTTTTAATAGCTGTTCTTAGGGATTTACGCCCTAGCAAGTTACCGTTACAATTCGTCTCTACAGAAGTTGAGCAAATTATCGTCCAGCTACCTGCTTCCCAACATAATAAACGCCAGATCATCAGTGCCTCGTACATACCACCTCGTACGAGTGAAGACTCATACACACATTACCTAGACATGCTACAAAGTTTGGTTAACGATCCTGCCACCGACTCTTACTTTATTACTGGTGATTTTAACCTACCTGACGTCGACTGGATTAACCAAGGGAATCACGCAATCACACAAGCTACGAACTCAATCGGACGAATGTTATTGAATTTCATTAATATAATTGATGGATCTCAGTTTAATATTACGAAGAATAAATTAGGCCGAATACTAGATCTGTTTATCTCAAATGTCAGCTGTCAATCTATACCATGTAATGCTTTACTTGACCCCGATAGTCATCATCCGGTATTTTCTGTCTTGACTTGTCTGAATTCTCAGTATACTCCATTAAAATACCACGCGGTCCGTAGACATAACTTCTATAAAGCTAATTACGAGAGCATAAATTGTGAACTGGGTAACATCAAATGGGATTTGGTGCTTTCTCATCTTGATTCTGATCAAGCTGTCAACATTTTCTACGAGACTTTGTATTGTATTATTAAGTCAAATGTACCGTTGACAAGAACGAGAAAGTCTGGTTTCCCTACCTGGTTTACACCCTCTCTTATACGAGTCTTCAAAGCAAAGGAGCGTGCTTGGATAAAGTGGAAGAAGTACAACAATCAGTCGGACTATCTGAGATTCTCTAACTATCGTAAACTTTTCCACAGAGACTCATTGCAATGCTTTAGGAATTACATAAAATCGGTTGAAGATAGCATTCCTAAGAATATAAAGCATTTCTGGTCTTATGTCTCTTCTAAAAAAGGAAAAGCTAATTACCCGGCCATTATGAATCTCGGTAATGTTTCTAAAGATGATCCCATAGACATTAGTAATTTATTTTCTTCCTTCTTTTCTTCCGTCTATGAACCTTCTACTTTGGATCCTATCAAGTGGCAACCATCTAATAACTATTCAAATAATTCCCCTTGCATATCCGACATCTATCTATCCACAGAAGTTGTACGCACGACACTCAAGTCTTTAGATTCCTCTAAGGGGGCGGGACCTGACGGTTTACCACCCAGCTTCTTTATAAGGACTTGTGAAAGCTTGTGTGCCCCTTTACATATACTTTTTAATAAATGTTTGCATGAGGGCTTTTTCCCCGCAATTTGGAAGCGTGCATTCATAACTCCTGTTTATAAGTCTGGCGACAAGAACAATGTCGAGAATTACCGCCCCATCTCAATCCTTTCTACATTGTCTAAGGTTTTTGAGAGTCTTGTACACGGTGCCATATATCCCCACATTCATCAGCTTATTTTACCCGAACAACATGGTTTTGTCAAACGTCGCTCGACCACGACTAATTTACTAGCATTTACAAACTATTTATTTGAAAACATGGACCATAGAACTCAAGTGGATGCTGTGTATACCGACTTTCAGAAGGCTTTTGATAAGGTGGATCATGTATTGCTTCTGGAAAAAATTGCTTATAACGGGATACGTGGTAATTTGCTTAGATGGTTTGTCTCATATATTCATAATCGGACGCAAAAAGTTGTGATTAATGGTTACGAGTCAGACCCGGTTGTGGTCAAGTCTGGTGTCCCACAGGGATCCATTCTGGGCCCTCTCCTTTTTGTCATATTTATTAATGATATTAGTAATTGTTTTTTAAACTCTAACTTCTTAATGTACGCAGATGATATTAAAATCTATAGAACCTGTAAAAATATTCAAGATTGCAAACTCCTACAAGACGACCTCGACAGGCTTCATGCATATTGTGCAAGAAACAAACTTTTTTTAAGTCTTCCCAAATGTCATACCATCTCATTCACCAAAAATAGGAATAAAATTACATTCAATTATTGTATTAATAACACACGGTTAGATAATGTCATATCGGTTCGTGACTTGGGTGTCATACTAGATTCACGTTTACACTTCGACACACACGTCGATAATGTAGTAAACAAAGCATTTCGGATGTACGGTTTCGTTATGAGATCATCGGGTGACTTTGTGCGGCCCTCTACGTTCTTATTGTTACACAAAACATTGATACGGTCCCAATTGGAGTACGCTGTCCAGATTTGGAACCCTTTCTATGATAAATACAGCTTTCAAATAGAAATGGTACAGAAAAAGTTCCTGCGTTCCTTGAACTATAAATGCCGTCACTCGAAGATTGGTTATGTTCAGTTACTTGATCGTTACGGCATTCTGAGTTTGAAGTCCAGGCGATTTCTTCTGGGCGTAATGACACTGCATGGCTTATGTAACAATAGTTTTGACAGTCCTCACTTAGTGAATAAACTACGCTACATAGTGCCTAGAACTGTTATCCAACGGGGTGCGCGTGTGCCTCGACTGTTCCATACAGATATGTGCAAAACCAACGCCGGGAAACGTGCACCCCTTCGTCGCCTTGTAGAGACATACAACAATTATTTCATGGAATTGGACATATTCACACTTTCAAGCCAACTGTTTAAGAAAAGGGCTATAGATATACTGTCTAAAATGGAGTATTGTTAAAGGAAGCTATTTAAATTTAATTATGTTTTGACCACACAGGCACACACATATTTGTTTTTGTATACGTTTTGTCTTTTGCTTCTTATTATTATTTTTTTATTAATATGTGGACAATGTTGTGGGTTACATGTTTATAATCTTAAGATAAGTATTTATTGTATAACTTGCATGTAACTGTTTTTTGTCCCTAATGAATAAATAAAAATAAATAAAAATAAAAAACATCTACCGCCATTTTGAACCAATCACAGATCATCATATATTTTGGCTTAGTATCTTTTAAAACAGGTAGTAATAAACAAATCTTATGTAGTGAAACCGTTTTAAAATATTATAAGGTAATAAATCATTTTTTTTTATAATTTGTATGGTGTACAATAAAGAGTATTCTATTCTATTCTTTTCTAATCAATTTAATAGGAGAATAGAATAATAATAATGATGAGTTGATATTCTATTAATTCGTAATTCTTAGACATCATCAAAAAGTATATCAAAATCAACTGACAGTATTGTGCCAATCATTTGAAACAACCTATTATATTAAAATAGCAATATAAAATCTAAGATATACTACAAGTATAATCAAATATTACTTAATTATTTATAGTAACAACATTTAAGTGTTTTTTAAAAGTTAAGACTGTTGTTTTTGTAAACACAATATCTAGTCAAATTAGGTACATACTTCTGCGTTGGTCCCAAGCTTCTTAAATGTGACAGATGCCATTATCGAAACAAACAATATTCTAATATTATAATTATATCAAAATGAAATATCTAACACGCGCCTCAAAGAGATGTCAGCACGAACTGCCGGGGCCGCGGGTTGTTCGAAAGAGATACCGTGGCCCCTGGCACAGGCAACTGAAGAAACACGAGTGGGTTTTAGTCAGTAAAAGTCTGACACGCCCTCCCGCTCCGCCCAGAGCGGGAGAAGTCATATGATGACTTCCCACCCAAAAAAAAAAGGGGTGGTCCCATATAAATTTGATTAACTTTGCTTGGGTAGTTTTTGAGTTAGTTTCAATAATACGATTTTTTTCCACTTAATTTATATTGATGATGTTTTAATAACTTCCTGTCACTGATATTTACATAGCATGTAGTGTTAAATGAAATAATAACTTTAATTTCAGAAGTCGGTGTCCAAAAGTGCGGGAACCAACGGCACCGACTTCCAAAATTAAAGGTATTTTTCACTTTGTAGTGTTTTTCTTTGTAAGTTTTTTCTTAAAATATATACATATAAGTAACAACAATATAAAAATCAAGAAAGGGCAGCATGTTCCCCGTGCCATTATTTTTTATCCAATTATAAAACTATATCACATCAATTTAGCGAGGTGCTGACGGTCAAATCTAAATAACGCGCCAACGGAATTTAATTACTACACATTTATCCAGATTCCACCATTTTTCTTTACTCATAGAAAAAACGGCTGCCTATATTAAAACGGCCGCTGAAACAATTTATTTGATCGTGAGCGGTGTCTGTCTTTTCCTTCTTACTGTTTTCCTGAATTATTGCAAGGATCATTTATTTCTTAAGAAAGCTTTTTGACCCGGAAAAAGATGGAGGAAATCATGAAAATCCAAGTCGTATTTTTTTTACACTTACCTACTATGATTTATAAACCAGTGTATATGCAAAATGTTTTAGGTATCGGGGCGTTTGTTAGAGTGACTTTTTAAAGTAGGTGTTAAAAGCACCGACAATAGAGCCAGTAAAAACAATTCGGAGCGCTTTCAAAATGCATAACATGCAGCAGCAGAGCAGTGGAGATGAAATAAATTACACAAAGTAAAGCGCCTGTCAGGGTTCAAACGTAGGACCTACAGCTCGTAAGTCACGGTCGTCATCACTGAGCCACCACTACTCTTTTAAATAGTTACACAGACATCGTAAGTTCCATTCATTATTTATTTTATTTAATACTAGCTGCGCCCCGCGGTTTCACCCGCATAAGTTTCGATCCCGAGGGAATATTGGGATAAAAAGTATCTTATATGTTAATTCTGGTTATAAACCATCTGTGTGCCAAATTTCATCCAAATCCGTTCAGTAGTATTTGCGTGAAAGAGTAACAAACATCCATCCATCCATCCATACAAACTTTGACGTTTATTTATTTATTTATTTTACCATTTATGTACACATATATATAAACAGACAAGAAAAACAGAACAGAAAAAAATAGGTACAGAGGTGATGCTTATTTCACAAGAAATCTCTTCCAGCATACCCGAGACAGGACAAATACAGAGATGTAGACACCGTGTGAAATTGTAAAGGAGACAACAATCAAAACATTTCACTTAAAAACTAAACAAAAATTACGAGAATATACTAACATACTCGTACATACAAATAAACATACATACATACATACTTCACAATATTAGTAGGATTTTTTGGAAAACTTACAGCGAGGCATGTACAGTAGTGCATATGTTAATAACAAGAATATGGCCAATTACAATTTTAAAGAGTTATGAGGAACAGGGGGTAAAATTCACTCATAACATGCTGGCTTGCTTCCCTTGGGTGTCATTAAAGGCGCTAAAGGGTTATTTATTATTCAACAAGACAATAGGAAACAAAAGCGTCTTCCTTCTATGTTCTAGTAGAAGGTTATTAGGGCCTTGTTTGACCTCCACAACCTCTGGTAGAGTAGTGAAGGAGCAGCCGGTCTAAACAGGGGGCCTACTTTCTAAATTCGTCAACGCAGATACGGGTCCGTTCGAAAGTAATTTGATACTCCGGAGTGAACCCTACTCCCGATTAATTAACTTTTCATTTTTTAGGACTTGCAAAAAAACACAGTAAAACTTAAACATTCAGGATAAAGGATGATTTCCACCAAACGGCTCGCATCGCCTTGGATCGGACCGGATTTTATAATATTTAAACGATATTAAATCGTGTACTTTAAAGTATATATTACCAAGCCGCGCACAGAAGCTTGACCGCAAGCATCTTTCGCGACACGCGATCGTTGCCGAAAGTATGCTGCGACGCGCGATCAGCTCCGTTCGCCTGTCGTAGTATCCGATCGAATCAATTCGGCATTAGAACACGTCAACACGGTAGGAATGAAACTATTTGACTAGGCGCAGAAACGGATACGTTCGCAAGCGACAGGGTACGGAGCCGATCGTATGCGTCGACATCTTGCCGGACGCGATCGGCGGTCACCGTTTCCGTTCCTATCCTTTCCGATCCGATGCGATACGAGCCGTTTGGTAGAAATCATCCTTTACTGTCAAATCGTGTGGTAATTCATTCTTAGTTTGGGCCCCAAACTAATCTCATGTTATGGGACCCTTTATCATTTCCGCCTCTCCCAACAATAGTAAAGACTCAACAAAAATCAGCGCAAAATTAATGACATTACCCGTACCCTAATGGGGGATAAGTTCGGGTAAAATGGAGTACCATATAGCATTTCAGTCACACCCCCGGCTGGTCACGGGCGCGCGTGACAACGCATACAGAAACGGAGGGAAGTCTTTTATTTATTACGAAAAACTTTCACTGAATGTAAGTAGTTTATATGTATAATATTTTTTATGAAGGTTTTTGATTGATTCGGACTTAACACCTTGAGCTTGTGTACTTATAGAAAGAAAGAATGAAAAATAGGTTTATTTGTCACAGAACGCACGTGTTTCTGTGAAAAAAGATAATTAATTCTAATAATAAGGAAAAATAAAAACAAAATATATCTTTATCCGGGCATATTTGGCGTAGCCGTGAGGCACACTTTCCGGCTAATTTTACATCGGACTTTACACTTTTTATTTGATCTTTATTTTTTGTTTCTACCTGAAGGCATATTCCCGTAATTAAAAACGTTCAAAATCTAGTCGCAGTCTCATCTCGGCGACAAACAAATGTCAAAAACTTGTCAAAATGTAGGGAAATTATAGGTATTTTTTGACAGACTGAGACTGAGATTGTAAACGTTCTTAAAATTACGAGAATCGCCCCTCTGGTGTATTGTGTCTTTTAGTCTGTGCTGAATAAATGTATTTTCTCTCTTTCTTTCTTCTATAATCACGAGCACAAAACAGAAATAGTCGAAGGGACTTTATTTGTGATACAACGTTCTAATTATTACGTTTATTCCAGGCGAATGTGTTTACATCAACGCGCTTATTCTATCACTCTGTCTTCGAGACAAAAAACTTAGAAATAATTTGAAAGTTCATTCTTAATTCTCTTGAATGGTCGAATGCAACCGTCTCATACATTTGGGTCGAGTAGGTATCGAAGTTTTGTATGGATAGGTAACATATAAACTGATCTTTCAAAACAATTTTTAAAGTCAAAAGTGCACTTAAAATTGCTTAGGAACGTGTAACGAAGCCTCTAATTTAAAGCTAAAACTTTCTCCAGAAATTCTTCTTAAAGAATTTATAAAGTCTCTTGTGTACCTATATTTTAGACTAGCTTCTGCCCGCGACTTCGTCCGCGTGAAATTCTTGTTCCCCCGCCGCATCCCGTCGCATCGCATCGCTCGCCCGCACTATCACTTCGTTTTCGCTTAGTTCTCTTTCTGACTGTATTCATTTTGACCTAGCGTGATGTTGAACCGACCCGAACGTTATCATACCTTTTTTGTTGCGGAGTTATTTTAAAATTATGATATCTCCTAAGATGTTGATTGAAATAAAGTGATATCAAGGGCAATTTTGCTCACAGTTAAATACTTGCGATGAGTAACGTATTTATTTGGATAAGGATTATCATTTGGATAAGGATATCATGTTGATAAAACACCTTCGCAAATAATGCATTAATTTCTAACAAATTTGATTACCATAAAAAGGTTATAGTGAGTCAATCTTAAAAGATAGACATATGCTGTCGCGGACTATTTTTATAACTTTTAAAGAGGAACAATTCCATCATACATAATTTTTGCGTAACTTAAACCGCTTACGCAGCGCACGCAACGGAAGCTCTAAAAAGGAATAATTTTTCCCGTTTTTGCAACATTTTCCATTGATGCTCCGCTTCTATTGGTCGCAGCGTGATGTTATATAGCCTATAACCTTCCTCATGAATTGGGCTATCAAATGCAAAAATAATTATTCAAATCCGACTGGTAGTTTCAGAGATTACCTCCTACATACATACAAACAAACAAACATTTTTTTTTTCTAATATTATTATATTCAGATATCTTGATTGTAATACATGTAATTGAAAAACTAAAGGTAAGTGACTCACTATTAGTTTTTCAGAACTTTTATTTGGCTTTATTTGAAAAGTTATAACAGACTGAATCCAAATAAAAGCTCGTTTTTCAGTTCATTTAATACATTTTGTTATTTGTTTTAACGTACTTATATGTAATGTAAGTAGGTTTTTAACCGAGAGAAAAATGCTATGAACGTTTTTATAAAGCCGCCCAGATTCTTTTATCTCCCACATTCTCGGCTAAGAGCGTATTACAACTTCATGTAAAAACTACTGGCTGGTTTAAATGGACGAAAGCCCGGGAGGGCCAATTACTTTGATTTATTAGATCGCGAACCGATTTTTTTGGTAGTCGGTTTTTTTTTTTGTTATAAGAACGTTTTTTATTGTTTACTTTTTGTTTGTGTTACTCACCCACAAAAATTAGTTTAACACTACTTACTATGTAAATAACAGTGACAGGAAGTTATTATGTATATCATCATCAATGTACAGACGCCAGCACATCAAGTTACTACAATCTGTCAAATTTCTTTAATAGATTTTCAACTTTATCGCTAAAGCATTAAGGTTCAAGGTTGATTGGGAAAATTTGACAGTTTCGGGTAGCTTGACCTGCTGGCATCTGTACACAAAGGAAAAACATTAGTAATATTGAAGCTAACTCAAAAACTACCCAAGCAAAGTTATTAATACATACATGGGACCACTTCGCGAGCTTCCTAGGCTTAAAATTGGCACGTTTTGAACGTCAAAATTACAAGTAAAATTTTGCTGTAATTGATTTATACTTACCACCTGGAAGTGACCTGAGTACCTATTTATGACAGTCCCCCAAAACGCCCGCCCTTTATCAGTTCCTATTGCTGTAGCTGGGAAGAAGAAGTGGTGCAATAAACTCCCCAGCAGCACAGGTGTCTGTTAGGTTAGAAGAACTTGATTCTATACAATAGTGTGCAAAGTAGTTAACATTACGAAACACAAAACATTGAATTAAATTATTTGCCATAATGCAACAAACAACAATATCGACACGACGACGAAGGAGAAGTCATTTTTTCAAAAACAATTTCACTGTTTCCTTTTAAAACAAAATACTTAGTCTTGAAAAGCACAAAATTCATCCACATGATGGAAAGCATGTGGATGAATTTACCGACTAAAAAATAAGATACAATCTGAATCACAAAAACTCAAACTGAAAGCATTTATTTCAATTAAACCAATAAAAGGGACTTTTGAATTGCCAAGGCGTCGGTCAGTCAGAAAGATGAAGCTAGATGCCTAGGTACTCCAAAGCGTACCTATGGAAAACAACGGTCATGAAAATCCACAAACACTATTTTCAATCAAATCACAAGCATCTGTAATAACCTAACTTTTCAAAACTATTTACTACACCATATTCTGCGAGATATCTAGCTATAATATAATTTACTATAAAGTTTGCGAGAATTTCTGACATTGAATACGGGAGGTAATATAAATAGTTTATAAATTAATGAAGTATGATGGGGGCAATATCAATAGTGTATCGGCAGCGTACTCGTGTGAACGGGAAAGTTTGCTGTTCAGTGCCGTTCCCAGCCCGGAGTTATGTCGTTAATTTAATTTTAATATAACAGAAAATAAAGCGCCGTTTTATGGCCAATTGTTGCTGTATTCGCGTTCATGTTATACAGCTTTCTTGAAGCTTTTTGAGCTTTAACAATATGTGATTATTAAATGAGTGGCTGCAGTATTTTCTGGCTCTCAGAATAATTTATTAAGTGGCTGTTCCAGCGATTCTATTCGCTTAAAAAGTCTTTTGTTTTCCTTCTGTGAAAATAGATAAAGTCTGCCGCTCGTCAGTGATAGGTAACACTCGCTCTAGGTAGCCCGCGAAATTCAAATTGTCTTACGTTGTTTTTTGCAATTTATAAATTTTGGATTATATGAATCTTTTGTTTGTAGGTTCATAAATAATCCTAATGATTTATATTTCATGACTAACAAGCGTTCAATAGGATTATATGAACTTAGAGGATTGTATTCATGATTTCAATGATTATAATTTTGTAAATACGGTACACCTCTGCCTAACTGAGCTGCTGCCGTCAGTACCTACAGAGTACCTACTATCGTCTTGTCTTAAACTAAAGTGTCTCGCGAATTCCCAGAATTCGTAATAAACATTTTCTTGAAATCTTCAATCGCTAATTAATTACTTAATTAAATAACAGTTATTTACTGTACAGCTTCTTTGAACAAACGATTTGCTCGAAACGTTAAATTAACTTAAGAGGGGGAATCTAGCAAATAAAGCCTATCTTCAATATGATTTTTCACGAAATTGATAAGACTTTGTGGAACAGAAAGACAAAATATTAAAATTCTAAAATCTCGTTAAAAACATCACGGAGTACCTTCTTTCATTCCTATATACCTTTCTTCTTCTGAAATATAATAAAATTATAGTTGTAGAGGTTCTAGGTTGGAAGAGGAAGTGGAAGTTGTAGTTATTTTTGGTAACTAGCTGTTGCCCGCGACTTTGTGTGCAACCCAGGATGAAAAGTAACCTATGACCTTCTCCAGATCATGGTCTACCCATGGACCAAATTTCATCTCAATCCGTTGAGCCGTTTTAGCGTAATCTTAAATTAATAATTTTATGTAAAACCGCGGGGCGCAGCTAGTACAAATATATTTTATTTTTTGTAAATACGATTTTTTTCTCTCTCACTACTTGCCTTGTAAACAACAGTAACAGGAAGTTTTACTACAACATCAATATACACAAAGTAGATGAAATACGGATTATTTAAGCTAATTCAATATCTTCCAAAGCAAACTTAATAGACTTCATATGGAACAACCGCGTGAGCTTTTCCTACAAAATAAAAAGGAATTTTCAAAATCGATGAAAATTGATGAAAATATTGATGAGCATACACAAAACATACGTACAAAAAAACATAGAACCTCCTCCTTTTTTCAACTGACTTCAAGAGAGATACTATGTTATTAAGATTTTTAACTTAAAATAATAGCTATGTTTCAAACAATAACTTTACTGTGACAGGGTCTACAACGGTTCTTAGCTATAATCTTGTTTTACCTTGTGGAACGCAAATAAATGAATATGAATATGAATATTGGACCGTTAGGCCAGTCATATCTAACACTAGAAATCGCAAACTAACGACTAGTTCTGAATTTTTAATATGTTGTTAGGACAACTACCAGTAGCGTATATCCAAATTTACAGCTTCGAAATACGATTACGATTCGATATGACTGGCCTACTAGGTTATCTACGAAAGGGGGAATGATGGAAGAAAATCCGCAGTCCACGCGGGCGACGTAGCGGGTAAAACGCTGGTACAAAATGTCTGCTAAAGTACCAGTTTTCTAAACCTCAATTAGCCCAAAATGTTTAATTTCCAAAGTGCAACCAACAAAGGTAAGTAATTAATTTTCCACTAGTATGTAATTATGTTTGTTATTCAGCTATTCGCTTCATAGCACCGTAAATAACATTACAACTTAGTTTAAGTTAAAACGTGAACGTGTGCCAGTTTGTAACTTTAAAACTGTATTATTTTAATTAAAAGTATTCTATAAACTGAATTTATTTATTAGTCTAAATTTTTGTAACATACATACATAACATACTACGCCTATAATGTTGCCACTGCTGGGACGCAGGCCTCCTCTCTATGAGAGGGAGTGGACTGTAATCTATCACGCCGGTCCAGTGCGGATTGATAGATCATAAGCTACCACGTGAGCCCAATGCGGGTTGGTAGATCACAGGCCCAGTGCGGGTTGGCATTTTTTCAAAGCCTTTTTAAATAACATTGAGGGGTAAGCAACCTTTGTAGCACATAAAGAACTTTATTAAAACAATAACAACATCAAAATAAATCTACAATTTTAATATAACAATGTTCACAAACAACAGTTCTAAAATTGTTGTCTCAGTTTTAAACTCTCCTTTATTTGATTTTCCATACAATATTTACAAAAACCACACTAAATCACAGCGAAATTACGTCTAGACAAATGAACTTAGATTTTCGAGTAATAATAGATAAGATAAATCGTAAAAATGTAAATAGTTCTCTTTACATTAATGAGCAAAAAAACAGTGCACCAACATCTAATCAAACTGGGCAAGACGTACAAATCTGAATGCAGGTAATAAGTACATACTACTACATTTTCTAATTAAATTACACTACACTACACTATTACTATTACACTACACTATTTGTACCTACATAGACACACATTGACCTTATAATTCCATCCATTTACTTCCATAACTTTTACAATATTTAGCACAACTATTTGTACTAGGTTCTTTGGCCAAAGAATTAGCATTGCCATTCAACGTGGCAATGCTGCCAGTCTTCTGGGCACGTTTCTGGATGACAGCGATGCGGACGAGTACTTCGACGCCTAAGGATCCTTATGTCAGGACGGTTGAGGGAGAGAGCCTCCCGTCCCAGCCGCCGCGGGAGACGCTCCGTGCGTCGGGAGTCGCGTGACGACTACCGGCCACCGTAGGCGCGGGCCTGCGGGCGGAGAGCAATGGGTAGCTCACCGCCCGATCAGGACCAGGCCCGTGCCGGACGGCGCGTAAGTGTTCCACGCGCGCCTCAAAGAGATGTCAGCATAATTCCAGGGGCCCCTTAGGGCCGAAGCCTGCCGGGTCAGCGGGATTGTCCGAAAGGGTTACCGCTACCCCGGAACATAAAGGGCGAAGGAAGGAACATGGGTGGGTTTTAGTCAGTAAGAGTCTGACACTCCCTTCCGCTCCACCCAGAGCGGGAGGGATCATTTGACGATTTCCCACCAGAAAAAAAAAAAAAAAAAGGGTCCTTACGTTTTTGTACGAGTATTTATTTCTATAGTTAGTAGGATACATAAACAATGTCTTATTCACACAAGCGGGGTAGCTGCTGTCACTAATGTCATCTGTCAGTCACGAGGAATGGCGGGAAACAGACAAATACGATAGCGCTTGGTGTGGTAGTGAGCCAGTGTAGTGATATGTTCAACATAAATACGGAATCAACAGGATTCTACAGTTGGTTAGTTAGCCATTTAATTTAGCAGCTTAAAATTACATCGGAAAAATTCGCATGTCCGTCAGTTGACACCCCTCGAAAGTCCTACAAAACGTTCGTAAAAAAAATGCACTCCAAACAATAAAAACCTTTGAGGGCTTGCGAGGATACGGCTTCTAGTAGGCGTTCGCTTGCCGAGCTAGACATTTATTTCTACTATTCAATCATACAGGCTGAGTTGTTTGTATCGTAGTTCACTGCTGCCGGTCTTTTTTGTTAAAATCTCACCGTGAAAACTTAGGTGAAGTGACCTTAATGCGAGCTGTCAGTAGTGTCAATCCCTACCACCAGGTGGAATGACAAATCACTTCACCTAATAGTTGTTTTTTTTATATAGTCAGTACTCAGTAGGTGAATATCGTGTGCTGAATTCATAGTTTCAGTTTGCGCGTCAATGTCCCTGTCACTCTGTATAGATGTGAGATGTAAGTATGGATGTTTGTTACTCTTTCACGCAAAACACGGCTGAACGGATTTGGATGAAATTTGGCACACAAATAGTTTATAATCTTGATTGACATATAGGATACTTCTGTACTCAATTCTGAAGTCCAAGCAGATGAAGTCGCGAGCAGAATCTATTGTTGATATAATTCAATTATTCAGGAAAACTGCCTCTTTGGTGTAGTGGTCGCAAGCACGATTGTTTAGTGCGGGGTCCTGCTATAGAGCCATGGGTTTCATCCCGGGACAAAGTGTTATTGAGTTTTTCCATTAGGAAATACCTAGTAGCAGCCAGGAATCAGGATTAAATTTGTGCTCGGTAAGTGGCAGTAGACTCGTCCCCTACTCTTATTACAGAGGACTTTTAACGTAACTGGCTACATGTGGTGTACTTACACAGTAATGTCAATTTGCCGTATCGCGCCTGTACAACTGACAAAAAAATACGGTTTGATTTGAATATTTTTACGGACTAAATTAAATAGTGATTTAACATAATAATAATAATTTATTTGATCTCAAAAAAAAACTTTACATTCTGGTTTCGAGTGACACTGGACCACACTAGGATACCTTATGTGTCGTGAGGTCCAGTCTCTTTCATCACAAGGTTTGTTTATATGGAAAAAATGAAAGGGGTGTTTATGTTAAGTATAGTTTGTAGTGTAAGTGTGTAGTGAGAGTGTTGTGAGAGAGTGAGTGTTGAGATGTGTTTGTGTGTGTTGATTCAGCTAAAAGAGATTATCCTTATGTCAATTAACTTACAGTTGGTATTTCTAGAGCGAGAATCCTTACCTTACCGTAACACAGTCTATGATATACACTACGTAGTGCGGACGGTAAAGAATATTTATCTGTATACCGCCAATTAGTTTATTTGTTCAAACATAGTTCTAACATCAGACTTTTTTTATGTTTAGTTGAAATCCAAAAAAAAACGTATCTCTTTAGCGTACGATATGATTACTAATTAAGGATGATTAATTTTTAAGAATGCGTGTTTTTGGAAACATATTGTAAGTACTTATTAAGATTAATACTTAGTCTTAAGTTGTGATATACAATGTAACACTTACGTTGGAAATAAATTCTATTCTATTACCTGATTTTACGAATCACCTCGGTCATGACGGGGAACCGGTACTTAACTACAGTCGAGCCACTATATTCTTTTAAAAATCTCACCAGGAAAACGTAGGTGAAGTGAGTTTGAAGCGATATTAGGCACTACATTACATTCATTACACTATTGACAGCTCACTTCAGGTCGGGTGACCCATGTTATGTATTCTTCCTATTATTTATTTGATATAATGTTATCGGAAATCACGTACAACAGTTTACTCAGGACAGTTTCGCCCGAATACTTAACTGGCAAATGATTTACGTGTTATTTTCTTCCCTTTACGGAATAACTCGGTATGAGCGTGAATTGATATCCAAATACTCCTTAATATTTTTTTAAGTACGATAACTGTCATTTCCGGAATCCAGGAGATTTAGTTATATGAGTAGGAACGCTCATGAATAATCGATTTTTACTTCTCCTTTGCAAACGACGGTTTTATTCGTTTTGCGTGGAGTGGTGGTTCTGTCTTTGTCTTTAAAAGTAAATATTTAGGTACTTACTACTTCATGCTATGTAAATATATTTGCCAAACACAAATAAAAGTAGGACTAATTTGAATGTCAAATGGAATCTAATTGGCAAACTGGCTTCTAACTGTAAATAATAATATTTGCGATAGATTAATTGAATATAGCCTTAAAATTATTTGAATCAGTCAATCAATTTTAATGATTTGTTATATAAATAACTAGCGACCCGGCCCTGCTTCACACGGTTTTTGCGACTTGACAAAACATTGTTTTCTTTAGTATATACTAGCTGTTGCCCACGACTTCGTGTGCGATCCAGGATGAAAAGTAGTCTATGTCCTTACCCAGGTCATGGTCAACCTGTGTGCCAAATTTCATCCAAATCCATTCAGCCGTTTTAGCGTGAAAGCGTAACAAACAAACTTACTTTCGCATTTATAATATTAGTTAGAATGAGTTTAATATTTATTTATTGTACACATTTAATAACCACACCTTCCGGGATTAATTCTCAAAATGATGGTGAAAACCACATCAAAATCCGTTGTGTACTTTAAAAGAACAGCCCGGTCACATAGACACTCACGAAAAGCGACTTTTAATCCTTATCCATACTTTATAATAATATTATAAATTCGAAAGTAACTCTTTCTGTATGTTACCTTTTCACGCCCAAACCACTGAACGGAGTTCGATACAATGGGCCCAAAATACTGTGCAAGTCGTCACACCTAGTGTGCTCACCCCACCGTGTCGGGGTCATATACAAAGGAAATGGTGGAATGAGCTTAATGGAACAAATAAGGACAAGACCGCTCGTGCGTATGTAGAGGGTTATTTTATATTGGCTAGCTAAACTTCGCAGTGATGGGTATCGATATTTATTATGGCACTCCAACTATTCATTCACATACAAACTAACAGAGAGCTTAGTCTTACCCATGACCCACGATTTTACAAATAATATTTGTACGCCGGGGACGGCAGAATATTATGATCTAAACACATATACCTTTTTTTTTTTTTTTTTGTTTTCGGGGGGAAACCTTCAAAAGGCACCCGACCTCCGGGGAGTGAGGTCGGGGAGTGTGGGATTTTTACCTCACTAAAACCACCCCGGTGATCACCATCCGCACATAGAACAACTTTATAACAATATTCTGACAAATAAATGCATTCTATTCTACATATTTGTTCAATGTTACCTTCGGACATTGACTCAGAAGCGCGGCCCAGTTAAAATACTGTTTAAGTTGAACACACTGAAATTTGTGTGTGTGTATTAAAACAAATTAGTATATAAGCTGTAAATCAGATTTAAACTTTATATTCTTGTCTCATCACCCCTCACTGTGGCCCAGACACATTTAGCCATCTCTGACCAGTCTAACAAACGTCAATCACGCCCGTAACATTACTGCGGCCGTAATTGACGTTTGTTAGGGTGAGCGTACATATTCTTATTATATAAAGTACTTCATCAATAATTCACAATTAATTGCAATAATGTAAATGTATAATGTAATGATATGATGTAATATAAATAAAATAGTGCATGTGGTGTTATTCAGTAAGTAATTGTTGCACTTACAAATGTATATGTGTGTTTTTAAAAGAAATGTAACATGTAAACAATTGTAGGCTAAACTAAATAAATAAATAAATAAATAATACAGTAAACTTATCACTTAAAGGTGTGCACAGCACTTACATAGTTTGCCTAATTGATTTACTAGATAATGAAAGTGATAAAAATAACAATGTAGTCAAATAAGTTAATAATAATAAAATTACCCCACCGCCGTATCTCTACGTTGACGTCGTGGTGGGGCTTGCGCGCTCTAAACTCTAGGTCTGTGATGGAAGAGTTTACTTTGCCGGATCAGGTCTAGGGTGAGGAGCCAGACCAAGAGAGATACAGGAACCCGCAGGGCAGCATGTGGCGAGCTGTTGGGCAGTAGCGACCCCACGGACCCTATCTCCCGGGAGAAGTCTTGTTCCTCACCTCTGGCTTGCCTTTATTGGCCGGCTGGAGTGAACACTGACGAGGAACAGAGCTTCCACCTCATTCTTGCCTTTATTGGCTGGCTTGAGTGGAGATTCGCAAGAGCAAACGTGCTCGAAGGAAGGAAGTATTTCAGTAAGACGCTGGTAGGGATCTTGACCGTACTTCCGGGATTGTCCTTATAGCCGTGGAATACCTCTCCACTCCTCACAAGTACCTCAGGACATGTTTCTCCCTTGTTGCTACGACACTGTGTGCTAGCGACAGTTTTCGGGGGCCCATTATTGAGTGTGCAAGTCACCCCCTGCCATTTTATCTGTGAATATTACATTTCATTGGTCAGGCAGGGGACATAGACTTCCATAGTTCAAGGTAACCGATCCACTATAGCCACCCAAACCCATAGCCCGGTATATTTTGTTTCCATGTTCTGCAATAGTCCTGCACTAACCGGGGGTTGTCCTTGGGTGCACTTGCATAGTGCACACAGGGATAATCGTCGGTTGGTGCCTCCTCATCATTTAAAATTGTGTAAAGGGCCTCTGCGAGTTGGCTTCGGCCCCTAGTACCTACGCCTTTCAAAGGTCCGGGACCCCAGAGTTCCGAGATATGTCAAATAATAAAATCTAATAAGGGCTTATTTTTCCAACGCCAGATAACTTTATCCAAAGAATAATTTGGAATTTTTGACAGTTCTTTCATACAAAAACTGTCTATTCTGTATATTGAAAAACCAGCCCTAAATTAGATATCTCATAGACATGTCATAGAAAGACAGTTTAATAAACTAAGTTAAGGGTTGTTAAACTTTAATTAAAAAATGATCACTAAAACAATAATTAAGTAGGTACTACATGGAAACTTCTCATAATGTACCATTCGATTCGGACTGTTGCACCTTAAAGTATATAGTTACGAGAATTATAATATGACCGGCAATCGAGTGTTGACATACTCGATATTATTATCTTATCTACATGAGTGTAAAAAATTAATCAAATCCTTTGCTGCTAATAATTAATTTTCAAAGCAATTTCATGATTACTGTAGTGTTAGTTTTCAAGGAGAGTATTAAAATTCCTTCCTGGTTTTTCGTTGCACACTGCTTGCGTAACACACTATCAATTGAAATAAGAAACATTTTTAAAAAATTTGTCTGCTTAACTACGCAAATAACGCAATGAATGTTGTTGAACTGTCAAAATGAAAGCCATTGCTACTGATAGTGTGTTACGCAATTACCCCGCTGTACGGACTAAAGTGAAATTTGAATAGCTACGAGTGGAATTGTAATATTTAAATGTGCGTACCCCTTAAATGTGTCCCGTCAGCCCCTCTACCACCTTACTGCCTGACCAATACTAATAATAATCCCCTGACCGATTTCGGTCAAGGTGGTCAATCTCAACGAAGATTAGCCAGGTTCGCAAGAGACGTTATACTGCACAAATGTGTGCGCAAACACAGGTGCACTCTCTGTTCCTTTACTCTCATAGTCTGACGGGACGGCAATCCGACACGGCCGAGAGAGATCAGGCGTAGGACCAACGGCTTTACGTGTTTTCCGGTTCATGAGGGTATCACACCACCAACTTCGAAACTCTGGGCTGCTACTGAGAAATTCCTAATAGAAAAACCTAATAACACTTTGCCCAACCTGGGAATCGAACCCTGGATCCCATGCACAGCAGTCGCGCTTGCGACTTCGAGACCAACGGGGCAGCTACTATTGGCCTGACCCATATTTTAACCATGCCATGTAAAGGTAAAGACAGACATTTTTTTTATTTAGCAAATTGACTACCAACTTATGTTAACCGTATATTGAAATCACAACTGTCATTTTTTGACAGTTCTATGAAATGGTGTGAACACTGCAATTTGATTTACAATTAATTTACGTGACTGTACATATTTTCGTGCCAATACGAAAAAAAGCTGAGTAAACCAACACGATGCTGCCTTTATCTTTATCAATGCAGTTCTCTAAACGAACTTCCAGGATTTCTGTAAAATGAAAACGGATGAAAAATCCACAGAACGACAAAACTGTTGAAAGATTAATCTTTGTCCTAGCGCAAATCCATTTTGTGCTAGCGCAAAGATGAATGAAAATGCCTTTTGATCACACAGTTCTTTTCATTGCACCATTCCGTAGCAGCCACCATTCGCAAAAGAATAACGATTTCTCGAAATAAAAAGAGGATTTTATTAACTACACAGTTCACGATACCAAGGGGCATAGTGTTACCCAGTAACTGGGTTGTAGAGGTCAGATAGGCAGTCGCTCCGAGTAAAATACTGGTATTCAGCTGTATCCGGTTTGGAAGCTAGCTGACCCCAACATAGACAGATTGATTTGAGTTCTGCAGCCGGAGTTGCAAGGAAAGCCAAAAGGCGGGAATAAATTGTTGCTCAGTAACTCTGGATTAGGACTAATCCAGTAGGCCAATTCTCTTAATTTAAAACGTTCAAAATCTAGTCGCAATCTCATCTCGGCGACAAACAAATGTCAAAAACTTGTCAAAATGTAGGGAAATTATAGGTATTTTTTGACAGACTGAGACTGAGATCAGACTGTTAACGTTCTTAAAATTACGAATTTTATATTATGATTTATATACTACACGTGGAAACTTGTAATTGGCCATATTTTGTATAAACTATTATTTACTGTATCTGTTTAGCTGTAAGTTTTCCTAAAATAAATAATTGATAAAGAAAATTTACAAAAAACCTAAGTCACATTTTTACAAAAATCTGTGAATATCCCTACGGATAAGTAAAATAAAATCTGTAGTAACTCAAACAACCAAAATTCCCAAACAAAAACCATAAATCCGGAAAACTTCCGAACAAAATCCTTAAATCCGTGTTACTCGATACGCTGCACACTTCACGAAGGTACCAATAAAATTATCATAATTGAGTAGATATTCCTGAATGTTTCTCAGAAGGAGGCTAAACTTACCCGGGATTGAATAAATCTCCCCTTGTTGGCGAAACAGCTTGACTTTATTAAGTTTGTATTTCCTTTTCATGAATAAAAAAGATACAGAAATTAAAAAGTTCTAAGAAGTATAAGGTAGTCTATGAAAAATTTAGGTTCTTTGATTTATTTATATTTTTGATTCTGAATTGAATTGAATAACTTGGCTTTGGCTTAAACATGTTAATTACGAGTATGATCGTTAATAATTCAAAACATTTCACTCGAAAACACATCGTATTTTCCTGGAATATTAAATACTTCCGGTATTTAATATTCCAGGAAAATACAATGTGTTCGTTACACTTGTTTAACCTAATACGTTACGATATCTCATTATAATAATTATCATAATCCACTCTTGTTTTTCGTTATCTGACCCCCAAAGATTAACCGTCGTGAAGGTTACATTTTGACGTTTGCGCGAATCCACGTTCGAAACTCAAATCGCGATCGGAGAGCGTCGGGTCAGCAGTGTCACTCCGGCGTAGCACTCACGTACACGGTTCGAGCGGCGCGGCTGGCTGAACGCACTTATCGTAACAATTGAAAAGTTTAATGAAAAAACTCTTTATTATCTGTGGTATGTTTAATGACGTGAATTTAATTTACGAATGAATGACAATGTGAAAAATTCATGTGACGAAAAGTTTTAAAATTAGTTTCAAAGTGTTTTTAAAATAATATTTCCGCTTAAATAGATAGAACTTTAGTATTATTTAGTTACTGAAATAAGGCAGTAGGTATTTAACAAATAAGTAGCTGCTTAGTTGTTTAAACAATGATTAATTTACAAGTTTTATATGAAGACGTAGTGGCTGCAACTTATAAGTGACAGTGAACTCGAAAAAAGCAAGAGAAAATTTGTGCCCACTTCGATACTGGTAAGTTTAGTCGTAATTTAATTAAAATTAATTATTTAATATTGATGATTAACACAAGACAAAGACAATACTTATCTTGCACCTAGCAGAAAGGTTCTTAAACTTTTAAAGTAATTAAAAATCTAAAACCTTATATTATATCAGTCTTTATCAGACTCTTTTCGTAAACACTTTTACAGCATTTAAAGTACATCTGCAAAATTATTTTTTTGAGACAAATTACGCCACAGCGTTATTCTAGCACCAGTTTACATTATTATCTAAAAGTTAGTTATAAAAATTAATAGTCAATTAATTTTATCGTTTCTATGCTGCCAATTGGCATCGCCATACGGCAGTATAATGTGCTTATCATTATTAAAATAAATTAAATATTATTGGTACTTAAAGAAATTTTTTAAAACTGTCCCAACACTTTTTAAATTAACTCAGTATATGGAAACCAGCCTAGATAGTAACTGTTCCCACTGTAGGTAAAGAAAATACTGTTTGTAGAAGATTATTCTGTAGAGAAAGTTTACAGTCGGATTCGCAATAAAAAAAATTGTATAAAAAGAGAGTAAAGTGGTAGAATTCTACTCTTATTTTTACGTACATAGGTGCTGCATTCAAAAATATACCTACAAACAATATTGCATATAGGTAACATAAAACAAAGGATTCAAATCTAGCGAATAAAATACAAAGCTTCAAATACGGGATTACAAAGCCGGATTATTTCGATTTCAGGCGATGTATATATGTACATCACAAAATGGAAGGGTTAATTCCTGTTTTCACTTGTATCACACAAAGAGGTGGGGTGTGAACAAAGAAAGTGTGACACTGAGGAAGGTATGAGGAAAATACAAGTCTAGGTCGAGATGAAAATGCTGCGAATGTAAGATTATGAGTGAGGCTCTTTGAGGCATTTAGACCGTGAATGCTTTCGGCTCGTATTCCTTTTTTTACCGTCTCGTAGCTGAGATTTGTTGGCTGTTTCTTCTCGATCTTAAGACAAAAAGTTAGCATCAAAATTTTAAAGATTATCCTTTTTTGAAAAAAATAAAACCATCGCGTAAAAACTGGATTTGGAAACAGATCTTTATCAAATAACGGAATAGGAACTGTTTCGTGAATACTAGATTTGATTTTTTCAGTTCAAAATAGAGTTCGAAATGTGTCGTCTATTTCCTTTGCAAAATTGGGTATTCAGGATACAAATACAGACCGCGTACCTATCGCGATGTCACAGGCCTTTTTATCAGCTGCCTTTCGGACAGGTGATATGGGCGTAGCTATGCGTATCAAAAAGTGTACGATAGACAGAAAATATTTTTGGCAATAGCTACAAAAACTGAGCGAGAAAAACTGGTGAAATATCGATACCTTTTACGAGTATATTAGTGTCCATTCATATTCGGAGATGAAATGCAGCTCTATAGAATTTAAATTCAAAATGACCGGTTTTTATCGATTGTTGGTCATTCTTACCTTTGAAAGAAAAGAAAGAAAGAAAGAAAAAAAGAAAAATGCGTTTATTGGCATTACACACAATGAATACACCTTTCCTTTGCGCAATGATCTTTATATATATCTCTAGGTTTTTTATCATTATTAAATATAACATCACGCCTGTAATCCCCAAAGGCTCAGACAGATAGATAGATAGAATACCCTATAATATGTACACCATAAATATCACAGATATAAATGTAGAAATTTTACAAGGGGTGACACAATGGGCGGTCTTATCGTTAAAAGCGACCTTAAAAGACCACCTTTGGACGGATTAAGGAAGAAAGCGGAGACAATATACTGCAGGTAGTCTGTGGTGTACCATTTACATATAAACAATAAATAAATACATATACTTATCTATAAATACATACTTACAATAATAATCATAAAACAAGTACAATGAACATAAAAATGACGGTTAAGGAGATAGTATTTTTATATACCTATTACCTACACTTCGCGAGTTATATTAAAGTCCCATGTAATAAGGGGCGAGCCTAATTCTATCAACCGAGCACATTCGGGCGGGTATCATTATGTTTGTAATAAAAGCCACTTTACGGTGCTATTACATACCTAAATTGAATGAAGAACAACGGCTTACACACTTTCTTTTAAACAGCTGAAAAAAAAACTACCTTTTCAGGCGGGAATTACATGTAAAACTATTAGTCATGACGTCACAACCATACGGTACATCATCAAACGCTGACATATTCCTCTCCACAAAGTTGAGAAGCTGCTGATTTTTTCCGTCATACGTCAGCAATATCATAAGTTATGAGTTGGCAGGAGTGACAGTTGAGTTATGAGACTTATGAACGTCAACCTCTTTGAGGCTTGCGGGGCGTGAATTCTCCCGTCCCGACATTTTCCCCCATGTTTAATATAAGTAAAGCGGATGTTTGCTTATAACTATTTCTAGTTTACCAAACAATTTATTTTAAAAATAAACAAAAGATATTGTAAAGGTCAAAAGGTAACACAAACTCTATGTGAGTACCTAAATATCAAGACGCAAAAAATAATAAAGCTGAAGATTTTTTTTTTATCGCGTCAAGCGTTAATCTCTGGAACTATCAGTCGGATTTTAAAAATGATTTTTGCATTTGATATTTCAGTCTTTAGGAAGGCTATATGGTATTTATATCACGCCGACACTGTTATGAGCGACCAAAAATAAAAAATAAAGTATTAAAGAACGCTAAGCGAAAACGATGTGGGGGGGCAGGCTATGCGATGCGACATGGTGGGTCTTGGAAAGAAGAAATTTTACGCGGACGAAGTCGCGGGCAGAAGCTAGTGAGTGAATAAAATATAATATAATAACAATCAGACGCACAAAAAAGGTAAATGTAAAAAACGCACTTTTTGCACTTTGTCTTTTTCGTGCGTAAATAGTTGACTAAGATAATTTTATTCATTTTGCCGAAATAAATGTGCGTCCGAAATAAAATAAACTGCGTCAGGGTCAAGGAAAGCGTTTCTATTATGACAAAATCGAACATACCAAATAAAACGCGATTTCGTTTATTTAAAAAATACCAACAGAGGAAAAACTTGTTGTTTGTTAGTTTAGTTAGTTAAAATTGTTATGTCATTAGGACGAAAGTTTGTGGTGACATCAGGCTTGTCTACTTCAGTTTCGTGTAACAGTTGTAAAATAAAATTTGGTAAGTCTATTTTGTCTGTGCTTCATTTTATTTACGTGCGAAAAGTTTGCCAAAAGGTTCTGATTTTGTAAGAGAATATTTTAAAAGTCGTAGGTCCATTCAACAACTTTCTTTTTCAAAATCAAACAAAAATATGTGACTTATTTTTTGGCCAAAGAATTAGCATTGCCATACGACGTGGCAGTGCTACCAGCCTTTTGGGCACTCTTCCTGTTGACAGCGATGCGGATGAATTTTTTGATGATGAATTATTACATATTATTGTTATTTTAAGCTTTTATTATGTAGCAATTTTTTTCCAAGATATTAAAATAAAAGAGAAATATTGAAAATGTTTTTCACTTTTTGTGCCTCTTTAATTTCCGTTCAGCAGTTATTTGTCTAACATTTTTTTTTTTTTTTAACATTTCCTTTATCCTGAACGACGACGATTCAAGAAACCTCCATTGTCCTTACAAAATGTATAGAGGGTGGCAGAATCATCGCAAACTGTGACCATGAATTTAGCACATGATACTAGACCCCCTAGCGTAGAAAATTATCGTAGCTTATCAAAAAAAAAACTGACTGTTCAATAGTGCAATTGACCTATATGCGGACAAAATGTATGGAACAGTATTTTTTTTTAAACAAACTACGATCAATTTCAACGCATGCACGCGGGGTTCAGAATCATGTACTGAATCCATGGTAACAGGCTGCGCGTCGATGCCATGCCACTCCGTATTATCTTGAATATCTTACAAGAAATACATTTTAATTAAGTGTCAGTCATTGTGGCATAAGATGTGTTCTTCCGTGTAACATCTGGCGGTTGTGCCACAATAAGGTTCGGCCCATTCAAATAAGGCTTTATGAGAGTGGAATAATAAACATATGCAAACGTAAACCCTGAATCAGTTGAATAACAAATTGTATGTTACAGATTTCTCGCTTTTACTCTGCAATTTCAACATTTAAACGGTGTGTTTAAGTATTGTTGTCTAGCATTTTCAAATGGGACGATGATGATAGGATATGAAAATCATGTAATTTGGTTTAAAGAAAGAAAGAAAAATATTTTATTCTGCACAAACAAAACGCACAATTACAAGTAATAAAAAATAATAATAATAAAATAAAAAAAGACAAGATACACATAGTCAAAAGACTCGTACTCATGCATAAAAATGTTGACACTTTTGTCTATTGCTCGCTGTCAAGGCCAATGGACCAATGACAACTCACATTAATTGACAATTGACAGTACAGATATTAGCAGATGACCACAAAATAATAACAATCACAATAAAAACAAAAATGCCAATTGCAGAGTGGCGAAATAACTAGTATAACCACTTTTGTAACAAAACAGACAACAAATTAGCCGTGCGTCGCATCTGTGCAAGAACAGGTAAAGAGGTTTTTATAACCCTAATCACATTTACAAAACATCGTTCTGTTTCAATCAATCGTTGGAAGATGACAGAGACAGAATTATGTTTTCAATATGTTTAGCGTTATACGCATTGAGTTATTTGTCATAATGGTTTTGAATAATAGAGGAGTATTGAAGAAAAAGACATGTTGCGCCGACCCCAAATAAATCGGGATAAGGGCAGGAGAATGATGATGGTTTTGAATTTAATTATTGAACTGAAATTTCTTAGGCGGCGATTTTGGCGATCTAGTCACATATTGTTACATCAGAGAGAAGAAATATGTATGTCTCGGTCTGCCACACTAAATCTCAGTTTTATCACGTATACGGTTCTGCACGCGTATTTATATTTAAATGTAAATATCTGCGGATAAGCGGTCACTTACATAAGACACTAAGTGCCAGTTTTCCAATTAATTAATTTCTTTTATATTTATTTACTAACTTTTATCTCTTTATTAACTTTTTCTATGAAATAATTATGCAAATTTGACAGCTTTTGTATATGTTAAGTCTCCTAAATGTCCTTTATATAAAAGTTAAATGACGATTGAAAAATCGGTCCTTACTGAAGTTAATTGGTAAGCATTTTAATTCTTTTTACCTTTTGTGGTATAGTAGGTAATTTTAAATTAGTTATTATATAGCTAAGGACTGATTTTTCTAACGACAGATAATTTTATCGGAGGAATAATTTTGAATTGTTGACAATTCTTCCATACAAAATCTGTCAGACGTCAATTTGATTCGACGACACGAACAAAAATTATCTGTTGCTTGAAAAATCAGCCATAAATATATAATTAATTAATTACAAATTATATTGTAAATAATTATACAGTTTCTTGCCCATTCTTCTCCATGCGAAACTAAGAAGGGGTAACTAGAATCAATTATATTTTCTTGAACATTTAGAAGTTCAAAAGACCCTTTCATGTGCTTCTTTGAAAGAAATAATTTGGCTTTGACTTTGAACGTATTCTTTGTTTACAGATATATTTGTTAGGTCAATGTCGATGAGTAGACGGTATTAATTATTTGTTGACAAGAAAATAAATATGCTTGAGATGGTCGGGACAATAGCGGTTATTGGAACGCGCCTAACGAAGATATATACATAATAGAGAGAAAAGGTCGTCCTTTAGTCTTTCCGAACAAATATATTCAGAGCAAATAGGCCATAATATAACTATTCATTAATATTACTGCTATGGGCTATATGCTATTTATAACTTGTTATGGGCCACCTGTAGAGATTATAACTGTTACATTTATATTACACACCCCTCTTATTTAAATATGTAGACCCAAATCTCAGGATAGTGCCAAAAAGATATAGGTAGGGCCCAGAATAAGAGATTTTATGTTAGACCTACCAACTAAAGTCGTAAAAACAAAGGAAAATTGTGGTTTTGTAAATCAGGCACAGTATTACGGAAAGTAGGTACTTCATTTTTGAAGAATACTGCGATTATTTCACTTTGAGAAGCTACAGATTTGTCATTAATGATATTCTCCTGGCCAATTTCGGCCATGGTGACCGATTTACATGGAGACCAGCCTTCGGTGCGGGAGATATTATAATGAACCAGTATGTACGCAGATACAGGTGTCATTAAATTATTGATTGAAAACTAATTCTGAAAGAAGCATGTACCCCTCACCCATAATCAGCCTATAATGTTCCCACTGCTGGGACACAGGCCTCCTCTCGGTGAGAGGGAGTGGGCCGTAATCCACCACGTGGGCCCAGTGCGGGTTGGTAGATGTCACATGTCTTCGAATATTTGGTGCTAGGACATTAGGTTTCCTCACGATGTTTTCGTTCACCGTTTTGAAGGCGCCTCACAGATTGACTAAATCCTTATTCTTTTTCTATGAACACGAAAACAATCACTTTTACCGTAAGTATGATTTATATGAACTGGGTAGGCTTAGTCTCTATATCTCTCATACTCTTAATAAATCTCTAGAGCACTAATTACTATCAATTATCGAGTATTAGAGCTATTAATTCAGTCCAAAGATCTATTACTGAAGTCGTTTCTTGTCTTTTTTGAGTGAATTTAGTGACTAAAGATAGGATATAGGAAAATGAGACTTCACTTATCTCTTCAATGAAAATTATTTATAGTCTTTAATTAATTAATGAAAATACAATTATTTTGAAAAACAAAACACAGTATTTAAAAATGTCTGAAATAAATTCGGTATTTTTCAGTATCGCGTTATACAAGGTGGAGACGACAATACTACAATAAATTAAACTTCCTATATTTATTGACGTTCCCAGTCTGCAGTTTAGTCAGCATAGCTAGTCAAAGATTGGCAAAACCCATAGTCGGACCATCGTTACTATTTAGTATGCTTTTTTTGAAATGCCAGTGTTAGGAATCATTTGATAGTTCAAAATATTCCTACGCCAGTGTTTTCATTAAGTGTCGTGTTGTTGTCTCCACATTGTATAGAACTGAATAATAAAGTACCTACAGTTCTGCAACAGCACGCACATACACAGCTTAATGATGAATGCAGCTCGCTCTGCAAACGGACACACGGTATCCGGTATAAACCAAGCATATATTGTATAAAATATGTATATATTTATACATTGTGTGGAATACAAACAAGAGTACTCGTTGTAGTACAATATTTGCTTAATCTAGAGACCACTAAGCGTTACCTTGACTTGCTGTTATCTAGGTATATAGATCTAGTACATTGATTTACTAATACAGACATACCTAAATATCTATATTTTCAATATTCTATAGCTAACAAAAAAAAATCTATAATATACAATATATAAACTTAAATTCACTATAATACAATGCACAGCCTAAACCGCTGGGTCCTAGAAGCATGACATTTTTCGCAAGAAATTTTCCTTACAACGAAGGTGTGCATAGATAGATATAATCCTCTTTATTGTGTACACCATAAACATTTCAGATAAAAATTTAGTAATTTAAAGGGGTGACACAATGGGCGGTCTTATCGTTAAGAGCGATCTTTAAAAGACAATCTTTGAATGTATTAAGGGAGAAGGAGAGACAAAAAAACCGAGTAAGGATTTTTGAAAATTCATCTCCTAAGTTAAATAGAAGTTCGTCATTTTAACGGATAGAAAAACTAAAAGGGCGGACGGCTTGTAAGAAATTAAATAACTTTCTTTTTTTCTTTCACGTACGAGTTTCCTCGAAGGGTTAGGCGGAGGTGTACCTATAGTCCACCCACATTTCGCCAGTTATGTTCAAGTCCCATGTAATAGGGGGGCGAGCTTATTGTCATCAACCGAGCACAAATCCAGATTCCGGCCTGCTACTGAGAAATTCCAGCTGGAAAAACCCAACAACAGTTTTCCCGACCTGGGAATCAAACCCAGGACCTCAGACGTATACGTATATCTCTATCAAAATTGGAACTACTCGTATATCTGGAAGCAAAATCTTCCTGGCTGAGGCTGATTAGAGAGACTCGAGGTCTCATCCACTGAGAACTTTGCATGTATTATTCACTTATGTTCGTTGGCATGTCAGTGGATACTGTTGGGATGTAGGTAAAGTGCTAAAAGGGTATTAGCGCCTGAATGACATTGACAAAGGGGGCATTGGTCTAAAACAATTTTGTGAATTGTCACAGAAATTGTATTAAAAAACCAGTTTTGATTTATTTGCGCATGAACGGTCGTATTTTTTATTTCGTTGACTAGACGCTTGATTGTTTTAGAGCTCGAAAGGACCGAAGACAAAGGGTCTTGACAGACTGACGGATAGACAGACGGAAAACGAAGTGATCCTATAAGGGCTCCCTCTTTTTCTATTTAGGTACGGAACCCTAAAAACAAGATGGCTGCGTTAGTTCCGATTTATACTATGCGCCAATGAATCCTTGTACCGTTGTATACAAGAACACTCTCGAAAATCGAAATTTTCAGTCGATGTCTACTGATATAATTACCACATAATAAAAAAAAGTGTTTATTTCTCACCACAAGCCAAAAAAACAATACAAACAATAGTTTACACAAGACATAGCTGACGATTTTTTGGTTGTAGATCGCTAGTGCCTGTGGTAGATAGTAACACCTGTAATACAGGTCACCAGGCCCCTTTTTTTATAAACGTTGCCCCACGTTGGGAATTAATCCTGTATCGTGGGTGCGTTTACAAACATTTAAACTCACATATACAAACAGCCAGACCCGGAACAACTATCTGTAGGCAATACAAAAATTTGTTCCGTGCGGGAATCGAACTCGCTATACCCAGCGTGGCAGTCGATCGCTATCAGTCTTTGACAGTTCTATGAAATGGCTAACTAACTCTAACCAGGTAAATCGACGTAGGGTGTAAAATTGCTTATTTTTTTCCTCAACCTATATAGTCCCACTGCTGGGCAAAGGTCTCCCCATATTTTTCCACTTTTCTTTGTCCTGTGCCTTCTCCGCCCAATCAGTTAGGAATGAGTCCAAATCATCACGCCAGCATTTCTTAGGCCTGCCTCGGTGACCACTCCCGTCTTCAGGCACCCACTGTGTGACGACTTTGGCACATCTGTCTGGATGCATCCTATAGGTGTAACCCGCCCAGTCCCACTTCAGCCTCGCTGACTTATCGCTTACCAATTAATTTTCCTGACTAATGTGTGTACGATAATTTTATCGTAGGTACGTACTTTCTCATACACTTACTTTGTTTTCTTAGTATCTCGGACATACTGAACTGTATGTATATTATCATTGGGTTCCTACTACGGACATATCAAACTTCGTGTTTTGGGAGAGGCTACATCTTCCTACAACAAAGCAGGGGGTCTACTCCGAAGTGGTATCCGTTTCCTGCTACGAACTTACTATTTGGTTCGGTTAGTCCCGATCCTACACTCCTACACTCTTTCGAATATTGACTATGGTCCCGACCCAACAGAGCCGATCCGAAGTTTTTTCGCATTTTTCAATAATATTCGGTTCGGCCATGTGTCGGTCCGATCCGATCATTCGCACTTTGCACTTCGTAGTAGACCCCCTGTTATCGTCTCGGTATTCCATGTTTTGATACGCATAGCTGCGAGCGGTTTTCTCCGCATGTGTATTGTATAACAATATATTGTAGATTAATTGTACGTAACCAAGCATAAACGATGATGTTATTAGCGCATGAGAAATGTTCACGAAATGTATCACTCTCACAGTTCAAGGTTGAGACACGATTAATTTGTGCTCTTCTTTGATAGGTTTATTGCCGATTAATTTAATTGTGTCTAGCGTTATACCTATAACAAACGCACATATACAAAAATGGAGATGGCAATATGACAAGAAAAGAAAACGCTGGCAACACGAATTCTAAGTAGTAACACTGATAATCGGGCCGATTTTTTCTCCGATTCTTATGACCGATTTTGTGACCGACTCAATGTCGGTACATATCCGTCACTTTGTCTGTGGCACAACGTCCTTCCCTGGTAAGTGCATGCTGCCGACTGTCGGTGAGTAGAGTGCATTAACGCATACATTTCCGAACGTTCCATTTTTCACCGATAATCGGATCAGTCGGGATGCACCGATTTTATTTCTTTTTGTAGGACATGTGCGTTGCACTATTGCCATCAGTACGTTCTATTTTTCTCCTACAAAAATCGATCACCGATTATCGGAAGTGACCGGGCAAGCCTAACACGAAATTAATTTTAAACTTTTGGATATATTTGATTGAAGTTTCAGTGTACAAAATTAAATTAGCTAGCGAAACTCCGCAGACGTGATGGGTATTGATATCTAAACAAGATAAAACAAAAAAGAAATCAGTTTTTTTTTTCTGGGGACACTGACCGCTGTAAGTGTACCTATAATCTATAATCAGCCTAATGTTCCCACTGCTGGGACACAAGCCTCCTCTCTGTGAGAGGGAGTGGGCCTTAATCCACCACGCGGGCCCAGTGCGGGTTGGTAGATGTCACATGTCTTCGATTTTTTTGGTTCTAGGACATGCCGGTTTCCTCACAATGTTTTCCTTCACCGTTTAAAGAGCAGTGGTGATGAAATAATTTACACAAAGTAGACCTATGGCGCTAAAAACGTAGAAATTTTCAAATTATTTTTTTTTCCGAATGAATGTTTTATTCTATTCAATATGTAAATAAAGGTAGGTACATATTTAAGTATTGCTGACACATAAACCGCACAATGGGGGTGCGTAAAGAGATTTAAGCTGAAAAAAAAAGTTTGGACATAAATGGTTGGTCCATTTATGTCCAAGCTTTTTTTTACAGGTCACTTTTTTAAATTCCAGGAACGTTCGAATTAGGCTATGGAAGTAGGAGTTCAAATACAGGCTTAAAATTCACAATTTGTGGATCGTTTTTTTTTAATTCGACTCAGTTTGGTACCTACTTAAGGTTTTCGAAGTTCATTAAAAGCATTTTTTATCTAGCCAAATAATTCTAAAGAGATTACACCATTTAATCCATTTAACCAAGTCGGAGTTACTGAGTTTGGTAACTTAAATCACTTAAAATGGTACAATTTTCCTGACAAAATAGTCTTTAATTGTAAAGTAAATTGAATCATTTGTAATCGGCGCCATAACTGCGTAACAGACTATCGATCTCAATCTGAATCATTTTGAAGGACATTGCCAATCCATTGCTTCATATGTTCAAAATATTTGTTCGTATTTGTTAGTTCGTATATCGTTTTGGGCAGTGATTATGAAATAATTTACACAAAGTAAAGTGCCTATCTGGGTTCGAACCTACGACCTATATCTTGTATGTCGCGGCCGTTACCACTGGACCACCACTGCGCTTCTGTACCTTACTGTACCAAAATGTTAATTTTAGGTACTTACCGTACTAGGGGTTGAAAGTGGACGAGGTATGCCTGTGCTTTGTATGAAAATCCACTCTCGACCCCTAAGGGTCGAGAATAAACTATAGTTAGGGGTCAGTGGAAACATTGATTGGGGTCGAGGGGCCGAGAGTGGACTAAACGTTTAAATCATCAATACAACTCTCGAAGTCTCTGAATTTTGAACGACTATTTCATGAAATCATGACTTTATTGAGGCCAATATACTCGTAATTATACTTTAGTTACTGAAAAAACAAAGTATTAGTAAAACTACTTATATCTATTTCAGTTATCACATAACGCCTTGTAGCAAAAAGTAATAACGTGATAAAATCAATAGTTTCAATTTCCTATCCAGAATTTTCGATTTAGTTAGTTATTCCTCGACACCACGAAACTGGGTGCTCTCCTAACATATTTGGCTTTTATTATTAAGCGGAGTATGGCAACACTGTTATAAATTGTTCTATTGAATAATGGACAAAGTTTGTCCCTATTTGGGGCCGATTTAATGACCCTATTATGAGGGGCAAGTATTGTTGAATCGCAACCATTTTTTGCATTGGGTCTGACTCAGTTGGTGACGTAATACATTTTGTCAAAAAGTGCTAAGTTATTTGAGAAATAATGGCTTTAATTATTTTCAAAATAATTTTCAGTGCATAATCAACCTATTCCAATTGCTGGAACACTGGCCTCAATTTTGTATATTTATGTTTTATAAATTGTATGGTGTACAATAAAGAGTATTCTATCTATCTATCTATCTCCTCTTTGTGAGCGGGAGTGGGCCGTAATAAACCGTGGTAAGGTATGACGAGATTTCCAAAATGACTTTCATGTGATAGGAAAAGTGCCAGAAAACAATAATGTTTAGTTCGTATAGGGGTATGTACGGGTGAACAAGAAAGAGCGCTACTAGTGGCGCATTTCTGAACTCAAAACTCAAACTAAAATCATTTTGAGAAAATTATACGTCCTCCGCTCTATCTTGCGCCGACATTCCACGATGCCACTAGACGGCAAGCTATGTAATCGGCGGATTGGCTTTCCTATCTGTGATTCTGTCCAATGTCGTACTGCACTTGCGCGACGACACTATCGTGCCCAAAGCGTACTAATGTATAATAAAATAAACAAAAAACTTTCAATTTATAAACTAACCCTACATAAAGTCAAGCAGACTCTTAAGCCATGGCTACTGTCGCTGAACTATGACGAAACAGGGAAAGTTATCACATCCATTTCGTAACATTAAAACTTGCCGACACAGTTGGCGCAGTGGCTGAGCGATCGGACTGCTGCGCTGTGTGTCGCGGGTTCGTTTCCCGCACGGAACAAATATTTGTATTGCCTACGGGTAATTCCAAACTCAATACAGGCTTCTTTTAACCACAGTCAGTTTAACTTAATTTCTTTTGTTGTTTACCATATTCTTTTTATTTTTGTTAATCTTTTTGCATAAGATTCTGTATTATCTCCTATTGGGAGAGGGCACTGGCTCTTGTAACACAGGTCTATCACCTAGCACAGGAGTCAGGGACTTCACTCTATGTTTTTTGTAACCACTTTCTTGTGTAATAAAGATTATTATTATTATTTATTTCAATTAAATCATTTACAGGCACTTTTGAATTGTCAAAATTAAATAGACGGTCAGTTAGTCAGAAAGTTGAAGCTAGTTGCCCATTCCAAAACATAGATCTCTATTTAGAAGAACGGGAAAGAAACTCCACGGACACTCTTTTAAATCAAGATATTATTACAGAATCCTGGGTACATTATTCTTATTGATTCTTTACGTGAGAACAATGTAAAAAAAAAACAAATAAAGAAACAATTTAAAATATAAAATTAAAAATAAGCCCTGGCAGTTAAGAGATGACCAGTCTCAACCGACGGCGCCCGTTCACGAACATGACGCGTGGATCAGCACCAACCAGCTCAAGCATTTTGTAGGGAACTGAATGATCCAACACACGCGCCACCACTAGAGAGACGTTTAAGTGAGCATGACATATTTTCAACTGCCATGCTCTGAACTACGTAGTAGGGGAAAACCCTACAAATGAAAATGTGCATTTTCGTTATAATTTTCTGGCACATACTCTAAGGCTGAGATCTAAAATGCGTAACAGAATTGATGCCCATTATGAAAGTTGTTTGTTCAGAATCGTGCACTGAATCGACTTCTGAAATTTTTGATATAGATAATGTTTTATCCCAAAAACACGTAAACAACGTAAATCACAGTCACACTCCGCTGTACTCGAAAAACAAACCAAAATGAACGCATTACCTGCTACGCCAGACCGTTATACGTGTGCGACTGTATGCGTGCGTAGATTTGTTATGTGACCACATTTTTCTCTCACAATTAGTATAACTAATTTAATAAATAAACAATAATAATAATAATAATAAAAGGCAGTACTCCTCGATACGGCTCGCATTGTGAGGAGGTTCCTGTCTCTGGAGCCCTAACCACCGGTAGCTTGGACCCTGCTGCCGACATCGGTGGATCACTATTTTTTTTATATTTTTAAATGTTTTTTTTTTATACTAATATTTAAAAATGTATTAAAATAAGATATCTAAATAAATAAACGACATAATAATAATATAATAAATTTGTTTATTGATGGCAACTAGGCCCAAAACTTGTTAGTAACAGAAATCTTAAAACTATGTTAGTAATTACAATTAAACACACGGGAAAAATATTACTTGACAAGCACTGCCATAGCGTGAGACAACAATGTTTTATACATAATAGTAACAATTCAGTGTAACATAACATTCTAATTGTGGTGTCCGTGGTGTGCGTGTTAATTCCAAGACATGTTCTATAACTGTTACTTAGCACGTACTTTTGGCTAAGCCTTATTCCTGTCATTGTCGCATAACTGTCAAACTACAAGTTCAAGATAAGTCAAAGCACGTGCAAAGTAACGTGTGTAGATCTCGGCCTCTCACCACTCACTGCACTTTGGCATAGGAGCAAAAAACCTTAGTCATCATCTGCCTAGCCTTTTCCCAACTATAACTATGTTGAGGTCGGTTGCCAGGCTAACCGGATGCAACTGAATATCAGTGTTTTACATGGAGCGAATGCCTATCTGACCTCCACAACCTAGTTACTATGTAATACGATACCCCTTGGTAAGACTGGTTCTCAGACTTTCGGGCTACTGACGACCCGTAACGACTGTCAAAGATCCACGAATGACGCAACGTGCTTTCTGAGGCACGGAGGGTTCTCGGTATGTGAAGTAGCTTAACCTGATCGATCGACACGTGCGGCTGTTATTACTTAGCCACAAGCCCACCAAGCACATGAAAAAAACCTTAGTAAGATAGGTACCAAAAAGTAAGTATGACGAACACTGTTAGAAATCATCGATTTTATCAAACAGTCTTGTTATTACCATTATAACATCTAACAATTGTAACTTGCAATAATACCCAACTGACATTTGCAGTGGCCGACCTACGCAAAACAATTTAGGGTAAGCTAAGCAAGGAATTCGTCTGTCCCGGGGCGGAACTCAGCAATGTAGTCGCTTTTAATTAACTTTATTAACTTAAATTATTGGATACCCTCGTCACTATAAACAAGTTTGACTTTTACAGTGTGGCACAAACTGTATCCATGAATTCCGCACTTGATTCTAAACGTAGCGTAAAAAGTTTTATAAAAAAAAAAGCGCAATACCTTCGCAGTCAAAATGTATTACATAACATACAACCTTATAATGTTGCCACTGCTGGAGTGTCCCAGCTTTTTTTTGACAACTGCCTAAAAACTTTTTCGCCACACGTCCCACTGATAGGAGGCGTACACACGCCACGCCACAAGGGAGTGGGCCATGATCTACCACGCGGGCCCAGTGCGGGTTTGTAGATGTCACATTGAAATTTTTAGCTTGTTATTAAGAATCATTTACTGAATCCATGGTAACCGGTTGCGCGGCGATGTCCCTTCAATCCTGTATAGGTAGGGCAATACGTGTGTACCAGTTTTGGTTCACCAAGAAAACGAACATGCATATTGCTACTGAACCCCGGAATAAATCTACAGTGTTTCCGCCTTGCGGGAATTACATAACAGAGGGTGAGACTTTCGAAAAGTTGAATTTCGAAAGTCGTTTTCAGTATTTTCGGAAATCATTCTCATGACTATCAAATGAAACGAAATGAAATTGTCTATTCTGTAAATAGGACATCGAAATCACTCTTACACGTCATATAAAAAAATAAGCTAGATGGAGTCGACATTTCCTATCTGACTACCGCTGAGAATAAAAAGCGAAACAAACTCAAACTCTTTTAAAATCCAGACATAATCTTGGTCAGATCATGTGAGAACCATGTAGATTAGTGTCTGAAATGGTCTTTTGCGGAAAGAACCACAGAGGTTTGAGTGGACCTTTGCAGTCAGTGCAAGTATTTGTCAATAATCGTATAGCTCAACTAAGAACTTAAGGAGCTGAACGACTTGAGGAACAATACCAAAGAAATCACACTTAGGTAGGCCGCATAAAGTACTGAAGTACTCAGTATTAATGATGGACTGGCAATCATTAAAATTAAGAAATTAATAAACGACCTACGTACGGTAGTCCTCACATTCACAATATTATTAAATTATTATAATACATACATTACAGAGTAAATATTCATGTCATTCTATATATAGTATTCAACAATTTCAAATTGTATATTAAAAAAGAATATAATAAAATAAACAAAACCCAATTAACTAATGAAAATAACAATATATTTAATATCATAACCGAACTAAAACCATTAACATACAAAAATATGGCGTCGAAAAATTCATCCTAATCGGTGTCGACTGGTAATGTACCCTAGAGACTGGCGGCATCACCACGTTGTATAACAATGTTTAGCATCTGGCCAAGGTATACATACCTAAATCAGGCACTGTGTGTGTTACATTAAACCGTGATAATAATCTTCGCACTTTGACAAGGTTATATGTCGCGGATAATAAACAAAACACTGCTCTTAAGATATGACATGTGAGCTTCTTACTTTATTATAAAATCTTGCTCTCAACTTTTGTTTTATGTGCATCATATCCTTCAATACTACCTACTCCAACAAATGAAGTTAGTCAAAGAAAGCGAAGTCTTGTAAAAGCTCACTCAATCACTCTAGAGACTGGAATAGAACATATTGTTAGGTTCAGCAAATGTCATTTGTGTCAGACATATATCAACTATTTGACTTAATAGGCGAAAAGTTAATTCGTTACAGGATATTCTTAGATACAGCTTTTCTTAAAATGTCTGAATAAATGTGATACAAAAGAAAATTACTTAATGGAGCTTAAAGCAAATAGTTAAGTTCAAAATAGAGCGAGCATCAAATAAATTGTGTAAACTCTACGGTTTACACAATTGATTTGATGCCCTCTAATTTGATAATTATCTACCTAAGTTTTTGTTTCGCCATGTAAATGATTCAGCGGGTAATCTTGTACGATCCAGCTGAATCGCTGCTCGAAATCCAAACCTAAAAGAAACGATATGATGTGTATGAGAAAACTCGATAATAAATCAATGGAGACAGCTGGAATTCGGGTGGGAATACAATTATGTAGTGGACAGACGCTCATACAAGTTCTACCTATTACAGCTATGTAACTACATAAGGTTTGAAGTAGATATCTAGCCTAAATAGCATCGGTAAAATAAAATACCGTGAGGAAACCTGCATCATAACACAATTCAATCTGTCAAACACAATCCGAATCGTTTTGAAAAATATTGCTCACCTATTGCTTCAATGTTCGAAAAATTTTATGTTCGAATATTTTTGCTCAACAACGTACACAACGCAATTAATGTTGTTGAGCTGTCAAAACAAAAGCCATTGCTATTGTTATTGTGTTACGCAATTATCCCGCTGGATTTTGAAATCGCCAACCCGTTTTGAGCAAGCATGGTGATCAATGCTCGTTCCTTGTCTGTATGAAAAGAGGCTTTTGCCGTGCAATAGGATAGTAATAGTCTGGTATTATTATATCTAGCCTAAAGCCTAAAATGCAAGTTGGAACAAGCAATGATAAACGAAACGCAATTATTATGAAGAGCCAAAGACTTCCAACATGAAAAACTCTCACAAATAAATCGAAATTACTGGACACATTCTGCCCTTGATACGTCCAGAGATTTCGATTAATTTGTATTGGTTCGTCATTGCAATCAAAAATTGCTACAAAGAGTATACAACCAGGTCATAGAGATTAAAAATTAATACAATAAATAAGGCGATTTCTGGTTTATTTCGACGAACATTGTTTACTTAAATATCATTGGCATTACGTAGGCACATCGACGGATATGGAACATCCTGCAGACTCTGGAGCACAATATTTAATAAAGATATTTTTATTTCATTTTCATATTCACACTTTGAAAGACTACGATACGTAATTAGACAATTAAAGAATACTTATCGTAAATAATAATACCAACCAAAACGATGAAGGAAAACATCGTGAGGAAACCGGTCCTAGAACCAAAAAGTCGAAGATATGTTACATCGTCCACCCCGCACTGGGCCCGTGTGGTGGATTGCGGCCTCGCACCAAGAGGAGGCCTTTATCCCAGCAGTGGGAACATTATAGGCTGACTATGATGAATAATAATATCAGCCTATTAGTGTCCCGCTGGTGCTGTTCCACAAACGATGGGACACTTAATATCAAGTCCTACGTATTCTGTCAGCTGCACGTCACAGGTACTGATGGCCGTGACGTTATGGCGCCAAACACGTAGCCGAATTCTGGGCTGAGTCCATTTAGGTTGCCATCGACGCGCTAAGAAGAAGAGTGTCCCACTGGCAGGACAAACGCCTCTTCTCACACAGAAGGCACGAGCATTGATAACCACGCTTGTTCAAGAGCGTTGGTGATTTCAAAATAGCACGTTTTAAAAATGGTTGAAGGGAGACAATTAGCCACTCACACTCTCAAGCGATTGGTTGACTGTTCACGTGACCAGAGGGCTGGCCTATTTTTAGCCCAAAGAATCAGCATTGCCATCCAACGTGGTAATGCTGCTAGCCTTTTGGGCACTTATCTCATTGACAGCGATGCGGACGAATTTTTTGATGCCTTTTTCTTTATTTTTATTACTATATATTGTGTATAATATATATATTCGTGTTAGCTTGTAAATTGTAATTGTTGTCTTTGTGAATAAAGTTTTACGTTTAATTTATTGAACAATATCCAATCCACAAACGCCGGCGGTAAAATCCAAAATAACAATTCCAAGTCAAACGTGTGAGTGATCTTCGGTATCCAGTGTGAAAGGAAGGGTCGTACAAGGTAGGCAGGGTCGCAATCCGTAAAATAAAAAGCAGTGGTCGTGAAAAATGAAGAATAATCGGGAAAGGACTCAAAACGCATCGGAAAACACTAAACGAGTGAGCAAAGAGCAGTCGGCAACTGTCTAGAATGTCCAGTGTCAATGTCAGTCAGCTGTCATGCCAGAGACATAAATAGTCTAAAAATAGAAGACTGTTTTTTTTTATCGATATGAAATCAATAATCATTAATGTTGGTTTTTCAGTAATTAATTGTTATTTTATTTATTAATATGACTGTAATTATTTGCACTATATTGCATATAAGTATATATAGTGCATTTAATTACTTTGAATTCATTATTTAGTGCAGAGGTTTTCATAACTGTGTAATCGATTACTCAATCGATAATCTCACGAAAACTATCTTTCTCATATTTCTCCGCTTCCAGATTGAGAATTGGGATGATTTTTCATATTGTCTTCTAATATAAAAAATATGACTAATTTTTTAGATCATATCTCAACTTATTTGGGCCCACCGTTTTCCATCTCCTTTATATCTAACCTACGCTTTTTGTGAAAAAGACTTTTACAAAACACCTCCATTATCTTGATCGACATTTCTTTACGTTACACCGTAAAACTACGAAACGCGATGACGTTCAAAATTATGACATCAAAAAAAAAAAATGATTTACGACGCACTTGTTTGAAATATTGTGTATTTTACGGAACCTATCGCGGCTATGCGTAATGTAAACAAAATATAAAAATAGATTTTGATATAAACGTGAGACGAAACCAAATGTTTTATGGGTTTATTAGTTTTACATGAATCGGACGGATGGTCGTGTACGTAATAGTGTGAAAAATCTAATCTAAAAAGCGTTTTGATTTTTTTTTTTCGACTCGTATGACATATTCTAGACGTAGCGTAGAAAATACTCGACGGTCATAGAAAAGTAACCTACGCAGTCAAAATGTATGGAATAGCATTTTTATTTTTAATAACAAACGAAGTATGTCAACGCAAGGTGATTTTGATTCAGAATCATGTCCTGAATTCACGGTTACAGTTTGCGCGTGGATGTCTCTGCCACTCTGTACAAGTTTTATTTTCCTTTAATGGCCAACTGAATGGCGTGCAATAGGACAAGACTATGTCCAGCAGTGGACTGCTAAATGCTGATAATGATGATGTTGATGAATAGCCAACTTACAATTGCTTACACCGTTACAATAGTTTTTGTTTTACTTAAATCTAAGTTTAGTTTAAGTAACGACTTCTTATAGGTGCCGCATGCATTAACGTAAATTGTGCCACAAGCACTACACTATAAAATGAATAATTAAGTAGGAAAAAAAAAGAAGCAAGTAGGAAAATAACCTGAGATAATAAGTTAAAAAAATAACATTAAAAAAAAGATGGCCCTAAAGTTATCCAAAAGAACGGTAACCTAAGTGCTTTTAAATCGAGCTTTTTTTTTTGTTAGCTTACATTGTGTCCCACTGCTGGGCAAGTGCCTCCCCTTGTTTCTTCCAAAGCTTGTACAATTTCTGGTCATGCAAATGATACCACATCGTCGCACCACCTTCGCCGTGGTCTACCTCGACGGTGATGTCCTCCCTCTGGTGTCCAATCAAAATGAACGTTTATTAATTATTTATTAATATATAAACTAAGAAATCCGAGCAGATTTTGATCAAGAAATAAACAACGACGCTAAAAACGTATACCTATCGTGAAAAGCATATTGCAGAAAACGTATTGAAAAAAAAGATATCAATGTATCGCCGTACCTACTAGCCTCAAGGCACCAAAAGCTTTGTTTAGAAATGTTTTTCTATTATAATTTTAATAATTCTTCCATTCTTTCTAGCTTCCATTGATATCTTCAGGCAACATAATAACGTTGCTTTTTACATAGAATATAGTTTTTCAAAGCGATATCATATGAAAATAATTGCCCTTAATATTTGATGATATCATGTCAAAGGAGAGCAGTAGTGGCCCAGTGACAACGACCCCGACTTACGAGTTATAAGTCGTGGGTTCGAACCCAGACAAGCACTTTATTTTGTGTAAATAATTTTATCACCACTGCTCTCAAAACGATGAAGGAAAACATCGTGAGGAAACCGGCATGTCCTAGAACCAAAAATGCGAAGACCTGTGACATCCACCAACCCGCACTAGGTCCGCGTGGTGGATTATAGCCCCCTCCCTCTCGAAGAGTGGAGGCCTGTGTCCCAGCAGTGGGAACATTATAGGCTGATTATGGATGTGTCAAAGGGCTGCGTAGTTTTGGCTGTAGGTTTTATATAAATTAGAAACGCAGACAATTCAATCTTGAATATATTAGTCAATAAAGCTTTGGTTTCCTGAGAAAGCTGTGAGACCATTTTTTGACACCGAAATGTCAAATGCTATAAAAAAAAAAAATTAAAAAAAGACGGTAAAAATGACAGATTATCATGACGGCAACCGCTCTTCAAGGAAACTGTAGCTTAAGAAAACAAAAACGAAATGTACAGACTATAACAATAAGTTATTTAAAAAGATATTGGACAAAAATGTATGGGGCTTGGTCCAAATGTCCATCACTAACCGAGACTTATGTCACTGTATTCAGTGACATAGCACAATGTACGCGTGTTGCTGCACGTTTTGTGTTGCATTCAGCCACGGCATCATCCGTGCCGTTTTACATGATTTATAGCATACAGGCTATGAGGCTTAATCCAAATGTCCACTAAAGAGACCTATGTCACTAAATAGCAACCAATCATCATTCAGCCACGGCACCATCCGTGCCGTTTAATAATAATAATTGCCTTTATTAAAAATCATAAGCTCCATTCATCAATCACAAAACGTGCCGTTTAGGTTTTTATCAATAGGTTCTTATCAAATAGGTAGTTAAAAATAGGTACTAACCACGCGGCTGCGGACTATTTCTGTTTTGTGCTCGTGATTATGAATCAATTTTGGTTTTATTTTTCTTGTTAACCGAGTTTATTATATTTTTATGTGCACGTGTTTTTGTGACAAATAAACCTATATTTCTTTCTTAAGTATACGTCGTTAATCAGAGACATCGCGCAACCCGTTTCCATGGACTCAGTACATTAGTACAGACGCCAGCACATCAAGCTATCCGAATCTGTCAAATTTTCCCAATCAACCTTCAACCTAATGCTTTAGCGGTAAAGTTGAAAATCTTTTAAAGAAATTTGACAGATTGTAGTAGCTTGATGTGCTCGCATCTGTACATTACTCAGTACAGTACAAATAAAAATTGCTGTTCTTTCGCGTAGGTAATTGCACTTTTGTAGGAAATAGCTGATTCTTTTTTTAATGACCGACAAAAATTTTCTACTCTATGAGGTCTAGGATTATGTGCTGAATTCATAGTTACAGTTCGCGCGTGGGTGTTCTTACAACCCTGTGTACATATTTTTAGCTCATAAGGTAAACGTCTAAATTAAAGTGACACGTGTTTGTTGATTAACGTTTTTTGTACAGGCATGATGATTTACATGACAGGCGATAGACTAAGCCGTTTTTTGTGTAAATGACGTCAATTTATTATTCAACTCCAAAATTCTGTGGGATTTGTCGGTTGCACGGCAGCAGATGATTCCATTATCATGAACTAAATACTAGCAGATAGTATTCCTAACTGCCCGTGACATTACATCGGGCCCTATTATAATACCAGCGCTGGGACATTTATTTTTTTTAATGTCGCAGCATCATGCTGAGATAGGAGCCTTTTGGCCTTGTATAGGACTTTGTTTCATTTTTATTTTTGTTACTTTTTTTATATAACTTGATTTTTTATTTTTGACTGTGTTTAGTTTTTGTTCTTACTTTACGAGTCGCAATAAATACATGTTCTTTATTTCTAGTACATTTAAAAATTTTGAATTGTTTCAAGATTGTGAAGCTGAATATCAGACGCTTTCTTTTTTGTTCATTTTTACCTTTATTTTTTTCGAAGTGAAAGTAGTGAAACATCAAAACTATAAAGAAGTGAAATATGAATTCATTAGTGAACCGATGATTTTGGATTTTGACACTCAGCATGTTTCACTCGTCTATCAAATGGTCGATAAAAGAGCAGATGAACGTTCATTCCTTTATAAATTTGTCGGTGGCATGTAAACGTGGAATGAAACAAAAATGAAGCTTCTGCATGAAGCGTTGTCTATCGGTTTTGCTAACAAACACAATAAAATCATTGAAATGATCACACGTCGTAAAAATTGCAAATATCAGGATTAATTGATCGGTCGGTGCGCATCAAAAATGAGAACGACGTCAATGATGTTACGGTCAGCAAAACCGAGATTGATCTAAAATACCTTAATTGGGCAGCTGATAAGAAGATTCCATTTAAAACCATAGTAGAACACAAAAACTCGTCCAATTTACGGTCAGTAAAATTTACATCGATCATTACAATTTTATTTTGACAGTCCAATGGAACTTTAAGTACCTAGGTACAGACGCCAGCACATCAAGGTACTACAATCTGTCAAATTTCTTTAATAGATTTCAACTTTATCGCTAAAGCATTAAGGTTCAAGGTTCATTGGAAAAATTTGACAGTTTCGGGTAGCTTGACCTGCTGGCGTCTGTACAATGGGTACAATTATACTGTTACATATAAGCACCGCATCAATCAGGGAATTTTCCATACCCATTTGTTTTGACAGATTAATTTGGAACTTGGAAATGTGGAATTATTCAATAAAAATGTCGTTTAACAACACAGTCGAGAGGCGTCACCTGCTGGGGTAATTGACTGTAATTCATTTTGACAGGTCAACAACATTCACTGCGTTATTTACGTCGTTGAGCAGAATTTTCAGAACATAGGAAGCAATGGATTTATCCTTCAAGATTATACAGATCGTGATTGATTGTGTGTTACGCAATTATAGGGTACCGGTTGGATCGTTCCTATAACTTAATATTATATATATAACAACAGGCACAATGAAATAAATTAACAACGTTTGAGAGTAACTAAACGAAAAATAAAACACACACAGTAAAAGCGTCCTGACGTCAAAAATTTACACTTTTTTTGACTAGCTCTTATTCGCCAAGTGTGCAAAGTATATCGTCCGATAAGGAACATCATCATCTGCCTTTTCCCAACTATGTTGCGGTCAGCTTCCAGTCTATCCGGATGCAGCTGAATACCAGTATTTTACATGGAGCGACTGCCTACCTGACCTGCAAAACCTAGCTACTGGGTAATACGATACCCCTTGGTAAGACTGGTTGTCAGACTTTCGGGCTTCTAACTACCCGTAACGACTGTCAAAGTTCCGCGAATGACAGCAAGCGAAAGAACATAATTATATCCAAAAATTTCAACACAAATGAAAAGTTGCGAAACAGGAAACTAAGTCCTTCAACAAGATAATATTATACATACAAAATGGCGGTAGTCCCATAAGAACTTGTGCATTCATCTTAATGTAGGTCTGCAATCACCAGCCCAGCCTGCCTCTTTGATGGCAAATGTCTGAACTTGGCTCATCACCAATCAAAGGTGCCAACCAACCTGGGTAGAAATACTTTCACATTTCCGGATTGATGAATGAAAGTCCGACAATATCATTCTTTTGAGACGCGTAATGAATGAACTGTAATTCGTGTATGTTTGTAGAAAGACGGGTTTTAAGATGGAGAGTAGATTATTCAATTATTATTATCCCCACGTCTGTAAGGCAAGATTATTAAGTTCGGTTACAATAGAAAAAAAACCGGTCAAGTGCGAGCCGGACTCGACTTCAAATTTCATGATCACCATCATGTCAACGGCTTAGATAACTTTGTTAGTTCAGGAGTTATAGAGGCCTAACTTATAAAATGCGCTTACTTGGAAAACTTCGTACAAAAATAACTAAATAATAAGTAAACATGTAAAATATTAAAAATAAAATCATAACAATTGTCTATTGGTACGGAACCCTTTGTGCGCGAGTCCGACTCGCACTTGGCCGGTTTTTTTTTTAAGTGAAATTTTCTTTAGGATGCTTTCATTTTTCCTGGACAGTGAACGAAACTGAACCGTCACGCGGTCGGTGACGCTAAATTGGATAGGGATACTCGGCTCCAGGCAGTCTGTGACGCTAAATCGTGTGTACTCGGCTACAATCGTAAGTTTTCACCTCTATCGTTCGCTCATAAGCACACACCCTATTTTTTCTTGTGATGGCAATAAGGCAGATGGCCCATGGGGTCCACTAATGGACATCTACAATACCAGAGACAACGCAGATGCGTTGCTATCCCAGCAGAGAGATAGCTAAAAGGTATATTGTGCCTGTGATTTCACCGGCACCTTCAAGCTAGAACTCATCGTCGCTGCCTGGTGGCAGTAATAGTTATAGTGGCAGGTGGCAGTGTCTCCTTCTTTTAACGAGTTCGTTTCTCAAAGAGCTGCATTAATTAGATTTAAAAAAAATGCATTTTAATAAAGTTTAAGAAAATCAAATAGTGTCATAAAAACAAACAATGTCATAAAACAAAAAGCCTTGAAGTAATATTTCACTGCAAGGCTCACCTAGTGCAAAAATTAAAAAAAAACTTTCTTTTGTTCCTCGCCCACTCGTATTCAAATGCTTATTAGTATAACACCTCTATAATTACACCGTCAGTACTTATTACAGACATTAAAACGTCAGATTGCTCACGCAAATAATATAAAAATTGAAGTATGTTTTTATGCTGACCGACACGCTTGGCGTGCCAAAACCCTCAACTACTGAACATTACCAACCACAAACATAAACGGTTACAGTTGGATATACGGTCTTTTTATGGCTTATATAATATTTATTTTATTATAAGTATAATGATATGTACATGAAAAAAATAATTAAACAAAATAATCATATTTATTTTAAATTTTAGCTTATATAATGTAAATACTTAATTTCTATTAAATAAATATAAGTATTATTTCAGTACTGACACAGAATATATAAATAGTACAAGTACAGAAGATTCACTCCACATTTCATTTCAATAAATAGCGACTCTTGCTATGACACAATAAAGTGTAATTCAGGTCGCATAGCGCTAATTGAGTTATATTAACCTACAAGTTGCCTCTCTTTCTATCGCGTAACTCTTATCTCTTTCGACTACGTTAGAACCAGCAAGCGGGCTCTAATGCAGCGGGCTCGACTTGTCGGGCCAATTCCACTGAATTGGCCCGACAAGTCGAGCCCGCCGCGTGCGTAGCTTCATAACTAAAATATGGAGTGCGCCAGGCCTGGTACTGGGCACATTTTATAGGCCTAGTAAAAAAGGTAAGAACTATTCGTTGAACACCGCATCGTACATAACTCACATTGAAATATACCATCCTGAGGGGCTACTTTGAATTATTTTACATTCGTAAACTGTACAAAGAAATTAAGCAATATATTAATTATCTTAATTATTCTTATTATTGTTGTTCGTTTCTTACAAAAGTAGTTATTTTTCCACTGTGCAATTGGTATTTTGTTTTTGTTTGATTGTTTTTGTTTTGTTGTCATCTGTCAGTGTCGCGGGCGCCTCACGGATTAATGTGTACCTATTGTGCATGTCAATTAATGTGTGTTGTCTTTGGTCCCTAGCCCTGACATCAAGCAATGGACAAAATGTACAACTTTTTATATGCTTGAGTACGAGGCTTTTGACTACATTGTATGCGTATATTTTGTCTTTTTTCTAATGTTCGTTTTGTTTGTGCAGAATAAACAATTTTTCTTTCTTCTTCTTTTCACTTGGGTAATACACAACAAATTCCTAATACATTGCTCATATGTTTGAAAAATTCGTCTGCTCAACAACGTAAATAACGCATTGAATGTTGTCGAATTATCAAAATGATGAGCATTGCAATTGTTAGTGTGTTAAATTACTCCGCTGGACGGATTGCGCCAAAACAGGAGCGGCTCGCGAACAATGAAAGGAGTGGAGGGATGCGTTTGCCCAGGAGTGGAACAGTGCAGGGTAACAATAATAATGCCAAGTTTGTGCTACATAATATCACGTTATTGTTACCAGAAGAGGTAGGTATAGAGGTAAGACTGCTTTATGCTGATCATTTAGACACTTAAACTGGGTGCTTACAGGTCCCTCCTCTGCTACCAAAAATGATCAAAGACCAACCATATACCTAAACGTTACCATAACGTAAAAATCGATCATTAAAAAAACACCGGTCTAATAAACCACTACAAACTTATCTATAATTACAGTTATAATTACAACAGTTTGACATATTTTCTATACAAAAGCTGTCAAACCGCAATATTTATTTTTCAGTTAAAAGTTATCTGACTATTGCAAAGTCCAACCCTAAGGGCCGATTTTTAAATCCGTAGTTAAACTCAACCAATTGTTAAAAATAGTAACTAACGGTAGTAACTTTTTGCAAAATGTGTTTTTTTATCAATGTTTAGTTTATCTAATGGTTTTTCTTTTAACTAATAGTAATTATTTGACCATTAGCAATGATAGTATTTCATTAGATAAACTAAAAATTGATCAAAAACAAATTTTGCAAAAATTTAACCATTAGTTTATATTTTTAACAATTGGTTGAGTTTAACTACGGATCTAACAATCAGCCCTTAGTCATAAATTATTTAAAGTTATTTATTACCCGACTGCGCTACAGCAAACACAAGGTTATGTATTTTATTTATTTATTTAATAACCTAAGCACACAAATGTTCAGAGGCGGCCTAGCCAACATAGAATAATAAAGTTAATGAGCTTAAGTAAATTAATACCGTACTAAAGAGACCAACACTTAAACGCGTAACTCCAGTTTATTGCGATACCCTTGTTTCTAACCGTGTTCTACAGGAATATCTTATATCCCCTCTAACAACGATAAGAGTAGGTAGATAGTACCTAATTGTTGTCGATTACCCTTCATACATAAACATATGAGCATCGTACTGACACTATTATAGATGAAGGCATTAGGCTCCAAGTACTGAGATATGACGTCACAATACAGTATTAAAAGAGGTCTATGTTGGAAGGTACCTAAAGCTTTGGTTTTCTAAGAAAGCAGTAAACGGTCACGCGACTGTCAAAATACAGAGCGTTTTTTGACACCTCCATGTCAAATACAGATTGAAAATGAAAATGACAGATTTTCATGATGGCCGTTGTAATATGACAGAACCCTTTTCCTAGTAAACCAAAGCTTAGCTGTTGATTTTGGATTTAAAAAAGGAATAGTTCCTACTACACCTACACCATACACTACTACTACTAGACCTACTACTCCTACTACACCTACCCCACTACAGACTACTACACTACACCTACTACTCCTACTACACCTACCCCACTACACACTACTACACTACACCTACTACTCCTACTACACCTACCCCACTACACACTACACTACACCTACTACTCCTACTACACCTACCCCACTACACACTACTACACTACACCTACTACTCCTACTACACCTACCCCACTACACACTACTACACTACACCTACTACTCCTACTACACCTACCCCACTACACACTACTACACTACACCTACTACTCCTACTACACCTACCTCACTACACACTACTACACTACACCTACTATTACTACTACTCCTACTACACCTACCTCACTACACACTACTACACTACACCTACTATTACTACTACTACTACTACTGGTACTATTCCTTTGTCCCTGCCACCCTGTATTATTAAGCGGATTGACACACAATCCGTATTGTAACCTTTTTGTAGCCATTCTTTCTTATTTAAAGAATATTATCAATTTTGATTTTTTATTTGAATTTATTTTGTAAATAAGAGCAATGCTCTTAGTTGATTCTCAAAGTACTTTGGTATAAAATGACTTCGATCAAAAAAACTTTTGAAAAGGCATGATGGAAACGGGAAAATATGGCGTAGCACATTTCGGTTCGCTAAAATTGCAATATCTGTAATCCGCCTGGGTTTTTTCTTCGATTATTTTGATTGGAAAAGTTTTCAAATTCACCAAGGTTTCTCGTTCATACCTATAGCGGCTGATTGGTTTGGAAGCGACCAGAGGCAGATTGTCACTGAAAAATCAATTCATAAAACCTCACTTCACCTCAATATTAAATAAAAATAAATCCCTTTATTCATAAACGTTGCTTAAAGTTAAGTAGCGACTGTTTGACCATACATTTTTGACGTTTAAATATCACTTAACTTAAAACATCGTTTATACACAGTCTGGCCATAAATACTGTTACAATTAAAAATAAGAAAGATATTACATTTGAATTTGGAATCTGTCATTTTTATACGATTGTTCATTGAGTTTTCTAATTTTGGCGCCAATACATTTTACAATATTTTGCAATATTAAAATGGAGTGGGGTGATAAAGAGAACCGAATCGCTGTGATTGCATTACACAAAGTTGGTATGGAGCCAAATGCAATTTTTAAAACTCTCCATACGCTTGGTATTAGTTAAATGTTTGTGTACCGGGCTATTATTAGGTACAATGAGACCTCCTCTGTTTGTGACAGAAAAAGATCTGGCCGTCCACGTAGTATTCGTACGAAAAAGGTGGTCAAAGCAGTAAGGGAAAGAATTCGAAGAAATCCTGTCCGAAAGCAAAAGATTTTATCTCAGGAGATGAAGATAGCACCCAGTACGGCTAATCTGTGGTACGGCTTGCTCTAAACGCCATGATAATTTGGAGTCCCTAAAACAATCCATACGATTGGCAGTGAAGAATTTTTAAATAAACCCCAAAGTATTTAGAGAACACTATCCTCTTTATTTTATTGAGCAAAACTAAATTACCTACTGCCTATTTAATGTACCTTATCTATATTAAATTATTTAGCTATATTATTATTTAGCTTTATTAATTAATTAGCTATATTAAAAGCTCGTTCTATACATAACACATACATAATAAGCCCACAATGTTCCCACAGCTGGGACACAGGCCTCCTCTCTGTGAGAGGGAGTGGGCTGTAATCCACCACGCGGACACGTTACATAATCAGCCTACAATGTTCCCACAGCTGGGACACAGGCCTCCTCTCTGTGAGAGGGAGTGGGCTGTAATCCACCACGCGGACACGTTACATAATCAGCCTATAATGTTCCCACTGCTGGGACACAGGCCTCCTCTCTGTGAGAGGGAGTGGGCTGTAATCCACCACGCGGACACGTTACATAATCAGCCTATAATGTTCCCACTGCTGGGAAACCTGCCTCCTCTCTGTGAGAGGGAGTGGGCCGTAATCCACCACGCGGGCTCGTTCTATATTAATTAGTAATTACCTAAATCCTTGATTTGGATAATAAGATAAATGACTTAAGGTAAAGTCTATTCCAAATGTTTCAAATTGATGTTATTTCAAGTTAAACAAATATCAACTTTATTTCAATGGCATTTAAGTTGATTTTAGAGTGACTAGCACTCATGAAAAAGTTATAAAAATGTTTGAAGTGGTAGCATAAACTAAACTTTATTGTGTAGGAGTTAAAGTTATTTATCCATAAACTTATATTTGTTTACATTTTTTGGCGAATAAGTCGCGATTGCAGAGTAGGTAGGTATTATTCTTCCCAGTTGCACAATCAATCTGCCTAGCCTCATCCCAACTATATTAGTGTCAGCTTCCAGTCTAACCGGATGCAGCTGAATACCAGTATTTTACACGGAGCGACTGCCTATCTGCTCAAAAACTCAAACTCAAACTATTTATTTCAACTCAACCAATTACAAGGTACAATTGAATTGTCAAGGGTCGGTCAGTCAAAAAGATGAAGCTAGTTGCCCATTCCAAAGCGTAGTAGGTACCTATGGAGAAGAACGGGCAAGAAACTCCATGGACACTCTTTTCTGACCTTCATAACCCAGTTACTGGATAACACGATACCCCTTGGTAAGAGTGGTTGTCAGATTTTCGGGCCTGTGACTACCCGTAACGACTGTCAAAGATCTAGAAGCCACGAGCTACGAGTACATAGTTATTAAAACGAACCTCAAAGGCGACGAAACCTTACGAAAGAAGCGATATTTACGACAAACGAAGCTTCGCTCAACGTCAATAAAACGATCATATTATACCTACTCTATGTGATGAAGTATGAACATAAAATGGCGGACGCGTATCGTCCAATTACCTTTTAATTTATTACTGAACGTAACGGGTGAGTTGACGCACCCTTTAGCAGTATTCCTAAGCGTTAATCCATAATAATATCTTTCAAATGAGTTTGCGTATCTGGTTGCTTGTTAAAATGTTACAACGAATCTATTGAACCAATTTAAATGTTATCTGGCATAGTATTGATTATGCCAGAAGATCAATTACCATAATTATAAACTTTCAAAATATAGTCGCAATCTCATCTCAGCGACAATCAATGTCAAAAACTTGTGATGTGTAATCTTTATGGTGTACATAATAAAGAGTATTCTATTCTATTCTATTCAATACAGATTAATAGAGATTTCTCAGTAATCTAAGTAGCTACGAGTTGTACCTATACCATGTAATTAATAATGGATACGTTGTAAGTCCCTTATGTACTACAAAACCTTTATGTAAATATTAATAAATTATTATTATACTAACTGCGCCCTGCGATTTCACCCGCATAAGCTTCGATCCCTTGGGAATATAGGGAAAAAAAGTAGCCTATTTGTTAATCCTAGTTATAAACTATCTTCGTGTCAAACTTCATTCAAGTCCGTTCAGTAGTTTTTACGTGAAAGAGTAACAAACATCCTTCCATCCATCACACTTCTCATAAACCTTCGCGTTTATAATATTGGTAGGATTATATGTGTAAGGGCACATTCAGTGAATTTAAATTGGCTATATATTACTGTTAAAAAGAGCACTACAGCTTTGTGACAGTTGGACAGACAGACATACGGCGTAGAAAATAACGTCCCGTTTCAACCTTTTGGGTACAGAATCCTAAAAACATACGAAATTACTAACCGTGTACTGCTTTACGATTTATTTCAACTCGTCACCCCTAGACAAAAGAAGGATTTATGTCGCACTATCCATAACATCGCTCTATTTTTAAAGGATTGCCGGCGAGTATTTTTTATATAAGCCGCAAAGCGTAAACGGTCTGCGAAGGCCTATGAAAGAGATACGGTGACTTCTATCAGCCTGTCGGACATAAATGAATGAAAGCGTCGTAAGTCTGCTTTTACAGATTTTCAGTCGTCTTTTATAGCTTCGTCAGTTTTCAAATGTATTGCTTTATCAATTCACAACACATAATATCTTCAATGGCACACATAGTTCATACTGCCGCCATTTTATGTACAGACGCCAGCAGGTCAAGCTACCCGAAACTGTCAAATTTTCCCAATCAACCTTGAACCCTAATGCTTTAACGATAAAGTTGAAAATCTATTAAAGAAATTTGACAGATTGTTGTAACTTGATGTGCTGGCGTCCGTACATACACATATTAACAGAATCTAGGGATATTTTAATCCTAAATTATTTACGAATTTATAGTTTAAAATCTTTTTAGTTTCCCTATAAAGTTTATATACAGATTGAAACCTCTTTATTCTATTTTCAAAATTTAAAATGTAAATAAAAAAAAAACAAAATACGGTGGCAAAATCGTTAGTAATTCGTTACGGTAAGAAAAATTAAAATTGTTTTATTAATATTAATTAATGAAAAGGGATTAAATTGTTTTTCTTTTTTAATTTAACGTGCCGTGTGAGCTTTAAGAGTCATGTCACGTCGTCATTTGAGTCGAGATGAAATGTTACGAGCCGTGGGCATGTTAGAAAATGGTGCTATTAAACGCGTCGTTGCTGAGGCCCTACACACCAGCCAAAACGTGATATCAAGGCTGTGGTCACGTTATTGCAGTACTGGGGAAGTGGCCGAACGGCACACGGGCAGATATCGTGTTACTACGCAGAAACTGGATCGATTTCTCCAAATGACCGCTAGAAGACAACCCAATATCATAGCGATGCAACTAGTACAAAGGCTCCAGGAGGACCACCAGCTGCAGGTAAGCGACCAAACCGTGCGAAGGAGGTCGCATGAAGTTGGTCTTCATGCTCGAAGACCGCTACATGTTCCAGCATTACGTCGTGGCAATCGCGGTCGGCGGCTTTCGTGGGCTCGGGAGCATTTACCATGGAGTGACGAACAATGGTCTTTGGTGCTGTTCACCGATGAGTCCCGGTTTGGGTTTCATCCGGTTTCACGACGAACACGCGTTTGGAGAACTCCAGGGAGAGTAAGCCGTCTACGGCACCCTCAGGAGGTCCACTTATACAAAGGCGGGACAATCAAGGTGTGGGCAGGAATTCGTCTTGGCGGACGAACCCAGCGCGTTTGGATCCAAGGCAGCATGACTGCCTAAAAATTACCACGAGGAGGTAGGTATTGTCCCACACAGAATCCTAATGGGCCAGGAATTTCTACTCATGCACGATAATGCTCCTTCCCATACGGCGCGGCTGGAGTCGGCCGCTCTCCAAAACCACGATATTCAAGTTTTGAATTAGCCTGCACAGTCGCCCGACTTAAATCCTATCGAGCATGCATGTTACATCGAAAAGCTTTGAGAGATTTGCCGCCAAATTTGACGACGGAACAACAACTTTACGAACACTTGCAAAGAACATGCGACCTCATACCGCAGCAAGACATTGACAATTTAATTTTAAGTATGAACAATCGATGTCGATGCGTAATTAATGTAAGAGGTGGCAACACTGACTATTAATAAGATAGAGATAGATTAGAGCTAGATTTTATAAAAAAAAAAAACAATTTTAATTAAAATTGATAGTTTTATAATAAAAATTTTTTTTTTTTTATCCTACTAATTTTCTACGGCGATTAAAAAAAAAACATTTATATTTAAAACAAAAAAATCACGAAATGTTTTTTATTTTGTATTAAAGACCTTAAAATAACCATCATAATAATAATCCTCCTAATCCTTATAATATCATTCTTCCATTTACTATATCAGAAAATTCTTCATAGATTTTTAGATATTTGATGAAATATAAAATATCCCTAGATTCTGTTGATGTGTGTACTTCGTCTCATAGATTAGGTATAATATTATGATCATTTTACTGACGTTAATTTCTAGCGTAGGATTTCTTCGCTTTTTGTGATTCGTTTTAATATTTGTGTAACATGGAGAGGGGCTCGTGGCTAAATAATAACAGCCACACTTGTCGACTGAAGGTTGCCGAGGCTGGTCCGTGGATGGATGACCATCTATTACATATCCAGACCCCCCGTGCCCTGGAAAAAGAACGTTAAATCGTTGGTCCCCACTGTCATTCGTAGGTCTTTGACAGTTGTTACGGGTAGTCAGAAGCCCGAAAATCCGACAACCAGTCTTACCAAGAAGTATCGTGTCACCTCCACAACCCAGTCACTGACTGGGTTATGGAGGTCAGATAGGTACCTAGTCGCCCCATATTAAATACTAGCTACGCCCCTTGGTTTCACCCGCATAAGTTTCGATCCCGTGGGAATATCAAGATAAAAAGTTTCTATGTGGTAATCCTGGTTATAAACTATCTGTGTGCCACATTTCATTCAAATCCGTTTAGTAGTTTTGGCGTGAAGGAGTAACAAACATCCATCCATCCATCCATCCATACAAACTTTCGCGTTTATAATATTAGTAGGATTGATATTCAGCTTAAGTTTGGTTAGACTGGAAGCCGACCCCAACATAATTGGGACAAGGCTAGGCAGATTGATTGTGCAACTGGGAATAATAATACCTACCTAATCTGCAATCGCGACTTATTCGCCAAAAATGTAAACAAATATAAGTTTATGGAAAAATAGCTTTAACTCCTACATAATAAAGTTCAGTTTACGCTACAACTTCAAACATTTTCATAACTTTTTCATGAGTGCTAGTCACTCTAAAATCAACTTAAATTCCATTGAAATAAAGTTGATATTTGTTTAACTTGAAATAACATCAATTTGAAACATTTGGAATAGACTTTACCTTAAGTCATTTGCGTAGATTTTAGGTCAGGGATTTAGGTAATTACTAATTAATATAGAACAAGCTTTTAATACAGCGATTAGGTACATTTGTAGGTTTCACTCCTACCACATACTAAGTTCAGAAATACGCCACTAGTAGCGCTGCTGAGAGGTCGATCTGTCATGGCTGAGACATACATGTGCTAATTTTATTTCCGTATTTTATTGTTATTGTGAGTTTGTGATCGTGTTCTATCTATTGTGTTTCTTCTGTCTATACTCCTTCTGTGTCTATATTTATACAGGGTGGCAGGGACATCGACGCGCAACCGCTTACCATGGATTCAGTACATGATTCTGGACCCCCCTGCGTTGAAATTTTTCGTCGGTTTTTTCTGATTTTTTTCATTTTTTTCTCTAAGTGGCTTAGATTCTAGCCCAACGAAATTTATAATTAAAAAATAGTAAATTCACTTGTTTCACTTAAAACAGCAATGTAAATAAAACTCGAAAGGGCAGCGCGCAGTATCGTGGTAGGTAACGCGCGCGCGCGCCATCCGCGGAGCGTTATGATCGCGATGCTTGCAATACAATGCGCACTCAAAAATGACAATTTATTTAACCGGTCATTTCCGAGATGAATGACTTTCGTAATTTATTTATGGCATCAGGTGTAAACTTTTCACGACGTTTGCGCGTCGATTTCCCTGCTACCCTGTATATACAAGGTGTCATTTTGCATGCTCGTTAAATTCAAGGAGGTAACTATGCTACTGATTCTCGACACGAATCAGTAATAAAATAAGTAGGTAGGTTTTTTTTTTTCTAATACTAGGAAATCGGAAAGTTGTGTATTTTGAAATACTGTCAAACTTAAATAACTAAAAAAACCAGAATGTATTCATTATTTACCAGGGATCGTAATTTTATTTGATTATTATATGTCTTTCATACCAGCCTCCAGAAATTTGATGAGGATGCAAATCAACAGCTTGTATATATCGTACTGTGTACGGACAATATATTTTCATAAATTCTACATTGACTTTTGTTTCTTGTTCGCCCACTACATTTCCTACACGAGCTAAACCTTAAATAGGCAGTAGGTAATTTAGTTTTGCTGATTAAAGTAAAGAGAATAGTTCTCTAAATACTTTGAGGTTTATTTATAAACGATGTTTTAAGTTAAGTGTTATTTAAACGTCAAAATGTATGGTTAAACAGTCGCTACTTAACTTTAAGCAACGTTTATGAATAAAGGGAATTTTTATTTAATATTGAGTTGAATATAGTATTATGAATTGATTTTTCAGTGACAATCTGCCTCTGGTCGCTTCCAAACTAATCAGCCGCTATAGGTATGTATGAGAAACTCTGGTGAATTTGAAAACTTTTCCAGTTACGAAGTAAAAATAATCAAAGAAAAAATGCAAGCGGCTTACAGATATTGCAATTTTATCGAACCGAACCGCGTTCGCCATATTTTCCAGTTTCTATCATGTCTCTTCAAGTATTTTTGATCAACGTCAATTTAGGTATGTATACCAAAGTACTTTGAGAAACAAAAGTTACTAAGAGAATTGTTCTATCCCAAAAATTTATAATATTCTATGGGAAAGAATAACGATAAAAAAACTTTATTAAAAAAAAAAAACATTAAAAAAAGAATTTTACAAATCCGTCTATAAATGACGGAGTTATGTCCGATCATACATAAAAAATAGATACATATATATAAATCCAAATTGAGAATCTGAGTCCTTCTTTTTGTGAAGTCGCTTAAAAAATAGTTTTTTCCGCAGGCATCGCTGTGCGTGCATAAATAATGTACCGTCCCAAAACATTTATTACACAAGAATATTTGTCATTGAGGTTTTATAGTAGGAAATTCTCAGTAGCATTCCAGTATCTGTGCCCAATTTATGGCAAAAGGCTTATTCCGTACATCATGGGACTCATAATACTACTTTTACTACCTTTATTTGCCTACCTTTTCTGTATGGAAAGCAGGTGGGATATATGTAATATATTATCTTGTCTCATATTTTTTTTAGAGTTAAGTGGTTGCGTGTATGTAGGTGGGCGGCTACTCCACAACCAATATTTCATGCTATTTTTAACCGGAGCCGTCTCCACGCTACACAATACGGGCACCAGCTTAAATAACCGCCAACTTGCCCAAGGATAACCGCGTAAAAACAAAGCATAAAAACAGACATGTTATAAATTTAAGTAATTTTTCATGTATCTGTGTAACTGCGACGTTTTACTACGCAACAGATTTTGAAGCAGTTATCACCATAATTTAGAGAATTTATTCCGGAAGGTTTATAAAGAAAAGAAAGAGAAGAAAAACGTTTTATTTGGGACACGCACAGGAGATACAATCAGTAAAAAAGGAGCATTTAAAACTAACAAAGTTCGGTAGATTTAAAACAATAAAAAAAAAAAAAAGACATAAGAGAGCGTGACAGAGCATGTGTATCATTATACACAACATAATCAGCCTATATTGTTCCCACTGCTGGGACACAGGTCTCCTATCTTGGAGAGGGACTGGGCTATAATCTACTACGCGAGCCCAGTGCGGGTTGGTAGATGGTAGATGGTTTTCCTTCACCGTTTTGAGAGCAGTGGTGATGAAATAATTTACACAAAGTAAAGCGCCTGTCTGGGTTCGAACCAACGACCTACAACTAGTAAGTCGCGGCCGTTACCACTGGGCTACATCTCTCTAATATAATACAATACATTATGTTAAACTTACATGATATTAAAGAAATCGCGATGTTTTGTCCATTCTTACAAACCGTATGAAGTAGGGGGGTCGCTAGTAACTATAAATCTTAAGCCCTTTCCACATGGAAGGACTCCAAATTAATTAAACTGATTACGAACTAGTTAAACACCAAACTCTTCACACGACGCTACCTAAATCACTAAATTTCTGTCAACAAGATTTGTTCGATCAATTTTCCTTAGTCGGTAAGTCTACTGATCCAAATTTCCTGATAATGATCTACTTTAATCAGTAGCTTTTTGAATTCAGTAGTCAGAAGCCCGAAAGTCAGACAACCAGTCTTACCGAGGGGTATTGTGTAACTCAGTAATTGGGTTGTGGAGGTTAGATAGGCAGTTGCTCCATGTAAAATACTGGTATTCAGCTGCATCCGGTCAGACTGGAAGCCGACCCTAAGATAGTTGGGAAAAGGCTAGGTAGGCATTTGATGACAGTCTGTTCCCAAAGTATCTCACGAAAATGTAAACAAATGGATAAGAAAACGTACTTGTGAATGTTAATTTTTAATGCTCAGTATACAATTTGAGTACTTTGATTTGATTATTTGAATACACTCAAAATTCTTATTAAAATCAGGTGATAAGGTAATTATAATAGAAACAAAATCATTATAGATGTGTATCATTTGACCAGTTTTCGTTGAGTTTTAAATTTAAATTTATTTTAATAATTTCACTCAAACAATAATTACTTAATTGTTGGAAAAGTTGTCAGATAAACATGAAACCTTCTAAATACAAATGAACTTTAGTGAGTGATTGCGTAATAATTAATCTTGAACAGGATTAGTTTACAGTTTCGTCAGATACTTTTCGAGCAGACCATAGATCATAATGTTTCTTTCTTTACTGTCTATAGCGTTAGCAAAGGAGGAGAAACCAATGAAGTATAATATGGGATAGTAGTGTCAGGTCATCCATACACAAATGCTTATAGAACAGAAAACTTTTATTTCAGACAGGAGTCCATAGGGGGTAGTATGTTAACATAAAGCCTTTTCTCTCACTTATTTTATACCGGCAAATACCTAATATTTATTCTAGACAAACATCAATGACTGCTATCGAACTAGTCTAGTCAGTTTGGCATCCGCAAATATTTGTGAAGCCAGTCTATCCAATAGGTCAAACAACTATAAACTTGACCGCTAATATTTGTCATGACTATTATTAAGCATTTTCGGAGAATAAATAGGTTAAGAATGTCATATTACTTTTTTGACTAAATACTGCCAACGGGCTCATGGTTCAATAATAACAGCTGCACGATTGAAGGTTAAGCTACGCTTGCCACGGTCGGTTCGAGGATGGGTGACCAACCATTACATATCGAGACCCCTCCATGCCTCGAAAAGCACGCTAAGCCATTGGTCCCGGCTGTCATACGTCGATCTTAGATCGTTACGGGTAGTCTGACAACCAGTCTTACCAAGGGGTATCGTGTTACCCAGTAATCGGGTTTTGTAGTATTCAGCTGCATCTGGTTAGACTGGAAGCCGACCCCAACATAGTTGGGAAAAGGCTAGGCAGATTGATTTACTGCCAACAGTAAGAATTAAATGGACAGTTTGAAAAGGTGGTTTACAGTGCCGACCAAAAGTCCATAGGCAATCTCACAAAGCAATAGCTTGACGTTTAATTTGACTTACGTCCTTCCAGTTTCATGAAAATAAACACATTGTCATCAACAAGTGATTGTAGTTCGTAATTTCAACGTTATAGTATGAGTTAAGATGACCTTATAAATTTATATAAACATCGGAATTGAGAACGTCCTCCTTTTTTGAAGTCAGTTAAAAAGTAGACTTTATTTTTATTACTACGTAGGTACTGTGAGTGTCCCAAAATAACAGAACCCTCGACGTCCCTTCCTTTATTACTTCATCGACATACCTTTGTATAAAATCTGTAAAGAACTAATGAGTCTGTTTCAAACGAACATGAAATTAAGAGTTTTCTTTTTTAAGAACTCTCGAGGTTTTCCTCCCGCCAAGGGCGATTTGTCATTCCGTTATGTTGGTAGCCGTGGGCAAGTGACCTGTCATTACCTTCAGTTGGTACACGTCGACGTAAATGTGTTGACACAGTGAAGAGGTTCCTTTTTTCGTCATGAAAAAAAGTTAAAAAGAACGCTGAATGAATAATAGAGACCGGAATCTTGAAGTTGAGGTTTTCATTATTTTGGGATTGTATTTCTGGACTGTTGAATTGTTAAGAATCTTGTAGTTTTGAGTTTTTTGAAATGTATTTTTGTAAAGACACGTTGATTTGCGCAAGGATGACATTGATTTCTTAGTCAAGGAATGAAAATATTAAGTATCTTATGGTTCCATATCTAGTCGTGTCGTGTACCTATGTCCAGTGTGTGATTCGCTAGTATGATTAATTTGTTCATAAAATTATAATTTGATTTGAACTGTAACGGTTTTTCTATTACGCAATAACCAACACTACCCATAGTACTCCCACAGCAGTTAAAATATGGCTGATGATAACGAGACACGTGTCTTCTCCGTCATATTCTATTTCCTTCCTACTTAATATATATATATCCTACTATCCTTTCCTACTTTCCTCCTATCCTTCTATATATATATTATATATTCTTCCTACTATATTAATATTATAAACGCGAAAGTTTGTATGGATGGATGGATGTTTGTTACTCTTTCACGCCAAAACTACTGAACGGATTTGGATGAAATTTGGCACACAGATAATTTATAACCAGGATTAATACATAGGATGGTTTTTATCCCGATATTCCCACGGAATCGAAACTTATGCGGGTGAAACCACGGGGTGCAGCTAGTGTTTAATATGGGGCGACTACCTATCTGACCTCCACTACCTAGTCAGTGACTGGGTGACACGATACTCCTTGGTAAGACTGGTTGTCGGACTTTCGGGCTTCTGACTACCCGTAACAACTATCAAAGATCTACGAATGACAGTGGGGACCAACGGTTTAACGTGCTTTCCGGGGCACGGGGAGGTCTCGATATGTAATAGATGGTCACCTACTCACGGACCAGCGTCAGCAGTTAGGTACTTAAATTATGTAAACAGCGTGTACAATGTGTACATTTTATATTAGTGGTGCCTAATAATGATACACCAAAAGTCTGGCGACCAGTCTCACCAAGATGTATTATCGTATAACCTAGAGACTGGGTTGTGGAAGTCATATACGCAGTCGCTCCATGTAATATACAGGTATTCAGCTGCATCCGGTTAGACTGGAACCCAATCCCAAAATAGTTGAGAAAAAGAATCTGTTAATTTTTTTTTTTGTTTTTCAGACACTTGTTGTTAGGTACTTAAATTAAAATAATTATACAATTTATGTTGGTGGTACTACTATAATGAAATGCCCTACTTGAATGCAAACAAAAACTGCAACGCAAATACAAAGCCATAAAAGAACAGAAAGACGACCCACTTTATGTACCTACCACTAAAATGCAAATATCATTCTTTAACCGCAACAAGATAAATCACTGCATTCACTATCTCACAAACGGTAACACAATGCTCCCTAATAAATATTACGATGCAAAATATAACAGGAAACCTTGCTTACATTTAATAAAAGAGACAGTACACAAATAGCCAGTCTCACCTCAAGAAAATCTTCTAAGTCGACCATTAAACATTGCTGGGACAGACAGTGACCACAGATTAATAGTGGAGGAGACACTTATTATAAGTAATGGTCGCCAGGCCACCTGGTGCCGCTATTAAGGGCTGAATATTGGATTCTTCGATGGGAGTAAGATAGGTCTGTACTTAAAAGCAATTGATGGAAATTTAGGCCGTCTTGGAAGTTTTACAATGACGTAATTAAGTTAAATCTTTAAATTAAGGAAATTGTATGAATGAATCACATTCCCGAAAAGGAGGCTTTAGAAGTGGGGTAAAATCAAAGCATTTATTTCAATTGAACCATTTAACATTAAAGAATTAGCATCGCCATACACCGAGGCAATGCTGCCAGCCTTTTGGGCACTGTTCCTGTTGACAGCGATGCGGACGAATTTTTTGATGCCCTATGATTATTTTGCTTATTTTTTCACATGTACATAATTATCATTATTGTTGTGTTATTGTATGTAGCTGTTATTTACAGGTACTTTTGAACTGTTAAGGAGTCGGTCAGTCAGCAAGATGAAACTAGTTTGGGCAGTTTTTGAGTTTTTTATTTTGGTTTTCAAACAAACTCATACTTGATATAAAAGTCACAGAAAAACAATAGACGATCACTGTGTGAGTGTTTATGCATTTTTTTGGCTAGGTAAGGAAATATTATTTTGTAGGAAATATTAACAGTTAATTTTGCAGAAAGTACACCAGAGGGGCAAGTCTCGTAATTTTAAGAACGTTCACAGTCTGATCTTAGTCTCAATCTGTCAAAAATACTTGACATTTCTTTGTCGCCGAGATGAGACTGCGACTACATTTTTCCTTCGGGGTTTAGTTTATTTACACAATATCAGCAACAGTTGTTAACAATAAGACCATTTTTAAACTAATGGTGGACCCATCACACGTCAAGCATCCACCAATATTAATGATTCTACACCACAAGACTAGAAGAGTGATAATGCCAAGAAGTTCACAAGATTTACTATTGGTTAGAAAGAAACCGATTCACATAGCTCTTCTATACAAGATATATAATACAGAAGGTTGACAACAAACAACCAGCAAGAATAGAATGCGCACGCACACAGACGCGTACGTACGACGCCGACGATCTCAAACAATGCTATCCTTATGGGTAGTCGCTATATCTCTATCAGGGGATTACGGGCATTGCCCTTGAAACCCCGCGGTGTGATACGGTGCCCCAATGCGGGCACGTTCATTGAGTGGTCATGTAGGCCTGGCCTGAGGCAAGTGCGACGGTAGCGCAACTTGTCTATGCGTGTGGATGCGTTTGTATTCAGCAGGATCGCCACGGCACTGTTCCACAGTACCGCGATCTGTCTCTGCGAGGTTAGGCCTGCGATTCCTCGGAGGGGGCCCGGCGGGAGGCGACCAGCGACTGTGGCCGACTTATGGCGCTACAATGCCAGTTGCGATTGTACTTCCACTCGCCGTACGATAAGAGTGTCTATGTGCGAGCATACAACATGCGACATGTTGTATACAAACGAAAACGCTCGCACATAGACACAAGCTTCGCGTACGTATAGAGCTGTCCCTATCTATTTTGTGTCTTGTAGCTTTCCGATTTTTTTATGCGGGAATGCAGTCACGTTGTTCATAAAAAGTTCATATTGTGGTATGTGTGCCAATAAAAAAGAATTTTTCATAGGAGTTTTGCATGAAATTAAAATCGCGCTCTGCATTTGAATGAAACTTGTTAGTGAATTTTTCAATAACTTTCATACTAGTGTAGATACACAACTCTGCGGGGTAATTGCGTAACACACTAACAGTAGGAATGGCTTTCATTTTGATAGTTCAACAGCATTCATTCGGTTATTTTACGTTGTTGAAGATATATTTAAAACAATGCTTGCTTTTGTGTGGTGTCCTTTAAAAAAAAAAAATATCTTCTTTTAAAAAGTTGCCCCACACTAGGAATTTCTCTTGTATCGTGGGTGCGTTTACAAACATTTAAACTCATATACACAAACAGCCAGACCCAGAACAACTACTTGTAGGTCATACAAATATTTGTTCCGTGCGGGAATCGAACCCGCGACACCCAGCGCAGCAGTCAATCGCTTAACCACTGCGTCAACCGTGCCGTCGAAAAATTATACTTAACTAACGTGATAGTTTTTTTTTTTTTTATGTGTGTCTGAAAACAAATGTTTCTCTATTCGTATCTAAGATCTGGTCTTGCTAGTATTTGTCATACCCTACTTATGCTGCATTCATTATCATTCAGGAAGAATATGCTTTCAGCATTACCCTCTGAAATCTGCCTTTCGCTAATCTTAAGAGCACATCTCAAATAATAGTGGGCGGTGATTGCCACGCATTAGACTATTCCGGTCTTCCATCTTGCCTAAATCATCGTCACACCAAAGTTATAACTTTTGACTTGGAGGGGCTTGTGGCTAAGTGATAACAGCCGCGTGGGTCGATCGATCGATCGACCCACGCGGCAAGTTTAGCTTAACCTGATCAGGTTAAGCTAAACTTGCCGCGGTTGGTCCGTGGATGGGTGACCATCTTTACATACCAACACCCCACCGTAAAGCACGTCAAGCCGTTGGTCTCAGCTCGTCAATCGTGAATCTCTGGCAGTCGTTACGGGTCAAATCAAATTAAATCAAATCAAATCATTTATTAATTGTTAACATAGGTAAAGTAAATATAGATATTATGTTTGAGGAACAGGGCGCTATGTTATGCCAGGAGACGTACAAATATGATGTGCACTAAAATTTCATTTTCAAAATCATGCATAATTATTAATTTAATAATTAGATATTATTTAATGCTCCAATTATGACAGACCTAAATGAGGAATCATTAAAATGTCAATAAAAAAGCTATGACAAAATAATTAAAATATCAAAAATCTATGTCAAAATAATAGAAAATGTCAAAGTTATTTAATGTCAATATTAATATTTGTCTCAATTTACCTCAAACCTCAATATTTGTAATTCTAAATTAATTCGTCATTTAAGTATTCGTAAATAGTATAACATAACGGTCGTCAGAAGCCCGAAACTCTGATAACCAGTCTTACCAAGGGATATCGTATTACCCAGTAACCGGATTGTATAGGTCAGATAGGTAGTCGCTTCATGTAAAACACTGGTATTCAGCTGCATCCGGTTAGACTAGAAGCCGACCTCAACCTAGTTGTGAAAAGGCTAGGCAGATGATGACCAGTTGTAACTTTATATTGCGGCCCTCTAAAATGCTTTTACTACCCAGTGAGACAGGACCGCAAGAATCAGGTTAATGTATCTTAAATCACAGACACAGTTAATCGTGGTAATTATTTTCGCATTGGCAATAAATTCTTTATGTACCACGTTAAGGAAAGAAATAAAACAAATACAAAGTAAGAGGAAATAGCTATGTGGTTGATGTACTGAAAGTCGATTTATGTCAGACTGAAACAATCCATGCTCTCACGATGAATACATTTTTATGGTGTTCTGAAACATCACACCGATGTGATTCTCAACGGAAATTCAATTATGTATATCTATACAACCTTCATGCTAATGACGTTACTTCAGCCATTTCAATTAAAGACCTACGATCGAACCTCCCGCACACTAATTATTGCCAATTCAATGACGTTATACACTCCTCAGGCACTAGTCCCACCGCCAACGAGGAGTCTAGCTGTCAGCGATTTTCTCGCTCAAGAAACGTGCAGACGCCAGCACATCAAGCTGTCAATCTGTCAAATTTCTTTAATAGATTTTCAACTTTATCGCTAAAGCATTAGGTTCAAGGTTGATTGGGAAAATTTGACAGTTTCGGGTAGCTTGATGTGCTGGCGTCTGTATATAAGATTGTAGACTAGGTCCCGTGTAAGTAAAAGAGATATAGTTGATCGCTGACTGTTCACACCCCTGGCTACTTGCTACTCTAGAGAGTACTCGCTCAGCGTCACTCGCTTGGCGGGCAGAATACTCGCTGAGAGTCTCACACTTGGTACATACGCATACCAGCGAGTTATCGCTAGTCGCCGTCGCGCATTCGTTGCTCGTCGACTAGTTTTTACCTCTACTCGCTTCTCGTTAATCGCCAGCGCTACGAAAGGTGGCTCATGGCGAATTCAAATTTTCCAGAAATGCACACGACGGAAACAGTCCGCAGCCTAACTTTAAATGTTAAACTGTGGCTACACATTGTGCCTGACATGAATGCAAATTGGATTGAAACCGGCATAATAGATGTTAGTCAATACTCTCAATAAAACTGGAAATAGCGTGAATGCGTTGATGGAATTGTGTTTAAATTAATAAATGTTGGCGAAGCGATGACCCAGCGGTAAACTTTGTGAATGATATTTTGATATGGATAAGTATAAAATTTGGCAGTCAATAATGAGAACTTAATTAGCTAATGTTCCAACTGCTGGTACACGGGCCTCCTCTTTTAGAGAGGCAGTGGGCTAATAGGCCTCCTAGCACATGTACCTATATATCTTTTACTTAAAAGGAGGTCCCTATGTAAGATTTACTGTAAATTTGTACAAGTTTCTGCAATAAACCTTTTTATTTTTATTTATCTATAAACAACCACGCGGGTTAAGTGCGGGTTGGTAGACGTCACATATCTTCGAATATTTGGTTCTAGAAATTGCCGGTTTCCTCAAGATATTTTCCTTCCCTGTTTTGAGAACAGAGGCGATGAAAAAAATTCCACAAAGTAAAGCGCCTGCCTGGGTTCGAACCCATGACCTGCAACTCGTAAGTCGGGTCCATTACCACTGAGCCACCACTTCTCTAGCTTTACTAAGGGGTATAATAGTACCCAATAACATTGTTGTGGAGGTCAGATAGGTAGTCGCTCCATGTCAGTCTAACGATTCGGTTGGACTGGAACCCAACCCCAAAATAATTATGAAAACGCAGGCCGATGATGAAAGAAACTGGGAAATACTGTACTGTCAGGAGAGTAAGTAGTTCTTACATTGAAGACAAATCCTATAAAATACTGAAAATGGAATATCAAGTTCTAAATCTCTACCTACTTATAATAAGGCTGAATAAAATGTACCTAAGCATTCAAAAAACCCGGGTAAGTACAGACTTACCCGTGTTTTTTGAATTCCGGAATTTCATGTTGACTAAATGTTTTTTTCCAGAAAAAAACATTTAATTAACATGAAATTCCGTCAGATAAAAGTTTTGGTACTAGTGAAAAATAAATAAAAATACGAATCATCCAAAGAAACTCGTAAGGCACTTTGTACACACACGTTTTTCTTGCCGTGAAAATCTACGGCTTATATACCGTGTGTAGACACGGTCGTCAGTGTTGTAAGAATCACTATGGAAGCTTGTTGACGGACACATTTTTTCTACGGCGGGGTTTATTCGCCGTGTCAATGTTGTTATATGGATCACTATTTAAGATTGTTGACAGACACGTTTTTTCTACGGCGCTGTGTATTCGCCGTACCGTAAAGAAATCATGTCGTGTAAGATCTGTTAAGAAAAATAGGTCACAGTAAAATCTTAAAGTTGTTTAATAGAATATTCATGCGATGTTATTTTGGCATGCAAATGGCAACATTTGGACACAAAAAATTATGCAAACAGGAAGGAATGCAAAGTTTTGTCGGAGTATACACGATGTAATTTTGGACTGTTGTGAAAGTTTTTAATAAAATATATATTTTTATCCCAAATTTTTGCTTTGATACATACATATATACATACTCACGACTTCTTAGGCAGAAACTACAGAACGGCACCTGCTTCGATCCTTAAATACTCCTTTCGCCTCGTTTACGTTCACACATCTGGTTGGACACGCACGCCGTTTGCGAAAACTACACACCTGACCTTTCTGAAGAGCATCACCAATAAGGTAGATATGCCCTCCTAAGGCGTTCCCTCTCGGCGTTTCCACTCACATGTGCCATGTAAATTACCTTTTGCTTTGATATCCTACTAATATTATAAACGCAAAAGTTTGTATGGATGGATGGATGCATGTTTGTTACTCTTTCACGCAAAAACTACCGAACGGATTTGGATTAAATTTGGCACACAGATGGTTTATAACCAAGATTAACATATACAATACTTTTTATCCCGATATTCCTACGGGATCGAAACTTATGCGTGTGAAACCGCGGGGCGCAGCTAGTAAGTCAATATTTTAAAGTTAATCTTGCGTAAACTATTTATTTATTCCAGCTGTTGTCTGCGGCTTCACTTGCATCATATGGGAACTTTATTAATGGAACCAGCGCGGTAATTGCGTAACACACATAAAATGGAAATCGATCGCAATGCCTATAATTTTGACAGTCCCTCGACGTTCATTGCGTTATTAACGTTGCTGAGCAGACGAATTTTTCAAACTTATGAAGCAATGGATGTCAAACTGAAAGGCATTGCGATTGACTACAATTTTATATTTACTAGGTAATTACCCACCGATTACTAGAAGGTCAATTTGACTTATAAAGTCCCCAATCACCACATACTTTATTGGTGACTAGATAGGTATTTATTTCATACACTTCCAATTTTTTTTGAGAGCGTTTAAAGTCGTGGATCGAACCCAGACACGCGATTTACTTAGTGTAAATTATTTTATCACCATTGCTCTCAAAAAGCGTTAAAGAAAACATCGTGAGGAAACCGGCATGTCCTAGATCCAAAAATTCGAAGACATGTGATATCTACCAACCCGCACTGGGCCCGCGTGGTGGATTACGGCCCACTCCCTCTCACAGAGCGGAGGCCTGAGTCCCAGCGGTGGGAACGTTATAGGCTGATTAGGTACGCTTATTATATAACATAATTTTACTCGACTACTACTACGCCTACATAATTTCAGTGCGGTAGAATTTTGGATTCGGTAATACAATTATTGAATCTAAACCCAAGTTAAGGGCTGTTAGAGCATATTATTATTTAATATATATTAATTAGTCTATAACTTTCACACAAGATATAATCATTTACTCTGTACCTACTGGTAATTATATAATTTGTAGTATATATCTACCTAAAGGTAGGTATTATTTGTACATTAAAGTCGCTTTTCGTGCATACTTATGTTTTGAAAAAATAAATGATCTATTCGTGTCTGTCACTTTGACCGCGTTGTTCTGCTAAATTACACAACAGCTTTTGATGCAGTTTTTACCAAAATTTATAGCATTTATTCCGGAAGTTTTATGCGTATTATACATTAATAATTAACTTACGAGTACATATAATAAAGAAATCTCAAAGTTTTGTCAATCGTCCATGTAAAATTCAGGGGGTCTACTACGAAGTGCAAAGTGCGAATGATCGGATCGGACCGACACATGGCCGAACCGAATATTATTGAAAAATGCGAAAAAACGTTCGGATCGACTCAATTGGTTCGGGGCCATAGTCAATATTCGAAAGAGTGTAGGAGTGTAGGATCGGGATAGACCGAAGCAAATAATAACTTCGTAGCAGGAAACGGCCGAACATTCGGCCGATACTACTTCGGAGTAGACCCCCTGGTATTCAGCTGCATCTGGCTAAACTGGAAGCCGACCCCAACAGTATTGGGAAAAGGCAGGCAGACGATGATGATAAATTTAGTAGGTAGCGCGACCAGGGTTGCGCTACTTTAGCGTCCCAGTGTTAGTCTAAATGTCGGGGAAGGTAAAAAATTCCATATTTTGATAGATATTCAGACCCAGCATTTAGAAAACTCAATGAAATTATGGAACTGACATGTTAGAATGATTAATACACGTCATCAAATATTTTATGCGCTAACGATCGCTGAATGGATTTAGGTTGATTTAAAATCATTTCTGACTGGTGCTTGCATGTATTTGTTGGATAATCATTTAGCATTTTTTATATTGCTACGAGTATTAAGAAACACAGACAGGACTACACTAATATTTATCTTCTGTCCTTTTCTTAACGAAATAGAAAGAAAAAGATGCACTGAACTTAAATTTAGTTTAGTTTGTGAACAAGGGAATCGGCGCCAATGTTTAAGTTTTTTCTTTCTCTTCAAACTGTTATAACGGTCTCATTTTTAAAAGAATGTTACAAACGAAGTACAACGCATTTGTGAGATTTCCATTGCAAGCTTGCCCGCAGTTCATTAACGTCCAAACCGTGGTTTTACATAAGCAGCATAAATAGCTTTGAAAATTACTTTAGTTATGATTCTGAATTATTCATATTTAAATGCATCTTTTTCGAGCTGACATTACCATTAAATGCAACTTTGTTCTTTTATGCTTTAAGATCTATTAGCATTCCGAGATTTTATTTAGGTAGGCCAATGGATAGGGCTATGCTTGGAATTTCTCGCAGGAGAACCAAGGTAACCGACATAGCCCGATGAATTGCTAAATTTTAGTGACAGCGGGCAGGGAACATTGCTCGCAGAACAGATGGCCAATGGGACCGAAAGCACAGATTACTAAATAGTTACTTCGTAACCGAAAGGTTCTGGACAGGCGACTGCGCTGAACCGATGACCTTGTAAAGGCCGCAGGAATCCGCTGGATGCGGGAAACATTGAATCGGTCGATCAGGCGGTGCTTGGGGGAGGCCTATGTCCAGCAGTGGATGTCTTTCGGCTGAAATGATGATGATTGTGCTTTGCTGCAATTTTAGGATCACAAGGTTCTTACCATCACTATTCACCAACAACATACCTGTTTCAGTCCCTTATATTTTTAACTTGAACACACAATTAGGTACAGTCGATAAAAAATCCCAGTCGATAAAAAGCCAGTGTTATAAAATCCAGTTCTAGCTGGCTCGTGTTCTATTGAATCAACTCAAGGTTTAGGTCATAGTTTCTCAACGTGCGCGATAACGCCCCCTCGTGGGCAAACGCCCAGACTTTCAGGGGGGCAGTAGAAGACCCAGATTATATTGTATATCATTACTCAAGACTATATAAGATTACACGTTTAAATATAATCGTGGCAATATCTGTTTCAAATTTGCGACAGACGATAAGTAAATAAATGGCTCTAAAAAAAATATTGTCATAGTGGCAAAATAAGGCGCAACCTTATTTTGCCTATGGTCTAGGTCTAAGGGTGGGTTGTTTCACGTCCACTTGACGCAAGCGTATACGTCAAAAATGGCGCTAACTATCGTCAAACTAAAAAAGCGTTGTTTCAAATTACAATTTCAAAATTATGTCCTTGCCGTACGTCAAATAATAATTACTATTACGTACTCGTTATTATTTGACGTACGTTACATTAACCAACCGTTTGAAACAACCTGTCGTAAGTGTTAACATTGACGTGCATTCGACTATTATATAGCTCTGCTAACATTTGACCTTTTACACAGCCAATTTCGTTTACTTGACTATTAACTTGACTGTTTTCTTTTTTTATTAGGTACAAATTGCCTTCGATGACAAGGCAGCCAATCAGCCCTAATTTTTCCTATATGTATGGACCATTAACAATGGCTATTCAAAATCGACATCATGGCGTAAAATCGAGACTAAATCGAATACGTAGTTCTTTCTATATCGAATGAAATCGTTTTAATTCTGAGCGACGAGCCGACACTGACACGTTTCGCGAATCAATTTGCTGCCCACATAATGTTACAAACATGGTTTTTGGGGTTCCGTACCCAAGGGTTGCCAATGGAACCCTATAACAAAGGCTCCGCTGTCCGTCGATCCAACCCTTGCGGTACGCTTCTAGGTCGTCAACAACAAATAGTCAAAATTAAATTAAAAGTTTAAAGGGGTTCCCATACAAGAACTGCGTTTTTTTTTTAAATTTGTAATGCTAAATATTGTACGGTTATACGGAACCCTTCGTGTGCCAGTCCGACTCGCACTTGGCCGGTTTTTTTTCTTCGTTCAATTGCTATTCTCAATATACAGCGACCGTGCTCAATAAATGGAAGCCTTCAACAATGGCATTGTTCTTATTGTTGTCGCCTTTCATTTGTTTTCCTCACCGATCAGGTAGTTTTTCTTCTCCTTTCAATTTGTTATACGGAGAAGCAGTAGAAAACAATATGGCTTTTCGAAGACTCAGGAAAGGAAACTATACATCAACAGCTTGAAACATAAGAAAAAATCCGGCCAAGTGCGAGTAGGACTCGTAGGCGAAGTGTTCCGGTGGTACAATATTTTTCTCAAACCACGTTTCTTGTATAGCGCCTTTACTTTTTAACTTTATTTTTATTATTTGATGCTATAGCAGCAATGGAAATACATACTGTGTGAAAATTTCAACTGGCTACTTATTACGGTTCGTGAGATACAGCCCGCTGACAGACAGACGGACGGACAGAGGAGCCTTAGTGATAGGTTTACGTACAAAAGTGACAACTTATAACCATGAAATAATAGTGGTCACCCTTTTAGCTACTGCCGGTTTATTCTCCAAATATGTCACCGTGATAACTTAATTGAAGTGAGCTGTTTTCACCTAAGTTTTCACGGTGAAATTTTTACAGAATATATCGGCTGATATGCTGTTTACATTGAAATGTCGGTGACGTGAACCCATAAGATTTTCCTCTACTAAAAATCGCTCAACGCGCATAGAGAAGTTTTCATTTCAAAAATCGCAATGTTTTTTAATCAGTTGTAAAGTTGATAGTTTTAATACAAGCGTCATATTTACACAGTAAATTGAAGTTGAAAGAACTACATTTTTCAATAATAATAATAATTTGTTTATTCAAGTAACAAGAACTCATTGTGTTAGTAAACTTAAGAACTATGTTAGTTTATTGTATCTAAAATTATTTCATCCCATGGGAGATGACACTGCAGTGATTCATGTACAGACGCCAGCAGGTCAAGCTACCCGAAAATGTCAAATTTTCCCAATCAACCTTGAACCTTAATCCTTTAATGATAAAGTTGAAAATCTATTAAATAACTTTGACAGATTGTAGTAGCTCGATGTGCTGGCGTCTGTACATGCAATCGAGCCTGCTAGCGATCATTTTCAGGATATTATTGGAGCTGGCCCGTACTAACCGAATAACGAACCGAGTAATGAAACCGTTTATAATAATATTATTCTTAGAATCGAACGAAAAGAACGAACCGAATTAAATATAAATCTCAATCTGATATCTTCCAATAAATTGACAGAACTGACGGGTGAACTATTAGGAAATGGAAGCATAGCTGTCTGTTACTGAAATATTTTAGTTGATATCTTCAATATAATATGTATATGTTGACTGATATTCTAACTGTGTAATCTAATGCTTTTATCTGACATTTCCTGCTATTTTAATTGTAACCATGATTAATTATTGATATTATTATTTGTACACCACCAAGTGATAGCACATAGAGATCATAATATACTTGACTGTAACACCTCTTGTAACCTATATTCAATCAAATAAATTAATTGAATTGAATCAATATTGGCTTATTACTCGATTCGCACGATACTTTTTGATACCTAATATTGTTTTTTTTATAGTCAAACTCAAAGCAAATTATTTCAAATAAACCAATAACAGGCACTTTTGTATTGACAAGGGGTTGGTCGGTCAGAAAGATGAAGCTACATAGTTGCCCATTATAAAGCGTAGTAGGTACTTATGGAGAAGAACGACCAAGAAACTCCACGGACACTCTTTTGAATCATAAAATTGTTACAAACCGTAGTAGTAGGTACATGCAAGTAGGGTCTAACTGCATTACAATCTAGGTTCCCAGTAGTTTTCTTTCACTTGGCTCGTGTCCAGAGATTTCAGAGAGATCACGAATATTTATAACTTAGCTGCATCTCCAAAACAGCCAGTAAGCTGTAGTTATTTATCAACTACAACGTTGTACAGACGCCAGCAGGTCAAGCTACCCGAAACTGTAAAATTTTCCCAATCAACCTTGAACCTTAATGATTTAACGATAAAGTTGAAAATCTATTAAAGAAATTTGACAGATTGTAGTAACTTGATGTGCTGGCGTCCGTACATTCTGTGGTATTAAATGGATAAACTCATTGGCATTTAATTTAATTTCCATTTCATTATTCTTAGGTCTAAAGAGGAGCTTGTGGCTAAGTACTAACAGCCGCAAGGGTCGATCGATCAGGTAAGGCTACGGTTGCCGCGGTTGGTCCGTAGATGGGTGACCATTGTGACCACTGTACATAACAAGATCCCTCCGTGCCTCAGAAATCATTTAAACCCGTTGGTGGCTCATGGCTGGCATGGCTGTCATTCGTGGATCTTTGACAGTCGTTACGGGTAGTCAGAAGCCCGAAAGTCTGACAACCAGTCTTACCAAGGGGTATTGTATTACCAGGTAACTGGATTGTGGAGGTCAGATAGGCAGTCGCTCCATGTAAAATACTGGTATTCAGCTGCATCTGATTAGACTGTAGCCGACCCCAACATAGTTGAGAAAAGGCTAGGCAGATGATATTCTTAGGTCTAAAAATTGTTAGAAATAATAGTTATAGTAACTCTTGTGTTCAATGACTATAACATCTTCTCTTCGTTAATTCGAGTCTAAATATTGCTAACAGCAAGCGAAAAAAAAAAACACTGCTTACTCTGGGCACTTATTGGGGTATCTCAATATGTCCAGTAGGCCGCAGATCGACGGCGAAACTTTCCTTGAGCTGGTCTGACTTAGTACGGTTTCAATTGAACTACTGGTTTTGTTACCCCTGACGTGTTGCCTACTATACAAAAAAAAAACAAATTATTATTGTCAACAAAAGAGATAAGTATGCAGGGTCGTCGGATATAGTTGAAGTTTAGAAAGAAAATTTTATTAATTAATAGAAAACAAACAGTTCATTTATCAAACTAAATTTCATTCGAAAACATCCATCGGTTTCTTAATAAACTTCAACTATATCCGACGACCCTGCATACTTATCTTTTTACTTTTAGTATGTTGACATACATACTAAAAGTAAAATAACGTAAAAAAGAAAGAAAGAAAATACGTTTATTTGCGGTAAACATGACGCAGAGAAAGAACAGAAACACAAAAAAAATATCAAGTTGAGGGAAAATATGCACATCCTCGCAAAACGGCCATTGCTCAGCATAATGCTACGACCCTATACGAGACAGAGCCCTAGCGCTGGTTTTCAGTGATAGCCGGCGTTGACGTGATGACGTCAACCGGTGCAGTATACGATGAGATATAAATAACACAATAAGAAATAGTTGTTTGACTCTTCACATGACCAGAGGTCTGGCCTATTTTTAACCCAAAGAATCAGCATTGCCATCCATCGTGGTAATGGTGCCAGCCTTTTGGGCATTTATCCCATTGACAGCGACTGCAACTTTTTGATGCCCAATCAGCGCCTACTTTTTTCTTTAATATTTTATTATAGTATACTTCTATATACTTAGACTCTTTCTCTCTTTCTCTTTTTCTCGTTCTCTTTCTTTCTTTTTTTCTTTTTTTTTTCTTTTTTTTTTTTTCTCTCTTTCTCTCTTGTCTTTACTTACTCTTAGTTTTAGGTTGTAAATTGTAATTATTTTGTCTTTGTGAAGAAATAAAATAAATACACAATACCAAATTATAAATGTTTATGACGTCGTTCGCAAGCTATCGCCGCAGTGAAAGAAAAAACACACCTAACACCACCACCACACCTAATTGATTACATAGTCGTCTAGGTAACCAAGATAAATATATATTATGAAGAGGTATCGCGTTCCGCAGCGGTATTGCGGTGAAACAAGCTGTTTACAAACGACGTAAAACATCCTTTTCATAGAATACATTCCGTCCTCAAAATAACGAGGGATTAAAATTTAATTATGTAATGGTTAAATTAAATGGTTAAATTTCATTTCCGCACACCTCACACAGTGAAAATATTTTTGTATTTGTCTATTTCAATTGTTGACAAATCGTAAACATTAATTTGTCTGGTTTTGTCTCGTGTTTACAAAAACAAAAACGGTCACGTGCGGTAGGACTCGCGTACCGAGGGCTCTGTACAAATTTACGGTTTTCGGATTTTTTCCTTTATTTGTGCTACATGACGTTGCTTCTTGCCAAATTTCATGGTTCTAGGTCAACGGGAAGTACCCTATAGGTTTTGATTTCCTTGCGAATCTCAAAACATGCGGCATAAACGGAACATAAAAAGCAAAAAAATTTGATTGCCTTGATTTAGAAATTTGATTTTTTCACTGCTTCAAGGGATTGTAGGCCTGAGTCTTTGATATTCATTACAATTTGATAACTCCACGCGTTCTTGAGAAAAAGGGTCTTGACGGACGGAAAGATAGACGGAAAACAATGTGATCTTGTAACGCTTCCGTTTTTCCTTTTGATGTACGGAACCCTAAAAATACATAGGTAAAATAAAAAATGTTTTTTTTTTTTTTTTGTTAACCTATATTGTGTACCTCTAACCTACTAACCTGTCTGTCTTGTGCGATCTCTGGCCATGTTGACCCTGTAAACCTTATCAGATCGTCACACCACCTTCGCTGTGGTAGACCAAAGGACATCGCCGTCAAGGTAGATCTCGACGGCGATTTCCTCTTAATATTTAATTAATTAATGAAAACATATTTTTTGGGTATTCGTTTTATTCTACGAAGTACGAACTCTTTGAGCTAGTTTTTTGTCGCTTTGTCCCTGTTATAAAACTAAGGGCTGATTTTTCACTCAACAGATATTTTTTAATCGTGGAATAAAATTGACGTCTGACAGTTTTTGTGTGGAAGAACTGCCAAAAATTCAAAATTATTCCTCAAATATGTAACGTTGGAAAAATCAGCCCTTAGTGGATAAAATAAGAAAAATAAGGGTTTTATTTAATTGGGTGCTTTTTTGCAGTACATATGTAACTACCCTATTACTACCTACTAAAATAATCCATGATAAATTGCCTATATTTTACCAACTACCATCCATCAAATATTTCACTTTGGTATCAACCTAATAGGTATTTCTTTACTGAAATTCAATTTTATTTTTATTACTGCCGTTCAATTCTTGAAAAAATCCTACTTAGATACATACCTAAATACATTCACGCCTTCTTCCTTTCATCTTCTTCAATATTTTCTACTTATTATTATTTGCGATAGTATTCTTTCTCTGCGTCAAGTTTACAGCAAGTAAACGTATTTTCGACAGAAACTACAGAACGCCACCTGCTGAGATCCTTACGAAAACCCTACCTACGTACATTTCCTTTATTTCATTTAAGTACTTATAAATTAAAAAAAAAAAAAAAAAAAAAGTATAATATTTCATTCTTTATTTTTTTTTTCCCATGGGGGTAGACAGAAGCTACAGAACGCCATCTTTTTTTTTCTCTCTTTATTTATTTTGGGGATTTTTATCTAAACAGGGGTCTACTCCGAAGTGGTATCGGCCGAATGTTCGGCAGTTTCCTGCTACGAACTTACTATTTGGTTCGGTCAGTCCCGATCCTACACTCCTACACTCTTTCGAATATTGACTATGGTCCCGACACAACTGAGCCGATCCGACTTTTTTCGCATTTTACAATAATATTCGGTTCGGCCATGTGTCGGTCCGATCCGATCATTCGCACTTTTCACTTCGTAGTAGACCCCCTGATATGTCAATCCCATCGTGCCTTTTACTAGAACGCCATCTGCTACGATTCTTACGAAAACCCTACCTACGAAGGTACAAATAAATAATTATTACCAACTTCCTAGAAAAAAATACATGATAAGCCCATGCCACACAAATTCCAATTTACGTGCAATAAAATACAGAATAATCTCCATTATAGCTACAGCGCTATTGAAATCGCAATTTGGCACTCTGCTACAATTTCCCTGTAATATTTCACAGAGTTATTAAAAATTCAAAATGCAAATACGAAATGCTTTAATTGAACATGTACAAGTGCCCGCTAAAGTTATACAGTCATGCAGTAATTCATTTCTGGTTGTCTGTTGTTGTTTAAAATGTTTTGCTTCAAAACACATATGAAAATTTAAGCCTTGGCCCCAATTCTGTATTATTCCCCGCGAAATCTTACCACGTGTAAACCCGTCAATATCGTGTCTTGTCAACGGCAAGGAATCGAAATGTCAACCGTACGGTAAACATGTATTTTGACAGTTCAAACACGCCATTGTGTCATAGGGAATACGTTAATAGCAGATGTCGTGATTAACTAAGGAATTGACGTGGTTTCAAAGTAAGGAACCGCTAAATGATCATAGTGAATTAGGGCCCTGCACCCTTTTTTTTTCCGGATGGGAAATCATCAAATGACCCCTCCCGCTCTGGGTGGACGGAAGGGCGTGTCAGACTCTTACTGACTAAAACCCACCCATGTTCCTTCCTTTGCCCTTTATGTTCCGGGGTAGCGGTAACCCTTTCGGACAATCCCGCTGACCCGGCAGGCTTCGACCCTAAGGGGCCCCTCAGATTATGCTGACAACTCTTTGAGGCACGCGTGGAACACTTACGCGCCGTCCGGCACGGGCCTGGTCCTGATCGGGCGGTGAGCTACCCATTGCTCTCCGCCCGCAGGCCCGCGCCTACGGTGGCCGGGAGTCGTCACGCGGCTGGCCCTGCACCCTAATTGCGTTACACGCTATTAATCTAAATCTGAATAATTTTGAAGGATATTTATTTTATTTAGCACAGACTAAGAAGCACACAGTACATTAAAAGTAGATACGGTCACCAAAGACGATAAGCAATCAGGGTCATTGGATATCGATGAAGTTTATTAAGAAACCGATGGATGTTTTCGAATAAAATTAATGTAATTAATAGAAAACAAACAGTTCATTTATCAAATTAAATTTTATCCGAAAACATTAATCGGGGTCTTACTAAACTTCAACTATACCCGACGACCATGGTTACATATCTCTTTTGGTGACTGTACATCATATATGAAAAGGCTAGGCAGATGATAATATGCTGTCATTTAAAGATGGAAACATCACGGGGTAGCAAAATTGCGTAATTTGGCACTCACATTTATGTAGCAAATAGGCTCATAAACAAAACAAACAAGAGACATTACGAAAGCAAATAATATAATCGTTACCTTCGTCGACTCATAACTCACAGAAAAGAGGCCAATCTTCGTACCCCACAAAGTTGAAATCCCTTTAAGCTCTGCATTATGGTTTAACATTAAAACCTATTTGACGACGGCTTATTTCATCCCACTTTTACGCTCCTTTCCTTCGGCTTCATACTTAGTATTAAGGCATGTGAAAATTTTATGTTGCGTCTATGACATTTGCTTAGGACGTCTCGAGGGAGAGAATTAATGAAAAAAAGGTCAGGGCCTAACGTCTATCTCGTATACTTTTTGATAAACCCTAAATAATGAGGCATTAATGAAGGGTCTGGAATATGAAAAAAAACCTACTTAAATGTAATCTATGAGCTGTGGCTTCCAAAATTCTTTCTCAGAAAATATACTTAGCGGTAGCTAATATGGTTTTAAGGTGGCACCTACCCTTGTTTCTAGATGGACCGCCAGGGTGTCACCACTGTGTGTATCGCCCGGAAAACACGGTGGAGCATACGGTGGAGGTCTGCCCGGCTTGGGCGGACCACCGTCGCGTCCTCGTGGCGGAGATCGGCGGCGGCGATCTCTCGCGTCCGGCCCTGGTCCAGGCCATGGTACGGAGCGAGAGTGCATGGGAAGCCGTCACCTCCTTCTGCGAAGCAGTAATGTTCGTAAAGGAGGAGGCGGAGCGCGTGAAGGAGAGGCAATCTCTGCGCCCTCACGCCCCTAGTCGCCGCAGGAGACGCCCTGGACGTCCGGAGTCACCAGCCGACTTCCGGCCACCGTAGGCGCGGGCTTGCGGGCGGCGAGCAATGGGCAGCTCGCCGCCCAGCAAGGACCAGGCCCGGGTCGACGGCGCGTTGTGTTCAACGCGCGCTTCAAAGAGATGTCAGCACGAACTCACGGGGTCCGCTAGGGCCGATGCCTGCCAGGGCCGCGGGTTGTTCGAAAGAGATACCGCGGCCCCCCTGGCATAGGAAACTGAAGGAACACGGGTGGGTTCTAGTCAGGAAAAGTCTGACACGCCCTCCCGTCCGCCCAGAGCGGGAGAAGTCATAGGATGATATTCCACCCAGAAGAAGAAAAAAAAAAGGCATGTAGGGTTTGTGAGTAATGATGAAAAACTTTTATTTTTGAAGTTTCTGTTAGTTACCAATTTTTATTCTGTTAAGTGGTACAAATCTTTTATACGGTTTTTGTTGATACTTTGTATGAAAGTATCAACCAAAACCGTTTTAAACTCTCAGGCCGAAAATAACAAGTAATATTAATTAGGATTTCTAAAAACTCGTAACTTACATAAACAATGTCCTAAACGAAATTAAATGTTGTACAAACCAGTTAATTTTGTAGATCAAAGTAAATAATTATGTATACAGGGTCAAATTAAATTAGCTAACGAAACTCCGCGGACGTGATGGGTATCGATATCTAAACACGATAACACGAAAGTTAATTAATTTGGCGATTTCAGTTAGTTTAGTCACTTGAAATATTGGTTTAAAAAACAGCTTTTTATTGTGTAAACTTCACAGACGTGACGGGGTCGAAAACAGATTTTCTCAAGTAACGTTCAAAGTTGTTTTTTTTGGGGTTCAACGACCGCTCGATTTTCGAGCGGTCGTTGAACCCCAAAAAAAACATCAGAGGGGCGATTCTCGTAATTTTGAGAACATTCACAGTCCGATATCAGTCTCAATCTGTCCAAAAACGGCTAATTTCCCTGAACGAGAAACGATTTACGAGAAATTTCTTGTACCACCGACCCACCCTGTCGCATCGCATCGCTTGCCCGCGCTATCACATACCTACTTAAATTTTCGCTTAACGTTATTTCTGTCTTTTTGCTCGGCTTCTAAGGGTTTTAGCGCGATGTCAAATAGCCTATAGCCTTCCTCAAGAATTAAAATATCACATGCAAAAAGATTTTTTTCAAATCTGAGGGGTAGTTTTCGTAATGTTAAGAACGTCCACGGTCTGATCTCGGTCTCAATCTGTCAAAAATACCTCTAGTTTCCCTACATTTTTGACAAGTTTTTGACATTGACACAATCAATGCCAAAAACTTGTCAAAATAGCTGAGATGAGATTGTGACTAGATTCTGGACTTTTTGTTTGTATTTAATGGTGTTTATATATCAATACCCATCACGTTTGCAGAGTTTCACTAGCTAATTTAGTTTGACCCTGTGTACCTGCGTCGGTAGATACACGCCCTTGTTTATTTCTTTACGAATACCAACCACATTGCTTTAGGCCAATCCAGTTTATTTTCTTAACAAATTCTGTAAATCAGCGATAACATTTTACAGTTTCAGCAACAATATATTAAATCCGTGGAGGTGATAAAAAAATAAACACGGTGACGTCATTTTAACAACTTCTGGTTTTAAGTTTTAAAAATACAGTCGCGGACGTTGTTGAAATGTTTGTGGTGAAGATAAAATAAAGCTGTTTAAAGCTTCCATGCCAGATTTGGTTTTATCCGCATTGAGTTTCCACAAAATGGATGTATTGGTTGGAATGCCAAATGATTATTTTCGGGTGCTTAAGCGTTTATTTAAAAGGTAGAAAATTTTGAGAGGATTTATTGTCGTTAATCGATAAGTTTTAACTGTTTTGTTGTAGTTCGCTTTTATAAATAACCGCATTTTTGTACGAGTGCATAATCCGATTTAAATGTACCTAACTGCTCCTGCAGGGGTGGAGACCAGAGGGGCAATTATCATAATTTTAAGAACATTCACAGTCTGATCTCATTCTTAATCTGTCAAAAATACCTCTGATTTCCCTACATTTTTGACAATGACATTGATTGTCGCTGAGATGAGATTGCGACTTGAATTTGAACGTTTTTAATTATGGGAATTGGCCGTCTGCTATCCTGAAATACAGGCCTTACACCTAAGGCTCGAGTATCCCACAGTATAATGGTTTAACCATTATGTAATGTTTTGATCATTTGATATACTTATATTATTGTGGCCTATTTAGCGCAGCCGTGAGGCACACATTACTGTTTAAGTTTTTTTTTTTTTTTGTTTTTCTGTGAATATTGTGTGCCTTACAGTACGTAGTTGCGTAATAGACTATCAGTAGCAATGTGTTTCATTTTGACAGTTCAAAAACATTCATTGCGTTATTTACGTTGTTGAGCAGACACATTTTTCGAACATATGAAGCAATGGATTAGCAATATTCTTCAAAATGATTCAGATTGAGATTGATAGTATGTTACACAATTTTTATTTATTTCTTTCTTTTCTTTTCTTTCTTTTCTTTCTTTTCTTTCTTTTCTTTCTTTTCTTTCTTTTCTTTCTTTTCTTTCTTTTCTTTCTTTTCTTTCTTTTCTTTCTTTTCTTTCTTTTCTTTCTTTTCTTTCTTTTCTTTCTTTTCTTTCTTTTCTTTCTTTTCTTTCTTTTCTTTATTTTCTTTCTTTTCTTTCTTTTTATTTCTTCCGCTTAATTATGAAGATCAGTGGTGGTTCTTATTATCTTAAATATCTGTCACAACTTCTAACCTATGTGCCGAAAATGTGACAGTGACGAGAGGTTTCAAGATGACCAGCCGTATCTCGCATCTTAAATTCTAATAATTGGCATTACCGGTGTATAACCCTTTTTTCCGAAACGACCATTTATTTTATACACTAGCTGTGCCTCGTGGTTTTCCTTTCCATTTAATTTAAAGTCGGGCCCCCTACCTACCGCGTTGCATTGCATCGCCCCGTACTTCGTTTTTTTTTCTGATTATTTTTATTTTTACTCGGCTTAGGGTTGTTGTGTGGTGTTAAATAGCCTATAACCCTTCCCAAGAATCCGGCTACGAAAAGTGCAAAAAAATATTTTTCCAATCCGACAGGTAATTTCAGAGTTTTGCACATTCAAAGCAAGAAATACACAAACTCTTCAGCTTTATTGTTGGGATATAGATACAGATAATAAGGGTGTTAGTAGCCAAGTTATCACATCATAATCGAAGCACAATAGCTCCGAAAGTAATAGAAGATGTGAACGCACAATTTTCTCGATACTAAAATATTATTTTCGGGCGAAAGGGCGGCGAAATGATTGCTATTACCGACTCACCACACGTACCGTATTTGATTTCGCTAAGAGATAACTTACTAGTCATATTAAAGGACTAGCTTCTGCCCTCGACTTTGTTCGCGTGAAATTTCTTGTACCACCGACCCACCCCGTTGCATCGCATCGCTTGCCGTCGCTATCACATACCTACTTAAATTTTCGCTTAACGTTATTTCTGACTTTTTGCTCGGCTTCTAAGGGTCTTAGCGTGATGTAAAATAGCCTATAGCCTTCCTCAAGAATTAGAATATCACATGCAAAAAGATTTTTTCAAATCTGAGGGGTAGTTTTCGTAATTTTAAGAACGTCCACGGTCTGATCTCAGTCTCAATCTGTCAAAAATACCTCTAGTTTCCCTACATTTTTGACAAGTTTTTGACGTTGATTGTCGCTGAGATTAGATTGCGACTAGAATTTGAATGTTTTTAATTACGGGAATTGGCCTTCTGATTTGTAGTTCCAGATATTAGCGCGTTCAAACAAACAAACAGACTCTTAATGATTTTTGTTAGTATAGATACTTCGCTAATATCTAATAGCTAAGTACCTAGTAAAATAGTCTTTAATGCTAAACAATCACAGGTGTTTTGTCTCGTTAGTCTAGTGGTCGCAACCGCTACTGCCGACCATGAGGTCTTGGGTTTGATTCCCAGGTCGGGAAAACTGTTGTTGGGTTTTTCTGTCTGGGATTTCTTAGTAACAGCTCGGAGTCTGGATTCGTGGCCGGTTGATTGCAGTAGCCTCATCCCCTATTACGTGGGACTTAAACTTGCATAATGTGACTGTAGGTACTATAGGTACACTTCTTCCCTTTCTTCGGCAAAATTAGCCGTGATGTTATGTAAGCTACAGTCTTGTCAGCGGGATTGTCCGAAAGGGTTACCGCTACCCCGGAACATAAAGGGCAAAGGAAGGAAAATGGGTGGGTTTTAGTCAGTAAGAGTCTGACACTCCCTTCCGCTCCACCCAGAGCGGGAGGGATCATTTGATGATTTCCCACCCGGAAAAAAAAAGCTACAGTCTTGTCTCTTATTTCTCTCTAAATCCATCCAATGGTTGTCTTTAAAAGATAAAAGCGATCTTTTATAGACAACCTTTGGATGGATTTAGAGTAATAAGACCGCCCATTGTGTCACTTCTTGTAAAATTTCTACACTTATATCTGTAATATTTATGGTGTGAATAATAAAGAATATTCTATTCTATTCTATTCCTATTGAACTTTCTAACAGCCAATAGATCACATTCAAATCTAATTCCCAACCAACATTTGTTCAGCCCATGATGTCATAGCCGGTGTAATAAAGTACGTAGTGTGCTCTATTTGCAGGCCCGGTTCACACTATACGAAATTAACTGTAACTGTCGAACACTCAATGATGTCGGAGTTTCACACTTAATTGGATTCTGGCCACTTAATTGGCAAAGTGATGGATGGTATGACCGTCATAAGTTACCTTTTTTCTGTTAGTGCCAAATATAGGAGGGTTTTTGTACAGGATGAATTGGAATTGAACTGTTGGACGTGCGAATTTTAACTGTACGAATGTAGGTTTTATTGAAATTGCAAAATGGATTGATAGTTATAGTTTTAAAGATACAATCTGTCAGGATGTCTTCTAAACACAAGTTATTTCGTAACCTGAGTGAGAACAGCACTAGCATAATCAGTATATAATGTTCCCGACACACGCCTCCTCTCTGTGAGAGGGAGTGGGCCATAATCCACCACGCCGGCCCAGTGCGGGTTGGTAGATGTCACATATCTTCGAATTTGTGGTTCTAGGACATGCCGGTTCTCTCACGATGTTTTCCTTCTCCGTTTTGAGAGAATTTACACAAAGTAAAGCGCCACCTCAAAACGGTGAAGGAAAACATCGTGAGAGAACCGGCATGTCCTAGAACCACAAATTCGAAGATATGTGACATCTACCAACCCGCACTGGGCCGGCGTGGTGGATTATGGCCCACTCCCTCTCACAGAGAGGAGGCCTGTGTCCCAGCAGTGGGGACATTATAGGCTGATTATGTATTATGTAAAGCGCCACCTACAACTATATAGAACTACAACAACTATATAGATACCACTAGGGCACCACTACTCACCATGCAGTGAGAACAACACAGGACCCAGTAACTAGATTAAGAAACTTTATGCCTGTGCTTTATAAAATCAAAGATAAATCACTTATTTATTTCAAATCGGCACATAAAATTGCATAGGAACGTCAAAATTTACAAAAAAATAGAATTGATTCTAGTTTTTACCCCTTCCAAAAGGTATTTTCCTATATGGATAAACAGAATCGGCAAGAAACTCAACCGTTACTTTTAAAAAATGTTTTACAATATTTTGTTTACAATATTTTGGTACATTACCTTGCCATAAAATCTAGTCTTAAATCTTAACCTTACATAAAAACAAAACTTTTTCCTAATTAAATCCTAAAAACTGTCTTACATAAGAAACTAGTAACCTTAAAACCTCTTTCGTAACCAACTTCCATTATACTCAAACCACTTTTAATATTTTCCAACATTATTTTACGAAATACTTTTATGTCCAGTTTTCAATGGAGCTTAGTGTAAGACTGTTTTCTTTTCAGTTTACACGATTAGTTTGTCGAACTAAAATAAACGATTTTTCTTTTCAGATCGGAGTACAATAACAACTTCGTTGTTTAAAGAAACTATAAAAGGGTGAGTGATTTATAATATCTTTGTATCATATGATATAAACTAGGATGAAGATAAAATGTAAAATGTGCTGAAACTTTATTACTTAATAGTCCTTGACTAAGGTGTTGAATTGTTTAGAGTCGAAATTTAAATGGCCATCTGTGAAATTGCTACCGCATGTTGCAGAATTATCCTATTGTGATGAGAGATATTCGCGATATCAGCTGGATTGGTGCATACCTAAGGCCGCGTTCACACCAAATGTACAGTCGGCTGTTGACTGCGAAAATTTCTGAAAAACTAAGAACAGTCAGTCGGCAGCTATAGTTTTTTTTTTTTCATATATTTTATACTGAGATGTGAATGCACTGTTTAACCAAATTTATTCATTTTGGTTGGAAGATGTACAGACGCCAGCACATGAAGCTACTACAATCTGTCAAATCTCTTTAATAGATTTGCAACTTTATCGCTAAGGTTCAAGGTTGATTGGGAAAATTTGACAGATTCGCGTAGCTTGACCTGCTGGCGTCTGTACTGCTGTACATACATGTTAGGGTCGGTTATTTGAAACGGTTCGTTAAAGTAACATACGTAAGTCAAATAATAACGATTATCTACTCGTTATTATTTGACGTACCTCAAGGCCATAATTTTGTAATTGTAATTTGAAACAAAGCTTTTTTTGGTTTGACGATAGCGCCATTTTTGACGTATACGCGTGCGTCAAGTGGACTTGAAACTCCCTTGGTGGATTGACATTGATAAAACACAAGAAACAAATGAATTAACAAATTGAAAGGAAAAAGTCAACCGTCTTATAACATTTTTAATATACCAAAGATTTCAATCGAAGATTCACCGTGTCGCGTCAAAAGTCAAATTGACACTTGTCTTCTGACATACAATGTCGCAGAAACTTGACTTGATTGTCATGGAAACACCATTATTATCGTGCGAGCTCATGAAATGAAATGACATTGTTTATTCTGTAAATAGAATATCGAAATAACTTTTACACGTCATATTATAAAATTAAAATAAGCTAGATGAGGTCAGCGTCAGCGTTTCCTATCTGACTACTCTGAGAAGAAAGGCCTAAACAAACTCAAAAGTCACTTTTAAAGTCTAGACATAATCTTGGTCAAGCCATTTAAAGACCATGTAGATCACTCTTCTCAGTATGTACACTTTTTCGCGCGTATTAGTACTTTGAGGGCAAATCTGACGATTCAAATCTTCGCATTATACTGGTACTCAGTTGTCCGACTTGGTAAGGATTATTCCCAAAATTATACCTAGCAAAATAATGTACGCATTAAGCTTAGGCTAAGCTGCAGCTTATCAGCATGCGCAATGGAAACATTAGCTGCTACACAGGTTTACATTACCCACATTGAATTGCAAACTACGCTAATATAGCTTTCGGTATAAAGCTGAAACCAATTTGATTTGATTGGTCCAGTCAAATATCAAGCTAACTAGGAACATCTGTTATTGTTATTGACGAACCGATTAAATCAGTTAACTCTTGCATCTCCTATAGCCGTGTAAATTTGCGTACATTACTGAGAAAAATTTGCGTACATTACTGAGACGCCATGTGATCCATTGTCGTATTGCACTCACTTAAATTTTTATAGAGTCAAGGCAAAAAAAATTGTAATTAATTTTGAGAGATAACATATTTCCACATGACATGAGTGTGCGACGACACGCTTCTGGACGCAAACATGGTCAAGGTGGAATTATCCTATACAAGACTAAACCTCTGCTAATTTGTATCGATATGTTTTGCTTGATAATATACCTTGAACAAAAAAGTACATCCCATCAATAAAAAAAATATCTCGTGTACGTGTCGTTCGGGAACTGAAAACAATATTGATAAACTATTCCTCCAAACCGCAAGTTACAAAATTTTGTTTCAGCGCTGTTAGTGGAAGTCCTCAGGTGCGGTTCGGGCAAGTACTGTAGAAATCAGTGCTCTAAGTGGAATACCTCGTTCTCTATACTTCCAGTCATATAGTGTCATATTATAGGTACCTTCACTGGTTTTTTTTTACGGCAATCCGGCTATATAATAGGCGTGGTATTATTTTGTATGAAAATTTTTAGTGTCTTTTTCATGATGTCAACTGATTGCGTTGCTGATCATACATAGACGTTGGTGTTAACATACATGTAAATCAAATTGAACTTAGTAACTTTTACACTGCAGAAAACTATTAATAATATAATCTAACACGTAACTACTTACACTGATCGACACTTCCCGTGCTGCCTCATTATTTGGCCAAAGAATTAGCATGGCCATCCGTGCAATGCTGCCAGCCTTCTGGGCAAGTGTCCGGATAACAGCGATGCGGACGAGTACTTCGACCTTAGTGTCCTTTTGTTTTTGTTTCATTCGTATAAGCAGTTAGTTAGTCATTTAATTTAGAACCTAGTGTTAAAAGTTAGTTCTGTTTTAATATATATATCTAAACTAATGTTACAAAGTAAAAATATTTGATTTATTGTATGTTTCTTTGTTACGCTTTCACGCTAAAACGGCTGAACGGATATTAATGAAACTTCGCATGTTGTACTCATTAGGACATAGTATATCCCGATATTCCCACGGGATTGAAATTCATGCTGGTAAAAACTTCGGGCGCAGTCAGTTAACAAAATACTTAGGTACACTTGAATGAAATCTCACATTGTCATAGTTCCATTCGTAAACATCATTCTTCAAAAGAAAAAAAATATGTCTCCGTTCTCGTCTTTTTACGGCAGACTAATCTGTTTTGTATTGTGTAGCTATCAAAAGGAACATTTCGTCTTTATGCCGAACGAAAACGACAGAAAACAGTCGGCATTATGGCGACGAACACCGCCCCCAGATTAATACGACGAAAATCGTACCGATAATAATATTCTCCGAGGTTTTCAAATTTTATGAATACCGATTTTGATACCCGATTAGATAAAGTCTTTTAGTAACAGACGTTATATTTTACAGGCGTATTTCTACGGTTTTAGTAGATTCTGATAAATAGTATAAATGTTTGATGATTTTCGAGATTAGCTATCTACTTTTCTTTCATCTCTCCTCTGCCTCGTTGATCTTGTGGTGCTAGCGCTACTGCTAAGCATGAGGTCCTGGATTTGATTCCCGAGTTAAGCAGAGTAATATTGGGTTTTCCATCTGAAAAGTAGCAACCCGGAGACTGGATATGTGCCCGGTTGATGGCAATAAATTACATGGGTCTTAAAAACATAACTGGCAAAATGTGGGTGTACTGTAGGTGCTCCAATGCCTAACCCTTTGGGGAATAAAAGCGTGATGTTATGTCTACCTACTTTTCATTCATTTAAAGTACCTAGTAAGATGAAGGTCATCAAAAACTAAACAGATATTTTGTAAAAGCAATTAAAATGTTTTCTGAACCCTGTTGTAGAACATAGAAATTCATAGAATAACATTTTAATCCGATGAATTTCAGTTGGTTTGAGTTTTCCTTCGTAATCATTAGTTTTGGCCTCTTTTGATAATACTGCAAACAACTACACAGCCTGTAAATCTTCTAAACATAAATAAACCAAGTCGGCCTTGTTCTACGAATTCGTAGGGCTAGTTACACCATTTATAACTCAAGAACGACTGGACCGATTTTTAAGATCTTTGATTTGTTGGATTTGTCTCCGCCCCGAATAGCAGGATAACTAGGTATTAAAATATGGAAAAAAGCGAAAAAAAATCTCGTACATTTTGTGTGGAACGGCCTTATTGATGATAGGTATTTCGAAATCGGATTAACTGAATGAACGCTTATCGTGTACTTTGTTTTCGTTCGTCGTGAAGTTTTCTTGCGTATTGGAAAACTGAGAAAATCACAGAAAAAATCCGTATAAAAAACTGAATTTAATTCAGCTAATAAATTACCACATTTCTTGATTCTGAAGCGGTTCGAAGTTCGCCGTGTCAGGTAGTTATAAATCGTAAGCGAAGAAATACCTTCTGTAAAAATCTCACCACCAATCTTTAGCAACAAGAGGAATGACAGCTCACTTTACTAAAGTTTTCAGGATCTGCAGTGCGATTCTGTAACCATCTCACCGTGAAAACTTGGGTGAAGTGAGCGTGGAGTGAGCTGTCATTCCAACTAATGCTAGAGATTGACAGCTCACTCTAAGCTCACTTCACTTAACTTTTCACGGTGAGATTTTTACAGAATCGATCGGCTGAGGGGCAATTCTCGTAATTTTATGAACGTTCACAGTCTGATCTCAGTCTCAATCTGTCCAAAATAACCTCAAATTTCCCTACATTTTGACAAGTTTTTGACATTTATTTGTCGCCGAGATGACACTGCGACTGGACTTGTGGACGTTTTAAATTACGAGAATTGGCCTTCAGATTTTTACTATTCTTTACTATATTTTTAATAGACGGGTTGGTGTGTTAATTATATTGATTTAAAAAAATATGTCTTAAGGCAGACTAATTTATAGTAGACTGAAATGAGCCATCAAACGTTTTTTTAGACCACTGCGGTTTATTTTCTTTAAGCCTTTTTATAAATATCCTATACCCTACGTACATCCATCAATATTTTATTACCTTATTTTAGGCGTGCAAGGTCAAATTATATGGTATTTTATACGATACCCACGCACATGCCTGGATCTTGATACTAATGCGGTAGTAATAAATATTAAATAGGTATATCATTAAATAAATTTAAATAGGTCTAATAAAAGTTATGTCTTACCAATTTATATGAAAATGGATCTTTGAAATTGTATTAAAATCAACTGAAAATGATTCTGTATTGAGTAGCACACTTTTTGTGGGATATTATCCTTTTGTTCACAAATTTCATAATTTTATTTCTTTGTGACGATCGAAATATTTAAACATTGTTTATTTATTGTGTACGAAGTATGGAATTAAAATTAATGATATATACTCAAACTCAAACTCAAAGCATTTATTTCACATAAACCAATTACAGGCACTTTTGAATTGTCAAGGGGTCGTATACCTATTTTAAGGCCAGCTGAGTTAAAACAATATATTTCCACGCCGCTTAGTTCGTGGCACAATAATATTTAGGATTTTAACATCTCTGCCTAAATGAAAAACATGAAATGCTTTAATTAAAGAAACATCTAATTGGAACCATATTTTTAAACAGTAGATATTTCAGCTTCTCATTTTAAATTCAAAATATTTCTGATTTAAAATTCTAAAATATTTATTCATGCCAGATAATTTTATCGGAGGAATAATTTTGAATTTTTGACAGTTCTTCTTACAAAAGCTGTCAGACGTCAATTTTATTCCACGAATAAAAATGATCTGTCGATCAGCCCTTTATATTATAATGTACCTACAAATATTCTAGTATAGGTATACACCCGCTCTTACTTGGTCCACTTTATTTTTCTACAAGATCTAGACACGGAGATTAAGTTTCTAGAAGCTTATCTGGCTAGCTAACCAAGATTGAAGTACCTAAGTAACAGTGGCCAGGCAAAATAGTTCTAGAAAAATCACAGACACTAATTTTGATTAATGGGTTTGTTTTCGTCTTAAGACGAAAACGTCAAGGTAGCCTGCGACATTCTATTATTATATTATTATTAAAAGCCTGTGATGTCCCACTGCAGGGCAAAGGCCTCCCTACTCTCTTTCCACTTCTCTCTGTGCAAAGCTGTTAAGGACCAGTTCTTGTTGAAGGAGTCCAGCTCATCCCGCCATCTCCGTCTGGGCCTGCCGCGATGTCGCTTGCCATTAAGAGGGACCCATTGGGTCGTAAATTTGGCCCATTGGTCGTCTGACATGCGGCAGATGTGTCCAGCCCAATTCCATTTTAGCGTGGCAGGTTTTCAAGTGACATCAGTTATTTTTGTTATGCAACGGATTTATCTTACATTTTTTGCAATTTACAAGTCAGAATCAGAAGGCCCGGCGGCGGCCTCTCGCGCCCGGCCCTGGTGCAAGCCATGGTCCGGGGCGAGAGGGAGTGGGAGGCAGTTGCCTCCATCTGCGAAGCAGTCATGCTAGCGAAGGAGGTGGCGGGACGGATGAGGGAGAGAGCCTCCCGTCCCAGCCGCCGCGGGAGACGCTCCGGGCGTCGGGAGCCGCGTGACGACTCCCGGCCACCGTAGGCGCTGGCCTGCGGGCGGAGAGCAATGGGTAGGTCACCGCCCGATCAGGACCAGGCCCGTGCCAGACGGCGCGTAAGTGTATCACGCGCGCCTCAAAGAGTTGTCAGCATAATTCGAGGGGCCCCTTAAGGCTGAAGCCTGCCGGGTCAGCGGGATTGTCCGAAAGGGTTACCGCTACCCCGGAACATAAAGGGCAAAGGAAGGAACATGGGTGGGTTTTAGTCAGTAAGAGTCTGACACTCACTTCCGCTCCACCCAGAGCGGGAGGGGTCATTTGATGATTTCACATCCGAAAAAAAAAAAAAAAGTATCAGAAGGCCAATTCTCGTAATAAATTTAATGTTCAAAATCTAGTCGCAGTCTCATCTCAGCGACAAACATATGTCAAAAACTTGTCAAAATGTTCGGAAAAAGGTATTTTTGACAGATTGAGACTGAGATTCGGGACCGTAACAAATATGGCTTTACAGAATAATAATCATTAGAATCAGCAATACAATCCCTAAGTATATCAGAGAGCTTTTTTTTTTTTTTTTTTCTTGTGGGAAATCATCAATTGACCCCTCCCGCTCTGGGTGGAGCGGAAGGGAGTGTCAGACTCTTACTGAATAAAACCCACCCATGTTCCTTCCTTCGCCCTTTATGTTCCAGGGTAGCGGTAACCCTTTCGGACAATCCCGCTGACCCGGCAGGCTTCGGCCCTAAGGGGCCCCTCTGATTATGCTGACATCTCTTTGAGGCGCGCGTGGAACACTTACGCGCCGTCCGGCACGGGCCTGGTCCTGATCGGGCGGTGAGCTACCCATTGCTCTCCGCCCGCAGGCCCGCGATATCAGAGGGCTGGGTCGTTCTTTGACCAAAGAATTAGCGTTGCCATTTAACGTGGCAATGCTCTCAGTCCTCTGGGCATGTTTCCGGATGACAGCGATGCGGAAGAGTACTTCGACGCCTAAATATCCTTTGGTTTTCGTATTTATTCATATAGTTAGTCTTTTAATTTAGTACCTAGTGTAAATAGTTAGTTAAGAGGTTAATTTATTTGAAAAAGTATTATTAACTTTTAATTAAAACGTTTATCCTTAGGTTAGAATTGCCCCCAAATGTCATGATTTCGTGAAATAGTCATTCAATAGGGCAAATATGAACTTAGAGAGTTGTATTGATGATTTTTATGATTATAATTCTATAAATAAATATTTGTTACGGCCGCGAATCTTATTTAGATCAATCAACATACATCCTGACACTGACCTGCAAATAACGTAAGAAAATTTTAATATCGCGGGCTACCCTACGCTACGCTTTCGTCTTAAGTATTTCTGTCTAACTGTAGTTTTGTGTGTGTGAGTGGTAAAATTTAGTTCTTTTGACTATAATTTATCACAAAGTTCAAAAATGTCTTTTAAATCAAGGTACTGTATAGGCTTTAGCCTGTTTGGCATTTCCATTCAACAATGATTTGATGGCATAATGTTATGGGACCTGGGAACACAACATGAACATGTCCCTTAATAACAACCAGCAAGGGATCAGATCAGAGGATCCGACCGGAATAAATCATGTTATGAGATAAACACTATTTCGTATTTGGAAGATGAGAAAAAATGGAAGAGCATGAAGAGCTGACAGAGGGCTAGAGAGAGAGCTAGAGGACTTCATCGTGTAAAATGTTTCAGGTTAATTTAATTGTAATGATTCTTTATTATAAAAAAATACGCTTTTCATTAACAACCCCGTCATAGTACAGACACCAGCAGGTCAAGCTAACCAAAACTGTCAAATCTTCCCAATCAACCTTCAACCTTAATGCTTTAGCGATAACGTTGAAAATCTATTAAAGAAATTTGACAGATTGTAGTACCTTGATGTGCTGGCGTCTGTATCTAGCTTTCTACCTACAAACTAATATTTAAAACTAAGTGATTCAACGCACAATATCCTCAATAAGATATAAGTACATAATGATTTTCTCATCTAGGAAACTTCTATAAAATCATTTAGCCTTAAGGAGACCTGCACGCTCTAGCAAACAGCAAATATGAAATTACTTCAATAAATGCATGTCTCAAAGGGAATTAAATTGCCATTCTTCACGCATGATTCAATCGCAGAAATGTGTTATCAATAGAGGTACGAGAGATAGGTATGTTCAGCATTGTCCTTTGAAGAAAATGTTAGTAGTTTGCGATTTACCGTTTCCCATTCGCGTTCAAATATTTGGGCTCTGACAGGCGCGAGGCGCTCAGAAATGAAGCAAATATTTAGACACGGTTTGCCCTTTGATTCTTGTTTATGTACAATATTCAAAATTTTAAACCTTTGTTATTCCGAAAGTTTTAAGGCAAAACAAAAGCATTTATAGACTTTCCAAAATTATCATTTCAACCGGCGGCGTTTGAGGAATCCAACAATCTTTTGAAGATATTCCTCTTTGTAACACAAAGCACTGGATATTCTTCTGTAACACATGTTGTGGGTGGGTACATTATGTATGCACTTACGGCCATGCCTGCGGATAAATTAAATTAAATTTAATTTATTCATATAATTGGTTCTTTATGTTGTTGCTTTATATTTAAAAGTACTGTTTATTTTATTTTGTTACTTATAGTACGAATCATTTAACCTGACTTGGTTTCCGTACGTCCTTTTCGGGTAACGACAAAAAATCAGCGCTGTGCTGTGCGTCCCCCCTAATAGCACAGCATAATGCTGAGTGGGAAGCCTTCTTGTCACAGTCATGATGTGCAGCGGTCGACCATTTCTGTGCGAGTGATTATAGATCTATTTTGTTTTTATTTTTCTTTTTTATATCCACGTAATCACTGTCCATTCCAAAGTTGCCTGGAAGAGATCGCAGAAAGCGATAAGGCCACCCATCGTATGTTTTGTATTAATAATCGTTTTTTTTTTAGTAATGTATTTTCTAGTGTACCTACTATAAAGTATATATATAAATAAATAAATATTATTCAATTTAATCATCTGTTTGTATGCACAAATAAACGTATTTCTCTTTCTTCTTTCAAGATATTCCACGGTAAAGTTGGATTGCTCCACAAAATTTGATCATTCCTCAAATCTTTTGCCCGGAATTCGCTTTGTTACAAATTTTCAAACGGATTCGTATAAATTTTCTCTATGACGTGGGTCCTGAAAAATTGGGAAAAGTTTGGTTTAGCGTCAGTCAGAGCGGAGCTTTTTTCCATATCTGTTTTTTGGGTTTTTTCACTGTCATCTGCAAGCAAGAATAAGTTTTGGGATTATGGAAATTGAGAGTTATAGAAATTCAATCCAATCCGAAACTTACCCGCAACAATTACGGCAACAATCTGTCTAATCTAACCAGCCAGTATTTTCCCACTGCAGGGAAAAAGCCCTTTTCCAAGGCAAAAACATCAATGTTTAAATACCGTTAGGTACGTCGTTAAGAAAAGCCGTAACAGTAAACTCAAAACTCAAACTCAAACTCAAAGTATTTATTTCAATTAAACCAATTACAGGCACTTTTGAATTGTCAAGGGGTCGGTCAGTCAGAGAAATGAAGCTAGTTGCCCATTCCTAAGCGTAGTAGGTACCTATGGAGAAGAACGGGCAAGAAACTCCATGGACACTCTTTTAAATCAAAATATGGTTACAAAGTATTAGTTACATCATTCATATTAAAAATTATGCATGTGAGAACGATGCAGAACGTTAAAAGCGTCCGTAATGAAAAGCCTAAAACAATCCAAATATTAAATTAAATTAAAATAAGCCATGGCAGCAAAGAGATGACCAGTCCCCACTGACGGCGCCCGTTCACGAACATGACGCACGGATTAGCACCATTCAGCTCAACCGTTTTGAAGGGAGCTAAATGATCCAACACATGTGCCACCATCAGCGAGACATTTGAGTGAGCATGACATACTCTCAGCCGCCAGGGCACATTCAAGTCAATGAAAGACGTACCCAGTAAATGGTAGCTTTATAGTATGTAACTACATAGTACTCACACATGAGCTATACAATTATACAATACTAGGAGATTGAATTTATATAATGCAAAAATAGTATTTTACAATCTTCAGCGGCTCCAACAGTAGGTACTTCCAAATGCTAATGAATTTATTTATGCGTCCTGTGGAGCAGGACCAGCGTTTAGCCAAGCATTTTTATCAGCGATGTAATCTCCCAATTTATAATATGCCTGGCTGCATAGTGTGCGTTTTATACAAGATTTAAATTTCGTTTCATTCTGTTCAATTATGTGGGGAGGTATTTTATTGTAACATTTTAAACAGTACCCCATGAAAGATGAGTCTACTTTAGCCAGCCTGAAACCTGGTTGAACTAATTGGTCCCTATTTCTAGTGATATAATTGTGTCTTTCACCTCTTTTACTAAAAATATGTAGATTTTTCCTTACGTACATAATGTTTTCATATATATATTGACAAGGTACCGTCATGATGTTAATATCTTTAAACAGTTCTCTCAGAGAGTCACGCCTGCGGAGGCTATATATGGCTCTGATGGCTCTTTTCTGCAGAATAAAAATAGATTCGATGTCTGCAGCCCGTCCCCATAGTAAAATACCGTACGACATGATACTATGATAAATAATGTAACATCTATTAAATTTCATCCTGGTAACACTAGAGAAGATCGTTAGGAAGAAAAATAACAGCATTAACAGCGCTGTAATTGATCCTTCAACATAAAAACAGCCATAAAGCGCAATCTATCACGTATGCCATAAAGACTCACTAATAGAATCGAATGAAAGCAAACAAATAGTTTAGTGAAACGATTGTTTTAAAAGCGCTTACAGCGTTGAAATGGTAGAAATCCTCCGCATTTTGCTAGCGTACCACAAAGTTTATTCAAAGATATGTAACACCTTATGAGTTTTATACAATAAAACTCATAAGGTGATACATATCTTTAGTCTCACAAAGAATAAATGCAATAAGAGGCTAACTGACTGGCTACTACTACTTTGTATAATGATACTGAAAACATCCTTATAAAGACTTAAACACAAAATCACACATTCACACACACACACTCATTCATGCACCCACACAATCACCCATACTACAAGTCTACTAACATTCGTCTCGTTTACTTAACCTAAATATTAATCAAAATAAAAAACTATAAAATGTCGTATGATTACCTTACTACTTTCTGCCACCACACTTAGTACATAATTATAAAAAATGAAATTGTAAAGGGGTGGGATCCTGATGTCCTGAAACACAGGCCACGAGCCTAGCTTAGGCACCAGTCTCTCGTAATATATACTTACCTGAACTATGTGTCATTGTCGAATCTGACCAATGTAAAACAAATAAAAATAAAGTTTACACCTGTTTTACTATTAAATCAATCACCAACGGGTTAGTAGTTGAAGGGCAACTCAAATAAAGGGTTGCAAAATTAACTTACAAAGTAAATATAGGATTGGTTAGACCAAGCGATATGTATAACGCAACTGTAATCTTCCTAGTATAATTTTGCGAACAATTAAATTTCGTGAAACACTTACAATGTGGTGCCGATTTTTGTGAAACATTTCAGGCTGTAGTTTATTCGAAAAAGTTATTTTGGATAATGAGTTATTCGGAAAATAGTTTTCAGGTTAACGTGTTTGGGTTTATAAAATTGTTTAAACTGTAACTGCTGTAGCTTGTTGTAGCTGTTGTGTTGTGTAAGCTGTAACTTTTTTAGGAAATATGTACATTCGCAGTTTATTTATGTCTGCAATAATGACGTACTTTTATGGTATACTTAGCCGTGGCTTGGCCTCGTTGGTCTAGAGGTCGGAAGCTGAGCATGAGGTTCTGGGTTCCATTCCCAGGTCATGCAAAATATTATTGGGTTTTTCTATCTGGAATTTATCTAACTCATTTTCGACAAAATGTCGATTACGTTATTTCATATTTCCAGTAACGATTTCTCAGTACCAGCCCCAAGTCTGGGGGTCTACCCCGAAGTGGTATCGGCCGAATGTTCGGCCGTTTCCTGCTACGAAGTTACTACTTGGATCGGTCTTTTTTCGCATCTTTCAATAATATTCGGTTCGGCCATGTGTCGGTCCGATCCGATCATTCGCACTTTGCACTTCGTAGTAGACCCCCTGGATTTGTGCCCGATCGATGGCAATAGGCTCGCCCCCTATCACATGGGACTTAAACATAACCGGCGAAATGTGGATGTACAGACGCCAGCAGGTCAAGCTACCCGAAACTGTCAAATTTTCCGAATCAACCTTGAACCTTAATGCTTTAGCGATAAAGTTGAAAATCTGTTAAAGAAATTTGACAGATTGTAGTAGCTTGATGTGCTGCCGTCTGTACTATAGCTACACCTCTACCAAAAAAAGCGGTGTGTGTCTGTGGTATGATTTACATAATTAGCCTATACTGTTCCCACTGCTGGGACACAGGCCTCCTCTCTGGGAGAAGGAGTGATCCACCACGTGGGCCCAGTGCGGGTTGGTGGAAGGTCATTTGTCTTCAAATTTTTGGTTCTAGGACATGCCGGTTCCCTCACGATGTTTTCCTTCGCCGTTTTGAGAGCAGTTGTGATGAAATAATTTACACAAAGTAAAGTGCCTGCTCGGGTTCGAACCCACGACCTACAATTTGTAAGTCGCAGCCGTTACCACTGGGCCACCACTGCTCATTGTAAAATTTAATATTCTTTTTTATAGTTCGTATTTCCTTTGCGTTTCCCATATAAGATATTTTTCTTTCTTTCCTATGTTATGTTACCTACCAATTTAATTAACTGAATGCTGATCAGAGTGATGACTTTAATACTTTCCCTATTAGAAAGTCATTGCTAGCCCTCATTAATTCACGACCGCTCCCTACACGACTAAACCACGGCTTGTATTTAGGAATGAGCTTGAAGTTTCACGGCAGGTCGAAACAAACTCGTTTTCGCTCCTAACACGAATAATGTTGTTACTGCTACTATATTTGTTTCCTTTCTTATTGGTACGCGTGATAAGTTGAGATGTATGAAAACTAATTCTTGCTGACTTCTTGATAAGTTATATTAATTGTACCAAAAGTGTTTACAATATAATGGTCGAAAATGTACTCAACAATATTAATTACTATGTGGATTTAAATTATGTAGAAATGATTATGCTAGCGTGCTAAATAATGTGCGATGTAATCTAGCAACTTATTTAATTTTAATAAGTTTTTAGTGAGTAACCATGGTTTTGATTTTCGAAGTGAAGGGACGTTAACATATTCGTAAGAAGTAGGCAGAGTCATACCAACGCTGATTTGCTGGATTCCTTTTCTCCTGTACCTATCGTTATTTCTTCTGACAAACTTTAAGAGTATGTAAATGTTTGTATGTATCTATGTATTAGTATTTTTTCTTTTTCGAGTTATCTGTCCCTTATGTTGCACCGGCCATGTTTTGTCTCTGCATCAGCCTATGGTTGGCTGGTAGAAAATACTTCAGCCATTGAGTCCGTCTTTGTACAGTTCTTTTACTTGTGCATAAAGTTTTAGTAATAAAATAAATAAATTTTGTTTATTTCCCCACACGTTGCTGACTTAACATGAATCCATTTCTAAAGCATACACAACATCACGCCTGTTTCCCCAAAGGGTTGAGCAGAGGTACCTATAGTACACCCACATTTTGCCAGTTATGTTGAAGTCCCATGTAATAGGGGGCGAGCCTATTGCCATCAACTTGGCAGAAATCCAGACGCCAAGCTGCTACTGAGAAATTCCAGATCGAAAAACCCAATAACACTGCCTGACTCGGGAATCGAATCCAGGACGTCAAGCTTCGCAGTAGCGCTTGCTACCACTAGATAAACGAGGCAGAGGAGTGACTGCTACTGAGAAATTCTTGACACTTTGACCCGACATGGGAATCGAAATCAGGACCTCCTGGTCAGCAGTAGTACTTGCGACCACAAGTCTAATGAGACAGCTTAATTTAAGGAAAAACAGCTTTTTTTTCTAAAAGAAAACCTACTTATAAATTGCGGGTGAAGAAAACTAAATGGCTCAATGGCTCTTCTTCGTAGATTTTTTTTGTTTTACTACCTGCTGAAGTAGATTCGAAGTAATTAACTGCCAATTTTCTTCATTAATTCCCTCTTAACTACCGACACGTGTGGATAGCCCCGGCCATTAAATGTGTTAGCTCTAACACTTTGTTTTGTTTTTTGCGTTTTTGCCTTAGATACCTTTGTTTTTGATTTGTAGAAAGTTAAGAAGCATATCTTCAGATTGAATTGATTGATCAAAGACAAGTTGCGCCGACGCCAAATTTTTTTTTTTTTTTTTTAAACTTTGCCCCACACTATGAATTACTCCTGTATCGTGGGTCCGTTTACAAACATTTAAACTCACATACACAAACAGCCAGACCCGGAACAACTACATGTAGGCCATACAAATATTTGTTCCGTGCGGGAATCGAACCCGCGACACGCAGCGCATCAGTCGATCACTCAGCCACTGCGCCAACCGTGTCGTCAACAATTGGGAGAATGATGATTATCTTCAGAGTTAGTATTCTTTTAGGTTTTTTGTTCAATAATGATGTTGGCCCTGGTGGACGGCGCCGCCGAGGCCGGCTTAGAAAGAGATGGCGAGATGACCTGGACACGTATCGCGAAGGCTGGTTCTGTGTGGCGCGGGAAAATGGTTCCAGGGGGTGATGGATTTGAGGATTTTCCCAGCAATGGGACAGTATGAGCTAACAAAAAAGAAATGTTGTTGAAGGCATTTATACCGTAATTTTGACAATGATAACTTTGTCTACCTACTGAAGATATCAAAGCCAAACACACCTCGGTATCTAGCACAACACAATTTGCGTATCCGTGACCTTTATTTACTTAATATCCCAGAATCATCTGCTTGACATCAGCTTGATAACGTTGTTAACAGTTAATTGTTTGTTTAAGTTATGCGTGACGTGCTCGGCGTGGGACGAATCTTCATAAACACTTGCTATTCAAACTCAAACTCAAAGTATTTATTTCAAATAAACCAATTACAGGCACTTTTTAATTGTCAAGGGGTCGGTCAGTCAGAAAGATGAAACTAGTTGCCCATTCCGAAACGTAGTAGGTACCTATGGAGAAGAACGGGCAAGAAACTCCATGGACACTCTTAATCATAAAATTGTTACAAAATATTGGTTACATCATTCATGTTGAAAGTATACACGTGAGAACGACGTAAAAAGACGTGCACGTTAAAAGCATCCGTACTAAAAAATGTATAAATATAAAATACACGTTTAGTTCGTAATGTAAAGAGAAGAATATAGGATGCAAGCGATTTCGTGACATAAATATGATGTGGAATATACGCATAACAATTGAAGAAAGACGAGGCGAAAAAAATGGAAGGAAAATGTACTCATCATCTGCCAAACTTTTTCCCAGCTATGTTGGGGTCGGCTTCCAGTCTAACCGGATAAAGCCGTGTACATGTATTTTTCATGGAGCGTCTACCTATCTGACCTCCAAACCCAAATACTGGGTAATACGATACCGCTTGGTAAGACTGGTTGTCAGACTTTCGGGCTTCTGACAACTCATTACGACTGTCAAAGATCTACGAATCTACAGCCGGGACCAACGGCTTAACTTTCCAAGGCATGGAGAAGTCTTGGTATGTAAAGATGGTGTATATCCAAGAACCGACCGGGGCAAGCGTTGCCTAAACTGATCGATCGACCTATGCGGCTGTTATTACTTAGCCACGAGCCCCCCTGTTTTCCTACCTCAAAGCAAAACATACCTCGTATCAAACATAACTTAATTTGCATATTCCTCCTTAGTATAATAGAATTATCTGCTTGACATCAGAATGATAATATTGTAATCAGTTAATGGTTTGTATAAGTGACGCGTGGGGGGCGGTGAATCTTCATAAATGCTGGCATGAGAAGAATATCAGAAGGCCAATTCTCGTAATCTAAAACGTTCAAAATCTAGTCGCAGTCTCATCTCGGCGACAAACAAATGTCAAAAACTTGTCAAAATGTAGGGAAATTAGAAGTATTTTTTGACAGATTGAGACTGAGATCAGACTGTGAACGTTCTTAAAATTACGAGAATTGCCCCTAAGATGAAATTTCAATAGTAATAAAACAATTAAATATCGAAATAAAAGAATTAATTAAAAACTACATATTATAAAGTCTATTCAAATTCATGTTATTTCAAGTTAAAGAAATATCAACTTTATTTTAGTGAAAACTAAGTTGATTTCAGAGTGACTAGTACAAATGAAAAAAGTTATAAAAATGTTTGAAGTTGTAGCGTAAACTGAACTTTATTTTATAGGAATTAAAGTTATTTTTCCCATAACTCATATTTGTTTACATGTTTGGAAAGTAACTAGTGAACGCAGATTAGAATGGTTTGTTTCAGGCGAGGCGTAAAAAGTCGAACGAAATTGTAAATAAATGCCACCTATGTATATCATAATTATTATATCTGTTAGCAAGAATTAAATTGCGGTCTTCTATAATTAGTATAAAGCCAAAGGTCCAAAGGTCATTAAAAGATCGCTTTTAGCGATAAGACAGCCCATTGTGTCACCCCTTGTAAAATTTCTTCATTTATATCTGTAATTTTTATGGTGCACATAATAAAGAGTATTCTGTCTATCTTAAAGAAAGTCACTTTTCATGTCTGTCTGTGTGACCGCATTGATCTTCTAAACTACTCGATGAATTTTAATGAGGTTTTACCATCATTTAGAATACTAGCAATGCCCTGCTATTTCACCCGCATAAATATCGATCCCGTGGGCATATCGGGATAAAAAGTATACTGTGAGTTAATTCTGGTTATAAACTATCTATGTACAAAATATCATCCAAATCTGTTCAATAGTTTTTACGTGAAAGAGTAACAAACATCCATCCATCCATACAAACTTTCGCGTTTATAATATTACTAGCTGCGCCCCGCGGTTTCACCCGCATAAGTTTCGATTCCATGACAATATCGAGATAAAAAGTACCCTATATGTTAATCCTGGTTATAAACCATCTGTGTGCCAAATTTCACCCAAATCCGATCAGAAGTTTATGCGTGAAAGAGTAACAAACATCCATTGATCCATCCATCCATCCGTCCGTAAAAACTTTCACGTTTATAATATTATTACATATTATATTATATATAGTAGGATAGGATGTATTAAGGTTTTTGGGTAATATTAAATGATTGTACGAGCACATTAAAGAAATCTCAATGTTTTGTCAAGTCGTAAAAGCCGTGCTGGGGTCGCTAGTTTTAAATAAATAATACTGTGGTGAATATAATTGATGTTAGTCCATGCCACGTCCATTTAGATTTTATGAGGTTTTTGACTGCCCGTGCTTTTAATCCAACTAATCACATTTATTATAAGAACATAAACACGCACGGTACAGACGCCAGCAGGTCAAGCTACCCGAAACTGTCAAAATTTTCCAATCAACCTTGAACCTTAATGCTTCATCGATAAAGTTGAAAATCTATTAAAGAAATTTGACAGATTGTAGTAGCTTGATGTGCTGACGTCTGTACATTAAAAACTAAGTTAAGTCAACAACCAACCACACACCTAAAACTGTGATCAGTCATAGCAACACACTCCATGCCTAAAAAAATTGAATTGGCTATCTCTTAAAACTTAAAACCATCTTAATAATACCATGTGACGTCAAACGCCATTGTTTTGGCAGTTGTCTTAGAAACCGCTATGACGACAAGTCTGCTTACCTACCGCCTAACTACCATATAAGATAGCCATAAAAGGCGATATTAAGGCGTGATCTACATACACATGCCTAGATAGTGAGCCTACGACTTCGTTCAGATATGACCATGTTTATATCTTCCACAGAGCATGGATTCGCCGCGCCAGGAACGTTTAGAGAGGCAGTACTTATAAAATTCGGGGCGTCTAAAGTGCGTTGACCGCAAAAGTGTCAGTTTCTATATATATACAAGCTGATTTCTTGATTAATTGATTTTTGTTTAGCGTCATGTAATGCCTCCATGGTGAGAGTGTGCGCGTCGATGTCTCTGACACCCTGTATACATTGAGGATCAGAACCATCCGAGAAACCTTGATATTGACTTTGCTGCGCCGACCTGAGTGAGGACTCTAACGTTTCCCAAGGTGGCTACGCCAACGTGTATCCAGAAGAAATGTTCTCTGATGGCTCTATGAAAGGAGGTTTGAGCTTCTTAATGATCTCAAAACAACATTTCAAACGAGTTCTTTTTAAACACAAGTTTATTAGTCTTACTAACTCATTACCGCCCACGTGCAAAGGCTAGCCATCCCATTCGCTTCCTTTCATGTTTAATTTAGATGCACGGAGCTCACATTAATTGGCGTCGAAGCAACTAATTTGTAACTTTTGATTACATACGAGTTGAAAAAGACAACTCTATGAATGTGCAGACCTATGCTTAATTCGTTTTAAAAAATAATGTGATTTATCTTTACAACTCTGCGTGATCTACCTTTGGGTATAGACCTGTCCTTCTGGGAATAGACCTATGTCCTAATTAACGCCACAAAAACTCAATGACTGAGCTCGTTATTAAAATAATCTGATTTGTCCAAAATTATATTTTATTCAGATAAGTACTGCTAATTACATAATTATGAATAAAAACTGGTCATAATCCTCGGGGAATGAACCGTAAAAGCCGTCGTTTTGATTAATGAACAGCAAAATATTAAATTAACTTAATTATGAAACCAAATATTTTAGCCCACATATTTTTAACATACCTACTTCACTAACGAGAAAATGAGGTTTCAAAGTCAAGATCGTGATAATATAGAGGAGATAATAAAATATCCCTCGTGTATAATGACCTTGTTTAGACATAGCTCCACGTTACCAAGGGCCTTAATCTGTAAGTATTCTGGGCCTCAAATTAATCGTGGCTAAGGGCCCGATCACACCAGCTCGCCGCCCGGCAAGGACCAGGCCCGAGTCGACGGCGCGTTGTGTTCCACGCGTGCCTCAAATAGATGTCAGCACATGACGGGGTCTGCTAGGGCCGATGCCTGCCAGGGCCGCGGGTTGTTCGAAAGAGATACCATGGTCCCTGGTATAGGCAACTGAAGGAACACGGGTGGGTTTTAGTCAGTAAAAGTCTGACACGCCCTCCTGCTCCGCCCAGAGCGGGAGAAGTCATACGATGATTTCCCACCATGAGAAAAAAAAAATGGCCCGTTCACACGTACCACAACCACACCACATCCCAACGACAAAATGTGGGCAAGCAGTGGTTACGTGTGAATAAAGTCGCTGCAGCTTCTTGCAGTTGCGTTGTGGGTACAACTAAATCAAATCGACGATCAATGGTCGGCGCAACGTTGTGTTTGCGTGTGGCCGGCCGCTAGTGCACAGTGTCGCTGATGGTTGCGTTGTGGCTGCGACGTGGTCTTGACGTAGTCGGTATCGCAACACGATTGATTTTGGCGGCCAAATCTGGTCCGTGTGAATAAACTATTCATTTTTATACAAATTTGCGCTCATCCACGTGTTGTCGTTGTTATGGATGTTGGCTTGCCGCGGGTTGTTTGAAAGAGATACTGTGGCCCCTGGCACAGGTAACTGAAGGAACACGGGTGGGTTTTCGTCAGTAAAAGTCTGACACGCCTTCCCGCTCCGCCCAGAGCGGGAGAAGTCATATGATGAGTTCCCACCCAAAAAAAATGCCGTTAGGGCTATTAACTAATGTGGGACAACATAACAAATTAATTTATCGTTTCCAGAATCTCAATGCTGGTGTGACTGTCTGTCACTTGTTCCTGTTTAATGGCAAAGTGTTTTATTCTAAATTCTTGTTATAACACCGTCCCACGATATTGGCCCTCTTAGAAACGCATTAAATCTCAACTTTATGGCCTGACAGCTCGACATGTTCCCGTAATAAATAACAAAATATCCTATTTCTTTAAACCAGTGAAACAATATTGAAACCCTTAGAAACCCATCTCATTTATATTTTATGGGAAACAGACTGGTAATTATGGCCAGTCATCAATAGAAAGCGATATTCTACGTCAATAAAGATGTAATATTTTGTACAAATTCTAAGAACGTTTAGACCCTTGGACAATACGAACCCACACATCTGTTGATCATAAAATGCGTCCGTAGGCCCCTTGAAACAATGGAGAAATCTGGGGGCTGAACGCCGGAGCGTGGGATTTTTGAGGAAAAAGATTGTTAGGGAACGGAGACGAAGAGAGGACACTCGATTTAGAACCACGAGATAGGACGGACTTCCTAGTCCAGGCTAGTTAAGTTAGGAGATTTAGGGAATATCAGGAGGCTATGTCCGAGTGGGCTGTCGCGAAATAGCGAATACGAGTTATTAAGTTAAATATAGTTGGGTTGGAGCCCAGATTAGGCTAATCTAGTATTTAAGGTGTAATAAGGTGGTATGTGTGTGTTTGTTGGTGTGACTGGGTGAGTCCTTACTTATAATAATTATCCTAGGCTGATATTGGTATTAAAGTTCCTCTAACTAAACATACAGATACGTGTTGCTGGAGAGTTTATTACGCCCATTCTTCTCCTCAGCTAAACACTAAGAAGTAGTGAAGGGCGATATAGCTGAGAAGCTATTAGTGATGATTTATTTGGAAAATAAATCATCTAAATTGATTGTAATTGTAAATGATTGTAATAAGTCATTCATGCTATTTTCTCTTGTATTATGTGTCCATCTCCTAATCCCTGCCTCGACAGATGTTTGTCGATTTCGTTTGGCTGTAGGGATACGGAGAAGGCCTTCCGCTAAACCTGACAATGAGCTTTGATGCTCCTGACTTTTGACGACTGTTGACCACTCCATATGGAAGGCAGAACCGTAAAACTCACAGATCTTTTGGATCGAACTAGGCTACAAAGCCAACCTATAATTAAATGATTGACCAAACGTTATCGATGACTTCTGCTTCCAAAAAGGTCTCGCCACAGAACACTTGCGTGAGGCTTGTTGTATGCACATTTCTGGGAGAAGGGGTAGGCATCACTACGTACCCCAAACTTGTTTGGTAGTCGTTTTAAGAACGCTAGGGACCGTGTCTCGATAAAACCCACACAAGGCTGTTAGTAGGCCAATTACTGAATCGACACTATTTATCGAAACACGTTATTGGGATGCAATGCATCCTTCTAAATGGGGAAGATTAATGAAATGTGAAGTGACGAAATTCCACTTCGGTGTGCACCAAGTACGATCGCAATGAGTTTTGCTAGAGGCTGAGTCTACGGTACGCTTGTGCTAGTTTGTGTACCTTAGAAAAGGGATAGGTTGCCGTAAGGGTGTCTTTCATATTAATACGCGTTAAGAGCTATTCAACTTGTCTTCCTCAATAACAGTTGGACTTCGCAGTACACTGTCCTAGGGTTGAGTAAGACATTTATTTAGTGCTTAGGGAGCGTGTTCTGTTAGAATCGTACTAGTGTCCTCAGAGGTTCTATGCGTTAGGTCTAACAGAACACGTATAATGAGGCATACGTTTTAAGACGGTTCCCAGTCTCACTGTAGTGGGTAAATTGTTAAATTAACGTAGTTATAATTTATTCATTTAAGCGCAAGCGTAACGGTCCCGTTATTTACTCCGTCTAATCATCAATACTATTGCAGATATCAGTGACGACCTGCGAGCAACATTTATAATACTAAACCCTATTATATTATATTATATTATATACTTTTGCATACCCTCTTGTCTTCTTAGCTTCATATAACATTGATAATTGTAATACTTATGTTTCCTAACTGTGAATTCCCATTATTAACTTCACCTTGCATCCCATCCTTGTCCCCAAGCTTTCTAAGTCGGGACGAGGCACATTAGTTCATGGGAATTCATTTCTTATAACGGTGGGAGGGTGCCCAAGTCCGGTGCCGAGCCCTACAGGAGCACGCGGTGGATTGGGGGCGTGCTCCCTTTCCCACAGGGAGAGCCGTTCTTAACTGTGGTATTTCACACAACTAGGAAAAACGAAAATTTTATCAGCCTAGGGTAATTTAGGAACAGTCACACTGGAAACCAATAAAATCGACTGTTTAAACCGTATTTTATGTACAACCATAAGCCATAACCGAATTTCTTGGTATTCTCCTTTAATTTTATGAAGGTCGCACCATCACGTCATGGACTCTCTGAGGAGTAAATTAGAGCGGTATTGTTGCACGCCCATATTTTACTAAAAATTGAAATCGATTCCTACTCCTGAGTGCTGAATTAACTATAAACTGAACCAATCGACTCACCCTAGAGTCCACTACATGACATAGGCCTCTCAGGATGCGCCACAACGCCCTGTCCCCTGCCTTCCGCATTCAGTCTGTCCCAGCCACCATTTTAAAGTCGTTGGTCCATCTAGCTGGGGGGCGTCTCACACTGAGCTTGCATCCGCTAGCTTAGTGTGAGACGCCCACTCCAGAACTCGCCTGCTCCACCGGCCATTGATCCTTCGACAATCATGGCCAGCCTACTGCCACTTCAGCTATTCTGCAAGCTATGTCGGTAACTCCGGTTATTTCCGTATAATTTCATTCCTGATCTGAACCAATAACACTGACCAACCTGATAATAAAACCTCACGCTCTTCTTGTTATTCTTGTTGCAGAACAAAATGGCAACGGGATTAACGTTTGCATTCGTATAAAACAAAAATATCGTCATAAAATCGTTACTTTTAGAACCAACGAATGAACACATCATCGTCATGCGTCAATACTCATGACGTGCAAAATTGTTTTATTTAAATCACACAAGATGAAACGATGCGGAAAATCAATAAAGATCATGAATTAGATATGATAAAAGACCGCTGTTGTTAGTTCCCCGAATCAATTAAGACAAATAGATCAGTCTGTCGGTGATCCTGCAACATCCTGCTACATCAGCACAAACATAATATAATATTGTAAACCAATTGATAGAGATTGTTATTTGGCTTTTAGCAGTATTAATAGGCACTACGTGAAAGCTTCAGGTGCAAACCAATTTCGAACAACATTGTCGTATTTAATGGGTTTTTCATAAAGTTTCACAGAGTTTCGCTGTTCAAGTTTACGTTGCAAAATAGATTAAAGGTTGTAATTTAAAAAGATGCTCGGATACTGACTGAGTAGTTTAATAAACCTTTTGTTTAACGGTATAATATCTTCCTGGAGAGGTGAGGACGCTGCGTCTGGAAGGGGCAGAAACAATGGATGGATTGACTGTGTGAAAGATGATATGGTTAGAAAGGGGGCGACTAGCGAGATGACGACTAATAGAGAAGTATGGAAGAAAAATACATGTTGCGCTGATCCCAAGTAAATGGATCAGAATTGTGAGAGATAAGAAAACTGCGTAATCACAAGGAAACCTGTGTGGTTTCTTTTGAAACTTGAGCTGTGTTTTACTTGAACACGTCAACAACTGCTCAAACTCAGATACGGGTGAAAGTTTGCACCGCCATACACGGATTACACGGGAATATAGAAGTTTGTCGGAAAATAGAACATGATCGTCACAAGTTGTCGTCAATTCACTTGTTGGGTAGGTAATGGGGTAAGATTTGAAAGGGCTACTGCCTTCACCGAGTTTCATAACTTTGTTAACGTTTGTCTGTTGAACGAGTTTGGGGAGATTCGGTTTGGGTATTATTGCTATTTGATGTGCCTGAAAGTTTAAGAAAAGGAATTAGCGGGGTAATTGCGTAAGACACTTACAATGGCAATGCCTTTCATTTTGACAGTTTAAAATTTCGTTAATCACGTTGTTGAGCAAGCGAAATTTTTACACATATTTATTTATTTAGAATATGCACACCAACACCACTGTCACTTACAAGTCAAACTAATTAACATGTTTTTTCAATTGGTGTTTCAGTAACCATGCAAATAACAGAAGTTCAATTCCCGTAATTAAAAATGTTCAAAATTTAGTCGCAGTCTCATCTCAGCGAGAATCAATGTCAAAACTTGTCAAAAATGTAGGGAAATTAGAAGTTTTTGACAGATTGAGACTGAGTTCAGACTGTGAACGTTCTTAAAATTACGAGAATTCGCCCTCTGGTACGCATGACATTAACGTATGAATAATAGACAAAGGCGAAAAAGAATATGTGTCTAGTAGACGTAAATCTAGAACACTACAAAATAAACCAATTTGAGTTACATGAACATTGACATTGACATTTGAGCTACATATATATGACGCAATGGACGATATTAGAGGAGTTACTAGTAAACCCATGGATTAACAATTACTTTCAAAATCCTTCGGATGACATACTTCCAATCACCAGCCAGTGCATTATATTAAAAATATTGTTTTATTACCAACAGGAAATAACGTTGTTTTTAAACTTGAAAAAAAAATCTCGGGGTATTTATTCAAATTCAATGACATCTTTGAATTGTCAAGTATTATTTCGCAACGAACTCTCCTGGTCTTAGCAAAAAATTTTAGCATGAATATTTTATTAATATCATCTTGAAAAGCATATTCGTGTAAATATTTAAGAAATAAGCTAGAATCCCGTTCAATTTAATATGAAAAGTGCTAGACGTAGCTCAACCTTCCAACGTTCCAGAACGCGGGCTATATTGAATGTAGGGGAACTTTCTTATTTCTCGACTCTATTCCTTCTTAATGGAAATACTTTTTATCTCTCCAGATAAAAAACGTGCACTAGATTTTCTAAATCTTCTAAAAATAAACTATACCTAATGCTAAATTAGGTCTAGTTTATTTTTAGAAGAGTTTGACAACCTCATCAACTTCAAATTCTCAATTCGGAAAGCGCATGTTATAATACCTATCCATTCTTGAAAAAGAGCTCTAAACCAACGGCTGAAAATAATCTCGCACATCGACGTTCTATCAGAGGCTTGCCGACTCAGTTGCCACTAACTAACTTAGTTACCGCTACGTGATAGGCAGGCTACGTAGTTTCTTTGGAAGCTGTTGCATCTGCGACTTTGGCACAATTCGGGTGCAGTTTAAACGGAAATAATATTGATTTATCTATCAGATAGACATTCAAAAATGTTTTTGAGCCTAACTACATATAACGGCTGACTTTTTTACCGTCTGGACAAAATCGCCTGGAAAAAAGGTGAACGAAGTACAACCACAGAAGATGTCTTAGATTTTTTTTTCATTTTGATCCTTGGCTCAAGTAACTATCAATAGATAGATCGTCCTAATGATAATCGTCTTCAGACTTCCAGACGTCCATTAGTGAATAACTGCAAAAGATGCTAGATAAATTCCTTTCCAATAGATAATACTATTTTTTTTTTCTCAAATTAAAACTAACCACACTTATTCCGCTCTGTCCAGCTTTTGTCCATAGAAAACAAAGATTTTGTATTTAATGCGTACGCATCCGTACAGCTTTACGGATGCGGAATAAGTGTGGTTAATCCCTAATATCGTCACTAAATTCCTTTGGAACGTGAAGTATGTAAGAACTGTTATTGCATACTACAAATACCTAATATTTGTTTACGTGAACTAATATTAGAACTAGTGTGTAGTTTGTACTGTAAGTGTGTGCACGCATGCATGTAATAGCTTAAAGCAAATATCCGTAGCCCTTGTTACGTTTGTATTGATAATATTTTGCACACTTATAGAATTGTGATAAATATCTTGAAAGGAATATCTGAAACCTAATATCTCTTAGCAAAAAGACATGGTGTCACCCTTTGTAAAATTTCTATATTTATGTCTGTAATTTATATGGTGTACATAATAAAGAATATTCTATTCTGAAATACGAGTACGTCATATTTTTTTTTGTAAATTATTACTACAATATAGTAATATACTACAGGATGGTGATCTCTCGGCTTCCAGAATAAAATTCTATTTATATTTTAGTTAACCATGCAGAAATAAAGAGCACATATATTTTAATATCGTTTCATTGAAGCTGTCTGTGCCTGAAGTATTAAATAAATACTTCAGGCACAGAAATTTACAGAGGCGGACCTAATGCCATGGGCATTTTCTACCTGTCAACCTTTGGGTGTTCAGAGACAAACAAACGAATTAAATATGTATTTTACTATATAAAACCTTTAACACTAATTTCAATCAGCGATAAAATACACCAGGGCTACTTAGTTATTTCCATTTGAATAACTTGTACCAACATTAAGGAATCTCGAAACGAATTCCAACTAAATTAGAGGATACTTCACTAACAATTCTGTCAGAATCGATTCATAGATAAAACAGAATCATCTGAGCAGACACAGTACACTAAAGTACAATTACAATAGCTCAATTGAATATAGCACTTTCCAATGCCCGCAATGTCGTTTTAATTTTGTTTCTTTTTAGGAACTTTCTCCGGCATGCAAACAACAACTTACCAAAATTTCATCACAATTGGTCGAGCCGTTTTCGAGTTTATTCGAGACTAACATACGGCAACTGATATTTCTATGCCAGCTAATGCCTTTTTTTTTGTTAGGATCATTCTCCGGTGCGCACCCTTACAAAAGTTTTATCACCATTAATCTAGCCATTTTCGAGTTTTTGCGAGACTAACCATCTGCAATGGATTTCTATATACCAGTATAAGAAGAAGAAGAATATGTATATTTATAGATTTATCAAGTGCGTAACCCAAGAGACACAGTCATTGGGCAGCCCTAGTGCATGTTTATCTACCGAACAGCCGTAGATAATTATTTCAAGGACACTGCTGAGGCAACATACTGCTTAGTTTAGTATACTGTGGTACAGGTACAGAATCGTCTGTGCAGGTACAGTACCGCCTGCAGATGCTCGCTGTCGGCCTCCGCATTGTTTCGAGAGATAAATCCCGCCTCGCCTTCAATAACAGAGATACCAGACTGGTATTAAAGAAAATCGTCTTGGTAGATTGCAACCTTGAATTGAAGAATGTGAATTGTGTAAATTGTGAAGTTTGTTAGATGTTGAAATTGAAATGGTCGTGTTCTTGACAATTGAGTGAGGGAGTGGCTTCAATAAAATATTCAGGGTCAATTTAAATTGGCTAGCAAAACTTCACAGACGTGACGGGTATCGATATCTCAACACGATAAAAATAAAGAAAATAGATTTTCTTAATCCATACTTCAAGTAACAACACAACCAGGCAGCGGTCGTTGAACCCCCCAAAAAACAGCTCGTCCCTGGGAGGAAATTAATTAACGACTACGTATGTTTGTATTTCTATAACATAGTGAATTGGTGTATAAAAATTACAGGAAACTCTTACAAAGCTCTGAATAAAATCTTACTGGAAATGTCAGCCGAAATCATAAGTTCGAGGTAAAACGAGAACAATTTTCATTCAATGCAAGTCGTGTCTCAGGGAAATTGATTGTCTCGGTCGTCACACCCACATAGCAACCTGTCGCTTCTAGCACACTATTACTGGCTTAACTTTTATCCAGATATATACTTTTTACAGACTTACTAGATTGCAAATCTATCGGAAAGAGGTATTGAAAATGCTAGTTTATTTACGGCTGAGTTCGTATTTATTAAGAAATCAGTTAGATACGTTAATTAATATAATTTTAGAGGAATTAATACATTAAAATCATAGGTATAATATAATATTTTATTAATTTAATGTGTTCTATAGAAATTGTATTACAGTGTTTGTGTTGGCTGCCAGTCTTCTAGGCACATTTCCGGATGACAGCGATGCGGATGAATGAGTACTTCGCCGCCTAAATGTTATTTTGATTTTGTATTTTTTATATAGTTTAGTCTTTTAATTTAGTTTCAAGTGTAAATAGTTAGTTAAGAGATTATGAAAATAAATATTATGGGTTAACCAGCTAAACCCACTTATTACCAAAAACCAGAAAGACTGACAAGAGAAGTATCGAAATAGCGACCACGTTCAACGTTTAAAATAAAAGTCTAAATTCCCCTTTCTCATTTCCGTTCCTTCCGTTCAGTTTCTATAAAATGTAAGGAAATCCATTTAAAATAACAATCGTGTTTCCCCTTGTCAGGTTTTTACATTTAAATGCAGTGAATGTCGCGGTGGCGTTGAGGAAAAAGAATTTCATCCACTTACGTCAAAGCAATAAAAACTCTAAGCGGATAGAACGGTAGGTACATTTCACTATTAATGTGAAAGTGAGTCTGTCTGTTCAAGGGCGAAACCATACAGCTCATTTTGATACGCGTAGGTAGGTGAGGAAACCGACATGTCCTAGAACCAAAAATTCGAAGACATGTGAAATCTATCAACTCGCACCGGGCCCGCGTGGTGGATTACGGCCCACTCCCTCTCACAGAGAGGAGGCCTGTGTCCCAGCAGTGGGAACTTTATAGGCTGATTATGTAGGTAGCTCTAAACTCTTGGGAAACGTAGGTGTTTTCAAATCCAGCCGATGTATTCTGTAAAAAGGTCACCGTAAAACCTTAGGTGAAGTGAGAATATTGATATTTCTCTCAGTAGGGAGTGAGAGAAATATCAATATTCTAATCCGGTGCTCAAAATTTCAAACTTCTGACTGCCTGTAACCTGTACCGTGCCGGGGAGCGGCGGCTTATAACGTGCTCTGTGGAGCTTGGCATCCATTATAATATATATATTTGTATCTTAGGTAGGCGTACCATATGGGTATACCTATTTGAAATGGATAAATGCACATCCCGAACACGGATTACCACGTGTACGGGGGAAAAGCCTGTTTAAAAAAACATAAGCACAGAAGGATTTGGCGTGCAATTTTTTATCACGAAATGAAAAGTAATAGAAAATAGGAAAAATATTTCAACCTTTGCCATAGTTTCAGTATATCATAACATAACATTATGCCTGTTTTCCAGATTAGGCAGAAGTGTAATAGTAATCTTACAGTATAGTTCGAGTCAAACTTTATGGCGGCTCTGAAGTACGAGGAAAAATATTTCAACCTTTGCCATACTTTCAGTACCTATCATAACATAACATCATGCCTGTTTTCCAGATTAGGCAGAACCGTAATAGTACTCTTACAGTATAGTTCGAGTCAAACTTTATGACGGCTCTGAAGTACGCTACTCGCTGCGCAGTACCTCACCCCTCACCCCCGCTGACCCATGAATTTGTTACTGCGCAGCGACTCGCCTCATGTTCCGAACTGCCATAAACTTTGAATCGGGTTGCAGTGTTCAGTATTGTTAAAATAGTTCGTAGACAATTGATAAAAAATCTAATCCATTGCCGAAATATACGGCATAAACATGATATCCGCTTTCCTATGAGAATAATTATTTAGACATACAGAAATTCGTGGAACTGCCAATGCACCATTTTGTACACACTATATATCCTTTATTTAATTATATATTTATTATTTTGTGGGAGGCCTATATCTAGCAGTGGACGTCTTTCGGCAGACATGATGATGAGTGTGTACAGATGCCAGCAGGTCAAGCTACCCGAATCTGTCAAATTTTCGCAATCAACCTTGAACCTTAATGCTTTAGCAATAAAGTTGAAAATCTATTAAAGAAATTTGACAGATTGTAGGTCTATACACTTATTATTAAAGATTAAAGATTGTTTCTCCTACATTGTTAATTTTTATTTTAATATTATTTTATTGTATGTTTTTGATAGAATTGTCTTATAGATGTGAATTGAGGTCAAACAAAGTTATTTACTAAGTGTCGCCTTCAACAGGGGAAGAGCGCTGATGTCTGAAATACAGATATTTTGTATCTAGTTCAGACACAGATGTTCAATATCGGAACATAGTATAAACTGTATTATAGTGTATCACCATATTATCTAATTGTATAATTTTGAACAAATAAATTATTATTATTATTATTATTATTAAAACTAACAATTTCGTAACTATACTAACGAAATTATAATTGGTTTTTTTCGGGGTCAACGATAATGTTTTGCATGCATGTTTTGTAGTAGTAACAGAGATCAATGAGTAATGAATTTAGCTCAGTGAGCTAAACTCGTTTGCATTGATATTTATTTGAAACTAAACACATCAACTAGTCGATTTTATGTACTGAAAATGAGGCTAAACGATGGTTTTATGTGAATTGTTCTTTCTAGGCCTATTGTGACAGTATTACTGGAATCAAGCATAATAAACCTCTAGATTTAAGTCCTTAAAAATTCGCAAATGAACTCCTAAAGGGAGGCAAAACTTTTACGTCCGCAAATAAGGCGGCAAAGGGACACAAAGGTAAATAAATTCCTTACTTTGTATTCAGGGACATTGCTAAATATATCAGACGATGTCATCCCTTTATGCCATTGTCATTCTTTGATGTCATCCCTTTATGTCATTGCTTTATGCTTTTTTGTTATTAACTGTCCATCAATAAATGCCGTAAACGGGAAATAAAATGATTAGCTACTCTTTTATTAGGCCGCCTACCATATTGTCTTTGTAGTGTTTTTTTTTTATTGCTTATTATGTTTTTCTGTTTTTTGTAATTCGTGACAGTCGTGTGATGTTAAGGTCTAGCTTTTAATCCCAATAGGATCTTTAAAGATATCAAATCGCTTTGGTTTGCTATCTATTTAAGATCCAAAAGGGCTTTTTATATTTCTATTTCTATTTTTAACTCTTTCAACCCACACACATAGTGAGGAAACCAGGATTAAATAGTCAGTTACATTACTGCTATTAGGTAGTTTGTAAGCATGGTGATCAGTGGTCGTCCTTTGTCTACTTCTTCTTCTTCTTAGCGTGTCGGGATTCGGCCCAGAATTCGGCTACTTGTTTGGCGCCATCGCCAACGTCCATCAGTTCCTGTAACGTGCAACTTACAGAACACACAGGACATTATATTATATGTCCCATCGTTTTTGGAACAGCACCACATTTACACTTCAAGGCGGAGTCGTCTAAAAATCCCCACCTGAACAGGTTTTCCTTGCTTCGGCCAACCTGTTAAAAGACTCTGGTTCTATTTGTCTATATGAGAAGAGGCCTTTTTGCCACAGTGGGAAATTACAGGTCTATACTAGTTACCAGCAGCAGCATCGCAGCATCATGCTGAGATAGGAGCCTTTTGGCCTCGTATAGGACTTTTTTTTTTGTTCGTTTTTTTTATGATTGTGTTTGTTTTTTGTGATTATGTTTGTGTCTGTTTCTTTTTTTCCTTCTTTACCAATAGGTGTAGACGTTATTTTTATTCCTTTACATGTTCTTCCGAATAATATTGTGATTCTCGCAGTAAAGAAAAAGCTGGCTTACAAAAGTTAAACAGACACCACTGCTTATTGTTCTGTGTCGATTGCAAGAATCAACTGCGTGTTCTTAAATAAACTTCCAATTCTGACGCGACGTGTCGTCGCCTCTGGCGTTCGCAAAGAGATGTGTACTTATATAAGACACAAACCATTATATTAGCATTTTAACATGTTCATTACACAATACATCAAACGGTTCACTGATTGTTTCGTAACATATAACATTTAAACATAGGAATGATGAAAAAGCTCTGTAGTCTGCTTTTTATCCTATTGTGAAATCAAATTCGTGTGGTATTGAATTCTTGCACGTGTGTTAGGGCAATAATACATGGTTCAACCAAATTGGAGAAGACAGGAATGGCCAACATTTAATTATATACTTTTATGTTGATTTTTCTTTTGTTGTTTTCTTTTTTGTTGTTGTTGTTTGAAGGATGAATGAAAGGCGACTAACAAAAGGTATTTACAAGGCAGATGTGAGTGGATACGCCAGAAGGAGACGCCCCAGGAGGGGCGTACTTAGCCTATTAATATAAGGACATAAGATATTTAAGTAATGCATTGTTAACCATTTTCTCTCCTTATTGTATTAGGCTTATGAAATAAAAATTATAAATATAGTGATCTTATTGACTATGTTCTTCAGAAAGATCCGGTGCATAGTACTCGTAAACGACGTGCGTGTATGACCAGAAGGCCAATTCCCGTAATTAAAAACGTTCAAAATCAATGTCAAAAACTTGTCGAAAATTTAGGGAAATTAGAGGTATTTTTGACAGTTTGAGACAGATCAGACTGTGAACGTTATTAAAATTACGAGAATTGTCCCTCAGATGTACATATGTTCGTAAACGAAGCAAAATAAGTATGTAAAGATCGCAGCAGGTGGCGTTCTGTAGTTTCTGCCTATCGCCATAAATGTAAGTATGTTTACACAATTCAGTTTGGTTGATTCATTCAAAATGAAAAGCGTAAGAGAACCGTGGAATATGACCTTTACAAATTCTTCGTAATCATTTGAATATATAACTGAGATGTAACACTATGTTTTTTTAACTAAAATATCTTCTGGCCACGATTTGACGTTCTAATACATACACTGTATATTTTTCTTTTAAATCAGTTTACACAAATAGGTATGCGTGTCTAAAATATTTTGTTGTTTCAAACTTCTGACTAAACGCCGCTATAAAAATATGTTTGAGACGATCTCGATGATCTTACGATAATATTATGTTAGTTGAATAAAGATAACTTTTTTATTTGAAATGAGATTAAGAGAACTGGCCTTCAGGAATCATCAAAATGATGGTAATTTTTATGATTCTTGAAGGCCGGTTCTCTTAATCTTTCTCTCGTTCTCTTCATTCTCGTAATAAAAAGGTTGAAAATCAAGATTTCTAAATTCAACCAATGTGAAAAACTTGTCAAAAATGTAGAGAAATTAGAGGTATTTTTGACAGATTAAGACTGAGATTAAAATGCGAACCTTGATATGTAACGGACATGAATCCATACGCATAGGTACTGTTATTTCGTAATTTGAGGATATCTTAGTAGACAGGGAAGGGTATCATAATGATAGAATAACATAACATAACATCACGCCTGTCTTGCCGAAAGGGTTAGCAGAGGTGTGCCTATAGTATACCTATATGTCGCCAGTTATACTTGTCGCATCTTTGACTATTTATTGGTTTAGACGCTCAATTGATTTTTGTAATACCGGTGAACGCAGTGACGTCACATGTCATGTGAACGGAATCGGTTGGAGGGGTGTCTATTTTAAAGTCATAAAAGCGCGAGTCGCAAGAGAACTTGGCTCGGAACGATACTTCAGATCGGACCTCCAATCGGGATCGTTGGTTCACAGGTACCTTATTACTATTGTCTCTAACTATCATAACCGTTATTATTTAAACTGTGCTGTGCTATTATTCAAATAAACCTTTGTGCGAGTATTTGGTATTGTTACTGTGTTACTTGAGACCTACGCCATGGAATCTGTACCTCAAGACCATATTGATGATGGGCGAGCTGCGCAGCCGTCACCCGTCGACATACTTAAACCACATGTAATAGGGTCCGAGAAATCATGAGGCGAATCACATCAGCCCCTAGGCAGGAAACTACATGGGGACCACGACCGCTCTGACCAGAATGTTACGAAGAAGAAGAATAGGAGGCGAGCCTATTGCCATAAAAGTAAGAAATTTGTGATGGAAAAACCTTTGCCCGGCCCGGGAATCGAACCTCATGCTCAGCACCTTGCGACCACTAAACCAACGAGGTACTCAATGACTTTAAATACATCTCTTATTCACGAAATACCTAGATGTGACTTGAATGACGATTACGGAGATTTACAAAAAAATCCATTCGCCTTAGCAACTGCATGCCATCTGGCATTAGCTTAAAAACACGCTGATATTACGTGTTTAATATGTCCACACGTGACCAGGGTAGGTCAGCGACCTTCAGTTTCGAGGCATGACGTCAACCATATTCTTTTTCACATCGGCCATGTTATGGCAAACAAAACGCTCACACAGCCAATAATGTTATGGTCTGTCAATACTGGCTCAGTTTCCAAAGTGCGTGCTGATTACATGACAAAAGCTATACGTATTGCGTAGAATATTTCTTTTGTTTTTTGGAAGGAATTTCTTTAACACGGTAGGAGTAAACTGCCCGTCTATTCTGCAAAAATCTCATCGTGAAAATTTAGGCTAAGTGAGTTTGAAGTGAGCAAAAAGTCAATAGTGCCAATCGCTAATATCAAGTGGAATGACAGCTCATTTCACCTAAGTTTTCACGGTGAGATTTTTCCAGAATCGATCGTCCGGTAGAAATCTTCACGTAACGAAAAGCGTTATGCCCCCCTTTTTTTTTCTGGGTGGGAAATCATCATATGACTTCTCCCGCTCTGGGTGGAGCAGGAGGACGTGTCAGACTTTTACTGACTAAAACCCACCCGTGTTCCTTCAGTTGTCTATGCCAAGGCCACGGTATCTCTTTCGGACTACCCGCGGCCCTGGCAGGCATCGGCCCTTGCGGACCCCGTCACTTCGTGTTGACATCTCTTTGAGGCGCGCGTGGAACACAACGCGCCGTCGACTCGGGCCTGGTCCTTGCCGGGCGGCGAGCTGCCCATTGCTCGCCGCTCGAAAGCCCGCGCCTACGGTGGCCGGGAGTCGGCTGGTGACTCCCGACGTCCAGGGCGTCTCCTGCGGCGACGAGGGGCGTGAGGGCGCAGAGATTGCCTCTCCCTCACGCGCTCCGCCTCCTCCTTTGCGAGCATTACTGCTTCGCAGAAGGAGGTGACGGCTTCCCATGCACTCTCGCTCCGTACCATGGCCTGGACCAGGCGCGACTCCATGCGACGTTCTCTCTCTCTCTGTTGCTTCGCGAGCGAGTATCGCGTAAGGAACTTCATGCCTGACGGGATTTTCCCGACCGTACACATTTTCTTTCTCACATTCAACTACGTTGGGGTCGGCTTCCAGTCTAACCGGATGCAGCAGATGTTATTTGGCTCTTTTATAATTAGTAAATAAATGGAGAGCTAAAATCTGTACTATTACATTAATTTATAACATAACATAAAATCACCCCAGTAATCCTCGAAGGGTTAGACAGAGGTGTACCTATAGTACATCCACATTTCGCCAGTTATGTTTAAGTCCCATGTAATAGGGGGCGAGCTTATTGCCATCAAACGGGCACAAATCCAGTCTCGGGGCTGCTACTGAGTAATTCCTGATAGAAAAACCCACTTTGCAGAGCTTGTAATAACTTTAAGTTTGATCTTAAACTTCGTGCTTAAGTTAAAGTGGGCGTTAAGTTATGTCAACGCTAAGTGCATCAGCGTCGCTCGTGTCTAAGTAATAAGTCAACTTTAAGTCCTACATCTATTTTCAAATGGAATTTTAATAATGTTAGCCTTTTACCTGCAGGAGTAGGTAAAAGTCTGCTACAGCATGCGCATGTTCGTCAAATTATTTCAGTTTCTGTTTGTATGTATTTCCGTCCGAATCCCCCAAATTGTATATTTTTATTACAAAAGAGATATCTTTGCATCCTATATCTGACGTTGTATTAAAAAATTACAACACGTTTAATTTAATTTGCATGGTAAATCAAATTCATACACAAAACTAAATTAAAAGGTATCCTTCAAAAAAGTATACTTGAATATGTCGGTCGCCATTTAAAATATTGAAAAAATAATACAATACAAAAATGTAAGTTTTAAACGAAAACCCTCTTCCAATTATGGGGAATTGGAATTACATATTAAAGTTGGAAGAGAAAAGCTTGTTATAGACGACGATTAAAGTTTCATGCAGCTTTTAAAAATAGTAACGAGATCACGTGTAAACCATGTCCATTAGGTTAACCGTTTTTTGACAGCTGTCTTAGAACGTAACTATTCCAGATTACGTAAAAGTTTACTTTAAAATGCGTAATAAAATAAATATATAAACTGCCTTATCATATTGAATTATCTAATTTATGGCTTCTTAGAGACATTATAATACCGTACGTGTTTGATTCACGTACGGTATTATAATTTAATTATAATAATTATCGATGTATTGTGTGTTGCTGCAATCACTAGTTCCATCTGTCAAAAAACGGTTTACCTAATGAACAGGGTATAGCTATGTAGCTATGTAATTTTAATAAAATATAAGAAAAGAGTTTCAATAAATATCGAACTCTTTTCTCATAGTTTCGTCTCATAACCTCTTTAGAGTCTACAAAGGCCGCAACATTATTCCCAGTGATGGGACCTAAGGTCAGTAGCAGCCATGTCCATGTCGTGGACATGATTAATGGCGCATCGATCAGCTCCTCCCATTTCCATACACTTCATGTAGCAAGGCTGGAAGTTACAGTTATGGATTAAGGAACTACTGTTTGTCATCGCTTCTCGACGATTTTCACGCCTGTTTGGTTACAAACGGTTGAAAAGATTTTTGTGGTCATGATTAATTCTTTTGGAATGACTATTTGTGTTGGCTGAGTCTTACAAATGATTCTTCCAAGTCAGTAATTTCACGATGCTATTAGTCCCATTTGTTGATAAAATGATAAAAGTTATAATCATAAAGCCCAAATTGCATAAGGCCTGGGACACAGGCCTCCTCTTTGTGAGAGGGAATGGGCCGTAATCCACCACGCAGCCACAGTTCAGGTTGGTATGGTAACACTAAACAACAATCACACCGACTTAAAGAAAAGGTTCGGGGAAATACCAATCCATAGATATAAATGGGTATCCAGGGACGTATCAATTACCTAAGTGAGGGTGCCTATCAAACCCCAATCGATATTCAGTCTTGTAACTTGAACACTATTCACTCGTAAGGCACCTGTCCCACTACTGGCGATTGACGATAAGCGAGTAGAGTTAGCAGTTAAAAACGTTGGTGAGCAACGAGCAGTGAGTGCGCGACGGTGAGGAGCGATTACTCGCTGGTATGCGTGTGTATCAAGTGTCTCTCAGCGAACGTTCTGCCCGCCAAGCGAGCATAGCTGATAGAGTAAGTACTGTCTTTGATACAGTAGTAATATTTTTTTTCGTGTCTTGTGGTAACTAAGTGTACAAAACCACACACGTGTGCGTGATTCAGCGTGATTGTCCGAAAGGGTTACCGCTATCCCGAAACATAAAGGGCAAAGGAAGGAACATGGGTGGGTTTTAGTCAGTAAGAGTCTGACACTCTTTCCGCTCCACCCAGAGCGGGAGGAGTCATTTGATGATTTCCCATCCGGAAAAAAAAATAAAAAAAGGTGTGCGTGATGGCGATTAGCGTCAGCACACTCATCACATAACTGACACATGCACACACACTTCCGATTTCGCCATTGTCTCGAACGGTATCGAGGGTAACACACACATACGGTGGAGGTCTGCCCAGCTTGGGCGGAGCACCGCCGCGTCCTCGTGGCGGCGATCGGCGGCGGCGATCTCTCGCGTCCGTCACCTCCTTCTGCGAAGCAGTAATGCTCGCAAAGGAGGAGGCGGAGCGCGTGACGGAGAGGCAATCACTACGCCCTCACGCCCCTAGTCGCCGCAGGAGACGCCCTGGACGTCGGGAGTCACCAGCCGACTCCCGGCCACCGTAGGCGCGGGCTTGCGGGCGGCGAGCAATGGGCAGCTCGCCGCCCGGCAAGGACTAGGCCCGAGTCGACGGCGCGTTGTGTTCCATGCGCGCCTCAAAGAGATGTCAGCACGAAGTGACGGGGTCTGCTAGGGCCGATGCCTGCCAGGGCCGCGGGTTGTTCGAAAGAGATACCGTGGTCCCTGGCATAGGCAACTGAAGGAACACCGGTGGGTTTTAGTCAGTAAAAGTCTGACACGCCCTCCTGCTCCGCCCAGAGCGGGAGAAGACATATGATGATTTCCCACCCAGAAAAAAAAAAAAAAGGGTAGCACACACATTCACAGTTTGTACATTTGTTAACCACAAGTAAAGCTCGCGTTGCTTCGGAAGATAAATAAATACTGTATATAGCTCTTGTTGCTGCCACAAACGAGTACTCGCCAGCGGTGTGAACAGTCAGCGATCAACTATATCTCTTTTACTTACACGGGAAGTCGAGAGTCTACAATCTTTTTACGTTTTTTGAACGAGTAAATTGTTGATAGCTAGTCGCTTCCTCGTCGGCGGTGGGACGGGTGCCTTAATCTAGGAATTGTTTAGTCTCTAGCAAAAATAAGGGCGAACATCGTATGTTAGACTAAATCCCGAGCTAGATTAGTATTCAAGATACTTGCCTAAATTTCGTAGATAATTTAATGTTGGTTTACGTTTTGGTACTTTGGGGGTGTTTTGTATTCGATGGCACACCTATTGTTTTGTTGATAACGGTCACAATTTTAGGTATACCTAAAATTGTGACCGTTATCAACAAAACAATATATGTCTGACAAAAACGACTGTACTCTATTGAGTACCTAAAATCCGATCGGGGTCTAAGTGGGTATTGCATAAATTAAACTAAGTACAATGTTTTGTAGCGATGTTTGCAACTTGTGCTATAAAATTACTTAGAGTGAGCCACTGTAACTGTAACACTGCTTGCACCAGAGTTAAGTACAGACGCCAGCAGGTCAAGCTACCCGAAACTGCCAAATTTTCCCAATCAACCTTGAACCTTAATACTTTAGCTATAAAGTTGAAAATCTATTAAAGAAATTTGACAGATTGTAGTAGCTTGATGTACTGGAGTCTGTACTTACATGTTTGATGTCAGTGTAATTTCACCACAGTATCCGGACGTAATATCACACCGATCATCGATCTTGAGAAAAATTCTGAGACACAGATAATATGATTGCCAGAGACAAAGCTCAACAAAGCCGAACTTTTTTTGAAACTCGATGCACCTAGCTCAAGCAGTAGTCATTGCTATGCACAGGTCAGCGGGATTGTCCGAAAGGGTTACCGCTACCCCGGAACATAAAGGGCAAAGGAAGGAACATGGGTGGGTTTTAGTCAGTAAGAGTCTGACACTCCCTTCCGCTCCACCCAGAGCGGGAGGGGTCATTTGATGATTTCCCATCCGGAAAAAAGAAAAAATTGCTATGCACAGAGTAGTTACACCTAGTAAGTATAACGTATTGAACAACATCAAACGTATCAGTATACTACTTTTAAATAAATTCCTATGTTTATAGCAAACGAATAGATAGTGTTTTGCATAGCTTCTATACTATAAAATATGATTTAGATCATACTAAAATAGGTAGGATACTTACAGTGGCTTCCAAAACTTAGTTGGCATTTTTCCACTTTAGCTGTGACACATCACATTATGATTTAAAATAGTGATCTAAATGTTTGAACTAACGTTGTTATTGACTAATTCAACTACCTTTGACTTATCATAAAAAATAATCAAGTAATCCCTTACGAGTACCTACCTGATTATTTTTTATTTTAATTCATAATGTGGCATCACACCTGCAGTGGAAAAATGTCAACTAACTTTTGGAGGCCACTGTATATTATGTGTTTTTTTTTTAATGTAAAGAATAAGAATATTCCATGAAGAAACGAAACTGGAATACGTCAACTAAAATAGAAATAAAGCCCCATTTAAATACAAGTACAATTCAGTTTTCTTTAGCCGTTTTACCTAGAAGTTTATCAAAGAAATTAAGGCAATATAACCTTTAATAAACCCTTTTAACATCAAAAGAAATGATAGTTATTAAAGTGGGCATCAAAACAAAGCGGCAATGGGCTAATTTTATATCATGAATGAAGTCAAAAGTTTCAAAGAACTTCAAACATTATGTTACAAAGATTTTCATTCATGTTTACCTTTTTCAATTTTGATATAATATTAAGACCTAATTCTAAGGTTTTAATATTAAGCTCCACAATACACGTCAGTTCATTGTGATTCGATATACGATAGTTCTATTTTAGACTAACAAAGCTCACAATACTATTTTATAAAAGCCAATAGCTCATCGTTGCCAAAACCTGACGGCTGAAGTGGGTTTATTAAGAACGCTCATCGGAAATTATATGGGAAGAACTAACGAAAATACTCGTATAATATGTGCGTACTATCGCGTAAGTACGGAGCGATGGCGTGGCGCCATAAGTATGTATTACATAATCAGCCTATAATGTTCCCACTGCTGGGACACATGCCTCCTCTCGGTGGCAGGGAGTGGGGGAGGAATCCACCACGCGGGCGCAGTGTGGGTTGGTCGATGTCACATGTCTTCGAATTTTTGGTTCGAACCGACATACAAGTAAGTCGCTGTTGCCACTGGGCCGCCACGGCTCTATTAAGGTCTAGTCACACATATCAGGGCCGTGTCCGGGACGTGGATGGACTGTACTCTGACAGGGGCTCAAAAAAATATCGTTGTATACATTTTATACGAACTCGTCCACATACGTCCGTGTCCGCGACGGCGACGGAGCTTCAGTGTCTGCCTTGTGTGTGCAAATGCCCTGTCACGTCCCGAACACAGCCCTGATATGTGTAGATAGACCTTTAGTAGGTAAATACTACAAGGTTATTTTGGCGTGTGGTCAAAATTGGAACTAACGCCGCCATCTTGTTTTTCGAATACGAATCAAGTGACGTTTCACAAAACAATTTTACCTCCGACAGCAGCAACCGAATAGCAACCTTATTGCAACCAAAATAAAGATCATTGTGATTTCGACAGACTTGGCAATGGCAGCAACCCAATAGCAACCTTATTGACACGACAATTAAGATCATTGTGATATTGATGCAAAATCAGAGGTAGAATAACCATGAACAGACTGTAGTAGTGTAAACAACATTAAAACCCAGTTTCCTGACAGGGTGGACGGCGCGTTGTGTTCCACGCGCGCCTCAAAGAGATGTCAGCACGAAGTGACGGGGTCCGTTAGGGCCGATGCCTGCCAGGGCTGCGGGTTGTTCGAAAGAGATACCGTGGTCCCTGGCATAGGCAACTGAAGGAACACGGGTGGGTTTTAGTCGGGTTTTAGTCAGTAAAAGTCTGACACGCCCTCCTGCTCCGCCCAGAGCGGGAGAAGTCATATGATGATTTCCCACCCAGAAAAAAAAAAAAAAAAAAAAAAGGCCCGTGACGCCATTTAATATCAACACTGAAAATGTCAACACACCATCGATAAAAGCTAATAATAAAGCTTTAAACTTTTTACATAAACCAAATCATAAACGGTTTCTTTGATCAAAATGTTAATAGTCAATAATTCTTGCTAGATACTTGAAAGAGTCAATTATTTAATAATCAACATTCAAAGTGTCAACTAGGTAGTTATTGATCTCGGTTAGTCGGTGCCAAAATAAAATTAGTCAAACTACAACAACAACTATAAATCAAATGAAGAGACTTCTGAAACTGCTTGATACACTTTATGGGCGGATTAAACTTTTCTTTTAAACCGTCCTTTATTTTAAGAACGGCTTGAATATTAATTTACGTATTAAGTATACATAACATACATAATCAGCCTATAATGTTCCCACTGCTGGGACACAGGCTTCCTCTCGGTGAAAGGGAGTGGGCCGTTATCCACCACGCGGGCCCAGTGCGGGTTGGTAGATGTCACATGTCATGACTTCAAATCTTTATTTTAGAATATGCCGGTTTTCTCAAGATGTTTTCCTTTACCGTTTTGAGAGCAGTGGTGATGAAATAATTTACACAAAGTAAAGAGCCTGTATGGGTTCAAACCTACGACCTACAACTCGTAAGTCGTGGCCATTACCACTGGGCCACCACTGCCAGGTTATATGAAATAGTAATAATCTTACATTAGTTTAGTTTAAGCGCCAGTAGGAAAAGAATTTCCAGACGAGCATCCCTGTTATTTTATCGTTTAACAAAGAGACGTAATACAATCCACATTGCGGTCGCTAGGATAATATTATCTCTTTCTAGGAATTCAGCTCCAACAAAAGCCTTTCTATCTGTCAAAACCACCATTGCGGGTAATTCTTTCCACAGTTTCTTTGAAACACTGCACATTAAAAAGTTAATTGGTTTCAGGATGACTGCGTTTTGGTTTACCTATTTAGATTTATTATACACACGTTATATTTCCTACTACTACCAATATTTTTGAGTTGGTGACCTAGGTAGGTTCGAACCCAGATAGGCGTTTTACTGTGTGTAAATTATTTCATTGATTTACTCTTAAGCATAATTTTAAATAGCTAAGACAAATTGTGTAACTTGTTTATTATTTTGGTCTAATAAATATATATAGCCCGATTTCCCCAGGGCATGTGGAGATTAAGCGGCAGTTTCATATTTATAATTCAACGTACAAATACTACAGTCAAACAGTAGAACTAACGAAGCTTTGAGACGCTTTGACGAAAGAAGCCCGATCAGAATTCGTTCACCACTTCCTTAGGAGAAACCTCCTTTGAATAAACAATATTGAATTATTTTAGGTAAGTCGTAGGTTCGAACCCTGACCAGCTCCTTTACTTTGTGTAAATTATTTCATCACCACTGGTCCACAACAGTGAAGGAAAACATCGAGAGGAAACCGACATGTACTGGAACCAGAAATTCGAAGATATGTGAAAGTGACTTTAAGCCATTGTAACATTATGGAATGCAAATAAATATATGAATATGACACCTACCAACCTGCACTGGGCCTGCGTGGTGGATTACGACCCATTCCCTCTCACAGAGAGGAGGCCAGTGTCCCCCAGTGGGACCTGATTATGGTATGTGTATTTAACCTCAGAAGCCTTCTTTCCGAAAGCCTTCGTCAGTTTCATTATAACTTTGCCTTGGTTAAGTTACCGACGACCTCATCAATGCTTTCATCATTTCAGCCGAAAGACGTCCACTGTTGGACATAAGCCTCCCCCAAGCACCTCCACTTCGACCAGTTCTATGCTTCTCGCATCCAATGGGTTCTTGGGGCCTTGGGAGAAGCACAAAACCTGTCGAAGTGAACAAAGCAACTCTGCTTGGGAGAGGCCCATGTCCAGCAGTGGACATCTTTCGGCTGAAATGGTGTATAAACCGAATTGTCCCACTGTAGAACCAAGGCCTCCCTTTTCCACACAATTCTGTCTTTAGCTACCCGGTCAGTCTTTTCGATAGGAGTCAAGCTCGTCCCGCCATCTTCGCCTTGGCCTGCCGCGATGTCCTCGTCGTTGCGTAGGTACTATTCATCATAATCAGCCTAACCTCCTCTCTTCGAGAGGGAGTGGGCTGTAATCTACCATGCGGACCCAGTGCGGGTTGGTAGATGTCACATGTCTTCGAATTTTTGGTTCTAAGACATGCCGGTTTCCTCACGATGTTTTCGATGTAGGTACCTATATGTTAAAAAAATCTTCGACATTGAATATGTATGTAAATGAGTAGGTCTCTAAGTACCCACGCTACCGCTGACGTTAGCAACAGGTCAAGGGTTCGTTCTGTTTTCATTATGAATTAATTTTTATGTTGCGATGCCGCTCCACTGAGCTAATGTTTTGTTTAATCAGAGCTCCAGCGAAACTCGGCCTAGTTAATTTTGTGGAATAATATCGCTTTGACTATCGCTATCTCTACCATTTTCAAGAGAAGCTTTTGAATTTATCGAGAGAGACTTGAATTTAGGATTGATATTTAAATTTATTTACAGTTGGGATGAGTTGAAGTGAAAAGATTGATCCGAATTAATAAGCTTCCATGGTCCGTGACGACAATTGATTTATGAAGTAAGAAGCTAAACAATTTGCCTACAGAGATGGATAGTTATCTAAAGCGTTTATAATCTCGAATAATTTACATTTCATCACCACTTAATCGGTTATCTACTTTACTGAAATGTATTCTAAGGACTATGTCTGACAGATTTTGTATAGAAGAACTGTCAAAAATTGAAAATTATTCCTCGGGTAAAATTATCTGGCGTTGGAAAAATCAGCCCTAATTTGACTTTTGAGTGACCATTTGTGATCAAAAGGTCCTAAAAAGCTTTTGGTCGCAATGGAATTTGAACTTTGTTAAGTGTGTACATTCAGTTCGTTTTTCTATAACTTGAAAAGTATCTGAAATGCTTAATTCAAATATACAGGCTAATTGCTAAAGACAAAGTAATACATTACAATAAAGAAGACAATTCACTACATAGACAAGTCACGGACATTCCTACAGCATTTTACGAAGACCCAATCTGAAATAATCAACTTTTTACTTAAGCTACGGTTTTGTAGAAGAGCGATGGCCGCCACATAGTGTCCGCAATTTATCAGCGAATGACGTCACTGAAACGTAATTTATAAAAGTAAGTCGATGTGTTTCCCAGAAAGTGTTTTTTGGCACCGTAATGTCAAAGCCGGCTGCCATCATTTTTATGACAGCTGTCATTGCGGCCGTTATGTGGCGACAACCGCTCTTCCAGGAAACCAATTTAACACAGACTTTTTTTTTTGTCGTGGTGTAAATCTTGATGCATGTCCTCCGTGGTGGGCAGGGGGGTCTGTCAGACTTTTACTAAATAAAACCACCCCGGTATTCCCTCGTACACCTGCGTCGGGGGCTGCAGGTGTAAATGCTACTTCGGCTGCCCCGGACACAACCTACGCCAACTTACTCCATCTACTAAACTAGTTTTCTTTCTGTCTGTAAGTGAACTAATTAACGATATATATACCTATTCCTAGTCGTGTGATTAGAATCAAAATCAAAAGTCATTTATTCAAATTAGGCTGAGAATCAGCACTTTTCGAACGTCAAAATTACAAAAGACAGTCCCCCAAAAACGCCCGCCCTTCACCACTCTCAAGTAATCCCAAAGTCGAACGAATGCATTTTTCAATTCAATTCAATTCATTTTTTTTAGTCAGACAAATAAAATATCCGTAGAGTAATACACAATTTCGACGTAACATAAACATATTAGATAACATAATCAAAATAAAAATAAACAAAATAATGATCATAATCAAGATTGGCAATTTAAAATAACAAAATAAGTAAATTAATTATACATCATACTAATTTAAAACAATATAGTCAATTAGATTGATTAGACGAATTGGCAATAACATAATAAATAAATATAATCCAAAATAAAATTAATAACCTAAAACTAATAATTAACTCACCCATGCCGTAAATATGGGCGCATATGTATGTGTTTTTGTCGCGCTCAATCGGATCGGAATACTTTCTGTATAAAAAGCCCGTTGGCGAGCTCGTTAGAAAGGTATTCAGGATTTTATCCATGGGATTGGTTACATAATTATACTAGTGTCTAACGTTTGTTGGTTTTGACTCGGTAAAAAATTGCCCGACCTGGAAATCGATCCCAGAACCACATTTTTTTTTTTTGTGGTTTTCAGATGTTTTATAAAATACCTTCCTACCTAATTCTAGCTTAAGCATTTGTTGGTGAAAAGCTTCTTTACGGAAAAGTAATTGTTTGCGTTGCGTCTAAATGATTTTTAGTTGTATTTGTCGATCGTGTACTATTTACTTTGTAATTTATGTTATATATATTTTGTACCGACCTTGTTTTTTCGTTTTTAGTTTTAGTGTTTATCAGAGGAAACTTACAAATGGCCTTCAATTTCATATTGTTTAAGAACACTGTTTATGTTAGCTGTAAGTTTCCCAAATAGAATAAAATAAAATAATAGTACATTACGAATATGACACGTCTCCTTTCCTATATCTATGCGTGTGACGTTCGCTCGGGCGCTAAACGCTGCAGCTGCTAAAACATGCAGTCAAAGTGACCTTTGCGCTGCCACCGATAACGCCGTGGAAGTGGCAAAGTTTTGGGAAATCAAGATTTAAAATACAGTCGTGCCAGCGACACGAGGAAGAAGAACACACGTATCGTACACTAATTAAGTCACACGTATCGTATACTACCTATTTTATAGCTCGTGTGACCTAAACCCGCGCTTAGATAACGCTTTTCTGTGTAAAAATGGATTACTTAAGTCACAGGAAACCGTGACATAAGTGCGGGCTTGGCTCACACAGTGCTATAAATAAAATTACAACTAATTAGTCGAATTAAAGCCCTCTCCCTCTCTTCTACATTGCTGTGACAACATTGTACTAAACACCATTACTGAAGACAGGTATAATATACATCTCTGAATACCTCTTTCAACTAACAGTCGTGATGGTTATGTAATCAAATTGCCAATAAGGTTACTTCCTCGTTTAAAACCGTATCTCTTCTGTCGGATATAGAATAAGATTGTAGAAATTAAACAAACATTCTCAGGCAGCTGAAGAATTTTAAACAGCTTATTGGCATGCGGCTGAACTTCGACAATGCTTCATTGAGCTTGTGTTATTTATGTATTTGATTTTATTCTAACACCTGGGGACTTATTGTTTTAATATACATTGTTTTTAGTCGATATTTTCATTCATTTTACCCTTAATCATTATTATCTGTCTAGTCTTTTTCCAACTACGCTGGAGTTGGCTTGACTGTCGTTACCGGTAGTCAGAAGCCTGAAAATCTGACAACCCAGTCTTATCAACGGGTATTGTGTTACCCGGTAGCTGGGTTGTGGAAGTCAGATAGGCAGTCACTCCATATAAATTACTGGTATTCAGCTGCATCCGGTTATGCTGGAAGCCGACCCCAACATAGTTGGGAAAAGGCTAGGCAGAGGTCTTTATTATGATAGTAATTATAAAATCATATATTATTGCTATCAAATCTTGCTAACATTCTAGTTTTTATAACTTGTAAGCTACCTACATGATCTTGGGCAAACTTTCGCAGGCTTACAATCATAATATAATTCGAGCTAAATTTATAAAGTTTTAAATAGATTGCTGTAGTAGCGTAGGAGTGGAAAGATTTATACGCTAACTATCGGTAGCTGTAACTACATAAGCAGGTACTACGGACATACATAAATTATTACATGTCATAAATATTATTTTGTTTCGCAGATACTTTGAAACGTGGCAATTTTTAATGATAAATGGTTTAATTTTTTCCCTATAAGCGTGGTTTAGACAGCTGATTTATGAAATAAGCCTACTGAACAGTTTCTGACTCATTTTACTTAAGAAAACTTTTAGGTGCATAGGTACCTAGTTTCAGTATACCTAAATTTTAGATTTTTTCATTTAGTCGTTCATTCGAGGGGCTCGTGACTAAATAGGTAATAACAACAGCCGCAAGGGTCGATCGAAGGTTAAGTTTCGCTTGCCGCGGTCGTGGTCTGTTTGTCCATTACATACCGAGACCCCTCCCGGTCTGTTCGTCCATTACATACCGAGACCCCTCCCGGTCTGTTCGTCCATTACATACCGAGACCCCTCCGGTCTGTTCGTCCATTACATATCGAGACACCTCCGTGCCACAGAAAGCCCGTTTATCCGCTGTAATTCGTAGGTCTTTGACAGTCGTTACGGGTAGTCAGAAGCCCAAAAATCTGACAACCAGTCTTACCAAGGGGTATCGTGTTACCCAGTAACGGTTGTGTAGTCAGATAGGCAGTCGCTACATGGAAAATACTGCTATTCAGCTGCATGCGGTTAGACTGGAAGCTGACCTCAACATAGTTGGGAACAGGCTAGGCAGATTGATTGAACATTTGTTACCATTTTCTTAGAGGAACGTACTCAATGTGAGCATTCGTTTCTCGAAACAAAGTCAGACCAAACGAGGATTCAAACTAAACGAGCGAATACATTTTATATATCCCCACTCTGTCCAATTCCTCTAGACAACAGGGATAGAACATACCTTCGTGACCTACGAAAGTATGTTCTCACTAAACTCACTACTAAAATATCGGGAATATAAACAAAAGAATTATCTTGCTCTTGTACTGAATCTATTTTATATTTATTATAAGTATATAGTATTAAGTATATGGTTATTTTCTGGTGTGCAATAAAGTATTATTGCACACCAGAAAATACATAACAAAAAATGACAATTTTTTATCACTGCAAAACATACAATGGGCGACCTTATCGCTTTCTACGATCTCTTCCGGCTATCTATACGCGTTTGGTCTAAAGTCACCCTGCCAAAAGGTCGCGCTATATTTCGAAAATTCGTGAAGTTAATGCTCGGACCGCAGTCACTGACACACTAATACAAAAACATAAATGGTGCAGCACAATAATTACTAATCTCATTACTCTGTCATCATTCAGTGATCATGTAATTTCCGGCGACACGGGAACACAAACAGTTAACTCAAACAACTTGTCATTCATTTGTTTATTTACTGGAACTGGGAACAGTGTCAATTTACACATAATTTGCACCAAGGTTGAAATAATTTTGCCATTTTGTTATTAAAATGTCCGCGGCTGTGTTGTTTTGTTTGTTAATGAATGATGTGTTGAAAAGCTTGACTTTAAATGACGTATGCTGGTCGTATTCTCTTAAGATTCACATAGTTCGTAACTACTCACATATTGTTATTGTTCAGTCAGGGGAAACTTGATAGTTTAATAGATTGACACATTTCGTCAATTTGCCGTTTTAATGCCAATTTTACGACTGTCAAGATCCACGGGGCACGGAAGGGTTTTGGTATGTAAAGATGGTCACCCATCCACGGACCAACCGCGGTAAGCGTAGCTTAACCTGATTGAACGACCAATGCGGCTGTTACTACTTAGCCACAAGCCCCTCTCCTCCTTGCTTTCTGAGAGCTGTTTCCTTAAATAAGCACAAACATTTCGTGAATCTAATCATCATCAATCGTAAGTTTATGTTTGTTGTTCTTATTTAAACACTGGATTGTTTGTGATAACAAAACAACAGGTAAATTGACGCCAAACTTTGTCTTAAATAATATATAAACAAAATGAGGAGATTGCTCTGTAAGAAAATTCCATTAAAGTAACAAGTAAACAGGGGGTCTACTCCGAAGTGGTACCGGCCGAATGTTCGGCCGTTTCCTGCTACGAAGTTACTATTTAGTTTGGTCGGTCCCGATCCTACACTCCTACACTCTTTCGAATATTGACTATGGTCCCGACCCAACTGAGCCGATCCGAACTTTTTTCGCATTTTTCAATGATATTCGGTTCGGCCATGTGTCGGTCCGATCCGATCATTCGCACTTTGCACTTCGTAGTAGACCCCCTGGTATAATCATACACTAATAATCAAATCATCAAATCTCGAGAACTACCGGTCGGATTTGTGTTTTTTTTTCGCTTTTAACAGCCCAGTTTTTGAGGAAATCTATAGGCTATTTAACATCACGCCAGGGCCCTTAGGAGCCGAGCAAAAATAAAAAGAAAGTCAGAAAGAACGCTTGAGCGAAAACGAAATGATGGACAAAAGAATTCACGCGGAAGATGTCACGGGCAGAAGCTAGTCTATTTACATAAAATGTTTATAGTTGCCACAAAAGAAGCACAATAGATGAAAACTTGAAAGAATATTAGAATATAAAACACTTGAATTAAGAACGTTGTAATACATACTTATTACGGTCAATGTAATTTCTTACACACAAAATAATAATAAAGATAACATAAAAAGTAAAATTGCCTATAGTCCGTTCACAGTTATTTTACCTCTGATAGCAGCAACATAACATCAACCTTATTTAAACGTGAATACAGATCACAATGATTTTGACAGACTTGTCAGTGGCAGCAACCCAACAGCAACCTTAGTAGAATGAGAATAAAGATCACTGTGATTTGGACAGTGATGCAAAATCAGAGATCAATAAAAATAACTGTGAAAGGCATGTACTGTCTTAGGCGGTTTTAGGCTCCTACCAAATTGTGTTAAGTGAGGCAAAATAATTAGTTCTTGAAAACAGAAGTCTAAAGGAGGCCGCACACCGACGCCACACGCTACATGCACCTTAGGTTTACGTCGCCACAATCACTGCGCTATATTTTCTGCATCATCATCATCCACAGCCCGACATCACCCACTAGTGAACACAGGCCCCTCTTTTCAAGTGCCATTCCCCTCGCCCCTGTGCCAGCCTCATCCAGGGCCCTAATTCATTATGAGCACTCAATGATACCTTACTCCGAAACCACGTCAATTCCTTAGCTAATCACGCCAACCTCGCGTTCATTTTGCGCGGTTTCGTTCATTGTGTCATAGAGTATACTTCCCCAGATTCTACTCTACCATGGTAACAATGTCGTCCGTCCATCTCGGAGAGGGACCGAGCCATGATCTACCACGCGGGCCTAGTGTGGGTTGGTGGATGTCACATGTCTTCGAATTTTTGGTTCTAGGACATGCCGTTTAATGATATGAGAGCGTTAAATGTGTCGCAAATGTGGCGTTACAACTGTCCTAATACCTCTAGTCGTAGTCTATGTCTGGTGTGCGGCCTGCCTAAGCTATTTTCTGTCGGAAAGCGCTTTTTGACTATAAAAGGATCTTTTCCATTCCATAAAGCCTACGAATCGTTCTTTGTATTATGTTTATAAACCTCAACTAGTCTAAATAAAAGTGTTTCTTGAAAAATATATGTAGTCCTTATCATAACATAACATCACGACCGTAATCAATCCCCAAAGGGTTAGGTAGAGGTGTACCTACACTATCGTACCGTACCGTGTGTATGTACATTTCGACAGTTATTTTTAGTTGGTTAGTTAGTTATTGTAAGTCCTACGTAATACGGGGTGAGCCTATTATCTTCATTATACAGGGTTATTGGTAAAACACCAACAACCTCTTAAGAGGTCATTGTACTCATCATTATGAACAACTTTTACTATGGGACCAAACCAGAAATCGCGAAAAAAAAATCAGCTGTTCCCTACATTTATGTTCGTCTAACTCGTCAAAATGTAGGGAATATCAGATTTTTTTTTTCGCGATTTCAGGTTTGGTCCCATAGTAAAAGTTGTTCATAATGATGAGTACAATGACCTCTTAAGAGGTTGTTGGAGTTTTAAAAGGGGCAAAATAACAAATTCGTGCTACAGTACGAACTTTTTTTGTTTATTACTCAGTTAAAAATAGCAATAAATATCACCGTTGCTGGTTGCTTATGCACCATTTATCATACTTCCCGAAGCTTCCCGAACCAGGGAGCAGTGGCAAAAGCCCCGCCGGTACAAGATGAGTGTTGCATGTTTTGCATGTAACTATTCAGATTAGTTTGTAAGCCAAGTCAGCTGAATTAACGGTTGACTGCGTTTGACTATTTTTGGAACGACAAACAACTACCCTAGTTGTTTGTCGTACAGCAATTTTCATTTTTCACAAATCTGGATGTACGAGTATGTCTGTTTGCTTGTAACTTCTTGACGCCATTTAACGCAATAATAGATAAGTTGGTGATATTCTTCAGGTCAGGTCCACAGTACTCGCATCTGGCGTGCTTGTATGACCAGAAGGTCAATTCTCGTATTTTAAAACGTTCAAAATCTAGTCGCAATGTCATCTCGGCGACAAACAAATGTCAAAAACTTGTCAAAATGTAAGGAAATTTGAGGTATTTTTGACAGATTGAGACTGAGATCAGACTGTGAACGTTCTTAAAATTACGAGAATTGCCCCTATTGTATGAACGTAACGAAGCAAAAGGAGTACTATGTAAGCATCAGTTTCTGCTTACCTCCATGAGAAGAAGGTACTATGAAATGGCTTCTAAAACAGTGTCATACATCCCGTGTAAAAATAACAGTAAAAGTAAATTATTATATTTACAGTTTTATATAACCGATCGTTTATTCTTAAAATAGGTACTTCTATCCGGTTATCGTTGAATAGCAGGGTCCGCATACTTCTGCAGATTATTCATATTTATTTACACAAAACTTCTAAAATAATAATGAAAGCTCAAATGAACGTTTCCTTTATTTATTGAAATGTTGCCAACTTGAATATCCAATGGATTGTGTAGTTCCAAGTATTATCCACAGTTCAGATATTACTAATAACACTTTTAGTAATTACCTAGAATTCCATGTATGTACCTATTTACTTCACTGACAAGACAGACGCATCAAATTTTCTAAAAACATAAAAATACTTGCTTCGTTTTTAAAAAGTCCAAGCAGCAGCAGCGTTTAGTTTACACTATCCAAAGTTTTTGAACAGTTTTATGAAAGAAAGAAAAATTAAATTTTATGAGAAAAAAGAAAAACATCTTTTTTACAATATGAAATGCAATAAATGAATATAAATACTTAACAAAATAAGAAATGGCCAACAAACCGGAATTTATACGAGTCTACAAGGCCTACAACGTTCTCATATTCACTATTTTTTACGTACGTTACAACACGTAACAACTAACTAACTAACACACACACCACTAACTAATCAAACCAAACGCCAAACGCCAACCGCTAAGACCGGTTTCGCATTACGTCCGATCCGAATCCGAATTCAAGATCCGAGTTCAATCCGAATTGGAGATGTTCTAAATTCGGACGGACTGATATGAGTTCGGATGTAGTGCGCAAACCCTCATACAAATAGTACTATGGCTACTTCGAACCGTCATTTCTCGGATTCGGATCGGAGGTAGTGCGAAACCGCTCCAACTATGTTTTTGCCAGCTCATTTTTACGCATTTCTAGAGTACATTATAATGTATGGAGCCGCATGATTTCTTCCAGTCATCACATCGTAATTCTCTTAGCGATTAATCGCATCATCTTCATCATATCGCGATGTTATATTGCTTACCGCACTAACACAGAACATCTGTTTAGTTTCCTTCGCTAAATATTTTACCATTTAAAATAGTTTTTTAGGTTTATTTTTGTCAAGCCTATTCAATTACTCTCTTCCATTGAAGTATGTTCTAAAGAAGGTTTTAGAATTAACATTTCTTGAGATTTTGTATTTTTAAAAGAAGTAGAAATCTTTAAATAGCCACATTTCTTTAAAATAAACTCTAGCTTTTTCCCGCGGCTTCGCCCGCGTTGTGTCGGTAGTTATCCCACAGGAACGTACTACCGGAATAATAAGCGTTATATGTGATAATCCAGGTTAAATAAAGTCTGACAACCAGTCTTACCAAGGGGTGTCGTACTACCCAGTAACTGGGTTGTGGAGGTCAGATAGGCAGTCGCTCCATGTAAAGTACTGGTATTCAGCTGCATCCGGTTAGACTGGAAGCCGACCCCAACATAATTGGGACAAGGCTAGGCAGATGATGATGTGATAATCCAGGTTATAAGCTCTCTGTGTGCCAAATCCGTGTGGCCGTTTTTGCGCCATTGAGTAACAAACATACACAACAACATTTGGACGTTTAAAAAAAGATATGAGATATGATGCAAGATAGAAAATAAATTAGAAAAAAGATTGCATACGAGTACTTTCATAAATAACTGAAGTATTTTTGTGTTCAACTTTGCTTGCACAGAATTCGGCTAAAAAAGCAATAAAATATAGCAATAACATAACATCACGACTGTATTCCCCGAAGGGTTAGGCAGAGGTAAACCACATTCACCATATTTCACCAGTTATGCTAAAGTCCCATGTAATAGGGGACGAGCCTATTACCATCAGCAGGCCACACAGGCTCTATACTCCAGGCTGCTATTAAGAAATTCCAGATGGAAAAACCCAATAACACTATGTACGACCCGGGAATCGAACCCAAGACCTCATTCTCAGCAGTAGCGCTTACTACCACAAGACCAATGAGACAGCAAGTACATCATTAAGTACAGAAAAAAACTTCGATGTTATAATTTTCGTTTGTTACTTCCTTTGTTTTAATACCCCTTGACGTCTCGCAGAAGTACAGTTGTCGTAAAACCCTGGAAGTGGCAGAACCATGCATCATACAAAACATAACATAAACAAAACAAGCGCGCCCATCAAAAAGCCACAACTCCGCAGACGGTACAAACATATCTTATTCCTGAAGTTTACAAGTGCATAATTTCTACGTGTTTATCATAAAATCAATTCATGTGAAATTGTGTTATTTGAAATATTGTGGTTCTGAAAGTTTTCAAAATCTTTTCTAGTAGGAATTTTAAAAAAGAATCTACTAACTACTTACTCACTTTCTTCATCATTCTGACATGCATAATCAGCCTAAAATATCCCCACAGCTGGGACACAAGCGTCCTCTCGGTGAGAGGAAGTGGGCTATAATCTGCCGCGCGGGCCCAGTGCGGGTTGGTAGGTATATATGTCACATGTCTCCGAATTTTTGTTTCTGTTCGGTTACAGGACATGCCGGTTTCCTCACGATGTTTTTCCTTCACCGTTTTGAGAGCAGTGGCGATGAAATAATTTACACAAAGTATGTCACCTCTCATTTAATAAAGATTGGTCCTTCGCATCTCTGGACAGAGAGAGGTGGAAAGAGAGTAGGGTGGCCTTTGCCCAGCAATGGATAATTAAAGGCTGACAAAAAAGCGGCTGTCTGGGCATGACCTACAACTCGTAAGTGGCAGCCGTTACCACAACACAATAACATCCGGGCAATGAACAGACATGTAAGTACCTACATAAAGAAATCATTTCAGGAAACTGGTTGCCTATTACAACTGTACAAATACCCTCATTAATTTCATGTCAATTATGATAATTATTACCTGCGCCCCGCGGTTTCACCCGCATAAGTTTCAATCCCGTGGGAATATCGGGATAAAAAGTATTTTATGTGTTAATCCTGGTTATAAACTATCTGTGTGCCAAATTTCATCCAAATTCGTCCAGTAGTTTTGGCGTGAAAGAGTAACAAACATCCATCCATTCATCCATCCATCCATACAAACTATCGCGTTTATAATATTAGTAGGATTTTACATCCAGTGGGTAAATAATATTCTGTTTACAAGAATAAGGTAGGTAAACATTAATTGGTATCTATCATGTCCTTCAAATAATTATCATCTACTCGTACTTCAAATGGTTCCCATTTTGCTTTCCGAAAAATATTATTGCACACTAATTTAATGATTGCGCCTCTTTTTGTGGGTTCACAAACATTCCTATTTTGGGTAAATAGCCAAGTAACTGCGACCAACTTAGACATAGTACTTGCCGGCCACTACCGCGCGCTTCACTCGTTCGGCCTATCCTTAGCGTAGTTACTGCGACTAATTCGGTTCGCGCATTGTTGGTCACAGTTTCAACCTAACCTAACCCGTTTGATCGGGATACCGTAGATTAGTTACTGCGACCAACTGTGAAAAAAAAGCAAGAAATTAATAATGAGGCTCAATTATTTAAAAAAGTGTATAACATTAGAAGCGAAACAAATTTTTAGGAAAATCATTAATTTATATCTCCTCTGTGCGTCCATAATTAGAAAGTCAAAGAAGAATTTTTAAGAGGATCAGTGGAATATTTCCCAAATTAATTTGTTAACTTCAATGAAGCTTCAATGACAAGCGTTAAATAATAAAGGATAAGTGAACAAGCTGCTATAAGCACACAAATTCAACCGAGAGAAATGGCGCGTTCCAGTTGCAACAGAACATGGCCTCGAACGTTTCCGGTCTAGTTTCGACTAGTTTCCAAACTTCTGCTGAATACGGCAGATAAAGTGATCGATGGAAACACCTGGAATCGATTTGTTGTAAATTTAATAATGGGAAATTCAAAACTAAAGAGGGTTTACCAAGACAGATTAGATACATCACTCATCTGATCAATGGTATCCTAGTGGTAACCGCCGCGACTTAGGAATTGTAGGTCGTAGGTTCAAACCTAGATAGGCGCTTGGCTTCTTATAAATTATTTCATCACCACTGCTCTCAAAACGGTGAAAGAAAACATTGTGAGGAAACCAGCCTGTCCTACATACAAAAAATCGAAGACGTATGGCACCTATCAACCCGCACTAGACCAGCGTAATGGTAGATTATAGCCCACTTCCTCGCACCGTGAGGACGCCTGTGTTTCAGCAATAGGAATATTAAAGGCTGATTATGGTACTCGTCTGAAAAAGTGATGTGACTAAAAGAGTGATGAATATAAATATTGATGGATAGAGACGGAGAGGAAGGCCAACCAAAAGATGGATGGATTGTGTGAGGAATGATATGAAAGAGAAGGGAGTTAATGATAGCGTGACGGTTGACAGGGGAGAATGGAAAGAGAAAACGTGTTGCGCTGACCTCAAGTAAAAAGATGGTGATGACTCTTCTATGAAAGACTATGAGGGTCGCGACATAATTATGAGAAGGTCCAAGATTGGATCTGGTTGGTGGGACCAACGAGAGCTGAAACTCTTTAGTAGATCTATCTTATCAATCTTACAGAGTTTACTGAACAAATGCTGTAAGAAGTTTGACATTCATACTAATGTGTCTCACTGGCTGCGATCCAAAGCCCTGACCCTATTTGTTTACATACACTGCTGTTTACGTTTACAAAATGAAATCATCCGTTGATAGATGGCAAGTGACGGACGTCGAGACGGCTTGAAGTAACGTTTAGCCTGCGGACCCTTTCATCATAGATAAACCGGTGCAAATGTTTGCAGCCAGAGTAAACATTGAGAAGAGTTGTAACATGTCCCTGTTACAAACCTCGTACGATTTACTTTTTAATTCACACTTATGTAAACAAACTGGCGGTTAGTGGAACATTTCGTGGCATTGGAAAAACATTGGTCGTAAAAAAGAGCGGTAAACATGACGGTTCCTAATTAGATTCGGAGATCGAATTATTAAAGGCGGAAGGATGTAATAGTAGAGAACATAAACTTATTAGAATAACAAACAGTGGCCCAGACTTTGCGTTGATGTTATTTTAATTGCTATCTGCAATCGTTATGATATAATTTTATCATTTACTTTGCCCCATTGCAGGGCAAAGCCTCTTTTCGGAAGAAAGATATTTAGCACATTAATAGTATCTGATATATGTCATCTGATAAAAACAAATAAAAAGTGTAAAGTCCGATGTAAGAAATTAGAAGGAAAGTGTGCCTCAAGGCTGCGCCAAAAAGGCCCAGTTCAGCAAAAATGCCAGACAACTAGTGCCTGACACTGGTTTTCAACTGGACCTTTCCTCCTTTCCACTCCTCTCTGTCTTGAGCTAGTCTGAACCTATCCTGTCTGTAAGCGTCAAGTCCCACCATCTACTCCCGCGTCTACCACGATGTCGCCAGACGTTTTCTGGGACGTCATTTTTTATAACCAAAAAAATAGAATCAAATCTGGAAACATAGGTACGATAATTCATTTAGTCTACAAACAATTTTATCTCAGACTTGGCAAGACTGTCCGTAGACAATGACGGTCCGAATTGATTGATTGGCTACATGGGACAAACCATAGACAAGGTAAAGGTATAAAAACAACCCAAAACTTGTACAACATATCCTCCATTAGTCTACCATCAAATAAAGCATGGTCCCATTGTGCCAGCTCCAATAACAGAGATTTGTTCGGCGTCCGGATCAATTTGGTAAACGCCTAGGGGCTAAATTGTCTCGGCGCGGCTCGGTTTACGCAACAAAATTGATTCCATCAAGAACAGTTACTGGGAACTGGGGACAGAATGTAACAGTCCGCACGATTTAGCTCCTTCGAGATCAAAATGTATGTGTTGGTTAAGAAATTTAATGGTTTTTGGAATTTTTTATAACAAAGTCGGGAAGGTGATGAGTATAAAACGATGTGAACCACTGAAAGGTAGTTTAGACTGCGTGTTTCCTTAGTGTCCTTACACGAGTAACAGCAATCGCCGTTAACATACTGCTCACGATTTGAGCACAGTACTCAAATACACGTTGTTGGCGGTAGCCGCCGACGCGCCGTCGGTTGTCACCGGCACGCGTCGGCGGCCGTCGCTGACACGCGTCGACGCTTACACTTGCCTCTGTCGTCGATGCGTTTCGCTCGTGTGATTGCACACTTAGGTACAAATAAATGCATGATTATACATGATGTTTATTTAAATTGGTTAAAAATATCACTTTTATTTCGAACTATATGTCGTTGGTAGTTGTACACTTTAGATTAATTAATTGTAGAATACTACGTATATATATAATTTATGTAATGAATAAAGTCTACAGACTGATAACGGTTGCATTTACAATTTATCCAATAACAAATCAATAAACTAATATACCATTTTACCTTTGCTATCTATTTTCAAACTGCTTAATTTCTGTAACAATCTGTCCATCCCTTTGCTCTCCAAAGGTAATAGAATAAAAGAGACTATATCAGTAGAATAAACAGATCAATGCTCCTAACTACTGATAACAGCAAACTGCAAGCTCAGAGCTCCAAGGGTTATGGTTATGATAATATCCTCCAGTGATAGTCAGCATCCAGCCGTTTGCGGCAGATAGGTTCTGCAATGGACATTTATGGCCTGATATGGTTTAATCTATCCATTAATTCAGTCCAAGGTCACATATTGCTGATTCTCTGTCTCTGCTGTACTGTGATTCTTCTTCTTCTTCGAAGCATGTATGGTTTAAGACATTTATTTCTCAAAAACAGAATACAATTATTCACCTAGAATGAGAAACACTGTTTTATTGCATGTTGATGGCAATACATGGCAGGGCAGCGACGCGCAAAGTAACACCATGAATTTAGCACATCATGATAGAGTTAGCCCAGAATTTGGCTACGAGTTTGGCACCTTCAACAGCGTCCATCTATCAGTTCCTGTACTGTGCAAACAACACGCACGCCGGACACGATCTTACATTTACACTCCAGGGCGGAGTCATCTGTGAATCTCTATCTGTGCAGGATGGTTCCTCTTCCTCAGTGATTCTTAAAAGCCATGAGTAGTTTAATGACCATTTTATAAAGAATAAAATACAAACACACATATATTCACGCCTTTTTTCCATAGGAGTAGGCAGAGACTACAGAACACCAACTGCTATAATCCTTACATACTCCTTTTGCTTCGTTAACGTTCATACATCTTGCCATACGCACGCCATACGCGGTTGCGAGTACTACACCTGAAGAACTTCACTATATGTCCATCGGTGGCGTGCAATCCCACTCACATCTGCCTTCTACCTTACCTTACCGTACCATTTGTTTCAACTTTCATTCGTCCTCCCAAATCACTGGCATGCTCCTATTAATAAAGAAAAATTTAGAGCTAATAAATAAAATTTAAAAAAAAATATTTATTTCGGGTAACTAGGCCCATAGAAGACAACTTACAAAACAACAAAACATTTTACACTAATAATATAATATAATAAAATAAAATAATAATAATAAAATAAACAAATCAAGTATCTTGACTTGGCTCGCGAGGTTGTCGACATGTGGGATGTGGACTCAGCGATCGTTGTGCCGATAGTCGTGACAGCCAATGGCTTAATAGCCAAGAGCCTCGACTAACACCTGAGGAGGCACTCGTTGGGCAGCTGGATCAAGGGCTTGATTCAGAAAGCGGTACTTCTGGACACAGCTCGCATTGTCAGGAGGTTCCTCTCTCTGGAGCCCTGACCGCCGGTAGCTTGGACCCTGTTCCCGATACCGGTGGGCTACTATTTTTTATATTTTTAAATGTTTTTATATATTTTATATTCTAATATTTAAAAATATAATTTATATGTTTACATTTAAATAAAATAAATTCAAAATAAATGTCAAAAAATATATGATAGCATTCAATAAAGGCCTTATTGCAATTGGTTTCAAAAGTACCAAATAACAAATAGGTGACATAGAATAGCTTTTTTATCCGAAGTAAAAGTAAAAGTCAATTAAGCATTTATTTGAAGTGGCTTCTTATTCAAATCCAATATTCTGTGTTATTAAAGATTTTTAAGACTCAATCAAGATGAAATGATCTTTGATTCCAATGAACCAAAGGTTATTTCATCTTGATTGTATTATAATTAGAATTGTGAAAATTTGCAAGGCAAAAAAGCGTTTTCTAGTGTTGGTTGAATTGCCTAAGGCAACGATTTCCTAGAAGAGCAGTGGCCGCCACATAACGTCCGCAGTGACGGAGTCATGAAAAAAATTTTAACGACGATAATCAAAATGAAATCTGCTGTTTCATAGAAAAAGTGCAATATCTACTACTTACAAGTTGGTCCATTTAGTGTTAGCGCAAGGTGCGTTCCCTCGCATGCAAGTTTGATTCCAGTCCATCATTTGTCGGTTTGCCATGGACTGATTACTTAAAAGTAATGCGTTAAATTGTTAATGGTTTGTTGCAGTTCACAATTTCTCGATAGTTTATAATTACGAACTAACGATGTATATAATTATATGGTAACATGTTTCAGAAAGGTGTGGTCAAATTTAAATAATGACCACACCTCTCTGATACATGATGTATGTATATAACAGTCGAATAAAATAATAACACTTGTTTTCTTTGAAAACAACATCTCGTCACATCTGAACGGAAAATACACGAGAACAGTTTCAAAACGTATCAAAGCACGTTAGGAAAGTTGAAGAACAGATAAGCAGGCTGTTTGAGAGCGAAGTTTATTTCTACCTCAAGTTTATTTGCCACCCGTGAGGCGGCTTTAACATTAAGTGCTTACTTACCAACCATTTCAAAATTATCAATATACATACATACACTACCCTTGGGTTTTTTTTTTTCCGGATGGGAAATCATCAAATGAAGGGGTCATTTGATGATTAAATGGTCATAGTGAATTAGGGCCCTGCACCCTTTTTTTTTCCGGATGGGAAATTATCAAATGACCCCTCCCGCTCTGGGTGGAGCGGAAGGGAGTGTCAGACTCTTACTGACTAAAACCCACCCATGTTCCTTCCTTTGCCCTTTATGTTCCGGGGTAGCGGTAACGCTTTCGGACAATCCCGCTAACCCGGCAGGCTTCGGCCCTAAGGGGCCCCTCAGACCATGCTGACAACTCTTTGAGGCGCGCGTGGAACACTTACGCGCCGTCCGGCACGGGCCTGGTCCTGATCGGGCGGTGAGCTACCCATTGCTCTCCGCCCGCAGGCCCGCGCCTTTTTATTTTTTTTTTTTGGGATGGGAAATCATCAAATGACCCCTCCCGCTCTGGGTGGAGCGGAAGGGAGTGTCAGACTCTTACTGACTAAAACCCACCCATGTTCCTTCCTTCGCCCTTTATGTTCCGGGGCAGCGGTAACCCTTTCGGACAATCCCGCTGACCCGGCAGGCTTCGGCCCTAAGGGGCCCCTCTGATCATGCTGACATCTCTTTGAGGCGCGCGTGGAACACTTACGCGCCGTCCGGCACGGGCCTGGTCCTGATCGGGCGGTGAGCTACCCATTGCTCTCCGCCCGCAGGCCCGCGCCTACGGTGGCCGGTAGTCGTCCCTCGACTCCCGACGCCCGGGGCGTCTCCCGCGGCGGCTGGGACGGGAGGCTCTCTCCCTCATCCGTCCCGCCACCTCCTTCGCTAGCATGACTGCTTCGCAGAAGGAGGCGACTGCCTCCCACTCCCTCTCGCCCCAGACCATGGCTTGCACCAGGGCCGGGCGCGAGACGCCGCCGCCGATCGCCTCTACGAGGACGCGGCGGTGCTCCGCCCAAGCGGGGCAGACCTCCACCGTGTGCTCCACTACCCTTGGGGGTAGGCAGAAACTACAGAACGCCACCTGCTGCAATCCTTACATACTCCTATTGCTTCATTTCAATCAATCAATCAGCCTATTGGAGTCCACTGCTGGACATAGTGGACATAGGCCTCTCCCAGGCTGCGCCACAACATCCTGTTCTCCGCCTTCCGCATCCAGTCTGTCCCAACCACCTTCTTTAGATCGTCCGTCTATCTAGCTGGCTGGTATTGATTCCTTTACGTTCTTATTATTCTATTGGCTTTACTTTTTCCAACCTACATAAAAAGTAAATTGTGATGTAACCAAAATTTTGATTTAAAAAAGTGTCCACGGAGTTTCTTGCCCGTTCTTCTCTATAGGAACCCTAAATCTATACTGCGCTTTGAAATGAGAGTTGCTCATTTCTGACTGACCGACTCCTTGACAATTCAAAAGTGCCTTTTATTTGTTTTTTTAAAATGAATGCTTTGAGTTTGACTACTTAACTATCTAGTTAGTACGCAGTTTGTAACCAAAATAAGTAACAACGTGTGCAAATTTTGTTTAGTCACCATTGTTTAGTACCTACCCAAAATTTGCACATCGTAATCAGCCCATAATGTTCCCTCTGCTGGCACAAGCCTCCACTCTGTGAGAGGAAGTGAGCCGTAATCCACCACGCGGGCCCAGGGCGGGTTTGGTAGACGTCCGACCGTTTTGAGCCTGTAATTAGTTTAATTGAAATAAATGCTTTGAGTTTGACAGTTATATTATTACCCAATATGTGAAGGCAATTCTCGTAATTTTAAGAACGTTCACAGTCTAATCTCAGTCTCAGTCTGTCAAAAATACGTCTAATTTCCCTACATTTTGACAAGTTTTTGAGATTTGTTTGTCGCCGAGATGAGACTGCGACTAGATTTTGAACGTTTTAAATTACGAGAATTGGCCTTCTAGAGTTTGTTTTGTGAAGCTGTGTGACGTGCAATTTTAATTAGAGAAAACTCAACCCCTCTTATGTTTTCGATTCCTGATAATGTTATTCACATACATCCTAAAGTAACAATAAAACAGCTATCCTTATGTCTTGAACACCTAAGTGACTTTCACAAGTTTTTCTTTAACAATGTTATAACTACCGTTGATAAATAATAAAGACGCGTCTAGACAGACACAATAAAGAACTAACTGAAATAATGACATAACAACTTTCCTAATACTTATTCTACGAAAGAAAGAAATAATCATCATCATAGAACTAGACAAATGTTCTTTACTTTCATAGAACGGACCCATCCAATTAATATAGAGTGGGTATTATGAGTAGTACAATAATAAATTATGCCTACAATATTCTCGTAAGTAGAAAACAGTTCCAGCTAAACATACAAGAGTAACATCCCTGAAATATTCCTCCTCAGCCATTACCAAATGTCATTAAAACATTTACTGAATATTTCTATAAAATATTCTAAATGTATAATATTTATAAAATATTCTGTATCTTATTTTGGTCTGTATGGTATAGCCATTATCAACCGTCATAAAACATTTACTGAATATTTCTATAAAATATTCTGTCTAATGAATAGGTACTTAAAAAATAAGGAAAATCGTAAAATGTCTTTTTACTGTAAAGACATTTTGTCGATGTCGATAAAAACCTTTCAAACAATTTCGCCTTCAATAAAAAGGCATTGCGGTCGAAAATGTCGGTTCTTTCTAACAAAAAAACATTTCAATTTCTTCTCCATCAAATTGTATTCGAGAGCTAACAATGAATAACTGTCTTGTTATATTTGTGTACACCACCCTTACAAACTTAATTACATTTCGAAATCAAAAACAGATTTGTGGGTCCGCGGCCGTCATCAGTTGGTCATTTCAGCCCTCTCGTTAAGAGCCATTCTGTAAGACCCAAGTGATTCAGAACGGTTTATAGGGTCAATGTTGCTACACAGTTTGGGTCAAGTCGTTTAACTAAACTTGAGATAAATTAGATTTGACCCCCGTTTATTGAGTGCTTCAATATTGTGTGTCGTTTTGTATACCTAATGAAGTAGGATGTACAACATGAGAAAAGGATTTTTTGTGTAGCATACTACAGAAAAAATCCTTCTGCAAAAACTTCATCATAATGAAGTTTTTGCAGAATAATGAAAGCTCAAAAGCCATTTGAATGAACATTTTCATAACACACGATAATTATGTTAATCTTAACTAGCCCATCTATTCCGGAAAAATATCACCGTGAACACTTATGTGAAGTGATCTGTCATTCTACACGTTAATAGGGATTGACACTATTGACAGCTCAATTCAAGCTCACTTCACCTAAGTTTTCACGGTGAGTTTTTTTCTGAATAGATCGGCTGAATAATAAATAACATTTTTAATTTTACTATTAGTCTTTAAAGAAAATGGAAATCTGTTTTACCCGAGTCAGAAAAAATCGAAATTAGAAACTAATATTTCGCTCTAATACGTTCACGTTTAAAAGCACTCGATAAAACAAAAAGATGAAAAAATCTAGCTCACATAGCAAACATTGAGCGAACATACATACAAACTGTGTCATAAATATTCACCTAGGACACAAAAGCAAATTCTAATATACGATACCCATTTGTCAGTTTTATTTTATTATACTGAGAGCGTCATAAGAAAAACAAATCGCCTACAATTTTTCTCTATTTCTTTTAAGTGAAACGGTGACATGAGAATATAACCTGATTATAAAGGAAACCTGCATTAGTCTTACTCAGTCACGACGGAAGACTAGATTGAGAAAACCGAGCGTCGATACCACAGGGGCATACATCAAGCTCACCAATAAAAATCGTAGTGAAAGCTTTTAAATCGAAAATTATTACATCAAAAGCTCAGCTCATAATCCAATAGATTCGATATAGGATTCGCTGTAGAGTGAAAAGGCCCGGCAAACAGATAACTTTCCTTAAAGTGTACCTACTACACTTCACTCGCCAAACTACACAGTTTAAAAAGAATCGATCAAATTGAAGTGTTTGTAAACAAACTCCACTCAATTGTTTGTGAACCACAGAAGAAGAAGTTTTGAAAAAGAAATCTTGTATAACTTTCCTTATTGTAGGAAGGATAAAAATCAATAGAAAAATCACGCATCATGTATGGACTTCTTTTATTCTTTGAATTTCCTTAATCTATTCATGGGATGGCTTTCCTAACATCCTTTCACTTATCCTTATCTGCTGCTGTTTGTTGTCAAATCTTAAATTAAGTTCAAAAAGCGTGGAGCGCTTCTCATTTCGTGACAAAAGCGCGTTTTTTAGTTTTTTTTTTAACTTTTGCGTCTAGTATATTCCTCATTAAGTATAAAGTCAACGAAGTTATGACAGTTAGGGGCGCCTAGTAAACTCGGGGGTTTACAAGTAGCTCCTAAAGAATTCTACTATTCACCTCCTGGCTCCATCATCAGACCCTCGACACCAAGTGCAATATATTGGACTCATCAAATGACTCGAGGGGTTTACTAGTAGCCGTGTGACCTACATTAGCAGTAATATCCTGCAAGAGTTTGTTTGTTATTTGAATATACGCTAATCTCTGGAACGTCAAGTCGGATTTGAAAATAATATGTTTGCATTTAATATATGATCTTTTTCATGAATTGGGCATTCATGAAATAGGCCATAGGAAAGAACATCACGCTAGGTCCCTTAGGAACCGAGCAAAAAGAAAAAAGTTAGAAAGGACGCTAATCAAAAACGAGGTAATAACGCGCGCAGACGATGCGATACAGCCATCCCGTCAGGGAACAAGAAATTTCACGCGGACCAAATCACGGGTAGAAGCCTACCGAGTCAGCGGGATTGTCCGAAAGCGTTACCGCTACCCCGGAACATAAAGGGCGAAGGAAGGAACATGGGTGGGTTTTAGTCAGTAAGAGTCTGACACTCCCTTCCGCTCCACCCAGAGCGGGAGAGGTCATTTGATGATTTCCCAACAGAAAAAAAAAAAAAAAAAAAAAAAGCTAGTCTACCTATAGGTAGACTAGCTTCTACCGCGGCGCTTCTTCTGAAAACTGAAAAGCTATTTTGTCCGAAAGGATTGCTTGAAATTATTACCACATAAAAATCGCCTCTGTTTCCTAATACGTCGATCTGATAAGTATGTAATAAGACCTCCTTTGTTATCATTAAAGAAAAAAACATACGAGTACACATTCATTAATTAGTACCTTCTCAGTTACAATATACTTTGTTATTAGTAAAGCAAACATCTTGTCTTTTGATACACATGAAATCCACGAAATTAATATCACATAATTACAAAGATCATTTATTATTACGGACTAATTATCACCTAATTAGTCGGATATGAAAACGTTTTTGTTTTTACCTGTTGTTGGTTGTGGTTTTAATATACTTATATAATTATGTATAAACGTGTATATACGTTTTTATCTTTGTCTCTTATCTTTTACGTTTCTTTATTTTGACCAAAAAAAATTTAAAATGGTCCGGCCATCGAAACGACGAAGAAGTCAATATTAACGATTATTTTATATTTTTATTTCTGTTTTTTTTTTGTTTTTTATTATAATTAAAAAAAAAGATCAGCGCTTATATCGAACCTTTTTCATAGCTATCTTTAAACGATAAAAAAACCATTTATATAAATAAATGTTTTTTTTTTTATATTTATTATTTTTATCTTTTATAAAAAAAGGGAAACATTTTACAGTAAATACCCTAACAATTAAAATAGACCACTGTTGTTGATTTGCCTGAACTAGGTTGAAGCTGTGCTTCAGGCTAGAAAGTGCATTACTAAATGTAATAAATTAACAATGAGTTTAAAGTAAAAACTAAATTAAATTAGTATGTTAGCGGTTCTATTTGCAGACAATAAATGGCCCGTAGAATTTTCAAATGAAAAGCCAGACAAGTGATAATATTATCTACATTTTCCCTCAATCGGATTTTCACATAAATGTAAGAAAACCCACCTAAATAGGGATTTAGGTGTGTTTTCTGTTTTAAGGAGTTATAAAAACTTTTATCTAAGGGTACGTTGGGTCGCGACGACATGAAAACCCTTATCACATAAAATTATCAAAGGTATTTAAATAATCACGTGTTTTATTGGCTTGAGGTCATATTTCTATATTTGGAGCGTACCTCTATAACCTTTTTAAATGTTCATTTTGAATTTATAGCTCCCTAGGCAATTGATGTTCAACCTTTTAATTACCTACTTTCAACAGCCATCCACAGGTCACGAGGAAATAGAAAATTTTAGAATCAAACATTTTTGTTTACTAGTTAGTGGCTTCGGGAGATAAAGCCTGTAGCTGCTCTGAGGAACAATGTTCAATAATAGAAGGGCTCAGTTACCAATTTTATTAAAAAAAATAATAATTTACAGTTAATTAACTTACTGACGAGAAACTTTTTTACATTTTGTTTTATACATGCCATTATGGTATGTATTACTGTTACCTATGTAGGTAACAGTAATACTATATTTCGTTTCTTCTTATTTTCGCATCAATTTTATATTGTTTGGGCCATCTAGATGTATATCGTTCAAACGTTACACAATCATTAGTAATTTTACGAAAACGTTCTGCTGCTGTGTATGGGTTAGAAAGAAGCTATTCATAATTCACAAATAATTATAAATAAATAAATAAAATCATTTTAATTCGAGTATCACTGACTCATAACAGAAATAATGTACTCATAAAGAATAAAAAAAAAATACAACTACAAAACGATCAAAACATATGTTGACTGACGACGCAATTCAACATATTATTGTACAACTAAACAGTGACTGAAGAGATGACGCTGCAAGGTTTTTGTTGAACAACTTCTTGTCTTTATGTTACAAATATATTCATGTTTTTTTCATCCTGTGGTTCTTTATTTATATTCTTTAAATATGAATAAAACCTTTGACTGTATTATGACTTCACCTTGGTACAACTTTAATTCGGCAGCATTGTATTTCTCGGAGGGACCACGGGTAAAGAAAATCCCCGGGGTACCTTCCAGGGACTACGGGAAGGACCACGGGTCACACACGTACACAACACTACGGTTGGTGCAGTGGTTAAGCGATTGACTGCTGCGCTGCGTGTCGCGGGTTCGATTCCCGCACGGAACAAATATTTGTATGACCTACAAGTAGTTGTTCCGGGTCTGGCTGTTTGTGTATGTGAGTTTTAATGTTTGTAAACGCACCCACGATACAGGAGAAATTCCTAGTGTGGGGCAACGTTTATTTAAAGAAAGAAAAAAAATTCTATTCAATTCAATAATTATGATTCATACGCTTTTGTCAACCTTTTTTCATCTTCTTTCTAATCCACACAGCAGTAGACCGAATATGATTTCACACTCCTATTTTATTTCCACAAATTAACACTAATGATGAATAACATAAAAGCCAATTTGTTTTTTTCTGTTCTCAAATATCACAACAGGACATAAGAGTACATACAAAATGAGGATGTAGAACATATTAATAAAATGAATAAATTACAATTGTATCCGTCCTGTGACAGTAATTCCTCTATACCTAAATAAAACGCCATTTTGTTTTATTAGCATAGCAAACCAAACTGACTGACAGAAAATATTTTGAAGAAACGGACTTATAATGATCTAAACCAGAGAAGATTTATGCTTGATCTTCCTTTTTTTTGTGCAGCAACCCAACAGCTACCTTATTGTCACGAGATTAAAGCTGCACTGTAGCACTGTGAATGAACTGTACACAATTACACATCTAAGGCAAAATTATTTCCAACAAACCTTTATTTTACCGCCAAAATACCTGATGGTAAAATACTTTGAAAACCAGTAAAAAATAAGAATGACTCAACTTAACTTCGACTTTGATGAGCCCATAAAGATTTGTCAGATTTACTGCCATACTTTGTGAAGTTTCTAAAAAAAACAAGCTGGCACAAACAGGCCCGAAATATATTGTCAGGAAGTAGCAGGAAGTTTCGAAAAGTAAATATTATGTTCGAGTCGAAAGTTTCAGGAAGCCGATTAATAATCCAAATTTGCTACTTTACCTTAAACATTCCATGACATGTCTGTGATAGCGATGTCGAACATAGGAACTCTCATATTATCCTCATCAATGTATAAAATATTCAATCAACAATCAACTCATTCATATATGGTTATAATAGGTTTTTATATTGTATTTATTTTCTTGATAGATTGTTTTATATTTGGTGAATGTTGCAGGCCAAAAGGCCTGAAGACTGTAGATCTTTTTTTTTATTTTATTAAGTGTACCTATTACGCTAGTAGGTACCTAATTTAAAAACATTGTAAAACAGTTTAAAAGAGTAACCGTGGAGTTTATTGCCGGCTCTTCTGCATAGGAACCGATCAATTGGAACCGTGCACCTAGCTTCTAACGTTTCATAAGTGCCCATGCACACACACACACACACACACACACCACACACACACACATACACACACACACACCCACACACACACACACCACATACACACACAGGCCACTCCCAGGCTGCGCCACAAACCCTGTCCTTCGCCTTCCGCATCAATTTTGTCCCAGCCACTTTCTGTATAAAATATTGACAGCCAAATTCTCAAACTTATATGTAACTCAATTTAAAGTGCTTCTTCCTACGTCACTTTTAATAGTGACTGAAATACTTGTAGGGTCATTCTAAAGTTTCGTTAAAGGCGCGTCGTGCAGGACGCTCTTCAGAATTAACGAATTACAAACTCAATCAGCAATAAGTAGCCAGAATGTCACAACACTAGCACGAGTATTTCAATGACGGTCTGCAATTTTGAGTAGCGTCGTGGACGATCGGACTAAAGCGATATTTTATTTAATAAACCTTTTATCTAGATCAAAACTGCTGAATAACCCTCTCCTAACTTAAAAATGTCCCCAAAAACAATCTGACAGACCAAAAATCAACCCAGAAAGTTGATTTCACGCAAAAAGAATCAATTTGTACCAAACTTAATTTACGCTTGTTCGATTCAAAGGCCTGTCGTGCTCATTACCAGTTCGCGGGACCCTAAGTGTGATTGACAGGTGCTATTGGATAATTGGATCTGAATCCACTGGCCAGTCAATCTCAATGGAATACGCAGTGGTATTGGTATCACTTTTATTAGGGCACTTATTTTAAGGCTAGAACATGAAGTTATAGCTGTACAAGGATTTTTAGGCATAGCGCCAAAATCGAAACTTATACTATAGTGCAGATGTAGAACTTAATGAAAATAACAACAACAAGTTAACAATAGGAATATAGAATCACATGGAACATTAACATTTCCATGTAGCATTGTTAAACGTATTTTGAAAAAAAAAAAATAAGTACAGCCATTTAAGTGCACTAGTTGTCTGGGATTTTTGCTGAACTGGGCCTTTTTGGCGCAACCGTGACTGAAGGCACTCTTCCCCTTTCTTTCTCTCTTTTTTCTTTCTCTTTCCTGCACACATCGCACTTTTCACTTCTTGTTTTTTTTTTTTTAAATCTGATTTTTATTATATCCTGTGTCTTGTCTTTAGTATGTGATAAAATAAAAGGATCTATTTTCTTTCTATCTTTATTTATTTGATCTTAACTTTTTTTAATTTCGCTTTTGGCTACTTAGATTATTTCTATAATGTGCGTCTTATTTGTGCAGAATAAACAATTTTTCTTCCTCCTTTCTTTTGAAGATTGGCTACGCAATAGGCAATCTTGAAAAAACCGGAGGATGTTCTATGCGTAGCAAACTACAACTATGTATTCAAAAAGTGTAGGCATACCATAACGAACATTAATTTCCTTCATCCCTCTTTATAAACAACCGAAAACTTATAAAACAATCCACTAAAACAACCAACCTCTTACTAAAGACAAAAGGATCCCACTTTATTTGACAATGCCAAAGTCACATACGAATAACTTTATCTGTGCACATTCAACAGGTGCCCTGGTATTCGTGAACTCTCTGCTTTACAAGCTCTTACACTCCAAACTTTTTTTTTCTTACTATTTACAATATGTAACAAAAACCCTGTTGTTCCTTCTACCTACGTTTTAAGAATCGATATACATACGCAATTAAAGCAAGTCATTTATAAAAAACTGTTCAACAAAAATAATTAAAATAAATATTTCATTATTAATATTTTTAATTTTTAACCGATTTCTTACCTCTGCAATTCTGCATGAAGTGATGACGCGAAACCAGAAAGAGATAAAACGAGCCACTCTCTTTGCTCGGTGCCGCTGCACCGCCGCCGGTGCACCCCCGCCGCTTTCACCATTGCCAGGATCGCCCAGAGGACACGGTGGAGCACACGGTGGAGGTCTGCCCCGCTTGGGCGGAGCACCGCCGTGTCCTCGTGGAGGCGATCGGCAGCGGCGGCGGCCTCTCGCGCCCGGACCTGGTGCAAGCCATGGTCCGGAGCGAGAGGGAGTGGGAGGCAGTCGCCTCCTTCTGCGAAGCAGTCATGCTAGCGAAGGAGGTGGCGGGACGGATGAGGGAGAGAGCCTCCCGTCCCAGCCGCCGCGGGAGACGCCCCGGGCGTCGGGAGTCGAGAGACGACTACCGGCCACCGTAGGCGCGGGCCTGCGGGCGGAGAGCAATGGGTAGCTCACCGCCCGATCAGGACCAGGCCCGTGCCGGACGGCGCGTAAGTGTTCCACGCGCGCCTCAAAGAGATGTCAGCATAACGAGGGGCCCCTCAGGGCCGAAGCCTGCCGGGGCAGCGGGATTGTCCGAAAGGGTCACCGCTACCCCGGAACATAAAGGGCGAAGGAAGGAACATGGGTGGGTTTTAGTCAGTAAGAGTCTGACACTCCCTTCCGCTCCACCCAGAGCGGGAGGAGTCATTTGATGATTTCCCATCCCAAAAAAAAAAAAAAAAAAAACCCCCGCCGCTTAATTTTTTGAATGTGTCGATTTTAATAGTTATTTGATTTTAACCTCTCAACTAGCCAATGTTTATTTTTTTTTAAATTATAATTTCATCCATGTTGTGCTTGTAGGTAAATGTATGCCTAAAAGGAACAACAGGGTTTTTGTTACATATTGTATAAAAAGATTTCGTGTAATAAGTTTCTTATGTGTAAAAAAGTTAGAATGTTTGTAGAACGACGAAAAGGGTTGACTACTAAAATAGATAACTTCTTTACTTTACGCATGTCAGCAGACGCACATATACTTTATGATTCTTTCAATAGGTACCTACATTGAAAGAAAACCATTTCACCCACGAGTCCAGTTCCATAATCAGCCTATAATGTTCCCACTGCTGGGACACAGGCCTCCTCTCGGTGAGAGGGAATGGGCCGTAATCCACCAATCCACGCGGGCCCAGTGCGGGTTGGCAGATGTCACATGTCTTCGAATTTTTGGTTCTAGGACATGTTTGTGTGCATGGTGGACGTGCATGGTTTCCTTACGATGTTTTCCTTCAAATAAAAGTATATTCGTTACTTATAACAATTGTTTTTTGGCTGTCTGTCTGTTTATTCCGGTTAATCCCCGAAATGGCTGGATCCAATCATCCAATTCCCCGAGGCAACCATTAAGCCATGGTGGGCACAGTATAGTCGACTCTACACAAAAAAAAACGCACACACACCTAGACATTGTGTACAGTCATAGCGAGAGTACCAACAAGTTTTAGTTTAAACTAGCTGACCCGACAGACGTTGACCTGTCAAAATTTCAACAATTTACACAAAAATACCATAGAGAAAAGGACGTTCAGTTTTTCCCGAATTTAGTTTTTCTGGGAAACATATCCAATTTTTTTTCCATACAAACTTAATCGGAATATTACGAACATTTTAAAACAAAAATTTGCCAAATGGGTCCAGCCGTTCACAAGTGATGTGCTTACCAATGAACGGCATTTCATTTTTATTTATTATTTTTTATATTTAGATTAACAAATTCAACTAATGTTGTAGTGTAGAGGATATTACGAATACACATGACTTCAAGTTTTCATTGTCTTATACCGTAATAGAATACATAGTTATGTGAGCGAAGTCGCGGGTGCAGCTAGTTTCAAAGTAAAACAGAGAAAACAGCGAAAGTGCAAGCACCTGGAGTTTATGATCACCGAACATATGTTTCTATGATCCATTCAAATATTTTTTTCTAATTGATGTTATTTTCACATAAACGAATAACAACTTTATGTAAGTGTCAATTAGTTGATTTCAGAATGACTAGGACTTTTGAAAAAGTCATAAAAATGTTGTTGCGTAAACTGAACTTTTCTGTGTGGGTTTTAAAGTTGATTTTTTTTTCCAAAAACACATAATTGTTTACATGTTTGGAACCTAAAACGCGAACGCAGTTTATTTATTTGTGCTCCTGTTTTTGCTTGTTGTATGGTGGGGCTGACCTTCTGTACCCATCTATTCCGTGGGGGTGATTGGTCGAGTGATCGCACACCACCACTTCTACCTGCTGCTCCTATTGGAGCAGTTACATACGTCGCCTGTGACGCCTGCAACACAATGAACCGGCCAATTACTCGTGTTTGGAAATAGGGATGTAATGAGATAGGTGCTGATTGAACAGATACAACATAGAGGGTTCAAAATTCTACCTAAATGTTAGAGATGTATTTTGTTTAAACCTCAATACGTGCAGCAGCTGATCAAGAGGCTGGTCACGGGGGATGTGATCGGACAATCACGTCAGTCCTATAATCTTTTCTTAATTTTTATCTGACTAAATTCCTGCGAAGCGCCACCATCTTCAGCAGGCTTAGTGTTCATATAAATTACTTTAGTGTATGACTAACTTTGAATATGTGTTGCTCTTTGTACAATAAACCTCTTATTTATTTATTTATTTATATACACTAGCGGCATGTTGTCGACAGCAGCTGCTGAAGAGTGTCGACGGCTGCAGTTGCCTCTGCCGTTGACGCGTGCCGTTCGTGTGTGTGCACACTTAACCAAAAGGTTACCAGAACAGCCACTGCTGATCTGACAATACTAGCAACAATCAAAATGATTATTATTATTTGGCAAGTTTAATCGAAAAATGATCTGAGAAAATAACTTCCTTTCACAGTTCATTTTTCGATGAAGTTTGACTGTAAATTTTCATTATAATTTTCAAATTATTCGCATTGTTGTCATAGTCACTGCTCGTAGCTTCAGCTGGTTCTTGCTCTTCAAAAGTTTTCAATTATAACTGGCTAAATAAAAGCCAATAACACAAATTTGGTTAAATAAAATGACAGCAATGCCAACCAAAGCGATTTCAGTAATGGTGTAAGTACTTTATGTCATGTTTTGACTTCTCTGCTAATTTTATGAGTGATTGATTCCTTCAGAATGGTTGTAGTAGTTGTTGTTCAAACTCAAACTGAAAGCATTTAATTCAATTACAGTCCGGCCGTCGCGGCCGAGAGAATGCGTTCTTGACACCTGTCAGTTTCGTACAAATTAATACGTCTTTTGCGAATTTGAACTTTATGAGTTCCTAGAATTGTCGTACAGTGCGATAGGTGTCAGGAACGCATTCTCTCGACGGTCGGACAGTAAACCATGTACAGACACTTTTGGAGTGTCAAAAGTTCAGTTAGTCAGACAGTTGAAGCTCGTAGTTGGTCAAGAAACTCCGTGGCAAGGACACTCTTTTAGAGAGGGCGCCCACGAGTAACTTTTTTGTCTCTAACATCAAGTTGACTGGTTTGCATGTAAGTGTGCGTAGATCTCTATGGAGAAGAACGGTCTAGAAACTCCGTGGCAAGGACACTCTTTTAGGGAGGGCGCCCACCAGCAAATTTTTTGTCTCTAACATCAAGTCGACCGGTTTGCATGTAAGTGTGCGCATGTAGAGACGCGACAAAGACAGCAGTTTTATACTTTTGATGTGAGAGGCAAATAAGTTGCTGAGACAAAAGTTGCTCGTGGATACCTCCCTTAAATCAAGACATTACAAAATCCTGGGTACATAATCTTGATGCTTCTATATGTGAGAACAATGTAAAAAAGCAATACTATCTGAGAACATAATACCTAGCATTTACAAAAAGATTTAGGAATACAATTTTCATTAGGTATACGTTTATTTATTTAGTTGGACGTAATACTTTCTTCATCGAGGTTCGAGCGACTTACATTGTCACTCATTGTCGTGATTACGAGTATATTGTTTTTCTTTCTTCTGTTATTAACATGTTTGTCTTTGTTCGTGTCTTTCGTTTCTTTTCTTTATTAAAGACGTGTATGTCATACAAACAAAGATACAAACACGTGATTATGTAACAGGACCTATGCCTCATATTTTGATGACAAACGTGATGCCATCTCTTTCACAATTATAATCAGTAGTATTTTTTTTTTCATTTCATATACTCAGCCTATAATGTTCCCACTGCTGGGATACAGGCCTCCTATCTGTGAGGGAGAGTGGGCCGTAATCTACTACGCGGGCCCAGTGTGGGTTGGCAGATGTCACATATCTTCGAATTTTTGGTTCTAGGACATGTCGGTTTCGTCACGATGTTTTCCTTCACCGGTTTTGAGAGCAGTGGTGATGATATAATTTACACAAAGTAAAGCGCCTGACTGGGTTTTATCATTTTGCCTAGGTATTTATTTTCACAACGAGATATAAAATGAAACTATTACTTTAAAATTTTGATTTGGTTGTAATTTTATATAACACTAGCTTACCGCCACTTTTTGACTTCGCCGACGTATTATGTCGATAAAAAGTGAAAGTGTATGTTCTTCCCCAGGGTACAAAGTACCTCCATACCAAGTTTCATCAAAATCGGTTCAGGCGTTTAGCCATGAAAGCGTAACAACCTCACATTCGCATTTATAATATTATAGTAAGGATTGAACCCTTAGGGGTTTCCTCTAAAGTAAGATGGAAGAGTTGTCAGAAATTCACAATAATAAATCAATCTCAAACCATTTTCCTTATCCTGGTATTGATTTTTTTAAACATTGTTTTTTTACTGAGCAACAGGAAACGTTGAATAAATTAACAGTCGCTGTTTCGCAGCTATACTATATATCTATCTACCATATATCGGCCGAGCCTTTACCTAACAACGTGGGGGTTGGCTTCCAGTCTAACCGGATGCAGCTGCATGTCTCTCCTCTGGCACTTATGTAACGTACTTATAGTGCCACGTCACAGTATTACCTACTATAAAATCAACGTTCTGACTGTAAGAGTGTTTTCCGCCCCGACCCTTGCTCGAGCCAGCCCGTGCCGCTGAGCCTGTAGTTTTAAATTCGTCCCTAAATAAATCCCATCCAGCCTGTCCCTTGCTGTCCTCTCCCAGCGACGCCCTAACATTGTCGCTTGCCCTCGGTGAATTCCTTTGAATAAAAGATCTTTGTCTCTCAGAATACTAACAAAAACTGTTCTTTGAATAAATGCTAATTGGCTACTGATTAATATTGATACAATTCGAAGAATTCTGGTACTTTGTCTCTCAGAATACTAACAAAAACTGTTCTTTGAATAAAAGCTAATTGGCTACTGATTAATATTTATTCAATTCGAAGAATTCCGTCCGATAAAAGCTGTACGATATTTCTTAGTAGTGGTCTTTAGAATGGTCAATTCCTACTCATCACGTCTTATTTAAGATTATTCTCCTACAATTTGTCGTTGTTTTTTTCCATTTTTTTTTTCTTTTCTCGAGAGGTCCGTGGCTAATTAATAACAGCCGCACGGGTCGATCGTTGGTCTGTGGATGGGTGACCATCTTTACATTCCGAGACCCCTCCGTGGCTCGGAAAGCGCGTTAAGCCGTTGGTACCGGCTGTCATTCGTGGATTTTTGACAGTCGTTACGGGTCATCACTAGCCCGAAAGTCTTACAACCTGTCTTACCAAGGGGTATCGTATTAATCAGTAACAGGGTTGTGGAGGTCAGATAGGCAGTGGCTCCATGTAAAATACTGGTATTCAGCTGCATCCGGTTTATACTGGAAACCGACCCCAACATAGTTGGGAAAAGGCTAGGCAGATGATGATTTAAATAGTGGGTAAAACTGCTATCATAACAAAAGTCAGTATTTCCACAAAACACACACTTCCATAATAAACAAGTCAAAGGTCTAACTACATTGTTTCCTAGAATCGAATGTTAAACTGTAATTCTGCCTACGCGTCAGACAGTTAAATTAACACAACCTATTAACATATCGTGACATCGGCCAACACGCAACTTGGCGGAGGGGAAATATGTCACCTTTACTTATTACAATCCATTTATTAATAGCCAATGCGTGTACTCGTACTAATAACACGAATAGTTTATTTAACATTGCTTGTATTTTAATGAATATTTAATGACCTGGCTAACTGTTCCAACAATGAAAATATTGTAGTAGTGAATACTAATGATTGTATTAGTATTCAATACTATTTTTTTTTTCTTTCTTCTCTTGCTCCGCCCTCGAGAGGTTTTCTAACTATGAAGTCGACTCTACGCTACGCTGTGTAGGTTACGTTAGGTAGCCGGCGCGGCGTAGCGCTGCTACGCTGTTATGCTACTTTGAGTAGCCAGCGTAGCGCAACTTCGAAGACTACGCGTTCTTAAAATGGTTATAAAAACTACACGCATCGTAAGTTATGTATTTCATAACAAAATACATTGTGTTGAAAATATTATGTACAGTGATGATAAATAAAATAATAAAAAAACATCCCTTTCATGTTTAAAATGCAATTATCCAGTATGTATTAAAAAAAAACATGTAAACACAAATAATAATTGACAAATCATTTAATTGTGGCTGTGGTTTGGCATCTATGAACTCATCGATACTGTAATAGCTCTTGGTTGCTCACTCTGTGACCTAAACCCACAATTAAGTCACGCTTACCTGTGACTTAAGGGCGCTTTTAGGTCACACATGCTATAAATAGTATACGATACGTCTGACTTATGTAGTATTAATACACGGCGCTAATTTTCACGCCGTGCAGAAATGGAGTACTTAAGTCACACGTATCGTAATTCTGTTATGTTTTCGAACTCTATTGGCAACCTGTTGTATTAAAAGATAGTATAGAGGTATGAGGAACAGGGTGTATAGTTCACTCATCCTCCATGCAATAGGGAGGATCCTCCGACCTCCGACCGACCGAGACGGGTGTTGTGTCTGGCGGGCGACTGCCCGATGATTCATGTCGGACCATTGTATATAATTATGCTAGTTGCGTGGTAAACTCTGCTTGGGAGATGCAGGATTTTGTGTGACGTCAGTATGACGTGTAGTTCGCATGGGGCGTTGTAGATACTCGTAGCTACAATAGATTGAACTCTGGGACTGTGATAAACCACGTTAATATAAAATTTAACTTAACCAATAAGTACAAATATGAAAGATTCTAACAAATCTCTGAAGTAGGTACGGAATTCTTCCATGCTATTGAATCTATCAGAACTTAAAAGTAAGAGCAATGATAAAGAAAATTTCTCATTCAAGAAAGTTTCAACGAGTAGTTGTTGACATAGTTTTAATACTTATCTTCACACCTTCACGAAGTTAAAGCTTGGTGCGTTCCTTCGCCTAAGCGGTATTTTCAGTAGTTTCAACAGCCAGACAAGTTTTATAATACCTTTGACAGTAGCTGTAACCATATTTTCCTGTAGGTTTGTCAGCGCTTTTTTCTTTTTCCATATTTCAAAAATATATGTTTTAAAAGTCAAAGTCAAAGCCTTTATTTCAAATAGGCACATAAACTTTTAAACGTTAAAATTTACAATAAAATAGAATTGATTCCAGTCGCCGTTTCCTCCACGGGACATCGGCGCGCAACCTGTTACCATGGATTCAGTTCAAGATTCTAAACCTTTGAAATTTTTCATCGGTTATTATTTTTTTTTTTTAAGAATAGCTTTTTCTAACATTTTGACCACGTAGGTATTGCAATTTTCTACGAAACAGCCGATTTTTTTTTTTGTTATTTTGCTAGAATCTAGAATCATGTGCTGAATTCATGGTTACAGTTTGGGCTTCGATGTCCCTGCCACCCTGTATTACATACGTATTACATTATCATAATCAGGATGTTTCCATATTCCCACTGCTGGGACACAGGCCTCCTCTCAGTGAGAGGGAGTGGACCGTAATCCACCACGCGGGCCCAGTGCGGGTTGGTAGATGTCACATATCTTCCAATTTTTGGTCTATAATCATGATTAGATTCTAGCGTAGAAATTTTTCTCAGCGCAAACTGTAACCAACATGTAGATGTCCCAGCCAGCCTGTATTAATAATAATAATTCATTTATTTTTAGTCAGAGTCCATTCCATTAAATTATAGAATAAGTATGATTAATAAAAGTCGATTCGACAGTTTAACCATGAGTACCACAATTTATGTAAATATAATTGTATATAGTAGCTGTGCGTGTGCGTAACTCGTTAAACGTTAATATCACGTAAAATGTATTACCAAAATAAAACTCCACCCTTTCTCTCCTGAACCCATATCAACATTATTTTATCGTAACTTAGACCTAAAGGCCTTTATTATTTCATAAAATACTGGAATTTTATGTCGAGCACTAGGCAAAAACCAAAACCCATTCGAGATAACGAATCCCAAATATAATAAAGCGCTTTAAAGCCCGCATGGCAATGTCAGTTTTGCTGTGAAATTGTGTACTAGTTAGTGGGTTCTCTATAATATAAATCCAGCCATTGTTTTCAAAATGAAACATTTAAAGATTTTTAATTAAAGGGGACGCCCTGGAGGACATAGTGACTTTATTGGTAATGTTCTTCAGAAAGGCCCGGTGCGTTGTACTCGCAACCGGCGTGCGTGTCCAACTAGATGGATGAACGTTAACGAAGCAAAAGGAGTATGTAAGGATCGCAGCATCAGCGGGATTGTCCGAAAGGGTTACCGCTACCCCGGAACTTAAAGGGCAAAGGAAGGAACATGGGTGGGTTTTAGTCAGTAAGAGTCTGACACTCCCTTCCGCTCCACCCAGAGCGGGAGGGGGTCATTTGATGATTTCACATCCGAAAAAAAGAAAAAGTATCGTAGCATGTGGTGATCTATAGTTACTGCCTACTCCAATGGGAAGAAGACGTAAGTTTTTGTATGTATGTGCTCATTAATATGAACAACTTTTGCAATAGAACCCAGTCTGAAGTATCGAAAATAGATGTTATTGTACGACGTTATTTCAATATTCATTTTGTTCAGAAGAATCTTCCTGTAACAGCATCAGCATCAATATCACCACTCATTTACTTTTTATTTTTCTTTTAGAAAGTAAATAGGATCAATAGCATCACGGATTTGAATAGCACGCACAGAACTTTTCAAATTCGCAGGAAACTGGAAAACTTAAGGTATGTTTCCAGAGTTTATCGAAGAATATCCTACTAATATTATAAATGCGAAAGTTTGTATGGATGGATGTTTGTATGAAGGATAGATGGATGTTTGTTACTCTTTCACGCAAAAACTACTGAACGGATTTGGATGAAATTTGGCACACAGGTAGTTTATAACCAGGATTAACACATAGAATACTTTTTATCCCTTTATTCCCAAAGGATCGAAACTTATGCGGGTGTAACCGCTGGGCGCAGCTAGTCAATTTGTAATGATAACTTCGTTATAAATTATTTACTTAAGAACTAACTTGAATTTCAAGTGTTCTCTGTAGTTTGGCATCATTAGATGTTTTCAAATATAAATAAGATAATATATTTGCATAATATTAGTAGGTTTAAAGTGCAAAAGTTTATAAGAGTTTGCAAAGCGTGTTTTTGATTAATGTAAAAGTAAAGAAGTATCTGGAAATTTTCGAAAATATCTCACAAACTAGAGAGGTTGAAACCCATGGGGCCCGAGTGTGCATCTCCTTTCGCCACTTCACGTGACCAGAGGGGTGGGTCGTTCTTTGTCTAAAGAATTAGCATTGCCATTCAACGTGGCGATGCGGACAAGTACTTCGACGCCTAAGTGTATTTTTGTCTATGTATTTATTTGTATAGTTAGTTAGTCATTTAATTTAACACGACTAACTATTTACCTAGTTTAAATAGTTAATCGTGTTAAATGTTGTAAAAATTATATTAATAAACCAATAAACATCTAGATAGGTACCAAAAAATATAAATCTCAGTAATAAAATCCAGCAACAAAACCACTTTTCACGTAAATCAATACTGTATACACAAGAATATTTCGATCTTCTTTTTTATCTCTAAGCAGAATACCAATTTTTTTCTCTAACATACTTATTACTCTCATACACTTATTAAATGGATCAATATACCTACCTACATATATCTTTATCGAAGACATGGAAAACAATATGTACGGAATCTAATTTGGTTTACGTTGTGTAGGCGTTCGACGAATAAGGCCTTTTAAGGCGTATTGCAGAATAAAATAGATTTACCTTCAACTTGGCTGTATCGGGAGTGAAATTAGATCAACAAGTGTACCTATTTTATCAATAAGATTTTATGGCTAAAGTTTTTATTAACGTTCTAGTTAAATTTATGGAGTAAATAACATAACATCACGTCTTGTTTCCCCAGAGAAAAAAGGCGAAATAAAGAAAGAAAAATTTTTTATTCCGCACAAACAAAACGCACATTACAAATAAAAAAGACAAAATATACACATACACAATTTTGTCCACTGCTTGATGTCAGGGCCAGGGACCAAAGACAACACACATTAATTGACATTGACCATACAAATTAATCCGTGATGCGCCGGCGACACTGGCAGATGACAACAAAACAACAACAATTGCAGAGCGCTTCTGCACTCTGCAATTGGCATTTTGTATTTCTATATCTAATTTTGTAACAAACAAACAACAATAATAAAATGTGGGTGTACTATATATATATAGTACTACTATATACACACACCACATTTCGCCAGTTATGTTTAATTCCCATGTAAAAGAGAGCGAGCCTATTGCCACCAACCGGGATCAAATCCGGCCTCGGGGCTGCTGAAAAATTCCAGATAGCAAACTCAATAATAATTATCCAAATATTCTATGAAATTGTTACTTTGTGGTCTTTAATACTTTTTGACACTCACTACTAGGTAACCTGGTAAAAAACTAAATCCTACTTCCTAATTATATACACATATATGTATATTATATATCCTTCTAATATTATAAATGTGTAAGTTTGTGAGGATGTTTGTTACTCTTTCATGCAAAAACTACTGAACGACTTTAGATGAAATTTGGCACACAGATAGTTTATAAGTAACCAGGATTAACACTTAGGATACTTTTTATATCGATATTCCCACGGGCTCGACACTTAGCGGGTGAAACCGCGGAGCGTAGCTAGTATTATGATAATGTTCGTTCGCGATCTTTAAGGAGTTTGAATAGTAGATATTTACTAGTTTGTTAATCCACAACGTATCATTAGTTATATTAATAACAAATGAACCAATACGTGTGGTGTCTATTAAGACACCATTACCTAAATATTAACCAACATAATTAATATTTAGGTACAAAATAATAGCTCATTTACCTAAATATAATACTGTTTAATACTATTCGCCACGCTAAACGAAGTTTAATTATTCATTATTGTGCTAACGTGCGTATCAAAATGACACAATAGTTCCAATTATTCATTCCAGTGGGGACTAAATAAACAAATGGTCGCAATTGAAACTCGAATTAATCTGTAAGATGTGCTTAAACACTGTAATACCATATTTCTATAGCAAGTTTATTGTTACCTAGTTTATTCGAGGCATATATAGGCATATATCTAGATATTCCACTCAGAGCACTGATTTCAACAGCACTTAACCGAACCGCAACTGAGCACTTCCACTAACCGCACTGAAACAAAATTTCATCCTCATTGAATGTCTAAAATTCTATTTTCGTACATATTAATGGAAAAAGAATGTCCCTTTACTTCAAATTATGGTTCGAATAGTTAGTAAATTTTATATATCATCTTTTGTACCTACCACGTTTTATGCCAATAAACGATTTTGATTTAATTTAATAGACGTGCATTGTTCGCAATCGATATCCATGGTTCGCACACTTTATGTCTGTATGAAGCGAAACTCATGGAAAAAATATCAATGGGTAATCCGTCAAGTTGAACCTTTCATTATATTACCTTGCCATACGTGTTAGAGTAGCCCCCTATATGTGGTATTTAAGGTGAATGTAGGCAATTCAAAGATACGATGTTATATAATAAAGCTGAAGAATTTTTTTTTTTGGTTTGATTTGAAAAAGTCAGAAATATATAGTATTCTTTCCGACTTTTTGCGAAAACGAAGTAACAGCGCGGGCGGCTGGGTCATTTTTGTATATTGTGATGTCTGACGACTTCCTCGCCAACGAATTTGCGGGCAGAAGCAGTATTTTATAATGCAATATATTGAATATGAGTGCAAAAAAATATTGTAGGTATCGCAACTATGTTGGAGTTAGCTTCCAGTCTAACCGGATGCAGCTGAATACCAGTATTTAACATGGAGCAACTGCCTATAGTCCTTGGTAAGACTGGTTGTCAGAGTTTCGGGATTCTATTCAACTACCCGTAACGACTGTCAGCCGAGACCAATGGCTTAATGTGCTTTCCGAGACACGGAGGGGTCTCGGTATGTAATGGATGGTCACCCATCCACGGACCGACGTCGGCAAGCGTTGCTTTACCTTTAAGATCGACGCGATCGACTTTTGGGCTTCTGACTACCCGTAACGACTGCCACATCTACAAATCACAGTAATTATAGATATTGGTCATTATCTTTTGTTTCAAATTGATGTTATTTCATGTTAAACAAATATCAACTTTATTTCAATGGCATTTAAGTTGATTTCAGAGTGACTAGCGCTCTTGAAAAAGTTATAAAAATGTTTGAAGTTGTAGCGTAAACTGAATTTTATTGTGTAGGAATTAAAGTTATTTTTCCACAAACTTATATTTGTTTACATTTTTGGCAAATAAGTCGCGAATACAGTTTAGGTAATATTCCTACAAAATACTAATGGCGGAGTATGCCAAAGTTCAGCAAGATCCTGTCGTCCTACGTATTAGTGTATACCCATCTTAGGAAGACAAACAAGCTTGCAAAGCAAATGTGTGCACGTACTCAGATAACGTTCAGCCCGTAGCTGTGCACTTGCACAGCTGAACGCACTGAGCACCAAGTTTAATAATTTATCAACATATTACTATTTAACTACTAGCGACCCGCCCTGCTTCGCACATTGGAAAAAACAGCGAGATCTCTTTTATCGGGTACGTATTGCAATATCTAAAATTAAAAGAACTCACGTACAATAACCTACGTTCAAAATCCCTAAAATCTAAATACTTAATGGTTGTTTCACTTATATTCAAAATACCGAAAGCTTAAAATGTCAAATGGATATGTTACTGAAGTTCATAAAGCTAAAACTTGAAATTCCTATGTACAATGTTCCTTAAATTGGTTTACCTCACCGTTATATGTTTCTGTACCCGCATGCGTAACACGCATATATCTTTTTTAAATCGAAACAGCTAGGTTAGGTTAGAACTGTGACCACACAACGGCCAGAAACATATTTTTGAATGATAGATATTTAGTCCAATCAGTATTTTAAACTTAGGTAATTTCTTAGGTAGGTGTTAGTTCCTTAGGTATTTAAAAACATTAGGTATTTAGATTTTAGGGATTTTGAACGTAGTTTACTTTACGTTATTTCTTTTAATTTTAGATAATATTTTAATTTTTACAAAACTCAGTTACAACGTCCGTGATTGACGTCAATTGTGTCATCGCATCGCTCTGACCAAAGGCACGACACTACAACACAATAAAACCTCTACTACTGCCGCTACTGTTCCTTTGCCACCCATCTCTTGATTACACCAAACTAATTCACCTAAATAAACTAGCACCCCATCGTAATACACTTTCTTTCACAATCATAAAGATTTTAAAGGAACTTCCCAAACCATTGCTTTATAAGTTTGAAAAACTTATCTGCTCAACAACGTAAATAAAGCAATGAACGATACGACACGTGCGACAACTGTACAAGCATTTATTATGTTGACATTTAGTAACCCATATTTATCAACCCAATTGCTTAAGGGTTTATTAAGGAAATGTAAATAATTGCGAATCTCCATACACTCAAATAAACCAGATTATTTTTAGGTTCACTTCAAACTGGTATTTTAGTGACACCCACATTATATGTACATAAAGGCGGCCTCAGAGGAAATGAGTTTAGCAAACCAGTATGGGAACCCATTTGCAACAAATTAATCGTGTGTATTCGCGAAGCGACCGCAATCCGAACGACACGACACGTGCGACATCTGTACGAGCATTTATTATGTTGACAGTTTAGCAACCCATATTTATCACCCCTATTGCTTAAGGGTTCAATAAGCAAACGTAGATGTCATTTCATAAGGATCGTTCAGTGGGGTAATTGCTTAACAGACATAAAATGGCAATTGATCGCAATGTTTTTCATTTTGACAGTTCAGACATGTTCATTGCGTTATTGACGCTGTCTGAAGGATGAATATTCCAAACATGTAAAGCAATGGATTAGGAATATCTTTTAAAACCCTCAAATTGTGATTGCAGTTGTGTTACGCAATAACGGTGATAATATAGGTGCTTTTATGACCAAGATGTTAATTGAAATGTTTATCACCGACTGCCTCGTTGATCTAGCGAGGCTTGGGTACTTGTGTATTTCCATTAGGAATTTCTCAGTAACAGCTTAGGATTATGGATTTATGTCTGATTTATAGCAATAGGCGCGCCTCCTATTAGATGTTACAAAAAACATAACTTTCGAAATATTGGTGTGTTGTCTCTTTGAATGGAAAATGATATTTAAGTATTTATTTATATAAAAATCTAAAAAACTTTAAGCAAACATAGATATGTACATATGTATGTCATCATCATCATCTGCCTAGCCTTTTCCCAACTATGTTGGGGTCGGCTTCCAGTCTAACCGGATGCAGCTGAATATCAGTATTTTACATGGAGCTACTGCCTATCTGACATCCACAACCAGTTACTAGGTAATACTGGTTGTCAGATTTTCGGGTTTCTGACGACCTGTTAGTACATGTATGATGTACCTATCTAGTGTTAAGTATGTTTTAATAATTTTCAATCTCAGTTCTTGTATTGGCACCTATTTATTTTTATTACCCTGCAGTACCCTACTTATCCCTAGGGATTAAATGGTGTCTCCGATAAATTGCGGTTGTACGACAATATACCTCCTTGAGGTGCCTTGTACCCATAGAACTTGTAGCGTTATTAAAACATATTTACCTAGGTTCATCGTCTTCACATATCATTATTATCGATGTATACAAAATATTGTAAAGCATTTTGAAAGAGTAAATATATGTAGGTATATAGGTATACTACCATCTTCCCCAGGGATGTGCCTTACAGGCGTTGCGCAGGCGTGGTTCCGGAATTGATCTTTTAAGAGGAACCGGGACCACCCCTATGTGCGGATGGTGATCACCGGGGTGGTTTTAGTGAGGTAGAAATCCCATACCCCCCGACCTCACTCCCCGGAAGTCGGGTGCCTTTTGAAGGTTTCCCCCCGAAAACAAAAAAAAAAGGTATACTACCATCTGAAAACCGGACAACCAGTTTTACCAATGGGTATCGTGTTACCCAGTAACTGGGTTGTGAAGGTCAGAAATGCAATCGCTCCATGTAAAATACTGGTATTCAGCTGCATCCGGTTAGGTTAGGTTAGTAAACCGGCCGCTGGAAAAAGGCTAGGCAGATTGATTTTAACTGTATCTACCATAGCCGAGATTCGGTACTAGCAGGAAATAAAATACAGACGTACAAATACAGCTGTAAGAAAATATATTCACGTTGCCTTTAAATACATTTATAACGCATGTATTTTGGGAGCTTCGATGTGTTTACCATTTGTCATCCCAGCCGTATTTTGAGTACCACTAAAATATTCATCAGACAATCAATACTCAAACAATGTCAGCCTTAGGAAAGGTGCAAAAGCGCATAACTGAATTATTAAAAGTTGAAGACAGTGCAAGAGATTTTGGAGTAGGGAACAGAGACATAGATGTACCTAATTATTAATCGCCACTCCGCAGGCTGCGTGGCAGTCCCAACACTATCCTGCAATTGATATCCGCCCGGGCAGACAGCCCGCTAATGTGGGCGCTCGCATATAGGACCCGATCTGTTTTAATTATTAAGTACTAACATAGGCCAAACTATTTTATTACTGACACTGTATTTTAGTCTGAATAAATAAAGATTAATAATATTAATTGCCATTCAAAGTGGTGATGCCGCCAGTCTCTTGGGTACATTACCAATCGACAGCAATGCGGATGAGGTTTAGCTAAGTTAGGATATAATTTTGTTATTTTTATCAATGAATTAGGTTTTGTATAATAAACCAATACGCAAATATCTTAGAAAATAATAATATTAATGTCATCATTAAGCTATACCCGGTTTAGAAAAGCCTTCTTCTAAAACTGTGCACTCGGACTTCCAGCAGTGCCAACATGAGCCACGCAACAATTATTCACTCTCGTGCCGAAAAAAATTGTCCATTTATGTCACTTTTCCCGTTTGCCGCCAACGCTACCTTACCTCTGTCAAACGGGATATTTTCTCGACAAGCTCTAAGCTATCTCTTTATTAAGAGCCATCTCTTTGACCTCCGAACTCCTTGTCCTTAATTTTTTTGTTAGCCTATATTTTGTCCCACTACTGGGCAAAGGTCTCCCCTTTTTCCTTTCAAAACTTCCTGTCTTGTGCGATCTCTGGCCATGTTGACCTTATCAGATCGTCACACCACCTTCGCCTTGGTCTACCTCGATGGCGATGTCCTTCTTTATACACATCCAAAATCAAAGCTGCCAGAAAATAAAATCAATCTCTTCATCGTGAGTATCGTGACCCAGCATAAAACACTGCACTCCAAACTAACTACCTCACCCACTCCACAACACAACACAACCTCCTCGTTCCCATGTCGAAACGCACAAATATTGGCAATATTCCCAGCTGGTGAATATAGCTACACAAACGTTTATAAAGTATGACAGCTGTAGCCAGTTAGCGCCATCCAGTTTCATTGCTACCTCGTAAACTGCCCACTCCATCCTATTGAATTAGAATTTTAAACTCATATACGATGGGACATAAAAGAGGATCCGGTCTGCTTTCACAGACAATTGTTTTCGTATTCCCAGTGAATTGGATCCCATAACAAGGGTTCAAATTAAAATAAAATTGTATTGTTCTCTTGTTGATGTGAGCACTGATTTAAAACCGTAAGAGCTAAAGGTTTTATTTTCACTGCGTTCACTGTTGGGCGGAATATTTTGAGGTTTTACTTCACCCGTTGAAAAGAAAGAATAGAAAAATATATTATTTTTGGACACGCACAGGAAATTCAAACAATGATAAATGATTTTATTTTGTAAGTAGGTTTGTACAAACACTTTTACACGTCAATAATCTAAGAATCGTCAAAGAAGAAAGTTCAGCGCAAAAAAAATCCCATGAAATCCAGTATACCTAAACCAGTATTTCATGACTAAACCACCGAACGGATTTCGTTAAAAATTGGAAAGGAGATAGATGTCACCCTGAGGAAGGAGATAAGTTACTTATTGTCCCGGTAGTACGTTCCCGTGGGATAATTTTAGATATCCACGCGGGTAAAGACGCGATCAGAAAGCCAGTAAATACTGAACTTGCTAAGACTGACCAAGACTTGAAACTTATGATGATAAAGCCTCTCGCCCTAAGGTCTCTTCAAGAATAAATCCCCAAGAATAATTTCTTAATTCGCTAAAGCTGAAAAGTTTTCCGTGAGTTAATTGAAAAAAACTTGGCAGTATCGACTAGAAAAATGTGGTTTATTATGTAAATTATACAATTAATATGTTGATGTAGTTATCAAGCTGTTGAAGTACAGTCGCGGTGGTGCTGTATTCACAGTTTTATACACGTAGTTTTTGTGTTAAAATATATCCGTGGTTTAAATACCCACGAGTGTATTGAATACCAAAACCACATTAGACGAGACGTTTCACCCATGTTATTTTAGATATAATTGATACCAATTATTATGAAACTTAATAGGTAGGTACATCAATCAGTCAACTCAGCCTATCGCAGTACACTGCTGGACATAGGCCTCTCCCAGGCTGCGCCACAACACCCTATCCTCCACTTTCCGCATCCAGTCTGTCCCAGCCTCTTTTTAAGGCCGTCGGTCCATCTAGCTGGGGACGTCCCACACAACGCTTGCCGATAAGCAGTCTCCACTCCAGGAATCGTCAGCTACATCGACCATCGGCATCGACAATCATGGCCAGCCCACTGCCACTTCAGTTAGCTACTCCGGTTCTTTTCTGGATAACTTAATTTCTGATTTTATCCTTCAAAGAAACTCCGAGCATAGGATCAGGTAGATACATATCAAGTCTATAAATACAAATGTTGTAAACTAGAAGGTAATCTTAACATTCAGAGATTAAGGATACCTAAACTCAAACAGTATAATTAAACACTCACAATAGGCCCCAGATTATCAACAGATTGCTAAGAGTAAAACTTGGTCGAACTGTAATTACTTAGTTCAGGAACAAGAACCTAAGCAATGTTTAATTGGTCTGCTTTTAAACAATTTCCAAATTACGAACTCACCCTAATTTACTGCAAAGACAACCAAAGAATTATGAGATCAGAAAGAATATCCATCACGAAATTAAATTAAAGTAAGAGAGCCCAGCTTGTATAAAGAATTCGTAGAATAATCTTGAGTGATAACAAAAAAACTTTGAATCGTAATTTATCAGGAAAATGTCGTTCAAACAACCGAGAAGATTAGTTAAAAAAATCTTACTGAGGGGTTTCAAATCGGTCTTTGGAGGGGTCACGGTGCCCCCTTTCATGTGCAGAAGAAAGGGGGTGGTTTTTGGTGAGGTAAAAATCCCACACTCCCCGGTCATAACCCCAAAGCCTTTTGAACGTTTCCGCCAGAAAAAAGACACTAAAATCTAGGTAAATATTTGAAGAAACTCCAACGTAAAAAACACCGAGTTGAGTGTCTCATCCCAATTTGAATATCGATAAAATGTAATCACGAAGACGAAGATTTACACAGAAAACAGACGAATCAATTTATTTTATGAAAATTCGAGCATCCACATTTATTCAGGAGGTTTTGCTTAATATGGCTTATTTATACTAGCTTTAGAAAATCCCAGCGACCTCGTACGCGTGGATTTCGGAATTTACCATACAAACTTTTAACGCTCCATTTCACATCACTAGAAGAAGATTACAAAAAAGCATGTCTATGTCATTTTTCAAGGATTTTTTTTTCGGATGGGAAATCATCAAATGACCCCTCCCGCTCTGGGTGGAGCGGAAGGGAGTGTCAGACCCTTACTGATTAAAACCCACCCATGTTCCTTCCTTTGCCCTTTATGTTCCGGGGTAGCGGTAACCCTTTCGGACAATCCTGCTGAAGGATCAAGTTATCTTCAAAGCACATTTGACCGGTTTCGCCGTGAAAATGTAACATACAAACATGTTTGTATGTTACGTTTTGCGGTCGCTTTTGTATTCAAAATATGACCAACCTACAACAATCAGAAGGAGCATTATTGCGTGCAGGAATGTTCTGTCGCCACGGAATGTTCAGATATTGAATTCTGTCAGCTCTTGTTGTATAATAAGAGGTGTCGCTCGTCGTATGTAGGTAGGAATGGGCGTCACGTAGGTGGATGCCTGAAATACGAATATCCCCGATTGTTTGTTTATTTGATGAACTAGCAAGAAACTTTCTTGTATATTTATATAAGAGCCATCTATATTTATCTCACCACGCTCTTGATAAAAAATCTATGGGAAAGCCTATGCAATTCCTATGACGAACCTATACAATTCCTGTGAGGCCATACGAATCGTACATAGTCCTCATATGTTCTGAACGAGATTATTTTTGGACTTTAAAAAAGACTTTGACACTTGGTTTCACTATTTCTTCTGAGTGGTAGTTAAACAGGTAACGTCAACGAATGTTGAAAAAAAAAAAACTTTATTTCGGATAAGCAACATCCATATGGGTTAGTAAGCAAAAATATAACTTATACCTATGTTAGTAAACTTATTATATGTTTTAGACAAGGCTGTTGTTCAAAATACATCTTCGAACAACGTCACCTAATAAAGGAGACTCGCACCTCCCCCGCTATGGTCTTCAGGATTTCAGGATTTCATTTAGTTATTTTTTTTTAATATTACCTGTAAAAGTGGTTCCAATATCATAATTACACAGTATACAATTTCATTTAATTCAATAAGTCTGCGAGTTGGCTTCGGCCTCTAGTACGCCTTTCAAAGGTCCGGGACCCCAGGATCCCGAGATATGTCAAAGGCAACTAAAATAATAATAAGAAATTTATTTCAGACGAAGTCCATATACTATTAATAACACAAAAAAACCTTAAAAAACTATTGTTAGTACATACAACAACAAATCCACAGAAAAAATAATAAACACAAAGTGGCTCCGCCCATGAGTGCCAGTTTATGGCAAACCCTGGATGCGACCACCCGCAGTGTGTAGTCAAATCCAGTGCCTCCACATCGGCGTTTTTATTTAATTATTGAATTTAATTGTAAAACTAGTTTTTAAGAGGCTATTTAAAATTGAAAACGCTATGAATAAAAAAGGCACTTACATTTTCCCTCTTTATAAAATCCAGCAGTCTACCAGCTAAATAACAGTCTCTCGCCTGGAAGTTATTAAAAACCACGCAAGCCCGGATATAAAGGAAAATCTCCTAAAATAATCTAACACCGCCTTTCAATATGCGCTTGGATTTAAGTATGCCATCACGGAGCAGCCGACCGAAATGTCTGTAAGTGGCTCAAAGAAGAGATCGTGGAAAAACCTTTGTTTACACCCAAACCAGTTACAGAGTTTTAAAAGAAAAGTTTCTCAGAAATAATTTGTTTGTCACACTTTTTTTGAGAAATATTATGTCGTTGAAAAATACACAAGCCGTGAGCCCAAAGGGTTCCGTTCCAATCTTTTATTTAAACCCTTTAGTGGATGATTTTTTTGAAATCCTTCCTTAGTGCTCTTTTCACTATATAAGGAACAAAATAACCTAATTAAGTGAGACCAGTGGTGGTCCAGGGTTATTAGCCCCGACTTACGAGTTGTAGGTCGTGAGTTCGAACCCAGGCAGGCGCTTTACTTTGTGTATTTAATTTCATCACCACTGCTCTCAAAACGGTGAAGGAAATCATCGTGAGGAAACCATATCCTAGAACCAAAAATTCGAAGACATGTGAAATCACCAACCCGCACTGGGCCCGCGTGGTGGATAATGGCCCACTCCCTCTCACTGAGAGGAGGCCTGTATCCCAGCAGTGGGAACATTATAGGCTGATATGTAAGGAACTCTTGTGCAAAATTTTAAGCTTCTGGACCCAGCGGTTTAGGCTGTGCGCTGCCTGTCAGTGAATGAATGAATTTAATATGTTTATCTATGAAATACAAACTCACTTTTGCAGCTGATGAAATAAATATTGTGCATACGTACATATTTCTTCCGACTACAGAACCCTTAACTACTGGGTTTTATTCGCGTCGACAGAAAAACTTTTGTTTACACCTAAAGATCTTTGTTACAGAGTAAAATTGTAAGAAATATATTTTCCCGCTTTTTAAGTCACTAAAGAGTGTTTCATTTATCAATGTCCGGTAAAACAGCATGTTTCTTTGAATTAGATTCTGTACTAGTATATCCATTGCAGCATTTTGCTCGAGAGTTTGTTCGCAGAGTTTGTCTTGTTTTTCCATTCGTGTGCTTTAGACAAATTGCAAAAACTATAATGACTTTTCTGGACTGATTGGATGTTTTTCCCAGCTTCACAACTTGGTTGCATGAGGTGTCAGACAATCTTTTAAGGGTTATTAATAAACTTAAATGGTGGGAGGATCTGCCAAAAGGTTGGCGAAGAACAGGTTTGGACAGGAATAAGTGGAGGGAAATAGAGGAGGTCTATGTCGGAAGACAGTCAGAGCTGGTAGCTGATAATTAATAATGAAGGGTTACAACCAGAAGACAAAATGTTATTAGTATTAAGAACTGGTTCATGTACGAAGAAGGGTCAGAGGAAATAAAGGCAACTTTTATTATATTAATTAAACTTAAATTATTCATGCGAAGCAGTAGTTACTTAAAAGATATTTATCTTTAATTATCCTGAATGTCTGTTTATCTTTACGTAGGAGAGATAAAATCGTAACGAAGGAAAATATTCACATTCTTTTATTTATTTTTCTTGTATTTATGTACTCAGTAGTCCCTTAGGAAATAACAATTACGACCACTCGAGACAGATTTCAGTTTTTCCTGTAAAAGTATATCTAACGGTTCGATGCACTGAAAGTTATAACCCATTTCTTTTAACCGATTATAAAGTTCCCGAAGAAAGATCTCCAAGAACAGGTGCCAGATCAGTTTTCAATCGTATTACTGAGAAATTGTGACGATTTAATGTGAATCGGAATCGACTCGTAAAAGTCTGCGAATCGGTAAGTGAAATTTTATAATACAGGCGGACATGGTCCGGCCATTTTATTGGTCCGTACAAGAGTTCTATTTCGTCACCATATTGCAATGAGAGTTCGGAAAGTCAAACTACGGTACTGTATACCCTGTCCGGTAGGTAAACCGTTTTTTGACAGATGGAACTAGTGATTGCAGCAACACACAATAGATAGGTAGATAGATAAGAAGCCAAAAATAAGATAATTCAATAAGATAAGGGAGTTTATATATTTATTTAAGATAAACCGTTCATTTATTCGACCCGGTAATATAAAAATGTAGAGCCCTTATAGATACTACCAGTAGATTACCAAGACTAATTTTTCTAGAGAGCTGTGCTGTATTTAATAATGATAGCCATACACTATACCGTAATGCTGATCTCTAAATCCCTAAGCATATGCATACGGAGCTCCGTATTTAGCAATCTTGACATAAACATTATGACTTTATAAACCTCCCTTATAGCGCCAGCTTACATATGAAGAATATTCTGAGCGGTTATTATCCCATATAAAGAGTTTAGTTTCCTTATAGAGTAATATTAACAGTTTAGCTTCCTTATTCATGTTAATTAATTTCCTCGTACGAGGATTAACTCATAATCCTGCATAACGTATTAAAACATAGCCGGATGTGTCGTTTCGGCCGAATTTCGGTGAATTACTACATGTATCAGATTGTAATAATGCTGTAATGAATTTGTGTTTTTTACCGACTTTAAAAAATAAATAGGCTGTGCATTCAATGCGGGTGTTTTTCATTTGTTTCTTACGGCTTGATAAAAGCGATATTGTAGGAATACAATATTTTACTTTTGAAAAATATTTGAAATCTTTATTTCGGAATAAGCTCAGTGGCGATTTCAGTCCATCATTAAGCCCGGATTTAGAGAAAATTCTGACTTAATAATGACCTGAAATCGCCTAAGTCTAAGGAAAATGTTATAAAGTGATAAAATACTTTTAGCAAAACAAAAAAAAAATACCTTAACGAAGACTCAAAATTAATAATCATCGTGATTCGTATTATAATATTTTAGAGAGAAAAATACTTATAAAGTGATGTGCAATCGTGCGGAAGCTTTCTGATAGCAAGTCAAGTATCACTGCTCCTTTTATGACGAAATTACGTCATTCCTGTGACGACACCCTTCAACTAAGTAACGTGGGCTAATAGAAAATATCCCAACGTAGAAAAAATATAGATAGATAGAATATTCTTCAATATGTACATCATAAAAATAACAGATATAAATGTAGAAATTTTACAAGGGGTGACACAATGGGCGGTTTTTACACTAAAAAGCGATATTTTAAAGACAACTTTTGGGTGGATTAAAGGAGAAGGAGAGACAATACTGCCGGTAGTCTGTGGTGTACCATTACAATATAGACAGGGTTTTTGGAATTAGAAAAAAAATATCGAGAGGTGTCGTGGGACACCCGGTTGGACCAAGTTCCTTTCGCTTTATATTATGTATTAAGTAACAGGCACAAATAAATAAAATAACAAAGTTTAAGAGGAACTATATGAAAAAAAAAGTTCGGGATCGAGGGACCCCCGGCAGAAACGCAGTTCAAAATGAAAATCCAAGATGGCGGCTGCAAAAATTTGAAAATGACGAAAAATTGTTCATATTTGCAGCCGTCATCTTACCTCTGACCTCACTATTGGCTTCAACACCCTCCAAAACCATGAAAACTATTTCTCGTCCTGTCTCTTTACATAATTATAATAAAAAGTCGCATGGACGCGTTTTCGTTACGTGATGATTTCCGCTGTGTAAAAGAACTTCGTTCCAAAAACCCTCACTGTCGTGACGGTTAACATGCTACCTTTTTTTTCGATCTAGTTCAAATTTGCCAAGTGTGCAGAGTGTAAAGAGCGATAGGGAAAATTACTCCAAAAAAAAATTGGAATAAACGGATTTTTGTAACAGGTAGCTTGTATTGTATTTAAATGTTGCACGATATTTTTTTTTAAGTATATAATATTTATTTTGAAACTCGAAAATATTTATATATTAAATAAGCTAACAGACTTAAAATAATAATAACAATTATGTACATGTATTACATATAAAATAGGAGGACAAAGTATCATAGGACATCAAAAAGTTCGTCCGCAGCGGTGAGAACAGGAAAAGTGTTCAAGAAAATTGATAAGTGAAAATAAGTAGGTATCTCATTTTTTTTTTTTACAAACCGCAACAAAAAATACTTTGGTCAATTTTATTATTACATACAGGTATACAGGGTGACAGGGAAAAGGAACCTTGAAAGCACCATCCGGTTTTGACCCCTTGTTCACTGGACTAAATTGTTGCTAATGACCTCTAGTGTAACCCCTTTCAAGGAATACGCCGAGTTTCCTTGTCAACCTGTATACAATGATATTTAAATTAAAATAAAAAAGGAAACATTGGAAAGGAAAACTCTATTTTACATAACAAATAATTCAGAGAAAAATGAACATTTTAAAATATACAAACGATTAATCAAAGAGTAACCCTCGGTTACATCAGCACGATACACTTTGACCTACAAGTGTCGCCGGCCATCGTTTATCAACGCAGACAACGTAACTGTTGTAGGATATGTGTCAGTTGTGACTATCGCGAACATGGTGCGCTGTAGTGGGCGGACATCTTAAGATAATTAATTGTTCATTCACTGTTGTACCTATAGCTTCCTAAATATGGCGGAAAAATGCGTGTTATAAGTTTAGACGTTTGGTCTGACATCCTATCCTACTTCCTACTAATCCTACTAATATTATAAACGCAAAAGTTTGTGAGAATGGATGGATGGACGTTTGTTACTCTTTCACGCAAAAACTACCGAACAGATTTTAATAAAACTAGACAGTAATATAGCTTATACATCAGAATAACACATAGGATACTTTGAGTTTGTATGGATGGATGGATAATTGTTATTGTGTTAAGTGTTATGTAAATAATACGTAGGTACATAGATAATCCGACAATATTTAGAGGCCTAGAAACGTCTGTTTAAATCTACTAATCAAACTTAATGTCATAAGTGTGTCTCACGAATTCGATATCCATTCAATCCGCTAGGGATTTAGTCGTCTGGCAGCGACTTACCTTGTCTCCAGTTATCACGAATCTACAACGTTCAGCCGCAAATGTGTTGAGCTATGACGGGGGAAAATGGGGGACACTAAACAATCTTGGGACCGTAACGAGCCCGAAGGAAAATTAGGAGATTAGGAAGGGAAGGAACAAGACAGGAACTTCGAGACACTAACGATTTATTAACCAATAATCTTAGACAATAAATTTTCTCATCGATAAGGACTGGGAGGATTACATTTAATCTATGGCCTTGATGATTTGACATAGTTTTTTTTTTTTGTATATATGTATCTATTACGTATTCTAAGGGGTACGTATTCACGGTGGAGCACACGGTGGAGGTCTGCCCCGCTTATAGGGCGGAGCACCGCCGTGTCCTCGTAGAGGCGATCGGCAGCGGCGGCGGCCTCTCGCGCCCGGACCTGGTGCAAGCCATGGTCCGGAGCGAGAGGGAGTGGGAGGCAGTCGCCTCCTTCTGCGAAGCAGTCATGCTAGCGAAGGAGGTGGCGGGACGGACGAGGGAGAGAGCCTCCCGTCCCAGCCGCCGCGGGAGACGCCCCGGGCGTCGGGAGTCGAGAGACGCCGGCCACCGTAGGCGCGGGCCTGCGGGCGGAGCGCAATGGGTAGCTCACCGCCCGATCAGGACCAGGCCCGTGCCGGACGGCGCGTAAGTGTTCCACGCGCGCCTCAAAGAGATGTCAGCATAACGAGGGGCCCCTCAGGGCCGAAGGGGTACGTATTGCAATATCTAAAATTAAACGAACTAACGTAAAATAACCTGCGTTCAAAATCCCTAAAATCTAAATCCTAATGTTTTTAAATACCTAAGCAACTAACACCTACCTACGAATTACCTAAGTTTAAAATACTGATTGGACTAAATATCTATCATTCAAAAATATGTTTCTGGCATTGTGTGGTCACAGTTCTTACCTTACCTAGCTGTTTCGATTTAAAAAAGATATATGCGTGTAACGCATGCGGGTACAGAAACATATAACGGTGAGGTAAACCAATTTAAGGAACTTTGTACATAGGAATTTCAAGTTTTAGCTTTATGAACTTCAGTAACATATCCATTTGACATTTTAAGATTTCGGTATTTTGAATATAAGTGAAACAATCATTAGGTATTTAGATTTTAGGGATTTTTTTTTTAGATATTGCAATACGTACCCATTTTGAGCTTAGGTTCTTAATAATGAGTTATGAGTGTTTGTGTAAATAGGTGCTTTATTTAAGTAGGTATCCGATTCGTAATATTATTAATAGAGAACGATAAAAATGTCAATGTAATGGTCAAGCCATTACATTGACATTTTTATCGTTAGGCCTTGGCTAAGGAGCCGAGACCTATGATGTAATTCATGAATAAAATGTATGGTCATCAATCCCATCCATTTCAATAGCCCTACAAGACGAATCAACAGTTGATATGTACATAATATCAACTGTTAATTTGTCTTATGGGAAAAGCTAGTAAATTTATTATCTTTATTAAGTTCATGATCATTTGTTCTGCTGCGATAAAACTGTCGCATAACTAGCGATAAGCATAATAGGCTCAAATATCGATACATGATTGGTAGTCATCTGAGAGAAAAACTAAATAATTTATAAATTATTCATAGATCATCATTTATAGACATAAATCATGAGTCATCTCAGTTTTTCTTTTATTTTCGTATCAGAATCTGATTGAATTTGAAATTAAATAAATGAAAGATATCATTCAAGTGTCAAACATTTTATACCCAAAAGTTTAAGCCAGAAAAAAGTACTATTTTCGTACGGGAAATAACATTTTGAGCATTTTTTACTATCACAGCGAAACTATACAATTAACCCCTCGGCTGCTATTTGAGATTGAAAATGCCATTTCAATTGTAATTCCTTTACGTATTTTTTAAGACTTTTACTCTGTTAAATTTCTCTTTTATTAATATAACCTCTAGTCTTTCAAACATTAATAAAATGTAACCTTATGTATATGAACGTTATCCTTCAAAATAGAGTGTCAGCTATTGTGTTTCACGTTAACAATATTAGCTAAATTGTTTCATACTGCCATGTCTTCACATAATACCTTCTGCAGTGACACGTCATGCATGCTATTGTCTGACAAAGACAAATACATTTATTCGTCGGATATGGTAGGTACAAAGATGGTTGGTACATATGGATAAGTTCGACACATCCGCCGCTACTAGCGGCATACGAATATTTACAATGTGAACCTAATGTACACGTGGGTATAAAACCTAACTTATATACTACATACTTATATACTCTAATAAACAATACAAAACACTTATATTATGGACATTTGTACTCTAATATGCAATATAAAATAAAATAAAACACAACAATAACAACATTTATATTATACAACTAAATAAATCTACCTTATTATTAAAAAGATATGATTAACTTATTTATCCTATAATCAAAAAATTATTTTAATGTGTAAAAATTATTTTGGAGAAGCCAATTTTTTGGCCAATTTCTGTATCGTAATATTCGCAGACGGTGCTTACTTGAGCCAATTTATAGTTTCTGTTATGAACATACATAGTTACTAATAGGGAAAGATTCCTCGTAGCTCATACTGTACGAGAGTATATTAATAATATTGTAAATATTAGCTATGCTTTTCATTACTTAGGTAGCACTTATATATTAAGTGAGTTCTACGAGGTGCTACGCGTCGTAGCACTTCGTAGCTTCGTAGCACACTTAGTTGTGAGGTTGAATGCTTTGCTTTGCTTTTAAAATCGGACTGTTTTATTTTTATTTTTAGGATTAATGCGTTGCTGTGCAGTGTGTGTGCTGTTTTTTGCGTGTGTGCTGTGTGTTCGTCTGTTGATTCTCAATTTGCTGATCGTCAAATATTAAATACCGTACATTACTTAGTAAGATTCCAAAACTTTTTTTACTAGGGTCTGGACACGATGCAAGCTTGCGAGTCAGTTCAGTCACTAACTAGCCTTTTACTGGCCATATGCACAGATTTATTTTGCACTATAGGTAGGGCCTAGATACAGATTACTTTTTTGATATTATTGTGCCCAACCTAGGTTAGGTTGGGCACAATAATATCAAAAAAGTAACTTTTCAGGGATTACAGGCATGATGTTATGTTATGTACTTTGAAACAGTCATTTATAATTTGATTCGCTAATGCGAATAGAAATATAATTGACATTTCTATTTTTTCAAAGTAAATAATTATTCCTTACACCAGGAATAATTATTTACTTTGAAAAAATAGAATAGAATTTTCACAAAACATAAAAACTGGTTCCAATGTAAGTCGAAGTCTCTGGGAGAGGGTGTGGGCCGTAATCCACCGCGTGGGTCCAGTGCGAGTTGATAGATGCGACATGTCTTTGCATTTTTGGTTCTAAGACATTCCGGTTTCCTCATGATGTTTTCATTCACTGTTTTGAGAGCAGTGGTGATTAAATAATTTACACAAAGTTAAGCTCTTCCCTGGGTTTGAACCTGCGACCTACAACACGTGAGTCGCGGCGTTTCCCAGTGGAAACGACCGCTATTTACGAGTTGTAGGTCATAGGTGGCTCAGTAGCCACCACTGCTCCTAGAGATCAAGCAAAAACCATTAATTCTCGCGTTGAATGGATCATTTTTGCGTTACATCAGTATTTCATTAACAGAGAACGAGTGAACGTGACGAATGAGCAGTATGAATTATGAATGAATATGAATTATGAATTCTGGGCCGAGTCCATTTAGATTGCTATCGACACGCTAAGAAGAAGCAGTATTGGATTACTAATGTTAGTTCATTGCTAGGTATCTGAGCCTATGCGCGTAGGCTTCTTTTACTGAAGAATAGACTTTAGATGGGAGAATTTGGTAACAATGAAACCTTTTAGCTGGATAGCGAGCCCTTTAATATTCATGTAATCTAACCACCTTTACGTTGTTCCTTCGATACCTGCGTATGTCTGTAATTTTAAAATAAGGCAGATGTGAGTTGAAACGCCCTAGAAGAACATATAGTGGTCATACACCCTATTGGAATGTGTGAATGATGATATTATAACACAAATGCTTTTAGGACACAAATAATGAATAATCTCATGCAAAGGCGCAACTCGGTTTTATAATGGCTGCTTTAATGGCGGCAACTGTCACACCTCCCCACTTAGGCCTCGTGGTAGGATGTGACGTCATGGCGGTTGGCTGGCTGGCTGTCACTACAGTGGCACCATCTTTGGTAGATGTTACAATATGATAAGAAAGGGATGACTACCGAGATGATGACTAATAGAGAAGTATGGAAGAAAAATACATGTTGCGCCGACCCCAAGTAAATTGGGATAAGGGCAGGAGAATCATGATGATGACATCTTATTGGCGATGTTCTTCAGAATGATCTTAATAAAGATCTTGAAAACATAGTGCAATGGTCCAATGCCAACACACTTGCCTTGAACCCTACAAAAACCAAATATAAGTTTTTGGAACCGAAAACCAGTTAGGTAAAATTAAACCCGGTGCCAACTGTGTGACCGTTATGAGAGAGCCTATCGAACGAGTCTACGAAGCACGTAATGTTGGTGTTATCATGGACGCGGAACTTTGTTTTCACAAACACGTGTCTGAGTCAATCTGTAATTGCTTTTATAGACTTAAGATATTATACAAAGCCCGTCCCTATTAAGTTAGGGACGGGCGAAGAATATCGAGTCTTGCTTGTGGAGTCTTTGGTTTTATCTAAGTTAAATTATGCGGACACGGTCTATGGCCAACGACTACTGTCAAAAACTGAAAGAATGATCCATAGACTTCAAAACGCCTGTGCACGCTTCTGTTTTAAAGTTCCCTTTAGGGGGGACATGTCACGCCTTTCCTCAATGAGCACAACATTTAAAAAATGAAAACTGGACGTAAACTCCACTTGGCGAGTTTACTAATTGGTGTTATTAAGTCTCACTCCCCTTCTTACTTGTATGACAAACTATCGTGGACAAGTAGACACAGAATTGCTGAGGGAAGATAATGTTCTCAACAGCTTTCCATCCCACAGCACTAGTCGGCGGCTTTTAGAGGCAGTTTTCGTTACGTAGCTAGTAAATGCTGAAACAGTATCCCTCCTCCCATAAAGTATAGTAAAAGTTGCTCGACTTTCAAATTGAAATTAAAAGAATTTCTTTTAAGCCATCAAAAAGATTTTTAAAATTTCCGAGTAGATGTATCTGCCATATAAAATAATTTATTTCACGAATTTTATCACTTTTATAAATTTTACCAATTTTATCGATTTTATTATTATAATTTTTTCAATTTTAATTTCAATCAGTTTTAATTTCTACTAGTCAATTATGATTGTCCTTACTCTAATTGAGAACGAAAATCGCATGAAAATTCGTTTCGTAGTTAAGAAGAACAATACAGTCACACGATTTTGTCTTACAGGTAGGTAGGTACTTTCTGTTTCTAGATTTATTTATTTCATTTCTTGTGTAGGTAATGCGCACATATTGGGTTTTTATTTATTTTACTTTTTCGTTAATTACAATACAACACACACATACATGTATGTCACGACATTTTATTTAATTTTGTATGAACTTTTCTATGATTTATAGCATTTAAATTAATTACTCTCAATTTTTTATAACGGACACACACTTCCCTATGTATTTGTTATTCCAGCGTATGGCACTCGTAGGTTGCAGCTGAACATCAGCGTCAGGTGGTACACTTGTGTTGTCATCGGACATTATGCTGAGCTGAGGCCCTTTTGGAATTATAATCTTTGTTTTATGGTTTTAAGGTGTATTCATTTTATGTAATGCCAATAAACGCATTTTTCTTTCAATCTTTCTTTCATAAAGGTCAGATGCGTGTTCTACTCGCACCCGGCGTTCGTGTATGACCACGTACTAGATACTCGCAACCGGCGTCAGTGTATGACCACGTAGTAGATACTCGTAACCGGCGTCAGTGTATGACCACGTAGTAGATACTCGCAACCGGCGTCAGTGTATGACCACGTAGTAGATACTCGTAACCGGCGTCAGTGTATGACCACGTAGTAGATACTCGTAACCGGCGTCAGTGTATGACCACGTAGTAGATACTCGCAACCGGCGTCAGTGTATGACCACGTAGTAGATACTCGTAACCGGCGTCAGTGTATGACCACGTAGTAGATATTCGCAACCGGCGTCAGTGTATGACCACGTACTAGATACTCGCAACCGGCGTCAGTGTATGACCACGTACTAGATACTCGCAACCGGCGTCAGTGTATGACCACGTAGTAGATACTCGCAACCGGCGTCAGTGTATGACCACGTAGTAGATACTCGCACCCGGCGTCAGTGTATGACCACGTAGTAGATACTCGCAACCGGCGTCAGTGTATGACCACGTAGTAGATACTCGCAACCGGCGTCAGTGTATGACCACGTAGTAGATACTCGCACCCGGCGTCAGTGTATGACCACGTAGTAGATACTCGCAACCGGCGTCAGTGTATGACCACGTAGTAGATACTCGCACCCGGCGTCAGTGTATGACCACGTAGTAGATACTCGCACCCGGCGTCAGTGTATGACCACGTAGTAGATACTCGCAACCGGCGTCAGTGTATGACCACGTACTAGATACTCGCAACCGGCGTCAGTGTATGACCACGTAGTAGATACTCGTAACCGGCGTCAGTGTATGACCACGTACTAGATACTCGCAACCGGCGTCAGTGTATGACCACGTACTAGATACTCGCAACCGGCGTCAGTGTATGACCACGTACTAGATACTCGCAACCGGCGTCAGTGTATGACCACGTAGTAGATACTCGTAACCGGCGTCAGTGTATGACCACGTAGTAGATACTCGCAACCGGCGTCAGTGTATGACCACGTACTAGATACTCGCAACCGGCGTCAGTGTATGACCACGTAGTAGATACTCGCAACCGGCGTCAGTGTATGGCCAATAGCAGAAGGCGTGAGTCTATGTATGTGTATGTATATAATGACATGGCCTGACGTTAGCAAAATAAAAATAAGGTTATGATACTCGTACTCATCATACAATAAAGTCAGACCGATGATTTTCAACGTATTTTTATTTAAAACTAGCTTTTGCCAGCGGTTTCGCCCGCGTGGAAGTCGGAAATTATCCCACTGGAACGTACACCCGGGATAAAAAGTATCCTGTGAGTTAATCCAGGTTATAAATTATATGTCTGCCAAATTTCATCCACACCCGTTCAGTAGTTTTTGCGTGAAAGAGTAACAAACATCCATCCATCCTCAAAAACTTTCGCGTTTATAATATTAATAGGATCGTCGCGCGCATTTCGTAAAATAACGCTTTATAAAAAACATGTTGCTCTTTTATTGTTCGACATAAATTTTCTTAAAATACGGAGTCATAAAAATAAATGTCACAATGGAAATAAAATTTTGAAATATTATTTCCACTACAGATTTTTATTTAGGTTCTGGAAAAATTCCAAGTCTGTCATCTACCGCTTGTCTGTGACGAAAGAAATCTTAACTACCATGTTTATGATGGACGACATTAATATTATTTTAGCCGCAATCGTAGCGCAGTCTCTATTTAGTATCTTATAAGGTTCAATATACCATGGCAAGTTAGAGATATGTAGTGTAACCGACAGCACCCGTTTTTGTGCTTGGCACATGTAAGTATCTCTAATATTTTCTAGAGAACCCTCTTATTGCATAGCAACACAGTTTTTATCGGCGATGCTCTCAAATATCCGCACGACATCGTACGAAGATTTATCGAGATATTCTGTACGAACATATTGATACCTCACTTATCCTTGTGTAAATAAAACTCGTGTAAACAACTTCGGGGCATTGAATTTAATCTAAACCAAAAACAAAAGCAAATCTCAGGGAGAGAACCTAAAGGCATACAAACAAAAGCGGTAAACATTCGTGCTCAGATAATTGAAACTGGAGCTTAATCAAATTAAATTAAATAAAGAGGGCGAAGAGTAAGAATAAGTACATTAATATAACTGTGGTTTTATATCTTTCGAAATAAACTTTTGCGGTGTAATCTTGTTTAATTACACTTTAGCTCGATACAAACATAACGTATATAACTGTACCTATAGGTTGTAACTGTAGCCGTCGACAGTCGTCGGCGGCTGTCGTCGATACGCGTTCACGGCTGCAGTTGCCTCTGCCGTTGACGCGTGTCGCTTGTGTGTATGCACACTAACCTGGATGGCTTTTTCATCCAACTTCCACGAAAATTAAAGAAGATAATGGCATATTGTGAAACATTTTATAGAAGAAGATTCGAGGGACAGCCCCGTCTGGATGAAAACTTAATGGTTTTACCTCTTGTAATAGTAAGGAGATAATTATTACTAAATATGTGTTTGGTTCTAGTAGCTTGTTCTCACGACGATTCCTTACAATACTTTAGCAAGTACCTTGGTTTTGTTTAACTAAATGAATGTATTTTATATCCACTAGGAAATAACATTACACCCGTTTTTATCCTGCATGTTGGCCCATGCAAACGGTCTTGCCTGGAGCTATTCGTAAACTCGACTCCTGTGCCCCTTTTTATAAAGGCTGTCAAAGATAAACACGAGAGGGGCAAGTTAACCAAACTTTACTATGTCAATCTCTGTAGACAAGGATTTACTGACTGGTTATTTCATCAAGAAAAAAAAATTAACTTCGTCTCTGCATGTTTACTTTTTATAAAATTGGTTCTCTTATTATTGTTATTTTCGATAGCTCGACGACTTTCAATTGTTCAATTATTCAACTTTAATTTTAAAAAATTGTTTTAATTTTTTTTTTAAATTTTTTTTTATCGTAGGCACATAAAAGTAACTTTTAGTATTGATTCTAGTCGTCCTTTCCATAACGTAGTTTTGTATGGAGAAGAATGGGCAACAAACTCCACCGTTACTCTTTTAAAATAACTGACACATATATCATAACATCACACCTTGTTTCCCCAAAGGGTAGGGCAGAAGTACACCCACATTTTGCCAGTTATGTTTAAGTCCCTCGTAATAGGGGGCGAGAGTATCATGGTAACCATGTAGATGGATAACTAGTTGGTCATTTATCAACGATTGCATCACTGCTTTCCATCAGGCGGGATCGCAGTCAAGCACTAGTTTACATCATTAAAAAAAAGAGTAGCCAATTTATGAAATAACTAATTAACAATTAACGAGAAACACACTCAAACTAGGTAATTTGTGTAGTTTAACCAAACATTATTTCCATAGAACTAATGAATGAAAACTGGTCTATCATCAATGCGTATACTTTACAAGCATGTGCTTGTAAAGTATACGCATTGATGATAGACCAGTTTCGGTTTCAGTTTTCACGGTAAGTGGAAATATATAATCCTATATTTACATAAATATAGGATTATATATTTCCACTTACCGTTATTAACTCAACTTATTATTCCGCAAAAAAAAACTCGCAGCGTCTTCGCTTCCTCATCTCATTTTTTTAATTAAATCTGTCGAACGTCGGTAAATTGGATTGGATTTTGATAAGCCAATCCTATTATCCTCATTTTTCTTTATTCTGTTTCCAAGATGCAAAGACTTTTGGAGCAAATAAGTAAATATCTGGTTTTTGGCTGATAAAGACTGATCGGTAGATCTGCTGTACAATTTTGTGTAAGCTGTTGTGATTGATTCCCTTGATAAATACAAACTGCCAATCAACTAATGCGGGGTTTAAAGGTGACTATAGCCACATGATTTTCATCGCACGGCAAAAATTGACTGTCTAAATTGCGATTCGGTTAAGGCGCAGGTGACCAAAATCAAAACCAAAAATACCAACTTTCAAAGTAGAGTAGGTTTCGACTTTTATCGTGCTGCGACATGACACATGAGGCGGGTGACTAAAATCAACCGTGAAAATGCAGGCAACGACATTTTGATGCAAAATGAACTAAGTAGTGCCTTGCTATTTTTATCGATGTCTACCGCGCACAGGATTGATGGAAAGCAGCACATGAAGTGATTTTTGCTCTATTGGTGTAATTGCTGTATGGCGTTCCAGTGTGAGGATAAATAAATAAATAAATCGACCTGTGTAAATGGGGTGGCGATTCGGTTTGTAAGGCGACTTAGTAAGCGACCAGCCCCGCGGTGAAAAGCTAAAAAAAAAGTGTAAATAAACCCCTGTCAGAATTCACAACTGATCAGTTGAATATGATTTCAGAAACTAAAACGGAAACCAAAAAAAAATATTGAAGAGGAAACTATAACTATCATTTCAAATGGATTCAAAGATTATTTAAATGAAAGAAACTTTGCTTTGTATAAAATAAATATAATAAAACAGGACTAACACCCCAAAAGAAGATAAAAAGGAAAAATAAAACCAATTGAAAGTTTTGTTAGCTTACGGACCCGTAAAATCCGTGAAACACGAACAAAAACTTTTACGGATCATTTAAGCGATCGCCCAAACCCCGTAGGATTTCGTAGGCCGTAGAGGCCGTAGACAGTTTGCCGTAGCACCGTAGCACTTGCTACGAAATGTTAATTGTTAATTTAAAAGGTTTAGAGGACCTCGTCGATAAGTAATAACAGCCGCATGGGTCGATCAAAGGTTAAGCAACACTTGTCGAGGTCAGTCTGTGGATGGGTGACCATCTATTGCATACCGAGACTCTTTCGTGCCTCGGAAAGCACGGTATACTGTTGGTCCCGGCTGTCATTCACAGAACTTTAACAGTCGTTACGGGTCAGAAGCCCGAAAGTCTGACGCGCAGTCTTACCAATGGGTATCGTGTTAACCAGTAACTGAGTTGTGGAAGTCAGGCATCCCGTTAGCCTGGAAGCCATCCCTAAGATAGTTGGGCAAAGGCTAGGCAGATTGATTTGGCAAATAACATGGATCATTATGCCCTGTTAAAAATAAAAGTCATTGTAAACTGTATCTACCTAGATACGAGTATCAAAAGAGGCCAATTCCCGTACTTAAACGTTCAAAATCTAGTCACAATCTCATCTCAACAACAATCAATGTCAAAAACTTGTCAAAAATTTAGGGAAATTAGAGGTATTTTTGACAGGTTGACACTGAGATCAGTCTGTGAACGTTCTTAAATTTATGGGAATTGCCCCCCTGCTCTCACGACTCACGACAAGTTTAGAGCTTTGTAGTTTAGTACGTGACGATACCCTGCGATACGATACTCTACTAATGTAGGCAACAGGACAACTGCCTGAGCTAGAATATTATTATGATTTTTTTCTGCCCTTATCCCAATTTAATCGAGGTCGGCGCAACATGTCTTTTTCTTCCATATTTAGAGAAGAATGGAAGAAAAAGTTCCCAATTTAATCGTTATCTCGGTAGTCACCCCCTTTGTAACCATATCATCATTCACACAGTCCATCCATCATTCCTTTCTGCAATATTACTGTGAATATGCAAAATTGTAATACCTACTATTAGGATACGTATTCACGCAGAATCACATTTTGCCTTGACAATGTATGTTTTACCTAGAGTCTATCGTTTGACTTTAAAGGCTAACATAGTCGTTCGTTTGAATTACGTTAATCCTAAAATAATAAAACTGCCAAGCTTTGCTAAAATCGTTGCCGAAAACAGACGACTTCGCTAAAACAATAAAATGACCTAGTCACAAAAGTTTACAGCCCAATGAAGGGAGCAGAATTTGTCTGAATTCGATAGGTATTTTATACCTAGCACCTTAATTCATTGAATTCTCAGGGGACGCATAAAATTCGCCCTCGACCAGTTTTATTATTTGTCTCTCAAAGTCATACTATCAACATGACCACAAGCCTCAAAAAGGGTCCAAAGGTACTAAAAATAAAACCGGACCTGAAAAACTCGTTAAGTTTGTTTTATTTGATTAAATAAGGCCTTTTTTATGAAACTTCTGTTTACCTAACCTCAAAAGAGAGCTCGCTTGACGACAACCTAGGACCACGACTCATTCGAGTCTTCTACAATCATTTATTTATTTCATTTCTATTTCATAAAACTGATTTAAATCCGTAATACGTCCTCGCAACATAGGGTCCAGTTCAACCCCAGCGTCAGGCATGAGTAGTCTTACATTTATCTTGAACTAGGCATATTTGGCACAGCTGTACATTTTTCTATTCTTTTTTTTTTTTGTTATTTTTGTGAATATTGGCTGCCTTACTTAACCTGGGCCAAATAAACTTATTTTCTTTATTTCTTTCATTTTACGGGCTAAATTGGTAAAATCAGTGCCAATATAGAATGTCTAGAGATAAGGAAAAGGGGTACTCTTTTCCTTATCACTTTTATCTTTCCTTATCAACTTTTTGTAGAAAGATTTCACCGGAAATCTAAAGAGATTTACACCGTAATGGGTACCTATTTTTTATTTTAAGATGCACGAGTAGCAGATGGGTGATAGGGTAGGTAGGTTGAAAAAGTTAGACATGAAATTAAACTACAATTTTAACAGGCTTACAAAAAAAATAGTAGATATAACAGGACTAGTCAGACGGGAGAGAAAGCCCCAAGGCCTAGAAAGAAACTTTTAGAAGCTTATACTGAAATAGAAAACAAAGCCTTTTGGGCGCGAAAATGACTAATGTACTTGCTATTATTGTTTATATTTACAGAATAATTTTATTTATGGTTCCAGTGTGGTCTATTAAAACATAGTCGTAGAGGCAGGTAATGTTGTCTTTTACGTAGTATTGCCCTTTAGTTAACTTTTACTATAGGGAAGAATACTACCCTTTTCCTTCACATAGGTAACGTACATACCCCTCGATAATGTAGTTTTCATGAAAACATTTGTTTATCTTTTTTTTTATTCACAAAACATAGTTGGCAGTTGCTCATGAATTCACTCACATATTAAAGTGTACAGAAAAAAAAAATGCCCCAATAACTAGAACGGACAAATTCAGGGAAATACAAAATTTATTTTACAGCTGAAATGAATTCTAACAACTTGCTTTCAAATGTATTTTTTTAATGTTACCAACTTTATTTTTATGCTGGTTGACGACAAACAGAACTTTAAATGTCACCAATAATCGGCGCAGACTACTGTTGAAGTATCGAAATTATAATTGCTGTAGTCGTGAATATTGTGATGTTATCAAGTGGATAATTCTAATCCACGCTCAGCCACTGCGCGGAACCAAGTCACAAGTAAGAGGGCGAGCCCATTTCCATTAATCAGAACAACCCCAATTCCGGGCTGCTACTGTGAAATTCTAATGGAAAATTCGAGTAATGGATCGTACCCAGGACCCCGCCATCAGCAGGCGCGCTCGTGACCACTAGACTAACGTGGCAATCAAAGTTGTACTTATCTACCCCATTAGTCTCCTGAAAAGAAATCCCTTGCTCAAGCATCTCCCTTCTATGTGAATACCTAAAGGATACCGACGGGGAAGTTAGTGTTGGCATTAATTAATGTTCGACAAGACGCTATGAACTTTATACGTAGTTTAATTCACGTAATACTCACATCCCATACAAATAACATAATAAGACTTGAGTTTTAGATGGAGTAATGTATATCGTAGTACCTACCTACGTAAGGGTTATCTTTTATTCATCATCACCTGTCTAGCCTTTTCCCAAACATGCTGGGGTCGGCTTCCAGTCTAATTGGATGCAGCTGAGTACCAGTATTTTACATGGAGCGACTGCCTATCTGACCTTCACAATCCAGTTACTGGGTAATACGATACTCCTTGGTAAGACTGGGTTTCCTTCGGGCTTCTTACGACCCGTAACGACTGTCAAAGATCCATGAATAACAGCCGCGAACTTTGACGTGCTTTCCTAGGTACAGAGGGGTGATATGTAAAGATGGTCACCCATCCAAAGACCAACCGCGGCAAGCGTAGCTTAACCTGATCGATGGACCCGTGCGGCTATATTACTTAGCCACAAGCCCCTCTTGTCTTTTTATTCATCATCATTATTTAAGCCGAAGAATGAGCGATAGGAAAACCTAATAACATTTTGCCCGACACGGAAATCGAACCCAGGACCTCATGCTTGCGCTTGCGACCACTAGACCAATGAGGACCAACTTTTATTCGGATCGTGTGGTATCATTTAGCACCTAATTAGGACTCTAAAGTTGCTTTTGTATAATTTTTACCTACATTTTCGAATTACGTAGGTACTACGATCACCAATGGTGTAGGTGCATTACGACCTGAGGGGCAATTCTGGGCTTGCGGGCGGCGAGCTATGGGCAGCTCGCCGCCCGGCAAGGACCAGGCCCGAGTCGACGGCGCGTTGTGTTCCACGCGCGCCTCAAAGAGATGTCAGCACGAAGTGGCGGGGTCCGTTAGGGCCGATGCCTGCCAGGGCCGCGGGTTGTTCGAAAGAGATACCGTGGTCCCTGGCATAGGCAACTGAAGGAACACGGGTGGGTTTTAGTCAGTAAAAGTCTGACACGCCCTCCTGCTCCGCCCAGAGCGGGAGAAGTCATATGATGATTTCCCACCCAGGAAAAAAAAAAAAAAAAAAAAAAAAGGGGCAATTCTCGCAATTTTAAGAATGTTCACAGTCTGATCTCAGTTTCAATCTGTCAAAAAATACTTCCAATTTCCCTACATTTTGACAAGTTTTTGACATTTGTTTGTCGCTGAGATGAGACCGCGACTAGATTTTGAACGTTTTAAATTACGAGAATACGCCTTCTGGTCATAGCGCGATCCTTGTTAAGCCATAATAGTCCGTTCACCAGTGATGGTTTAAAAGCAGATTTTAATTGCCCACAATAGACATTGCTCAAGCAAACAACAGGTAGACTTCGATATTATACAATTTCGCTGAGTCTTATGTTTATGTACCATTAATAAGTTAAATTCCCGGTTAAATCAATATTCCCTGAAACGATGGTTTCTTAAGTGCACGTAATTGAATATAAACAATCAAAGCATGGTTTGCATAGCGTGTAATTGATCAAATTGATTCTGAACCAAAGTGTTAAGTATCTTTTGAGTTTGTGTGGAAAATTTATGCGGATTTATGCTGACGCTGAAAGGTAAGGTAATCGCTTTATAAGTACCGTCTTTTCTTGTGATTTTTATGTAAAAAAAATGAGAACAAAACAATACTATGTCTATCCAGAACACACCATGTAATCTAGTTTTATTAAAATGATGACTATATTCCGCCAGCTGATTCGGCCGCGTGGTATTAATTTCATCAAAATCGGTCCAGCCGTTTCGGGGATTGGCCGGAACAAACAGAATAGACATATACAACACAGAATAGTACATAAATAACAAGTTATACCTAATTAATTAACAAAAATAACAATATAATATCCTAACTTAACTAAAACTAATTTATAGTCTCTAAGGAAATCTCCAAACGGCTGGTTGATACTCCCGGGCTGTATTTTTCTTTAGCCAGAACCTAAGTATTGCTATTCAACATGGCAATGCCACCAGTCTCTTGGGTACATTACCAGTCGGCAGCGATGCGGATGAATTTTTCGACGCCATATTTTAGAATGTTAATAGAATAAACTTGATTCCTAAAGCTATAGTGCCCAACCGGATACAGAAAATACGAGTAAAAATGATGGTTTTTCATGACGTCCGTAATAAATATGACGGAAACGCTCTTCTATAGGTTAACCGTTTTTTGACAGCTGTCTTAGAACGTACATATTCCAGATAACGTAAAAGTTAACTTTAAAATGCGTAATAAAATAAATATATAAACTGCATTATCTTATTGACTTATCTTATTTATGACTTCTTATAGATATTATATTACCGTACGTGTATCAATCAATGTATTGTGTATTGCTACAATCACTAGTCCCATCTGTCAAAAAACGGTTTACTAATGGACAGGGTATAGGTAGTAATCTGTGGTATAGGTAAGTATTTTAGGTTTTTGAAATCCGCAGCATTCATTCATGTATTTCCATGGGATAAAATAAAGAACACACGTAGTTGGCACCAATATTTAACTACCAATATTTGTTTCCAGCTTGGATGATTGTGCATGTAATAGAAAACTAAATATTAGACTTTATCTTGGTATTGAAATTATTTTCTAACGACATTGGCTTTCAAGTCGCAACAAAGACTTAATTATTGCTAGGCCTTATGATTTACTACTAATATTATAAACGCGAAAGTTTTTATAGTTGGATGGATGGATTGATGGATGGATGGATGGATGTTTGTTAATCTTACACGCCAAAACTACTGAACGGATTTGGATGCAATTTGGCACGCAGATAGTTTATAACCAGGACTAACAGTTAGAATACTTTTTATCCCGATATTCTCACAGGATCGAAACGTATGCGGGTGAAACCGCCGGGCGCAGCTAGTTTTTTATAAAACTAACAAAAATCTACATATTATATCTCCCCAATTTAATCTTGTGTTATTGACATGATTTCCCAAATAAAATAAATACCTACAAAAATGATGGAAAGGCGACTAACAAAAGGTATTTACGCCCTAGGACACAAGTGACCTTATTAATGATGTTCTTCAGAAAGGTCAGGTGCGTAGTAATCGCAAGCGACGTGTGTATAAGACCAGCTGATCTATTCTGCAACCTAAGTGTTCACGATGAGACCGTCAAAACTTAAGCGAAGTGAGTTTTTAACAGGCTCTTATTAGCTTTACTTGTAAATAACTAACAATGTACAGACGCCAGCAGGTCTAGCTACCCAAAACTGTCAAATTTTCCCAATCAACCTTGAACCTTAATGCTTAAGCGATAAAGTTGAAAATCTATTAAAGAAATTTGACAGATTGCTTGATGTGCTGGCGTCTGTACTTAACAAAATTTTAGAAAAATATTATGTAGTTTAAAAATACTAAAAAACATTCTTTTGAAACTGAAAATAATTCAATTGACTTCTACATGCGTGGAGCGCTTTTTGAATTAATTATAAGTGAGCTCCACGCTTTTAAAAGTCAATTGAATTATTTTATAATTTTTAGTGCGTTTCAAAAGCGAGTTTTTATAGCTTTTTTTTAAAACCTTTTTTTTTACAGAATAGACCGGCAGATGTATGAACGTAAATGAAGCAAAAGGAGTATGTAATCGTAGCAGGTGGCGTTCTATAGTTTCTGCCTACCCCCATGGGAAGAAAGCGTGAGGTTATGTTATTTATTTATTTATTTATTTATTTTATTATTTATGTACACACAGTAAAACACATAAGGATAAGACATATAAAATATGAGTACAAAGGTACTGCTTATTTCTTAAGAAATTTCTTCCAGCAGACCTGCGAAAGGAGAAGTAAAAAGAAATGTAGACAATAGTGTGTGAGAACAAGAAGAGAAAAATATGAATGTGTGAAGTCTAAAACTAAAATATAAATATACCTACACATATAAATACATAAGTATACTTAAATAAATACATAATCCAAAAATATATAAACGTATATATATATATATAAAAATACTCACGGTATAGAGGAAAGGTAATGCTGTATAAATGATTATTATACAGTGACTGCTTTTCAAAAAAAATTCAGTAAGTATTTATTGGATTCAAAACTCAAGCTGGTATTTTTGTATAGGTTATCATCTGCCTAGCCTTTTCCCAATGTATGTTAAGGTTGGCTTCCAGTCTAACCAGATACAGCTAAATAACTGAATATTTTTATATAGGTACCAACAGGAAATCTGCAAACGTTAGAAATCGATGCACACTAGAAGTCACGTAGGTAGATCAGTACTGTTTGAGTTTATAGATGGGGTAGGTAGACATGTGAGCTCGTCGCTGCCACCGCGGTAACCAATTTCCTTTGGTTAACGTTTACACGGGAAAATACGGAGTAGGGAAGATATTCTGCACCCGCCGTATTTTTTCAAACATTCCTTTTTGTGTGTTAAATGAAGATACGTGATATTTATTAGGTAGTAATGACTTATAAGGAGAACATTTTTGGTTTATTGTAGAAACAATAAACCAAAAATTCCAAGCCAACGCCAAAGAAAACAAGAAAAGGTTTTGCTTTTTTTTGTCGCGTTTTTGCTGCTTTTTTTTTTTCTTTGGCTTATTTGTACGTAAAAAATACAAACTGTATGATTTTTAGAGATCTCTAGATATTTCGTGTTCTCGCCAGAAGGAAAGCAAAGTTTTCTCTTTCTTCCTTCTAGAGATATTTTGACGAGAAAATACATACCAGCCTAAAAGCCGTATTTTATTTTCTTTCTTTCTTTTCTTTGTAGATTCATCAAAAATTAAACACGCAATAACCTGCACATCACACAAAATACACCCCGTGTGGGGTGTACACGCACACACGCACACGTACATGCACACACACACGCACACTTATTCTATTCCAAATCGGTTGACACCGAATAAGTTAACGAGAGAGTATTCAACCACTCGTCAGGGGATCAAACATTTAGCGGCCCACAAAGCCTGGCAAAACTAATCCCTGCTTAATTAACTGGAATCCCCATACACTAAAATATTCACTGCGATTAACTTCCGCTTTGTATATGAACTGATGCGATTATAAAGGTTACAATTTGAATGGGTTTATAGCTTGTAAAACATTTACTGGCATAACGCAAAATTGTGTTGAACAGTTGTTTAGACTGACTGGGATTAATCACGTTTTGTTTAAACTTGGTTTTAGATTTGAACTAGACTTGAAGCGAGATTAACTAGTCTGATATCGGACAGTTTTGAATAGTTTTACCTTGAGCATTGTTTTAGAATCCGGGTCTTAGTCTAGTGCACTAAGACCCTGAAATATTTTACTTATTGGTACAGTTAGGTAGGGAGAGGGGCTCGTGGCTAAATGATACCAGCCGCACGGGTCGATCGAAGGTTGAGGTACGCTTGCCGCGGACGGATGGCCATCCGTGGATGATGACCATCCATTACATATCGAGACCCCTACGTGCCTCGGAAAGCATGTAAAGCCGTTGGTCCCAGCTGTCATTCGTAGATTTTTGACAGTCGTTACGTTTAGTTGGAAACCCAAAAGTCTAACAACCCAAAAGTCTAACACCTTGGTAAGACTATTCTTACCAAGGTGTGTGTTACCCAGTAACTAGGTTGTGGAGGTTAGATAGGCAGTCGCTCCATGTAAAGTACTGGTAATCAGCTGCATCCTGTTAGACGGGATGTTGGGAAAAGGTTATAAAATAGAGTTAGGTAGGTACATTAATACGTTTTTTTAGTCCAACTTTTTACAATTAATAACAGCCACTTTTAGCAAAGGCTTTTTGCATCACTGCTTTCCATCAGTCGGGATCGCAGTTAAGCACTAATTTATATCATAAAAAAAAATAAAAAATAAATCGACAAGACTAGAGTATTTGTCTTTGTAAGACAGCTAAAGTGTTCAGTTTCGGCCTTTCTGATAACACTCAGAGCTCAAACACACCCGTCTGTTAAGTGAAACTTAATTATCTAAGTTGAAATTATTACAAATTACACACCTTTGTGACAAACCTTTGAGTGTAGGTAGCTAAGGAGAAATACGGTTTCATGCGACGCACAATATTCAGCGGGACAATCGAACATGCATGTCACAGAGTTTCTGGAAAGCACAGGTGTGTGATATCGACTACAGTGTGGTAGATTGGCACAAGGGCTGGGCTGCATTTCCTTAATTAATTGCTTAATACGAGTACATGCAATTACTTATGTATTACGTACGCAAAATACGTGCATTGACATGGAGTTGCGGACTTAAGCCCGTATTACCTGTTACCTACTTATGTATTAACATACATTAATAAACGAACGACATCAAATACTAATTTGATGACCTGGTCAGTTGGATAATTTATTGTTAAACTAGCTGCGCCTGCGGTTTCACCCGCATAAGTTTCGATCCCGTGGGAATATGGGGATGAAAAGTATCCTATGTATTAATCCTGGAAAAGTAGGATTACCAATCTAATTAGAGTGACAGTAATGTGAATTCAAAAAATGATTCTAGACATTCTAGCGTAGAAATTGTTCGTCGGTTATCATAAAAAAAATCGGCTGTTTCATAGAAAAGTGAACACCTACGCGATCAAAATGTATGGAACAGCTATTTATTTTTCTAATCACCGAATAGGAACAATTTAATCGAATCTTGTGCTGAATTCACGGTGACACTGCGCGTCGATGTACCTGCTACTCTGTATGGATAAGTAGATAATTAGTATTTTAGTATTTGTCATTCGAGATAATACACACACACACACTAAATTAAAGCACAAAATAACTCTCAAGATCATAAAGATCATTGTTTGTAACATAGTGTAAAACTGTAAACAAATCTAATTTAATTATACCATTAGCTTTAAAAATGTCAACGTCAGTATCTTCAATATACATATTTCAGTCTTCAAAATACCCGTCTGAGAACTAGGCTTAATAATTTCAGTCTATCCTAAGAAAAGGCTAGATAAAAGTAAATCTTCTTGACATATCTAACGCCTTCAGGAAATAATTTAGTTGGAGCCAACTAGGATTGAAAGATGTGGCAGTTGCGTGTCATCTTATGTGCGATAGGGAATGTTAAATGGGGGATAGTAGAGTGGATTGTGGTTGTTTGTCATCCTGTATGAGGACAAATGAAATAGGGAAAACGGGGAAAGTGTATTATAACACTCCATAACTTCTCAACCTTTTTTTGTCTACTTTGATTTCTTTGTTGTTACTATAATAAACAGAGTCAATGGCGCCGATTCCCTTGTTCACAAACTAAAATAAATTTAAGTTCAGTGCATCTTTTTCTTTCTATTTCATTAAGAAAAGGATAGAAGATAAATATATTAGTTTAGTCCTGTCAAATTAAGATAGACATACTCCATAGACAGTTTAGTCGTGATAAAAACTTGGCTACTAAAAATACATCAATTTACGTCAGGCGCTGACTAATTTGACAGGATTAAACTAATATTTATCTTCTGTCCTGTTCTTAATGAAATAGAAAGAAAAAGAGGATTAACTCTCTCTTCTCTCTCTCTTCTCTGGAGGAGAGATTAACTCCTGTTAATGCATGTTACTAAGTTAAAAACTACTATTACTACTGTTAAAAAGTAACATGCATTAACTCCTGTTAATGCATGTTACTTTTAAGTTTTACTAATATTTTGTAACGAAAACCCGTAATTTTTAATAGAAAATTAAATTCGGTTGCATCAATTTGATTCGCGTAACAAGTAATACATTAAAACAAATAAGAGTTTGAATTTTAGCTCTTGTAGGCCACTGGTTGGGACGAACCATAAGGATGGAATTTTATAGGCCTACTTTAGCTAGTTATAGGTAGTAGTTTACTGTAGCACACCTAAGCCCTTTAAAACAGGAGATATTACTATCGACCTTATTGGTGACGTTCTTCAGAAAGGTCAGGTGCGAAGTACTCACAACCGGCGTGCTTTTATTATCGCCGTAATTGTGGCGTGCCCAGCACTGGGTTGCGACAGTCGCACTCTCCATGCCGCCATGAGATCCCGCCAGAGCTCTGTCCGCTGTACCGTGATTTCTTGCGGCAGCGGAGTTACGTACGTTTTGCCTCCTCTCGCCACTCCCATATGTGGGCGAGGACTTTTGCCTCCAGATCCCATGGCGGCAATCCGGCAAGGAGGCTCGCCGCCTCAGCGGAGACCGTGCGGTATCCTCGGACCAGCCGGACGGCCATGACCCTTTGGGACGCGTTCAACCGGCGGACTGGTCGCCGCCTCAAGGAACGCGCCCACACCGGTGCCCTGTAAAGGGCCATGGACCACACGACCCCCGCATAAAGGGAGGCTCTATGCAGGAGGCGTTTGGACCCCCTAGATTGGGCAGGAGCTGCCTCAAGGCAGCCCCGGCACGCTCCAGTCTGGGAGCCAAACGTCGGATTTTCCAACCGCCTACGTTTGTGATCCAAAACCTTTGTTTCATTAACCCTTGAGTCATTAACAGAAACCACTGAAAAATTACCTTCTAATTAAGGGTTAATTAAAGGGACTCGTAAAAATATTTAACCTCCAATTAAATTCTCTTTGAGGATAGCTAGTGACTATTAATTAACTAGTCCTACCCTCCACTTGACGACGAAAATTAATTGGAGAAAGCGAATAGCACGTAATTTTCTATTCGTTCATTCAAATTTTAAATAACGTTCTCGTCTAAACTGTTTGTTTTTTCATCGTGCGTCATACATACTTTATATATTATTATGCACGTAGTATAAAAACACCACATGCTTACCTACACTGCTGACAATACTCACAAGAGATTGAATGATATAGTATGTACAGACGCTAGCAGGTCAAGCTACCCGAAACTATCAAATTTTCTCAATCAACTTTGAACCTTAATGGTTTAGCAATAAAGTTGAAAATCTATTAAAGAAATTTGACAGATTGTAGTAGCTTGATGTGCTGGCGTCTGTACATATATCTAAATCTCAAAACATGTCTTTGTAGAAAGGTTTTGTTTTACATTCTCATGCCCATTTCTATACAAAGTTAAACATTAGTTATCGATTTAAAATCTAGTACTAAAATAACAAAATTATATCCTAACTTAACTAGAACTATTTACAAACTATTTAAAAATATAGCGTCGAAAAATTCATCCGCATCGTTGTCGACTGGTAATGTACCCAAGACACTGGCGGCATTGCTACGTTGTATGGCAATGCTTAACCTCTGGCCAAGGTAACAGCCAGCCCTTGGGTCATGGGAAGTGTCAACCAGTTGTTTTGAAATTTCCTTAAAAAGCCCATGAGCACTCGGACCCCACGGCCCGAGGGTTTCAACCCCAAACGGCTCGAAAATATAATTATCAATAAGGTCGCCTTTGAGCCCCTTGAGGTTTTCTGCAGCCGCAGCAGCAGCACCAGCACCAGCGCAGCACGCCGACCCTGGAAGATGGGATGACGCAAGAGTATCGACACAAGTTGCATCCCACACTAAAGCCTACCCACCTTCCATGGAAATAACGACATGCCGTCCGGTCTCTTGCCATCGTCGCGTGCCAAACCATTGGGTTCTATTACAGCTGGAACGCCGACGGTGACAAGAGCTCGTCGAATGATGTCGTTAATGTTTGCGTGCCGCGCTAAGCGACCCGCACTTCGGCTGCAAGACAGGCCGTGGTGTCCGAGGCTGTTGACAACTTCGGCACAGTGACAGCGATGAGGAGAACAACACGGTGCTCCTAATCGTAGGGAAGCAGCGAGGCGGAAAGTATTGTCGTCGAACAAAGTGCCTATGTCCGACGACGGTAGTGCATGAAACCACAGACCCGACTCCCATTTACCCACAGCCAGCAGGCGCGCACGCTCCGCGGTAGTAACAGACGTGTTAAGTAAATTATCCTGTACTACTCTGCAGAGCGGCTCATCCCACCGTCTCTGCGAAAATAGATTATCGGGAAGATCTGAGTTCGGGCAAGCGAATTTCCAGGCATCCATAGCCTCGATGAAGCACGGTACATAAAAATTAATCAGTGTGGAGGCTAGGATTTTCCTGATTAATTTCTCAGTGCCGTGGACCGAGGATATGAAAGCCAGTAAACTAGTACTAGAAATTTTTCTATATCTACAATAGATTAAATATAAAGCTAACTGTCTTTAAATTAAATTACTATAGCTGTATAAAAATCCAAATATTTACTGTCCATCGATTATGCACAGACAAAAGATCCTACTTTATCTGCAAATGGAAACACTAACATGCTATTCTACTTTGATTTACCTACGTTTTGATTTAGTTTTTACTTTATACTCATTGTTAATATACGAGTATTACATTAAGTATTTATGCACTTTCTAGCCTGAAGCACAGGTTCAACCTAGTTCAGGCAAATTAGCAATTGTGCTCTATTTTAATTCTTAAAGTATTTATTTTAAATGTTTCCCTTTTATAAATAAACGACTTTTATTTATTTACAATTTATTTTTTACACAAGGATTTCTTTGATTATTGGTGCTGACGAAGATTATTAGGCCAAAAAACTAAATAGAGGGGTATTTCAGAGTTGCCTGGAAGAAATCGCAGAAAGCCGCCCATTGTATATTTTTCGTCACCACTGCTCTCAAAACTATGAAGGAAACCATCGTGAGGGAACCGCCATGTTCTAGAAGCAAAAATCCGAACATGTGATATCTACAAACCCGCACTGGGCCCCCGTGGTGAATAACGGCCCACTCCCTCTCACCGAGAGGAGGCCTGTATCCTAGAATAGAATAGAATAGAATAGAATACTCTTTATTGTACACCCTACGTGGGAACATTATAGGCCGATAATTTTTTAATTCGAATGATACATACCGAGATTTAGAACTCCAACAGATAGGTTTATTCTTCGTTCGTTCCTGAAGTTTCGTCCCACATTTCAAAAAATCCTAGGTCGTCTGAAACAATATGCTTCCTTCGTCCCAAAATATAATTTAATTATTTTATTCCCGCTTTGTCCTATTTTATATTCCTTTTACGGCCCAAGTTTGTTTTTTTGTATATGAAAAACTTACTTTTTTGTACAATCGGCAAAAAGGGTAACGTTTTGGGATCCCTTCTTTTCGCATGTTTTTTTTTTATATCTATATTCAAAACTTCAAGACATAATGTACCTATCTAAAGGTAACTGTTAGTTAGTGTAGTTACCTTTAGATAGTTTCATTATCACGTAAACGATAAATTACCTATAACTTCGAACAATTTATTGGGTTATAATTTACTAGCATTGAACACTAGCAGTATTTGGAATAGGTTTGTATTCAGAATTATTTTATACAAAGGCTGAAATGAAATTACTTAATTTTCGTTATCAGTGATCTAGCGTGCCTCCACGAAACTGAAAACGACTTCTTTATTGTTCAAATAACGATGGCAAGTAGAAGATTATTGAAGTAGTTATATTGTAATGTTTTTCTTGCATGTAGGCATTACTACTTTTTCTTTCAAGGTACCCGTCTTTTGTATAGACTTTTGACTAATCTTACCTAAGTTATTTATTTATTTTATTTATATATATACTTTATTGTACATCAGAAAATACATAAAAAAAAAAACAAATACAATTTTCAAAACAAAATATACAATGGGCGGCTTTGTCGCTTTCTGCGATCTCTTCCAGGCAACTCTGAAATACCCCTTTATTTATTTTTTTAGCCTAATAATCTTGAACTGTTTGAACGGAAAGATAACACAAATAAAAGGAAACCTACACATTTATATTTTGAAATGCCCGTTCCAAAGCTAGAACTTTTTCGGCGGAGCTGCGTTTATATGGCTCCCCTAATTTACAATGCTTTGCCTGGGTCAATTACTCAACTACCCTTCAATAATTGTAATTGGCTTAGTTGAAATAAATGATTTGAGTTTGAATAAGTTTTGTGTTGCGTTGCGGAAGTGGTTGTTACGAGAGTGTTTTTATTCGATAGATGAGTGCTTTCAAAAGTTTCCCTGTAAATTTTATACTTTCAATCACAGAAATATAAGTAGTTATATAGCTGTTAAGTAGACATAAATTGACAAAATGTAGTTACTTAGTAATTAATATATTAACTGTAAAAACCTGCCCTGCCATTGCATGCTATATATTGGCCAAATGTGCGTTACTAAATATTTTATATAAGAACTTCATGTACCTACCATATTTGATACAATAAATGAATTGAATTGAATTGAAATAATTTACACAAAGTAAAGCGCCTGTCTGGGTTCGAACCTATATAGGCATTCGCTCCATGTAAAATACTGGTATTCAGCTGCATCGGTTAGACTGGAAGCTGAGCCAAACACAGTTGGAAAAGGCTAGGCAGATTGATTATTTTTTTTACTAAAGATAATACCTACTGTATTTTAACAACTGGGCATTACAAGAATACATAACTCATCACAAAATGATAGGTACGTATATGCCATGCACTAGGTATATGCGTTGTAGGAAAATCGATAGAGTCTGCCTCTAAAGCATTTAGCGAGAAAAGCGTAAAATAAACAGACAACGATGAGGAAATTCGGACCAAGTTCGACCAATAAACGTATGCAACAGTTAGCCAAGTTGTGGACGTAATGTGCCAATTTATGGCCAAATTTATGGCATCATCAAATTTGCCTATATTCGTCGAAAATCGTAGCTATCGAAAACTCATATAGGTATTTATCAGATATTTCTGATTTATTTATAGTTAATAGCACTGTACGAGCACTTGCTTGCTGGTACGTGTGATGGTTGAGATGGAAGAAAAACTTTTCTTGCTGACTTCTTGATAAGTTATTTATTAATTGTAACACAGGTGTTTACAATAAAACGGTCGAAAGTGTACTCAACAATATTAATTGCTATGTGGATTTAAATGATATAAAAATGCTTATGCTAGCGTGCTAAATAATGTGCGATGTAATCGTACATATTCCCGGACGAGTTAGGAAGGATGCAGAGTAACTTGATTTACAAAATAAATAAAATTAACGTAAATAATTACAAAACCAGAGTAAATGTAAAAACCATTAAGTAATTATATAAACTTAGTTATGGGCTAGTTCCTATATTAACGCGAGGATTGCGAGGAACGTGGACGCGCACGCAGTCGAGGTGTCCGGTAGCTTCACTTGTATCGCTGCTGCGGTGAGGTACGGCTGGCAATGGTCTTGATCCCTCGGCAACTGATGGTGGCGGTGATGACGGAACTCGCCATTGGCATTTGAAACGGCGGGTTATCACGATGATGACAGCAATGCCCACTATTCCAACTAAAACGTAGATCATAACGTAGTGATGAATATCGTGATAAGATAGATCATCAGGTAACATCACATCCGCTTGTTTCATGGACTGTATCCTTTTGTCTACTTTGTTGATTTCTTGCTCTAAATCTTGAGTTTTATTCTCTAAACTCAGTTTAGGGATGCTGATATTGATGATGTGGTTAATAGGGGCAATCACTGGTGCATAAATATCAGAGTCCGTCCTTATTTCACTTAAATAAGCCTTGTGTGAATATAAGGTAAAGTTGTTTGTTTTGATTATGCATCCATGACCTATGCTCAATAGTCCGGCTTGGGTCAGCTGATGTGCGGTTATTTGATCGCCGCATATTGTTCGAACGTGACACCTATCGCAGCAAAAGTAAAAATAACTGTTCAAAGTGTACGTTTCTTGTAAATTGTCTTTACAGAGTCTTGAGATGGTTTTGCATTCCGAATTTTCTGTTTCACAAAGGTTCTTGTCTCCTTTAATCTGGTAAATAGGTCGTAAGACGTGGCAGTAATAAACACCTGAAATGGTTCGACATGATCTCAAGTCTTCTTCGGACATGTCGATGTAGGTATCCTTCTTCATGTTGATAGATATGTACTCGGATACTGAGATTATGCTGATCATTTCACTTGGCCCTGTTGTCTTGGGAATCGGAATCGTCTTGAAGATTTCGTACGAATCTCGACTGATCAGCGGTAATTTGATTTCAAAGATGATAATGTCCTCCAGAAGTCTTGTTTTTATTTCCAGAAGGTCATATATCTTCCGAAGGTCCGAGTGTATGTCGTCAATTGGAAGTGAGACGTCCTTGGAGAGCTTGCTAGAAATCGTACTTAATTCATCCATGAGTTGTTCGGGTGTAATTAAGTGTAAGTTGAAACGACCATTGTAGATATCTGTGACGGTGTCTAGTAAGGTATTCTGTATGCTCTTCAAATTGTACATCATATTACTTGCTATTATAGCTCCCATGTTGAAGTCATTAATGACGCTGTTTGTTTCGATGTTGTTTTTCAATTTATCAACTGCTGCGTCTAGCTTGTTCATGTGACGATTTATCATTTTAAGCTGTTGATTCATATCTTGCTCTGTGCGCTTCAGAAGATTGTTCTCTGCTTCCATGAGTGAAGTCTGATTTTTCCACAAAGAAACGAGATACTTCTCGTTTTCCCGGACGAGAGAAATGTCCTTCCGATATTTTTCAGCGAAACTTTCATCGAGCACGCCAAATAAGCTATTAGCGATGTACCCCACGCCGTTGATAAGGCCACGGCGCTGACGCATTTGGTGTCGCGTGCTGGAATGCTGACTTTGCAAAACTTGGTTGTAGTGCTCAAGTTCTGAGAACGCGTGACGTAGCTGTAGTACGATTACGTCACAGTGAACTTGATCTTGGATGGTATCACATGTTTGTTTGAGCGATTGAATATACTTGTTGAACGTTGCAATTGATTGCCAATACGTATTCATGCTGTAGTAAACAACAAGGTTCCAATCATCTCTGATAAGCATCATGTTAGACACTTTGTCAAAATATAATCTTTGACTTGTTTCAAATTGGGTTATCTTCATATTGCATTCTGAACTTGTAATAAACGTGAAGAGTAGCATTAAGGCAGTAACCATTGTTGTTAAGTGAAACTTCTTTTTCGTTGACCTCCTTGTTGAGGATCTATTAGCTTGCTGGTGGTCCAGATCTTGATGCTTGTCTGGTGCCACGTCGCACTGTGGGGCAACTTCTTTGTGTTCTAAAAGTACGGATACCTTTATGACGGGACGCTTCATAATGCCGTTCTTTGTTTTTAAGGTCACGACACGTACGTGGCCGTCCTTGCCCGGATGTAAGTCTACGACTCTTCCCATAGCCCACTTGCCGGGTGGAAGGTTGTCATCGATAATACCCTGGATTTCTTCATATTCGTTTTGTAGAACCTTACTTGCCCCTACGAAGTTACGGCCGTTGTCACTATACAAGTGAGAAGGTGTGCCTCTTCTTGCTGCCATTCTGCGTAAGGCAGCGATAAAAGATGATGTTGTGAGGTCGGAAACCAGTTCCAAATGCACGGCCTTCGTCACCATGCAGACAAATACTGACACGTATCCTTTGGTGGTCTTGACACCACGACCCTTGTTGGTTTTGATATAGACATGGCCAGTAAAATCAACGCCGGTGTGCATAAAGGGACGGGATGGATTGACCCTTGCTGCAGGTAAGTCTCCCATCAGGGGTTGTTGTTTAGTAGGGTTTTGTTTTCTACAGGTAACACATTGACGTATTTGTTTTTTCGTTGCATTGTTGCCCCCGATTATCCAATATTTTTGCCTGATACATGCTAATGTAACTCGAGCTCCGCCGTGAAACGTGAGTTTGTGTGCGTGATCTATTATTAGTTCCGTCAAACGATGTTGATGAGGCAATATTATGGGATGTTTGAGTTCTGAATGGATAACAGCATGATGCAGTCTTCCACCTACACGTAATATTCCCTCTTCGTCTAAAAACGGGCTCAAATTCAAGATCTTGCTAGTCCTGGATACTCTGTTGTTTTTCTTCAGGTCTTGTATTTCTTGTTCAAATTCCACACCCTGAACTTCTTGTATTATTAAGGCTTTTGCTTTGCGTTGCTCGGTTAAGGTAACGTAGAGCTTCGTGACGTTTTCTGATTTTCGGGTTACCAAGCGCCTTAAACGTGCTAATACGTGTACAACCATTGTAAACGAGCTCAATTTGCTAAGCAGTTTCTTGATGACGCTGTTGTCCTGTGACGCATTTTGTATCGCACTATGAACTTGCTTGTTAAGAGCTTCTTCCTCAGTGGAGTAAGTTCCGCGACATGCTTCGATTTCAGGCTTGAAGTGATGTAGCCAAGTAGGTCCATTCCACCACAGATTGTGTTCCTTTAGCTTCAGACTTGTCAAACCTCTGCTAGCGCAATCTGCTGGATTCTCTGCTGACTTCACATATCGCCAGGATTCAGAAGGCATCTCCTTTGTTATTTGTCGCACCCTGTTGGCAACAAACACTCTCCAGCGATTGGGATCGCCTTGTATCCAACCCAGTGCCGCCATTGAATCGGTCCAGCCGTAAACCTTGATGTCGTGGCCGTCCAAGCTTGTTTTCACTTTGACCATTAGTTTAGAAAGCAGATGAGCACCGCTTAATTCCAATTTGGGCAAAGAAATATTTTTGTTGTAAGGTACGAGTCTTGATTTCGCAACCATTAGCGTTATGTTTGTTTGACCTCGATTTGTAATTTTGCAGTATATGACACACGCGTACGCCTTTTGCGATGCATCGCAAAAACCGTGTAATTCAATATTGTTTCCGGTCGTGTCTGTACCTATCCATCGAGGTATTTGGCATTGATTTATGTTTTCTATGTCTTGTTTGATTTTGTTCCATTCTCGGTTGATTTGCTCAGGAATCTTGTCATCCCATTTTAGGTCCTTTTCTTTCCAGATGTCTTGGAACAATACTTTCATTCGTGTGGAAAGTGGAGTGAGCCAACCGAGGGGATCAAATAACTTGGATAACTCCGACAGTAACTTCCGCTTCGTTAGATGTGTTGTATCGGGGCTGGTCTCAATCCTTGATTGAAATGTGAAGATGTCTTGTTGAGGATTCCAGTGAAGTCCCAATGCTTTCGTTGACTCAGCTTGTTTGAAGTCGTAACGTTCTTGATCGCAGCCCTTGCTGGTGCTGTCAAGCAATTCTTGATAATTGGACCTCCATTTTCGTAAATTGAAACCACCTGCCTTGAGGGTCGCTTGCAAGTCTTCCTGTAGTTGTTTTGCTGATGCTACAGAGTCGGAACCGTGTAACAGATCGTCCATATAAAAGCATTCCTCGATCACTTGAGCTGCATGTGGATATCTTGATCTCTCGTCGTTAGCCAACTGCTTTAGAGTCATCATTGCTAAGAACGGAGCGGCCTTGGTGCCATAGGTGACTGTAGTAAGTTGATACTCTTCTACTTGTTGCTTAGAAGTATCTCGCCAAACGATTTTTTGTAAATTTTGGTCGTCTTCATGTGCCCATATTTGCCGAAACATTTTCTCAATATCTGCGATGAAAGCTATGCGATGTTGTCTCCACTTCAATATAAGTGTCATAAGATCCTTTTGGAGGTTGGGTCCTGGATGCATGCAGTCGTTCAGACTAGCCCCAGTGGAAGTTTTTGATGAAGCATTGAATACTACTCGGAGTGACGTAGTTGTTGACTCATTACGTAGTACGCAGTGATGCGGCAGGAAATATTCTGGTTTCTTGTTACTATGCGCAGGTTTCATGTGACCAAGCGATAAGTATTCATCAATAAACGCCTTATATTGTTTGGCAATAGAGTCGTTTTTTGTGAGTTTCCGTTCTATCTGATACAGCTGAGCGACTGCCTTATGTTTCGATTCCCCAATATCCGTGTTGAAATTGGACTTCAGTGGCAATCTCACTTGATATCTCCCGTCTGCCAGCCTTGTTGTGGTCGACAAGGACTCCGCAAGTCAGCATATCCTTGCTGACTTGCGGAGTACTATCGCCGTCAACTTGCTTGAACTTGCTGAAGATCGATCTGTTTTGGGTTGCTAGCTAGCTTTTGCTTGGTGTCTTGTCTTGTATGAAGCCTTGATGCTGAAGTGCTTGTCTTGTTTGTAGCCTTGATGCTTCTTGTAATCTTGGACTGCTTGTTCACTGTCACTGGTTCCGTGTAAGTGGTCTGATATCCTGCCGTGCAATCTTATGCGTCTTCTCAATCCCGTCACTGAGACCCACTTCTGGGAGGCCAACGGAGCCGTTTCGCAATTGCACGAGAGAAACCAAATCACCAACAGATGGCTCGAAGGACCATATATACGAGCACTTGCTTGCTGGTACGTGTGATGGTTGAGATGGAAGAAAAACTTTTCTTGCTGACTTCTTGATAAGTTATTTATTAATTGTAACACAGGTGTTTACAATAAAACGGTCGAAAGTGTACTCAACAATATTAATTGCTATGTGGATTTAAATGATATAAAAATGCTTATGCTAGCGTGCTAAATAATGTGCGATGTAATCGTACAAGCACTAGGAAGTGGTGAAGGGCGGGCGTTTTTGGAGGACTGTCTTTTGTAATTTTGACATTCGAAAAGTGCTGATTCTCAGCCTAATTTGAATAAATGACTTTTGACTGATTGATAATTAAAACGGTACAACACCAACACATTAATTAAAATAGAGACAATAATTACGTTGACAATAATCTAAATTAATAAAAATGAATCACCGAAATGTGACCAAATTGGATAACTCTTTTTTGTGTTTGTTATTGTCAGGACAAGGATTGTACCTTAGAACCTTGAACCTTAATGATTTAGCGATAAAGTTGAAAATCTATTAAAGAAATTTAACAGATCGTAGTAGCTTGATGTGCTGGCGTCTGTACCTAGGCCGACTTACAATCCACCTAGCACACTCTAACAACGAATGACGTTACTACTCAATACTCGAACACTTATTGCATTAAAAAAGTTACCTAGACATAATGTGTAACTTATATTTTAAAGAGATCACTATAGACCTTTATTTTTTTTATTTGTAGTTAATTAAATACCAAATATATTAATTAACGTAGAAACTATTAATATAACATTGACAATAATTATGTTGTATAAAATTTAATTTAAAACTACCACGGAATACTGGACTCCTTTGCATACTTTCTCTCACAGAACACCAGGCATATTCGCATAATTTTACTTCATTCATCCGCAAACACATCGCATTCAGGGTTGGCAGTCAGACGGGCATTTAGCATTTTTTAAACTACGATAGACTGGCGATTCGGCTCTGGCTACCGTTTTGGATGACAGTTGCGTAGATTATGCCAGCGGCTCTGACTGTGTCCAATGTATTTTTGGGGCACAAATAATCGGCAGAAAAGGCCATGGAGCCCTGTTAGGTCTTACAGGCTACCATGAGCTGATCAAGGCCTCTTCTCACCTCCAACGAGTTAAAGCCCAACGTCCCTAAAAATTGTGGATAGGGTACATATAGAGATCCTAGGAATGTTTTCTATCCCTTTTCCAGCATTTGTGTTTGGGTCGCGGTTTATAGGTGCCAAACACAGGCACTGACCTCGAGTTTGCTTCGGGCCAGAGTGGTGTACAACAGCCTAATAACATTTTGATTGCGAAAGTGACGAGCATTTCGCAAAAAAAAAATCCCAAGCGCCTGAAAAATTTCTTCGCAAGGGTGGAAATGTGATCTCTAGAATTCAGACAGCGAAAGCGAAAGTCAACATGGTTACCATTGGGCCTAGTACAAACGCGCGGCGTAATAACGATTTTATAATTAAAAATACTCGTTTAGCACGTAATATTTACATAGTTTTATGACTTTATTCATATCAATGTGTGATAATAATTGTGCTTGTCGCAATTTTTTTAATAAAAATGCTATGGAATAGTTGTATTTTTAACACGCTTTTATTAGCTTCACCTGTATCTATCTACCTATCTATATAACGGAATCTTTCAACGTAATTTTCACCAACTTTAAGACGTCCAATAAACTTGAAAATTTGCACACGTACCAAGCACCGATGACAATATAATAATTTGGTATCTTAGAGTTGATCTGATGATGGTGTGGCTAGTGGAACTATTTAGTGACTTCTAGTGAACCCCTCTAGTTTGGGCTCATATAATTCGTTTTGATGAGTCCAATAGATTGAGCTCGGTAACGAGGATCTGAGGAGGTAGATAGTGTTTTTTTTTAGTTGTGTAATCTTTTCATTAATTTAAAAAAAACTGCTCCAAGCTTTTTGAATTAAAAAATGGATATAAAAAAATTGACAAGCTGCATATGTAGATACTTATATCGTAACTACCACAAGTCAATATAATTATCTTCCAATTTCTGGTGCGTGATGAAAACGTGTTATTTTTTTAAACTACACATTCATTTAAAATTCGTTCGAATTTACGTAACATTTATGTCGCGCGTTCAAGCTGCCTCCTGCCTCCGATGTTAAACATTTACCGTCCCTCGTCCCGAACGTTAAGTTTGTACTTCTGAAAGCGGTCACAAGTGGACATTAAGCTTTATGCACCTTTCAATATTAAAAGCAACCTTCACTGGACATTTCAGAAACGGACAAAAGATGCAACTCATTTTCATTTTTTTTACGATCAAGGAATCAAGTATCGCTTTAAGAAGACTTGATAAATGAAAAATGATTTTATATCTGTAAGCTGATTTATACAAACACTTTTGCACGTCAATCATAATTTAAAAACTAGATGAAGTTGGCGTTTCCTATCCGATAATTTTTTATATCTTGTGTTTTTTCATTCAACTATAAATATTATATTGTGAAAGTTTGTATGTTTGGACGTTTGGGTGTTTGTTACTCGATCACGCAAAAACGGCTAAAGGGTTTTGGATGAAAGACACACAAATATTTTATTGGATACTTTTTATCCCGGTAGCACGTTCCCGTGGGATAATTTCCGACATCTACGGGCAAAAACTTACCAATAAAATTAACTTAAACTAATTTCCATTGTTCTCAGGTACGGACCCATGTTACCATGCTGGACGACCTGGTGCCAACACTAGCGACCAACAGATCCACTGCACCAGGTCATGATCATAACTACTACGTCACCTTTTTTGATGACGTCAACGGCAGATATGTCAACGAAACAGCCCATAATGCGACTGAGGTAATAAAATTTTCCTTTAACTCATTTTTATATTGCACCCAAACCGAAAAATGTTGGAACAATTTGGAAGGATTGGGTCGTGTTCTGGTTAGACTGGAAGCTGACCCTAAAATAGTAGAAAAAAGGCTAGATGATGGATTGATGGATTGCTTACTAGATACAGTGTTTGTATTTTCGGGAATTTATGTATTTTGAGTAAGCAAATTGTTGTACTTTTGAACGTCGATATGTAAATTGTATTCCCTTGAGAAATTTGATAGGGACATCGAAGCGCCACCTGGTACCATGGATTCAATACACGATTCTGAAAACCCCGGCGCTGAAATTTTTCGTCGGTTATTTTTTTTTTTTAATTGTTGTTCCATACATTTTCTATGAAACCGCTGATTTTTTCATTGATAGCCGACAAAAAGTTTCTGCGCTAGAGTGTCTAGAATGATGTGCTGAATTCATGGTTTCAGTTTGCGCGTCTATGTCCCTGCCACCCTGTATTGCACAAACCAAAGACATTAAATTATTGTACCTATCTTAAATCTCTTTGGCACAAACATAACTTTTCGGTACGTAAATGTTATTCATCCTACATAAAACAATCGTACTAGGTGATGTTCTGTATTTTTTCTGCCAATCCTATATGATAAATGCGCAAGTTTGTCGAAATAATGAATTTCTCATCCATCCTCGACTGTACTTTCAAAATGTTTCCTCTGTGCTCCCACCCAAGACCCTAAACACCGCAGTAATCAACTCTTATCTACCGGTTCTTATCTATGCTGACGCGGGAGAGTGTAAAAAAGCGCTGATGAATGAGAGAGCCTCACACCGAGCCAAATTTGTTCTTAGTGTTTTCTACACTTCCACTTTCAGATCTAGGTACTCGTATGTTGTTTGGCCAAAGTATACCTAGTTACATATGGCCGTAGGTATAAAATGTGTGTCAATAAATGCGTACGTACATAAACTTACCTACATTTTATACCTACCTACTATGTTGTGTATCATTCGTACTCATATAAATGCAGATCAGGGAAGCAAGCAGTTTGAGAAATACGGATAGTGGGCACTGCACAATGTGTCTGCAAGACCGTGCAATATATACACAGAATGTTTTGATCCCCATATAACGGACGGAATTACACAATTTTACTGCTATCTTTCGTAATATCTATTTCTTTTTTCACATGCATTGTCATCTCCGTGTTATCTATTTTTTTTAATTTGTATGCTTATTAAATAGTTAGTTAGTTTTATAATGAACAATAATTGATCTGTGATCAGTACTCCTTTTATCTACTTTTAGAAAAAGGCTGAAGCAAAAAGATCCGCACGATTCTTTTCATGCCAAAAATATGCAAAAATTGTAGAGGTTTTATTCGTAGGTTTACAAAATTGTAGAGGTACTCTGATTCTAGCTTTTGAACTAGTCTTAGAAAAATAATATTAAAAATTACAAAGCTGCCACTATTTTCGTTTCAACGTTAATGGGATCAAAATTATACAGTGGCAACAACCTACCCGATTCGCGAACGAATTCGTTCAGAAAATACATTTATTTCGAAACTTTTATTTTTGGTATCCAATTGTTCTGTTATGATTGTTTCCCAACAAAATATCTCACACGCGTCTGTCCTCGGCTTCAGGCAGACAGCGAATTTAATAGGTAACTGTATAGTGAAATCAAAACAATACGAAAACTGACGAATTTATTTTGAAAGAGAAATGAAAATAAATACTTTAAAACGTTAGCATTGTTGTTAGAGTTAGGTATATGAAATTGAAACACTAACATTTATTGCCTTCTTCACCACCTCCGGACAACTACCAGTTAACTCATCTGGCAGTTTATTTCATCCAAATGGTTAGGCAGAAGAGTACATACAGGTAGGTACCTAGGACACCCAAATTTCACCAGTTATGATTTAAGTCCTACGTAATAAGGGGTGCGCCTATTACCATCAACCGGGCACAAATCCAGACTCAGAATATCTGAAGGCCAATTCTCGTAATTTAAAACGTTCAAAATCTAGTCGCAGTCTCATCTCGGCGACAAACAAATGTCAAAAACTTGTCAAAATGTAGGGAAATTGGAAGTATTTTTTGACAGATTGAAACTGAGATCAGACTGTGAACATTCTTTCGATGAATTCTCGTAATTGAGAATTGCCCCTCTGATAGATACGAATAATTCCTATCCGGATACTGTGAAATATGTATTTTTAGTACCTACCTTAACAATTTAGAAAGTGTATGTCCTACTGCTAACCATCTCATTTATCTCAGCTTCTGGACTTCAATCCAGATGCCCTACAATCAGCTTTAACCTTGTATTCAATTGTTTTATCCAGGCATACCAGTCCTTCATCCTGCCATGGTGGCGGCAGGTGCTGTGGACGGTGCTGTTCGCAGGTATGGTGGTCGTGGCCACCGTGGGCAACCTCGTCGTCATCTGGATAGTGCTCGCGAACAAACGTATGAGAAGCGTCACTAATTACTTCTTAGGTAAGTACCGCAACGTAATTACTTACGTCCTCATTAATAAATCAATCTTACATGAGGACTGTACTTGAATGTCAAATGTATACAGTTCTGTTTATATTTAGGGCTAATTTCTCTAATGAAACTGAACGCGATAACCACATCTGAACCGCGTTCAAGAGCTGTCAGTGTCATCATTGTTGAGGAATATTGACACTGACAGCTCTTAAACGCAGCTTAACTCCTTTATTCATAAACGTTGCTGAAAGTTAAATAGGGATTAGCGACTGTTTAATCATGCATTTTTGACGTTTAAAAACGTCACTTAACTTTAATCATCGATTATAAATAAACCCTTAACAGTGCTTTACCTTAAATTTTTGATGTTTCATTGGTGAAATCAGCCCTTAGTGAGTCTCAAATATGAGAAGTTTATTATTTACAAGCCTTAAATCTCTCTAATAACTATTTTTTTCGTTAGTTATTAGTTATATTTGAAATGCAATAACCTATTTGATCCTACACTTGACTCTTGTGTCGGCTTAAAAATATCTAAATTGTTGTAGAATTAACTATAGGTATTAATTAGTTAGTCCCATAGTTGAAAGTTTCGTGTATTTTATTAATGTATTGTTTTAGTTAATAAATAAGCTTATAATTAAAAAAGCAATACCTACAAAGCAAATAAATTCAGAACTAGGTTTTCCTATTAACATTTCGTCACAAAAACGAACGAAAATACAGCAAGACAACTTCGTTTTAAACCCTGTATGCAAAATCTAGGCGCCGCTTTCATAATGTGTAAATGTGAAGGCTGCATTCCCGCGCATCGCTTTTAATTACTGAAGCCCCTTCTCGGCTTTTAGTTCCAAAAACGAAGGCAACGTTGAAGCGACGCCATTTTACTTTTATTATGTTGGTAATTTTAGAATTTCTTCGGAAAATGTTGAAGAGATCATAAGATCATGTTCTTGTGTAGCTGATCTTGGTTTTGTCAACAATTCTCTTGAACGAATTTCTACTTAAGAGTACCAAAGATTTAAATCGTTCGATTTGCCCTCACTGTACCAAGTCGCGTGAAAAGTGTCCATACTGAGTAGAGTGAGCTCGCACTGGTTATTCCTTTTATCTACCCTAAAACAGCTACCCTAGGATGGATACTCGGAAGCGCGTGTTTATCCATGGGTTGGATAATCGGAATTCGTATATAATTTTTCTTCCGATTTTCTGCCACGGCTGTATACAGTCATTTATAGAAACATGACAGAAACTTCCAAGATACTTAGTAGACATTAAAACACCTTACGTTTTCCGCTGATACGTCTGTTGTAGCATAGAAATTTAGAAAACGTTTACAAATGTACAGTCAGAAAAGATGATACGACCCCAGGGTCGTCGGATATAGTTGAAGTTTAGTAAGAAACCGATTGATGTTTTCGAATAAAATTTAATTTGATAAATGAACTATTTGTTTTCTATTCATTAAATTAAATTTTATTCGTAAACGTCCATCGGTTTCTTATTAAACTTCAACTATATACGACGACCCTGGTTACATACCTCCTTTGGTGACTGTACATTAAAAGAGACGAATTTAACCAGGATACACAATTACGTCAACTCAATAATGAAATTAGTATTAGTAATTTCCTAGACATATTGCAGAATTTTTAAATGACGTATTAATTTTATTTAAAACGAGGAAATTTAATATGATTTAAATGCAATACGTGCCTATTAAGAATTCTGTTTAAGTTTGTGGTTATTAAAAAAATATAAATATTTATAATAGTGTGTATATTGAGTGTTGTACTGTTTTTGATGATGACTATACTTGGGGTGACAAGTTGGAAGAACAATTAGAAGTGAATTCCAAATATTCACCTCGTCTGGGGTAGATAACGCCCATTTGAATCCACCCTAGGGTGGCTGTTTTATAATGGATAAACGGAATAACCCGCTCGCACAATAATAATGGCAATTTCATTACAATCCAGCCAAATCTCTGCGACATTGTATGTCAGATGTGTCTAAATGACACGGAAACGCGACCATCTTTTGACGCTTCAGGGCGAATCAACGATTTAAATCTTTGTTTTAAACATGTACAGACGCCAGCACATCAAGCTACCCGAAACTGTCAAATTTTCCCAATCAACCTTGAACCTAATGCTTTAGCGATAAAGTTGAAAATCTATTAAAGAAATTTGACAGATTGTAGTAGCTTGATATACTCAATCTGTAAATTTTCCCTCGAAATGTAACACGAACCCTTGTCTATGTTCACCAGTGAACCTGTCAGTGGCAGACGCGATGGTGTCAACCCTCAACGTGACGTTCAACTTCACTTATATGCTGAACTCTGATTGGCCGTTTGGACACTTCTACTGCAAGTTCTGCCAGTTCATCGCCGTGCTCAGCATATCTGCGTCTGTGTTTACGTTACTGGCCATCAGTGTGGACAGGTGAGTTATCAGTGCCTACCGTAGGGACGCGTAGGAATGCGTCTCCATATCTGAATAACTGACATGCTCAAATACCCATCGTATTTGAAGGGAGAAGGTATGTAGGTACTTACATACGTACACACTCAAATATTTTGACTACTTAGCGCTACATACCTTCTCCCCTCAAATACCCATCATATTTGAGGGGAGAAGGTATGTGGGTACTTAAAACGTCAACGCGCGGTCTATTATTTTAAATTATCTGTGGCAATTCCAAAATTAGGTACCTTTAAGTGAGATGCGCTAAGGTAGATTACTGATGTATTGACAGAATTAAAATCATTTAAGTCATCAATATAACTCTCCAAATCAGAATTAACCTGAAAGGTCATGATTTCATGAAATGGTAATTCAATTGAATAATTTGAACTTAGCGAGTAGTAGTAAATACATATAAATGTCACGGTCACAATTCATATTTTGATTTTACGAGTACAACCTGAAACTGAGCTGCAAATTGCAAAAAACGTAAGAAACATTGAATTTCAACAACTTAACAGGGTTAATTATACTAAATATTTCTGGCTGGCAACAAATACAACAAACAACAAAGGGTTTAGCCGTCCTTCCATAAGCAAACTGCCCCCGATAGGAACCTATATCGTAACCTATGTTATATTGTACAGGGTACTAATAGTAGTTCATCGCGTAGATATTAGCTCTATATCTTAGGTAATTGAGGAGCTATTTGAAAAAAAGTGTCCGGAGACGACTTTTTTTCAAAGTGATATATCTCTGTTGATTTCAAAGCTAGAAAAATAAAACCAATTCCAGTGCTTATGGTACACTTTACGGTTTATTTTATATAAATTTTCATGAGCCAAGCTTAAATAAAAATATAAAAAAAATGCAAATAAATTTTTTTTTTATTGATTTCTATCAGATCGAATTGAATTACCACTTTGAAAAAAATATATAATAATTGTCTATACCTTGCCTAACAGCATGCCAAGTTTCATTAAAATCCAAAAGGTGCAACATGAGAAAAAAAAAAAAAAAATAAGTGGACCACCTTATGACCACTTTGTTGATGCTTTTAACTTTTAATTTTTCAATTATCTAGTATTTAATTAAATCGTATTACATATTTGATTTTTCAATATTGAGCATGAAAGGTTTAAAAAAAAAAAAAGATCACGTTGTAATGAATGAAAATAGTGACGATGACTAATAAAAGCTATTTTTTATTAATATGGATTTAACTATTACTGAGAAAATATCCTTCCGTTTTCTTTTAAACCTTTCATGCTCAATATTGAAAAATCAAATATGTAATACGATTTAATTAAATACTAGATAATTGAAAAATTAAAAGTTAAAAGCATCAACAAAGTGGTCATAAAGTGGTCCACTTACTTTTTTTTTTTTTCATCATGTTGCACCTTTTGGATTTTAATGAAACTTGGCATGCTGTTAGGCAAGGTATAGACAATTATTATATATTTTTTTCAAAGTGGTAATTCAATTCGATCTGATAGAAATCAATAAAAAAAAAAATTATTTGCATTTTTTTAATATTTTTATTTAAGCTTGGCTCATGAAAATTTATATAAAATAAACCGTAAAGTGTACCATAAGCACTGGAATTGGTTTTATTTTTCTAGCTTTGAAATCAACAGAGATATATCACTTTGAAAAAAAGTCGTCTCCGGACACTTTTTTTCAAATAGCTCCTCAATTACCTAAGATATAGAGCTAATATCTACGCGATGAACTACTATTAGTACCCTGTACAATATAACATAGGTTACGATATAGGTTCCTATCGGGGGCAGTTTGCTTATGGAAGGACGGCTAAACCCTTTGTTAAAATGTGTATTAATTTCAATTATCATTTAAGTAAATACTATGTTCAAAAGCATAATCTTAATAAAAAATGTTTCTTTTCTTTTTCCCTTTTACTTACAAAGCGAAGAAATATAATGAGCTCATTTCCATAGGTATTTACATACAAAATCACCACGTTATGAGTATAAAATTGAGCGAGCATACAAGGGCGTTTATCCTGTCAACAATAATAATTTGCAATAAGTGTCCCGTCATATATTTTCTTTATTTTGTACGTTGCGAGTCTTTTAATCTCAAATATCTACGTAGAAATAGAAAATCCATATTCTATATACATAATTATTATAAAATAAAGTCGCTTTTCGTGTCTATCTGTTGTTCTTCTAAACTATACAACGGATTTTGATGCGATTTTCACCATCATTTAGAGAATTTATTCCGGAAGGTTTACGTGTATGAGGATGTTTTATCAAGTAGTAAAAACCGTGCAGGCAAAGGCGGGTCGCTAGTATTATAAGAAATGTGTTTGTTGCTTTTCTAGAAGCATGGAGATATGTTCAATACCACATAGTTTGGGTCCAATTAAAAAACCTTGTTGCTAAAGTACATATACAAAATAAAAACAACCGTTGCAACGACGATTTTCCCGTCTATTTTTCTAACGTTCCAACAAATTTTATATTATACGCTTTCCGTAAAAACGTCAGCTACATGAAATGCTTTCCTGACAACTCGACGGCACGGTTGGCGCAGTGGTTAAGCGATTGACTGCTGCGTTTCTTGTCGCGGGTTCGATTCCCGCACGGAACAAATAGTTGCATGACCTACAAGTAGTTGTTCCAGGTCTGGCTGAAAAAAAAAACTATAAAAAACTTAATATCGCTGATACACGGTGTTCGACGAAGGAGCCCTAACATAGGAAATCCATTACCTACATTTATCGCTGGGGCTTTTACCGGCGCCGTCCCTGTCACCACACCCCGGTAGCTTCTTACTTCACTTGTTATACCTATCATAATATGGTCACCACTATGAAATTCAAATAGAAAGAAGTTTTATTACCTACGTCTATTTTTAAGATTAGCTTGATAAAAAAAAATACGTTTGACATTGACATGAGTATGGCTTGATAGATACCGGTATTAACTACTAATTTTAGTTGCCAAAGAAGAAAGAAAAAAAAAACTACTAATTTTCATAATCAGCCTATAATTACAATGATGATTAAAATTGATTAATGTTCCCACTGCTGGGACACAGGTCACTCTCTTCGAGAGGGAGTGAGCCAGCCAGAACAATACAATACAACAAACAACACACAATACAACACATACTTGTGTGTTGTATAATGTTGTTTTATATGCAAATCATAGACGCTCTCAACATAGCAATATAATAAGATTTAAGATCGCTGTAGTCGTTAGAATTAAGTATTAAAAATAATTGGTTTAAGTAGCTCTGAGATTCTCAACGCTAGGCCTGAATCTCTGGTATAAGGTGCTAAAATTTTCATACAAAGTACCTCCTCGTCTGAGAAAATATTAAGCAAACCTTGATGTAAAATATACAAATATACAAAACATCGAAGTAGATACTCGTTTACTTACTTATAAAGTTATCTCAGAGTGCCGAAAGGTTTATTAAATGGTAATGAAAATGTACACGAGGTGAGACGAAAACATGTGGATATTTACGTGTTTTCGCCTCCAGTGTTATCTTCACTAACTTACTAAACTAACTCCTCTTTCCATAGATACGTGGCCATCATGAGTCCGCTGCAGCCGAGGCTGGGCAAGAGAGCCACCCTGGGCATCACAGCTGCCATATGGGTGTGGAGTTCCGTCCTCAGCGCTCCCAACCTGATCTATTTCACCACAGACATGGACTACCTGCCTGATGGAACGATAAGGTGAAACATGTGACACAAGTCTTAGAAACACACCAGACATCCACACTCCATACATAACCCGTCAGCCTTCAAAGCAAGAGTGAACAGACATCTTCTGGGCACGCTAGTTCCATCGTAGACCTCATCCAACGCATTCCATCAGGCGAGATGGAGATCAACAATTTCACAATACATATTTTTTTTTAGTCTTTCCAAAACAAATCTCTATAGAAGTATGAAAAAAAAAATCAATTTGTACTAAAATCTAATAATAAACTCATATTTTCAGATCATGTTATTACAATACAGAATGAAATATTCAAGCCCAACAACAAAATAAGTCTGCAAAACTTTTTGAATTCACAACAAAAGTCTTACATCAATTTTTAGAAAACACGATTGCTACAGTACAAGCCAATTTTCAAAGAGCTCTTCAATTTCGTGCCAATCATAAAGTGTTTGACATAATCCGAAATAACAAGTTTCAATACAAGTAAAAAGTTATGAGGCCTCGACTTGAAAGTGCAAAAGAACTTCCTTGAAAGATTTTAGTAAAAAATTTCGCAATTAAACTCTCTGTCGCTGAATTCCTTCTAAAATGGTGGCGCTTACAAAAACTATTATCTGGGAGACTGTAAAATGTTAGGCAGTAACTTCGTCGACTTTAATGCTGTGTTTTACAGGCGGGTGTGCTTCTCCGAATGGCCCGACGGTATTACCACGAGGTCTCAGCTAGAATATTGGTAAGTGCCTCACAAAATGTTGAAATTATTTTATTTATAGTCTAGGTCTGAGTGACCGCATAACCTCGTCCGAAAATCATACTAGGACGAATTATTTGCATTATATCCTTCTAATCTAAGTACATATTTTCTAAAATGACCACAATTTACAGGTACAACGTAGCATTCATGGTGCTAACCTACTTCCTGCCAATCATGTCAATGACGTACACATACTCAAGAGTCGGCATAGAACTATGGGGCTCGCAGTCTATCGGAGAATGCACGCAGAGGCAACTGGACAACGTTAAAAGTAAACGCAGGGTAAGAACATAACAATATGAAACTGCTGACATAGCAATCATTGCAAACGTAATTGGGTTTTAATACTTTGATCATAAGCAACATTTTCTTATTTACGAGACTCCTCTATTCGTTAGATTAAACTCACATTTCTTTCCGCACCTGTCAGATAGTGTTAAACGTAACAGGCGGAATGACATGTTACGAGTGCGCAGAGCTAAGACAGCGCTAATGTGAAAATGCATATTTTGCATAGCTCCGCAAATCTGTAATAAAATTTCAAAGAAAATTAAAGAATTAAATATAAATCGTTTTAAAAAAAAATAAGAGTTTTACTGTGTACTAATCTTACTATAACTTAAATGACTACTTAAAAGACAATTTGACAGTATTTTTAATGATGAACTGACTTTTAATTGGAATATGGTTTTAATAAATAGTGTTAATTCATTTTAATCCTATTTATAACGTGTAATCATAGACCTATATATAAAAATGTGTACCTAACTACCTACTTCGAAATTTGCACGCCATTATATGGCAGAATATGTTTTGACAAGATATAACTTTAAGACCACATTTTACCATATTCTGACAAATAAATGATTATGATTTCTTATGTTAGAAAGAACCAATTTTCTCACGAATAATTTTGCACGTGCTTCTAAAACATACAGGAAAAAAACTTGGTTTCGATGTATAAGACTCTCATTTTGCAAACAAGTTAACTTTGTTGGAAATGCATGGGAATTTGATAAAAGCAATCTTGTCTAAGCTCACGATACGGACCCATATTCATCGCAATATTTCCATGTGTTTGACATGTAAATTAATAATTTGGTTATACTAAAGAAAATGGCAAAGCTTTAAGGGATATGAGAAAAGGATATTTCAGTTGTTTTAAATAAAGTAATAACTGTTATAACGTAGCTGTCACAAATTAAATCACATTTTTTTTTAACATTTAAGCAATCAATCTAACTTAAAAACTTTCCAAATGTATAAATAAACCCCAGTTTTCAATGCTCATCAACAATTCAAGCGAAACCTACTACAAACTTTCGAAGCTATTAAGCTTCGAAAGTTTGAAAGATGAAATGTATTCCTCAAAGACATTTTAATAAAAATGTCTTTGAGGAATACATTTCATCTTCGTTTTAATAAAATCTCTTCTTAACTCCTAAGCGGTTTCGACGACCGCATTTCGAGGGTCCAGTAGATACTCATTTAAAGCCACATTGAAATATTACATCCCAAGTAAATTAAACACCCTATGTTCATCTATTGTCTTCCTTTCTTAATAATGGGTTTCGGATTCGCACTGGATCCTTTTTAAAGAAATTGATTTCCCTCGGGCTGCCTGATCTTCTTTTGGCAATATGTGCTAGCCTAAACTTGTAATTCAAATGATTTGTTTATGTTTATGCGAAGACAAACTTGGCAAAATGTTGTAAGAATAAGCGCCATATACGAGGGCGGAGTGATAAGTCTGGTAAAAATCTATTTTGGAATAAAATGATCGCAAATTGCATGGAACCTCCTTGTTAACAACTCTTTTAAAGGACTAAATTAAAATTTTCAGCCAGTACTTCCGGTAAGTTTTTTTTTTACAACCATTAAAGAAAAGCAACTGAAAACGTTTTTGCAAAGATGGAGAAAAGTGAATTTCGTGTCATGTTTAAACATTATTTTTTGCGCAAAAAAACTGTAACGGAAACGAAACAAAAACTTGATAAATATTATGGGGACTCTGCTCCGTCGATTAACATGATTCATAAGTGGTTCAACGATTTTCGGTGTGGTCATACAAGCACAAGTGATGCTGTGCGTCCAAGACGCCCAGTTGAGGTCACTACTCCGGAGATGATCGCTAAAATCCACGATATAGTGTTGAACGACCGACGAGTAAAAGTGAGGGAGATAGTCGAGATAGTAGGCATCTCAGACGAACGTGTTCACAATATTTTACACCAACATTTAGATATGAAGAAGCGATCCGCGCGATGGGTGCCGCGTTTACTGACTGTTGATCAAAAACGCATGCGTGTGACCACTTCGAAGGCAGATTTGGCGTTGTTTCAACGGGATAAACTCGAATTTTTGCGTCGTTTTATAAGTTACAAGGAAACCACGTTGAAAAATAAATAATAATAATTAAATAAAATTGACTCCTTGTTTAATTTTTATCAGAATTATCACTCCGCGTGACTAAAACTTATTACAAATATTTGAAATAATAGGTATTTGCTTCAGAATATCTATATATCGATTTACGAGTATATATAAATAAAACTAAGTTGGGTTAGTTACACCATTTATAACTCAAGAACGGCTGGACCAATTTTTATGTTCTTTGATTTGTTGGATTTTTCTCCGCCCCGAGCAGCAGAACAACTATTAAAACATGGTAAAAATTTAGGAAAGAAAAAATAATGAGGTTTGGTTCTGAGGCGGTACGGAATTCGCCGGGGTCAGCTAGTTATTATTAAAGTGGATATAAATATATATTTAATGCGGCTACAGATTCAAACTTACATAGATCAAGCAGACATATTATTACGTAAGTAATTGACTGGATTTTGGAGTTACCTACCTATGTAGGTACCTTTACACGTGACTCAGGAACTAGGTAGGTACTGACGTAATAAGGATCAGCAGACTTACAGGGATCCATCAAAGAGTTAGCGTAGGCTGACAAGAAAACAAAAAATACTTTTGATTTAACTTCTGGGAGACGCAATCAAATTGTATGTTCCTTCAACAGGTAGTCAAAATGATGATTGTAGTGGTGGTTATTTTCGCCGTCTGCTGGCTGCCGTTCCACGTGTACTTCCTGGTGACGTCATACTATCCAGACGTGGTCAACTACCCCCATATCCAAGAAATATACCTGGGCATCTACTGGCTGGCCATGAGTAACTCCATGTACAATCCCATCATTTACTGTTGGATGAATTCAAAGTAAGTTTTCGGAACTGCAAAACTTTTATTACGTAAGAACGATTATATTTCCTCGACCGTGAATAAACGCCTTGTGAACTTTTGAACTTATTGGGCGAGATGTTTATTGATATTCTTTTATAAATGTTAGATGTAGAATCTCATTTTACTACCCATTCATGTGTCAGCAGAAATCATTGGTCTCAAAATAAATATATTTAAATCACACAGTGGCCCCGATTCCTTTGTTCACAAACTAAACTAAATTTAAGTTCAGTGCATCTTTTTCTTTCTATTTCATTAAGAAAAGGACAGGAGATAAATATTAGTTTAGTCCTGTCAAATTAAGATACTCCATAGACAAATTAGACGTGATTAAAAACATGGCTGCTAAAAATACGTCGTTTTACGTCAGGCTTTGACTAATTTGACAGAACTAAACTAATATTTATCTTCTGTCTTTTTCCTAATGAAATAGAAAGAAAAAGATGCACTGAACTTAAATTTAGTTTAGTTTGTGAACAAGGGAATCGGCGCCATTATCAATCATTTAGTTTGGGAAAATTACTCAAGATTTTTTTCCTCGAAGCTTTTGTAAAAAAGGGTCCAAATAAGGGACCAAAAAAGAGGCCTGCAAAGGCCTGCAAACCAGATTATATTTGAGACTCTTGAACGTTAATTAACCCAAACAAGGATTTTATTGGATTTGTTTTTCCAATGAATCTTATTAAATGGCACAATGTCATACGAAGTTTCTTACGCAGATTTAGAAGAGGTTTCAAGCAATTCTTCTGGTGTTGCGGTGCGTTTGGAGGAGGAGGGCTGGACAGACGCAGAGGCTTCGGGACAGAACGTCTGGACAGATCGGTTCGATCCTTATCACCAAGCAGGAAGAATGGTACCAGTAAGCTGATGAAACCCCTCTCTTTCGTCGTTCTAGAGACTAGCTTGCTGTAGATGCTTCTCATTGAAGTTTTGGTTGTATTAAAGATTTTTTTAAATTTTCCTATGTTGGGCTTAAGTTTCAACTACCTACGATCATCATCACTTGTACATAATTCATTTTATGTTGACAAATCTGATCAGATACACCATTCAACAAAAAAAAACATTACTATCTAATACTTTCGAAATGAATTCATTGATTTCTATAGTCATCCAACTCATTACTTTATTGGTACAGTTTTTCACTACCCTTTAACCTGAAACCTAGTTTTCTCCATTTCTTCTCTAGCTAGAACGACTAATTATTCAACGAATATAAAGTACAATTCATAGACAAGAATTTCTTCTTCATAGGTTTATTCAAGACGACAAAATTCATCAAAAATCCACCTGGCTCTCCCCACTTGCTCCATGCAAATAAAATACACAAGTAAGAAATACTGAGGAGCCAAGTTCAGTTATTTTATATCTGACCTATCGATGTTATAATAGAACGATCTAACATGACACACTCGTGATAGCTTGGATATCGTCAGTAGTTAAGCTCTTTTCTTTCGGTTGGTCATACCCTTTTATCTTTATTTGCTTTCCCATGGCTTTCTTCCTAAGATGTTTCACAAGTTCCAGCGGCTTCATCATCAACAACTTGACTGTCATTTCGTTACTAAAACTTGTCATAAATTCCGTGAGCGAACGGACTGAAAAACATCCGATATATCAGAAATTAATTTTGAATATGTTTCCAACAGGCACTATCCGAATTTCGATGCATAGCACTTATAACCAGACGCTGGTGAGCACCGCCTGACAGCGGCGCGGCGCGGCCGGCGCGAGCGGCGCCAGCGCGGACGCGCCGCCCGCGCCGCCCGCCACCGAGCGCACGTGGATATGACGCGAGTGCCGCGCACCGCGGGCGCCTCGCACGCCGCACGACCTCTACGCCTGAACTAAATACGGCGCGTAAGGATACTGTCACTTCAGACTTGAGCGTTATAAACGTTTCCAAGTTCGTACAATTATGTGTAAAACTTTATCTTAATATTATGTTTAAGTGGTATACTAGTCAAAACTAAGTATTTCGTAGAAAATATGGAGAATGTTGACATACAGGTAAATGTTTTCTATACTTATAAAAATGACGTCAGTCAACTGTAAAACTTAATATGAGAGAAATGGCACAATCTGTTTATTGCAATTCCCTTGATTTAAATCTTAAATGCATTAAACGGGATTTCAACATCACGACTGCTTCTAACATAGGTTCTGAACGCCTGGATTTGTTAGCATTTTACTTTGGCTCCCCATTAAATTCAATATTTATAAGCCATTTGAACAAATCAATGTACGTAATAGGATTAATTTATAACAAAGACGATTTTATACGATTTTCTGAGTTAATAGATATTGGAAAGAGTTTAATGCTCCGTCGTTGACAATGTCACCCTCAGGGTCTTCTAAACACTCTAGGATAAAGCTATTAATTTTATATGAAAAGGGCCGTCAGATTTGATACTGAATAATTGCGTTATCTACCAACTTTGTAGCATGATTTATCTTGATTAAATAAATATTTAAAAGATAAAAGGGTTTGAGAGCGGTGTAAAAATGAGCGAAATGGTAAGATTTTTTTATGAAATGTAAGGAAAGATTGTACATTGTAAATAAAATATGATATGATATTATGTATAAGTAGATATTTAATTGAATGTACAGATTTTATATCTTAATAATACAATGTAGTTAATAAATCTATAAGTATTTATGTTTGTAATTTCAATGTTATTAAATTATAAGACATCAGAGGATTCGTATACTGACCGTCGAAGTGAGCGGACGTGCCCCGTCTCTAGTTTCAGTTGACGCCAGATGCGCAACACGTGTTAACGCTGAGTTTGAATGTCGCATTTAAAATCGGATCGGTGTCCCGCGTTTTATTTTTGTGGTTGCAAATTAAAACACCTTGGAACGGTGGTAAAGTGGCATACGTGTGATCCTGATCTTCAGCCCGAGGCCTAGGCTTTTCGGCTCCCCGGCCTCCTGGAGACGCCGAGTGACTCTGAGGGCCCTTTGCGGGCCAATCTGGTGAGATCTTTCCGTTTATTTCAGGGATCCCCATTGGAAACTGATCCGGTTGTTTTGTTTGTTTGTGTTCTAGACTGTTAATTAGGACTTTTGAAGACTCGCGCGAATTCAACATCATTTTAAGCCATAGATGAGTTTTAGGAATAAGTCTTCATATTATATATAGGAGAGAAGGACAAACTCATACGCCTTAATATTCTAGCCTAAAATACGGTATCGCTGTAGATTTCCTGGTCCTAAATTACCAAAACTGTCTTGAATAAGTTAATAATTTTCTAGCTTGTAAACCAAGTTTGGGTACCCACGCGCGATATATGACACCCTCAGTGGAACAAAAAAAAAAAAAGGGAACAAAAAAGACTACCCCGAACTCTTAAGTTTGCTTAACAAGGTATATTCCCAAAGATCAACAAAAAGCGAAGCTCATAAATCTTACACAGTATGCCCTCTCTATTGTCTTCTAAACCCAGAGCCGCACATGTGACTAAAAGTTCTACTAAAACCATAAAAACGATGACTAGAATTGTGCGTATAACAAAAGATGGGAACTGTTTGTTTAGGGCGTTAGCCCACCAAATAAATAATTTAATGGGTTTAACCTTCGACCACATGTCTGTCCGTCATGACTTAGCCTCATATGTTTTGGAGCATCGATATGATGACAGAATTCTCCTAGCACTTCTAAATAATATACAGGAATTCCTCCCTAACAGCAATCTCTCCCAGGAACAAAGGATAACAAATTACATAACAATGCAATTTAACAAATCGTTCTGGGGCGGAGAGGATATCCTAATCGCCGCGTCAGAGTTCTATCTAGTGAATGTGCATGTGCACATGGATACAAGAAACACACTAGTGTATTCACCTACTGGTGAACCAGTACCCGGCAACATACACGTCCTCTACAACGACCAACACTATGACAGCTGGGTTATGACCGACGACGAACATTACAAGGACCTAATGCAAGAACCAAAAAATGTCAAAACATCACAACATACTAAGCCTTTAATTAACAGACAACCCTCGAAATCCCAGTCTCAAACTAACAACACCCAATTGTCTAGCCAATTAACACAGAATGAACAACAATCATCATTATATACACCGTTATCAGACGTGGTCGCAGATGTCACTGGGTTCACAATACTAAGAAACCAGCCGTCTACCGCAATAAAATACACTTACCCAGACTTGCGTATTGCAACCTGGAACGTCCGTGGGGCCTCAAAACCGGGAAAAAAAGAAAAAATAGACGCTGAACTTTCACTTAGGGGCATTCATGTAGCCTGCATACAAGAAACAGGGATGAACTCAGGAGCATACAACTCCACACACTACGAATGGCACCTCTATGGAACTACAGGTAAAACGCACCGGGGACTTGCAATTTTAATTAGAAAAGACGCCCAAATTGAATTAGTTCATAGGAAAAAAGATACAGACGCGATGTCAGCTACTCTTATAGTTGACAGGGGAAATGACAAGCCTGCTCCTCTGTACATAATAAACTCTCACATCAACAGTTGTACATCCATAGCAAACAGATCCTTCACTGGCTTATTAAACTTGATCAGACAAAAACCAAAGAAATGTACTTTAATAATTCTTGGCGACTCTAACGCCCACATTGGTCGACATGATACACAAAATTACCAACGCAAAGGGCTAATTCAACAAAACCTACATCATGACTTCTCCAACTGCAACGGGGAACTGTTAATGGATATAGCCAACAGGGAAAAACTGCAAATAGAAACGACAAAAGCGAGATCATCATGCAGGCTGACATGGTCAAAGGGCACTCAAAAGTCCCAATTGGATCACATTATAACACCACACGCCTCAGAAAAACTCTTTGAATTTATTAAAGGTGAATGGGCCGCTAGGAGACTATCCGATCATAAAATAGTCTGGGGTTTGCTAAGGACAAACCGAATTTCAAACAAAACAAAAAAAAACACCAAACATAGTAATACACAAAGCATACCCGTGAAGACAATGGTCAAGGACTTCAACTATAAACAATGCGATTATGCCGCCCTCAATAGCAAGTTCACCAAAACAAAATACCAAGATTGCATAACAAAAAAGCTAAAAAATATAGGAATCAACTCAACGGACGAAAATATCGAAATACCCTGGAATACCATAACGGAAGTATTAAAAGCGGCTGCCCAGGAAACTCTAATTCTTCAGCCAGTTCTCCCCAGAGATCATCGACTAGCTCTTGCTAACCTACAAAAGGCTAAATTCTTACAAAATAGGCAACCAGATAATCCAAATAGACATAACCGCGTAAAAGAATGTCAGGCAACACTTCAAAAGATTAAATATCACGAGGAACAAAAAGCATGCAGGACCAGCCTCAGCGGACTGGGGAAAAACCACCCTGCAAAACGCATGCAAATGCTGTACTTTTTTTACAGGAGAAATAAACTTCAAACAAAACGGCGAAAAAGATCTACTTATATACCGATGACCAAATGGGAGCAAATTTAAAAAAAAATCCGAGGGTCGTCTTATACCAACAGTTAATATAAAAAAACCGACAACCGAAGTCGAAAGTGATGGACCCACAACAGATGACGTAATTGAAATCATCAAAAAAATGCGGAACGGGACAGCTCCCGGAACTGACCAAGTAGTAATCGAGCTTTACAAAGCGATGCCCGAAATATTACAGGAACCCGTCACCAAACACATGAACAAAGCATGGACACAGAACGAAGCACCCGACACATGGCTGGAGACGGTGCAGATACCAATCCCAAAAATAAATAAACCTAAAAATCCAAATGACTATCGCCGCATATCGGTTTGCAATACGGGTTACAGAATTTACGCCTCGTACGTACTAAAAAAACTAGATGATACAATAACGGAATTGGGCAACTACCAAGCGGCCTTTTTAAACAATAGATCAACAGACGACCACATCTTTACACTCAAAAGGGTTTTAGACGAGGAATGGCGAGCAGGTAAAAGAATTTATGTACTCGCCCTCGACATAGAAAAAGCCTTTGACAACGTCGACCTCAATGCACTAAGAGATATACTATTACAACGAACAAATCACTAACTAACAGGATAATCAAGGTATGCATGAATGAACGAACATGCATCAAATGGTGTAGCCAGCAAAGCAGTTGGATTATTAAAGGAAAGGGAGTCAAACAAGGCTGCCCTCTGTCCCCTCGCCTGTTTACACTGGTCATTGATGAAGTCCTTAGAACCCTGGAGGAGGAAACCCAATTAATAAGACTTGACCAGGATCGTGAAATCTCACTCCCCTTGGTACTATCATTTGCGGACGACCTTATCATTATTACAGATGACCTAGAAGGGTTAGAAGGTATCCTATACCATATTAAACCCCTACTAGATAGTGTAGGCCTCCAAGTAAACGAAACAAAAACAAAAATACTAATTAGGGACCCGATAGCTACAAAGAAAACGACCCACGTGACCCTTAATGGAATAAGCATACCGACATGTGAAGATATAAAATACCTAGGTACATATATAACATCTACATTAAGCAGAAAATGCACTATTAAAAAACGTTGCAAACAGGCCATAAGAAACGCCAAATCGTTACTACCATTCATAAAACACTCAAATATGGATTGGAAATTAGCCAGACTTATGTATCGAATGGTGATCGCTCCGTGCATGATACATGGTTTAAAAGTATCGGCACTTACTAAAGCTAACAGGTCAAGACTTCGAAAATATGAGCGAGTTATCATGAGAGACTTGATAAACCACTCTAGGAATAAACCAAGACAAAAGAAAATGCATGAAATCTTAGACGGAAAAACAGTAACCAAACGCATCAAGAACCACAGGATGTGCTACCTCGCACATATCTATAGGCGCCGCGTACCACATCTGCTGCATGCAGCAATGGAGTACAAGGCCAAAACCAAGAAGGTCGGTCGACCCATCTACACATGGAACGAAAACCTAAAACAGGACATGAAGTACTTCGACAAGGGAATCGATTTTTGGATGGATACGGCGCAAGACAAAAACAAGATCAGGATTGCTGCTAGCGAGATATACAAAAAACCGGAAACGGATAGTAGCGAGAACTCCGACGACGACATTGAGAACAACAACATCTAACACGTGACATACAAAAGAACCGAGAAAGCAGTAGAACGCGGCCAAAAGAGTCGCGGGTGAAGCTCGACCGGAAAAACCTGGCCGCGAAGTCTTTAAAAGATGCCCATCCATAGACAAATATCACCCATCTCTCCACTAGTCCAATGCTTACTCTAGGATGCATATCCGGTAGGCTCTTAAATCCTATCCTTCCTAACGGGCACGTCTTCCCTGCAAAAACCGCGCCCCCCGGTCTACTTCTTGATATACAATGGTCGCTGTAGCACCATGAACATGAGGCTACAGGTGCTAGTGTGAATCTTGGGGTTCATTCGATTAATCGAGTCTGGTCAAACCACGCTGGGAATGGTGCAATTCATATTCATATTCATATTCATATTAAATTATAAGACATCAGACAGTCATGATTAACTATAGATTTTACCTCGATGTGCATTTGATACGCGTTGTACATTACATATAAAAGCATACAATGACGATTTTAAATCAATCAATCAATCAATTCAATCATGAGAAACTTTTGTTTATATTAAGCGTCAAATTCAGTTCGAAAGCTTTTTAACAATTTATTCGGCTTACCAATACTAATTCAATAAAAAACGCGTCATGAATATATAATTTTAGTTATATATAATTTTAGTCAAGAACGTATTCGTATGTAGAATACGTTCCTGACTCCTGACAGTTGCATACAAACAAATACGTGTTATAGGGATTTGATCTTTATTAGCTACTAGAATTGACGCACTAATTTGTGTCAGGAGCGCATTCTCTCGTCGACCGCACTGTATTTATTATTACTTAGGAAGTAACATCACTGTTCCCACATCAGTCTCTCATGTCACTTCTTCACTACCAAAAAATTCGTGTGAATCCAGAATTTAATTTGGCTACCTACAACATTTTGCCTTATGCTTACGACAAAACTGTGTCACTATAATTACGTCACAAGATGCTTTTGTACTAAGAGTAATGCCACTATTACTCTGAAAGGCATACCGCTATGCAGCTGCACAATTTACCGGCAAAAGTAAAAACTTACCTCGTCGCTCCGTCAGTTTAAAGAATAAAATGTTGGGAGCAAAGAATCTCGAATTTAAATAGACAGCTTTTAAACATTTCTAAATGGGACCTACAGTCGCATAACTTCTAGTGCACTTCAATGAATTGTTGCTTGAAACTTTTACCTACATAGGTACGTTTAATGTACATAGGTATATCATTTTATGTTAAAAAAAAAAAACAATTTTTCGAGCTTAAAACAAGAACACCGAAAAAAGACAAGGCAGATTTATATTTTCTTTAGAAAAAAATCTGTTCGGAGAACCTTGGTAGAAAATACGTCTGAAAATATAAAAAGAAAATCAAAACAATATATTCCATTCACTTCCGCATTCACGCAAAAACTTATTGAAACGCTGTTGACATTTCCTTTGAACAAATAATACACGCTTTTCAAACGTCAGTACCTACCACCAGCCATGCATTTGACGAAGTCGGTGCTAAACTCTGTGTGCATACGGCATACGGAACGTATCGAAACCCGAGCACTGCACTACGAACCGTCGATATTAAAACGATCTGATATCTGATCTCTAGTGATTGTATTCCGAAACATTTTCCCTTCAATGTGTGGAAATCTACGTGCACAATTTTAGACGCTGTGGTATGGTCAAAAGTTAAGCAAGTGTAGTTCAGGTAGCAAATGAAAAGTCGGGGAAATTAACCCCTTTGTTCATAAACGTTGCTTAAAGTTAAGTAGTGATTAGCGACTGTTTAACGATACATTTTTGACGTTTAAACATCACTTAACTTTAATGATCGTTTAACTAACCCCTAGATGATTAGCAAATTGACACCACGTCAATTTGCCGTGTCATAACCATTTCATACAACTGCCATACAATGACAGTTGTGATTTGAATAAACGGACAGTTTACGCTAACAGTCTACTTTTGCTTAATTATTTTTTTTCTGAATTTACAAATCACTTTTTGTGTCCGGTAAGTTTCAAAGAAAAAAACTTTTTTGACAATGATACTTGACTATATTTGTCTGTGCACAGAAAAATATATTTTTTTTTTTAATTATGCGGTGACATACATTATTACTTTTTTTGTATCAGGAAAGTCGTAATTAAAAATACATTCAAACAAAACCTTTTTTGCCAGTGATACTCAACTATTTTTGTCTGTACGCAAATGAAAGCACGAGTAGGCACTTGTTACGTTACGTGGGCCACATCGCTTTACAATATGTAAGCCTACAGGCCTCACTGTAATTTCAGATGCTGCTAAAAGAGAGACTCTCCACCACTCGGCACAAATTTTGATATAATTAAAAATGTGTTCAGGTTTCGGAACAAATACTTAATCAAAGTCGTGTTTTGAACAGAAGCCGAAGGTAAAATGCCGTTTTCCTAGCCCATAATAGGCGCAAATATTGTACAACTTTATACGTTCGTGCTAGAAGAATTTTCTCGAGTTTCATGCTTGTTATAAAAAAACTACATACATACTTGACAGGCCATCTTAAGTTTCCATAAAAAAAAGTTTGAAGTGATAAAAAGTGAAGTGAAAAGTTTGAAGTGTGTTGAACTTCTTTAGGCTCGTTGAGCGATTCTTGTTAGGGGAAGAAGTTTAGGTTTCGCGTCACCGACATGCTTACGTTAACATTATATATGTAGCTATGACTATGACGTGCTACGCTTGGCTAGCAGTAAATATGCAGGGTCAAATTAAATTAGCTAGCAAAACTTTGCAGACGAGATAGGTATCGATATCAATACACTTTTTTTTGCTTCGACAACCGCTGGTAGCGTTGTTCCTTGAAGTATAAGTTGGGAAAATATGTTTTCTTATGTTGTGCCGTATTTAAATGTCGATGCCCATCACGTCTGTTAAGTTTAGAATGATTTTTTAACCGATATTTCAAGTGAATACACTAACTTCGGTACACAAAAAAAAAAAAAAAAATTTTTTTTTTCTTTTTATCCTGTTTAGATGTCGATACTCATTAAGTCTACGAAGTTTCGCTAACTAATTTAATTTGACCCTGTATAGTTCTTCTGTCGACAGTCGCCATGATTGCCTGTTTTATTTAATTTGAAATGTTTTCTCCATATTTTTCCTCGTAGCTGGTACAATTATAACACTTCCGTAAAACTACATATGTACCGTAACATGAGAGCGTATATAAAAAGGTTATAGAAAAACTGACATCCTGATGCAATTTCACCATCCCGGTAAAAATAATATTTAAGTTATTGTAATTGTAATATTAATAATATCATAACTTACTCGTATACGTACATTATATAATTATAAACTATGTAAATAATACAACTATGTGTAAATATATATTTTTATGTAAAATGTAACGACATCTTGTATTTATTGAACGTTTAGAAACTCTATGTGAAATTGAAAAATAAAATTAATGAATATTTTATTTTGTGTCTTAATTCTCACCAACCACCAGCACCACCAGTTTTTAGAATATAATAGAATAGAATAGTTCTTTATTTGCACATAAAGTAGGTACAAGATACATTTGAGGGGCAATTCTCGTAATTTTAAGAACGTTCAGTCTGATCTCAGTCTCAATCTGTCAAAAATACCTTTATTTTCCCTACATTTTGACAACTATTTGACATTATTGTTTGTCGCCGAAATGAGACTGCGACTAAATGTTGAACATTTTAAATTACGAGAATTGGCCTTCTAATGTTAAGTTTAAAATGATCCTTATAATGATGTACTAACTACCTTAACCAAGGCATGCAAACAGTTTTAGCTATAATAATAAAGACTCATTATAATATACAACCTAATATATAAGTTTACCATGTGAAGGTGAAATTCAATTCAATTTTGTCTCTTTGATGGCGGGACGAGCTTTCCAGCTCGCAGTCACGTCATTCTCAAGCACAAAATCATGAAAACAATGCTTCTAAGCTAAATTAAAATATAAAGTTCGTCACAATCGTCACTGCATCTTTTATGAAACAACCATCTACGAGAATGCAGTTAATTTTTAGGAAGGGTGTTATTTGCGTTTATATATGCGTTAAATGAGTGTAATTTCATTCCAGTTTGTTATGTGTGTGGCTACACACACAACACACTACCAGTAGAAAAGACTTTCATTTTGACAGTTCAACAACATTAATTGCGTTCATTATGTTGTCGCAGACAAATTTTACGAACATAAGAAGCAATGGATTAGCAATAACCTTCAAAATGATTCAGATTGTAATTGATAGTGTTTTACGCAATTGGGGTATATATATATTTAGGGAATAAGTTTCTATTGCAAAATGACGTCTATAAAAGGCAGCGAGCGCGGCTGTATCGGTCATTTTCTCGCTGGCCTTCTTCGTGTGCGGTAGTTGTCGACGTGATTTGTTATAGTCCGTTAATTTAAATTCAAGTCGGTAAGGGTGTAATTAAGCTCAGGAAGTACGTACTTGAGTGATTGGTGTCTTATTTTTTGTAATTAATCGTGTTAAATGCAAGTGAAATCAGATTTGTAGAATACTTTTTCTTTTTTATTAAAATTATTGAATGTGTCTAAGATCGTTGTTTTTTTTAATAAATTTTGCTTCTGAAACCTTAATATATATATTTTATCGCAAGCACTGGAAGTCATGGGATGACACATATAATATCTAACACAGTCTAACATAAAAATAACAGTAATTCTTACCAAATAATCATTTTCGAATCCCTACTTTACAATGATCTTGTTGAAAGGTAGTTTAACAAGAGTTCCAAGTTGTTTATGTACTCGTAAAGCACCGTGGGAAAGCTCGCATGGTAACCTTACCCACTCATACCTCCTAAGAACAGCCTCAAAGGAAAATCGCTTATGTCTTGCAAACAACAAAGGACTCCATTTCCCGCATCCAGTCAATCCACTTGCAAGTACATGACGGGTTTCTAGTGTCGCGGACATAAGGGCAATCAATTTTACATAACATATTGTCAATGCTACTCGCATATTGTATTAGGTTCTTCTTATTTAAGCTCGTATTCTAGTTATTTTATGACTAAGCTGAATATGTAAAAACAAGCAGTTACAGGGGACCCACGTAATTAATGGATAACCTTGTAATGGCTTTCCAAGAAATGGTTTTTTTTATGAGTAAAGTAATTACTAGTCATACAGTCTCTCCATCAGCACAACTTGACTTATTATAATTAATTATTTATTTTATTTTTACGTTAAGCCGTTAGTCCCTTTTTACATTTCTATGGTCAGTAGGCCGTAGGGTGCACCGCAAGCAATTGAGTAGCAGCTGCACAGATACTTCAGGCGTCCGCCTAGTAACAGATGTAAAATTAAATGTTAATAATTTATTTCGTCGAATAATAGGATATCGGAATCACTTTAACACGTCATATTTAAAAATAAATAAAGAATATGCTACACACGCTAGAAAGGCTGAAACAAATGTCAGAGCTCATATAGTCTCTTTTAAAGTTCAGACATAATCTTGGTCAGATCATGTGAAGACCCCTGCGACGGTGGGAGCTGCTAAAGTTTATTCATTAAATTTTTTGTCGAGGAAAAAAAATTAGTAGCGTATAAGAATACATACATCACGAAACATTAAACACAACAAAATAACAAATTATGATACCTACTACGTGCTCCACAGATTATTCCAAGTATTTATAGCTAGCTAGACAGATAATGTAGAGAAAAATAAAGTAAAGACTGCTACAAAAACCAAAAACCAACATCGTAATATGGTGTACACAATAAAGAGTATTCTATCTTCTACCTCTCTAGAAAGAGTTAAATTAACCCTATAACACTTGTCTCCTAGTAGACCTTCAAATCAGGCAAGCCGTCGTCAGCCGATTTTTTATTAAAGAATCTACTTTTCTAAGGGACCGTAAATATCTCTTCAGCTGTGATGCTACATTATGACTTGAAATAAAAACATAATCAAGTACTCCTAAGGGATTAAGTAATTGAATATTTTTTTTTATGATAAGTGACAGGTAGTTGAATAAGAGCTGATTTTTCCAGCGCCAGATAATTTTATCGGAGGAATAATTTTGACAAAAACTATCAGACGTCAGTTTTATTCCACGAATAAAAATTATCACGATTGAAAAATCAGCCCAATCAATAAAAACATTTGGATCACAGTTCAAACATTTGGATGACAGTTCAAACATTTGGATCACTGGAATTTTAAATCATAATGTGGTATGTCACAGCTGCAGTAACTAACTTTTGGAGGCCACTCTAAATCAATTTGTAGTACATTTTTGTAGCACGTAGTCTAGTACTCTAGTACTTCGGCACGATATCTGCGCGGTCGAGCGCAGTCAACTTGTTAAGTTGTTAACAATGATAAACGCGAGTGTTGGATCGCGGTGGAAACTTTTCTATCTGCACTTGTTCCAGTTGCTAACTCGAGTTCATCTGAATACTTTCAGAGCATAATATTATAATAGTTTCTATTATTTTTCTTTGTGCCTTATAATTCGTAGTTTGCTACGATTTTGCTACAAGATAATGGATACGACTGTGTTTGCTACAAAGTATTTTAGCTACGAGATTTTGCTAGCTGTGACTACAGCCTGTAACGAAATATATGTGTACTTATTATAGGTACACAGTTACACTTTGCCTACAACTATTTCTAAGGCGAACGCGTCAGGGGGTCTACTACGAAGTGCAAAGTGCGAATGATCGGATCGGACAGACACATGGCCGAACCGAATATTATTGAAAAATGCGGAAAAAGTTCGGATCGGCTCAATTGGGTCGGGATCATAGTCAATATTCGAAAGAGTGTAGGAGTGTAGGATCGGGACCGACTGAAGCAAATAGTAACTTCGTAGCAGGAAACGGCCGAACATTCGGCCGATACCACTTCGGAGTAGACCCCCAGGGTAGCTCGCGAAATTCAAATTTTCATACGTTTTATGCAATTTGCAGGTCCGTATGTTGTATGTTGATCTAAATATGATTTGCAGCCGTAACAAATATTTTATTTACAGAATTATTTATAGTAATACGAACTTAGAGAGTTGTATTGCTGATTGTAATGATTATTATTCTGTAAAGCCATATTTGTTACGGTAGAGAATAATAACCAACCAAAACACAAATAGGTACACGGACAAATTGCAAAAAATAATGTAAGTAAATTTGAATTTCGCGGGCGATCTTTACTTTGCGTATCCTAGATTATGTGCAAATTAGGAGCGATCTAGCTACGATCAGTTAAGAGAAAAATGTCTTGCTTGCAAATGCTACAGTGCTACGGGTTTGGTTGAAAATGCAAACATTTGTAGCACATGAGTAAGCTAAGAACGTACACACCACGACATATCAAGCTATACGTTTCCAGTTTTAGCTGACCTCGCATTGTATAGGCTTTTCGTACAATGAGAAGTCAGCTTATACTGAAAATATATATCTTGATATGTTGTTTGCGTCATGTTTACCACAAATAAGCTTATTTTCTTTCGTAAACCACAATTATAACACTTTTACAGAATCATCACAATGTCTATTGTCCAACCCTTTATAAAAAAATAAGATACCTAAAGTAAAACACCGGCCATGTAAGCAAACATGCATGCATGCATGTTATTAGCTTAGGTCAATAACGTGGATAAGTTGACAAGGATGCATTTTTACTAAGTAAGAATATACATATACTGGCATATTGCCAGAGTATTTTGACTGTCCATCTTTTAACCTAGACTCTAGGTTCTACATAGAGTAATAACTAAATTTCCTTAATGGCACCGACGCGAGGAAACGCCTGAAATAACATTGCGATAACGTGCCAGTCAGCCATAAAAAAACAAGTAAATAGGTTAATTACCACGTAGATACTTAGCCCGAATTTTTACGCTGATTTTTACACAGATAAGTAAACTTTGGTATTTGGCTTATCGCAAGTCAGAAAATTCAATATTCTTATCTTCTGCTGACTAGAGTTTACCGCGAGTTTGGCAGGTAAGGTAAATACTTCGGAACATCTTCCTAACTGATCCTGATTTATTTAGGAATTTGTGTCTAGGCATCAGAATTTTCTAACATAAACAATTTATTAAAGGAAAGAAAGATGATCACACAAACACATTCACGTTAACCATTTGTATGTCAATATTGGCAAAGCATAGGGCACTACTCATTTTTAAGATATTTGTATGTAATTAAATTACCCACGAATATGTTGAATATGTTTTACAAATAAATTATTCTTATTCTTATTATCAAAGAAATATATTATTTTTGACTAGCTGCGCCCCATATCAATAATCATATAATAAATATAATGGTATTTTATAACCTAGAAGGTATTATTTTATTAAACCTTAATCCTACTAATATTATACGTGAAAGTTCGTATGGATGGATGTTTGTTACTCTTTCACGCAAAAACTTCTAAACGGATTTGGATAAAATTTGGCACACAGATAGTTTATAACCAGGATCAACACATAGGATACTTTTTATCCCGATATTCCCACCGGATTGAAACTTATGCGGGTGAAACCGCGGGGCACTGCTAGTTCTCAATAAAACATTATTTTACTTCAATTTAGTGGACCATGAATTTTATCCTTAACCAAATTGTCAGTCAGTGTTTGTGTATCCACATCACACAAACGATTGTTTCTGCTCAATCGACCTAATGATCTCCTATCACTGATTAATGGTCTATGTCGATTGAATATCCTATAATATTCAAGCTTCATTGGGTCCGTAGCAGACGCATTAACGAGGAAGCCCTTATGGTCTGTAATGACGTAGATAGATACTGAGTTAAGGGCTGTAAGACTGTGTGCAAATAAATACGTGATTTTTAAATTTTGAGTTTTTTTTTGCGAATATAAGCAAAATTTTTCATTTTGAGTTTATACATATTTAAGGGAAAAGTCGCTCTATGTAAAATACTGGTATTCAGCTGCATCCTGTTAGACTGGAAACCGACCTCAACATAGTTGGGAAAAGGCTTGGCAGATGATGACGATTTAAGCGAAATTTAGATTTTATATTTGCGACATAACCCTAACTATATGTAGTTTATAAAGTAGTTAGAGAAAGTCTTTATATATCTTCAAAAGTTATTTTACCATTAGTGATGGCGATGGCACTTGTATATTAAGTCATAAAAACATCAACAGGAGTTAACCTTTCATTTTAATTTATAAATCACGAGCTTTTGCCCGCGGCTTTACCAGCGTGGAGGTGGGAAATTGTCCCACGGGAACGTATACGAACCAACGGGAAAAAGTATTCAATGTGCCAAATTTTATCGAAATCCATTAAGCTGTAAATGCGTGAAAAGGTGCTCACAGATACTGCACAGATTACACGCCGACCTCATTTAGTTTTTAAAATAACAGATACTCGTAGATACCTAGAACTTCTTTCGCATTTGTAATATTAGTTTTAAACCCTTACCCATTTACATAAAACCATGCCTACCGCCTGTCTGGTCTTTCTCTACTGTATTCAGGTCGAATTCTAGTGTAATCAGTTCCAAAATGTATTTTACACCGTACAGGTGCCATCTGACCTCTGGAACCTTACGACTGGGTAAAACCGATAACCTTAGGTTAGATCATTAATAGCTGAGCCCTCAATCTCTCCTACATAATGATTGATAAATACAGAATCCCTTCAATATTTAGGGTTGTGTTAGTAGTAGGGTAGGGTTGTCTATATTGAGGGTTGATTTCGAGTCCAGTCAACAATTTCCCAAACTATTTTGGAAGGCAAAGGGCTCCTTATTGAATAAAAAGGCAAAAACTTAAAGAAGGAATATTTTACCTATTCAACAGTTTCTGAATTTCTGATATTGGTTTATTATGTTCAGTCATGCCTTTCAAACAATATTCGAAACGTAGTTACTTTTTGGTTAGCTGAGATACAGAAAATCTATTTTTATTGGTTATTTTTCATTAGAAAGAAAGAAAGAAAATGCATTTATTTGGCACAAACTAAAAGACACACAATACACCAGATACGTACATCAAATAAACACACACAATAAAATAAAATAAATTAACCACCACCTACATCACCATACCATATATTCCATTACCTACTTACCTGTATGGATACGGATGTCGTACTTTTTTTTTAGGGTGGGAAATCATCTAATAAGCTCGTAGTGCCGTCCACACGCAGAATTCGCGTTACATTACACATTACACACATCTGGACCCGACTTTGCTACAAATTGTAAAATCAAAAAGTAATCAGAGAATTTCGAACGACATAAGTAATTTTATAGTTGCAAGCCGTGTGTGAAAAACTAAATAAGGAAATTACAAAGGTTATAGGTAAATTAGAACAGGTTTTCCTACCTTCTCACAGATCCAGCCTACAGGAGGACATACTTATTTCAACGACATTGCTTCCAAATAGATAACTACAAGCCACAACGGCAAAAAAATAATATCTATCTGCCACAAATACCTATAAAATAGGTGGACAGGCGATATTATAAACGATTTAAGAAAACTTGCCAAAGTGCGCCTGAAACCCGACCTGGGAGCTAATAGAAAATGTCTGATAGCAAATGTGCTAATAGAAAATCTTACGCCGATGGAACGAAGTTTGCCAAGTTACGCGTAGGTAAGTCTGCCGGATAGATCGTCCCGGACGATGAAAGATTCCACAGGTAAGTACCTACTTAGATATAACTTCTTAGGTAATTTTATGAGGGGTGAAATCAGAAATGATATGTGCGTAATAGAGATGTTACGGAGGTTGGTTTACCGGAGCCGGAGCCGGAGTCGGAGGTTTTATATTTGTTTGATCGGAATCGGAGTCGGAATCGGAGCTCGATTTGGAGGCGGAGGTAAAAGAAAGATATGTTGACAAAATAATGTACTGAGACTTCGAGCGCGAGCGTGTATAAAAATTCGGTCAAGTGCGAATCAGACTCGCACACCGAGTGTTCCGTACTCTGTAGGTAGGTATGTAACAACTTTACAGTTTTCGGCTTCTTTTCTTCTTCTTCATGATTCTAGGTCAACGGGTAGTACCCTATACCCCGGTTTTAATTCCCTTGCGAGTGTCAAAATATGCGGCATAAAAGGAACATAAACGCCCGTATCTTTTGATTGCGTCGACTTAGAAGTATGATTTTTTCACTGCTTCAAGGTACTGCAGCAGCCTTGGGTATTTGATATTAATTTCAAATTGACAACTCCACGCGTTCCTGAGAAAAAATGCTATGAATTTAAAACAAGCAAAGTAACTGGCAAGTCCAATGAAACTGAACATGATCAGGCGACGGTGCAAACAACAATAACTACTGGCAATTTAAATTACACTTCCTCGTTGGGCTAGTTAGTCTAGTGGTCGCTGAGCACGAGATCCAGGGTTCGATTCCCAGGTCGCACTAAGTGTTATTGAGTTTTTCCTCTAGGTATTTCTCAGTAGCAGCCCTGAGTCTGGATTTCTGCACGGTTGATGGCAACAGGCTCGGCCGCTATGACATGGGACTTTTAAACATAACTGACAAAATGTGGGTGTATTATAAGTGCACCTCTGTCTAATCCTTGTCAATGTCAAAAACTTGTCAAAAATGTAGGGAAACCAGAGATATTTTTGACAGATTGAGACTGAGATCAGACTGTGAACGTTCTTAAAATTACGAGAATTGCCCCTCTGTTCGTTTTTGACGTGATATTTATGTTAAATTACTCTTAAAAAGATAGAAAACCTTTACCAATTACCAGTTGCCTGAAGCGGTTTTACAACAGATGGTCGCCATATCGGAAAAGTAAGATACGATACTTTCCCAAGTGACCGATTCGCCGAAAAAAGCGGGCACTGCGTAGCCCATAAACAAGTAAACTTCTAGAGAGAATACATTTCTCTCTGACTCCGAAGGCACGTGAGAATCCGATTATTTAACGTCAAAGTGGATGTCGATTAAATGCTTCAGAAGACTGATATTTATAGCTAAACATTTTTTATAGCTAAACGCTCGACTGAAACTATCGCGAAGTTTAAAGGTACCTTCGTCTAATTAAATACCTTAGAAAAGGGAGTTACAAATGAATGCAGGCGTCCTTTTTCTAATAGCTATCAACATTTTTACCCTAATACCTAAGTAGAATTTTGAACGATAAGCCCACGTACATACGGACGTAAATCGTGCACTGCATTTTCAACTCTCGGTGTTGAGCCGAGCTTTGAGTATCCAACAGAGCGCATAAAACACACTGTTGGATTTTCAACTCTCGACCCTAACCAGTGCGTTGAAAATACAGTGTGAGAAAAAAAAACAGCGGGAAAACGCGCATGGCCTGCGATTAGAGAGGGCTAAGACCAGCAGCTCTGGCTGTTGAAAACGATGCTAAGCTTATTTTGGAAAATAATCTAAAAAACAATATTTTTGTCTCCTTTACTCTTTCACACGCTGTCTATATCTCTCTATCTTGTCCTATCGCAGGTATGCTGGAAGAAATTTCTTATGAAATAAGCATCACCTTTGTTCCTATCCTATGGAATCGGCATGAAAAAAGACGTAAATTCAATTAAAATCATTTTAAGCTTTTCAACTTTTTTCATGTTTTCTTCCGTAAAGGCAGTAACCGGGCCGCCCGAGCAAGTGTCGACTTCAATACTATCTCTGCCCCTTTTAAATTAACTTGACCACTGTTGAACCGTAGATAACGAAGGTGCAGAATCTTGGTAAACAGCCACCATCACAACTTGAATAGTTTTTTGACTTTTTCCTTGTTTGGTAAGGAATTTAATAGCAGCTCGGTGCTCGATTTTCTTCAACATTATCACGGATTACTAGCAAACTAATGATAACAACTAAATATATGAAATTTTACCTTCATATCCTTTTTTTTTTTTTTCTGGTGGGAAATCATCAAATGACCCCTCCCGCTCTGGGTGGAGCGGAAGGGAGTGTCAGACTCTTACTGACTAAAACCCACCCATGTTCCTTCCTTCGCCCTTTATGTTCCGGGGTAGCGGTAACCCTTTCGGACAAACCCGCTGACCCGGCAGGCTTCGGCCCTAAAGGGCCCCTCAAATTATGCTTACATCTCTTTGAGGCGCGCGTGGAACACTTACGCTCCATCCGGCACGGGCCTGGTCCTGATCGGGCGGTGAGCTACCCATTGCTCTCCGCCCGCAGGCCCGCGCCTACGGTGGCCGGGAGTCGTCACGCGGCTCCCGACGCCCGGAGCCTCTCCCGCGGCGGCTGGGACGGGAGGCTCTCTCCCTCATCCGTCCCGCCACCTCCTTCGCTAGCATGACTGTTTCGCAGAAGGAGGCGACTGCCTCCCACTCCCTCTCGCCCCGGACCATGGCTTGCACCAGGGCCGGGCGCGAGAGGCCGCCGCCGCTGCCGATCGCCTCTACGAGAACACGGCGGTGCTCCGCCCAAGCGGGGCAGACCTCCACCGTGTGCTCCACTGTGTCCTCTGGGCGGTCCTGGCAATAGTGACACCCGGGCGTTTCCTCCCGCCTAATGATGTGCAGGAACCTCCCGAAACTTCAGTGTCCGGTGAGGACCTGCGTCAAGCGGTAGGTGAGGGCGCCGTGGCGCCTCTCTAGCCACTCCTCAAAGAGGGGTCTTATCGCTATCGCGGCGTGCCCTGCGTTGGGTTGCGACAGTCGCTCTACCTTCATACCCTTAGATAATGTCTTTAATTAATTAATTAGTCAAATTACCCACATCATTAGTAAATCACCCTGATACCACGAATACATTGAACGCCCATCGTACTCTGTGTACATAAATGGTAAAAAATAACGAATTATTGCCTAACCTGCTTGACTAAGTTTATGAAGAACGGAAAGGCCTCACACAGCCATTTCCAGACCTCCTGTTATTGCAGTTAATTTAACATGCATAAACTTCGAGCAGAAACACACAATTGGGTAAACGTTACGGTTTCATTATGTATACCCAACTGTTGATTTTGTTTTATTAACATAATGTTGTGTTTAGGGATGTGGATGATGTCGTTAGTGAATAGTTTGGTCATTCGGTACTTGCACTGGTAGAAAAATCTACTGGTTCTAACGGTTACAGCCGATTTACTTGGTATTTAATTACAGAAGGAAGAGATAGTGTGTTGCAAAATAAGTCGTGGTTATAAAGGGTATCGTGATATACTTTAAAAATATACATAACATCATGCCTGTAGTCCCCGAAGGGAAAGGCAGAGGTGTACGTATATTTAATGCACCCACATTTCGCCGGTTATGCTTAAGTTCCATGTTCCATGAGGACGAGCCTATTCCCACCAACCGTGCACAAATCCAAACCGGGCAGAAATTCCAGATGAGAAAACCCAATAACACATTGCTCGACCCGGGAACCGAACCCAGGACCTCATGCTCAGCAGTAGCTCTTGCGCCCGCTAGCTACGAAGCAGTTAAATTTATACCTACAACTTTTATTAGTAACCTCATAGTTAGATCCCAAAAGACACCCACACCTACGCTTTTCAAACACGACGAGGTTCAAACCTCTAACATTCATTTTTATGAACTACTAACTCCTTAAAAATGATAAGGCATAAAGTCCGTTTATGTACTAATTTTGTATAATATGAAGTGTAAATAAATAAATTACGACAATTACAGACAATATATGTGACTTACCACGTCTGAGTTGCAAGTATCGCGCTGTCACTTGCACACGTTGCAGAGCATACTTGCAGGAGTAATGTCCCTCGCATACATAGTCTGAAGAGTGAAATTTATACGGTAATAAAATCGTAGCAAGAACTCGTGAAATTAGAATTTGTAGCCACTATTCCATTTGTAGAACGTGCAACCTGCAATACAGTGCTCATTGTCCTGAACAAATACCTCTTGGATTCAACGTTAATATTTAAATAGAATTAAGATAAAACTGTCGAGCTGCGTAAACTCTTTCCAAGCTGACTTACAAGAAAGTTTGCACGTGGAACGACAATTTTACGCCAGGAACTAATGCAAAACTATCGCATTCTTAATAGTATCTTTAAAAGAACAGTACCTGTTGTTGCAACGATGACATAGTTGCAAAGGTTGCTTCTTCTAACCCAAATAACCAAATCGAAAGCCGGAACACGTGCCAGTCATTTCGGGTACCAATACCAAGAACATGAACTTTTGTAATTTTAAAAATGGTTCACAGAATTGAAAAGCAAATATAGACAACCCTTTTATGATGAAACATTCAACACGAATTTCAATATTCTGTTGCTTTTGTTTTAAATTGCCATTGAATAAGTAGTTTTTGTTTTTAACAAAAACGTGAAATATTATGCGATATTGGTATGCAGGCTTGTTTTGGAAAAATAAATCCATCTGTTGATATAAAACACCCAAACCACGGTAATAGATAACATTGCCGTGACCAATCCATCTGTCTGACTAAAACACGTAGTGCCTAGGTAGGTATAGTATTTTTAACTCACGAAGCGACGCGCGCTTTACTTACAGTTACCAAATGTACAAACACAGTGTGAATGTGTGTGTAAGCGCAGGCACTCTCGATACCATCTGAAACAATGGCGAAGTCGGAAGTGTGTGTTTGTGTGTGTGCTACGCTACTCGGCTACACACACATTCACAGCGTGTTTGTACACTTGGTTACCACAACTAAAGCGCGATTCGTGACATAAAAATAATATATATGACGGCGCGTGATGATTTAGTCGATTTATTGTAACACGTTTTAAAAGTTGTAATTGATTGTTTTTACCCTGTGGTTTAGAATGTATTTCTTTAGTGGTATTTTTATAAATAAATAGCCAGCCCTGTTTCTGATATATTATAGGTAATAACAGATTAAATAATTTCATGAAACAGCTAAAGTCACTTCATGTTTTCCCGAAACTATAACAACGTTGTTCTTAAGAAACTGCAACTACGGCTTATCCGAGATTTCGCGAAATCCCTAGCAATATACCCTGAAGATACGTACACTATGCCTTTTTCTTCCATTCATCTCTGTCAGCCTTCGTATGTTTACTTTCATTCTAGCCATGTCATCTTTCACATAATTCATCCATCTTTCCCTTACCTTCTTCTTCTCTATGATTGGCCAACTATTTTATCCACTCTTTTGTTTAGTTAAACACCGTTATCTTTCGTTGAAGCAACAATGTACATGTTCATTAGCCATTAAATAATTAGAGGCAGCAGCGGCTTGGAATGTTATGGTACATAAAACGCTTTAGAATTTTAAAAAATCCTTGTTTTTCATGCATAAGCATGAAGTACCTAAATCTGGTTGAAAGCATCATAGCCCTTCGTTTCATTTACAATCCTGTACTAATCCGGTTCTGTTAATCCTCGTCTAGTGGTCACAAGCGCTACTGCTGAGCATGAGGTCCTGGGTTCAATTCCCGCGTTGGGTAAAATGTTATTGGGTTTTTCCATCTAGAATTTCTCAGTAGCAGCCCGGAGCGTGGATCAGTGCCCGGTTGATGGCAATAGGCTCGCCCCCTATTACATGGGATTTAAACATAACTTTCGAAATGTGTACTATAGGTGCACATCTGCCTAACCCTTCGGGAAATACAGGAGTGATGTTGTGTTATGTTATTATGTGCTTTATTATCCTTGCTTAGGTTCAATAAGGTTTACTTATAGAAACAAAACCAGTTTCACCAGAAATCAGTAGGTAGTAGGTATTCCAAAAAAATACAATTAATTTTAAATAGTTAATCTTATTTGTACATTTGGCAAACATCATGATCATGAGTGGTTTGCTATTACAAATATAGTCCCACTTGGGCGCCAATTGACGACCCGCATTACTAACTAATTTAGATAGAGCTTTATTCAACAAATTGAATCAAGGTCAGGCAATGCCAACTTAAGCTATGCGGGTCGATAATAAGAATCCAGCTAGATCTACCGATTGTTATCCTTTCAGAAGAAAGATTAAGGCTTGATTAGGGTAGGTATAGTCAGCAACAAAAACGAGAACCACGGATACTTTTACATTATCATCTAAATTGGTACGAAATGATTCGATAGATACATTGCTTTTGGCATTTTATGTAGGTAGCAGCAAAGGGTCAGTACTCTTAGAAATTTATATTGGTTCAGGTTTCTAGGAATATTTTGCACACTAAGCAAGATTAAAAAAAAAGAAGTTATAATCGATTTTTGTTGCTGACCGTACCCACTTAAATGTTTAATTAAGTAAATATTTATACAATTGTATAAGCAATCATTGCAAATGTGAGTAGGTACATAGGCACAATACATCCACTCCCAAATCCAATAAGCATTCAACACACTTTATTTCAAACAATTCCTGCAATCAGGTCCAGTCTCGTGACAACACTTTAAAATTGCGTCAGTATATCGAAGCGGTCCTAACATTACGTTTAGTGCTTAGTAACAGGATACGCTAGGGGCGGTCCACTTCCTGCTCAATATTGACACCGGCGCAATTGACGCTGCCGGCAATTTGCATTTGTATTATTGGACCCGTCCACTCGGCACCGATCGCTGAATAAATCTTTATTTACAGAACAGTACTGATTGCGTTTTGTTGCTTACGAATTCTGCTAAATTAATACTGTAGAACACTCTAAGAAGTGCATTAGAAAAGAAAAGAAAGAAAGAAAAAGTATTTATTGCGACTCGTACAGGAAGATCACAAACTAAACTAAACACAGTCAAAAATAAAAAATAAAACAAATTATATATTTTTTTTAAGTCGCAAAAAGAAAAATGAAATAGAAATACCTACACGAGGCCAAAAGGCTCCTATCCCCTACCATCACCGTAATGCTTGCAGCTTGTATATAAAATTTCGAAAATATAACGACGTTACGTATGCTATAAATTCGGCAAAGTATCGCAAATTTTGAAAAATCTCGCGATATAGGACGAATGAAATTGCTCTCCATTAGAAGCTTATTTCCTCCCAAACTCCCGAATAAGTAATGGAATGCAGTTTTAAAATGGAGTATACCTTCACACCTAAAGAAAACAACACCTATAACGATACTCCCCTTGAAACTTCACACATATCTACAACTTTGAGGTCTGAATGGCTCTTCCCATAATGAGCTCCTTTACAATACCAATGGGAATAAAGACTAAGTATTTTTAGAAGTAAGTATTTACCTCTACAGAGCTTTTATAAAACCTCTAATCTACTTAGAAATTCTGTAGGTAACAAGAATAAAATGAGAAACGCAATAATGTGGCTGTTCCCTTCGAGGCAGTCTGAGTGACTCAAACGGATTCAACGGGTCTAGATTGCCTGTTCGCTGCTACGAATGTAAAACCGTAAGTAAATAGGTACGTTTACCTACCTGTGCATCTATTGATAACCCTGAGTCTAAGACAGTGAAGATGAAAACATGTTTGAAAAATAGTTGAGGAAGTTTTAAGTTTAGTATAGAATAAAGAATTTTTAGGAAAATAATAAACTCAAACGGTTGTTGCCTCTTATCTATGCTATAAATAAAGCTGAAGAGTTTGTTTGTACGACTCGGATTTGAAAAATTCTTTATGCATTTGATAGCCCATTCTTGAGGAAGGCTATAGGCTACTTAGCATCAAGCAGACACTTAGGAGTCAAGAAAAAACAAAATAAAGTCAGAAAGAACATATTATGCGCGGACAGGCGATTCGATGTGACGGGGTGGGTCGGGGGAACAAGAAGTTTCACAGAAACTAGTAAAGGATAAATGTAAGAGGTAGGAACAGCACCCTAATTGTGTAACACACTATCAAGGACAATCTGAATCATTTTCAAGGATATTGCTGATCCATTGCTTCGTATGTACATAATTTGTCTGCTCAACTACGTAAATAACTTAATGAATGTTGTTGAACTGTCGAAATTAAAGTTATTGCTAGGTACTCATAGTGTGTTACGCAATTACCCCGCAGTTTGAGTTTGTAGGTTTATGATCGAAATGACTAGCAATAATAGAATATAATAAATATCCCACTACCTACACATTTATAAAAACCTATGTAGTTCGAACAAGTGTGTCACGCCACATGCAAAAAATATTATTTCGCAACAAAAACCGCACGATCATTTGATTAATGGCGCTTTCAGGAAAACTACTGCTGAAAAAATTATTAATCAAGTAGGTTTTCGTAATAAGATTGTAGAAAATACTGGTGGCCGTTCACAAAATTCTCAACGAACCAAGAAACTAGCAAAATTCGTTCAGATGCCTACAATCAATAAATGCACACCGATTTCCGCGCGGATTGCGAACAAAATTCTCGTGGGGCAGATTTGTAACGCCAATATGCTTTGTAAACAAGCTTGAAGCTACGCCGTGATCCGTCTTCAATCATCTAAACCACTAACAATTCAACAAGGACTTACGACCTCAATTTTATTTAGGGTTAGAAAATCTCTTTTTAATTGCGTACCAGGCTTCCTTCGTGGCATTCGTAAATTTCGAAGATGCTCGCGTCTCTTTGTTCTACATTCAAGAGAACAATCACAATAATGATCCCTTAAAAATGGGGTTGAAGCAATTAAGGCCGACGAAAAATTATAAAGGAGGTACTTAGTCATGTTTTTTATTGTAAGTTCACTGACTGGGTGCTCCTTTTGTTGTCTATCTTTTAAATCTGAGGCCTTCTAGAAGTTGGAATTGACAATTGAATCTGTAGGCATTTTCTGTCACAAAAAGCTCGTAAATATTTTATTAATATTTATATGGTGTAAACGCTTGCATGGTTGCAGCTTATAATGTTCCCATTGCTGGGACACAGGCCTCTGTGTTAGAGGGAGTGGGCCGTAATCCTCCACGCGGGCCCAGTGTGGGTGGGTAGATGTCACATGTCTTCGAATTTTTGGTTCCAGGACATGCAGACAGGTTTTCTCACGGTGTTTTCCTTCACCGTTTTGAGAGCAGCCGTGATGATTTTATACAAAGTAAAGCCCCTTTCTCGGTTCGTAGCTAAGTACGACCTAAACTCGTAAGTCGCGCCACTGACTGGGCTACCACTACTCTCGTACATCACGCATTATGGTGTACACAATATAGAGTATTCTATTTTATTATTAAGTAGTTTTGTTACACTTACCTATGTAATTTACATGAACACCTCTTCCTTGCGGTTTTCCTGGTTAACACTGAAGTTAACTTCCTTCCACTTCTGATCTCGGTTCAAGATTCAGCTACTTAGAAATTAGCTATTGTCCTGGTTCTCGGGTTGTTGAACTGATTGGAATGTTTTGTTTTTGTTTACATATTTAGGTACATTTTAGCACTAGGTAGTGCTAAAATGTATCTAAGCACTATTGGAATTTCGGGTGGTGGGTACTGTAGGTACAGTACCCCACCGAAATTGCAATAATATGCAAAAGTACCTACACCTAGTAGGTTACTATTAACACACAAGTATTATGTAAGTAAAATAAAAGTATTAAGTTTTATTCGTTAATTTAATCAAATTTCCCGCCCGCCAAACAGACCAGAGACTATAGAATAACTATAGACTTTGTATCCGGCAGGCAAAAGTCGCAAAATCAAATAGTACTTTTCAAAATCATATTAGTAATCTATCTACAGTTAAATTTCTGGAACAATATTATTTTTTGCAATTTTACTTTAATTTTAAAATATAAAAGAATTATTTGGTTTCAGAACGTTTCTGGGAGATACCTAGTTATCAAATTACGAACGCACCTTCTTCTATGTTGTCTATTATGTCACAAAGCGCATAGACAACACACTCCAACTCCAAAGTCGATAAATAAAAAAATATATAATTAATTAAAACATTTTTATGTATTGCGTAGAACAACGAGATTTATGTTACAATTTTATTTATTTTTTCCACAAAAGGCTAATGTTCTTCTACAAAACCGAACTGTCAAATCCATAAACAAAATAGAACTAGGACATCGAAGGACAGACCAGTGGGACAGCAGAGGGACGTCGATCATCAATCAAATAAAAATAAACCAATATGGCCGACTGCTTCCAATGGAGCTGTTCGCGGTTAAATTTTACGAATTTGCAGTTATAATTAAATAGTTTCGAAAGAGATTACATTGCCTTACATTATAATGTAAGTCAATGTACCTAATGAAGACATATACGTAAGTAAAGCAAATGAGAAAGTGAGATTTTGGACGTTATCCTTGACATGCCATGGGAAAGTTGCGAAGTGGCCTCCGTATTTTACGTTTATTTGATACTTACAATCTCAATTTGCAGGTATGCTGAAGATGCCAGTTAACTCTGTGACTGAAACGAAAAAAGGAGTCGACAAATCTAGATTTTCCCTGTCATTAAATAGGAATAATGCATATTTGAGCAACGAAAATAAGAAACCGACAGAGAATTCGAAGGAGAACACTGACCTTTTTAGGCAGTCTACTAATAGTAATAAAGAGAATAAGCCTTTAAAAAGGTCTCTGAAGAGTGTGTATTCAAATACTTTATCAGCTGCAAAGCGATTGAAGCCTCTTTCTGAGACAGCAAAGCCAGGTATTGTGTAACTTACCGGTACTTGAGGCCGCCGATGTGCAATACTCCAGTGATTTATTACAGTTGTGCTCGGTGCTATCGAGGAAAATCCCGTGCCGTATTGTGTGTGCCATAACATTTGAATTTAAATTGTTTTCTGTCAGTGTAGTGAGAAAAGAAAGTTTTATTTGGTTTGATCCCAATATATTCCATGAAAAAGATTCAACACTACGTGTTGACCTACAAATTAGCTCAAAATATGAATTTGGACCTACTTTGAGTAGAAACTGCTAGCTAATACATATATCTAAATATAAATCCAACATTTGCTGATATGGAAAGATGGTGAAACTCCCATCACTGTAGCCAACTGCCCAGATATCCTCTATGGCACACTAGCCAATAAAGTGATCACGAAAATTTCTAACAAATATTTTTCCTGCCACTCATATCGTAAAAATATTTCAGGAAAATCATCTGAGCTAGAGCTGATACTCTTGGAGCCTCCCTCAGCCAGCGCTGCCATGTTGAATGGCCACCATACAACGGATACTCAATATGCAGGGAGCACACAACAGCGCAAGACTCCCATTGCCACCTTATCTAACTTGGGGAACACTTGCTTCCTCAACAGTGTGCTCTACACATTACGGTAATTATAGAGTAATTGGTTTATTTAACCCTATAGTCTTGTGAGAATATTCAGTTATCTTAAAATCAAAATCAAACCTAGTTGTAGATGTAAATGTAATGCAAATTATATGAAGAGAAACTGCTTTTCAACTGCCATGTTTGCAATTCCAACTGATGTTTTGTAAAACAGTAGGTAATAGTCAAAACCAGTTACAATTTTATGCGGTAGTTTAAAATTCTCAAATCTTACTAAATACACATGATTTCCCATTATTTTTCCCATGTTTCTCATTTTAGCTAATGTATAATTAAATAAAAGGTTACTGTTCTGTATCACCCCACTGCTGGGCAAAGGCCTCTCCCCATGACTTCTAACTCTTTTGATCCAGGGCTAAAGTAATGAAAATAAAAGGTTGCAATTTTCTATGTTACGGGTTTGGTTTCTGCACTTAGTCCTTCAGATGGACCATTGTACATGGGCCATGGCGGCCGACGGTGGTTATTCCAACCAGCCCACCTTCCTCCAGAAGCTTATTAAGTCTCCTGGTCTGTTGAGAACATCTGTGTAAGATCTGGGTGTCCCGATGGTTTCCGACCTAATCTGGGTGACGCCTGTGCACTCAAAGAGCACATGCGCGACGGTTTCATCAGCCTCCATGCAGGCTCTGCATATGGGGCTGTCCTTTATGTCTATCGTCGTCATAATCAGTTGCAATTTCATGTACTGTAGTGTGAGATTCCCAAATCCTCAGGTCTGACTTCCTCATTATTTTCCTAAATTATTGTTACAGATATGCACCACGTTTTCTTCACAACCTACACCACCTAGTGTCCGACCTTGCAAGTGTTGAACAGAAGCTGGGCAGCATCAGGCTAAAGAGTTCCTCTTTGGGCCGCAGTGCAGCTGGGTTAGCATCTTCAGGGACCAGATCATGGAGCAGTAAAGACCTACTGTCTTTAGGACAGTCTGATAGCAGTGCGGGGAAGAGTAAAATACAGGTAATAATATTTTTTTGAAGACCTGCATTCATCTTCTAAACTAGACTAGCTTTCATGTGCATTAACATTTGTAATTGATTTTGTCCTAATTAAGGGGGACATAAAAAATTAATTACCTTATTGGTGTTTTAGATAAGAAAAAGCAGATGTTTTTTCTATGGTTCTTATCAAAATATTTAACATAATTTTAACTTGGCATTGGGGATTTCCTTCATATCATTATTCCTAAACGGATGTCTGAAAGATAAGCAGATGCAAATATTTCAACAGTGTTAAATATTGCCAAAAATATGGCAATGTTTACTGATTCACTGGGCTTTGATAAGACAATGTGTGCCTATCATTTTCCTCTACTTGTAACAAGAACTATTTTCTTAGTCATATATTTGTTTCATTTATCATAAGCAAGATGAGGGTCACAATTTATCTGATAAGAAATATTTATAATACAACCACCAGGTAGATCTAATTTGTGAATAGAGTATTTTTAGGTCAATATTGATTGCATGATTACAATATTTACTTGTATTGTATAGATAATATTTAATCTCTATGCTAATTGGGAAATTAATTTGAAAAACCAAATTAATAAAAGATAGTTACACTGATATAGGTTTTCTTGTTATCAGGGCAATAGCTATTCAGTGCCCCTGGAAAGTGTTTAACTGTTTCAATTTAAAAGATTACAGTTGACAGATTCTTTTCAGTTATCTGCTTTGAAGTTGTGCTAATCAACAACAAAATTGCTTTCCAAAGAATCTTCAAACATAATCAGCCTCTAATGTTCTCACTGCTCGGACTCAGGCCTCCTCTCTTCGACAGGAAGTGAGCTGTAATCTGCCAAACTGGCCCAATGCGATTTGGTAGATGCCACATGTCTTCAAATTTATGCTTCTAAAGCATCATGTTGACTAGAAACTTATTCCACACAGAATGTCTATGTTTACCTCATAGCTGCAAGACCTACCTAGAAATTTCCTAAGACAGCCATTGTTGTTATGATCACAAAACGACAATAGCTTGATGTCAGCGAAGATTGTTATACAATCCTATTTAAACCTGTCTTTGTAAATTAAAGTAAATAAATAAAATTTCTCCTGTCAGATAGCAACTGAGAAGCTCCACGAGACATACTTCAACCTTAGGGCAGCGGAGAGCAAGTGTCTCAACAGCAGCTCTGCAGACGCCAGCCCGGAGCCCTACGCCGCTGACGCCTTCCTAGCCGCCCTTAGAGATGTTAACTCCACTTTCGAAGGTATAGTGACATTAGTATAAGAATAAACTAATGTTGTTCATTGTTTAAAGAGAACCTTACAACTATAACATAATTATTTTATCTGTAACTATTTTGACATGTAGCTTGTGTGAATGGTGATCTGTATCTTGGGGACCTGAGTATTACATATTATACATACTATGTTCTGTACATAGTATGAATAATAAATCAAAATCAAAAGTCATTTATTTAAATTAGGCTGAGAATCAGCACTTTTCGAAAATCAAAATTACAAAAGACAGTCCCCCAAAAACGCCCGCCCTTCACCACTTCCTAGTGCTATCGCTGGGAAGAAGAAGTGGCGCAACAAACTCCCCAGCAGCACAGCTGTCTATTCAGTTAGAAAATGGATTGTATACAATACTAGGTACACATGTTAAGTAATTAACATTACAATAAAAATGAAGAGCTTTTTTTTTTTCGGATGGGAAATCATCAGATGACCCCTCCCGCTCTGGGTGGAGCGGAAGGGAGTGTCAGACTCTTACTGACTAAAACCCACCCATGTTCCTTCCTTTGCCCTTTATGTTCCGGGGTAGCGGTAACCCTTTCGGACAATCCCGCTGACCCGGCAGGCTTCGGCCCTAAGGGGCCCCTCGAATTATGCTGACAACCCTTTGAGGCGCGCGTGGAACACTTACGCGCCGTCCGGCACGGGCCTGGTCCTGATCGGGCGGTGAGCTACCCATTGCTCTCCGCCCGCAGGCCCGAAATGAAGAGCCTGGCCTACCATTTTATGTCATTACCAGAACTTGTTATTTAGTTATTGCCTTTTGTATCATTTCCATTTACAGCTACAAACGTTGAGAAAAATCCTTCTATAAATAAGTTCACTTTAATAGTTAAACCTGTAATGCAAGTGAAAATTACTTTCATAGATCAGAATCATGGTTTCACAAAAGGCTATTTCTTAGTAGACTTCTTGGATATGTTAAGCCGCCGTGAAATTGATAACTTCATCCCTTTTCATCCCATTGATCTTATAAATCTGATAACATCAGGATACTCTAATACAAATACGCTTAATGCAGATATTGTAGCACTGCAGAAGGTTCATTTGCATGACGTAATGCTCGAACTATAATATGCAGGTATTGATTGGGTTAAAAATAGTTTGCGGCAATTTGCTTAGTATGACTCATGGATTCGTAACCCTCCTACCCACCCACACAACGAAACTGTTAGAAAGTGGTGCATGACTAAGTATGTCGAACATTTCTTGCGCCAGATAACGCTTGGGAGTTTTTTTTTTGTTAATTAATTTATGTATATACTTAGTGAAGCCTATTTATTTAAATTAAAACACAAAAGTAGTGTGTAGACTCAATGGGCCTGATTGAATTGATACTTAATATTCACACAAACACCAAAACACAACACAAAAGTGCCTGTAAATGTTCATTATTATTTCGTAGTGAATACTGGTTGTAGCAAACTGTATAATGTACAGACGCCAGCACATCAAGCTACTACAATCTGTCAAATTTCTGTGATAGATTTTCAACATTATCGCTAAAGCATTGAGGTTCAAGGTTGGTTGGGAAAATTTGACAGTTTCGGATAGCTTCTGCTGGCGTCTGTACCTACAACAAATAAATCACCTCTCGTTAAGAGTAAATCTGTCGCTCGAGGAAGGGATTAAGTCAACAATGATGATAAAAATAAGTTTATTTAAAAACATTCTGCTATCAACAAATGTCTCTGGAGAGGTGTATGTAATCTTCCATTGTAGGATATCTTGAAATCACTGCAACTGATATTATTATGAAGAAAGTTAAGAACAAGCAAACACGCTGGTTGTCATTCGTTTTTATTCATCATCATCATTTTTTATACAGGTAATAGACAACAAGATGCGCATGAGCTGCTTGTCTGTATACTGGACAACATCCGGGAGACGTGCAGAGCGCTCAGTGCGCGCGCCAGTAGGTTGCAGATACATGAAAATGGTGACAGGTAATAAAACTCCTCTTTTATAAAACTAACTTAAACCACTCTAGAACTAAAAAAATATAGAAACAAAACAAACGAAAAAAATCATTAACTGTTCCCACTGCTGGGACACAGGCCTCCTCTCGGTGAGAGGGAGCGGGTAATTCCACGACACAGGCTCAGTGCGGGTGGGTAAATGTGTCTTCGAATTTTCGGTTCTAGAACATGCAATTTTTGGTGCACCAAATTTTCAATAGATGTTATAGCTATACAGTGACAAATGTGGACCCTCTCTCAGCTCAAGCTTAAACATTAAAATATATATAATAGACCCAGAGTCTATTAAATGATATTCAGTCCAACTACATACTAAAGTACAACTTACCTGTTTCTAAAATTTCTCTAACATTCCTATTTACTAGAAGATATTTCAACTGTATCTTGAAACTTAAAAATAATCTAATTTTATTATTCCAGCAACGGCATAGGTCGCCAACCTAGTTTAGAAGGAGACGGCGGGAAACCAACCTTGGGAAATCTGCGCAAGTCGTGGAAGAAACGTAAAGAGGTAAAGACTAGTGAGAAGAGTCGAGCGTCGCCTACTGAAGACCGTCCTCCTTCGCCGGCTGACCCTGAGAGAGATGAGAGATCCAGGCCTGGGTGGGACTTCGTCGCTGATGACTTTGAAGGTAATGTTTTAGGGCTAAAGTGTTATGGGTACCAGTGGAGTTACAGTAAACATTTTAGTTGGAAAAGTCAAACCTCTTGATGTTGATCAAGTTTGTCATTTATAAACCTGTTTGTCAGATAAATAACGTGGATTGGAACATCAGGTACTGTACTGAATACGAAGCGTAAATATCTAAATGGACCGAACCAAAGTCGGCCGTAGCAAAGACGATCTCCACATGGGGGTTCACGGAAGGCTCAGATCTCAAGTGCGTAGGCAGCACCTCCCCTCAGACAATGGCCCACCTTCAATCCCCCAGTCTATCCAATATCTATATTATATAAATATCCTTCAATCTTTTTTTTTATCATTGTTCCTCTCAACCAAAGCACCTGCCATCTAATCTCTTCACCACCTTTGGTTGACTGGTAGAGAATGCCTAAAGCATTAAGTCCGCCTTTGTACCTTTTTGTGCGAAAAGTTTAAATAAATAAATGGCCCACCTTCAATCCTGCACCACATGCCCTGTCACTTAGTGTAATTTATGATCCTAAGACTGTGTCAGTGAGCCGAGTTCGCGCAACAAAATTTTGGGCCTAAAATGTTTAAACTTTTTTCCATCGATAAGAAGAAGCGTATTTTGTGGATTCAATTTAGTAACAAAAAGGCCTTGACAAGCGGATTAGTCATTGTATCGAATTTATGTAGCGTGAAGATAAATATAACAGCCCAACTTTTTGATATAAGATATAATTCCCGAGTCACTTTTTTACGACCTCGCAAAACTTAGTAGTTTTCATAGCATAATCAACCTATAATGTTCCCACTGGGACACAGACTTCCTCTCTATGGTATTGGGCTGTAATCTACCACACGGGCCTGTAATCCAACCCTCAGTGGGTTGGTAGATGTCACATGTCTTCATGAGAGCAGAGGTGGGTCAGTGGAATGGCCACGACATACGAGGTTTACTTTGTGTAAATTATTTCATATCTACCACTCTCACTCTCAAAACGGTGAAGGAAAATCTTGAGGAAACCGGCATCTCCTTATAGTTTTCAAATATCTCTACAAAATAATTCATTTTTAATTTGCAGGCACTATGGTGGTCCGCACGATGTGCCTAGAATGCGAGGCTGTGACGGAGAAGGCACAGGCGGTGTGTGAACTGTGTGTGCCTGTTACTGATGATGATGCAGAAGACGAGCCGTTCCGTGCTGCCTGCCTCTCTACCGAATACCTGCGTGATCAGAACAAGGTATGTGCATGACCCCCCGTTTCCGTTTTAAAAAACGATCAAAAATCGTCGCAATGTCAGTTGAGACAATCGTTAATAGTTTTACAATATTCACCAATATGCTACTGCATATTGGTAAAACCCCTGCCGCCTGTGATACAGTATTATCCTAGTACATGCATCGAACATTGTAATACTTACATTATTTATTTAAGATTCACATTGTATTTTACCAATTTTAATTCTAAATAAAGATTTATTTTGATTTTTTGAACCATTTATTCCAGTACTGGTGCGAGCGTTGCCTGCGCTACAACGAGGCGCGTCGCTCCGTGGCGTACTCGCGCCTGCCGCGCCTGCTGGTGCTGCAGCTGAAGCGCTTCAGCGGCGGCATGGAGAAGATCACGCGCCACGCGCCCACGCCGCTGCTCATGCCGTGCTTCTGCGAGCCTTGCGCCAAGAGGCCGCCTGAACAGCCGCCCACGCACAGGTATACAGAGCTAGTGAGGAGCAGACTGCAAACTTGGAGATTATAGTCAACATAATTATTTTATTTACAAACCGTGTGTGCCCAATGGGATTTCCCATCAGCAGAAAAACCGAAATTCTGTACAAACTTTCATTTTAAATTTATCCCTTTTAGAAGAATTTTAAAAAAATCTTACCTTTGTTATAAAAGGATCACCTTTGTTACGCAATATTTCATGATTTTGTACCCGGGGTTTATGCTGTTCATTGTCTGTCAGTGAATTTAAGACTTATTAAAGTAAATAAATGGTTTCAAAGCAACTCTTATGAGTTCTAATTATAGTAAGACTACATTATATTTTCAGTATCACTTAAAATGAACCTGCATATTTCAGATACATCTTATGGGGTGTGATCATGCACCTGGGCCAGACGCTTACGGGCGGGCACTACGTGGCGTACGCGCGCGACAGCGCGGGCGGCGCGGGCGGCGCGGGCGGCGCGGGCGGCTGCGCGCGCGCGGCGCCGGGCGCGAGCGACGCGGCGCCGGGCGGCTTCATGCGCGCGCTGTTCAGCCGCCCGCGCGCGCCGCCCTCCTGCACGGCGCGCGACTGCTGCGTGCCGCGCGCGCACCCGGCCGCGTGGTTGGCGTGCGACGACGAGCTCGTCAAGCCCATCTCCAACGAGGAGTTCGAAGACCTCCTGTCCGCCGAGCCCGAGATGCGCTCGGCCGCGACCCCCTACCTGCTGTTCTACGTCAAGAGCGAGGTCGGCTAGTACCCCGCGCCGCGCCCCGACGCCCTAGTCGTTAGTAGTACTCTACGTGAGCCCCGTTTCAGGTGTACCCACCTTCTGATCCAACAATTGGATAGTGTGACCTCTTCGAATAGGATACTCAGTAGTGTCGGAAGGTGTGTAGAACAATTTCGTTTACTCGTTCCGCTTCAGTTGCCGGACGCGCGGAGGTCGGAGGTCGTCCGACGCGTCTTGTGAATGTGTCGCGGCGTTTGACTGTCCATTTAGCGATCGTCCTGTGACCCGTTTCTTTTGTTCGTATAGATGCTTAAAAAGACATAGTATGTAGGTGCGGACCGTGTGTGTCGGCCTGACGTGATATTATGAGTGTAGCTAAAATATTATATTAGGATGTTATAGAGATCGATCAAAATATATTGTAAAGTAAATAAATACATTCACAATATTTTCACTTGTTACAATCTGACAATATGAACTCGAGTAAGAATAAAATAGATCGAATGTACCTTCTAATGTATTCATACTGATTGTATATCAACGTTGATGCTATATTATCTGTATTTAAATATTATATAACTGCGCAAATGGCGAAATTATTTATTGGCCTAAAAGTATAAATGTTCCAGAATTGAATTGAATGCCCAGAAGTTGCTATATTCTCTTTTGAAATCATAGAATAACAATCCATGGTCCAAACTCACCGTGTGCCCGTCAATTATAACGTTACATATTTATTTAAAAACCATTTTACAAATTATTATACTACTAATACTAAGACAATGTTCAGAAGACGCGTTTTTTGATCGCAGCTTAGCTACAAACCCGAGTGGGGGACGTGATCAGACCAATGTAATTCTCTAGTTTTCATATCAGAGTATGTTACAATTGCAATCCAATCATCATTGATAATAAAAGAGTAAAGCATGTTAACGAAAGTAGAAAAATATATTTTTATGGCACTTTTTTTGTTAGTAGTTCACAAAGTACATGTAAGAGCGAGTGCAAAATGTCCTATGTAACGAAGATATCGTCAAGAATACAATATTTTGTCGATAATTATCATCAAATCCGGTTCAAACGGACGTCTTCATATTGACTGTGACTTTGTAAGATATTAGTTGCAACTTGATAATGAAACAGTGTCACAAAACGTTGAGTACCTACATAAGAGTGCCTCAGTAAAGTAGGCGTCAATTGTGGTAGTAAAATGGTCATTAGTGTTTAGACAAAGCATAGTATGCAAATGAGACAATGGCGCCGATTCCCTTGTTCACAAACTAAATTAAATTTAAGTCAGTGCATCTTTTTCCTTCTATTTTATTAAGAAAAGGACAGAAGATCATTATTAGTTTAGTCCTGTCAAATTAAGATACTCCATAGACAAATAAGATGTGATTAAAAACATGGCTACTAAAAATACGTCAATTTACGTCAGGCGCTGACTAATTTGTCAGGAATAGACTAATATTTATCTTCTGTCCTTTTCTTAATGAAGTAGAAAGAAAAAGATGCACTGAACTTAAATTTAGTTTAGTTTGTGAACAAGGGAATCGGCGCCACTAACAACATCATTAGTCTAATATATTCCAGAACCTTCTGGATCATTCGGTCAGACAGTTTCCTTCTAACGTCTGCTTGCTTGTACCATCTTGAACTTACGCACAGTGTAGTCACCCTAACTTAGTATAACAGTAACTTCGAGACTACAACGATCATAAATGCTTGCTACGAAATGCGACTGCTTTCTTTTTACAAACTTTTAAATACTGTGCTATTGTGTTACGGCTAGCTCTTGCTACCATTGATAATACTGTATTTTTGTATGGCAGCTATAAAATAATGAAATGTATCTAGTTTTTATTTCTGTGTATATTCAAATAATATGTATAGTCTGTTCTTGATTTGGAACTGCAGTTGTCTTTGTATGGCTTTAAAGATTCTCGGATATAAGAAATTGATGAATATAATGCAATAATAAGAACTTAACTGTCACTAAATCAATCTGCCTACCCTTTGGGTAGTACGATGCCCCTGATTGGACTGGTTGTCAGACTTTCGGGCTTCCGACGACTGTCAAAGATCCAGAAGACAGCCGGGGCCAACAGCTTAACATGTTTCCTGAGACACGATCACTTCTATTGTTACCGAACTTAATATGCTTGCCTAACAGAGGGGAAAATTATTATGATAATAATCTTTATTGTAAAGAACTTTGCAAAGACTACTACAGTAAATAGTTACTTATGACTGTTTTGTGACTAATGTATGGCTGCAAATTAATACTAATTATATATAAATATTATTTTGATTTAGTCATCGAGAAAGTCGACTGTTGTAGTGGTGGAAAATTAACTTATCCTAAACTAAGCTTAAGTTTCAATGTATTTTTATAAAACAGTTCAAATGTTTATAAATATAATTCATTGCTACAGTCTTCGACTTGTCTACGTACGCTCGACTTTTAAGTACTCGACCGAAACTAAATTACTTAATTTTTTATGTGTTAATGCGGATGCCATTCCAAAAACCTTTTAAAAAGGTAAAATTCTTGTCAGTAGCTATACGATTTTTTGTTTTTATTATCGGTCACAATGTTAATTATTATCGTTCATTTTCATTGTAAATTCGATTTGGATAATAAAAATAAGTTCAATGACCTTTGTTATTATTTAAAATGGGTTGTGGAGAGGTGAGAATAACCCTTTTCAGGTAGCTGATGTTCCACAAAACACAGGATTTTACCCCCAAGACGCTACTTATGTAGTTAGGGTCGCGTTGATCATCGAGGTTAAGAGGCATGCCTCACCGACACGCCATGGCGATGTCACCATGTCGCGCTGCCAACTAAATGTATACAGCTATGTAGTGGGTGGCTCACCTGGCGTCCGCTTGGTTATGCAGCCAGTCCTACATTTTGTTGGCGGCGCAACCTGGTTGCACCGCCGTGGCGTCCGGTGAGGTATAGCCATAGAAATATAAAACAGATCTATGGGGGCTGTGAACAAGACTGAACCTGAAAATCTAAACACGCTGTATCTTCAAGCTGTATCTTCAAGCTTTTTACGGCTACGGCATTTTATATATGTCTATGGGCTACGGTAGAGGGATACAATACAAAGTTATGTACGAAAAATATGGAGGGTAGAGGTCGAAAAGGTAACATTCTAAGATAAAAAAAACACCTTCGAGGCGTGCTCATTAATTTATTAAACGGTAAATGCGGAAATCGATTACCCACGTTTATAAAAATATTCTTTTTCTTTGCGTACATGTCCATCATCTTGGGATTAGTTGCTATCTCCATAATGTACTGAAGATAGGGACAATTATAAATATTGTAGCAAATATTGAGGTTAAATTTATTGACAGCTGATGAAGATAAGGGCATAGGTAGAATTATCACTTCCAAGATAAACGGACGGGTCACCGGGAACAGTTCTGTGACAGATTTCAGTGCGGTAACGTGTCTCATATTTAATTAATTTTACTTAATATTACAAAATGAAGGCCATTGAAACGAGGAGTAGGTTCGCAAAGGTAAGTTCATTTTTTTTTATTTAATTAAATAAGTAGCAGTAGTCATAGACTAGGTTTTTTTCTGATAATTTCAAGTATATCTACGATAATTGAGAGGTATAAAATTCCTAATTAATGGTATAAAATAGTACAAATTAAAAGGATTTTATTACCATCTAAAGTTTTCATGAATGCGTTCATGGTCGTGCTACGAAATACACACAGATTTGACCGGCATGAGGTCCAAATGACGAGTGCACAGAGTACTTTGTAATATACTGTGAGTGTATTTTATACCTGAATATCTATTAGAACCATTCAATTCAGTGAGGTTCTTAGCAACAAAAAAAATTAATTTTATTACTTGGAAAGTAATATGATAACTTTTTATTAAATTTCCTTCAAAACGAAATCATTCCGATTTGATTTCAGTACCTAGGTTGTAGCACAGGTTGTAAACATTTTGGTGGCATGTAAATTTTCATTTCAATTGTGGTATTTTTTTTAAATCAAAGCAGTCGTTTTAATTATTAGGAATGATTATTTTGTCGATATGTGTAATCATTTTGGGCTCCTTCATATATAATAAAGTATACAAACAGTGTTTTGATTTTCAAAAACGTTGCCAACTTTTGCCGGTAGGTCTGATATGAAATGACGTTAGAATGGCTACCTGATTACCTATTTGTCTATGACATTGAGTTGACCTCTAAAAGTCCTTGCATAGCCGCTGTGAGCTGTCAAGTTAAACTACTGAAAGTTGTGTGATAGTGATTGCGGACTTATATGTTTCATTGAATATTATAAATTTTAAATCATCATAACAATGGCATTTGTAAGTAAAAATCTATTTATTATTACATTATACGCTAGAATACTAAAGTTAGGTTAGTTTTCAAAGTTTTTAACTTTTTTATTACTCTAAAAATGCATATACCAAAGAGACGTAGTACGTAGAGGTATTTATATAGCCAAGACTATACATTTTAGACAGTATAACCGCTGCACACTGGTACAATTAATTTGTAATACAATCAACACTGGCCTCAGGCCAAATAAATTAAAACAATTATGTTGGATAATATATTTTTTAATTATGACAACCGGCGGCAATTATTGTTCTTAAAATTAAAAAAAAAGTCACTGACGTGTCAGAACTAACATCCACTTTTAATGTTTACAAAATGAGATTTTCAATGAAATGATCAATTATTTCCTTTTTCATGGATTTTATAACCTAAAAAAATATATTGGGAGGTATTGAATTTACTGTTTGAAGGTTCCTTACCTACCTACCACATATTATGTATTTTATTTTAATTGAGAAATACATAATATAATGGTTAGCCTGCAACTTGACATTGTGTAGGTTTTTGTCAGTTTAAGCAAACCTTTTTTTTCATTTACATATCAGCAGTCCCAAAATAACTTCGGTTACCAACCGACCGCAATACCACTTTTTTTTTTCTCACTTCACATCTGTATCGGTAAATTGAATTGAATTGAATTTAATTTTTATATAACTACTTAACAGTGGCTTTTGCAAACTATTTAAAATATTTTTTACCACAGATAGTGAAAAAAAATAATGCTTTCTCCACTTTGTAAAAAATAACCCACCTTGTTTCTTTTTAGTATATAAAATGTAGATATGGATTTATTTGCTACAACAGGTAAGTACCTAAAGATTAGTGTGGATAGTGGATAGAGATTACTCAGCAATAAATAGTACTACGTAGGTATAGTTCACATAAGTACCTGTGTTTTTTAATGTTTGTGTTTATTCATATAATAATGAATGTATGCCATTTATTGTTTTATTTATTTCATTAATAATTTTTACATTGTCTCGAAATGTAGTAGGTACAGTTAAAACTAAAACAAAACAAAAACTAAAGTAAAAATTTTAAAATTATACATAATTATATTTTTTTTACTTTTAGGATTTTTCTTGTCATTAATCCTCTCAAATAGAGCACCTGCCATCTAATCTCTTCACAGCTCTTGGTTGATTGGTAAAGAATGACCAAGGCATTAAGTCTGCCTTTATAACTTGTTTGAGTGCGAAAAGTTTTAATAAATAAGTAATTAACAAAAGTTCAAGCATTACTCTATCAATAATACACAAACATCGGGCAGGTGACTCATTAAAAGTTAATGCTACCTGTTGTAATATTATGTAAACTACTATCAGTCGGTCAAATGAACAATGTAGCCTGCTTCTTAATAATTACATGAATGATTTACTTATTGACAATGATCACTGATATCACCAACACCATAGAATAAGGATATATTTACGAAAAATAGTACAGAAACCAGTGTTAAAACAGTATTGCTTACCTTTTGTTATTATTATTAAAAGTCTATATCGGTTAATCCGTTTATCTACCCAAAAAAATCCACCCTTATATGGATACGGGGAAACGCATCCGTATCTAGTGGTAGATCCTCTCCTGTATCTAGTGGTAAATCACTGAACCTATTTGCAATTGGGGTGATCACTCTATGTGGGGACTTCGTAATCCGCTTGTGTTCTGGCGGTGGCACTCGCTGCCATGAAGAGATTGAGTAGTGGCAGGTTTTGGGGTATTGTTCCCTTTCTGGCTGTCGTTGTTAACATCGGACAGAAATGACGATCTGGGTCTATCCATACGTCAGATGAAATTTTTACATTAACGTCGTAAAATTAAAAATTGGGTGTGGTTGGAAAAACTTTGAAAATTAGATTGTCACGGTGTTTTGAGCACTGTTTTTGTTAGAATCACTTAGTTTTTTACGCTACAAACAATTTTTCACAGTTTAAAGTTAACTTTCACAATTTTTTTTTTGGTATTAACTCGCGGTCTACCACACGAAAGTCGCTTATCTTTCCAAAAGCGCTCCTACGCGTGTTGACAGATTCGTAGTTAATAATTATAATAAATTTAATGATCTATTGGTACAAGCTTTTTCTTAATAATACTTACTGTTAAGTGGAGAATGGTAACATGTTGTACAGACCCAGCACATCAAGCTACTACAATCTGTCAAATTTATTTAATAGGTTATCAACTTTATCGCTAAAGCATTAAGGTTCAAGATTGATTGGGAAAATTTGACAGTTTCGGGTAGCTTGACCTGCTGGCGTCTGTACATACTAACCATAAAATTAAATCAGTGGTCCCCAAACTATGCGGCGCCTGTATCATGGGGCCAGAGTAGTGATAACATTAATTTGAAATACATATATGTTAGCAATATGAGAGAGTACAGTAATAAAATAATAATTAAGTAAAAGAAAAGCAAATGTTTTTGGTGAGGAGTTCTCAACCACCATAATGTTGCATGTCACTTGTAAGTCATAAAACGACCAGAGGGGCAATTCTCGTAGTTTTAAGAACGTTCACAGTCTGATCTCAGTCTCAATCTGTCAAAAAATACTTCTAATTTCCCTACATTTTGACAAGTTTTGACATTTGTTTGTCGCCGAGATGAGACTGCGACTAGATTTTGAACATTTTAAATTACGAGAATTGGCCTTAAGGTCTATGTGATAGTTAGGTAGTTTAAACTTTGTGAAGTTTCAATTGTCAAAAGTGATCAATCTCCGCTTAAACCCCGTCTATAAATCCACCTTGTATGTCTAGACACTGACAAATTTTAAACCCTTCAACCCTAACAAGCTTGTATGTTTTGGAGCCTTCAAACCTAGGGAAGCTTTAAAAAAATCGCTAGGTACTCTACTGCAAATTTAAAGATATTGTTTTATAAATGAACGATTGTTTTTTACTTATCACTTTGTAAGAAACAAGCTAAATATAGCGGGAAATAATAAATACTTTAAGACAATCAACTAAACCTGTGCAGTCTGTCTGTAAAAATACATTAATAACATGCAATAAAATGTTACTTACCCCTGCAAATTTTCGCTACAGAAATGAAACCACAATAGTTGTTACTATCCGGAAGTTGAAGTTGTCCTTGTCTAGTTTGACAACAGACGTCAAAAATAATGCGGTAAAAAATAATAAATAAAACTAGCAGCTTGGAAATACGATGTTTTAAATAATATAACTTTGTTATTTTATCAATAATGATAAACCTAACAACTAGTGCTAACCATTCTAACCAAGAGACAATATTGGCAAGATTTCAAATGGGTAAATATAGATGAGAACCGATCTTGTTCCTCACTGCACTGAAAGGGTTTCCACAGTTAGTTGCAGCTTGCACTAATTCATTTTATGAACGAATTATAATGTATATAAAGTAATAATAGGTGGTCTAGGTCTAGTTGGTTTCGGTGGTTTTACTCACCCCTCGGTGGTCGCGCCGTTGTTCTGCGCGCGCCGGTCGCGTCTCGCTAAGTACGCAACTCCGTTCGCACAGCGCTGCGGGAATCCGATTTTCATTCGGAAGGGCAGTTCAAGATCACGAAAGCCGGCAGTCCGACCTCCCGCGTTGTTAAGTGATAGATTTCTGCATAAAAACACAGTCGCTATGGTTTTTACTACAATCTACGATGGCAAAGTCGAGGTAATGTCCCTTTGTATGCTATTATTCTATTTTCGTCCTGGGTTACGATTACGTGAGCCCGCGATTTGTTACGGCTGTTGCGGTTACCTTGGCGATCATTTTTCACGCCGGTTTTGTCGTTCTAAATTAAATATTGCTCTGATTTTGATGTAGGTGTGAAAGTAATGCATATTCTGTGAAAATTGCAGTGATATGTAGGTGCTTGAACACAGTGTGAAAACTGAATGCCTACCATGTGATTTATGAAATCTTCCGCTAAGTTAGCTATGTTACAGATACCTATATATAGACATAAAGTGCAGTTCAGAATCATTCAAGATTAGCTAATATCAGCTGTAATCACAATAGCAAGATATCAACATTATCAGTGCTATGCATGTTTAAATAGTTGCAATATTATTCTATTGATTTCCTGTAACTAATCAAATATACTATATAATTAATAGTAAAGAATGGTTAGTGCTTTAATATATTCGATTAGCGGTAATTAATTATTTATGTCGTTACTGTGTGATACTACATAATTAATTAAAAATCATCATTGTCTGTGGTTTTTAAGAATGTAGGTAAGTATGACAATTAATTCTAAAAGAAAATGTTACCTCTAATAATACAATATACAATCATGTAATTTATTAAATCATGAACACCACTGCATTCCCCAAAATCCTGTTTTAAAATCTGGAGCACTTCTGATATCTTCTTTTTATAAATAAGTCTCCAGTTCTGATACACAATATTTGAATAGCCATGTTGTTGAGTTTGTAATAAGAACTATGCTCTATGGTGGCATGATCTCATAAACAACACAATGGTGATGCACATGACTACATATGAATAGATTATGAGTTTATGACTAAAACAAACCTATTGAAGTTGTTTCCTGTTTTTGTATGGAAATGTACTTAAAACTTACACTTATTTAAATTACCTATTTTGTAGTGTATCAGTGACAAACATTGGGTTGAATTTTGATCGGAGTTCGTAGTTTTACAAATCCACTGTTGCCATGTGGTTTAGAAAATTGTGCATTTAGTTGTTAGTCTTACCATCCCCTTCCTCTTCATTGGGACTGAATAAAACTGTAATTTCCGAATAACGATCCTTTACATTAATTTTAAAATCAAAGACTACCACACTTAAACAGAAAGAATAATAATTTGTATGGAAAATTTGTGTATTATCTTTAACAATTTGCCATACTTCCTACTGAAATATGATTTCGAATTGTTTTGAATTTAATTCTACATAGGCCTATTTTTTTTTTCATCTTTAGTGAAACATAAAACGAGTAATATGATTGGCTAATTTCAGGTCACAGACTTTATCTCGGTTCCTACACCAAAAAAAGGCTTTCTAAAATAGTTCTTTTCTTAAATAGTTTTTTTCTTAAATAAACAAGGTTCTTCTGAGGCTAATGTACTCTAAATCATGTTTACATCATTTATGATATAAATTACAATCTATTCACATTCACAGTTCAACTAAAATAAAAATAATAACCATTTGTCGCAGTAGGTACAAAGACTTGAACATCAAAGTGATTTAAGTGATTTTGGATAAGAGCTGTAGATGACCTATTCATGAACTATTCCAAGGAAGATTAGAATATCTTAGTCAAGAATATCTTCCTTTTTTTCATTCATTGACTGGAAAATGAGTGATCCCCAGTTGATTGTCATTACCAGTCTGATTGTGCATCAATGTCAATGCTATTAGGAGTAGTTAGGCGAGTGGCTCTATGCATCACTACTTGTAAATTGCATGTTTTATTGTACTTCTGTAAATTAAATGGAAATGTCGGTACTGTAAATATTTACTTATAGGAGTCATAGGTGATCAGATCATGTCTTGAATTTCAAAACCTTTTTTAAGTAGGTAACAATAATTATTTCCTGAATTACTCTCTCTCTCTCCCCGGTCTTATCCCCAAAGTCCGGTTTCGACAAGAAAAAAAACTGGTAGGTACCTAGGTACCGAAAACGTAATAATTGATCCTAGGGTATTGATTTTTCACAGCTTTAGCTTTTACTGACGCACGGGCTTACGATAGTCAGTCCATATTTCATATAAATAAGGTAGGCAAGGCGTTGAGATATTGAAGTCGCAAAGTTTCGTACAATCACAGGATTCATAGAATTCTCATATGTAACCGAAGCCCTAGCGTATTAACGTTAAAATACCTTACTAATTGGTTAAGTAATTAAACATGGCAATTGAATGTACAGACGCCAGCACATCAAGCTACTACAATCTGTCAAATTTCTTTAATAGATTTTCAACTTTATCGATAAAGCATTAAGGTTCAAGGTTAATTGGTAAAATTTGACAGTTTCGGGTAGCTTGACCTGCTGGCGTCTGTACCTACCTAGGTGTAAAATGTAAGGCTTCCATACATTAATACAATGCGGTATACTCGTATTATGGCTGCAGCCTGCATTTTTCACAGAAAGTAGACACCTATCGATCGTGAACCGTACTCCTGACATAGTTGGGTAGGTCATACATTGGCCTTTTTACGTCGCATTGCAGACTAACGTAACGATTTTCAATCTGATAAGGTTTTAATTAGTCAATCATTACTTACTAACGATTAACGATAGCAACATTTCATTAAGTCGCAAATAGTCGCACTGGAAAACAGGATTGCTGCAGCTTGTGGTTTTCTAGGACATACTGGGTAAAATACAGAAAAAATGATTTAATACCACAAAAATATATCAGAATATTTTTTTTTTGTCCTCACATGTTTATATGTATATCGGTACCTATCACGTCTGCGGAGTTTCGCTAGCTAATTTAATTTGATCCTTTATACAGTCTGTTCACAGTTATTTTATCTCTGACAGCAGCAACCCAATAGCAACCTTATTAGAATAAAGATCACTGTGATTTGGACAATGATGCAAAATCAGAGGTAAACTGAACGGACTGTACCTACAGTGATAGATGCAGGCTGGCCGGAAACTTCACGACAGAATAAGTAACTGTCCTCCATAGATTTCCTACATATTTGTTTGAATTGCCTTGAATACCCAATTGAATGACAAATGACAATCGTGATCTTTTTGTTTGTGTTCAATAAACAGCTTCACTATGTACCTAGATTTATACACAAAGGTAAATACTTCGTTCAGTATTTATTGAAGCGCTCGTGAAGAATTGACAGATAATAAAAATTAACAGGTTTCTTACAAAGCCTCGTAGATTTATCCAAACTATAAATAAGGTAAAAAAACAACAAGAATATTACGTAAGGTGGTGTTTCGTAAGCAATAGGTTTAGACTTTATATCGATAGGTACCATTAGGGCCCATTGAGTACCTATATTCAATTAACACATCGCGTGGTTACCAGTTAGCAGCTAAACACGATTCAACAATGTTGAGACTCAGAAATGGAAATCTTTTCGGCGTAACTAACATACCCGTCCAACATTAACCGTTGGACAGCTGTGGTCCCCTAGACAAAATCACCTGTCTGGTTGGAGAACCTCTTCATATTCCTCCAATGACATCACGTATGTCCAAAGATCATAGTTTAAAGCATTACATTTTTACAGGCGGGTTCCAATGACAAGCCTGCGATGCAGATGGGGGCTGCCAACGCGGCATCCCACCTGCAGAACATGTGCAGCCTGGACATCGACTCCAAGTCGTCGTACGTGCGTCTGTCCGGCATCATCTGTACCATCGGTAAGTCTATGGTCTATAGAGCCAGTTTACACGGTCTCTTGACCACATCTGTAGTCCTGAATATAGATAGCCGTCCTGTTCATCATCATAATAATAATCAGCCTATAATGTTCCCGCTGTTGGGACACCGGCGAATGGGCCGTAATCCACCACGCGGGCTCAGTCCGGGTTGGTAGATGTAGATGTGACGTCTTTGAATTTTTGACATATGCCGTTTTCCTCACGATGTTTTCCTTCAGCGTTTTGAGAGCAGTGGTGATAAAATAATTTACACAAAGTAAAGTGCCTGCTTGGGTTCGAACCCCCGACCTACAACTCGTAAGTCGCGGCCGTTAACACTGGGCCACCACTGCCCATTGCCTGGGTCCTATTCATAGTGGCTTGAATATAAAAATGGTGTGGTTAATTTACACCACGGCACCTTTACATATTGCTATCGTCAGCGGTATTTTTACTGTGCGTTTTCTCACATGACAGGGGGCTTTCCAGCACTACAATCGTCTTTACACAGTGAGACTGCCGCTAAATATAGTAAATATACATGTCGTGGCGCTAAAATAGGAAACACTGGCAGGCGGTGAGACGGCCCTGCCAGATGTTATGGCCGTGTAGTATCGCTAAGGCAACCGTCACCGTCGCGTTCCTAAAAATCAAAACAATAGCGCAATTATAACATTTGTACAGCAGTTTTAAAGCATGTATCCCTCAGATACCGAGATGGTTAACTACATTTTAGTATGTCTATCTAATCGTGATTAGTTATTGTATTGAGTTCCCATTGGCGCCGATTCAATTAAATTTAAGTTGGGTGTATCTTTTTCTTTCTATTTCATTAAGAAAAGGACAGAAGATAAATATTAGTTTAGTCCTGTCAAATTAGTCAGCGCCTGACGTAAATTGACGTATTTTTAGTAGCCATGTTTTTAATCACGTCTAATTTGTCTATGGAGTATCTTAATTTGACAGGACTAAACTAATATTTATCTTCTGTCCTTTTCTTAATGAAATAGAAAGAAAAAGATGCACTGAACTTAAATTTAGTTTAGTTTGTGAAAAAGGGAATCGGCGCCAATATCAAAGTTTGCGTTTGTATAACTTTATACAAACAAAAGACCAGCACCCTAATTACGTAACACTCTGTCAATCACAATCTGAATCATTTTGAAGGATATTGCTAATCCATTGCTTCATATGTTCGAAAAATTTGTCTGCTCAGCAACGTAAATAACGCAATGAATGATGCTGAACTGTCAACATAAAAACCATTGCTACTGTTAGTGTTACACCAACCAGTTACCGATTATCGGCCGAAAAAAAAACTGATTTCCTATTCCCCATTTCAACATTCTTCGTTCCAAACAGGGCCCGTATCCCGCGACCCAGCCATGCTAGAGCGCATGATGGAGACCGGCATGAACGTGGCCCGCATGAACTTCTCGCACGGCTCGCACGAGTACCATGCCGAGACCATCAAGAACTGCCGCATTGCTGAGAAGAACTACAGCGCCAAGCTCGGCACACCCTTCTCTCTGGCCATCGCTCTTGATACGAAGGGCCCGGAGATCAGGACTGGGCTGTTGGAAGGCGTAAGTAGCTTGGAATTAAGTAGAATCTATAGTTAAGTGAGTCAGAGACGTCTTAAAAATTTAAAAGGGTCTTGGCAAAAAGGGATTTGATAGATTTTAGTAATTAAATTTAAGAGTATTGCATTATGAAGACATCCAGCTTTAACAAACAGTATTCTGACTAATAAAGGTTGTGTAACTTTCAAAATCTCTAAAAAAACGAAGTTTAAGATCTGTTTTTGATCATTACAATTATTTGGAGATTTCAGTTTGTCTGACCTATACTTGACGGAGCAGTTTCCATCATACACTAAGCTTCACACAGAACCCTCGACTCATTAACTAATATTATACGCAGGGTGGTTCCGCGGAAGTAGAACTGAAGAAAGGTGACACCATCAAACTGACCACCGACCCAGGATACGCAGAGCGCGGAACTGCCTCCGTCATCTACGTGGACTACAAGAACATCACCAACGTCGTCAAGCCTGGCAACAGGATCTTCATTGATGATGGTCTTATTTCCATCATCTGTTCGTGTACCAGTGTCGATACTCTGGTCTGCACCATTGAGAATGGAGGTTAGTTCATATATTATTATATTCTACATACAGTTTACATCAGCATCGTCAAGCATATCAACAGGATCTTCATCGATGATATGGTCTCATCTCCATCACCTGTTCCTCCTCTATTGTCTATACTGTTGTCTGTACCATTGGCATTGAAAATGGAAGTAAGTTTTTTGACATTAGATACATAGGTACACCCCTTCCACCGAAGTCGGAGAGGAAGAAATGTCGGACTTTTAGAACGCTATCTACAATAAGACTGTTTGAATGCTTTATTATTATTACATCAAAGAAGACGTTAAAGATAATTAACACAATCTGTAGATTGTGTTAAATTTTTACTACAATCGAGATTATTCTGAATAAGTACGTGTTTATTATATCGTAACGCACTAGATATTTATCAAGATCTTTACAACTGGCTTAAAAACTCGTAAGGCGTATGATGACTCATTATGAGTCACATTAGGTCGATACTCAGTTCTTTTTACGCAGGTACCTACGATTTCGTTTCTCACTTTTAGTAATGAAATCAAGTCAAGTCTATGAACGTAGTTTAATACTTGGTACCTACGGTTACACTGAACAGCTGTTTCATTGTCGAACGGTTAACAAATCCGACAAAAAACGAGTTTCAATGGTCCCCCCCTGTCTGAAACCGTGAATGGTTTCCATTCAATGAAATCGTTTCCATTCCAGTGAACTATTATAAACAGATTTCTTTTATGAAGCGAGATGTTGACGAATTCATCTTATAAAGTAGCGCATCTGTCGTACAGCCGGACTGGTGTATTTGTATACTTTGGCCTTATTTGTAGGTAGGTATAATGTATATACATATGTAGCTATAGCAACCAAACCTATTCAAATGCTGTTCAAAGATGGGTCAAAGTCTCACTGACTCATATTTGTGAATCTACTGTCTCAGAAATCTCTTGCTGACTGTTGTGATTGGTTAAAAGAAATGAATGACAGTCAATCAAGGCACTTAAAAACAGCACCATAAATGATTTTGAAGGATATTGCTAATCCATTGCTTCATATGTTCGAAAAATGTGCCTTCTCAACGACGTAAATAACGCAATGAATGTTGTTGTTGAATTGTCAAAATGAAAGCCATTGCTACTTTTAGTGTGATACGCAATTACCCCACAGATTTACTTTTTAGAAGGCGTAAAAGTTTATCACGATTTAGAAACAGCTAGAACTTTGCCAGAATGTATTGATATAGTCCTTCACGACCATTTCTCCTAAATTCTACCTTTTGCCTGCCATAACCCTAACATAATCAATGATATCTCCTCGCCAGGTATGCTCGGCTCCCGCAAGGGTGTGAACCTGCCCGGTATTCCCGTCGACCTGCCCGCCGTCTCAGAGAAGGACAAGTCTGACTTGCTCTTCGGTGTTGAACAGGGCGTAAGTATCTATAATATTAAGTCACATTTCGTCGCCATGCAGTGAAAACCTAGAGCAGTGGTAGCCCAGTGGTTTTGTCCCGACTTCCGAGTCGAGTCGAGTAGGTCATGGGTTCGAACCCAGACAGGCGCTTTACTTTGCGTAATTTATTTATAATATCTAATAGGTAGGTAGGTTTTGATATCTTATCAAAATAAAAAACATATTTTGTAAACTTTATTATTAGGTACTTAGTTTATATACTTAAATAAATATTCTGTAATCAGCTACAGCTGATCATGTAGCTGATCACGGGGTCAACGTTCGCAGGTCACATAAACTTCAGTAGCCTTAGAAAAATATTTTTTGTTTTGTTTTTACTATGATTCGGTAGATATTGATACCCATTACTTGTATAATGTTCGAAGGCAACGAAGTAAGTTGTCTAGGTATGTAATAGTATATTGTGCTGATAGCCCTAGATAACAGGTGCTCGAATAGATACCAATATTTCCGCATTTAAATGCGCATGCACTCGTCGTCATGTGTACGTTTGAAGTACATAGGTATGCCTTAAACGTCATCATTATCTGCCTAGCCTTTTCCCAACTATGTTGTGGTTGGCTTCCAGTCTAACCGGATGCAGCTGAATACCAGTATTTTACATGGAGCGACTGCCTATCTGACCTCCACAACCCAGTTACTGGGTAACACGATACCCCTTGGTAAGATTGGTTGTCCGACTTTCGGGCTACTGACGACCCGTAACGACTGTCAAAGATCCACGAATGACAGCCAGGACCAACGGCTTAACGTGCTTTCCGATGCCTTAAACGTATGACTAGGTAAATTGTGCACTTCTTCTTAGCGTGTCGATAGCATGTAATGTTGGGGTTCCTAAGAGGTGGTCTCAAGGAAACAACCACATGCTTGTAGTACTATTTAATGAGTGCGATCAATGTTACATCGATATGTGGCTTATGAGGTATAGTGCTAATTCAGCATATTAAGTATAAAGGAGTGTGCATACTTAATAATATAAGAGAGCATACATATTATTACACTTCACCTCCCGGGGGCATAAAAAAAAAAAGAAATTGGCACAACTCTTTTCTTTTTTTTTCTATAATTATTTTGATTAGTTACAAGCAAAAAAAAAAATTTTTGTTACATATTTTTATAAATATAAAATTATACTAGTTCTTAGCCTATTACTGATTTTATATGAAATAACTGGGTACCTATTTTTTCTTATCATTATACATTGCAATGTTTTTTTTTTTTTCTAAACTTATATTAAATTTATTGATAATAAGGCCTAGTCCTATTCTTATGTACTAATTCTATTTTATTATTTTTTAATATTTTTACATTACAACCTAAATCTTGCACTACTGTATAGGGACCTTCAAATAGGATATCTAATTTACTACCTGTTTCATTTTTTAATAAAATCAAATCATCTTTCTCATACGCTGTTGAATTAATAGATCTATCATGTATTTCCTTACGTTTATGCTTATTTAACAACAAATTGTTCTTTGCGTCGGCATGAGCTAACTGCAATCTATATTTTAATTGTAATGGATAGCTATCTGGATTGTATAATGGGTCTACAGTATCGCTAATGCTATCTGGTATCCGACAAAGTTTTCCAAAAACAAGTTCAAATGGCGTATATTTTGTTTCTGAATGGACTGTGTTGTTGAAACTAAAGCACCAAAATGGTAACCAATAGCTCCATGTATTCTTATGGTTGCCGCACTGAATTCTTAAAAATGCACCCAAAGTTTTGTGTGCATTTTCAAGAGCTCCAATCGACTGATGGTGATAGGCTGTAGAAGATAATTTTTCAATATTAAGGATTTTACAAACCTGTTCCATAGTTGCAGAAATAAATTCTGTTCCTCGATCCGTAGCTATTGTTTCCGGAATACCAAATCTTAATATGAACTGTCTAACAAATGCATCTGCAATGGACACCGTTTCTTTGTTTTGTAATGGAATAGCTTGTACAAATTTTGTCAATTCACACTGCATGGTCAATATGTAACAATTCCCGCTTTCGTCTCTATCTAAAGGACCGACCACATCTAAGTAAATCTTTTCGAATGCCGAGGAAGCCGTTGTAGTAATTTCCATCGGTTCTTTAATGTAACGGTAATGTTTAGATTTTTGACATTTCGTACATTTTTTAACATATTCTTGAATATCCTTGTCAATACCTGGCCAATAGTATCGTCTTTTGATAGTATTGACCATTCTACGCACTCCAGCATGTCCACTGGAAGGCAATAAATGAAAGTCATTCATAATTATTGTCTTTTCATTATCATCAGTTATTCTTTTTACTCCTCTTAATATACATATTCGTGGTCCGGACCAATTAGGGAGTGTTGTTATCTCTTCACAAATACTTTTAATAAATTCTATATTATCATTATTCTTAATTATACATACTTCGCTGATACGTATCTTTTTGCAAAAATAACTTAATTTCTGCACAAATTCGGCTCGCGAGAAATGCGCCTTGAAATCAAGATTAATGTATAATGTCTTTTTAGTCTCTTCAAATGCAAAACATTCAATTTCTTCAGTTATCATGTCATTATCCTTAAATCTTTTTAATTTGCTACCTTCAATCAAACACATTTCCACTGACTCACGCGGTTTTCTTAATATATCCACAACCCTTGGGTGATCAGTCCATTCGTTAATGGATTTATTAAGAGCCTTCTTTCCATCTTCTTCCTTACTGTTACTTAGTTCTTCCATCTTTCTCTTTTGCATCCTAGTCGTTACAGCCATAACTTGCTCATTCATACTTTTAAGTTCGTCAGACGTTATATGAACTCTAGATAAAGCATCTGCCACAACATTATCTCTTCCTTTCACATAGAGTATTTTAAAGTTATATTCTTCTAGGGTTAACCTAAATTTAAGTAACCTACTTGACGGATCTTTCATACCAAATAAATATATCAATGGTTTGTGATCTGTCATTATGGTAAATTTATTTCCATATAAATATGGTCTAAAATATTTAACAGACCACACGATAGCCAAAAGTTCTTTTTGAATAGTCGGATAGTTCTTTTCCGCTTTATTCAAGGGTCTACTCGCATATGCAACTGGTCTAAGATCTTTGTTACATAATACGGAACCAATAGCAGTACCCGAAGCATCTGTTTGTAAAATAAATTCATGTTTTTCTGTAAAATCGGGATACTGCAGAATGGGTGACGATACTAGCGCATTTTTTAAAGAATCAAAAGCGTTCTGGCATTCAGTAGACCATATAAATGGTTCATTTTTCCTACTTAACTTATTCAAGGGCATTGCTATTTCCGAAAAATGTCTAATAAATTTGCGGTAATAATTACAGAAAGCTACGAAACGTTTTACTTCATCTGCATTATTGGGAATTGGGTAATTTTTTAATACTCTAGTTTTTTCTAGATCTGGTAATACACCTTTATCTGTAACTAAATGTCCTAAATAAAGAATTTCTTTCTTTAAAAATTCACATTTTTTTGGATTTAGTTTTAAATTTACTTTTCTCAACCTTTCCATTATACTTACTAAATTTTGATTGTGGCTAGATAGATTTCTTCCGAATACAATGAGATCGTCTTGGTAAACTAGACATTTATCAAAAGTTAATCCAGACATTGCTACTGACATCATACGACTAAAAGCATTAGGACTTATCTTTAAGCCCATGGGTAGCCGTTTCATGCAATATTGGCCTGTATTTGTAGTGAATGCAGTTAATTTACGACTATTGGGTTCCAAGCTTACTTGGTAATAACCTTGGTGAAGGTCAAGGTGAGTGAAATAGATAGCTCCCGTAAGCGTATCTAAAATGTCATTAATATTTGGTAATGGGAATTTATCGTCACAAATAACTTGGTTTACTTTTCTATAATCTACTACTAAACGCCATTTTTTCCCTTGTCCGTCGCTACTTTTCTTAGGTACTAATAAAATTGGACTGGACCATTCACTATTTGTCTCTTCTATAATATCATTTTTTAACATATTATTAACTTGCTTAGCTATTTCTGGTTTTAGTGCCTGTGGTAACCTATATGGCTTGACGTAAACTGGGGTTGAGTTTTGTTTCACAACTATAGATTGCTCATAAATATTGGTTGTTTTTAACTTATCTCCTTCTAAATGGAAAACGTCTGAATACTTTGTACATATTGCCTCAATTGATTGTTTCTCTTCTCCGTTTAAATAGTTTAGATTTAATTCTGACAACAATGTTTTAACTCTAGTGGCGTCGATATTGGTCTTATTAAATTGACAAATATTATAATCTTCCAAATTTCTTAAATCTGGTGTTAATGATGGCAAACACACTTCCTTATCACTAACATTAAGTATCCTGACTGGAATTCTGTTATTACTAACCTTTGCTATTGCGTTTGCTATAAAAACATCTGTCGCTATCTCTTTACTACAAACTACAACTTCTCCATTTACATTGTCATTCACAATAATAAAATGAATTGATTCCGAACGCGCGGGAATAATTATTGCATTTTTTATCCTATCATGTTCATCAACAAAATGTAAATAATGTTGTTTATTATTGTTGTAAAGTGTTAACTTATTTGAAACTATATCTATTTTTGCTTGAAATTTTTCTAAAAAATCTAAACCTATGATACCGTCTGCTCTTAGTGGTAACGAATTAAAAACAAGAAAATTATGCTGAAACGCTACATTATCATATTTTAATAATAAATTTACACAACCTAGAGAACGTCGCTGACCACCTATTCCATTTATTAAGGTATTATCCTTATGCACAACGATGTCCTTTGGTAACATTTCATTTTTAATGATGGATAATGTTGCTCCCGTATCAATAAGCCAATAATATTTAGTATTATTAATATAAAAGGTTACGTACTTCGCATTTCCTTGGTATGATAACACAAAATGTTTAGGATCGAAAAAACTGATTTCGTGTACTATCTGTATTTTCGTCTTTATCGCTTTGACGCGTGTCTTCTACTCGCTCTGCTGGGAACGTACTTTGGCCTCGTCCCCGGTTCCTAGCATATCTCGAACCTCTATTACCACGGTTATACGATGAGTGATAATTTGGCCTATTATATCCACGAGAACCTTGTCCTCGGTTATAATTGTTATGAGATGGGTGTCCACGAGTGTAACTGTTACCATATTGACCACGGAGAGTACCCCTACGATGACTTTGTGATCGCCTATTATTATGTGAAACTCGTCCATTTCTAGATACATGCAAGACATTACCTGATGGTGGGAAAGACATGCACTCTTCGTCTTTTGCTGCTTGTATGGCATCTTTCAAACTGCTGAAGCCGCGTGCCGAGACGATGGTGCTCAGCTTCGAGCTCCGCAGGCCATCTGAAAACCGTTTTATTGCAAAACTTTCATTGATCGGTTTTAAAATAGAAAATGCCTCAGTTTTTCCATCAGCCTGGGTAATCGTCAGCTCCGTAAATAATTTTTCCACCTCAGATCCATATTCTTCAATGGACCTTGAACCCTGTTGAATGTTTTGTAGCTGGGTCTGTATAGCCATAAATGATTTCTTAGGTAAGAGATATTTCCTTAAATCATCAACTAAATCTTGCACATTTTTGTATGAGCTTGATACTCTTAGCTTTGCGTTCTCACTCAGCCTACTTTTTAGAACGAAAGTGATTAATAATGCCTCACCTGAGCCATCCAACATGCCAGCATACAACTCCACGGAGTCTATCAACCGCTTGGTGGTGCCCTCAACACCGTCCATTACTGGAATCAAACTACACGCCACCTTTAAGTCGAATTCCATTTTACCTAATTCTTTTGCTACGGGAAAAATACACAAGTTTCCTATTTCCTCGTATTTCTGTTTAATTTTTTCATATAGACCTATCGCCGATGCTAAATGAACATCCCTGCTTTTCTCAATTTGAAAAAATATTTTACAGCAGTTGTCAAATGCACTTTTTGCTTGTTCCAACTTAGTTGGAATTACATTACCTTTATATCTTGATTGTCCCTTTTTTACTAAATAATTTCGTATCTCTACTAAAAAGTTATAATTTTGTTCTAAAATATCAATCATAGCACACTAATATTTCTTAATCTAATAAGTAATAGATTTGCTTAAAACATCATAAACACAGTACCATAATTGCGAAACCTATAAATTAAAGTCCGACGTTGCACTTTGTTTCCGTTTGGTGTCACATTACAAGTTTTCCGTGCATGATTTTAGCGCCTTTAAGTTTTTGCGTAATGAAATATGATAGTTCACTTAACGATAGTTAATTAAATTATGGAAAATAAATTTCACAACACTATTCACTGATTTTCGGTACCTTCACTGCGCCCTCTGATGGATGACCTGATCCTCTGCATGGTACTCATCCCTATTTCTTGTTGGATCCACGTGCGATGGCAGCTCCTGTACATCCTTAAGCCAACATAAAGTGCTACGACTCCAATGACGGCCAGGACAATGTAGGTTACGATGGTTAAACGTTCCACGTGTCCTCCAATTTCCTTCAACGTGGCGTCATTGTTTCCTCCAGCCGCGTTCTGACTAAGGAAAACCTCTTCCTTTTCGACGGTAGACCTACACATGATATGATTCGTAAAATTTTAATCAAACTAGAAACTAAAAATCCCCTTGGCAGAGTCCCAAGGCAGGGTCGCCATGTAATGTTGGGGTTCCTAAGAGGTGGTCTCAAGGAAACAACCACATGCTTGTAGTACTATTTAATGAGTGCGATCAATGTTACATCGATATGTGGCTTATGAGGTATAGTGCTAATTCAGCATATTAAGTATAAAGGAGTGTGCATACTTAATAATATAAGAGAGCATACATATTATTACACTTCAAGCAATCTAAATGGACTCGGCCCAGAATTCGGCCACTTGTTTGGCGCCATCACCAGCGTCCATCAGTTCCTGTAACGTGCAGCTGACAGGACACGCAGGACACGATATTAAGTGTTCCATCGTCTGTGGAACAGCACCACATTTACACTCCAAGGCGAAGTCGTCTATGAATCTCCACCTGAACAGGCTTTCCTTGCTTCGGCCAACCTGGGTCCGGAGTCTATGTAAAGTACACTATTTGTGACATGACATACACCAAATAGAAGTTGTTATGGCACAATGGCATGCAAGCTACTTGCTTAGTTTTGTGCTAGTACGGGCAGATTTGTGTTAGCGGTTTATAGTATCTACCGGCCCAGTGACGATACCTATGATTGTCCCGTGCCACGGTAATGTGGTCTCCCGCGCTATTCAGAGTGAATAGCCAGCCCCATTTAACTCTGCTGATTACCGTTTAGTTTCATCCTACGTTTGTCCGGTGCACTCTGGATAGCCAGCCCTATTTAACTCTGCTGATTGCCTTCTATTTTCATCCTACGTTTGTCCGGTGCACTCTGGATAGCCAGCCCTATTTAACTCTGCTGATTGCCTTTTATTTTCATCCTATGTTTGTCCAGAGCACTCTGGATAGCCAGCCCTATTTAACTCTGCTGATTACCTTTTCGTTTGATCCTAAGTTTATCCAGAGCACTCTGGATAGCCAGCTCTATTTAACTCTGCAGATTGCCTTTTATTTTCATCCTATGTTTGTCCGGTGCACTCTGGATAGCCAGCCCTACTTAACTCTGCTGATTACCTTTTCGTTTCATCCTAAGTTTGTCCAGAGCACTCCGGATAGCCAGCCCTATTTAACTCTGCTGATTATCTTTTCGTTTCATCCTAAGTTTGTCCAGAGCACTCTGGATAGCCAGCTCTATTTAACTCTGCAGATTGCCTTTTATTTTCATCCTAAGTTTGTCCAGAGCACTCTGGATAGCCAGCTCTATTTAACTCTTCAGATTGCCTTTTATTTTCATCCTATGTTTGTCCGGTGCACTCTGGATAGCCAGCCCTATTTAACTCTGCTGATTACCTTTTCGATTCATCCTAAGTTTGTCCAGAGCACTCTGGATAGCCAGCTCTATTTAACTCTGCAGATTGCCTTTTATTTTCATCCTAAGTCTGTCCAGAGCACTCTGGATAGCCAGCTCTATTTAACTCTGCTGATTGCCTTTTATTTTTATCCTATGTTTTCCGGTGCACTCGGGATAGCCAGCCCTATTTAACTCTACTGATTACCTTTTCTTTTCACCCGTCATTAAAATAAATGAATACAATACCTACTATATCCTTTAGGTATGGAAGAATAAATCATGATTGGCACGAGCATCCCACTGAATCGTGTTAACAGCGTGCTAAAGCAAACATCCGATAGTTATAATTAATTGATGTCAACATCAACAGTATCAGACGTGTTGCGATACGGTTATATCTTATTTATAGATATCACCTATGAAAGGTCATGAGTTACATACCTAGGTATGTAAGCAACGTAACTACATAACACATTTCAGCTTCGTTTCCGGGATTGCAACGCACCTGCGATACATCTAGTAGGCATATTACAATACTAGATCCTGCTCCGAACATCGTCCGCATGAAATTTCTTGTTCCCCTGACCCACCCCTTATAATAAAAGTTTTTTATAAAAAAAAAGTAGAATAATACAATCTGAAAGTCGTTTGCCATTCACGTGAATTTAACAAGAATAAGTAATAATACCTGCTATAAAATATCATTCGCACATCAACTAAAAATCTCTTCGAACACGCGAGCCAAACGTGAAAATGACGTCACATTTCCTCAAAACTGTTGATTGCACTGAAATCGGAAGACACTCATAAAACAGTGTCTGCAATAAGAAAAAACAGACGGTATAAGATGACGTCACAAATTCACAACTCGGTGATCGATCTGTCTTGAAAACAATGTGAAAAACGTGCGAATGTTGTGATATGTTATCAGAAGTGTCGATAAAGACACGTAAAAATTAAATGACTGTCTGTTGATAACCATCCCCACAAACAATGATATCAGTTAAAACTTCGATACAAGATACATATTGTTGAAGGGTTTCTGCAAATTAACTTTATTTATTTATTTGCAACTTAATATTAATACTTATAGTTATACATTAATACACGAGCACTTAAAAATACCAACAGGAAAAGAAGAACTATGCGAAAAATGCAAAACATATGAACAGAGACTGGAGAAGCACAGCAATGTTTTAGCCAAGAACGTTCTAAACACACAGGGGGATGTAATCCGCCTAAAGAGACGGCAAATCCTGAACTTGGACCAGAGACAATGAAAATTTAAAGTTAATTTAGTGCTGAACCACATAATGTGACTATTCAATGGAACACCACAAAAATAATCTCACACGAAGACCCCATCTGATTATGGCTAGAAAGCCGATCGCAGATAAAATGAAAATTAAAAGTCATTTATTCCAATTAGGTTGAGAATCAGCACTTTTCGAACGTCAAAATTACAAAAGAAGGTCCCCAAAAACGACCGCCCTTCACCACTTCCTAGTGCTATCGCTGGGAAGAAGTGGCGCAACAAATTCCCCAGCAGCACAGCTGTCTGTTCAGTTAGATAAAAGGGGAACACAAAAAAGAAACTTATTATTTTTTTAACTTATTCATTTTCTCCTTTTTTTCACATATTATATTAACTCACACGTGCGTGACAGATGTATGAACATAATTGATGCAAAAATAGCATGTAAGGGTCGTAGCAGGTGGCGTTTTGTAGTTTTTATCTACTCTCATGGGATGAAGGCGTGAGTTTATGTATGTATGGGTATACTAAATTTTATTTATGTTTCAAATGTACGTTATTTCAAGTTAAACAAATATCAACTTTATTTTAATGGTTATTAAGTTGATTTCAGAGTGACTAGCACTATTGAAAAAGTTATATAAATGTTTGAAGTTGTGGCGTAAACTGAACTTTATTGTGTTTAATTAAAGTTATTTTTCCATAAACTCATATTTGTTTACATTTTTGGCGAATATGTCGCAATTTTATTTTATGTAGGTAATTATTTACGTCGGAATGGTCGCCTCTCTACTTCTTCGGACTGATGGCGATGAGTCTTACTTAAACGGTGAATTTACAGTAGATTCAGACAACACATTTTAAAGTCTATAGACTTTAAAATGTGTTGTCTGAATGTGTGGTCGGCAACATATTCAAGAATAACCCAACTGCCCTATAATATAAGTTGGTATTTATTTCTTTAAGTAAATTCAGGCATTTCTTCATTATGGCGTTGAGCAGACGATGGACAATATTTTGACCACGACGATAGAATGTATGGAAATCTATAACGCACTCGAACGTTCTTTCGTCGCGGACAAATTGTCCATCGTCTGCTCAGCGCCTATGAGGAATCGCGCTATGTTAGTTACTCACTTCTTTGTTAGTATGTGTTCATTTTATCACCACGTTATGACAATGACCATGAAACTGAGGGCAATTAATAACATTATCGATTAGCGTAAATATTGTAATAAATAGCACAAAGCAAACACGTCAGCGATGTCAATTATATAATGTAACAGGCACTTTTATTGTCTTAATGTATCTTTGAAGAAAGTTGATGTCAACCTTCCAGAAGATTGACATCAACTTTCTTGATGCAATTTTCTTTTAGTTAAAAATGCGGTTTAACGGAAATATAATATAATTCCTGATCAGATTACAATTTACAAGCACAAAAGTGAAGGCTGTTTTTAATAGACATATATACATAAACGCTTGTCTTTTTCCCTTGGGGGTAGGCAGAAACTACACAACGCCACCTGACACGATCCTTACCTTAAGTGTCTATGTTGTTTTGGGTCATCAGAACCACATTTGTGTGCCAAGTCTCAACAGAATTGAAAATTGAATAGGTTCGCAAGTGTAAATTCAACAGGTGAAAAATCAATCAACCGCTATTTTTCTACCCTGAGGGGTGGATTTTATTTTTAATTTTAAATGGGACCAATTTAGACGTGTTCCCAGGGAACACTTCGAAGTTGGTCCCCTTTCTTTTTTAGATTGGGTATTATACCGATAAAAAAAGAATCGTCCAAATCTGACTATGCTGTAAAAAATAAAAATGTGTGTGTAACCATCATATTTTGTGTGATCCAGGTGGATATGATCTTCGCCTCCTTCATCCGTAACGGCGCAGCGCTGACAGAGATCCGCGGTATCCTCGGAGACAAGGGCAAGAACATCAAGATCATCTCCAAGATCGAGAACCACCAGGGCATGGTCAACCTTGATGAGATTATTGCCGTCAGTACACACCATTTGATTATAAGCCTTTATTTTGTAGCAATGTGTTGGGTAGAAAATGAATAATGATACTGCAGAAGGGGGAAATGGCCGCTCTTATCGCTCACAGAGCGTTTATTTATAGGGGGAACTTGAGAATGAAAAATAAAATAACAAAGGTTTAAGTACTTGTAGTCTGTTTTATAGTAAAGGAAGCGAAACCGTTAACTTATAATGCCTTACATAATATAAGTAAATTTCAAGAGAACACAAATCAATAGATTAAAACGTAAAGGACGATCTACTACTGAACCACAGACATGCCCTAAACAGAGAACTGATTTTAAAACTCCTTTGTAACACCCTATCGTTTTTGCCAGATTTATGGCACTCTGAAAAAGTACAGTGCAACGCGCTTTTTTGGCTTGAATGACATTGACCGTGACTATAGATGGACACACGATGCTTTGGTAAACACCCAATTTTCTGGGTGTTTACCAAAGCACCGGGTTTAAACCCTGTGGATTGCCCGTCTATAACCGTGACGCTTTGTTGGTAAATTATACCCATAGAAAAAACAAGATGGCGCCGTTAGGTCCGATTTTACATAACACTCACGCAATCAGCAAGTATATCAGGTCAGATTTACAACTCGATGAAATTGGCGGATGGCTGCAATTTGCATGTCATGCGATTCATACTCCCACTTGCACTATGTAGGCTAGTGTTAATGGAATGCAGTTTTAACTAGATAGGGAGTGGAAATGGTTGGCCAGTGATAGAAGATGACTTTCAAGAACTTTTGAGGTCAAATTAATGTAGTTTCGACCTTAAAAACACCTGTAAATTATACATAAAACAGTAGTTGGCTCCAGTGAAATTTAATGAATTTATTCTGATTCATGAATCACTTTATTAACACGTCATATTAAAAAAAAACTAGATGGAGCCGACATTTCCTAGAGAAGAAATGGCGCAACAAACGCCCCGTAAAAACGGGTGCCATCTACATCCCCAAAAGGGAAATTGAAGAGGATCTTGAAAGAATTAATTATTTATTTTGTTTAATAATATTTTATATAATTATATATATTTAAATAATTAAATAGATTATTTATTTATATATTACTGTAATTGCCCGTGACATCACAGCGGGCCCTATCAGAATACAAGTGCTGCGACATTTATTTTTTAAATGTCGAAGCATCATGCTGAGATAGGAGTCTTTTGGCCTCGTATAGGACTTTGTTTCATTTTTCTTTTTGTTACTTTTTTTAAAAATGTATTTTGGTTTTTTTTATTTTTGATTGTGTTTAGTTTAGTTTTATGATCTTCCTGTACAAGTCGCAATAAATACTTTTTCTTTCTTTCTTTCAAAGAGGGAAACTTTGAGATTAGCCTAGAATCTATAACTTTGCTATATTGCCGAGGGTTCAATTCCCAGGGCGGGAAAAGTGTTGTTGGGTTTTTCCATCAGGAATTTCTCAGTAGCAACTCGGAGTATGGATTTGTGATGTGATGACTTAAACATAATTGGCGAAATGTGGATGTAGGTACTATAGGTACACCTCTGCCGAACCCTTCGGGGATTAAAGGCGTAGTGTTGTGTTATGCTATAACTTTGATTTCCTTTCTAATGCCACAATTATCATTTGTTTCCAGGCTTCGGACGGTATCATGGTTGCCCGTGGTGACCTCGGTATTGAGATCCCCCCAGAAAAGGTGTTCCTCGCACAAAAGACAATGATCGCTCGTTGTAACAGGGTAAGTTCACACTCTATTTATTTACTACTAAGGCTGTCTTGGAGATTACTCCAAGACAGCCTTATTATGTCCGGTGTTACTTTGGCAGTCAGCTCTGCGAAATGATTATGTAACACACTAACAATTCTAAGCCATTAATTTTCACAATCCTACAATATTCATTGCGTTATTTACGTTATCGAGCAGACCAATTTTTCAAATATGTATATGAAGCAATGGATTATGAATTTCCTTCAGAAAACGTATTTCGCAATTAGAGTGCTAAAGTAACTTGGTTAAAATTTTACAACATGAATTATTCTCTGATATAACACGAGAGGAGAACATAAAAAAGTAAAAAAGAATGCTGTGTTGAAGATTAACATAAATATTTAACATGCTTCATAAAGCATTAAAAAAAAATTAAATACTGAGCTTTGCACCTGAACCACGTCTTCTTCATCAAAATTTAATTTAGATATATTGATAGATAGCATTATATAGCACAATTAAATGATAGCAAATTTCATGAATATAAAGACAATATACAAAACCAATACACAAAACCAAAAATAAAACCTATTTTAAAGAAATAAATTGACACTACGACACACTTTAAATCAAATAAAGAACATACAAAGTGCGATGTGTCTCAAGGTTGCACCAAGTGGGAGTCCAGTTGTATTGTATTTATTTATTTCTCAGTATTATGGTACATTGAGGTCTTATATTAAACATTGTTTCACACATCTATGTACATGCAGACTGGTTAAGATGTATCAAAAATGCATTATTTATAATGTCAAAATATTAATAGTTAAATCTAAAATAATTATAAGTCAAAATGTTGAAAAAATAAATCATAATGTCAAAGAATAAATCATAATGTCAAAATATAAATCATAATGTCAAAATAAAAATTACATTGTCCAAGAATTCATAATAATTTCAAAGTACTAATGTCATTAGTAATCTTAATTACAATATCAAAAAGTATGATTTAAAAATGTATTGACGGAATAAAAACACATGTCTTAGAGTAATGTTATCTAGTTCAGCATGTAATGTAGTAGTACACCTCATACTCATCATTTTCCATTCCCAGGTCGGCAAACCAGTAATCTGCGCCACGCAGATGTTGGAATCCATGGTAAAGAAGCCGCGTCCGACACGCGCGGAGATTTCCGACGTCGCTAACGCCATCTTGGACGGCGCGGACTGCGTCATGCTGTCCGGAGAGACGGCCAAGGGAGACTACCCGCAGGAATGTGTGCTGACCATGGCTAACATCTGCAAGGAGGCCGAGGCTGCTATCTGGCATAGACAGCTGTTCAATGACCTGGCTGATGAGGTGAGAAAGGATTTTTGTTTTTTGTTAGAACAGTGTGTTATCATGCACAGATAAAAAATAAAAATATGAGACTGATGTTATATGATCAGTGATAACATATGCGTACAGATAGGTTTTATGTTACAGTTTTTTCTAAGTAATCTTATGTCTCTACTCGAGATCAAATAGTAAAGTTACAAAGAATTTTCACGTGACTATGGCAAAGCCAAAGGAAGATTTTCACAGGCTATGTTTGGATGTATGTTCATCTACTCTATTATAATTTCTAAAGTTCTCGTCGTATTTTTTATAAACGAGGTCTTGTATATCGAGGTATGGCCGAGGTCTATATCAAATCGTCACATAAAATCCAACATGGCGGCTTATAATTGGTGTACAGTGACAACGATTTTTTTTCAGTTAACGTCATTTTAGAGCCAAAATATCCTTGCAGTAGTGGTAGCTATGCGTCTAATATAACCGTCTTCGACGACGCCTGTAGAAGCATATAGGAAAATAAAAGTGACACTTAACGTAAGTAAACTGTGTACAGGTGAAGCCCCCGATCGAGCCAGCACACTCCACCGCCATCGCGGCCGTGGAGGCGGCCGCCAAGTGCCTGGCGGCCGCCGTGGTGGTGGTGACGACGAGCGGCAAGTCGGCGCACCTGCTCAGCAAGTACCGCCCGCGCTGCCCCATCATCGCCGTCACGCGCCACGCGCAGACCGCGCGCCAGGCGCACCTGTACCGCGGCGTGCTGCCCATCGTCTACCAGGGTACGGTGACCGCTCGTTACTTGTTCGCCGATTCATTACTTATTTTTTTTAATCACAACGATAAATAAATCGAACACTACAAAATATACAATGGGCTGTCTTATCGCTTTCTGCGATCTCTTCCAGGCAACCTTGGAATGGACAGTGATATGCCTGAACAAAAAAGGGGAATGTCGTTGATGCCAACACTGAGTATACAATTTATGAAAATAGTTACACAGATATAAACATGTCCTAAAAAATAAATACATACTTCATTACTTACGTCTATAATCCGGCATTCCCATTTTATCAAAACAAAATCTAGCCTATAACTATCGTGCGACCTATATGTCCGATAGACAACAATAATAATTCATGAGGTCCATATATTAAAATCCATCCAGCCGTTGGGATACTTCGAAGGTATAAAGAATCCCACATACATAGGCACGCATGACAAACAGAATCATCTTGGGTGTCGCGCAATCAAGTAAAAATACACCTTATTATTAAAATTTTAGGGTCGACAATGTAGGAAAAACAATATTCCATTAACAAACGACTTCCTATTTCCACAGAGAGCGCTGCCGGTGATTGGTTGAAGGACGTAGACAACCGCGTGCAGGCGGGTCTGCAGTTCGGTCGCGCGCGCGGCTTCGTCAAGACCGGCGACAGCGTGGTCGTGGTCACCGGATGGAAGGCGGGATCCGGATATACCAACACTATGCGTGTTATGTTAGTATTGTACACATATATACACACAAATCAATAACCTTCCCCCCCTGCCCTTCCCTTACCGGCCTTTCAATCTCCTTATATGAACATGCGCATAGGCTCCCCCAAGGATTGCTGAAACGATGGGCCTTGCGCTGCCCGCATCCAGTTATATAATATTTTAAATGGCTAATTTTGTTTTAATGTGAAAGTTATGAATGGTTCAGTAAAACAGACAAGATAATTAATTATGCTTGATAACTGTGTGTTCTCCAGTTCTTGTCCTCAAAGTATACGGAAATTCTTATATGACTACATAAGCACCCCTTTCCAGTAATTTTACTTTTTAGCCCACTTCACTGCAAGTTCCATGTATTGACAATTTTATTTTTTAATTTTCAGGCAAGTGGAATAGAGTTGCAGCACAAAGCTACGGGCGAACAAAAATACAATAAAATATGTTTAAGTATTAGCTGAAAAGTGACATTATAGCGTGCAATATGGAGTTTCCAATCATAAAAATACCATGCCTCATTTATTTATAAACTGCCATAGATTAAAAAACACGATCAAAGAGGCAAAGAGGTACATTCTCATTCCAGGGCAGTGCCCAGGTTTTTGTGATAACTCGGAGACTCCATATACGTTAAGTGATATATACATATTATGTATAAAAGAATGTATCTCGAAATTTATACAATATAGTTAGGCGTACATATTTATTATGTAATAATTTATATGTTGCATGTTTGTGTAATGAAAATAAAGATTTGAACGTATGTATACTGGTTTTTACTAGAGTCATCTCTGTTTGCATCACTGTCCAAATCACAGTGATCTTTATTCTCATTCAAATAAGGTTGCTGTTGGGTTGCTGCCATTGACAAGTTTGTCAACATCATTGTGAGCTTTATTCTCGTCACAATAAGGTTGCTGCTGTCAAAGGTAAAATAACTTTTGAACGGACTGTACATTACCATTCCCCAAAACAAATGAATAAAATATCTTCAGAAATGTCCACTAATGAACTTACTGTCTGAAAAAGATAGGGTATAATAGGAGAATGAAGGAGTAGCCCTTGGCGTGGAAAGGGCTTTGAAGATCCATGGCATACATACCGGTCCGACATTTTGTTATTTTTCAAAATGGCGGCCACGCATTAAACCCAGGTAAATCGATAGGTACCTGACATCAGAAAACATATAAGACCAACCCCCGTAATCACTTTTCCGAGACATTAACGTTCAAAGTTGATCACGAAAAATATGGATGTTATCCATATTTTTTTGAACTTGCTTACATCTTGTTGCATAGATTTTGATTGAGTGATTATTTCTAACATCTAACCAACACTCCTATAATATGTTCCGTTTGCATTGATGTCTGCTATTGATAATATGAAAAATTCGTGGCCGCCATGAAAACAAAAAAATGGCGCGACTGTAGTAGGTAAACCAGGCTCTATATAAAAATCTTTAATCCGCTTTAGCAATTTAATTTTTCCTAAAAATATATTTTCTTACTGTAATGGCTTTCCTCGTTTACAAGACGACAGCGTCGAGCATTGGGCCATGTTCTACGCTCTCCATCGCTGCCACATCGATTCCCGTGAAGTGGATGTGCTGCAGGAACTTTACACCTATCAAGTGGGGAGTGAGACGACACCATTTCGCCGAAACTTAACAGCAGTCATAAGCATAAGGGACTATTGCGGTGTAAACATCAATGGCCCCATTAAGATTTGCAGATGACCTTGTGCTTTTCGCTGAACATGATGGATATGGATGAATATGGCCAAGACGAAGGTTATGGCAAACATCAGCAATTCAAATCCTTCTGTTAAAGTTGAAAATGGTTAACCAGTATTCTATCTTGTCCATATTCTTTCATTTGGCAAATAGCATCAACAAACAGAGATACCGAGAACAATACAGCTTGGGTTAAAAATAAGTCAATATTTACGTTAGGCGCTGACTAATTTGACAGGACTAAACTAATATTTATCTTCTGTCCCTTTCTTAATAAAATAGAAAGAAAAAGATACACTGAACTTAAATTTAGTTTAAGTTTGTGAACAACTGAATCGGTGCCAATGTCTGAAATCCTTTCTCTATAACCAGTGCATTCTGCCCACCATCACGTACGGTGCTAAGACGTGGACGCTCATCCAGGAGGCTGTGGACAGGGTTAGAGCTGCACAGAGAACCATGGAGTGTTCCATACTTGGCATAAGGCTTATAGACCCACATCAAAACGTCGAAATCCGTAGGCGTACATAGGTTTTCGATATCAAAGAACGAGTTATGCAACTCAAATGGAGTTGGGCAGAACACCTGGCAAGACGCAGTGATGTCAGGTGGGGTAAGGCAGTGACCGAGTGGCGTCCAAGGACTGGAAGACGAAGTGTCGGTCGTCCGGCGGCGAGATGGGTGGACGATATTATTGCCATCGCGGGTAGAACCCGGATGAGGCGTGGAGATTGGCACAAAAAAGAATATGTGCAGCAGTGCGTGAAACACGGCTCTGTATGATGATGATGATGACTCTATGTGCGGAAATGTGATAATTATTATAGCATCGATAACTCTCAAGGACTCCACGAGACAGGCTTGACCTCGACCTAGTGTGGAGTCCACACTAAGTTAAAATATAAAATTGTGTTTCTCCTGTAAAAATAATCATAGGCGTAGTTTATTTGTACCTACTTAGTTATAAGGAAATGTAAGAACACTATTTGGTCAATAAACGATTTATTATTTATATCTTTATTTCAACTAAGTACATACCTATAAATTACATTTTTAAATATTTTTATAAACAAAAAGATAAAAAAAAACATTTTCACACCACCTGCTCGAAAATGTCAAATTATATGTCAAGCAACCTTAACCTAAAGTGAGTCATTAGTGGCCGGGGGCACAGCCGGTCAATAATGTTGTACTGGGTTTCATTATGACCCGCTGGTCAATAATGTGATTTGAATTTGGAATCTCAGATGCTCAGCTAAATTGGCAGTATAGTACTAACAAACACCCTTTGGTGCCAGAAAGAGGAAAGCTATTCTCGATACCCTTACTACGCGTGGATAATATTCTCGATTTCCTACAAAATCATAACGACTGCTTCTTCATATCGTTGCCATGTTTTCGAAGACATAATATTGTAAGAATAATTAGATAACTACGAACCATTTTTTAAAAGGAATGGAATAACATTAAAACTGGCATTAATAATAACAAATACAGTACCGCGCCGTAATACCGTAATAGTAATTGGCTGTAACATTAGTTAATTTATTTTAAGTAAACTGCGCAAAGATTGCTGTGGATTATGTGAATAAATAAATAAATAATAAAACCTATCTGTACATACAGTCGATTTATCACATTTTATCAAAAATACTCTATTTTCACGAGCGTCTCCAATGACGTTCTAAATTATAATAATAATAATAAATCCCTGGACATTTCACACAGCACCATTTGTCCCAAGCTAAGCAACCTAATGCTTGTGTTATGGTAATTCAAAATGCATACAGCCAATCATCCAAAACCATTCTACCAATGTTACCATTAACTTCAATTAATATATAAGTGCATATAACTAACTAGTTCTAAATATGTTATTCTTACTGTTTGTTTATTTAGTAAATACTTTGTTTTTCGTACTATGGCTATTATTTTCTCACAGTAGGTGTAAAAAGTAGAGTATCCTCCTCTGGGCTAAAGGTGTCTTTGCCTTGGGCTAGCTTGAATCCCTCGCTGCATTCAGGATTCTTGTATTAACTCCCTCGCTTCGCTCGTGAGTTAAACTCTTAACTCCCGAGCGCAGCGAGGGAGTTAAATCCCGAATCCTTCATTGCGCTCGAGATTCAATATGACGCCCGTGACATAAGACACAACTTTAGCCCCTCGGTGCATAATCTACTATTAAAAATATAAAAAATAGTAGCCCACCGGTATCGGGAACAGGGTCCAAGCTACCGGCGGTCAGGGCTCCAGAGAGAGGAACCTCCTAACAAGGCGAGCTGTGTCCAGAAGTACTGCTTTCTGAATCAAGCCCTTGATCCAGCTGCCCAATGAGAGCCTCCTCAGGTGTTGGTCGAGGCTCTTGGCTATTAATCCATTTGCTGTCACGACTATCGGCACAATGATTGCTGAGTCCACATGCCACATGTCGATAACCTCGCGAGCCAAGTCAAGATATAGGTACTTGAATTGTTTATCTTCCTCGGCTTTCATGAGGTTCTCATCATGCGGGACGGTTATGTCAACAATCATTGCGCGCCGCTCTGATCGATCCACCACCATCACTATATCAAGCTTATTTATTATTGTTATTGCTCCTGAACGTAAAATTCATACTACTGCATCACTAACCATAGTCAATTTCAAGCGAATACTTTAGATAGAAGCATTGTCGTAAACACAACGCTTGGCGCTCTGGTTACCAAACGAACAGAACCAGAATAAAAGCATTAATTTCTTGATATTCCTGTCATTTTGATATGAATAGACCAACGAAGGAATGCTTTATCTCTGCTTGCACAAAAAGGATTTGTTGGAATGGGGATAGAAATTCTATCCCCATTCCAACAAATCCTTTTTGTTGTATTCTATCATAGAATGTGCATCGCTCGTTTGGTTTAAACCGATCTGTAAAATGGCGTACTAGCATAGGAGGAAGTAAAAATCTTGATTGATTTTATAAAAAGAAAAATAATGAGAAATGCGTTTATTGGTATTACAGCAAAATAAATATACCACCATCCAAGATGTTATCTTGATCCTGGATGCTTATGATGTCGAATGTGTGTTGCATTGACGGTGTGCCTGCGCCGGTACTCTATTAATCGATTCGTATGGAAATCTACAAACATCATTTATAAATATCCTGTTTACGCATTGATCTAATGATTTATTTATTACCTACCTACAAGTTGAGTCAAATCACGGCAATACACCATGTTTTGTTCACTTCTATATTTAACGCCATCTAGTAGCATTTTTGAATTTAGTTTTGTAGTTTTCCTCTAGATGGCATTAGCAGTTTCTTATTTGTTTGTAGGGTAGTTTTAGTTTTGTGTTCTCTTTTAATCTTTTACTGACCATTAGTGTAAAATTGATTGTAATTGACTGTTTCATAATCTAGGTGAGGTCTAATGTTTCGTGATTATAATTTCGGGAAACATTGACAGATTTTCTGGCTTCAGTTAATAATTCGCTATTTGGCTACTTTGTACCCACCCACATAAACAGCTGACTTTTGATAAAGTGAAGCATCTTTTTATAAACTGTTATCTAAAGGGATATTCAAATTCTCTGAAAATCTGGCTGTTCGCCGGCAAATGTGGCGTTAATAGTGGACCTCGTGAGTGAGACATCAAGAGAATCAAATGATTTCAGTGGCAGTGTTATGAAGCCGTTTTATGAGACAGTAAACATTGTGTATAGCGTCATCGAGGCTCTTTGTCTGGAGGGGCTTAGCGTGTGCAGCGTCACAACAGATGTGCCTGCGTCGCGTCAGTGGCGGCGCCCCTAGCCGCCACCGCCTGCCTCGGGCAGTATCGCGCAGCCCGCCATCGGCATCGCCACCCCGATTCCCGAGTGCCAGTTACACCACTGTGAGGCGGTCGAACCACGCCGCTAACTAAAAATAACCGCGCGCCGCTCAGTACCGGCGCAACTACCGCGCGCGTCGCCCGCTGCGCCCGCGATTCGCAACCATGGCGGAGACTATTGAGGAGACATACGAGAGCGCGGTCACCCGCAAGGTGGTCCACACCAGCCTCAAGATAGAGGAGGTGAGGATCGACACACGACAGTTTTATGTAACGACGCCCGCGCGTCACAAATATAGCCGGCGCGCGCGCACGCCGCGACGCCAGCGCCACGCACCTGCTCACATAACAGATAACACGTTTGACAGTGAACACAACGTAAACACCAGATCCTGCCGCGGCGTGCACTGCGCCCGCCGCGGCGCCGCTCCTTCGGGACGTCGCCTGTCATTCACGAACCACCAAACACTTCTGTCATAGCGCTCTTTCCCTCTTTGTACGGCCGATGACAGACATCCGGATGTCCAAAAGTATTCCGGGAACACATTAGAACAGGAGGCCCTGTCGGCTCAGACCTTAGTATTTGTTATGGTGCGAGTGTATGGCACGCGAAGGTCCGATGCTACCTACGTCAGTGTGGAGGAAGTGCGCGCGCGATGCGCCACTTACAATATTTGTGGCAATCGACGATGTAAATAGAACAGGCGGTTGAATGAAAATTTCCGTGCCCACCTTGACGCGTGTGCATCGACCTGTCTCGTACATGACCACTCCACGTGTGACCTTGCAAGACATACACAAACATGGGACACTGTACACAATGAACACACAACACATACAGATAGGTACATACGCTTTCTATAACTCATTACACACCATACCCTCAGTTCCCACACGTTATTGAGCGACACAAAGTAGAAGTTAGAACAACAACAAGGCGACCAGTGTGCAGCGTTCTCTTTTAGAAGAAAGTGTCGTCATTAGAGATGTATTCTGGTACATGTAATGAATCTCAAGCGTGACTAATATATTATTCTGTGTACGTGCAGCATCCGACACCAGCATAAGTGATAGCAGTCGCTGGCTGTTATCACATTCCATCTGAGTAACAATGAATGTCTGTCGGTTCTGTCGCGACTACTGTTCGTTTCCAAAGCGCAAAATCCAATGGAAAAACGCGCCGTGGCATATTTTCGTCTTGGCTCCCATCCTAGTTTATCTGCTACATTACGATGTTTATTCACAATACGAATGCGAGCATTAATGTGTGCGTCCGAACCACTTGTGTTTAGGTCTTTACAGTTGCTTTGGGTGCAAAATCTATGTACATACACTAGGTACCTACCTACCAACCTGCTTGTACTCTCAATGAAACACTTTTAGAAACGAACTTTGGTACACCACGAGTGGGAACAGCATCCTTGATGTTCCAATTTTTAAAGTGTGAAACAGATTTTATATGAGCGGTTGTTAAACAGTGGTCTGGCAGTATCGTGCGGGTGTTTATTTGACATCACCGTCCTTGCATACCTGACTCAAGACATCGAAAATATTTGGATGAATCTTTTTGGCAAATGGTTTTGTTTTTTTCTTTAAGATCGATTATGTTTAAGCGCATCAAAGGGACGTGGTATTAAACTGTACTGATGAATGACGAACAGCTGCGGAAGACAAGCGCTGTCCAAAACCATCTCGCAAGTCACAAGCTACGCAAGTTAAGACACATGTTTCAGTTAATTCTGAGCTCATTAGTGTATCAGTCTTAATAGTTTTCTTATCTTCGCATCCGCCCCGCATTTGTTGTTAGGAATGTCGAAAAATAATATTATGTAAAACCCCTAATGCACTTTACATGCCAAAATATTTGCTGCACTGTTCTCTCAGTATTTTAAAGCACGCAAAACATGCGCCTGCGTCACAGGAGACGTAGCTCCAGATATCCAATACAATGTAAAACCAAAAATCTAGTTACATATCTATCAAAATATTTACTGGAAAACCCATTTTACACAAGAATTTAATGCTTGCGTTTCCTATAGTTGGTAAATACTAAGAACTCTATTCGCTTGAATGAAATCTATTTTCCTTTGAGAAATCTAGAATTCAAAATATTGCTTTTCTTACTAGGCTAATCTAGACGTATCCAGAATATTCTACACATTATAGGACACAGACTAGGATGGAAATAACCTCGCACAAAAACATTTGAACGAATAACATCTGCGATGTAAAATAACATTGAGCCCGCCAAGTGTGGTTTTGGCTCTAAAAATTAATGTTGATCCGTAACAAAGCTTACAGAACATTTTGCTCCACATACTGTGTGGACTGTATGACCGGACCTAGTATTGACCCTTTCGTCGTCATCGAACCCTAGTTAACTGGACTAAATTTGTTGCCAATCACCTCTAGTATAACGCCTTTCAAGGAATACGTCGAGTTTTCCTGTCAAACGTCGAGTTTTCCTGTCAACCTGTATATATTACATTGCAAATTCCACAATAAACAACAATCTACGGTTAAATTTACTGTCTCGTGGTCTTAATTTCTTAACCCTTTAAAAATAATAGCAGCAATAGAAGAAACTACTTATGGCTGATTCCTATAATTTGCGGACCGTTATTAGTTATAATATTTAATAATATTATTGAAAAATCAAATAATAAAACTAAAATAAATTTAATTTAATTCAGATCTTATATATCTTTTTCTATAATAAATAACAACAGTAGAAATGAAAAAAGAAAACAAATATTATAAACTAGCTTCTGCCCGCGGCTTCGCCCGCGTGGATGTCGGAAATTATACCACGGGAACATGCTACCGAAACAAAAAGTAGCCTATACAGCCTATTAAGGCATTAAGTCAGCCTTTGTACCTTTTTTGTATCGAAAACGTTTAAATAATTAAATCTATGTTACTCCATAACATCAGCTATCTGCCAGTGAAAGTCCCGTCAGAACCGGTCCAGCCGTTTCGAAGATTAGTCGCAACAAACAGACAAACAAAAATGAAAAAATATGTTTTTTATATTAGTACTTAGCGTGAATATTTTCATTTTCATACGCATTTAGCCAAATCTGTTATTTTATAAGACCCCACTTCACTCTTCCAAAGGAAAATAATGAATCTTATAATTCATTCAGAAATGAATGAATTATGAGATCTTAATCATTATTTATTATTTACGTCTACGCTTTATAAAAGTAAACCTAAGTACCTACCTAATAAAAAAAAAAAAAACTCAATAACAGAAAATAAAATAACCTACCTAAATAAACCTATTTCTGATGATAACTAATCTAAACTCAATAAATAAGCAAAATCCCTAAAAACTAAGATATATAAGATATTAGTTTTTAGGGATTTTGCGATATTGTATATTATGATAAAATATTATAGTATCTTAGCCGTGTGCAGCGCCCCCTACTGAACTCCACTGCGGGTGACGTAACTTATTTTTGCGGTTGGTACAGTAATCGGATCTAGGGATCGAACCGCAAAATTAAGTTTGTTTTTTATTGTATATACTTTTCCGGGATAAAAAGTACCCAGTGTGGTGCCCAGGATATTAAAGAATAATTATACCAAGTTTCATCGTAATCGAACCGGCAGTTTTTGCGTGATGCCTGAACAAACAGACAGACAGACAGACAGACCGACAGACAGACAAAAATTTTTTTAATCACATTTTTGGGTTCGGTGTCGCTCTAGTAACACCCCCTGCCATTTATTTTTTTGATATTTTCAATGTACAGAATTTTCACTTGTACAGATTTATTATAAGTATAGATATAATAATGATATTCAATCTAATAAAATAAGTAATGACCTCATAGGTTTGCATAGTATCCCATATGGAAGTAACTATCACAGGCTATATTTGCTTACGAATCTATATATATACCCAGTTTTGCAATAAAAAATGCTACCTCTACCATTGGTAGGCAAAACGATTCGTTTTTGTTTATAGGAACCGAGCATTATTGAATCATTAAATCGATTATAATATCGAGTACAAACTAAAAATTGAGCAACATGCGCCACAGTACATTGAGTATTTTGAATTTGTAACGTTTAATTAGTGCTGCACGGTCGAATTGCGTTTCTGAGAACGTAGTGGGCGTTTATGAAAACATGTGGGTAATTATTTGGGGCCCGGCCGCCATGTTTTGGTACTCGTCGTCTAAACCACAAGGCCTTAGTAGTTACATACTATAGTGCTCAACATGTTACTCATTGGCAATACCTATTTATTATTTGCATTGTTCGGAATAACAGAAATCACAAACAAAAACTGTGTACTTACTTTGTATTCATAAATAATAAAATAAATAAATGAATAAGCTTTAAAGCTCGAAGAAACAGACTCGCTTTCGCGTTTAAAATATTGATTTGCAAGATAGCAAGCACTCAGATTATATAGTGCAACTCTTCAGGCCCACATAGATATAAACGCTCAGTCAATAAATATACTAGGTAAGACACCAAAACATACTTGGAATATTAAAATCATAGGCACTAAGGGTGAGATCTATAAACGTTAAGTACTCAGCTCGTGCTTTCTAAAGCAGTGATGTCTCTGACAGCTCTTGAACGTTGTTTAGATGTCCTGATCGCGTTCAGTTTCATTGGTGAAATTCACCTTTAGTGTATAAAGCATAGGTATAAACAGTTCATAAATAGCCTAGGAAGGTAACTCAGGATAATAAAATTTGGGGGTTTAAATCCTAAACACTAAAGCCGAGACCTATAAACGTTACTCAGCTCATGTTTTGACTTGACTTAGACGTGTTCTCTATTCCTTCTCTATCACACTCTTGTAGTTTGACAGTTTTTGCGACAGTGACGAGAATAACGATGAGCTTTAGTACGTGGTAAGTAACGTTTATTACAGAAACTCAACGCACCAATTACAGGCACTTTTGAGTTGTCAAGGGGTCGGTCAGTCAAAAAGATGAAGCTAGTTGCCCATTCTAAAGGGTAGTAGGTTCCTATGGAGAAGAACAGGCAAGTAACTCCACGGACACTCTTTTATTGTACGAGTATCCGTGGAGTTTCTCCATCATTCATTTTGATATTATAATATGAGTGAGACCGATATAGGAATACGCACGACTTTTAACGTGCACACGATAACAGCGTCCGTAATAGAAATAAAAAAAAATAGATTTTTGCCTAAGTGCAAAACATGAAGTTCTTAGTGAAAACCCTCAGTATTACGAAGCAGCAATCATTCATTCATGCTACCATATCACCCAGTTATCCACTTGTCACGGTAAATGATTGCTGATGACTGGATTGTGTGCCCTCTAATGAGCAATTTAGTAGATAAATAAGTGTGCTACGTTGAAAACAAAACACACACACAAAATCGGTTTCTAATTCAAGTACCTACCTAACTTTGTTATGTGGATAAGAATAGAGAGTTTGGATTCAATTGGAGACAAGGCAAAGCACGTCAGAGATCTAGTTCGTAAAATGCTGTCATGAAAGAAAGAAGGCTTTACGGCATACACATGTATGAGTCTTGATACAATTCACAGGTATTGAAACTTTTAGATTCCTCGTGTAAAAAATGTAGGAAAATTCAGAGTTAAAGAACCTAAAAATAACAATACAAATGCTCTTTCAAAGCAAATAAACACTGGAACATATTCATGCACTGTAATACCTTATCTACTCGTATAGGTTACATCAACAGGACTGCAGTTTCTTCCAGAAAAAAACTTCATACAAGTGGAATTCAACAGCACAGTTTCTTCCAGAAGAAAAACATACACGTGGTACCTAAAAAACAAATCTACGAAGTTTCGATCAAATCGTACGTTTTTCCTGGCGATTTCCCCAAAATAAAAGTATAGTTTACGTAAACAAAAACACGCGTCATATAGATATTTTATACATGCAATAATTTTAGAGCATTCGGTAAAACAGTGGAAGTACCAATACATCTATTAGCAGGTATTTACGGCTACGAGCGTAAATACCTTATCATCATCACTGCTGAGTACAGGCGTCTCGTTTCATGTGCCAATCCCCAGGCCCCTGTGCCAGCCTCATCAAGGTTCTACCCGCGATAGTAACAATGTCGTCCGCACATCTCTCCGCCAGACGATCGACACTTCGTCTCCCAGTCGTTGGACGCCGCTCAGGCACTGCCTTACTCCACCTATCATCACTTTGCAACTATGAGCAGACGCCTAAGTATTTCATAATAGTTTGGTTTTGAAAATACTGTCCATAACACTATCATCAAATATTTATCAATTCTTTAGGAGATTTGTTTTAATTTGTCGTAAATGCAAAGTATTTATGCTCGTGATTGTATATCCACTATCTACTAGTATCTCCACAAATATGAACTGGGCCTCAATCCCCCTAATGAAAGGAAGGAAATACCCCTGAGTCACACTGCAGGGGACGCAGTCAGTCATATTGATTGTGGGCGTAGAGCCAATCAAAATACACAATTGCACAGGTGACGCGTTGTCTGTCTGAATTACAGGGTGCACCGCGTGACCTTTTTAAAGACTATTATTTGGGACAGCCAAGTTTTCTCATTGTTTGGTACATTAGCTATTACAAATATTGTACTAGAGACTCATCATCTGCATAGCCTTTTCACAACTATGTTGGGGTCGGTTTCCAGTCCGGTTCAGCTGTACTAGAGACTCTAGTACCTACAATATTTGTAATAGCTATCTATTATAAAAATATTTTTAAGTATACATATAAGTTCCTATAAACAATTATAAACTGTAGGTAATGCACCTTGTTATTGTTACCTTTTGGGCACGGTCTTATCTATTGAAATATTGGCAATATTTGGATGAATACAAGAAATACAAGGTTTTATCTGAATTTTATAAGTAATATTAAAAACTTCTTTTAATCTGCGTAGTAAGAATCTCGACCGTCTGTGCAACATGGTCATTTGCGCCATTTTGAACAGAAGGTGCACATATGCCTTTTGTCCACAGACAGCTATTTCATACATAAGTAAACATTTTAAAAATTCGCCGAGATTAAATTGAAGACTAGCTTCCGGCGATATCCACTCAAAGGCTATCAAGGCGTCTATTTAGGTATTTTATTTATGACATTAAATTGTCTGAGTCGTCGAATAAACGGCAATCCTCTCCAGTTTTCCGGATTTTTATCTGAATATTTTCATTTCCACATCTTTTAAAGATCGATGCTATTTCGATTCGTGAAGTTATTTGAGTTGTTCAGCAAGACATTCGTTTATCGACTTATGTATTTCTTCTAAAGGATCATAGATTAGAGGGATTTGTTCTTCTGTTGAAGGGAAAATGGATGTAGTAAACGTAATATATTAGTAGGCTTGTCATACTGCGCAAATGTTGTTGATGGTTCCGGTCTCAAAGTAAATGAAGTACCCAGTAACGTTCTAAGGTTTATGCATAAACGCAATTTATGATCATCGACCTTATTTGATATACAGTGTGGCATTTCGTCTAGGTAGATCAAAGAATATCGCTAAAATTGATAACATCGGTAGATACTTACCTAATTTTATAGAAGTTACTGTTCCTTGTCAAAACACAGATTTAACGAAAGTTGTTCAACAAATGAAGATTTCCAAACCGAAGTGGGCGCGTGCGCTGTTGCGATGTTAACTATTTTAATGATGATTTTTATTTAGAATGACGACTGCCATTAATTTCTGAGGCACTTACTTTTGTTCGCAGTAAGAGTATTTTCTAGAGCAGTGGTGGCCCAGTGTTAACGGCCGCGACTTACGAATTGTAGGTCGTAGGTTCGAACCCAAACAGGCGCTTTACTCGTTGTAAATTATTTCATCACCTGCTGTCAAAACGGTGAAGGAAAACCTCGTGAGGTGCCCTACGACCGAAAATTCGAAGACATGTGTTATCTACCAACCCGCACTGGGCCCGTGTAGTGGATTACGGCCCACTCCCTCAGAGAGGAGGCCTGTGTCCCAGCAATGGGAACATTAGACGCTCATAAACGAAATGGCTGCTTGCATTACACACGGATGTCGGGAATCGTTAGGAAAGTAGTGATTTGATTTCTAGAGATCCATCTTATTTGTTCGCTTGTTCGTTCGCGAATACGTCAAAGTCAGTCTGCTAGTAGGACATCGTTACTAATTAAAACTGAACAGTTTTTTTGACAAAAGCGATAAATCCCGCGTCGTTACGCCTAGCATGATATGTATCATCGTCTGCTACTTCACAAGAATATATTTTTTGTCTGTGTTCGTTTTACAAACAACACAATCACCTAAAACTGTCTTAGCAAATGATCCAAATAAAAATCTACGAGATTTACAACTCTTGTGACACAAATTCCTAGTGACTAGTTTTTGCGAGTGCTAGTTTTAGGCCGCTCGACTCGGAAGCTGTGCAAGTTTGCAATACTACCATAAATGGACATGGGCGCTCCTCGTTTCGTGAATCAAACGCTAAAATCTCGAGAGTGGAACAACTGTTCGGGAACATTGCCAAATGTGCGATTTTGCTTAATTGACGAGCACGGAACATCCCGTTCGTTTGATCGCGCTCCAGCGCACGCTTGTCCGCCATTACACCGGGTATAAAACATGCTTTACTGCGAAAACAAAATGTATGGCTTGTCATTGTGCATTACTGGTTGTTCTAGAAGATTTTGATCGCAGGTTAGGGTTGTTGAACGTAAATTGGCGTGGTGAGTTTAATTTTATCCATGCGTCCATCATGCATTCGACGGGCGATCGTCGATCGGGTCAACGTCAAGTCGCGGAAGCCGTTGCGGCACGGTTGGGTCGCGAAGCGCGAAAATGGAACGCAGCGGATATAATTAAAACTGTACGAACAAATCGTTGGCGGGGGATTAACGCTCGAATTCGGTCAGCCATTGCTCGCCCAGCGATGTTTTCAACGCTTGTTGTTGTTCGAGTGACACTAAATAAGTAGGTACTGCTGACTGGATGCGAAACAAGTCCACTGTTACGTGGCACAGAAACATTATAGCAGAAGACCGGAATTTTACACAATTAATCTACATACACAGTAAACTAACCTGAAAACATGAAATCCACATTTCTACGTGTGCCAGTTTTGCCACTAACAGAAACACGAAATCTAGATGTTTTTCGAATACAATTGAAAATTGATTATTCAACATGCCCATATATACCTACACACCAATCGAATCAGTGCGTGCACGAAACTATCTGTTCGCGCACGCACCAATCTAATAGTCATATCACTTCTAAACAACATGATATTACCAAATTACAAGTTAATGTACACTAATCTCGCCATCTATTAAGGCGTCAACTACACGAGAAAATTTAGAGAGAACTGAATATAATTTGTCAAATTATTTTGCTCTAATAAACCGCTCTACTTTCGTTAAGGTCGACGCGGTTGTTAATAATCTGAAATGCACACGATTTATTAGAAAAACTCCTGAAAGAACTGACATTTGCTTTATATAAAAGAAAAGATCATGAGCATCTTGACATATTTATTCAAACACGTTTTCCTCATGGCCAGTGGTGACTTCGAAGAGTATTTACAAACATTATGATTTGATACCTATCTTATTTAAATTATATTTAATGACCCTGCTGTTGTCTCCAACTTACCGACATTAAAAATTTATCGACCCCGACTTAGAAGTTGTAGGTAGATTCCAGCCAGGCACTTTACTTTGTGCATTTCATCACCACTGCTCTCAAAACAGTAAAGGTCCTGAGGAATCAAAGATCGTGAGGAAACTGGCATGTCCTAGAACCTAAAAATTCAAAGACATGTGACATCCTCCAACCCGCACTGGGCCCGCGTGGTAGATTACGGCCCACTCCCTCTCACAGAGATGAGGCCTGTGTCCCAGCAGTGGGAACATTATAGGCTGATTATGTGTATGCTAAACATTTTGTTATCAAGATAACGCCAGTGTCTTGTTTTCCAAGTAATGGCTGTTAAAGCTCCAAAAACCTCATTAAAATCATGTTTTTGAGGTAGTATGTTATCTGCCACATCACAGATATTGCTTTCACTGCAGCAACATGATATACAAATGCTCTACTGGTTGTGTTTTTCCCAAAAACATTGTTGTCAATATCATCGTTTTGTGACCTAAATATAAAAGAATTAATAGACGAAAGCTCATCGACACGCACTTTTCGCTAAAATGTTAATAGGTTCTTTGACACCGATAAAACTTAATTCAATGTCAACATAGTGTCGGGCGAAGTCAGGACGTTTCTATTTCGAATTTTCTTACAGACACTATAAATACAATGCGTTATCTATATTCGCGATATACGTGTGCAATTTCTATTGAATATCGACATAAGCCATAAGACATGTTATTTTTCGAGTCTTGCATTTGATGCCAAGTCGGGGTCAATGATATTTCATACATAGGTACAATTATTTACTTTGTTCTATTACCAACAGACAAGAATGAAGATGACTTCATGTTTCTCTATTATTGAAATCAAGTGCTGCATAATCCGATCCAGCCTGTTCCTTGCTGCCCTACACCAGCGATGTCCTAAGCCGAGGTCGTACCACATTGGGGGTGCCCATATAGCCTTAGTGTGTAGAAAACTTAAAAACTAAACGATCGTTTTTAAGTTTTTTATGCCCTGGCTGGCGGCCTCAATTTATTGAGGCAGGTGCCTCACTAACAGGCACGCCCGGTTAAGCAGCCGACAATCTCCTAGGTTGACCTGCGAGATGCCATTTATAAAAAAAAACAAGTGCTGCCAGATTACTTGCCCAAAACAAATGAGCATGCTTCGAACGCACCACACTGATGACGAAAGCAACATCATTGTATGAAGGTAGTGATGACTGATGAGTGATGACCATTCATCACTCACTAAACCTAGGTAGGTAATTGAAATAAATTTAGTATTCATGATGCACAATCCATAGAGTATTGAGTCGTAAATAACCAAATCTTCCACATGGGTTGTATTCAATATTTTATTTCCTATTGTTTTTAGATTATGGATAGACGATTGACACACAAAAGTGAAATGTAAAGTGTTTGTAAACAACAAAGCTTCACTTTCCGTCAATGAACTATCTAGTTTTTCACTTTCTTTTGTGATTTTTCCTTCAAAAATCACAAAATAAACTACTCCTTGCACGTTTTATTTTGACTTGCGGCATGATCCACATTTCGGATAAATAAATAGGCCTGATATAATAACGTCTTGCGTAAATAGATCAAACAACGTCGACTTACCCATTTTCATGTCCACGGCTTTATTATTTTGAATCTGAATTTTAGATCACAATCTATGAATAGTTAAAAGATGTTTGAATGTTGTGTCCTTAAATCCTCTCCCTTCATTTAGGCAAGGTAATGCATTGAACTGATCATCGTCATCATCTTCCACAGCCTAACTTCTTCACTACTGCTGTGCAAAGACCTTTCATTTTTTCATTTCTGTAAATGTTGAATTCTCTAGGGTCCATTCTTGGTCCAAGTTAGCTGACAGTTTTAATTTTATAATCTTATTTTTTCTTACATTTAAGATCATCCTGAATCCTGACGGTTAGAGCAAAAAAAATTCTAAACCTACCATTGCACCAATGATAATGTGATTAAGCCCATTGTTTGTTCATGTAAAACAACTAAAAATTGAACAGAACAGTTTAGTATCAAAAATGACTGAAAATAAGATAAAAATTAAAAACGACGTGCTGTCAAAAGTTCCTAACGAAATTGGTTGGAATAGTTTCCGTTCATCCGTTTATTTTCACGCGGTCAACACATGCTATTATGGCGTACTAAAATATTTGTCTAAGAGAATTTATTAATGTTTTTATTTTCTTTATTACTTTTAATGTGACTATGACGAAGGCTCGGTTTTCTCTAAATAGAATAATTTTCAGTTGGTGTTTTCAAGCGGACATGAAACTTAAACAAGAATTGTAAGCTTAAAGAAATGGAAAGATATTTGCCCAGAAGAAGCACATAGGTAACGCATTCTGGTAAAAAAAAAATCCATATATATATTTTGTTTCCACAATAAAAGAGTCCCATGAGCAAAATAGCGAGAAATTGTTATCTAAGGCACAAACTGTTTATAATTTCATAAGAGCTACGGCGCCGGCTTTAACGACATGGCAACACATAATGTTTTTCTAGCATCCTATTTGCTAATATTCACTACTTCTCTTGTACTCATATTAAATGTAGGTCCCAAGCTACTGTTCGGAGGCTTGCACACACTAGTTTATTTCAGGAGATTAGTTAAAATTAGAAAAGTACATTGACTTGCTTCGTTTATCAATCTATTTTGAATCGTTCACTTTTCCGCACGCCATTACCGAAGCTAAAGTAGGTAGGTACTTACAGGTGAAAATCATTCGATCTGTTCATCTTCAACTGACAGAATCACAGAAACATAACAGTTGTTTATCTATTTCGTCTATTGCAATACATTCACAATGTACGAAGATGAAAAACGAGCTCGGAGGGATACAGAAATAGCCTCGCGTCGCCCAACGCTGCTCCAATGTCGAGGTGATGTGCATTGTGCGTACGATCACGAGTGTTTCGTACACGAAATATTCTTTTTTAACGACCTTAGAAAGTTCATTACGTCATTTTGACAAGTTTTGAGCGACTAGGTTAAAAGTTCATGGGGATTGTGAGTTTGAGAGAGCTTTTTTGGGCGGAGAAATTTTTCGTTATGTAATTTTTGGGTATGAACTGTGTCATGTGGCATTAGGGCTTGTTTTATCTGAAAAACAAACGAAAAAACGATGTCCTTTTCAATTCTGATGTTAGAAGAAGCTACAACATTTCAACAAACACAGCTTGAACTCGACGAGTCACTAGCGCTTTTCTGGGCTTACACATTTTCTTCGAGCCTTTGTTAATATCAAAGTCAAAGGCAAAACGTTTACAATTTATATATCTTCTAGTAGGTATTGTTTTCCTCATGTTTGAAAACATTACGACACCGTTAAATAAGGAACTAAATAGGTACACTACCACTTATCTCGAGACACGCCCGAACGCTTTCAAGCTTTATTTATGACAAAGTTTCTGTTCACACGGTAAGGTCATTGGCACGCGTGTTATATGCAGCACTCCAATATCGGCTTTTAAATCTTTATCGCTCATTTCCCCTAAGAAGTCTTAACGTTAAACGTTCTACGTTTAACTAATAATCTTTAAAATGTTGAAGCGTCTAACAAACGCGGAGAAATGTCATCGAGAGGTAACCGTTTTGGGTTTTCGTAGCTCACGCTCAAATTAGGAGGGAGCAGTGGTTGCCCAATGTGGTGACTTATGAGTTGTAGATTCGATCCCAGACAAGCGTTAGGCGGCTTCGTGTAAATTATTTAATCACCACTGCTCTCAAAACGATGAAGGAAAACATCGTGAGGAAACCGGCATGTCCTAGAACCAAAAATTCGAAGACATGTGACATCTACCAACCCGCACTGTGGCCGCGTGGTGGATTACGGATTTACGCCCACTCACTTAGAGGAGGCCTGTGTCCCAGCAGTGGGAACATTATAGGCTAATTATGTATGTTCAAATTAATCAAAAATATGTTGTGTTTTGATTATAACCTAGAATCAGCATCGCCATACAACGTGGCAATGCTGCCAACCTTTTGGGCACTTTTCCGTTGAGACCGATGCGGACGAATTTTTTGATGCCCTATGATTCTTTCCACTCTTGTTTTATATTTTATTATTTTGAGTCTGTTAGTTTACATATTATGTAAACATTATCTTGTGTGAAAATTAAAGAAAATGGATATACAAACGATGTTAATTTTCCAAGAGTTTTAATATGTCAATAAATATTCGTTAGTCATTACAAATCGTCAGTCACCCGTAAGGTCATTGGCACGTGAGCAATGCTATCCCGAATACTTCCTCGCTTCCTTTAAAGTGATCTAAACCGTTCACATATATAAATAGTTCGGCAATTCCGTTCAAAAATAGCCTTAAACGTTAGTGTTAGAAATAAACAGTATTTTTTCTTTTGTTGTGTTCCGAAACTGGGACGTTGACTTTAGAATATTTACGTTAAACTAGTAGTTCGATACTCGATTGATGACATACGTTTCGGGGAATATACATAAATGTTTCACTGGGTTGTGTTGTCACTGGCAGTTGCTGAGGGCTTGTGGAATATTTTTAACGTCAAAATTGACATATTTTCTATAACACATTTGAAATTCGAACGTTACAGCAATCTCTGTGCATCATGGCTTAAAAATGACATTTCGCACAGAGCGGTCAGACTGCACATAAAAGTTGTTACAGTCAAATATGGGCTATAAACTTGCGGACATTGATTTAAAATCAATCAATGAACTTTGAATTGATTGATTGTGCTTTTTCCTTACTCTCTACAAAAATATTGCACATAGTAATAGTTGATGTATTTGACTTTTATTGAAGACACGAAAGAAAATGATGGAATTTAAGTACCTTTGTCATCTGCCTATCCTTTTCCGAACTATGTTGGAGTCCAGTCTAAACGGGTGCAGCTGAATACCAGTATTTTACATGGAGCGACTGCCTATCTGACTTCCACAACCCAGTTACTGGGTAATACGATACCCCTTGGTAAGACTGGTTGTAAGACTTTCGGGCTACTGACGACCCATAACGACTATCAAAGATCTACGAATGACGGCCGGGACCAACACTTAACGTGCTTTCTGAAGCACGGAGGCAATGATATTTTATTAGAATATCATTACACGGAGGGGTCTTGGTAAGTAAAGATGGGCGCCTATCCACGGACCAACTACGGTCGACCCGTGCGGCTGTTATTGGAATTTACCTTTTTAAAAGCACAAAAAGAAATGAAAATTTACAAAGTTTTTTTTTATTTTTGTTAAAAAGACTTTGCCCCACACTAAGAATTTCTCCTGTGTCGTGGGTGCGTTTACAAACATTTAAACTCACATACAAAAACAGCCAGACACTGAAGTATATCCCTTTGTTTCTCAAAAAACTAATGGCACATTCAAGATTTTAATTATCGTGTGAATGTTCATTACTTTCCGCTTCCCAGTAAAATGGAGAAAGGACCACAGAACAAGTTTTCTTAAAACACGTCATTTGTTCTCACATCATCCATTGTCTGTGGTTTGAAACAATAATAAAATATGATGGCTGTTTTATGGTTTCCGTTTATTTGATGGAAGTGATATTCTTTAACTTTCCTTATTACAAGGATGTACTACTTTATTTTCTTACGGTAAAATATACAAAATATATAAAATATACATAAGTATATTGGAAAGCAATTCTATTATTTACCTACTTATAGACAATATTGTCAATGGTGATACATAGTATTATTGTTTATTATTTGCTAACTTTTGTTACTGTCCCGTAGGTACTTCGGTAAATAGGACGAAACTAGATTCCAGCCGAAAGTGCATTGTTTTCGGCCGAAAACGAAACAAGATTTTTTTGTTTGTTGTGTTTTTGATTTTCTTAAAACCATACTTAGGTTGATAAACGGTCTGAAACTTATTACAGGCGAGCAAAAGCCAATGCATTTTCTCATTATAGTGCTGTTCTTTTTTAAAAAGATGGATTTTTTTAAGCAATTAATTGCAAGGTATTGATTTGCCGGAACGGAGGTTTTTTCGCCCGAAAATGGATATGTGTGCCGTAAATTGCAGAAAACCGAAAACGAAATTTGGTCGGACTCTAATAAAAACCTAGGCACTATTTTAATAAAAGTAACCCCAATAAGTTTTTCGTGAAAGAAAGAGATAATGATGATGTTCACTGGTCATTAAAATTAAAGAATACCTATTAGCAAAAATATTTCGCATGAAAGTAAAATGTTTGACGCTGAGGGTAAATAAATAATAATTAATCTAGATTAACACGCATTTATTTTATTCACTGTCTGAGGAAAAATACTTAACGCTACAATTGAATCCCATATTTTATATTATACTTAAATGAGTTTTATTTATCAACCTCGTTTATTTACCTATATTTTTAACTAAGTCTGATGTTGTATGAAAACAATATCTATTAATAAGCTGTTAATGTCTATTTTGCCGTTAACAATGGTTATCTGTTAATTATTTAACATTCTGTGCAACCTGGGTACTATCCTTAACTCTAGCGATGCTTAGTTAATTAATTAACGCAAAGTAAATAAAGACAGTAGGTAAGGTAGTCGCAGTATGTCTTATAGTACCTAGTTTTAATAGTTTTTTTTTTATAATTCTTCCTCTCGAACACCAATACCAAACAAATAAATAAATGTCGTTCAATTTAATAGTGTGTTAGTTATTCATTTACGAGTACATTTTATACAAGTAAACAATCTATGTACAGACGCCAGCACATCAAGCTACTACAATGTGTCAAATTTTTTTAATAGATTTTCAACTTTATTGCTGAATCATTAAGGTTCAAGGTTGATTGGGAAAATTTGACAGTTTCGGGTAGCTTGACCTGCTGGCGTCTGTACTTAGATAACCTCAAAGCCATCAGGACCGTTTTGACATTATACAGCTCCATAATTTGGAGATTCTATGTATTATGTCTAGCTGTAAAGTGTATAAAATTCAGCTGATAACGGTAAAGTTTCAAATAAACCAGTTAGCAACATTGAATTTTTCAGTCATGTTACGAGTAGGTAAACTAGGTAATGAATGAAAAAAAAACTCTTCATATTCAAGTTTATAACCTACTATTTCAAATTTGCATAATACTTAGATTAAGCACTATTCAAGAGCTGTACCCCACCTTAACGCTTCAATTTAAGTATCTCCTAATGAACACTTAAAAGTCTCCTGCGCATAAAGTTTACGTGCGACCTAATTGTGACAAGAGTCGTGACTCGTGTGTGAGGTGTGAGGTGATCAGGTGACTCACCCAGGTCGTTGGACTAGTCGTGAACGTATTAGGGGAAAGTGTGGAAACGCCGTAAAACACATTGTAAAGTTAGTGCAAGGAGGAATGGAGAGATACTCCCGCGGTTTTTCAATATGGGTGTTGCACTGAACATGATATAGCCTTAGTACATTTGCCAAGTACGGTAATTCTTGGCAAATAGTTCTGTAGTTGCAATTTCTTGATTAATAGACGGGAGGACACTGCTTTCCATTTTATTGACTTAGAGTTTCTGTCAAGAAATATCTTCTCGCAGTGATGAACAAACCTACGTAGAGCAGCATCGTTCGTAGGATTTAATCTAGATTATCTAGCTAAAGAGTCAACTCGACAACCCAATTGAGCATTTGAAAAATTACCTTAGTTGGATTTTGCACATTAGGACCATTTAGCAGTGGTGGCCCCGTGGAAACGGCCGCGACTTTCGAGTCGTAGGTCGTAGGTTCGAACCCTGACTGGCGCTTCACTTTGAGTAAATTATTTAATCACCACTGCTCTCAAAACGATGAAGGAAACCATCGTGAGGAAACCGGCATGTCCTAGAACCAAAAATTCGAAGACATGTGACATCTACCAACCTGCACTGGGCCCGCGTGGTGGATTACGGCTCACTCCCTCTCACTGAGAGGAGGCCTGTGTTCCAGCAGTAGGAACATGATTATGCTTATCCTGCTAAAAAAATTTGGTCTTTCATATCACTGTTACTTTTCATGAGAGTTATGTTCATTAATTAAAAACTGCTGATGGATTTACAGATTGTATAATCCAAAAACAAGAAAATTCTGTGTCAATTACTGGAAACCAGCTAGACTTAGTCGTTCGAAGTAGATATTTTTGGCAGTCTTGTCTAGATTGGCGCCCATTTCATAATGTTATTAATCTCAGTGCGACAGGCGACACTGGTTTCTTAATGATCCGGCGACAATATTATCGTGTTTTTGGTGTTACTTCAAAATAAGAATAATTTGTAAAATATTTCAAATTCAGGATAAAATTCGGGGTCTTTAGTTCCGAATATATCCGCGCCAATAGTTATCTCTACAGATTTTAAAATAGTTTCATTAATGTTATATTGCTTTATCAATCAACTAGGTATCCACCAAATCCCACTGGGTCCGCGTGGTGGATTAGGTATTACTCCCTCTCACAGAGAGGAGGCTTGTGTCCCAGCAGTGGGAATATTATAGGATGATTATGCTTAGGTATGCTATTAGTGTACTGTAGTTAGGTTTAAAGAAACTTTATTCTCAATAAAGACAAATGTCACTCACTTGAGAACAATACCTACTAAAACATACATATAAATTACACAAAGTTCGCCGTCATCAGTTACAAACTAGACTACACCCATTCAATGCCTTCATTTCTCCAGAAGTGCTCGATCCGTCATTATATAGGTATTGACTAAGTTGAGTTTTTAATGCATTGAAAGAGTGCAGATTTCTTATACTAGAAGGTATTCTATTAAAAAGCTGTGCTCCTTCAAAGGTTAGCATTTTTTTGCCATAGTTAGTTCTAGTTTTCGGTAAAACTACCAAGCTAGCTCGCCGTGTGCTACGTTGACTGACTTGCTTATATTGGGTACTCACCCAACACAACAACAAACATAACACTAACATAACACTCGTTATGTTAGTTATAATAGTGAGATCGATTAATACGAATAAAATAATATCATGTATATATAAATGATTTTATCATTTAATATAGGATGGGTGACCTCACGTTTACCAGTCCTCATTAAGAACGTCTAAATAAAGAAAAAATCAAATAAAGCATCATCTGTAATATTTCACTCTAACGGCAAAGTTAGATTCATCGCTTGTCTTAGATACGTTTAAGGCAAAACATAAATCATTTCAATAGCAGTTACTGCTAAAATTAATTCAGACCAATATATCATGCACTAATATGGGCATTGGGCAAACCAAAACGGGCAACGAAATAAAGTGCATTCGGTCAAAGTCGGTCACAACACACACGCGACCATAACGGTTTAAATATGGAAACTTTTGAACAATATCTTTTATTATCTTGTTATATTTTACACTTGCCTAAATCTCTACCGTTAGTGAGTTTTGCATTCAATAAAGCATGTATCTACACTATATCTACAACATAATCATCCTATAATATTCCCACTGCTGGGACACAGGCCTCCTCTCGATGAGAGGGATTGGGCCGTAATCCACCACGCGGGCCCAGTGCGGGTTGGTGGATGTCACATGTCTTGGAATTCTTCATGATGAAATAACTTACACAAAGTAAAGTGCCTGTCTGGGTTCGAACCTACGACCTACAACTCGTAAGTCGCGGCCATTACCATTGGGCCACCACTGCTCACACTATATCTATAAGTACTTTTAGATTTACAATTCTTATTAGCAATATTCATGATTCTATAACAAAAAGGTAGGACGCTTATACTCAGCAATGGTTGGAACAGAGCTGCCAATGACGATGATGACTCTATTAAAGACAGTTCATTGTTGCCGTCGTGGTGCAGCAGAAATAAACTCTTTGGCTGTCTGGTATTCTATTTTACGATATATACTTTTTCTATAAGTGCAATATATTTCGCGCCTTCTGCGTTTATTTCGAGTTGTAAACTTGTGACTAATCCCAAACAGTTTTATTCTGGAGTGTGCCTTACTGACAAACATTCGAGATTGAATGTATTTCTTTTGGTCCTTTGGTCCTCCGAGGAGAGACAACTGTTATTTTATTCAAATGTTAGGCTTTATGTTTTATGACCTGACCATTTTGCTGTCATCAAACATTTTTAACGAGCATCCTAACTAATATTAAAAATGCGAAAGTAAGTTTGTTTGTTTATTACGCTTTCACGCTAAAACGGCTAAACGGATTTGGATGAAATTTGGCACATGGGTAGACCATGACTTGGTGTAGGACATAGGCTACTTTTTTATCCTGGATCGCAGATAAACTCGCGGGAAAAAGCTAATAATTAAGTTGTCCCTTTTTTATTGCGTTCTGACCAGACTTAGCTATAATACTTCCGGAAGGTCATCATCATCATCCACAGCCCGACGTGGATGATACGATACGATACGATAGAAGTGGTAGTGATGTTGCTTATCAGTTCCACTTCTGATGAACTGATCAGCCGGTCTCTTCTGCTAAAATCTCACCGTGAATACTTAGGTGAAGTGAGGTGAAGTAAGTTTTCACGATGAGATTTTTACAGAATTGACCGGCTGATGCTAAGGATTGACAGTTCACCTAAACTTCACCTAAACTTTCACGGTGAGGTTTTTACACAATAGATCGCGCGCCATGGTCTTTCGAGAAGTTCGGTTTCTTCAAAAGCTTATTCGCACAGCTCAGGTACAACTTTCCCACTCTCCCCATTCACAATTTGTCTCGTAGGCGGACCCTAAACCTTATAAATAAGACAGCAATCGTCGCTTACTATTTTCTCAATCTATTTTCATCTGGCTATCACTTGCATAATGTGGCAACGAGACCAATTAACGATTAAATATGAGACAACGCCCACTGGCCGTCCGTCACAGGGCCCGGTCTTGCGAAACGGGCGGAGATGGGCGCAATACTATATCAAAACGACTTTAGGAGATTACTTTTATTAGCTCGCCGTGTCGGCGTGTCAAAAGTTAATTCCAGATCAATATATTAATTAGTTTATTGTGGTGCTTTGAGTCGGTGTTATTTGATAATTGATTTATGGGGTTTTGAGCTTTACGACCTAACTGCAGTAGGTGTAGTTATGCAAGTAATTGCACATAAAGGTCAGGGTATCATAATCTGTTTAGTAGTAGCACGTGCAAGCACTGTTACAGAAATACCGTAGTCACACAAGCAAACCACGTTCTTTGCCCAATTCAATAAAGTCGATAGTTTTGTAGATAGGAGGGGCGGGGCGGGTAGGATAGGGGTATAAGGCTAGACACTAGACAGACAGACAAACCCTAAGCACGTAGGTTCTCTGAAGTTATCGACAGCAACGTAACTGAAGTAACGTGTATGAAGAATTAAGACACTATGATCAATATACCAACATTACCAACGATATTGAAATTACCATACACATACACACATAACATACATAATCAGCCTATATTGTTCCCACTGCTGGGACACAGGCCTCCTCTCAGTGAGAGGGAGTGGGCCGTAATCCACCACGCGGGCCCAGTGCGTGTTGGTAGATGTCATATGTCTTCGAATTTTTGGTTCTAGGACATGCCGGTTTCCTCACGATGTTTTGCTTCACCGTTTTGAGAGCAGTGGTGATGGAATAATTTACACAACCTACGACCTACAACTCGTAAGTCGCGGCCGTTACTGCTGGGCAACCACTGCTCTCAACATTTTTTTTAGAAATTACCATGTTAGATGGCAAACGGAAAATGTAAACAAAATTCACGAACATTTTCGTCAATGTACGAAAATTACTCGTATTTTATTTACAAGAGTGATTATTACCAGTCTAACATTTACTAAAGCTTCACCTCGTCTAGTGATGTGACGACCTACAAAACTAATGATTCGTAGATAGTGACAATATGACTTGCAAGCCATTCAAGCATTCTGCTCCGACATGGCCGAGGTTGCATACTACCCTCCAATTTAAAGATGCACATATAAATAAACACCTGGCGAGTACCGTTTCCTAGAACCTTGGCACAGTGAACTTGTACAAGGTATTATTAAGATTATTTTTAGCAGTATGTTGTCCCACTGCAAGGCCTCCCTTTCTCCTTTCGACTCCTCTCTGTCTTGAGCTAGTGTGGACCTATCCTGTTGCCGGACGTTGTCTAAGATCCACGTTGTGAGTCAAAGAAAGCGACTTTTATTGCTTTGGTAACCGCCATATCACTTGCGGCTGTTATAGAAACTACAGCTATGAGGGTAATGTTAATTCTAACTGTCTCGATTAAACGCTGATTGCCGATGCATGAAACTAGCTCGGTTGTGGTGGTCTCGATCTTGATTGTAATTTTGTTTTGAACTCTTTATGACTTCTTAGACTTGACTTTATGGATTCTATACCTAAAGTCTTAAATTAACAAGTAGTAATGACCTTTGTGGTCTGATTACTTACTTATTCACTTTCATTTGTGAAACGTAAGTTTACTTTTTACTTCAGTTTAAATGTTGTATAGGTGACTTCATTAGCTTAGACCTGTCTACTACTGGGATACTTAGGCACCAATTGCCACTTAGCTCGATCTTAATTTCGGCCTACAGACGTAAGTTCAAATAATTTTTGTTTCCTGTATGTTATGCAGCTGTAGAAAACTCCATTTTACGAAAGAAATATTTAGTTCAATAGAACGAACTCTGTTTAATAACATTTACTTAATGAATTCAACATAACTGGATTAGTTTTCACTTTTTAACACATCGTGTGGTCACGAACGATAACAAAACACCTTATTTTAGACGATGTCAATCTTTTTGCCTGCTGCGCATGAAATCGATTAGAATCTGTTGAATGAATGTCTCAATTTTCCCAGTCCGTGCGTAAATCGATAAGAACAAGAAACTGTGAAACTGTTGCGCGCAAAAAAATACAGATGACAGCTGTCATTGATTCGTCGTCTAGACACTGTGGTCTTATTTTAATGCCTTATTAGAAAACTTACGGTTTTATTGGGTCCATTTTGCTCACTTTCTCTTGATTTTATAGGGTTATATCTCTTTTATCATACAGTTTTTGCGATGCTGTTATTTCCGGTAGATTTATTATTTTCAGCGTCGAATGTCGAGTCATTTTTTCTAAGTTTCAAAAATTTTTGGCATGCAGCATTAACTTGTTGTCTCTAAACAAATCTATCAAAACGAATTCTCATGCCAGGAACATCACTTTTAAAATTTTCATGAAACGAACCACAAACACGGTAGGTTTTCTTTTATTACTTGTCTTTCGTTATCTTTTTTCACGCTAAAAAGATTGACTATACCGCACAAAATATAAAGCACTTATCCAATTTTATCATTGAAATGGTCATGGCGATCTGAAGAGTGCACATTGGCATGCGAAATGAAATAGAGTACACAAACAATGATTTATTTTTAAAACCGACAGCCGATCAAACTCATTGACAGTTAGTTGTCTGTCATGTCATAGTTGCTTGTATTGACAAATCGGATTAGATTCTAGCTGATTGATATAGAGGATCAATATCATGGCCGATCTATTTGTGTGCAGAAGGCAATGGTTTAGATGTGGATGATTTTATTTTTGTTTTGACTTTTACTTTTAAATAATACCCACATTGGTTACATTGGATTTGGTTGGTCGTACAAATACAAAATAAACATGGCGTATTGAGTATCGTGGGCGCAGTGCCCATGGTCCTCGCAGCAGCTTTTATATTTAAGAATAGAACTTTGAATTCTCTGGAATTACGACCCTGGTGATGACTCTCAGTTGACTACTTTTATATACCTACCTACTTGGTCTATGCTAACACTTTGAACGACGACGATTTCTGTGTAAGTTAAGAGAAGGCTTAATATTGCTACTTATAGTGTTTGTAACTTTCTTTTTGGAAGATAATCAAAAGTCATTTATTCAAATCAGCTCTTTTTGAACGTCAAAATTATATAAGATAGTCCCCCAAAACGCCCGCCCTTCATTTTGTGTTCGGTGCCAACGAGTTCTTAAAGTCATTTATTCAAATTAGGCTGACAATCAGCACTTTTCGAACATCAAAATTACAAAAGACAGTCCCCCTTCACCTTCCAAACAGAGTTACAGAAATTGAAAACTAACATCATTTGTTTCTTCTATCTTTTAATTAAGCTTTTGACGTAAGGTTTTCAAATGAGATCAAATAAAATCAGACTGTCCTGTCATGTTGACTACACTCCAAAGAAACCCTTTCTTTGGAGTTTGTCATGATGCATTGTGCACATTTCACAAGAACAGTATGAGTCAACAAAGAAAGAAATAAATGATACAATGTCCACAAAAACTTTAGGACGATACTAAATCAAAAACAAGGAGAATTTCTTAGGAAACATTAAAACTACACTCGTTCAGAATCAGGTCATTGCACATCGGGAAGAATTTAACTCGATCGATGAATGTCTATAAAGACTAATAACTTCTGAACTATAGAAACGGGATGAAGGAGACATTTAAATATATCTATCAACTAATGTTTTGTGTCTCGTGTTTATTTATAAGCTTTTATGTCTTAACCTTCCTGGTTCTGTTCCCTGTTGGAACTACTTAATGTTGATCCTTCGTGAAGGATAATATTATGGCTGGTTCGTAATAGCTTTCGCCATTAATCGAATAAGTAGGTAATCATTTTAGTTCAACTGAGAATATTCTCAATCTTCTTCTTCATGTACCTGGCTCGACTGAATTTTATATCTTGTTGGCCCAAAACTTGGTCACTTCCACGGCGTCGTCAGTGGCAGCGCAAAGGTCACTTTGACTGCATGGATATATACTGCAATATTCTTAATGATAATGATATTTACATCGAGCCGTTTTCATAAAAGGAAGTTAATAGAGCTCTCACTGTGTGAACAATGTACCTACAATTACTTCTTCTACTAAACTCGTGTCATAGGATTCTTATTTTTCTGTGTAAGAAGTGACGAAGTTCTGCTGATGTAGTACTACAGATAAGCTTTCCCTACTTATCGTACTACATCGTCCTGTTATCTGTTATCAGTATAAATATTTATTTTCTTCCCTTTCTCTCTAAGAATATTGATTCCTCTTCTTCCCTTACCTAGAAATTATTTCGTCTTAACGACATAATATGTTTCGTCATATATTTTGTAATGATGCGGATTAATCGAAAACAGTGAATTCTTTGTTGTTCTTTTGATCGTCTTCGATATGACATGCACACACGGCCCTGAAAAAAATATTAAATTAGTTATTCTGCGTAACTATAGTCGTGTCATTGGAATCTTATCTGTGTGATGAATGACTGGTGGAAATAAACTTTCCCTACCTATACTACTACATCGCCCCATTGTCTTCCATACATATCTAGATTCCCTTTCCCCTCTTTCTCTCTAAGAATATTGATTCCTTCTCCTCCTCTACAAAACATTACGTTCGAACGACGTAATGCGTTTCGTCATGGATATTTCTTCGAAACAGCCGACGTTTAGCCGACGTCTATCATCGCAGTCTTTGTTGGAGCAGCACATGGCTTTTAGCGATTATATCTACATGGATCTATATGTGGTGTCTGTAGATACATTTAGCTGTTTACGTATTGCTTTTGCAATGCCTTGGAAGATTTCTTGAGGGTCACAATAGCAAGCTAGTTTGGGACTTAAATATATTTGAATTGTCGAATTTGCTTTGTGCTCTTTTGTCGTCTTTAATTCCTTGTTGTCGGGAAGATTCCAAGACGTCATGAGTGATTTTCACTTGGTCGTTTAACTTAAAAATTTTAAATACCCATAATGACAAATGGAATTGTGGTTCCCTTTTATAAGTCTGCTTGGTCCTTTGAGTTTGAATTGAAAAGATCTGCAGTATCATAAAGAGGAATGTAAATCAAGAGCCCTTTTAAACGAAAGCAAAATCTTTCAGCTGTAAAACTACATGCAAAATTTCTTTTAGCAGACGTAGACGCTGAAACTGGCAAACGCCACGCTTTGTTACGTAGGCCGCCGTCGGAAACGCTAGTTCATTCCCCGTCGGAGAGATGTCGCTGCTTGCATTAACCTACATCGATGAGTAGACACGCGTCACTTGCAGCTGTCCGAATATAATTTACCGGACAACAGCACAGTGCGACGTCGCGTGGACAAAAATATCTTTAGGTTTATATTCCCTTTAGGGCAAACAAAGATTTTGCGGTGTTAGTCATTCGGTTGAAAGTGAGCCAAAGATATGTGGCGTTTTGTTGGTTTTTTTGGACACATGTCTTTATAGAGAAAATATTCTAAAGAGGAATAAGTTATAATTATAAAGATTTATTATGAAATATAAGTAAATACTATTCCTTGTACAAAACAAAAGAAAGTAGGAAAGCGTCCTTATTATAGAGATTTCTTCAGTTGCTTTAAAAGTCGGAAAAAAGACCAAAGCTCTAGTATCCATGAAGGGAACAAAATAAAACCTGCAAATAGGTATTGACAACAAGATTCCTTTACGTTCAATAATCCGAAGTATTTTTATTGTGTCTTATTTTACTCATGAAAGTGTGAACTTCGAGAATGTTGAAAAAAAGTTATTGACGTGGAAGGTGATGTGTCTCGTTTTGGCAGAGTGTGGGTGCGCCAGAGCATTCCCCTTTTTACAACGTATTTTGTACCTACTGTTCGACAATGTTATGAAAATGGCTACTGAACTTTTTTAAATAAAATATTACTCATACACTAGAGACTTCCTTAAAGTATTGTTTCTCCTTTCTCCCTTGTGTCACCCGTTGTAAAATTTCTACATTTATATCTGTAATTTTTATAGTGTACATAATAAAGAGTGCTTCTATCTATCTACTTGAATCGCACAAGGATCTTATGTTAAATTGTTTACTCTTTTTGTTACCTAATAAGGAGTTAGAGTAGAATAAAAATACGCATAAACAATTTTCACGGTCTTTTTTTTTGGTATTTTGATTGGCTGCCAAAAATGCAAATACTACGCCACTAATGCACATGCATTGTACGCGATACATTCGCGTCTTAGCTGTATGTTTTTGTTTATTATAACGCTTTGAGTTATAAAGCGTAAATAATTACCATTAAAATTAGCCAGAAACTGAGTTCACGACCGCAAAACAACGAAAAAAATTGACGAGGAAGCGATGAAAGTTATTTCAGTAATGATGGTATTATTTATAATTTCTGACGTTGAGTTTGTACTTGCTTCGGAGTTATGACGAATATAATTTATTTTAATAAGTAAATAAAGCGATAAACGATTTGCCGTGAAGTGACATATTTATACGTATGAAAGGCATAAGGAGCCAAGGGCAATTTGTTAGTCATTTATTTTAATAATTTATGTTTTTGTTTACATTTATGTCTTATTTATCCAAGGGTTTTCCTGGGTCAGCATTTCTCAAGAACCATAAGTACAAATCATGATTTTGTTTTACCTTATGAAGTGATCACCGATGTTCAAACCCAGACAGGCGCTTTACTTTGTGTAAATTCTTTTATCACCACTGCTCTCAAAAACGGTGAAGGAAAACATCGTGAGGAAACCGGCATGTCCTAGAACCAAAAATTTAAGACATGTTACATCTACCAACCCATATTGGGCCCTCGTGGTGGATTACGGCCCACTCCCTCTCGCTGAGAGGAGGCCTGTGTCCCAACAGTGGGAACATTATAGGCTGATTATGGATAAAGTATCAGGCAGTAGAATCCAGGCTCATAAACCGTGTTAGATATCTACTTCGTTTAGAAAGACAGATCTTTATACTACGCCTAGGTAGGTACTGATACCTTATTGTTTTCATGTTTCCGTACAGCGCGGCCGTCGAGAGAATCCGTTTCTGACACCTGTCAGTGCGACTATTCAAATAACTAATACAAATACAAATCTACCTAGATCAAATTCGCAAAACACGTATTCGTCTGTATGAAACTGACGGGTGTCAAGAACGCATTCTTTCGACAGCCGGACTGTAACAATTTTATTAAGCACAAAGTTTTGACAGATTTTAAAATAATAGTCAAGTTTTTAAATATTTTATCTGGCCAGAGATAATAAAAATATTGCACTTGCCTGAGTCATATTTTTATGATACGAATTTTATTATCTCTTCATTTTTTAAACATAACAATATCTTTATGTTTATATTTTTATAACATTCAATTTAAGCGAACAAAAATAATAAAAAACATAAAATTGTGTCCACATCATGCTATCATGAGCCCACTATGCGACCAGTGATTCATTCACGCCTACGATTGCCAAAACCGCTCCAGTGTTGCCTGTAAACACAATTATGAGATACAAGGAAACATTAATTATTTCATTTCGATGATAACTAACTAGTTTGCTTCCTATTCGTCGTATTTTCCGTGACGTAGGAACATGCAGTTTATAATCTAAGATTACTAATATTTAAATCATTTTGAGGATTACTGACGTTATTGAATTTATGGAAGTAGATAAAACATAATTTTGTACCCACTAGCAACGTCCCGCAGTTTCACGCGCATGAGTCTCGATCCCGTGGGAATATCGGGATAAAAAGTATCATATATATTAATCCAGTTTATAAACTAGGTATCTATCTGTGTCCCAAATTTCTTTCAAATCCGTACAGCAGTTTCTAACCTTTCGTCGTTCGTTTCGAAACTTTCACATTTATAATATTCTAAGTAAAAGTAAGGACATGCTAAATAAAAATTGCGTTTAGATGCCTAAATCCTAATATGTAGTTTTCTAAATGAAATAATGATTATTATTATAGAAAAAGATGGTATAAGTAAGTACAGACGCCAGCAGGTCAAGCTACCCGAAACTGTCAAATTTTCCCAATCAACCTTAACTTTTTAGCGATAAAGTTGAAAATTTATTAAAGAAATTTGACAGATTGTAGCTTGATGTGCTGACGTCTGTACCTAGCTGATTCACAAGTCGTCCTTTTGATTTGGACCTAACGCTCTTTTCTAAATCGAAAGTTGGTATACATAACATAGGTACATAATCAGCCTATAATGTTCCCACTGCTGGGAGACAGGCCTCCTCTCTGTGAGAGGGAGTGGGCCTTAATCCACCACGCGGGCCCAGTGCGGGTTGGTAGATGTCACATGTCTTCGAATTTTTGGTTCTAAGACATGCCGGTTTCCTCACGATGTTTTCCTTCACCGTTTAAAGAGCAGTGGTAAAGTACGTATATAACTTTTAAAATAAATAAGGCAGTTAGTTTTAATTTGAATAGCAAATCGACTGTAAACTTCACCGGGTTGGATTTACGGATGGATAGAAAGAAGTGAGAACGATTTCCGTGTTTCATAACCAAATGCATAACTGTTAACACTCAACGTTCTCCGCGATATCTAATGACGGATTCTTTAGAATTTATTAACACTGTACCAGAGAACATAATATTTTTCTCTTTTCGACACGATTTTTCAGTAACAAGCAGATACGGTCTATCATACCATAAAATCACATCTGTAATCCTCGAAGGGTTAGGCAGAGGTACCTATAGTACACACACCCGCATTTCCCCAGTTATGTTTAACAGTTTAAGTCCCATATAATAGGGGGCGAACCTATTGCTTTTACTTAGAAATTACAGATAGAAAAACTCAATAACACTGTGACCTGGGAATCAAACTCAGGAGCTTATGCTCAGCAGTAGTGCCTGCGACCACTAGAGTAACAATGCACTCAGAAAACAATATACTCGTATGTATTTAGTAACAAGTACGTACGTATACGGTCGACTTATAGATTTCATTTTCCTTCATCGAAAAGGGCGCGATAAGTAATGAAACATGCACTTTATTCTGTAATTTCTTAGATATTTATTGAAATCATAAATTGCTCAATTACTAGTAAACCAAGAACATTAAAACGATATGTTAAAAATACATAAATCTTCAGTAATGTTGTGTTAAAAGTTGTACAACGCCGCGAATTTGTCGTCGTGTGCTGACCTGGATTGGATGACATGTCTTTTGCTTCCTGGTAACTAGGCTAAAAATGTAGCAAATTATTATTATGACTTACTTTTAGTTCTGTCTGGAGCGAAAACTTTTCCTGCTCTTCCATTCAAGAGCAGGAAAAGTTTTCGCGTTGAGTCAATCTATATCGTCTGACGCTTCAAATAAAAACGTCATTTGTTATACAAAAATAAGTAGATTTTCTACTGTGCTTAGATGCTGTCTGTGTCATTACGAAAACAACCATGCAAAAAAAATACAAGTCTGTACTCTTTTTGGATTCGAAATGTATGTACATACACACGCTTTATCTGTTTCTTGTTGATTCGCTTGGTGGCGCCACCAGCGTAGCGACTATTCAACGACTAAACTCGTCATAATAAAACTTTTTCGCTCCACTTCCTTTCAAACTCGTACCCTTTTTATGCACGTGGGTGTCTAGTAAACGCCTTTATAAGTCGTCTTGCATCACCCTACACCGTTGTAGCCTACAAAATCGTTCTGAATACATCCATTGATGAAACTACTGAATATGTAGGAGCCTTTTGAGCACATGCAGCCACGCACAACGAGAAATGCTGATAAATATTCATTGGAATATCGTTATTGTAAACAGAGGAGGTCATAACTTGCTTGTATCCGCGATGATTACTTGATTAAGTTGTTAAATAACTGCCTATATAATAGCACACCAATATAATAACAGTAATCTGCAAGTCTGCACACCTAAATGAATGACTAAATAAAAGAGCGCTGTTGGATTTTCAACTTTAGGCGTTGAGCCGAGCGTTGCAAATCCAACAGCGCTCTTTCATTTAGGCATTAATTTATGTGTCGCTTGTCGCCTAGTGTTAGTGAGACCAGGCATTATAAGTCAGATAAGTTCTTAAACGTTGAGCAAGTATCTACCTAACGTAAAAGTAGTTTGGTATAATCAATCTATAAAGTTCCCACTGCTGAGACACAGGCCTCCCTCTCCTTTCTCTGTGAGAGGGGTCGTACCCACGCGGGGCCAGTGCAGGTCAGATGTTTAGATGTCCCATGTCTTCGATTTTTTATTTCTAGGACATGCCTCACGATGTTTTCCTTCACCGTTTTGAGAGCAGTAATAATTTATACAAAGTAAAGTGCCTATGGGTTTGAACCTACGACATACAACTCGTAAGTTGTATCCGTTACCACTGGGCCACCATTGCTACAGTTTCCTAAAGCAGTTTTCTGTTAGTAAGTAGTGATCAATCTTATAGATACGAGTAGAAGAACTCGACCTAATTTGCAGTCCTCGATTCACACAGATTAAACACACACATATTCCAAAATCATCATCATCTGCCTAGCCTTTTCCCAACTATGTTGGGGTCGGCTTCCAGTCTAACCGGATGCAGCTGAATACCAGTATTTTACATGGAGCGACTGCCTATCTGACCTCCACAATCCAGTTACTGGATAATACGATACCCCTTGGTAAGACTGGTTGTCAGACTTTCGGGCTACTGACGACCCGTAACGACTGTCAAAGATCCACGAATGACAGCCGAGACTAACGGCTTAACGTGCTTTCCGAGGCATGGAGGGGTCTTGGTATGTGAAGATGGTCACCCATCCACGGACCAACCGCGGCAAGCGTAGCTTAACCTGATCGATCGACCCGTGCGGCGGTTATTACTTAGCCACAAGCCCCTCTTATTACTCTTATACACATATTGCAATGTATAGTTAGGATAATGAGCGCTTTGTTCACTAATGGAGCAATCAGTTTTCAGTATTGACGTGTAAATGCGTCAAAGAACGTCAGTTCTTTCGTTACCGATCGCGTATAGTTTGTGTAAACATAGACAGACAGAGAGACAATGAAAAAGGTTAAAGCTTATGATGATGACGTGACCATAGTCAGTAAAAATTTAACGAAATGACAAATTATTTGAAATAAATAATTTGTCATTTCGTTAAATTTTTTGTTCATTCATGACTTTGGTTGTATTTTACAATTTAGTTTTTTTTATATTTTAAATTGACATACAAAGTGTTACAATTTAAAACCTTATGTTTCTGACATGACCCGAACACTGTTTAATTTAAAAAAAAATCTCTACGAATGGCTTTAAGCCACAATATTCTAATTTTAAGAGTCTTTCGGAAAATGGTGGACTCCAATTTCAGAGTATTCAGGAACACAACAACACGTCATTTTCTCAAAAATAAAATAAAATCACCTCGCACCTTATGTTGGGAACTAGCTACGGCGCGGCGCCACCATTCTGACAGTTGCCTTTCCCATTCGGTAAACTTAAATTTGTACTGAAACTGGAGTACCGCCGTCTGGTGGCAATAATGGGAAACACAATTATTTCATACAAATTGACGTAAGTGAGCTAACGTTAACGCGATCGAATAGGTATAAAATCTCGCTCGAAGGCCACAGTAATACTGACGCACCAATCTTTTAGGGATCGTAAAGTCCAATGTCTTCATGTGGTTACTACTGAATGATAAAATTAGAATGTCCTATCTTAATTATTCTAAATCGATCGTTTAGAGTCAGCCATAAAAATATCTTTCTTAAATCATAGAAATTCCGTAGCACTGTTCGTAGGTCCTTCTACGGTTTTGTGTAGACGTTTTGCCTACGGCGTAGCGGTTAGACCATAAACTACGCGAATTTCCTTCTACGCTAAGGTTACGAATTAATTACCGTTTGACAAAAATCAATACTACATAATTATGGCAATTTCTTGTGATCTATCTATTAGTTTTCGAGACTATTTTTATTATGATTATGTTAATTTTTTTGTTATTGATATTTGATTTATAAAAATGTATGTGTGCGCACAACAACACAACTTCCATTCATTAGCAGTTCAAAAACAAACTACCAAGAATTCTTTCAAGAAAATCATGTTTACAGTTCTGAGTTCACCTGCACAATCAGACAGCTGACGAAAGCTTAGACATTGTGACGTCAGACTATGAAAAGACGCGGAATCCGAAAGCAGCCTTGAGTGACGCAAATGTCATTATATAATGGGTTTTAAACGGATGTGTCCCGGTATTTATAGTGCGGGTCACGGGCGACGCCAGGTGAGGCGCTAGTGTCCTCGCCCAATGACAGGGACGTTTCCCGCGCTTTCTTTGTCACTTGTCACTTTTATTTGTAGCTGTCTGGACTTTCCGGTGTCTATGATTCTGCGTTTTTCTTTAATTTGAAAAGCGAATGAAAAGAGCTAGCGCGATCTTCTTTTGTTTTTGCTGAGATAAAATTACGAATAAATTAGTGGTTGCCAAGTTTACTACGTCGTGCCGTTTGAAGATACAAAAGCTTTGATAGTTCCTGCCCTATATTTCATTGTTAGTCACAGTGATCACAGTGGAACATACAAGGAATCGTTCCCGTTAATGCTTTAAAACGAATCGTAATTTATTAAAGGATGGTGTGCCAATATCGGGGGCACCACAGTTTATTTGCTTTATGAGAAAGCTAATGTCCAGTTCAGACATTTACGGACCGATTATGATGAAAATGATTAATGCACCAACAAACGTCAAAAACACACCAACATTTGTCCAATATTTGAGCCAAATAATCACATGTCCTCTCACGAGATTTTAATGTCCCTTTTGACAAACCTAGCCATTCGTTACAATTAATTTGGACTGTAATTGCAGGTAAGTGACCTTGGCTGGCGTCGCAATGATGGAGCGGGCGACAACACGTGAGTATGCTTCCTCTTGGGAATGAAAATGTAAGTCATTATGACATTATCACCTTCAGTGTATATTGCAGTGTCACTAAATTATACCAAGGTGGTGATAGCATGGCTGTAAAGTTGTGCATTCATTGTAAACACTTGACAACATCATGTTTTGTGTGTTGGAAATGGCTAAGGCTATGTATGTTTGTGCAACGTTTCAAGCAATTCCAAAATATGTTGCACAACTTTTGTTTACAATAAATAGGTACACACTACGACATATCAAGCTATACATTTCCAGTTTTAGCTGACCTCGCATTGTATAAGCTTTTTGTACAATGAGAAGTCAGCTTATACTGGAAATGTATAGCTTGATATGCTGCCGTGCGTACGAGGCTTTTTAATTTAATAAAAAAAAATATATATATTGATAATTTTCTTACATTGTCATTTTCAATTCGTTCAAGTTTCGTAATTGATTGGTAATGTTGTATGCTTCAATGTGTTTTATGCAGAATATTGTTTGTTTTTAAGTTCAATTTTACTGTTCTAAGAATTTTTATTTTTAATTATTTTATGCACCAACGTCACAAGCGTTCGTCTTGAATACACAAAAGTGTGTTTACTATACTTATTGTTTACCTAATTAAGTAGGACGGACCTACTGTACAAGTATCTAGTATTTACCCATCCATGAATGATTGATATCCATTCTTTTTCGTCGTGTCGATGGCACGACAGTGTATTAAATACTCAATATTAATAATATCGATTGAATAATAATTATATCTTAACTAATTTATCTAATTTTATTTTTCTTATCTTTTCTTTAATTATATCTCAATATCAATTGGGCCATCAAGGCTCAAAACTTTGCCACTTCCACGACATGTTCGGTGGCAGCGCAGAGGTCGAATATATATAATGAAAACCTGTGACAAATTACATTGACACACCTAGCCATCAACACCTAATTGCAGTTATAAAAAAACCCCCTGATCCTGAAATCCATAGGTTTCAAAAACTGTTTCTGTTGTCTTGACTAATTACAGAATAATTATATTCCCTGGAGAAATTATTACTTACATTAACTTCATTTGACATTTTACAAAGTGCTAACAGAAAAACGGTTTACCTCGTAATTTTCAGGAGACATACAAACAAATGTTCCTGTAGGTAATTCCGTACTGGCATTCTGTCAAAATACATAGTATGTTGGTCAATGGGTAGTAGGTACCTATGTAGTTGAAAAACTGCGCAATAGTTTAACCTTTTTAATTGTGCATTTTGTCAACAAAACGCACGTCGAGTAGGTACAGTCAGCCACATACGTTGAAAAGACGTTGTATTTTCAAACGAAGCTGAACATACAAAAAACACAAAAAATAAATCAACTCTTTTCTTAGCGCGAACATATCGCAAAGTAGTCACAGTCACGTTATAGAAGAACCTTGTGTTATTGAAAATCTTACTGAAAAATTTTGTGTAAAAATTATGCTAATGAAAACGCCGAAGAATGGACTCCTAATTTCAAATTTTATTTATGTTTCAAATTGACGCTATTCAAGTTAAACAAATATCAACTTTATTTTAATGGTAATTAAGTTGATTTCAGAGTGACTAGCACTATTTAAAAAGTTATAAAAATGTTTGAAGTTGTAGCGTAAACATCACAACTTCATTGTGTAGGAATTAAAGTTATTTTTCCATAAACTCATATTTGTTTAAATTTTTGGCGAATATGTCGCGATATTAGATTATGTACATTGTACAATAGATCCAAAACCATGTTCGTACATAAATTCATTGAACATTTCAGGTGCAAGTGCGTTTCATTAATTTGGACGTGTTAAAACTTTTTTTCCCAACCGTACTCGTGTAATTAATGATCTCAGTATGTAGGTTATGTTAATTATTCTAAATACTCTGTTTCGGATGTATCCTTTTATCCAACTGAAAAATAGCATCGTGTGTATTGTTGGTGTGACAACATCGGTCCATTGTAGCATCCTGTAGGTAGATAGGTACCTATTGAAAGGCCAAAGGGAGTCGTTATGAAGACTTATGTTTATTGCGCCACGCGTATGTCAGCAGTCATAAAATTAACTAGCTAACAATAGAGATGAATGCTATTCGTGCCACAAGACCATCCCAGAGCATAAACGTGTAGAGACAACGTAAAAAGTAAGTATGATGTGTTTGTGACGAGGTCCGTATGGAAGTCATTCGGGCCAATACCAGCACCCTAATTGCGTAACACACTCAAATCACATACATACATACATACATACATACATACATACATACATAATCAGCCTATAATGTTCCCACTGCTGGGACACAGGCCTCCTCTCGATGAGAGGGAGCGGGCCGTAATCCACCACGCGGGCCCAGTGCGGGTTGGTAGATGTCACATGTCTTCGAATTTTTGCTTCTAAGACATGCCGGTTTCGTCACGATGTTTTCCTTCACCGTTTTGAGAGCAGCGGTGATGAAATAATTTACACAAAGTAAAGCGCCTGTCTGGGTTCAAACCTACGACCTACAACTCGTAAGTCACGGCCGATACCACTGGGCCACCATCAATCACAATCAATCATTTTGAAGGATATTGATAATCCATTGGTTCATATGTCCGAGAAATTTGCCTGCTGCACAACTTAAATAACGCAATGAATGTTGTTGAACTGTCAAAATGAAAGCCATTGCTACTGTTATTGTGTTACGCAATCACCCCGCTGGCTACGTTTATTTAGCCTTTTGAAATGTCTCAACAACTAATTTAATTTAATTCTACATATATAAATATATTAAAGGAACATAAATTTCTAACACCATGACTTTGTTCCGCATAAATTAATGAAAGATCGTAAAAAATCAAGTATTCATGGAATTCGCAATAAAACGTTTTATGTAATAATTTATTTTTTTATTTCTACACGCCTTTGCTCGGTTATTAAAACTACAGATCTAATCATAATCCATAACCCAAGGGCAGGAGAATGAATGATGATCTAGTCGTAATCCATCTGTGAGAGTTTTGCAATAAATGACTTATACTTGCTTCCATTAGATACTTCCATTGCTATACAGGGAGGCAGGGACATCGAAGCGCAACCTGTTTCCGTGGATCCAGTACATCATTTTGGACGCCCCTCAGTTAAATTAAATAGTCAAAAAAAAAAAATTGCTGTTCCATATATTTTGACCACGTAGGTATTGCACTTTTGTAGGAAACAGCTGATTTAAAAAAAAAAATCACCGACGAAATATCTCAACGTAGAATCATGTACTGAATCCATGGTAACATGTTGTGCTGCCATCCTGCAGTGCTATTCCGTAAAATCTCACCGTGAAAACTTAGGTGAAGTGAGTTTGAAGTGAGCTGTCAATAGTGTCAATCGCTTGCATCAGACGTAATGACAGTTCACTACAAGCTTCACCTTCACCTAAGTTTTCACGGTGAGATTTTAACAGAATATACCGGCTGTACAGTTACGTCTATTTAGACAATAATTAATATATAATTAGACAATAATAATTAATAATGATCACAATATATTAATAATGGTTAAAAAATGCAAAAAAAATAAATCATGAACAAGTGAAACACATAAAAACTTGACCTAGCCAATCAATCCTGAAAACAGTAAATGTGTATTTCACAATGGATTTTTCTCTTTATGTGAATTTAATGTATGTCTTTCAGTCCTTAGACCTTGGTTACAGAATTTAATTTCTTTTAGCGTTCCCAAGCGACAAAATGTTTCTTGGCACAAAAATTCACAATACGATTAATTCTTCACATTTTCTCATTAACGTCTTAAGTTTCCGAACTGTTACCATCTGTTACATCGAATTCGCAAATCACCGAGTGATCACTCCACATGAAAGAGATTTCGATCCAATTACCCGTTCATGCATAAAAACCTGGAATATTTGTGGGATGACCCATAATTTCTCGCTGCATTCGATTCTGAGCCATATTCTTATGTGTGTACGGTCTACATTGTTGTAACATGTTGAGTCTAGTGATGCGACTACATTGGATAAAGGACTTTATCGATAACGATATAGCTGCTAAAGTATCGTGTCGGACGTTAATCCCCGAAGCATGCTACAGATTTATCGCGCGCTGTTAGGAGAACCGCGTATTTATATTAAGTGGAGGAGCTGTCAGCGCCTACGCCGACGCCCGCCGCTCTGGATGGCTACATACAATAATGTAACCCACCACCAAACACTAGATTTTATTAACTTTTTGGTAATTAATTGTATGTAAATATTTATTGGAAATGGACTGGATAGGAAAAAAAACTGGAAGAAAACAGTCAGTGTGCAATTCTAAAGTATTTTCTACGACTGGGATTTTCACATAAAGTTTGTTTTATAAGCTTACATCAAACTGACACAATTTATTAAACCAAATTTTAAAAAATACGCTACGCACCAGTAGTTTATAACCTAAAATATCTAGAGCTTTAGAAAAGCTGAATATAACGAACTGCAGACATTTGGTTTGATATAAATACTTGTTTTTAATTTAGATATCATAAAAACTCTGAAATTGAGCCAATTCTCGTAATGTGTCAGAATCGCAATCGGAATTCCACCATAAAATACAAATACGACAAATAAGACAAAACCTGAAGTTGTGATATTTGTTTCGAAAATTAACCAGTTAGTGAGCTTAACAAGGCGTTTAAAAGTGACATTAAGAGGTAGTTTATGTCAAAGTAAATTGTGTGAAGCGTGCGCAGGCAACCGCGCTACATTAAATAGGTGGTATTTCGCTTTGCAAAATAATAAATGCGGAAAATACAAATACCAATCTGGAATAATTGTAGCTAAAGGCCGCCGCGACACTTAACTCTTTCGGCTAGATCGTCCAACTAATAATACGCCCGCACGTGAAATGTTTTGGCTGGTGCTTTTTGTTCGCGCCGGTTATTTCAGTTTTCCAGTAGGATTTTAAACAACATCAACTCTGGCCGTCTCCGCAGTGCAGCGCTAGAAAACGCTCTTGTCAAAGCTTTCCGAATATTGATCCGTGATTTAAGTTTATCACAGCTATGGGCACACCACCCAACGAACCTGAGTTACACGACAATATCGAAGTTTAAAACGGTCCTCATAAGATAATTTTTGGATTCATGTGTGATAGCGACCACTTATTTGTGAACGTTCTGTGAAGTGCAGTGAATGTGTGTCAAAGGTCTTTCGGAGTTCAGTGCAGTGGGTGTAGAGGAATATAACGGCAAACATGTCGGAGTTCTTTGGATCATGGACCGACAAGGGAGACGGCGACACCGAGACAACCATGGAAGAGGAGACTGTGGAGACCATTACCACGACTACCACGAGGAAACAGATACCTTCAGTAAGTGGATAGGATTCTGAACTAATTGGCCTTGATCGAGACCCGCACTGCGGTTATATTTTTGCCACAAAGACGTAATTAGCTACAGACGACAGTTGCATTTGGGATCAGGTGAATCGTGGTGTGTCACTGGAGCATGACATCTTTTTAATTCCAATATCACCTTGTTAACTAATGAAGGAGACGGCTAATGGGGACACATATATATTTTTATTGCGTCTCGCGGTCTCGCCTGTATCATTGTTAGAGGTGTTTATTTTGGACAAGTCCAGAGCGCGGGTGTCACGGGCGCTGTCAATGTAGAATCCCCTTGATATAAACCAGCTCCCGCACCAAGGTGAAGGCGAGTTCTACCGTCAACTGTCACCGCTCTTATAAATCAACTGACGCACTAGTCTAAAATTACATAATTTTCGCTTCACGACCTGTAAAAAAGAAATTTGGAGTCACTCTTAATTTTGCATCGTTACGTGCAAATTAATTATTTCTGGGAAAACTGAAAAACAGCGTTTTCCAGCGAAAGACCTATTAGTCCCCGTCACTAGGACGTCAGTCCAAAAAATTAAGGTGAAAATAAAATGAAGACGCTTTTGATCTCAGCAGGTTTATGACAAGTTGTGTCAAAATTGATCTTTTACTTGGTTCATAAATTCTCGTGCATTTAGCTCTAACTATCGATAACAAACTTGACTGCACTATATCTTTTCGCATATTTTTTTTATAAAGTCAAAAATATAATTTTGTTTAATAAGTATTACTTGTTTTTGGCGCAAACCTCTAACAAAATTACTGCTGTATTTTAATGTTTTCTTGTTTATGGCCCATGTAGCGCAAGTGTTTCGTGAACAGCTAATTAGGATGGCCGGAGCCGACCTTTTGTGTTGACACGAATTTATATACGTTACGCAAACGTCTTTTTATCTAAAGTCTGGAGACTAAGCACCCTGTTCTCGTCTATTTTCCTAATGTTAAATGGGTCGTGTAATGCCACATTGATGAAGCGTAGAAAGCTTTGAGAATTTCTGTTTGTATCCCTCCATTTTGAGGGAATGTAGAAGTTTGTTTAACAATAATTTGACCGCATATGCTTACTAGTGAAGTGCCATTCAGAACGGCCAAAACCTGGATAAAAAGGTTCCATTTCTGATTTTACCACAACAGAAATTGTAAGTTCAGGATGTCGTAACACGAATCTCGACTTACTATAATGTCGAAGCGTGGAACCAGAGTCGTGTGTCGAGACAATGTGATACACGTCAACATCGCCTGTGCAGTGAATGGCCTTTTGTTTAGGAACAATGGAGCTTTTTGTAATTGGAAATGCTCGTGTCTTCACAGAAATGAAGAAATTATGATGCTCCGTGGCTTTTTGTCGCGACAATGGAAAATGATGTGGAATTGACGTTGTTTCAAATTATGGAGTTGCTATAAGACTACCGAAAAGACGTTCAACAGGGTGATTTCTTACATTAAAAAATCATCGTTCTTCGAAAAGAATATTTCTATCCTAAAACGATTGACTTCACACGCAATTTTGACGTGGCTACAAAATTTACCACTCCAGTACGCACTCAAAATTAATTTTACATTTTCTAAATTTGGTCGGCGTACTAACAATGTTTGATTTAGAAAACACAGAGTAAACAATCGGCATGATTCATTGCATCCACTGCTCCACATACTGGAATATTAGTTTCCTTGAGACAATGTTGGAGCCTGCAAATGTAAATCAGGTAGGCTGTAACATGCAAATTGTTGCATTACGACTCGTACGTAATTAGAATACAAAAATCAGTCTGCCTAGCCTTTTCCCAACTATGTTGGGGTCAGTTTCCAGTTTGTCTGGATGCAGCTGAATAGGTATTTAACATAGAGCGACTGCCTATCTTACCTCCACAACCCAGCTACTGTATAACACGTTGATACCTACCCCTTGATGGTAAGACTATGGTTGTCAGACTTTTGGGCTTCTGACTGACTACCCGTAACGACTGTCAAAGATCTACGAATGACAGCCGGGACCAACTGCTTGACGTGCTTTCCTAGACACGGAGTCTCTATATGTAATGGATGGTTACTCATCCACAAAGCAACCGTAGCAAGCGTACCTTTGATCAACCCGTGCGGCTGTTATTATTTAGTCACAAGCCTCCTTCGTAACAATCGTAACCCACCTCTGTACCTATTTATCTGTCCGGTTTTTTTTTTTTGTTTTTTTTTTATATTATGTGTGTACATAAATGGTTAAATAAATAAATAAGTAATCAGAAACAAGGCCCAGTTTAAAAAATAGAAAAAATACCATGATCCTTCAAGCTTTCTTTGGTCTCATTAATCATAGGGTTTCAGTGGGTATGGTTACCGCTATTGTATAGAACATGTTTTCTGCTACTTCATTCATTATTATGTGGTAGTCTGTAAGTAGCCATTCATTCGCTGAAGAAAAAAGGTAAACAATGCAGATATCTGAAGCATTTCGTATGGGTACAGAAAGACAGGCCCGCCGCTAGCTACTTAGTAGCCCGCGTGCAATACCGATTATGCCGCCCTACGACTACTTATGCTGAGTTTTGTCAAAAAAGGCTATTTAATGTTTTCTCAATTAAATAAGTTATTGCTAAAAAAGCCAAATACATCGGTAAATGTTTTTAACTCGTCGAATCTATCCTTTAAATTGTTATTGTCTGATCTAGGACTCTAAAATAAAACTCTACTCTATACATATTTGATTTTGGGGTCTACTAAAACTTCCATCACTGTGTTCATATTGAAATTGTGTTGGTTTTCTTCTTCGACGAATTGTATTTATTGGTGGGAAATCTGTTTCTACATTGAGCCTTTTTTTTTTTTTTTTCGGGATGGACCCCTTCCGCTCTGGGTGGAGCGGAAGGGAGTGTCAGACTCTTACTGACTAAAACCCACCCATGTTCCTTCCTTCGCCCTTTATGTTCCGGGGTAGCGGTAACCCTTTCGGACAATCCCGCTGACCCGGCAGGCTTCGGCCCTGAGGGGCCCCTCGTTATGCTGACATCTCTTTGAGGCGCGCGTGGAACACTTACGCGCCGTCCGGCACGGGCCTGGTCCTGATCGGGCGGTGAGCTACCCATTGCTCTCCGCCCGCAGGCCCGCGCCTACGGTGGCCGGTAGTCTTCAATCGACTCCCGACGCCCGGGGCGTCTCCCGCGGCGGCTGGGTCGGGAGGCTCTCTCCCTCATCCGTCCCGCCACCTCCTTCGCTAGCATGACTGCTTCGCAGAAGGAGGTCTACATTGAGCTTGTAGCCACTTTGGAAGCTTCTGCTAACACCATTTCAAAGTGTTCATCCGTACGATATTCTGTAAACTTACCAATCAACTTATTTAACAAATTTAAGCAGATTTGATTATTCATTGTGGGGCTCTGCATCATTTTGCTCAGAGCATAAATTACGTTTAAAATATCGAACCAAATTACTACCGAGCAAATAAATCTATAATTTTGAATGTTCAGAGCAAGTGCAAGCAATGAGCTTTGTGAGATGTAGTACAATCCCATTCTAAGGAATCACCAGATATTTCCAGCAAAGCATCAAATATTTTTTCGAGGTGATACCGTAATGGTTTAACCGCATCAATTTTGTTAGAGCATCGCGTGGCGCTTAAAGCTTTAAATTTTAAATTTGGTAAATGTTTGCAAATTATCGACCACCTTTTTGTAGATGATGAAAAGAAAACGTAAATATCTTAAATTATATTAAAGAAATTCAAAGTTTCGTGCGTAATATTTGCTGCATCATTCACTATCAAATTAAGACTATGAGCCGAGCATGGGACGTAAATACGCGGTTATTAATAAATTGTGTTTTCCACGCATATTAGAATCATTATCATAACCTTGACCACGTACGTTTTGAATGTTAAGATTTAATTGTGAAAATAAATCTAAAACAAAATTTAATAGACTTTTACCTGTGGAGCTGGTGATCGGACAGAAACCAATGAAATTTTCACAAATCGCAACATTTTTGGTTTCATTATTTAAAACATTACAACTGTAATTTTTTCTGTGTGACTTACATCTGGTGTGCTATCTAATATAATGGAGAAATATTTCGATTCTCTGACTTTGTTCAATATATAATTTTTATGTTTGTGCCGAGCAAATCAATTATTTCATTTTGAATTTGATCTCCTAAAAAGTGAGTCATACGACTTGAATTCGAATCGTACCAGGAAACGGCAGAACATTCGGCCGATACCACTTCGGAGTTACTATTTGGTTCGGTCGGTCCCGATCCTACACTACTACACTCTTTCGAATATTGCCTATGGTCCCGACCCAACTGCGAACTTTTTTCGCATTTTTCAATAATATTCGGTTCGGCCATGTGTCGGTTCGATCCGATCATTCGCACTTTGCACTTCGTAGTAGACCCCCTGGTTCTTAGTAGTACCTTCTCTTGTTTTACTGGACTCTCCTTCTGAAGAGCATACATCTTTTTCTTCAGACAACTCCACTGCTTCTTGATTTAAGGCTGTGCTTGTTAAAGCTAATTCATCATTTTCTTGACATTCCGGTTCCTTATTTTCTGGTTTGTTTAAAAATTTCATTGTTTTTTTCCATGCTGCATTACATTTCTTATTTTGTAGGTGGGGTGGGTATTATGACAATGATTTTGAATATTACGTGATGAGTCGCTCGATTTGCCGCCCCCCTGGACGTGCCGCCCGCGTGCGGTGCACGCCTTGCACGCCCGCTTACGGCGGCCCTGCAGAAAGAATATGAGTTTCTCAAGCAGTATTCGATCACAATGAGAGTGTATGAGATGAGAAAGCCTATTGTGTAATTGATATGCGTAATAATGACGACAATGGATTCCCATAAGAAACGTCATCTTGCAGACTTGCAGTCTTAGAGCGTTCGTAGACGGCAAACAATTGGTGGCCGATTTTTTGTAGGAGCTAAATGAAACAGTAGAAATCAAATGTCCTAAAAAATCTAACCGATTATAGGACTTACAAAAAGTATGCAGTGCGCTCACTATTGAATTTTGCAAAAAATCCCTAAGATTGAATAAAGATTTCCTAGACGTTTATTGAGGTTGATCCGCTATAAATATTTAGCTAACCTACTATTTAGTAAACAAACGATCAATAGGGTATTTGCACAAATTCGCCATAAAATCAAGATGATGAAAAGTGTTGTCCAAACACCTATGTGACCCGGATTGATCTTTCCACGTCCAAAGTGTTGGACGTGACTGCAAACTAGCGTTTATGAAAACAGTGAAGAAAGCGGTTTGTGGTTTGTTGTAATAAAAATCTGGGAAGTGTCCGGTCAATGAACTCGGCCGGGTGAATTGTGTTTGTATTCGATTTAGGGATGACGTGACTCACTGGCTTATTCTGTAGCTTAGGAGATGAGTTCAGAGCTGAATATCTTGTATCTTGTTAGTCTTGGATGTAACTTCTTGTTAGTTCGTTCCAGTATGTGTGGAAGTCATTGTTTATGGTTTACTTCAGACGCGTCTTACTCTAGGATTGTCTTTGGTTGGTTATCTACTCAAATATGAATTTCGATTCATGTTTTAGAATCCTTTTAGAATAGGTACTGGTCAAGAGGTCTTTGAACTTTTTGCGTGACGTAGGCTCTTTAAAACTTGATGATTATAAAGTTTTTTTTTTAATGTTGTAAATTAAATTAAACATTTTAGTTCCAATTACGTTGTTCTCGGAGAGCGCTTTCATCTGATACGGAAGTACGGACCATTTAGTAACCTATTTAGAGAATCAGTTGCTACGCTGATTTAAAAAGCATTGCTTCATTTGGTATGATAACAATTAAATATATAATGAAAAAAAGCTTATAAACTTTAAAACTCATGAATCCGTTATTTTTTCATGCAATGTCGCACCAACATCAATTCTTTTGACCTATAAGGTATTGTATTGTATTATTTACTTAGATATCATAATTTGAACTTTGAAAAGTAACGTTAAACAATACTACATTCGCAGTAAGTACCTATACAGGCTGTATAAAACATGTGTAAGAAAGGTGTGATCAAATTTAAGGGTGTGGCACATGACAGTGGTCTGTAGCACCCCTTAAAATTTTGATTTTTTGAATTTGATGCCTATTTATGCCTAATATGGGGCATGTGTTACGGAGGAATGAAAAAATGTCGTGAGGAAAGTTTTGAGTATGAATGTCGATGGCTATAAGAGTAGGAGGAGACCCAAGAAACGATGGATGGACTGTGTGAATGATGATATGGTTAGAAAGGGTGTGACTGTCGAGATGGCGGCTAATAGAGAAGTATGGAAGGCATGTTGCGCCGACCCCAAATAAATTGGGATAAGGGCAGGAGAACGATGAATTTGATGTCTAATTATTTTTTCGCGATTACGATATTGGTCCCATGGAGAAAGTTGTTCAGTCTAATGGTCTGTCCCTTTAAATATAACCACACCTGTCTGGTGCATGCCATCGAATCAACGTTGCTTTGGCTGCATCAGCAGAACATGGCAAATGATAGCAATGTGAACGTAAAGGTGAACGTTGAACGTAAAAATCAAGTAAATGGTAAAAATAACTGTTGCACGAATTAAATGCGCATTTACCGTCTGTATGCCCTTTGTCTGGTATGCATCGATTCGTGGATTCAGTGTGAATGATGTTCAATTATTATTGCAGAGGGATTCGAGCATGTTTCAAGGGTATTTCTGTTGATATTTTGTTCTAAATTGGGATTAATCAATATTAGCTCGTACACTGGTAAGGTTTCTTGAAGCCTACCTAGTTTTAGATCGTGACTTTTATTTTGTTGAAAATTTTACTATCAGTAGCAATGGGTTTTATTTTGAAAGTTCAAAAACATTAATTGCGTTATTTACGTTGTTGAGTAGACACATTTTTCGAACATATGAAGCAATGGATTAGCAATATCTATCAAAATGATTCAGATTGAGATTCATAGTGTGTTACGCAATTTGTGTGCAGGACAGCAAGTATAACTAAGAGAAAGAATATGCACTTGTTTGGCACATTCTGGAAGATATACTACCTACCTACGCAACATAAACACTGAACAGTCAAAAGAAACTAAATAAAATACGTATATAATAATAAAATAAAAGTTATTAACACCGACTGAAACAAATAGGTAAAGAAGAGATTCAAGTCTCCCTATTTTGTTATTTAACATTTGAGGTCGGCGTAGCGTTTTAGTAGCAGAGGCGTAGCGGTGGCGTAGCATAGGCGTAGCGGTGGCGTAGCATTGGCGTAGCAGTGGCATATTAGTGTCGTTTTTCCTTGCGCCTCTACTAGCTGTCATCGGAAAGTAAACTTTCTTGCCGATATCTTTCGCATCTGTATTTTCTTTGATCTACCTTTTTTCATACATCCGTCTTTTATTCGAATTTTCAAGCTTATAATGAACAAATTCGTAACAAAATTCACGTTAGCATTGTAAACAGTCTCATCAGCCATCACAGGGTTCGATGACAGCCGCCGAAAAGTGCTAATTGCCGGACAGAACAAACTGAGCTATCGCTAACTGAGCCAAATGCTAAACTCGAATAATACCACATTACGAACTGCCTACGTACTGTCGTTTTGCGCAAACATATAAAAAACATTTTAGTTTTTCTGAAGAATATCGTGTCAGAATGGAAGCTGAGAAACTGAACAGAAAGGTTTGATTGAGATTTCTACACTCCTTGGCTTGAAACAATTAATTTATGAATGTAAAAAACCATTTGATTGCTCATTTTTGTCACATAAACAAGGGTACAGTGAAATGTAAAATTAAAAGTACAACTTTTTTGTTTACATCCAACTGAAAATAAACAAAAGAGCATCGTAACTGTATCAAAATAAAGATGAAATTCGTTTGACGGAAACATTTCAGTGTACGACGTTGTTGAATTGCGTGCAGACGAATCTAAAATAGATCCAACTGCTTCGCCCCGCCGAGATACGTACATTTTTGGAAATCAAATAAAAGCAATGCGTTTAAAAATAAAATTAAAGCAAGGTTGTGTGTAAATAGAAAGCGCGGATGCGAAACGTATGAATCATAAAGGTCAACTTTACGTTTGTTTAGTGATAGAGCGGTGCAAGGGTTAATAATCTCGTTTGACCGAGTCGAACGTGTCGAGCTTACACTGAACGATCGAAATAGACGCGTGAACGGAGCGCTTTCAGACCGCGCCGGTGTACGCCGAACTAAACAAAATCCACAGACTATGGATTTTGTTTAAACAACATGATATCACCCAAAATCACAACACATATAAAAATCTCGTAGTAACCCACACGTAATATCTATTTGTAATGATACGTCACGAAGAAATGTCACAGATTTTTTTAAGTAATCTCTTCGTAACGTTCGTGGGCAGATTTGTTGTCAGTTCAAGGAGAACAGACTTGTATGAATCAGTCATGGAGTTGTAAGGATACAGTAAGAACAAAGATTACTAATTATATTGCGCATACTGTTAGTGGATGAGTAAGCAAACAGCATGGCCACTAATCCTGAGCTAATTTTGCATTTCGAACTGCGTTCATGAAGTATGTATATGCAGACCATAAACAATTTTACTGCAGAGAAGTTGTAACGACAGCTGCTTTGCAAATTTTTTTAACTGACTTCACGTAGGGTTCCGTGCCCAAAGGGTGCCAACGGAACCCTATTACTAAGCCTCCGCTGTCCGTCCGTCCGTCTGCCTATCAGTGGGCTGTATCTTATGAACCGGTAGAATTATGAAAGGTACACAGCTGAAATTTTCACAGAATGTGTATTTCTATTCCCGCTATAACAACAAATAATTAAAATAAAATAAAGTTATTAAAATTAAGGGTCTCCATACAAGAAACGGGGTATTTTTTGCAGTTTTTTGCCTTGTGGTACGGAACCCTTCGTGTGCGAGTCTCGCACTTGGCCGGTTTTTAATTTATGTTGGTTCAAAATGGTGTCAGTAGATAGTAGATAGATAGTGTGGATGGTGGCTACTCAACTTTAAATTTGAAAAGCGACAAGGGCGCCGATTGGAGTCCTGTCAAATTAGTCAGCGCCTGTCGTAAATTGACGTATTTTTAGTAGCCATGTTTTTAATCATGTCTAAACTGTCTATGGAGTACCTATCTTAATTTGACAGGACTAAACTAATATTTATCTTCTGTCCTTTTCTTAATGGAATAGAAAGAAAAAGATGCACTGAACTTAAATTTAGTTTAGTTGGTGAACAAAGGAATCACCGCCAATAGCTCATCACCTGAACGTTGGTTACGTAAGGAGATTTATAGCACTAGAATTTTCTGTGAAAAAGCAAAAACCTTTCTGTCATTTCTTTAGTAGCAGTCTCCTATCAACACTTATCATGGGTTTTTATTTTTTTATTTTTGTCAGGACATTAACCCAGTTTCCGAAAAAAACATGAGACGTTTTTTGTAATTTGCAGGTCAGTCTCAGATTGTATATTGAACAAAATATGATTGGCGACCGTAACAAGTATGTATTTACAGAATTATAATCATAAAAATCATTAAAACACCCCTTTAAGTTCATATCATTCTATTGAATGACTATTTCCATGAAATATTAATCAATATCCTAGCAGCGCCCCGCGGTTTCACCCGCATAAGTTGATGATCCAATTGATCCGATTGAATATCGGGATAAAAAGTATCCTATGTGTTAATTCTGGTTATAAACTATCTGTGTGCCATCCGAATCCGTTCAGTAGTTTTTGCGTGAAAGAATAACAAACATCCATCCATCCATCTTCACACTTTCGCGTTTATAATATTAGTAGGAAGTAGGATTTACTTATTAAGTAAATGTGAATTTTGCGGGCTTCCCTGGCTCTTACCGCTTAAACAAGTCTATCTTTGATCCCAGAATATTACGTACACAACACGCACAGCCGTCAGAATAAAGGCTAAATAATGATTATAAAGATGCACCGTTGACATGTCATGACTACCAACCTCGCATGACATTTCCTACTCCTATTAGAGTCAATCCAAATAAACAATGAAGGGAAACCGCTGAAAGAAGTTCACATGATAATAATGAATTCTACTCCGTCCTGAGAACGGTGACAGATAGACGATAGTGCCTCCCGTCACGTCACGTGTGACATGTCTGCACGACTCACGACTAGTCTGTCGAGTCCTTTACGATAAGCTCTACATATTCAATATCACGAATGATTCCTGCTGACATTCGTGATCGTGCTTCACTTTTGTGCAGTCTGAGGTAGAATAGAATATAGTAGTATCCTTTATTATGTACACCATAAATATTACAGAATATAAATATAGAAATTTTACAAGGCGTGACAGTAGTGGCGTGGTAGTTCGGATTTTGTGGTTAATTCCAAGCTTTTTCCACTTCGATAACTTTTGCTTTAATACTGCCCATGGACATCTCTTCAGTGTAAACTGGCAGGGCATCGCTTTGTCTAAACCCAAACGAATTTCCCTAATTTTCGTCTTGTAATCATTTTATTTATCGTCTCGATCAGCAGGGTAATTGCGCAACATGGTACCAGCAGCAATGGCTTTCATCTTGACAGTTCATTGGACACAGACAATGGATTAGTAATATCCTTCAAAATGATTCAGATTCGAGATTGAACCTGTAAAAAAAGAAAGAAAGAAAAATATTTTATTCTGCACAAACAAAACGCACAATTACAAACAAAAAATAATAATAATAATAAAAAAACATAAGATACACATAGTCAAAAGACTCGTACTCAAGGATTAAAAATGTTGACCCGATGATGTCAGAGGGGCAATTCTCATAATTTAAAACGTTCAAAATCTAGTCGCAGTCTCATCTCGGCGACAAACAAATATCAAAAACTTGTCAAAATGTAGGGAAATTAGAGGGATTTTGACAGATTGAGACTGAGATCAGGCTGTGAACGTTCTTAAAATTACGAGAATTGCCCCTCTGGGCCAGGGACGTGCGGAACGTGTGTTAAGCAAGTGTTAAGCAATAAGGGTTAGGTCTTGCTCCAGTAAACTCCTAGTGCATACTTAAGTTGTTTCGAGTCAACCGTAAGAAAGCACTTGACTGTTTCTCAGTAGGTACCTCTAAATTGTAAGCTTGTTCATATAAATCCAAACTAAGTGCAAATTATTCATAATTAATTACTAATAAATTATAGAAGTACAAGTTTGCCAAATTGTCTACTAATGGGGTGTGAGCTAAGTGCTGGAGAAACAAGGCTAGAATATAAATCATGTGCAGGAAGGAGATATGAATAAGTAGTAAATTGTCACGTGCCCCGGCTTTTGTTAGAAATTATGATTATGATTGTCAGGAAATGCCAAGTCCGTGCGACTTATCCGGATTACGTACGTGCCTTTGTGCGTTTTTCCGGTTCAATGGTAGAAAGGAACGGAAAAGTAACAACAGAATATTGCTTTCGTTAAATATTTATAATCCTCCACATAAGCAGTGTTTTATAAACATGACAGTGCACACTATGTGCACTGTCATTTGTTTATAAATGTCATTGTCAAACCTCTGGTTGTCATAGAGAAAAGAGCTGGACAGTTTTTACTTTTTATAGAATAGCACTGCAAGACTCATAATGCGTTTGAGACTTCTGTCCCTTTGTTCACACAAAGTCCGCGGTCTGACTTCCGCCCCACAGCAGCCAAGTTTCGTAGCAGATTTCATTATTAGCACAGATATGCATGTTTTTCATAGAAGTGATTAATTTAAATTAACATTGTACGGTGCTTTAGTTACAAATAATGCCGACAATTTAATGTGTTAAATTATTCGAGATTAGATTTATGGTAGGAGAGGACCAGTGCCAAGGAAAATGAATTAGAAACAATGACTTCCTGTCTACGGGAGACATTATAGGGCTTCTTTGAAAATTAATGAAGGTCGGTACCTAAGGAAACGACAGAAGAAACTCCTTCCTCTTTTTGTTATCTCTAAAACACAGATTTATAAACTAAAGGGAGATATGGTGTGGCTGCCCAACTGTTCGAGTCCGGCTGTCGCCTTCAACTACATATGCATTACAATACGAACACGCGCTCACTCACACTATAACAGTCACCACACTCAACGCGAGCACACAACTACATTGACAATTCTTATTGACAAATCAACGGCGCCCGCGTTTGTTTCTGTTTTGTGCATACATTGTTCGCACGCGCCACGCCCCCTTGGCATATCTCCCTTTAGTTTATAAATCTGTGCTCTAAAACGTGTTATGGCATTCTTCTCCACTTTGAAGTCCAGAATATGATACCTTAGGACCTTGGGTGACGTTAACACAAACGTTTACGTTTACGTCGCGGTAATAACGCCACGGTTTCACAGGTTCTCAGAACTCCCAACTGTTTAATGATTCAAATGATCACTGAATGTTGGCAACGAATATCTATGACTAAAATTATGTCATATTTCACACTTTACTTTGGCATCGCTAACAGTGAGAGTGGGAGAGTTCTGCTATTTGACTTGCTATGAAATATTGTGTGAAATTACACACTTCCACAATTCCTACATAGAAATATTACAATAGTTAATTATCTCTATAGTTAGCACTGTGTTAGCAAATAACAACGGTATTTCCAATCCAAAGTCCATTGATTTGTAAACTAACTTTTTACAGAACGTTTAAAAAAAGCAATGGCCATCGACTAGCTTCCGAATTCAAACCACGAGGGCAAAAAGTCGTTCAAAAAATTCTAAATTCCAACTTACTTTCGTCTGATTTTTTTCTTACAACTTTCCCCAGATATATTTTGATCAAAATATCTGATGGTCGTCGTAAACATGGTAAAATACTGCATCGGACAAGCGATCCAAGGGCGATGCGATGTGATGGCACGATTGCGTCAATCGGAATATTAGAATTTATGCTGCTATTGCCGCCGGACATCGAATACTTGCTTCGTAGTTTGAATTTCGTATGTTCGGTGCGTTCTATTAGATTAGGTTTACGAAATTCGAGTTTAAATTCGTTCAAATTATTAGTGTTATGAAGAGTTCTAAAAGAAATGTGCTATGGTTACATGCGATATGCATTTTTGATTTGTCACTATTTTATTAAGGTCATTGGACCAGCAAGACCCGATACTTTTTGGTGGTTGAGATGATGATCAAAACTTAACTAATGCAATGAGTAATAATGAGCGAAAAATTCGATGAGCAGTCGGACCCCAAGGCCCTAGTAGGGCCTTGGGGTCCGACTGCTCATCGAATTTTTCGGGACATCACCAAGCGTTTGGTTGACTCTTCACGTAACCACAGGGCTGGCCTATCTTTAGCCCAAAGAATTAGCATTGCCATCCAACGTGTTAATGCTGCCAGCCTTTTGGGCACTTATCCCATTCACAACGATGCGGACGAATTTTTTGATGCCCAATGAGCTCCTGCCTTTTTCTTTATTTTTTTTATTATATATATGTATATATACTTGTATATTATATATATATATATTAGTGTTAGCTTGTAAAAATAGTATTTAATGTGTTAATTTAATATCTGGCACAGTTTAAATAAATAACATTTATCTGCACCACCTGCACGCATTCTTTCATATTATAAAAATAAATATTTTGAAACTAAAGATCATCAAAGCATATTTTTATTAGACCGTACATTGTAAATAGTATAAAATGGTCGCAACTATATTAGTACCTTGTGCTTTCCTACATTCTTGAAATAATTTGAAGTGATGAAACACAAAATATATATTATGTTAATATATATATTTCCGGCATAAAGTTTTAAAACCCACCTAGACCCACTTGCGACTAGGAAATGAGTCAAAATATTATTGTTCAGGTGTGGGCGTATCATACGACCTTCGCCGGTAACGCGACCAAGGCAAGGAATGTCCACAGTCCAGTTCATCCTATTTATTATATTGCAGATAGAAATATCCAACTGTCTTGAAATAGATTAACTACTTGGAATCCGTTCTAGAGGATGATTTATTTATTGTTTAAATTCACGAATTCACTATATTTTTAGACAAAACCTGTAAAGAGAAAGGAAAATAAAACCGGGAAATAAAAATAAAACTGCAGCAAAACTCCCGATAAATTCCAATTCACTTTATTGACTCTTATGTCGGTTTTAATGGTATTTTTTTGGTTTTTTACTGTCTTCACTATTTTTGTGGGTTGCCAACTTCATTTCTGAAATCGCAAAACAAACAGAGCTTACGTCACGCCACGTGTGTATGACATTATGACGTGTTCTTTTGATATTGGTAGATAGGTATTACCTACTATAAATATTTGGTTTGGTACAATGTGTCACGGCGAAATTAATTGCATAACCAATCGTATAGTGCCATAATATGTCACACATAAGCAGCCAAGCTGTATGTATTTATAAAAAGTAGAGATTTTTGTAAAGTCTTTGTTGAATTTATAATAACTCAACATACTTACCTAGTCTTACATATCTCTATTTAAACCTACAACGTTGTTGAGTTTACGTTGCTATGTAGTTACTATAACTGAAGTAAATAAGGCTAAAACTGTGCCACTCGTCGCGATAAGCGTCTTTGAAGATTTAGTTCAGATTGCATGGTCCTCTACAGACTTAACAACCATTACTTCACCTACATCTGTACATAAGTGCAACTAATTTGTTAATTAATTTCTGAGTAATGATAGCGAACTACAACTCAAACACTTTCATAATGATAAGTACTTTAGTTACTATTGGCTATGATAACAAATTACACTAGTGTAGAACCCTAAGACTAACATTACTGTTGCCTGTCTCTTAGGTGCCAAGTAGATATAAGCTCATCTATACAAATAAATAAAATTGAAGTATCTGTTTATAATATCAAAACAACAGTTTTTTTACTAAATGCATATGAAAGTATATACGGTACTTATAACAAAAAAAAAAAAAACATTTTTTTTCTGCCTGTCAGTCTGTTTGTTTCGGTAATCTCCGAAACGGCTGGACTGATTTTGACGGGACTTTCACTAGCCGATAGCTGATGTTATAAGTAGTAATGTAGGTATTTTGTCCTCGTGGCACGCTCCCGTGGGATAATTTCCGACATTCACGCAGGCGAAGCGATGCGCGGAAGCTAGTTTATTTAGCTTAATATAATTTAGTTTAATATAATTTAACTCCATTTAGATGTGTCGTGTAGTATGCCATGACCCCGTGAATATGTCTAATTAGGACACCGCCCATGGAATTATGGGGTCAATGCTGCTGACGTCAATGAAATACGATAAAATAACATGTGTACAGTGTTGTGCAAGCATGAACTGTTGAAAAATGAAGAAATAGGAGAAAAACTTGGACTATTAATAAAAATGCATTTAATTAAAATAACTCATCATGAAACAGTAAAGTAGGCCGCGCGTCGTCGTTAGTAACACTTAGACTTTGGGCAACTATTATATTATGTTCTGTGCATTGGGTTGGCTTAGCAAAGTACGGAATTTCAATAGGATAAGAGGCCAGCTTATATTGACTTTGTTAGCACTTACGTGCGGCCTACTGTACAATAGTTCACTCGCTAAAGGTTCAACTCGCCAATATTTTGTTGCTGTAAGAAGCACAGCAACAAAATATTGGCGAGTTGAACCTTTCATTCACCTACTTCTAAATATAGCAGTCTCTCACGCAATTGTTCACGGCGCTAAGCCGATAAAACTTTTCATTTCTACCAATAATGTTCAGTTATAGGAGTAAAATGAACCGTGAGAGCGTATCGTGAAATGTATCGAATCGATTCGACACATTTGATCGATTTACGATGGTCGCTTGTTCTAACTGAGGCCATTGTTATCGATTTTAATACTCCGTTAATGTAGTATGTAGTTAGTGGAGACTTTAAGGTAGTTTGATAAAAATATTTAACTGTTTGTTAATAATGTTTCTAGTTCTTGCGTCTTTAGCTTCCCTTCCCTACACTGATATTCGCTGTATATTAACAGCTGGTATCTATTATTCTTTTCACAATTTTACTGTTCATTTATAATGAAGAGATAATACAAAAAAATCATTAAAATCTTAACGACCGTCAGAGTTGAATGGCTTTTAAATTTATAACCGCTGCGCAAGCGCGGAGGTTAGACGCCAAACTCTAGAATAATGTTGTTAACGTTTATAAATAGAAACTGGGAATGTTTAGGTATCAGGAAACGCTTGTAAATCATAAGATTTGTTAGTGTATGTTTAGATTTTTGAACATGATGACCACAGCTGCGTTAAAAGTAAAACAAAAGAGGATACTTTTTAGGACGACTAATAATATGCGCTGCAAGCAGGAGTAGCCCTTACGGTGGTCAGATATAGATTTTGGCGATAGTACATATACCTAATGTAGACTGCATCAGCTGCTCATCATCTTACGCAAGCTGTAAATGAGGGAAGTGGTTTATATCGGCTTTATTGAAATAGCAACAGCCTGTCGTTTATCTTTGTGTATCTAGATGAATGTATAGTTAATTGTGATCGCGAGTATTCGCGATCGCGAGCCAAAAGATTACAGCTAGCTGAAACTATCAGTGATTCGTTTTAGATTTTGATAGATTCATGCAGTTATAAATATTGTAAGTGTGTATTCATAGGCATATGTATTATCTGTAAATGTTTGTTAAAAACAAGATATTAATAGCATATAACTCACTAATTAGCTCGGAGCTAAAACTGCTATAAGTTGATATTTTAGTAATTTAACCGGAATGTGATGTGTTCTAAAAGTAATAATAATAATAATAACCCCACCGCCGTATCTCTACGTTGACGTCGTGGTGGGGCTTGTGCGCTCCGAACTCTAGGCCTGTGTCGGAAGAGTTTACTTTGCCGAAACAGGTCTAGGGTGAGGAGCCAGACCAAGAGAGATACAGAAACCCGCAGGGCAGCATGTGGCGAGCTGTTGGGCAGTAGCGACCCCACGGACCCTATCTCCCGGGAGAAATCTTGTTCCTCACCTCTGGCTTGCCTTTAATGGCCGGCTGGAGTGAACAATGACGAGGAACAGAGCTCCTACCTCATTCTTGCCTTTACTGGCCGGCTTGAGTGGAGACTCGCAAGAGCAAACGTGCTCGGGGGAAGGAAGTATTCCAGTAAGTGCTCGTAGGGATCTTGACCATCTTCCGGGCTCTGGGATTGTTCTGAAAGCCGTGGAATACCTCTCCACTCCTCTTAAGCACCTCAGGACATGTTGCCCCCTTGTTGCTACGTCACTATGTGCTAGCGACAGTTTCCGGGGGCCCATTATTGGGTGTGCAAGTCACCCCCTGCTATTTTATCCGTGTATATATAAAACATTGATCAGGCAGGGGCCATAGTTCTTCCACAGTTATTGGTAATCAGTCCACTTTAGCCACCCAAACCCATAGTCCAAATTTGTATTTTTCCACAATAAAACCATAGTCCTACACCAACCGGGGGTTATCCTTGGGTGCACTTGCATAGTGCATACAGGAATAATCGTCGGTTGGTGCCCCATTTCAATAAAATTTCCTAAGGGGCCTCTGCGAGTTGGCTTCGGCCCCTCGTACGCCTTCCAAAGGACCGGGACCTCTTGGTCCCGTGATATGTTAAAACATAAAAATAAATAATAATAATAATAAAATTTATTTCTCAAAAAACTTAATAATAGGTTACAGAAAAATAGTTTGGCAGTATTAATTTCTAATAGGTGGATGTAGCCACTGCAACCGAACTAGGCAATGCCTGTATTTCGGTTTCCAGCGCCTTTTCCCTCGATATTGCAACAATAAAATGCCAACAAAAGTATGGTTGGTTGTACTATTAATAAAACTTTGAATGACTTAAAACTAGCTTAAATGCTACATTGTATAAAATTTAATTTACCGCAATATAATAAACAAATGGTCTATACGTGAGTGAGAAGTGTTTGAGAGTGTGTGTGAAATAGTAGGTGATATGTGGAGTTTGACTGATGTGGGTGTGTGTGTTGGGCTAAGTGGGTATGGGCGTGTGAATGCGTGTAAGTGTGTGTGATTGAAGTGCATGATCGTGATTATTAACTAATATTATTTTAACATTCTGATTACTGTACAACGCTTAGTAATAACTCGGTTTCTTCATAATTTAGTTGTTGCAAATATTCACTTACTTTTTGTTTACATTTAGATTTAGTAAGCGGGTAAATATTTAATTCTTTATTGATTTTGCTATAAAGGAACGGACCAAGAAATTCAATAAATCTTTCACTAAATTTAGTTTTACAATTGATCCGTTCCATACATACTTTTTTATTTCTTCGATTTTGCGCGAGTGGGTCATAAGGTAGTTTTGTATGTTGATTAAGGATAATGTTGAGGATGAAAAGTTGTCTTACGGTCAGAACCCCGCAAATCTGATATAGAGAGACAGTAGGAAAAAGGATGGGTTTAAAAATACACACCTTTAGAATTGCGCGCTGAGCGATTTCAATGGACTTCATAGTGGTTTTAAAAGTACCCCCCCAGGATGAGATGCAATAATTTAGTAAAGACTGGCCTAGAGCATAATAGATTTGTTTTAGGAGATAAGGCTCAGCAGCATGACGCAACTTTTTAAAAACATATATGAGTTTGCGTACTCGTACACCAAGCAGCTTGATATGTTCTTTGAAGTTTAGACTTCTATCTATAGTAACACCTAAGTACTTGATGGTGTGAACACGTTCCAGTGAAGAACACGCGCAATTGACTTTCAGGTTACACTCGTGAGAAATGATTTTGTGGCTGCTACTTAGACTTGAAAAATTTTTGATGCTGAACGAAACATACTTGGTTTTTTCCACATTTAAAGTTAGAATGTTTGCCCGAAGCCAGCTTCTAGCGATATTATAGCCCTGCTGGGCAGCATCAAATACCTCATCCCAAGTGTTGGCGGCAAAAACTAAAGCAGTGTCGTCTGCGAAGGAGATGATTTCGCCTTGGGTGAGTTTAAGACTCGTGAGTTCGTTAATATACACAAGAAATAAGGAGGGTCCTAAGATGCTGCCCTGAGGTACGCCATGTGTAACTGGAAGGTAGGTACTTTTGTATTCACCCACACGGACACACTGATTTCGCCCAGACAAGTAACTTTTAAAGAGTTCTAGCTGGGTACCTCTGACTCCTATCTTCTCAAGTTTAGCCAATAAGAGGGAAACAGAAACCGTATCGAATGCCTTGGCGAGATCGAGAAATATTGAAATACATTTTTTTCCTTTGTCCAAATTTGTGCTAATAAACCCAGAGAGTTTGTTCACTGCTTGTTCTGTGGACTTACCATGCCGAAATCCATACTGATTTTCAGACAGTATTTTATTTTTTTCTAGAAATTTTACCAAGCGAGTGTTCATGATTTTTTCCAATATTTTCGAAATCGCCGGTAGTATGGAGATTGGCCTATAATTATTGATCTGCTTTCTGCCCCCGCTCTTATAGATTGGGCACACTTCTGACCTTTTCAGGGAATCAGGGAATATGCCCGACTGTAAGCTATCATTGATAATTTTTGTAATGGGTGGTACAAGAATATTTTTATGCAATTTTAGAAATTTACCACTAATCTTATCACAACCCGATGCACAATCTGTTTTTAGACCATTTATCATTTGGTCAACTTCTACCTCATCAGTATCCATCAGAACAAATGAATTAATCTGCTGGTTACACTCGTTTGTAAGATATAGAGAATGTGCATCTGGTGTGCTTGTATTTTGATAGATTTTATCAGCCAGTGAGGCTCCAACATTAATGAAATAACTGTTTATTTTATTCAAAGATTGCTCTGGAGAAGTAGAGAATGTTAGGAGTTCTTTTGTGCGTTACGTAATAAGAGCTCTAGATTTTTTTAAACATAGCTTCTGAAGCGTTTTTACCTAAACTGCTAAACCGTATAGGTATACATAATAGTAAGTTATAAATAAAAATAGTTGCCGACAATCGCTAATATAATCAGAATTATATAAAAATAGTTATTGCAAAATATACATTTTGTTATTATCATGAAACTAGTGCACCATGCCAACTACATCATATTTACAAAACGTAACAGTGCGTTGCTTAATATTTGTTATGTTATAAATAGCAGGTGATTAGAAGGATCTATGATGAAATAGTAGTTTATTAGTTTTGAACAGTAGTTTTACTTTCTGATATAAAATAAATTCTGAATGGGTTTTTAAACAGCTTTTAGAGATTTTAATGTAATAAAATGCTTTTTGCCCAAAGGTTAATGTGTTCCTGAACTCTGAAAGCTAGTCATATATCTACTGAGAAAATGTGTCATGATGAACCTACTCATCATCATCATCATTTCAGCCGAAAGACGTCCACTGCTGGACATAGGCACCTCCACTTCGACCGGTTTTGTGAACTTACTCAAATAAAGTTATTTAGTACAAAAATCAACTGGGACTCATACTCTCAATATAACTGTCTTTTATTTTACAATATTCTTCGCTCTATTATTATCATTTCCGTTATATTCTTCCCATCAGACATAAATGTTCTGCACACGCAATATTGGTAACACAAGTTACATTTAAATCGAAAACAACAAACTGTTGCAATCAGTGGCCTCGATATCCACTCCAGCTGACGTTCTGTATTATCTGATGTCATAAAATTATGACGTTTGTTGCAACTAGCGTTCAGCGGAGGTACTTACAGAACCGTAAATTGTAACATTGTAATACGGTGGAGCGTATACTAAGTATGTTTTGGTCGTAATATGGGTCTTTATTATTTAACGATGAGTAAAGTCCGGGGTATATTTAAATGAATTATATGATATAAAATATATTAGCCTCCTAGATTAGATTTATTTAGAGATAAGAAAAACTTTGTGTAGCTCTGTAAATCCTGCCGATCTATTCTGTAAAAATCTCTCTGTGGAAACGTAGATGAAGTGAGCTTGACGTGAGCTGTCAATAGTGTCAATCCCTAGCATCAGGGGTAATGACAGTTTACTTCAAGCTAACTTCACCTAAGTTTTTACGGTGATATTTTTATAGAATAGACCGGTTGTAGGAACTTAATTCAAAAACCCGTCGTCATTGAATTTCATTCAGCCAATCTGCCAATCCCTAACCGTGGATTTCCGTTACACTGATATATTTTTGCGACACGTTTTTCCAATGTGCAAAAAGCTGTAAATAACACAGTGGAACAAAACCGGCTGCAAGTAACGGGACACCAAGTCGGTCATGCAAAAAATTGCAAGTTTGCAGATAACAGATTAAAGACGTCGCCGCCTGCGCTCAATTAAAACTTTATTTCAGTTTAATGCTTAATTGTTTAAAGAACATGTTGAATGAATTACCTACTTACTTTTTTTTTATTCAAAAAAATTATGCATTTGGGTCACAAACAGGTTTTTTTTTACTTGGGCTTATTCCTTTTTATAATCCATCCCATTCCTATTTATATTCCTACCTACCTACTATTTACACTTAACATAGGTGTGGTGTGGGTGTGTCAGTCAGTTATCTATGTACCATACAAAAATCGTGAAATACCAACTTAAGATTTTGGGGGGCCCCCAGGACCGGGGTTCTGGTGGCCTGGCCCCCGACAGTAGTATATTCCTTTTCAATATCAACGTAATACATAGATAATAATTCTTTAGTTCCACAGAATGAGAAGATTTAGGTAAAAAAAAAACAAAAGTCAATTTCCAGCCACTTTTCTATCTTTTTGTCAGTAACCAACATTTTTTTCTCAGCCCACGCGGTTACTTAACACAAATTGAGTAATTACCTCTGGCTAGATATCTATCTATATGAAAGTTCTCCGGAACACCAACCACCCAACTTTCGCGTGCAGGAAAAAAGAGAGAAAACAAACTAAAGTGCACTGGTCGAGCGGGTGCACAAACATGGCAGTATGGTCCATATCGAGAGGTCTCCTTAACGGGAATAATAACTGGAGCCTGTTCCAGACCCGCGAAAATGCTGCCCGTTGATGTACAGTCACCAAAAGAGATAAGTTACCAGGGTCGTCGAATATATGTAGTTGAAGTTTACCAAAAAACCGATAGCAGTTTTCGAACAAAATTTTATTTTAGAAATTAATTTTTTGTTATCTTAAAACGTAAAATAAAATTTATTCGAAAATATTCATCGGTTTTTTAATTAACTTCAACTATATCCGAGGACCCTGGTTATCTCCTGGGTATCTTCTTTGGTGACTGTACCTACTGGCAAGACCACTGGCAACTTTGAAAATAACACATGTTACGAAGAGAAATATTAGTAAATGATTTTTTATAATAATAAAAATACATAGCTGCTTAGTTTGTGAGATCCTTGTAATTTCTTATTCAGAAATAAAATTTCTTTAACCATAAATAAGCTTTATGCTTCAAGAAATTCAAGCATGGATCAAGCAAAGGGGGATTTTCTTTTGTTGACCATGTACCTATAGGGAACAATTTCATGTTGCGAGCAACACTGCAAGTGCAACATTCCATGTTGACAACAAAATGTTTCCCGCAACACAAAAACATTTTGCTGAAACAAAGTTGCGCAACTATGGTTCCCAATGAATACGCGAAGATCAATTAAAAAAGTGTAATTATTGGCATTTGAATGCTCATGAGTTACGTAAGCTAGGTACCTACCTATTTTTAAAAATATAATGTTCCCTTACATAAAAAGCAATAATACTAAATTTAATAATTTAGCTATAAGAATTATCCAAAGAATAACAATGTATATAAATAAATAAACAGAATTATAATAATAAATAAATAACTAGTAGGTACGGTTATGTGATTCATGAAATCATGAATGAACAGAGCTCTGGGCATTTCTTGGCATTTGAATGCTCATGAGTTATGTGTATAAACTACCTACCTACTTATTTTTAAAAATAAAATGTTCTCCCTTACATAAAATAATAAATAAATAACTAGTAGGTACGTGATTCGTGAAAATCATGGATGAACAGAGCTCTTCTCTTATTCATTATTTTGCCTAATAGTATTTGGAGTACCTACCTAATTTGTTTCTAATTCATATGAATTGACCGAAAATTATTTGTAATTATTTTATAAATAAAACTCTCATTGTGTCCCTCTGCATGAGGAAACTCGAAAATAAACTGAAATAAATCTTCCTCACTGTTTTATAAATATATTAATATTAATAATTGTATAGTGTATGGAATGTTTAATACCTACCCAGGTACATAATGTATTGTTATTGAAAATCTGGAAGAAAACAACTTCCTTGTTTTGTGTTGCGTGTTGAGCCGCGCCACAGTAAGTCTTACTTGTGCAGCTATTTCGAGTATTAGGTTTAAAAAAATCCGTTAACCTATATTGTCCCGCTGCTGGGCAAAGGCCTCCCCCATATTCTTCCACCTTTCTTTGAGCTGTGCCTTCTCCGTCCAATCGGTTAGGAACGAGTCCAAATTGTTAAATTATAATACCTAAATCGTTCCTAATAAACTTTTATTTACTTATTTCCAAATCTTGACGAGATGTTCGGAAATTTATTCACCTCCATTTAATAAATAGTCATTTATATGGCTTATCCGCCTGTACCAACGCACTTATTAATACTTGCCTACCCCCTACCTACCTATGGCTTCCTTATGAGGTTCAACACCCTGTAAACCACTTTAATACAGAAGTTTCTAACTAGCATAAAATATAAATGAAACGCCTGTCCGCCTGCCGACATCTCAATAAAAGTCTAGTCGTTCGTAGAAAATCTCGTTTTAACCAACCCTGTCGCGATTCATAAACAAATGTAATTAACTAAAGTATTATGAAGTATCTAAGTACCTAAGTACAGTTGAAATAGACTTGATATTATAATTAATTCCTTGTTCTGTTTCCTGCTGCTCAACGATGTGGAAACGATAGGGGGAATACTTAACGGTAGGATACTCTACTAACGTGGTAACTAATCTTAAATCTCAAGTAGTTTAACGGACTTCTTTAAAAAAAAACATAATAAAATCTATGGTTTGGCGTTATCGGCGTCTGCGGTCATTGGTCATAGACGGACCGTAAATATGTTGGCCCACAGTACGGACGCCAGCACATCAAGTTACTACAATCTGTCAAATTTCTTTAATAGATTTTCAACTTTATCTCGAAAGCATTAAGGTACAAGGTTGATTGGGAAAATTTGACAGTTTCGGGTAGCTTGACCTGCTGGCGTCTGTACCTACCTAAATTGAATTAGTGGAAAACTGAGTGAGAAGTATCTATTTAACATTTATAAGATCAATAAATACAAGTAAGTACCTATTAGATTTGACTCAAAATCAGCCTCATTGTAATGGCTTCGTAATATTCTACCTTCATAGAGCATTAGAATCTAATAGAGACCTCGTGATTTTTATGTACAGACGCCAGCACATCAAGCTATTACAATCTGTCAAATTTCTTTAATAGATTTTCAACTTGCTAAAGCATTAGGTTCAAGGTTGATTGGGAAAATTTTACAGTTTCGGGTAGCTTGATGTGCTGGCGTCTGTTCTTTGGCCCATTGATTTAGTATGTTACAGATGTTAAATAGGTTTCGATGCTTTAAAAAAAGTCTAGGCACATTATTCGATTGCTCAAGGTTTTCTAAAAGTTTCACCACACAATCTCTAAATTGATTGCAAAGATCATTAAATCATTAGAAAAGTTCATTAGTGGTTTCAATTAAAGCAAGTCACATAACTTAAGTATCTAAAGGCGCGATACTGCGTAAAAACTGCATGCACGAATTGCTGCGGTTAGGTAATAGGAAAAATAATGCAATCGCATGTCCATGTGAGTTCAGCTTACCTATTCGATCGATATTGCAATATAAAACTAATGAGCTCGACCGCTTGAATTTCCATTGAACGAACGCGACGTAATGAACGCAGTCTGTCAGGCCCAGCCTAACGACGGGAAGAAAAAAAATGGCGTCGTTTTTTTTTGTTCGCAATCGCAACGAAACTCGTCAAAGCGTGACGATTATTGTTAAGTAATATTTTTTTGATAAAATCTTGCGTTTCACTGACCCTTATTTCAATAAGTAGATACCGTCCTAGTTTTAAATGTTGTAGATACCACTTTAGTAGATTGCATCCACTAAAGTCAACACAAACGGGGCTTGCTAAACTAACCATGATTGTAGAGATAAGAAAAGCTAATACAGCGATAAAGGAAACTATTACTAACTTAAAGTTATTGATAACGACCAAAGTTCGAAATTCCGAAAGCGTAGATATATGCACTGCGAATGCTCATAGACCACAGCCATTAACAATCTTGTAAATCACAGATGCACCAACGTATACCTACAGAATACTTATTGTTTAGAGGCAGTTCGTCCTTTCACCAACATATAAAATAGAGAGGATCCCACACTAATTTGTATGGCATGGTGCACTCTGCGATAGAAACATGGCGTGCATGACCACTGCATGTAGAATTACAAATTAATTAGTAATTCCGCGAGCATAATTTCCGATTGAGATGCTGTGAGCCTGTGAGACAGGATATCGCATTCTATATTTAAAATGACCATTGATTAAAAAAAAACTGATGCAACCACACCTGAACACTTCATATTAGGTAGGTGTACGATCGTATCCCGGCACGAGAAATAACGCTACTCCATATCACTTGAATGACTAATTTAACCAACCAAACGTGCGCGACTGTTAAGTTTGAAGGAAGAAGATACCCCACGTGTTGTCTTTTGTCCTATAGGGACTTCTACATATGTTGTGGGTTTGGTTTTCACACTTAGTCCTTCAAGTGGACCATTGTGCGTGGGCCATGGCGGCTGTCGGTGGTTATTCCAACCAGCCCACCTCCCTCCAGAAGTTGATTAGGTCTGTTGAAAGCAGCACTTACAGTGTTGCTGTCAATAGGGACTTTTCCAAGTATTCCTAGACAAAAACCAACAATATAAGAAGAAAAATTGGCGAAAAGTTCTCAAAGGAATCTCGGCGCTGATTTTGATGAAAACGAAACGAAATCGAACACATTTGTTTAGGATTTTTTTATTATCTGGGTACTGGTAATAGAGTATATCTCACAATCCGATTCTTTTTCAGAAATCAGGCCTCGTTCCCGACACTCCTTTGAGTGTTTTACGCCATTTTACGTTATCAATAAATTCCTCCCCCTAGTCGCAATGTGGACCGGTCATTCAGTGGATTTCCGCGACCTTCACCAGGTCAAATAGTAAAATAATAAAAAAATTAGTGCGGCATAGAGCCAGAGGAAATGTGATGTGAACGAAGAAGGAACTTAGATAAGTAATTATTGGTTCCACAGTTCATGTGAATCTGTCTCGCTATCACAATATCAATATTTTAGCTTGTCTCAAAAAATTGGAAATAGTGAATCAACTGAAGAATAGTTTCTTCGTCCAAAAATAATGCTATTCTTTTATTTTACCTGGGCACAAGTGCACACAGACCAAAGCACACAGTGGACACTATATACTCGATACTCGACCGTATTATTTATTTATTTATTTAATTAAACTTTTCGCACAAAAAGGTAGGAAGGCGGACTTAATGCCTTAGGTATTCTCTACCAGTCAACCAAGGGTGGTGAAGAGATTAGACGGCAGGTGCTTTGGTTGAGAGGGACAACGATAAAAAAAAAAACTTTTAAAACTAGGTACACAAATAGATAAATAGGTTATTTACACATACATACTATTACTATAATATATACTTATTATATATAGGTATATATATACCTATACAAAATCAAGGGAGAGAGGTGTTGAGATGACTCTACGCTATTTGTTTTGAAAATAACTCTGCAATTTCCGCTTAAATGCATACCGACTGGTGGCCGTCCTGATATCAAGAGGAAGCGCATTCCAAAGAAGAATGGACTGAATATGAAAAGAAGAATGAACAAAGTCAGACGTATGAGAAGGACAGAGTAAGAGAAGATTGTTAGAAGAACGCAGATTCTATTCTATTTTTTATCATGCACTATGCGGTAGTCTAGTCAGTAGTTAACTATATCTAATTAAAAAAAAAACTTTCGTTGCTGACGCTGAGTCTTTAATAATTGAACGTACAAAAACCGGTAACGCTACGACAACAACCGGTAAATAAAGCTCTATTTGCGTATTGCTGAAGTAACCGGAAACAGAGTCAGCTTACACTCGTACACGTTGTTTGCTAAACACAACATTCTGTGCTACGAAAACATGAACATAAATATAAGTAGGTATACATTATACAATTTGAGTTTACAAAGTTGAAAAAAATAGCAACAGTTACGAGAAGCCTATAACCACTTTCTTACGAAATAAATATTGTCGACACCTGCCTACTGTCAGTTATAGAAAACTATTAGAAATAATGACTTATTCATTCGATTTTCGTTTCAACAATCATCATCTTGGAAAGCCAATTTACTTCGAGTCACGTCGCATTATGTAACACTATACATACAGATAGGTAAGTACATCTATAATGTTTTGTTAGTTTTTTAGTGCTACGGCTACATTGTCGCGATAAGGCGAACTTCACTGCTCGCGCTCTCTTTTCACACGGCTCGACGTCTCGCTGTGCAACAGAGAGCGCGCGAAGTGTAGTTCGCGTTATCGCGACAATGTAGCCATAGCAGTAAGAGAAACATGAGACATTTTGGGGGGCTCGCATCTCTCTTGATGTCACAAACACTCGTGGGTAACTATTTGTCTCAAGACGTTAAACAAGTTTTCTTGTCCATTACAGTTCTATTCACATCCGTAGAAAGTGTTGCGATCTCGTGTGAATGTTAAATATAGGTACCTAACACGTGGTATTACAATGGCGCGAATGTGTTATGGATCCGTGAATAATAGCTTTTCTTAAACTTTCCCACAGTGGAAACTTAAAAAGTTATTTGCATTATGTACTGCTAGCTAGGCTACATAGGCACATGTTAAAAGCTTCGCTTTGTTGTTCGACATAATAATCAGTACCTATACACCTGCCTTGTGCAGCACAGATATTTTAGCTTTACAATATAGGTACCTATCGTAGTTATCCAGTAGATACTAAGACCTTTATATAGCTATGTCCTGTGAATGTGTTATGTACCAATTTAAATAAAGACAATTATTTTTATTATTATTTATTTTATTTAACTATAATTGAAATTAAATTGATTAGATATTATTTATTAATCCTCTTCACAAGTTTTCTGTTTTTGACCGGGTTGTTCTTTTTTCTGGGACTCCACTTCAGGAGGATCAAATAGCTTTCCTGATTCTAAAAGTTGTATAGTTTCTTTCTCCTCTCTCGCTATTCTCGCTTTCAGAATAGCATTTTCTCTGTCACGAATTATCTTTCTTTCTGCTTCTTCTTCGCGCCATTTTGCCTCCTTAGCAGTGTATTTTTTTTGTTTGATCTTCCCATATATTATTCCAGCAAAGAGAAAGGCAAACCTTGCACCCCTTATTAATGGGGACACTGGATATGGTGGACCAAATGGCAAATAATTCATCACAAGAATTTATTCAATCAACTTCCAGTCTTGGTGTGAGACTTTTATATTGTCCACAATTATTTTCGATACCATGCGATAGCATTTCGATACATTACATGTCATTTTGACATTTTGTATTTTATTTAAAATACCAAAATGCCGCAGTTAAAATATTTTTATCTGGTCAAAAAGGTTGTTTACCTGAGTTCTTAAAACATTGCACAAGTGTTAAAGGTTTTTGGGACATCCCTATCGAGTACTAGGTCAAGTGCAAATAGCACTGAAATTATTATTTATTTTTCTTGGGAATAACATTCGTATCAGTAGGAAGGCCAGTGGCCGAATGGGCAGCTAAGAATACCGCTTGTCTCTTGGTGTGGCGACCACCAATTATAGCGGACTGGCGTGACGCCAGCGGTGGACGGCGTCGCGTGGTCAACAGGAACAAACGTTTATCGATTCAGATCAATCACTACATAGTCTGTCTTCCTGTGTACCGATGCAATGCATATTGCTGTTACTGTGCAAAACGTTACCTAACTAAAATGTTGAGTTACACATGCAATATATTTTTTGCAACAATTTTTAAAAGTATGTTCATTGGAGTTCCCACTTTCCCCTGTTTTTGCAGTATACATAAGATATACCTAACATACAGCGCTAATTGCATTGTATGCTTACTAACGTCTACAAATTAACACACTATATGGGCCTATTGTTTTCAGACGATCTATGATGATAGATAGTAATGCCTTCCGGGATTGTGAAAATATGCTGAATCGTGTAATAAGAGATGAAAAGCAGTGGTTCATTATTTGATTTAATTTTCGACTCAAGTGACCAAAAATGTAATTATAAAATGAGGTAGGATTGCTGCTTATAGTTTCGCACATTTTTGCAAATTTAGGCAGAAATTTTATTTGCATCTTTTAAAAATTGGTACAGTCAGAAATGTAAATGCGCATAGTAAATAATAACCGCAGAAGCCAATGATTAAGTATTAACCTATCATTTAATTTTAAAACAACATTAACAGTGTGCGTTCAAAACTCGCACTGTTGCTAACTAATTAAATTAAAAATATTTTTTCAAAAGACCTCGAGATAACAATCTGTAACAGTATTTTGACAACGTGACGTTTGTTTTAGTATTGCGCCCACGCATGATTGAATAACAAAACAATATCCTTTCTATTTTTAAGCGTGAGTGTTGAGACCTTAACCCGAAAATGAATCTATCAAATCCAATCTGTGCATGCATACAAATTACACTGCATGGTTATATTTCAAATAACGGTTTCGTGACAGTTAGTCATCAAAATGTTCCTAAGTCACGCTTTGTTGATATCTTGTTTGACTTTTAAATGTGACTTACGACTACTTAATTTGATGAACCTGCCCAAAAGAGCATGGATGCAATGGACTCCAGATTGATTGAGCATCATAAAATGGCACCAATAGTGATCCTATTTATCCTGTAGCCATTAACTATTTGGCCTAGGTACTTATTTAGGGATTACCTACCTACAACTTGTCATGTCATGTCGTGCCGTAACACTTACTAGCTACCTTAGTTTTCCAAGTAGTTACCTATGTCTGCTTACTCCGAAAGAAAAAACAAGCGCTGTAATATAGACAGAACTAATTAGCACCGATGATGCTATACGTCGAGTCCGTTGTTTGCATAAGTTGACCTTGATAAACTTATCAGTTTCCAATTTAGTGTGTTGCATAATCAAAATAATACAACAGCTCGCAACTAGTTCACCCTGTACATAATAACGCTGTTGCCACAAAGTATGCTATAATTACAAAGGTCGCGAGTTCAATAACTAGTGGGATAGGCTTGGTATGGCGAGTACACTATGTGACGTAATCATTCCATTATAGTTGAGAATATATTTAGCGCACTCGTCACGAAACAACTTGGTCACATCAGTGTTGGACGGATAAACACCATGTTTACTGTAAATAGCTGATTTGTCCACTTGTTTTTAGTTTTAGTTTGAGTGTGATATAATCGTACGCGTCACAGTTGCATAAATACTTTAAGTAGGTATTAAAAAAAAACAGCCTCATTTGATGTGACGTGCTGGGAATGTTATTATGTATAAGAATATGAGTTGTTTAGTTCCAGTTGGTTCGCTGGATGTGGGTAATGATGATGAACCGTTTCCAGTGCAATGGGGACGTGTCAAGTATCATCGAGTGCTATGACGTATTCCATTAAGTACCCAACTGCATATCTAATATAGATAGCAGACTATAAAAACAATACGGATAATGAAAAAAAAAATTGTGGCTTAGGTATTTTATGCCTGAAACCACAAGATTAATTGATCAAAATTTATCATACGCTACTTTTACAGTGTCCCGAAAAAAACCTATTTATCATACGTTACAAGATTGATTCCCAATAAAAAAAATTGAATTGATGGATGATGATGAATTGATGATTTTTTTTTTGTTTTTTTAATAATACTCAAGTTAGTTCTTTTTAAATGAAACTAACAACTTTTAAAAGTAACAAGTATTTTGCCTAATGTTACTGTTAACATTAGGCAAAATACTTGTTACTTTTACCGATAGATAATAGTTAAGTAAGGTTCTTCCTGTTTAAAAGTATAAATAGGAACAAATGGTAGGTATTTAGGTACCTACCTATCTAGGTATAGGTACACAACTATATAAATAAGATTGAAGTGTCTTTTTGTAATGTCAAAATAACAGCTTTTCACTCGTTTTCACTAAATGATTATGAAAGTATACACGGTACTTGTAATGTAACAAAAAACCATTATTTTTTGTCTGATTGTTTGTTCCGGCTAATCCTCCGAAACGGCTGGACCGACGGAACTTTCTCATAACTGGTACGGGACGGGACGGGGCAGTAACTTAGGCTACTTTTATTTTAGAAAAATAATTAGTAAAGAGACATTGCGGATTTCCAACATCCACGCAAACGAAGTCGCAAGCCCTTCTTGTATAAAATAAATTGGTTAGTTAGGAGGTACTTACCTACTTACTATGAATGATCAATTCACATTATACATATTGGCTAAAAAAAAAAACAAAGATTATACATCATCATCATCATCATCTGCCTAGCCTTTTCCCAACTATGTTGGGGTCGGCTTCCAGTCTAACCGGATGCAGCTGAATACCAAAACAAAGATTATGCATATTGGGTAAATAATTGAACCCTTACCTTACCCTTTATTATCGTGTTTTTTACAAAATATTCAAAGTAAGATATTGTGTATTTAATAAATATTCAGACCACTCTAAAACGAAGCTTTATTGTATTGAAACTCAGTATTTTGTTTCACTTGAAATTAATGAACTCTACATTTAAGGATACCTTCTACTAACTATATTTCTATTGTTTGTTTTCTATTATTATTAAAAACAAACTTATTTAAATTTTTGGTAGTTATAAGAAAACAATATTGTGATGTTTGTTTATTCAGTTGTGAAGTTTCTTTTTTAATATTTTTTGTGCTTAGCGCCTTGATAAGAAACCGGTATCGAATCGAATAATTTTAATTTTCTCCATGCATCAATCCCTTCCCTAGACCGTAGTTGATTATTTTCTATCTCTTTCAAACCTCATCGAAGAACGCCAACGATTACTTATTACCCTCTCGCTCTAACTTAAACTTCTTTTAGTGTAAAATTGTCATTCGAAGAGGGCGCTTGTGACGTTGGCTGTATTCACCATTGTTACTAAAAAGTTTTATTTAGTCATAAAATGTAAGAAAATGCAAATTTTTATGCGGTCACTATAAAAACAATTATAAATTAAACTTTATTATAAAATATCAGCTGTGTACAGTGTTGAAAATGTCGTCATTCATTAATTTGTGGGTGTGGTGAACGCCGAAAGTGTCTTGTCAAATATTGATGTTTTATCTTCAATTTCTCTGTTTGATTGTGTTCCTTACGTAACTTAGCCGATAATGTTTATAATGGTTGCTTATTAGTGCAGCCTCTATTGGAAAGTAACCTCAAATAGTGCCAAACAGTTTAGTAAAGGAAGTGTTTTGGTGTTTTTAGAAATCGTCATCGACGAAGACTACGACGATGACGACGCCTGCGAAGCTGTTCGGACGAGAGCTGTCCACCTACGACGAGGTGGACGTCGACGATCTGCTATCCAAGCTGTCGCAGGAAGAACTTACTATGTTGGCCAAGGAGGTTGATCCAGATGTGAGTAAACTCTTTTCATATTAGCAGTCTGTCCAGTTAAAAAAATGCATCTGCATCTTGTAGGGTCTCTAGTTAGTAAAAATATCATTTTCAGTGTGATATGCATATTTTTTTCAAACAACGAGTCTATTGCTTGGTTAGACAATTTATAAATTTAATTAACCTTATCTATAACAGTCAATGGACTTTACCAACTGTTGGACCTAGATACTGAATTGCACCACAACACCTGTCTTCCAGCCTGCTATTTTTGCAAGTAGCCTACTCAAACATTTTTCATAACAAGATAAGTATGTTTCTCATATAATTTTCTACCCACATTCTCAATCTGCTCACATCATCAGCCAAGTCAATTGATATTGAAGGCCACACAGTATTATGTTGGATAATGCCTCTAACATTCACACAAATTACAAGCCTCTTTGTTAAACCATAGAATTCTCACAACTCACCTTGGAAGTTTTATCTCAAGTGTTTGCCTTGAAAATGTTTGTTTTTGACTGGATAAAGTAGAATATTTTCTTTTATCACAATTTATGAATGGATACCCTAAAGTTTGGCTGGTTCTATGTGCGGAACTGTATCCTGAGAAATTAGTTCCTGTTTATTTATTTTTTGTTAGTTGAATATTGTAGCTACGTTTTCATATGTTTATATACCTTCATTAAATAATTAAGTTTTTACTAGCTCTCTTGAGTTGCTATTTTTTGATGGCACATCAAGAAGGGGTCTCTGACAAGTTTGTGAATACCTTTGAAAACTTTAACTGTTCCTACAAGAATGATTTTTCAAACACTTTAGTTAGAAAATAATGTAGTAAAAATGCATACAGTTCATGTGCTTCAAATTAACCTACTCAACAATAATAATACCTATATAAGTTTTTTGTAGTAGTTAATGCATCGTAAAACTAAAATTCAAATTACCAGTTCTAAATTATTTTACATAGCCATCAATTTGTCTTGGTTCCTTGCATTTAAGTGTGCTGAATGCTTCTTTGCATATGCAAATTATAACATTCAACATTTTATTGTATTCACTATTTTTGTTCTATTTGCAACCAATTTGTATACTAGTCTATTTTTATCTTGTGACTCAGAAAGAGGGTTACTTATTGTTTGAATTTGACAGTTTATAACCAGCACTCCTTCCTTCAGAATAGACAACTGTGAAATGGAATATTACAGGAATGTGGTTTTATTATATGTGTTGTTACTAATTTGTACATCCCTGATTGCTACTGATGGTAGCCAGTATAATCATAACTGCCAGTACATTCAACGTGCCGCTACAATGGCGACATCAATTTAACACACGGGTAGGGCTAGTGGTCGGTAATCATAAAAGTTATAACAACATAAAAAAAAACCTAACTTGAAAACTTCCACCTGCGCTGCTCGCCGCCATAGGGCTCTCTCTCTCTTTCCTTCAATTCGCCTTCTATTTGCATGTTATGTGTTTTAATTACATTGATGCGATGTTATGATCCGTGACCCCGGCAAATGACCCCTGCGCTACAGTTCTTTAAGTCAGGTTGCTCTAAGATGCTATTTTAGAAAATTGTTAATAAATAAATAAATATTAATGTTTAATTGAATTAAAATATATTCATATAACTAAGACGCGAAACCGTATACATGTGTAAAATTAATTAAAACCGGATATAGATAGGTTCAGAGGATAAGGGATTAATACTTGTAGACTTTGCTACATTTAACAATATTGTTAATATTCTGATGCAATTGTTAATGGATAGAGAGGGAAAGGAATCAAAGAAAAGATAGATGAATATTGTGTGAAGGGGTCACACAATTCATCCATCATTTATGTATTTCCCCATCATAATTGTGAAGGAAAAGTATGGAATAATAGGGCCATGAGAAAAACATATTTTACTGACCCCAAGTAACATTGAACACAACAAGAAAGCTATTGTATTTTGTGTTATAGCCAGTTCTACTATTTAAAGGCAATCCTTATCCATAGAATATTATATCACATTGATCTTCCAAAAATCATGCCACTGTTTAATCAAATGTTAATAAGAATTATCAAAATTAGTGTATCACATTTGTGTACACAAGTAATCATTTAATACTAACAATATTAAGTACAAGGCAACCAAAAGTCTATTATTATTGGTTTACATTAATATCAGGAGACATTATTGAAAACAGATTATGATATAGAACTTATCAGTACAACTGTACAGGGCAGGTCTAGCTATCAGTGGATTGATAAACAAACATCATGAAATAGCTATTTACTTGTCCATACTAATGTTATAAATTCGGAAGTATATTATCTTTTCACTCCTAAACCACTGAGCGGATGTCGAAAACAATTGGCAAAGAGATATATAGCATCCTGGGGACGGACGGTTACTTCTTGTCCCAGCAGTATGTTCTTGTGGTATAATTTCTGACATCCATGCGGGTGAAGCCGCAGGCAGAAGACAGTATTGAATAAAGGAATATGAATCATTTTGTATAGAAATCTGATTTATAAATAATGGGTGCAGTCTATTATCTTTTGTTCTATATATGAAAATAATAAAGCTTATCTTGTTATTTAGAAATAACAAGACCTTATCTTGTTATTTAGAAATAACGAGACCTTTTAGATTTGAGTTTCCATTCACTATTCGGTATTGACTTTTAACATTTTCCCATGATGAGTTGTTACGATAAATTGCATGTAAATGTTAAGAATAATTTCAAACAATGAAAGCTTTTAAAATCTCCATTTATTCTTATGTTTGATAAAATGTCTGCTTATTAAAATCCATTTATAGTAACCCTAACCCACAAGCCGTAGATCGCCGGTTGGACCCCAGTAAGGCGCACAATTTATATCCAATTTTAACTTTAAACAAACATTCTTGGCTCATTATTGTAATGTTTTTGTAGCCTTTTCATCATCATCCACAGCCCGACTTTACCCCTTGCTGACCATACGCCTCCCTTTTCATGTACCAATCCCCACGCTCCTGTACTCGAGTGTTATATATAAACAATATATAACTATCACAAACCTTGAATAGTTTACAGACAAAACAGCAGCAGATAATTTTGCAATCATACTACAATTAATCAATGAATACTAATAAAACCTCTATACACATTCCAGGACAACTTCCTGCCACCAGACCAACGTAACAACTATGATTGCGATAAGGGTCCCACGGGGCCCTTGAACCGCAAGAAGCTGATAGAACACATCAACAAACAAGCCCTGGAGACACCAGACCGGCCTGAAATCAAGCCCTTTGTCGCTGGTGTTGTTCGTGGAAAGAAGGTATGTAACAGAAATGACAAAAATCCGGCCAAGTGCATGTCAGACCACGCACTTGGCCGGTTAGAATATTTACGCATGATGCACAGTATTGAATTTATTGGCCGAAAAAATAAGTTTTTATTTCATAGTATTTGTTCGAGAAATAGCGATCTGCAGTTGCAACTGAAAATATCTCATCTCATCTCCAAAACTATTGACTTAAATAACAGTCACTTAGAAACTACATAATCTTTTTAATTATGGGATCCAACAATTACCTCACGACGCTTATGTGCATTGAATTTTATTTTCATCCCTCGGTTATATGTAATATAAAAATTTCGTGATCTTTTCACCTTTGTTTAGCGGTGCATAGGAATAAACCTTTCCCATTTTTCATCGATATAACACTAATAATTTCAGAGTAAAATGACTGCCACACCTGGACAGACAGACATGGCGAAATTATAATCCTAAAAATATGGCCCTGACTTGCAAGTCATGGGTATCGGTCGTGCTTTCGACCCCAGGCAGCCGTGCACTTTACCTTGTGCAGCCGTTTTATCACCACTGCTGTAAAAACGTCGTGACAAAACTTAAAACGGCATGTCTTAGAACCTAAGATGCATTTGTCACACATTTGACGTACCACCAACCTGTATTGGCTCCATCTGGTAACTACGGCCCCTCCCTTCCCTCTCACATACCAATCCCAGAAGTAGGAACATTATAGCCTGATAAGGTATTAAAAAAACAGGGAAATCTGATAACACATCCAATTTGTTGTTCCTATGTAAAAGAAAAAACAAGTATCTCCTCGACTCTCGTTTGACTACTCTTTTAAAATAAAGAGTTATTCTTATGACATTTCAAGAAACCGATTTTTTCAAAAGTTTATCATGTAAAGTTAGCGGTTTCCTGTTAAAATGTGTGTGTTTTTAGGACGAAACATACAGCAGTTTTTTCCCATACCTAATAATTCAGTAATTTTGTGGTTAACCCTTTTTGTTTTCCGTGGGGGAAAATCCTCATGGATACCGTCCGTCTGAGAAGAACGGAGGATTACGTCGGACTCCTATCGACAAAAACCTGTTCCCTCTACTACCATAAGTCCTGCCCAGGAGATACATGTACATTCGCTGCACCCCTGACTGGTCGCGATTAACCCTAAAATGGTGTTCAAAATAACGAGAACACAAACTGGCACAAGTTATAATTTTATTAATTTATTCCCTATGAATCACGAGAACTCGTTACGATAGACGAGCCGACAAACGGCACGTAGGTTGAAGTTCCGTGGTTCAAGGATTGTGTACATATTGATTAGTGTAAGTGATTAGTGAATTAATTAGTTATCACACTGCTATGGTGCATTTGCTGCATTATAAATACATTTCTCAGATCATCAGATTCAGACCTAGAATGACCCAAAGCCCGTAAGAGCCTAAAATCTTTTGCTTCTATTTTACTTGCGCTTTGAGCGATATAAGGTCTGAACCCTAGAGTCCGCACTCATTTGGATAATTGGATGCCAAACATCTGCAAAACTAAAGGTATCTGCCTTGGCTCTAGCTGGCTGGATACTTATTTCTTTTCAAACAAAACTCTCAAACTCAAAGAACCAACATCAACATCATCATTTATTTCAACGAAACCATATGTCAAGAAGTAGGTCAATTAGTCGGAAAGATGACGCCAACTGGCTTCATCTTTCTGACTAATTCCAAATCAATTGTTGTCTGTACCACAAACGTTTTTACTAAATCGTACTAACATGTTTCTCTAATGTTTCCAGTGGATCCCGCCACCAGTGCCCGAAAAGCAGCGTGACGCGGACGAGCAGATCTCCATCGACCTCGGCGACGAGTACGAGCAAGCGCTCACTGACGCGTCGCAGGAGGAGATCATTGACCTGGCTGGTATGTTAAACTTCCTTCCTAAAGCCTTACTAGTCTGTCGCAGTCTAATGTGTAGAGAGTGTCGTGACGATTTTTCATAATTGGACAACTATTGTTCGTACTAGGTCCCACTAGGTAGCGGAATATGATAAGAAAAATGTAAATGGGAAACGTGATTTAATCGGAATTTAATTGTTGCAATGAAATATAAACTTGCCATGATTCTTAAAACATGACCATTTGTGGTCCCGATATACTGGGAACACTCGGTTACATAGACTTGTCCCGAAATAAGGGATTCTCAATAGCATCTCTTGTTTAAAAAAACTTCCAAACTGTCTTTAATGTGTACCTTAACCCTACCCTTGTACCCTCACCCTTTATTAACTTAACTTTAAGCGTTTTTATTTCATACTAGATGACCCGGTGTACTTTGTATCACCTATCCGAACGACATTAAAACTCTCCCTTCGCTAAAATGGCTGAAAATTTTGATCGGTAATGTCAGGCATTGCCATTTTCATAGCTTATTATACGCTAAGTCTGGCAATAAAAAGTAAATTTTTATTTGCATTCCAAACAATGACAACCATCAACATATGTCAATACAATGACAAAAAATTCTGAATGAACCAGCAATGACAACCATCAAAATATTCAATCAATCAATCAATATCTTTATTGTGGATCATAGGTAGGTACATAATACAGGTCTTAAATAATAAAATTGAGATCAGCTATGTCCCGCCCTTAGGGCATACAATAGTTGTGTTATAGAAATTAAATTTACATTATTGTCACAAATTATTAAGATGTCACATAAAATATAAAAAAAAAATATAAAATAAACGGAACGAATTTGAGTAGGTAGGTAGGTACACATCAGTCATCAATATTAATTTCTTTGTAAATTCAAAATAATAAAATCAAATAATATAATAGTAGCAAAAGAGATGTTAATTTCAGAATAATATAAAATATAAAATTAATAATAAAAAATGATTACATGTCACCTAATTACTATTAAAATTTAAATACACGATAATCCGTTTAATGATGATATATGTTACGATTCAAAACCCTTAATTTGATACGGTCTTCAATTCGAGCGGACTCGAGTCTACCGTACCGAAGGGATGAACGTCAAATGTTTGACAGGAAAGTAGGTAGAACAATGTTTATATTGGAAAATGAAATTGTTGATTTTACTATCTTCCTTGCAATTTTTCCATATTTTCTCACCGTTTAAACCTTCCCTGGACCATTATTTCAAAACCAAAATCAGCTAAATCGGCCCAGCCGTTCTAGAGTTTTAGCTATACAAACGAACAGCAATTGATCTTTATATACATACATAGATGTACACATTGCATGCCCTATGTAACAAAAATATAATCTTAACATTTTGTTTCACCAAGATAAGGAAGCCAAATATGTATTTGCCAAATAGGTTACTACCTCGCAACTTAAGTCCACTGCAAACATTGAGCTTCATCTAAATTGTGTTATTCCACTAATTCTCTCGCTGTCCTCATCTATCCCAATCAGCTATAAATTATACTGGATTGTTGTTTACTTATCCATCTAAAAATACTCCACTAAAATATATTCTAGTATTGTTTTGGATACTAAACGCAAGTGAATATTCATAAATTTAAATATTGACAGCAAAATGCATGCGAAACTTATGCCACAACATTCTGGCAGGAGTCACGAAAACGAAATATTTGCTTGCTAACCTAGTACCACATATTGTAATAATCTCCGTGCCGCCTGAATACCGCGGCAGACACGGTCACCGTCAAACGAGCCACTCGTACGACAGATCTACGACAGTTCTTTATTATTTATGATAGCTGAAATCAGGAAATATTCTTTTGTAATGACAATATGTACAATCGTGAATCTTTGGCGATAGGCCAGCATTGTCCATTACAACTCGTAGATGCGAACGAAAGAGTTTTTATTTCGCAAGACACAACTATAACACATTTACAGCTTTTAATATTAAAAATTACATAATTTATTTGTGTCTGGAATTTGGTGGAAGAATGATGCATTTCATTTAATCGTATGCTTTATTTTATTAAGCGAGAAGCATCAGTTTATTTCTGGATTTCAGTGGTCTTCATATTAAAACTAGAATTATCTGTTGTGGCAAAAAATATATTAGTATTGTTAAAACAATTATCTCTGAAAATTCACATATTTATTGACGTGTTAATAGTTTTAGGAAATGAGGCGCCTTCACTAATTATTGTCTAGTGAATCATGTTATTATTCTAGAATCAACTTCTATTCGCAATAGCAAAAAGATATAATAACATTCTAAAATCATGTGAGATGATCAGATAGGCAGTCTCTCCATGTAAAATACTGGTATTCAGCTGCATCCGGTTAGACAGGAAACCGACCCCAACATGGTTGGGAAAAGGCTAGGCAGATTATGATGATGACGTTCTAAAATCATGATATTTAGGTATGACTTAATGTTAAACCATGAGGTTTATCTTATTCTGCCAGGGCCGCGGGTTGTTCGAAAGAGATACCGTGGTCCCTGGCACAGGCAACTGAAGGAACACGGGTGGGTTTTAGTCAGTAAAAGTCTGACACGCCCTCCTGCTCCGCCCAGAGCAGGAGAAGTCATATGATGATTTCCCATCTTGAAAAAAAAAAAGGTTTATCTTATTGGTTCCTCAACACTGGTCTATGCTACAGTTTTCAAAGAGTGACCAGGAATCTATAATTATGATTAGTGTTTTATTCCTAAACGTTCGTTTGTCCTTCATTCTCGCACAAAAGGCCTGGTTCAACGCCTGTCGCTCATAACTACGACGTAGAATTCATACATCAAAATAAATTATAAATCTAAAATGTGAAGGAACATTTGGCACGCCACGTAAGCGTACTAGATTTCACGAGCATCGTTGGCGCCATCCTCACCTATATTTTGACAATGTTATAAGCAATAAATGTCACTGCTCCACTTTATGATCAATGAACGGCCATTTTGAAATGTTTTCTGATGATTACATATTACTGAAAATTTAATTGTTGCATGGCGTCGTTCATGAATGTATGTAATGATCTGAGTACTGGTAATATATTATAACTTTCCAAAATTATTGACTAAGTACGGAATCGCTGGAAATACATACTGAAAATTTCTATTGTCTATTACGGTCCATGAGATACAGACCGCTGACAGACAGACGGACCGCGGAGGCTTAATAATAGGGGCCCGTTGCCACCCTAGCCTTTGGGTACGTGAAAATAGTCACTTTTTTATGGTTCCGTACTACGGAGTCCTAAAAAAGTGACTATTTGCGCTAGATTATAATCCTAAGAACATTCCATTCTTAGTGCAATAAGTTCCGATCGAAATGACCATTAACACATGTTACATGTGTTCATATTAAAAATACATTTGCACTTGTTTCCAGCTATCCTCGGCTTCCACTCTATGATGAATCAGGATCAGTACCACGCGTCGCTGCTGAATAAGGGGCAGCCCGTCGGACTGGGCTGGGACGGCATCACCAAAGCCACCAAATCTAAGGTACACATTTACTACAGTCCGGCCCGTCGAGCACGTCGAGAGCGTTCCTGACACCTCTCAGTGCGGCAATTCTAGTGGCTAATAAAGATCAAATTTCCAAAAAACGTATTCGATTTTATGAAACTGACAGCTGTCAAGAACGCATTCCCTCGTCGGCCGCACGGTAGGTACATTAAAAGCGTGCATTCTAAAAGTTGGCAAAGTCAATAGCTGTCAAACCTACCTGTTTTAATTAATTTGGTAATAATACTGTATGGAAATAAGAAATATCGCTCTATGACGCACTAAAACAAAAATATGGGTGTCTGGCCGCCATAAAAGACAAAAAATAAAAATCCAAGTTTTGAACCTCATAGCATAGTTATCTAATAGAATGACGCCCTAACTTTACGCTTACGGTTAGTTTTCGAGCAAACTTTCCTAATGGCCAGCAACTCGTTATAAGCCAGAACATGGTAAATCAGAGCCTAGTTACAAACCTGTCTATTTTACTTGCTATACATTAAACAGCCCATAGAAATGTCCAACATGATTATTTGGACAATAAAGATGTTATTGTGGTTGCAGGTGTACCCCATGGACCCCCCCAACGACACAGACCCCGACGACACCATCACGCGCGTGCAACAGAACGACCAGAAGCTCACTGATCTCAATTGGAATAATATTAAGGTAAGGGAACAAAAAACCGGAGTGAGGCAGAAACGGGAGGTAGTCTAACCTAGCATTGGGTATTTCAAGCTGATATGATGATGACAGTAAATTGGTAGCCTTGTTTTATGAGCATTTTGATGAAAAGTCCACTTGCGTGAAATAATTGTTTGGGTTTTGTCAGAAATTCTTGAAAAATTGATAGCATAATCAGCTTGCTGACAAATTAATGTTTGTTTCGATATCAAGTTTTCCTTATATTCGCATATTTTTGAAGGCATTACATAGTCTGATGAACTCGAGTCCAAAGAAGTAGTATGTAAGGACTGGAAGTCTCGAATAAAAATGTAAATTTCTCGGAGAAAAAGTTAGGTTATTTTTTCTCTCCCCAGAACATAAGCGACGAGAAATTCGAAAAGCTATTCGAAGCACTAAAGGGCAACACCCACCTGGAGGTGCTCTCGCTCGTCAACGTGGGCCTGCACGACCGCACGGCCGCGCTGCTGGGCGACGCGCTGCGCGTCAACTCGGCGCTGCGCGTCGTCAGCGTCGAGACCAACTTCATCAGCCCCGGCGGCGTGTTGCAGCTGGTGAAGGCCCTCTTGGACACTAATGTTGTTGAGGAGTTCCGGGCTTCCAATCAGGTAAACCGCCCGTTACGAGTATTTTTTCTCCTTGCCATGGGTTTTGACGTGCAGGTCTTGTTTATGCACATATATACAAGGCCTATTGCAGTGTCACATACTTGCAAAGAAAAACTCTTTAATTACTCTAACTTTAACATGAGGTTATGTCTGCGTCTCGATCACAGATTAATCGTAGTTTTGACTGTGCAGACATAGCCTCAATGTCAAAATTTACACCATTAATCTGCGCAATGTTTTACCAGAGGGGTAATTCTCGTAATTTTAAGAACATTCACAGTCTGATCTCAGTCTCAATCTGTCAAAAATACGTCTAACTTCCCTACATTTTGACAAGTCGCCGAGATGAGACTGCGACTAGATTTTGAACGTTTTAAACTACGGGAATACGGGCCCAGGTCTCGTGTTATGAGTGGGTAAAAGGACTAGGTTTTAGTTGCGTCACGAAAGTGCTACGTTTGTTATGATTCTTTTGGATTGGAGCTGATGAAATATACTTAATATACCTTCTTCAATAATAGCGTGGTTTTGCTCAATCCTAACTTCATACACTTGTTCACAGCGGTCGCAAGTACTAGGCAACAAGATCGAGATGGAGATAACGTCGCTGGTGGAACAGAACCCCACGCTGCTGCGACTGGGCCTGCACCTCGAGTACAGCGACGCGCGGCACAGGATCGCCAGCCATCTGCAGAGGAACATCGACAGAAGTGAGTGTTGTATGTGGAGGAGGGATTATGTGCTAGATAGGTACTCGGTTTGCTCGTTGGAAAGTACCTACATATGCAATGCTCGGTTCATATTCAGTTTACAAAATGAACTTGAATGATGTTTGGTAACGGCAAGCTGAGGCATGACAAAGTCTTGTCAGAAACAGGCATCGATCGCTCATGAAGTCTACATTTATGAAAGCATAAAGGTAGCCTAAAGTAAAGTAGGACTACGCTCGACAAAAAAATCTCAGAGAGCATGTCAGTGAACGAAGATTTGATGGCCTGCTTACTCTAGCGGGTCTTTAGGCAGATCGGTCAGGAAGAAGGTTTTGGTGAAATGAGCATTTCATATGTGTGTGCTAAGCGACGGTTGAAACGAGTATCTGTTTAGTATGTAATCCGTGCTCAATAGGGGAATGGTGCAAAGACGATTTGGGCAGTTGTTATTATTTCGCTTTGGGTTAATGGTTAGCTTATAAGTTATTCTACTTTCGAAGTGAAATTGACGAATATTTTCGCTATTTCTCTAAGGGCTGATTTTTCAATCGACAGATCATTTTTATTCGTGGAATAAAATTGACGTCTAATAGTTTTTGTATGAAATAACTGTCAAAAATTCAATATTATTTGGCGTTGGAAAAATCAGCGCTAAGAATATTTGTTCACGTCGAGGCGACATCTCAAAAAGTATGATAAACATGTTTGAATATTAGACTTGGCACAAAAAATATCAGCCAATCTTCTTTACACCATCTAGCTATCAATTTACAGTGCAATATTACGTCTAAAAAGCAGAAGAAAATGTCAAAATATAATAGCTATGAATGTAAAGCTTATATTGCATATAAGCTCCTACAAACATCTCAGTCGAGAAGTTATTATAAGATGAATATTTAATAGTTTTATTACAGGTTCTTACGCATACATTTCAAATCGAAATAAATATTACTGCCATATTCGAACAACATCATTTTACATCTATTTTATGGTCTATAAAAATGTATTAGCACATAACGTTATCTTGCATAGAACTTTCACTCTTAACTCTGAACATTAAAGCTCACTGTAGCGTGCAACTATCTCAAGTGTCAAGTAACACGATTCATGGAGGACGTCACTGTAATATCATTTGATTGTATCACCTGAAAAACATACTTTCTAGGCGAGTTCAGACACATGCAGTTATGTAATAGTTACTGGCTATTTGTTTCTATTAAATATAATGATTGGTGTAATTTATAACAATGTTGTAATTTATGAATAGATAAAAAAGAAACTAAAATTAATAGTCCAATCGTTTCTTTGCAGAAAGCCACAATCTTTAACATCTTACTATAAAGAAAATAAAAAGAAGAGTCATTTAATAGCTCAAATAAATATTTGTAACATTTTTAATTAATGATATTTTTAAGTTCTCCAACAAAATATAGTAGAAATTAATAGCCCTTATCAACAGTTGTCGTGTCTGAACCAGCCTCTCTTTCGGCACAGTACCTAACGTTCGCGGTATGCACAGATGGCGCGGCCCGCACTTCCGCCCGGCGCCTGCGCAATATGTCGTAAACATTCACATTTCGATTATATCCTCAAATGTATCGTCGTGGTGGTTGACGTACATCTGTTGGCCTGTGGTGATATAAATATATATTGTTGATAAGGGGCTGTTTATTTATTACGTAAGACGATTTGAGGGGGAAGGGGGACCAAACAAGCCTTATTTTTTCGTACATGGGGGTGGGAGGGGTCTAGATTATTCTTACATAAGCTCACAAAAGTAAGAAAAAATTACAAGTTTAAAAAATAATGCCACCTTTTTCTTTGCAATTATGGTAGATACTGATCTTACTTAAGATTCAAAGGGGGGTCATTCAAGACTTATTTTTTCTTACGTAAGGGGAGGGGGGGTTAAAAAGTGTTTAAAATTGCCTTAAAAAGAACAGCCCCTAAGTCAAAGATTTTTAAATTGGTCACTTTCTGATATGAATTATGGAAGAATTTTCTACAATATCGCCCCTGTTTTTTCCCCGAAGGGAAGCAGAGGTGTACCTATATGTACACAAACAAATTTCGCCAATTTACCCACTGAATTTCTATAAACAGATTTATAAATTTAACAAACTGTTTAAGAACAAAAGACGGCAAATTGGCCGAATTCTCTTCTCAATAATATCTGTGCCAACACGAAGTAGTCAACACGTCACGACGTTTTAACATGTACACACCCACGCCTACAAAGCACGTACGGCGCATTTTGAACAGCAGCCCATCCTCTGCTTGCATTAACAGTCAGGACACTGAAACCACTGGAGAAACATACATCTGTACATAGAGAGAATTACTATGCTTGGGTCTAATGCGAGTCAGCGATACAGCGGCTGGAAACTGCAGGCATTTCAGAACTATGATGTTACGAAGTTTTTTAAAGCGCTTAAAGCCTCTACGTTGTAGAGACAGGACGAGTGAAAAGTAACGTGTGTAATGTACTAGTTGTAATACTAATAATACAGCGATATTCAATATTATTTTTGTATACATACTAAATACTAGTGATAAAAATTTAGTCGCTAATTAATTGTTATTGAAAAATACAAGTTTAAACAAAATGTAGTTCATCTCTAATTGCATTTTTTTTAATACTTCATGTAAATATGGACATGTGAATGATTTGAAAAAGACAGATGAATTATATTCACTTATTTGTTGTAGTCTAGTATTAACTGACATACAAATCATAAAATGTTACATTTGTGCTAAAACTTTGATCATGAACAGAACATTGTAAAAATATTCTTACCAATCATTGTCTCGCCACAACGGATTATCGATTACCCATTAGACACAAGCAACATCGATAAACAAAATCGATTATCGCACTTAGATTGCCGAGTGCTAAAGAAGTCTAGCGTGTCGTTAAGCATGCGCAGACCACGCGGCCGTCCACCGGCTGTCGGCATCGACAGCAGCTTCTTCAACCTGACACCGCCTAGCGCAGAAGCCGTCACACCCACCAAGGAAGAACCAAAACCGGTAATCTCCGAAACAGTAGATACCGAGACCTCACTAACCGTTAAAGCTAAGGCGCAACCAGACGACAGACCTACCTCAATAACGATAGGCGATGGACCACTACTACCTGACAAGCCTTTGACAAATGGTATTCAAGCACCAGTCGCCACTCAACTAGAAAAGCCTGTTACCGAACTTGAAAAACCGGTAACTACTGAAACAGAAAACCCGGTAGCCACCGACACAAAGAAACCGGTAACTACCGAAAATATACAACTAGTGCATTCCGAAAATGTACAACCGGTGTCTACCGATAATGTACAACCGGTGTCTACCGAAAATGTACAACCGGTGTCTACAGAAAATGTACAACCGGTGCCTACCGAAAACATACAGCCGGTGCCTACCGAAAACGTACAGCCGGTGCCTACCGAAGATCGCCTTGCCGGCGAGCCGGTAGCTCCGGTAACAGAGGAAGGAAAAACAGAAGAGAGTATAGATAAAATACCGTCACCGACGGGCGAACATGTTGACCGGTTCGTCAAGGCGGCTCCACTTGATGTTAACCCCAACCCGCACTCGTGAGTAGTGACGAACTCATTGCAACTCACACCACACCGCGTGCCCCCCTATCTTTATTTATTGTAGATGTTTATACACAGTTGTATGTGAATTCGAACAATATAACATACAAATTAATATTTTTTAAAACTATCACTCACTTATGTACAGAAGAAGGGAATAATACGAAATCTGACGTGTATAGATTTGCTAGGCGTAGAGGTCTTCGAACGACTGTATTTTTATGACAGCGTACCGATTTCTATGTATCGTCAGATTATCCTCTCTTCTGTCATTTTGTAGGGTGTCCTTAGGTTTGAAAGTACAAGTTGCACTTCAGTCTAATTTATTAAAACAATCATGAAAGTTTACGTTTCATTCTTGACAAGATGAAGCCGAATTGTTTTTGTAATGTATAACTTAAAAGAATAAGTGTTAATTTTTTTCATAAATCATTTCCATAATTCATATATAATACACTTTATTTTTAAAGAACAATTCAAAAAAAAAGTTATCAATTATTCTACTAAATGTTTTTTGTTATGTTACACGCAATTTTTAAGGAGCAAAATTAATGTGGAAGTTCTTAAAATATTTTATCATTTGTGTTATTGAATTGGCTACAAAATTGTTCTAATTCACATGACGAAACATAAGACACATGTGTGATACAGTAGTTGAGAGATATGTTGTTCCATTCCAGTACGGAAAGACCTAACGCTGCGACTTCAGTTCAGATTCTTTAACCAACTGGCAAAGGGGGCGCGTAGCCAATAGGCGAGGAGGTCAGGCCCACGGTACATTGTTGGCACGGCATTAACAACACTACGCTTTTGTTACAGCTTTTTTATAATGCCGGCTGATTGAGTGAACACTTACACATAAACACAAACGTGCAGTTTTATTGTAGGGATTCTCTTGTGACTGAAAAAAGCATATTGAGGGGTTGCAAGGCCTCAAAATAAACAGCAAAAAAGGTTATGAAAATAAATTCACAGTGCAGCAGCTATTAAGTAAAACCTACATACACATATCAATCTAGTTAGACCAAAATGGGATCAAAAATTAGTTTTTAACTTCAGTCATGTCACAAGATAGTTTTGATGTTCAGATACTATTCACATATTTCACATCTGAAAAATGTCAGTTATCCATTTTATTATAAAACTGCACTACAATCTATCTAGTCGATATGACATATATGGCGACAAAAAACGCAAAAAATGCCATATTTTTCTAGTATAACAATTTGTTTACACTTTATAACTCTGAAATACTCTCTACATTAATTCCTTAAAATCTATTTCCTTTAAAATCTCAATATAAAACGAAACTAATATATTTTGACGTGTTTTCTACTATAAACCTTAACTGTTAACAATTTAATTTAATTTCTAGCAGCGAGGGGAACGTAGAACAGACCGTTAATATATAGAAATGGCCGCAAAAAAATTGGTAAACTGTCATCTGTTTTGGCGCGAATGTAAATGGCCAATTACGATAGTGCCGTGCTGTTTTTTCGGGTAATAACGGTTTTTACAGCGCAAAGGCTTAGCTAATCAAGATTTTTCGCTTAGTGAGCCTACGTCGAAGCTATGGGGTCCCAGCTGCGGCAGGATAGTCATAAACGTTTGTTTAGCATCTATTAACTAGAACCGTAAATAAATAGAAAAAAAAAAATTCCTGAACTCAATGACACGCATGGTTGTGACTACTAACAATTGTTTGCGGAATGAAGTTCTGATACTAAACTTCATAGAGACAACGACTATGATGAGCATGGTTTTGAATTTCCAACTTTGTATTTTTGTTATGAAACTGTTTGAAATGATTAATTGTTAAAATATGTTTATCCTTTGTCATGATTTATTTCTAAATGAACCTACCACGTTACCGATGTTCGCTATACGAAAATGGCCGCTCGAGTGGGCTAAAAATAAACTTTACTACCGTTTGAGTGGAAGACTCCTTGATCTGATACAAATTGGATTGCATTTAGATTTGTTATTGCGGATTTTACTGCTTCTATTGAGATCTAACATTAGCTATTAGCTTCCAATATACAAAACACATTTGAACATTGATCTAATTTGTTCCCAACGACTAAATTCGAATTCAAGTCCTTTAAATAGGTCCCTATCTCCATCTAAACTCATGCTGATTTCTCCCTTATATCTTCTAACTCAAGTCTCAATTTAGCGAGCATCGGTGATGAGATATATGTGTATAATTGTGTGACACGTGTCGGTGTGTGTGCATTTCAGTACGCCAGCAGCGACGGAGCCAGAACAGCGCTTAGAGCCTTGAACTGTCGCATTTGGTAAGTTTTATTCTCTTGTACTAAGTTATGACGTCATTAAATTGAATATAAGAGTTATTTTCGGCAGATATGAGAGGTTGTTGGATAGTTTACTAGCCTTGAGTACCTAAATACGCTCTAAGTAATCGTTACATTATTGATTGGTAACTGAATAAAAAAACATATGTTTTTAAATTAAATAATTTTAAAAGGCATTCTCCTGTTCTTAATTATTCATTATAGCAGTGTTGAAAAAAGTGAAAAACCTTGAATAAGCTTTTTTGAGCATTTTTATGTAGGTAGTTGTCTCACTTATTTTGTTTATAATATCTGTGGAAATGGACTCATTTACAATGTCATCATTAGACATGCCATTGGCATTTTCAAATTCATATAAATCTTCATTCAAAATTCTCTTGAAATTAATGACGCTTTGTAATATACCACTGCTTTCCCAGCATTAAACGCTATGGGTACTGTTAAACATTGTTGCAAACCTACCAATACCTTATGAAGAGTTAATTCAATCAGGGTAAACCAACGTTTACTTTTGATCAAAAGTCGGTTATAACAAATTACTTGTTTTCGTGATTCTGTTATGACAAACTTTGACCTCGAAATATTTATTTCATTTTTGTTTATGCTGAGTTTGTATTTCACTATTACTTTACCCCTAACATAAATGCTATTTGCAAAAGTTTGAGCAGTGGAAAGCTGGAAGGGCAGTTAAACTTATTTGAAACATTTTATGCAAAATACGCATTTTGTACGTTTGCAAGCACATTTCCCCCTGTATAGCATGTTTGCACCATTCCATGCATATTGTACCCACTTATGTATGCCATTCCCTAAATTAATATTATATAAAAAACAGAGACATTTAAAGACAAAAGAATAAATATAATGTTAAACCTTAAAACATTCCATTTTGTAAACAATAAACAACAACAAAGAGTATTCTATTCTAACACTAAGAAATATTTTTTTCTAACAGTTACTTAGAAATGCTTCGCAACTATACTATACCTTAATCATATATTTTCTGAATATTGTTATAAATATTTGGAAAAACTTTTATTTATTTTGACTATGTACTTATCTTAATTTCATTACTTCCTTCTTATAACACTACATTTTTTACCACCTTTTAAAAGCTTTGTAATCAAATATAATGCTATATTATTTTGTGTAATTTATCGTACACATATTAATTATGTAAAAACTAATATATTCACTTGTTTCTATGCTATTCGCACATACCTACTCTCATCAATTAAGGTTTTCAAGCATAACATTGTAACATCTTTACTTAGATTTAGAAAAAGTCATTCAACATAAGTTTTTTTTATAGTAAAGGAGATAGCAAATGAATTGGAAATATCAAAACAAAAGTTAAAAGTAACAATATTTAATTTAGTTACTATTTACGATGCAGTGTCTTACTGACACCTAGTCATATCAATCAGTTTTCAGACTTCGAAAAAAAAAATACAAGACAAGCTGTTGCGTTGCTCTTATAATAAGATGCACTTTTCAGAAAAACAGCATCACCGCGGGAGTTGTTTTTCTCGATGCAGAATTTCTTTCATACAGCTCGAAAGGTACCATTCAATTCACTTCCACCAGAAACTATAAAATGAGGAGCTACAGCCACCACTGTTCCTAAACGAAAAGAAGATAATGCTGTAGGACGTATTCATATAGTGCTATTCCTTTTTTGCAATGGCAAATTGATAACTTCAACACTTCATAATACGGCTCCAGAGGCTTCCGTATAGGGAAGTGTCAGTCATAATTGTTTCAGTGTAAAAAAGAGACGGAGCCATACGTCCTTAGCGCCATTCTTTTCTTACACTGAAATAATTATAACTTTGACAGTAAAAAATTGTAGTAACACCACATTTCCACCTTGCAGGCGGTCGCATCCGGCGGCTGAACCAGTTCACGCGCAGCCGCAGCTACGTAGTCGGCTGGATCCCGTGAGCGACCCCCTCACTCGCCCCTCACCACGCACTCGCTCGCTGGCAATGCACTACGTGCATCACGATACGAACCTTGTGATTGAGTATTTTGAACTGTATGTTGTTAAAATGGAAGTCTTCTTACCCTATGGGTTCTTGCACTACAAACCACTGACTGCATTTAGCTCTAAACGAATATAAAATGTCGGCCTGAATCTGTAGATCGTTTGAAGTTCACAGAAACAGAATGATGTTTTGAATTCATTAAATGTATTCAGTGATTTCTGGTGCAAGCTTAGTGTCTAGAAAATCTTTATTAGTGAAAAAACTCACTGGACAAACATATTTAGTTTTGAGGCTTTTGGAAATAAGAAAAAACTCACCATATGAAGCAACCGATTCGTTTGGCGTTTGTTTGAGTTTGTATGGAGTCTGTTTTATGTCCAAATGTGATAAACTGAAAGTTGTTTGTTAAAACGAGTACATTCAGTATTAAAGATTTTTTAGCCACGAAACCCATAGGACTTAATATTTGTTGTAAATGTTTTTGTAACTTTTTCAACTTTGCTGGGAAATTGTCGTGTGAAATTTTGAACTGAAATAGCAACTTCGTCTTGTCTTATTATGTCGTAAGTTATATATTGTTGGCCCAATATTTCGCAATTAGCAACTTAATGTTATTCTTGTGTGTAGTTTAAACTAAGCTGGTGCTTCGATGTTAGACATAATTGTGACAATATTTACTTTTAACTTGCTATTTAAGAACCCCTTTCTAAGTCATTACAACTATGTAAAGCTTAACTTTTTCAGGAAATTGTTTGTATAAATATTACTAAAGACGCTTTAAAACACAATTTACTTATTATTATTCAAAATACACAATCACAACGAACACGTACGGACAGAAAAAATGGTACATTTGAAGACGAATGTTGTGTGCAAACAAGAATTGATATTTTATTATAGTTTTAATTCGTGGACAAGAATGATGAAAATCGACTACATAACATCACTAGTACGATGGCAGGCCCATCACTAGTTACAAGTAATATTTCTGATAAAATCACAATTCTTGTAATCAGTGTGAACGATGGACGTTTTACTATTAATTCTTACTATAGTGTGCTAATGAATTCGTATTAATTTTATTATGATATTAAATTGTAATATATTTTATAGATGTGCACATTCCATTAATGCGAAACATGCTTCTCTTATATTGACGCTTTTTTTTAGTGTTTAACAAACTTTTTATTTAAAACTGACTAAAGTAGTCGTAAAATTTTAATAAATAATACAACTTATGATATTATTTGGGTTAGCTAGATCGGTGGAGCCATTTCTTCTGCTGACAGTCTACGCTACCTCTCTACCTCGACAAATGTCGTAGAAGGGAGTCGAGGGGCATTTTGAAGTTCCTTCATGTGTTATATTTGTGACTTGACGATTTATTAATTTTCTTGACTAATAAGACACATCAATGGATTAATTTATGACAGCTCAAAGTTAAATAACATTTGAAAATGACTGATTAATTATGACTTGCCAACTGTTTGATTATAGGGATGATAAATATACAAGTCAAACTGATAAAGAGAAGCTATGTTCTGCGTCAATGGAGGGTAACTTATAATATTTCAATAAAGCACTAGGTTTTGTTCGCAGTGTCTCGTAGACTTTCGATATACGCCTTCGATGGGATTTTGTAATTTTGGTAATCGATTGTAGCTAAGCGACTAGCGGTGTACTGAGGCTTTTGATATACAGAATAGCTTTTATAACGTAACCTTTTGCTTTCTTGAAACAAAAAAAAATGCTTAAAAATGTAACTTTATGTATATTTAGTGAATCTACTGGGGAACTAAGTGTCCATAACATTGTGATACAGACAACATATTTTCCATTAAAAATCAGCTTTGATTTTTTTTCGTCTGTTAGTTTCAATAAGAGAGATTATTTGTATATGATTTTAGATTTTTAAAATGTAATATTCTTTTATTGTGACGATTTATGAAAAAAATAAATTAATATAAATCATAATTTTATTGTAATGTTAGTTTTATTTATGTTGATATATTACGGTTCAGGAGCATTTTGATCCAACGAAATACCTTGGCTAGTAGAGTCGCAGTTCTATAGTTTGTGACAACTGTAAAAAATATTAATAAAGTACATAAACATTATTCAGTGTTTTATTCAACTGGCTTCACAAAAACAATCATGTACAAATACACATACAGCTGCGAATTCTATATTTACATTGCCTACCCATTCAAAAATTCAATATTTTATTTTATAATACGAACAAATGTTGCGAAGCGCAAACTCTTGGAATGGGAACCGTTTCTGCTGAGTGTGGATATTGTAAAATAGAAACTGCATTTGAAAAAGTGTACTAAATAATTAGTGGATTAGCATTGCAAAAAAATGATGATAAGTATTTGAAAAAATTATGTCGATAGACATTCTGGAAATGGATTACACTGGTAACAGAAATATTTATGATCATAGAAATAGTTGATATTGAATTTTTCGTTCAACTGCGGCTGACGATTGGCACAAAGCCACTCTAGGTCGCGCCTGTGGGCTAAAAATAAAACGACTGTTCATTCACACAAAGCTTTATTTTTGATCCGTTAGATATGTATCGATGATAGTTTCGCTAAAAGGATCCGTTATTACTAAAATACTTATAGTTAAGTATATTTTATATGACAAAATTACCGCTCAGAGAACTCGATTTTTGTGACTGAGCCCGTGATTGAATGTTTTATTCAGCCAATCACATCAGTTACAAGAAAAATACAATAACAAAAAGCATACAACTACTCTACAGTCATACGCTCCTCCAGACATACTGAAAAGGTCTTCTATTTGTCCGCCAACACATCACAGTTGGGCTTAGCGTCCAAGAGAGCGTTGAGTGCACAGAGTATGCGAGGTACAGGTAACTCCGCCACTACGGGATCCGGAACGCTGTTCTGGATCGTCTTACTTCATACTTGAGTAAGAGGATTCAAAGCGTTGTCAAAAAAGCTAAGTTCCGCAGCATACGCTGTTAGAAAAATTCGTAATTTAACTGATATAGAGACAACCCGTTTAGTGTACTTTAGCTATTTTCATAGTGTAATGTCGTACGGTATTCTATTGTGGGGAAATGCCGCTGATATTCACTATCTTTGTTTTGCAGAAGCGAGCTGTTCGATCAATTTATAAATTAAGTCCGAGACACTCGCTCAGAGACACATTTAAAGAGATTAATGTTATGACTGTGCCTTCTCAGTATATTTATGAAAATCTTTTATATGCCCATAACAATATAAAATTGTTTAAAAATACAGTGATATCCGTGATATAAATACAAGGAACAAACACAAATTTGTTGTACAGACGCCAGCACATCAAACTACTACAATCTGTCAAATTTCTTTAATAGATTTTCAACTTCATCGCTAAAGCATTAAGGTTCAAGGTTGATTGGGAAAATTTGACAGTTTCGGGTAGCTTGACCTGCTGGCGTCTGTACCTACAACAAGGCTCAAGAAAATAGGTGGCTCGTTCAGATGCCAATGTATATACGCTTTTATAATAAACTCCCAAGCTCCGTTCAAGATCTAAGCCTTAATAAATTCAAATCATTCATTAAACGTAAGTTGTGCCAGAAAGTATTTATATCGAGGACAAAAAGGCTTGGGATTGAGCTGCTTCCAATTTTTACATATTGAATGTTTTTATTTCTTTTGTGGTTGTTTTTTTATACATTTTGACATTAATGCATTTTATATATATGACGGCGTTTACGTCAAACGTCAGGTTGACAGGACTGTCAATGTCAACCTAGCGAAGCGTCATTGTCGATGGTAGTGCGGGCGGCCATCTTGACTTCACTTTTGAACGAGGCGGCGCCCGCGCACCACGCTTGTGACGAATCGCTTTGAATCTTCGCCACCACGCTATTTCAAGATTTAATTAAGTTGTTTCCGTATAGTAGTGATCGCTAATTACCTAATTATACTGTGATTTTTATAACAGTTAATTAAAATACGTTGATTGTGATTTGAAATCAATTATTTCTAATTCCGCGCCCACCTACCCACATAATTAGAAGAAGATGAGTTCTGGTGAAGGGTCTCCAGGCCGTCCTGTCCCTTCATCAGAAGTGGGATGCGACGGGGCCCAAGTTGAGGGCCAGCGGATCAAAACGGATGCCGAGAAATTGCTCAACAGCATGGAAACGCTTTTATCTCGAGTGCTCGCCGTTCAACAAGTACGAACCGTGAACAATAATCATCCTACGCAACTGCTACCCTTCAATCCAGACGATCCTGATGCCGACATTGATGGTTGGTGCAATATAACAGAAGCCATTGTTCAGAAGAGAGGTTTGGATGGAATAGACTTACTCATGGCTCTTACGAGTGCTTTGAGAGGAGGAGCTGCATCTTGCATCACCAAACTGAACCTACAAGACATGACCTGGAGTTTAGTTAAGCAGTCTCTTATAGCGAAGTTCTCCAAACCTAAACTAGTTCAGGACTACTTTGATGATATTCTGCGATTCCAAATCGGAGCCAAAGAAACCGCTTCAGAATCTGCACTTCGACTGTGGAACATGATAGAACGAATTCCAAAGATCGTAATGCCCGAAGAAGTGGTGACTGGATTTGTGATTTCAGTACTTTGTCAAAAGGACAGCCTGATACGTCGCGAGTTAAACGCTCACAATATCACCACCCGCACTCAACTATTCCGAATACTGGGAGGTGTGTCTCTCAAGCGTCGGTCGGATGGTGGAGAAATCAACGAACTTGAAATCAAGCGTCATCGTCCCATCGAAAGGTTCTCAGGCAGATGTAGCTTCTGTGGAATAATGGGTCACCGCTTCACAGAATGTAGAAAACGTCGTGATCATTCCGGACCTACATCTCAAGACACACCAAGCTCATCACGCGCTTCAGAGAACACTACCTCTGTGGTCTGCTACACATGTGGACAAAAGGGGCATGTATCAACCAATTGCCCCGACAAGAAGAACGGAAGCAAGGCTGCGGTCAAGGAGGTCCATCACTGCGAGTACCGCCCATCTAGGGGTACTTTGGAAACATCATCCGGTGAGCCTGTCCCTTTTTTATTTGATAGTGGATCGTCCTGTTCACTTTTGAAGGAAAGTTTTCGCGATAAGCTCTTGGGTACTGTGCGTAAAGATATCGTTTATCTTAGTGGTATCGGAGGTAATGACATTCAATGCGCTACACAAATTCAGAGCGATGTTAAGATCAATGAACGTTTAATAAGCTTGCTGTTTCATGTGGTTCCCGATTGTAGTATATCAGATCCTATAATAATTGGTAGGGATATTTTTGATTTAGGACTATGCGTAAAAATTGATAATGACAACCTACTAATATACACCAAAGAACAGTCTCATTTTTGTAATAGAATTTTAGATACATCAGATTTAAATCATATTGATACAGATTTGCAGGGGCATGATAAAGAAACGTTGATTTCAATTTTAAGAAAGTATTCGGATCATTTTATAGAAGGTATACCTACCAAAAGGGTTAAGACAGGGGTATGTGAACTTAGATTAGTGGATCTGCAAAAGGTCGTATATAGGTGTCCCACTAAACGCGCTCCCATAGAAAAACAAATAATCAGGGAACAGGTCCAAAAATTATTAGATGCAGGAGTGATTCAGGAGAGTTCTTCCCCATTCGCAAGCCCCATTGTCCTTGTTAAAAAGAAGGACAATACAGATAGGTTATGTGTCGATTACAGGGAGCTAAATTCTAATACCGTGCCCGAACGTTACCCTTTGCCTCGTATAGAGGAACAAATCGATCAGCTCGGTGGGGCCAATTTCTTCTCCTCGTTAGATATGGCTGCTGGGTTCCACCAGATACCTATTCATCCCGATTCAGTGCAGAAAACAGCTTTTGTTACCAATGAGGGCCAATATGAATATCTTGCAATGCCTTTTGGCTTACGAAATGCGCCTTCAGTCTTTCAGAGATGTATTACAAAAGCTATTAGCCATTTAAAAGATAAACCATTGATCTACATGGATGATGTACTCTGCCACTCTGTAGACATCTCTGAGGGTCTACAGCGTCTTGACGATGTATTGGCCGCATTATCGGAAGCTGGCTTTTCATTAAATCTTAAAAAATGTAAATTCTTGAAGCAAAAAATCGATTATCTGGGATATTCTGTGCAATCTGGTGCGATCAGACCCAATTCGCGGAAAATTCAAGCATTGGTAGATGCCCCTGAACCTAAGTCAGCTACGAATGTCCGACAATTCCTGGGACTAGCGTCCTATTTCCGGAAGTTTAACCCCGATTTCACCCGGGTTGTGGGTCCCTTATATCCTCTCACAAAACTAAAAGGACGAATTACTTGGACTATCGAACATGAAAGAATACGCAAAAGGTTAATAGACATTCTTACATCTGAACCCGTACTTACGATATTTGACCCAGAACTCCCTGTAGAGTTACATACAGACGCTAGCTCGGACGGTTACGGAGCTATCCTTTTACAAAAGAAAGACAACCTTCCCCATGTTGTAGAATACTTTAGCCGTCGAACGTCAGATGCTGAGTCTCGCTACCACTCTTATGAGCTAGAGACGTTAGCAGTCGTTAGAGCGGTAGAACATTTCAGACACTATCTTTATGGTAGGAGTTTTGTAGTTGTTACGGACTGCAATTCATTAAAGGCATCAAAGTCTAAGAAAGATTTGACTCCCCGTGTATATCGTTGGTGGGCATACTTGCAGGCTTACGACTTCGATATCATTTATCGCGAAGGCAGCAGAATGGAACACGCTGACTTCTTATCTCGAAATCCTATTTCAAATTCTGATACTGTTACTCCCTTAGAATCCGAAAAGGTGCAAACTAAATCTGTTCAATTCGTTGAGCTCCATCAAGGTTGGTTATCAGTGGAACAAAAGAGGGATGCTGAAATCCAAGACCTCATCACAAAATATCACAATAACAGTTTTCCTGAAACCGTAGCCCAAACATATGATGTCAGGGAAGGCATCCTTTATAGGAAAATTGTTCGTAATAAAATGATCTCCTGGCTGCCAGTAGTTCCGCGATCTCTTATTTGGACACTCATAAATCATGTCCACAATGAACTTCAACATTTAGGTAGGGATAAAACGTTAGACAAGCTCTATGAGAAGTATTGGTTTCCAGATATGTCTAAATGTGTTCGGAAATTCATAGATTCGTGCATAGTTTGTAAGGCTTCTAAAGGCTCGTCGGGAGCTCAGCCCGTTCAGCTTCATCCAATTCCTAAAGTGTCTGTGCCTTGGCACACTGTTCATATTGACTTTTCGGGAAAGCTTAGCGGGAAGAGCGACCGGAAGGAGTATTGCTCAGTAATTATTGACGGTTTTACGAAGTACGTTTTACTCGAACATACCACGTCTGTTGATGCAAAGAGTGCAATAAATGCAGTGCAAAAAGCAGTTTACCTTTTTGGAGCGCCAAAAAGAATCATCGCTGACCAAGGTCGTTGCTATATCAGTTCTGATTTTAAAAGTTTTTGTGACGAGCATAAAATAGAACTTCACTTTATTGCGACGGGCGCATGTAGAGCCAATGGCCAGGTTGAGCGAGTGATGCGTACTTTAAAGAGCCTTTTAACTATCGTCGAAAACGATCCTAATAAGACGTGGCGCGACGAATTAGGAAATATTCAGCTTGCCCTAAATAGTACAAAATCTACCGTAACTAAATATTCCCCATCAGAGCTTATGTTCGGGATTCGTTCGGATTCGCTGGGTATGTCTAAAATAAACTGCACTGATAAAAACAACGAGGTTCGCTTGGATATTGATTCAGTTAGGGAGGATGCATCAGCAAATATCCAGAAAGCTGCTGAATCCGAAACTGTTAGATTCAATCGTGGCCGCGCTAAAATTAAACCATTCTCTAAAGGTGATTACGTTTTCATCAAAAACTGTGAACGTAATCAAACAAAATTGGATAGGAAATTTAGGGGTCCATTCGTGATAACAGAAGTTTTAAATAATGATCGCTATAATCTTAAAAGCATAGTGGACGCTTCCAATCGAACTCTTAAATATTCCCACGAGAATTTGCGCGCAGTACCCCGGGGACACGACGGATTACTTGAAATCGTATCTAGTCTTTTAAATGAAGTTGAGGCCGAGACGGCGTCTGATGATGTAGAAAGTACTTTGCGCTCAAATAATGATAACGAGTCATTAGACCGTCCCGACACCTTGACCGTATGCTCGGACACTGCTTCCGCTGATTCACATACGGTCACTGCAGGCTCAGACACCCTGAGCGTAAACTCAGACCCTGAAACATGGGAGATCCTTCATGAAGTTGAAGTGCACACGGAACAGGACAATTCACTATCATAGGCAGGTATAGTGCAAACTATCATTACTGTACTGTAACGTTTCTTTAATTATGATATTTTGTACAAATGGTTGATCCTGGGCGAAGAAGTGTCGTCCTTACTATTCCAGGGTGAGTAGTTAGAGGGCGCATTTCACTCGTCACAGAAGGTAGACGAAATGTGTCGTCCGAGTCATTGTCTGGTTGACTTGTCACAGTGGTTTATTTAGCGTCATCTGACGAAATTTGTCGTCCGAGTCAGGTCCCTCGAGAGGGCTGACTTGTCCTAGATGATCGCTTGCTATTTGTGAGACGAATTGTGTCGTCCGGGTCACATCCTGGTTAGGATTGGCTTGTCTAGATGCTTACAAGAACGAAAATGTGTTGTCTGGGCTAAATTCCAGCCTGAATTGGTGTCTAATGCGTTTATCGACTGGTCTTACTGAAGTGTAGTCCGAGTCACACCTTACGGTTGGCTAAGCGATACACTTGCCTGGTTAGACCAAGTCATTAAACGATTTTAGTGTTTGAGTGCTGATGAAAATGATTAAATCAGGATGAGCGAACGGACTATGCAGTGATTCTAATTTGTTCCAGATAAATCGCCCGAGGACGGTCGCAAGTCAGTCCGGCCGTGACGGCGTTTACGTCAAACGTCAGGTTGACAGGACTGTCAATGTCAACCTAGCGAAGCGTCATTGTCGATGGTAGTGCGGGCGGCCATCTTGACTTCACTTTTGAACGAGGCGGCGCCCGCGCACCACGCTTGTGACGAATCGCTTTGAATCTTCGCCACCACGCTATTTCAAGATTTAATTAAGTTGTTTCCGTATAGTAGTGATCGCTAATTACCTAATTATACTGTGATTTTTATAACAGTTAATTAAAATACGTTGATTGTGATTTGAAATCAATTATTTCTAATTCCGCGCCCACCTACCCACATAATTAGAAGAAGATGAGTTCTGGTGAAGGGTCTCCAGGCCGTCCTGTCCCTTCATATACAATGACATTTGCTTACTTTGTAAAGTATTCTATTATTTTAATTATTGTGAATGTGAAGACTATGTGAGTCATATTATTTTTTATTTCCTCTCTGTTCGTTTTGTCATGGTCTGGCAGTTTGAGTAAATAATGTGGCCTACCCAAATGTCCTTTCTTTGGTATTGTTCGTCGAATCGTTGAGCTCCAGTTTTGAGTTGAGCTGCACGATTTCTGACAAATGCGTGCACTGACTGGACAGGTCCTCTCAGTCTGTCTGGTTCTTTCCTCAAAACACCATCTCAGATATCTACATGGTCTTCATATGATCTGACCAAGATTATGTCTGGACTTTAAAAGAGACCTCTGAGTTTGTTTCGGCCTTTCTTCTCAGACTAGTCAGATAGGAAACGCCGACCTCATCTAGTTTTAAAATATGATTGACGTGTAAAAGTGTTTGTATAAACCTACTTACAAAATAAAATCATTTATCATTTACAGGAGACTGAGCTCAAGCTGCGGGTCGACTCCCAGGCACAGCGAACAATCTGTGTCTCTTACGGCTATAGTTTATCTTTACTTTTTAACGTTGGTGGGAAAAGCCTCGAGTGAGCGGTAATTTTCATTTTGATTGCCACCTGATCTAGAGAGGACACCATTTACTCTTCATACATAACTGAGCATCATTAATAGTTCCTATGAGGCTACTAGCCATCATCATAAAAGGAAAGGGTTCGGATGGTTGAAAATTCCGCATCTGGGACTTATAAGCAAGATAACACTTAGGGACAAATCACAAACCCATTTTCTATTTAAAATAAAGGTAAGCAACTTAACACCTAAAATTCTAAGATCACTCTGAGTTAAATGTTGGCACCAAAAGGGAAATAGCTACGCACCAATCTCACAAAGCTAAAATAGCTAGCTTAAATTGCTACTTAGCCCTCTTCCTCTCCTAATTTTGCTGCGCCCGACAGGGTCCATATTGATATTTTACTTTGTTATACTATATATGTAATACATATGAAATGCAATAAAGAATTGAGTATTGAAGAAGGAATTCTCTGCCTAGTGAATACTTTTTGTGAGATTGGTGCGTATTTCCCTTTTCATGTTCAATTCGTGACACCGGTTGCGTATAATCACCACGCTCACTAAAACCGTGTTCAGTTTGCGTCAATTTAACCTTTGTCAAACATTGTTGGATTTACAGTTCACGCAAACTGAACACTAGGTATAAAGTACTGTACTACAAAAGCGCGGTGATTTTGTGCAACGAACGAACAAGGAATGGGTAATACGCGTGGTTGGTGAAGTGTCCCCTCTGATACAATAGTGCCAGTAATCCTAACGCGAATGAAAAAAATCGAAGACATGAATTTTTCCTTAAAAAACTCTAATACATATTATAAATAGTTAAGCATATAATTATTGTCACAATTTGGAAGACAAAGCGTTTCAAATTAACAATGTAAAGAATTATCAAATGGAAAAAATGAATGCTCCTACGGTCCTTAAATTGACGACGAAAATTGAAATGCTCGAGACCATTTCAATTTTCGTATTTTATTGACATTGAGCGATTTAACTAGTGAAGAATAGTGTGGTTTATAATATATAACAAAATTACTTCAAGACTGCTATTTCTGCTTGCAAGATTACGAAATAAGTAAATTGCTGTGACAATTTGTTCAGTGGATTAAGTAAAACACCGATCTTAAGCCAGATGATGAAATGAGAAAACAAATAAAAACCAAAGTCACTCGAAAATAAAGTATATTTATAAAAACAACATAATTTCTAACAAAACGTTAATTTAAACGCAATAATAACCGACAGCCTTATTATTATAAATTGCCTTGTTAATATTATTCATTGTAATTGCAAAACATTTGTATTATGTCTACAGCGAGCTAGTGTTCAGGGAGGCAGATATACAGCTGGTTAAATATACATATATCATTTCTAGAGCCAGCAAAAGGTTTCTTTACCTCAAAAACGTCACCCTCAAAGTCCACTAACGCCAAAATTATTATTATTAGTATCTAGGTATTTATTTGAATACAATATTGTTCTAAAACTTGGTATGAAGCTATTATTGTCATTATTGGCTAGCCTTAAGTGCCTACTAAGTACATATTTAGGCCTATGCTACGTTCTAGCTAGAATCTCTTAAATTATCAACCAGAAATATAAAATCGGCAAGAGCAAATTTTCAAACTTTTCGTTAGTTTATAAAGGGCAAATGTCTAATTTTGTGGAATGTGCAAGTGATTTGTCTAACTTGAAACTCTATTAATACCTACAAAGCTAAAATGTGATGGCACTTAACTCAAAATGTCCACCAAAATTAGAAATAGCCAAACAAGGCAAGGTAAAAAAAATATTATTAATTATTATACATTTTCCAATACTATAAATTCTAAGTACATCATCAATTATTCAAATAATATTATGAACAAAATAAATACTTTTCAAGGTTCTCAAATATTGTAGATGTAGCTTAAGGCATGCTTCACTAACGGTTTTTAGGCTACACGCACACTACAGCGCAATGATAAAATATGAAGAAATGACCGCAGTAAACAAAAACTGCTAATATGCCAAAGCTGTACTTATCTGTGTTTACTACTAAAAAATATTTTTTTAACCGTGTTTTTTTTCATATTAATTTTACTGTTCTACGATTCGCTAGATATTTGGTACAAATATTATTCTTTTAAGGTACACAACCCGGCTGCCTTTAATATTATTTAAATATATAAATACACCAACTCCTAAAGTTCTAGCCAAGCTACACCTTAAATATTAGTTTAGTTGTTTATAAAACGTTGCGACAGCTGACTAGCGAATACGAAGATAAAGATACCTACTATTCATTAAAGAGAATATATTTTAGCTGACGTAAGTATGACCAAGGGGTATCGTATTACCCAGTAACTCGGTTGTGGAAGTCAGACAGGCAGTCACTCCATGTAAAAAACTATTCAGCTGCATCTGGTTAGATTGGCAATAGACCCCAACATAGTTGGGTAAAGGCTAGGCAGATGATGATATTTTAGTAGACGTTCATATTTAATTCATAAAATATTAAATTATAGCCGCTCTGATACTGCCAAGAAACAGTGGGACTGTTACAGGTTGTAGTAGTTCTTCTTCAAATAATACCAAAACTTCAAACAGTAGCAATTCTCGTAATTATTAAGAACGTTCACATTTTGACCTTAATTTTGACTTTAATAAAAATAAAAAATTTGTTTTTGATAAGTTTTTGAAATTTGTTTTGTCACTGAGACGAGACTGCGATTAGATTATGAACGTTTTAAATTACGAGAACTGGCCTTCTGATTTCTTGCATTAACAGCTGTTTCTGAACTCTCTTGGAGGACAATAACGTAACAAATAACGTCAACCTTATGTAATATTTTTCTTCATTTAGTCACTAGTGTAACATCGCTAAATATTCGAAAAAGCTAATAAACATTTTAATTGATCTAAATCTATGATTTGCATACATTTTGGTCGATTTCATTTATAGGAATTTAGTATTAAAAATTGAAAGTTTTCTTAACACTTTAATATAACGATTCATTAACAACTGAATTGACAAGAATACACGTGAAAGATTACACGTAGAATGAAATATAAAACAATACCCACGGTTCTAGAGATTCCAACCGCAATTGCTAAAAACTATTAGAAAAAACTTGGCTAAAATATTTAATACATAAAACATTGCTACGGATTATTAACATTTTTTTAATATTCAAAACTTTTTCCTAGTAAAGGGTGAAGTAAATAAAAACAGAATAATCCATAACAATAGTTTTATTTTAATACAAAATTAACAAAGCTCATCTATTTAAGCATTTATTGCGCGTAAGTACAAAGCGATTTAAGTAATAAGTATTAACGCATAATATGTTACAAAGCAAAGTAATCTATTCGCGATCTGATATGACTAAAGATAGCGGTGTGATCGCGTGGCCACAGAGTACTATAGTAAATAGTCTTTGCACAGCTTGAATATTGGCTTTGACCATTGGCCAACTGGAAGTGTTGGACTGTGGCATTGGTTATGAACCGCATGGGGTATTTTTTATTCCCATAACTTGTTATTTAATACTAGATAGAATTATGGAGTCCGCAAATAGGCCAATACCCCTACTTTTAGGAAATAACATCACTTCAAGTGTATTTTAATTTTAGAAAATAATTTTAGCAACCAATTAGACACCTATAACGATTTTTAAACATATTATACAATTGAAAATTAGAATAATGTTTCAGTAAACTATTCGATCAAACTGAAGTCAGAAGAATTTAAGACGTACTCTGAAGAAGATAAGGTACAAATTACTTTGAAACATGTCTTTTAACTAAATTGTCTATCCTACTTATTCTCCTTCCACCTTCTAATTAAAACATTCGGAATGTAAAATGCATCATAATGACTGAATAAAAAAATATAATAATATGTACACATAGACATATCGCCTCAACATCGTTGTTTGAAGATTAACCAGTGATAATTATAATAAAATGGATGGTAATTCTATCTACAATCTAATTAGATACAAAAAAAATGCGATTTACAAAATAATTTAAATCATTGGGGATATTTTTCTTAGTTTACTTTTCATTACAGTTATTTACATACTGTGTGTATTTAATACTTGTGTATTTAGTGCCAATTGCGTGACAATTACATAACAAGAAATATTTTAATACATTTTTAGATAAGTTAGTATTGTCAACAGCGATGTAAATAACAGGAATCAAATGCAAAATAAAATGAAATGTCTTTCGTACTAACTACTACTATTGAAGCTACTGTTTTTTACTTGTTGGCGTAACTAGGATGAAGATACTTATTATTTATTCATGCAAGCTACTATTCATTTAGCATTGAATTGAGGATTTAAGGTCTAACCTGAGAACTTTATTATGTGGCCTGATCATCAGACCATTTATTTTATGAATAGTAGTTCTCATGGTTTTTTTCTTCATGGATTTTTTCTAAAGTCATTGCAACTATCCCGAACAATCGTAATTTCTTCTTTAATAATATTTGTCGGTCTACTCCTACTATTTACGCATACAAGTGAACGTACTGCTTGCTTGCTGTTTACACGTTGTTCTCAAGTTTGTCGAGCGACATGTCTCGTCTCCAACTCAGCAGGTCATCGAGAAGGGCTTCTAATTGAGGGTTGCCCCCGAGTCTGGCCACCTGGAAGAGGGATGGAAGATTTTAGATTCTGATGCATTACATCTTCTTTCTTTACAGAAGACATAGGCTAGTCCACATCTAGTTATTCTACAAAGGCTCGTCTTACTAAATAATTTCATTTCCTCGTGTATTCGAAGCTGCCGATTCGCTCCAGTATCGTGATGCAGTACCGCTTCACCTCTAGGTCTCGAGTCCTTTGACGTATTATGTCTAGAGACTGGTCTATAAGAAGCTACAATATAACACATAAATTAATATCTGACCTCTCTCCGGGCCTCCTCGTCGAGACTCTGGAGCGTGTTCCTCGTGTACTCGAAGCTGCCGATTCGCTCCAGTATCGTGATGCAGTACCGCTTCACCTCTAGGTCTCGAGTCCTTTGACGAAGTATGTCTGAAGACGCTGCTAAGAAAATTTACTGATTTTTGTTGTTGGTCAAGAGATACTACTGTCTTTTATAGCCCTAAAAGTTTTATTAATTTTGCTGTTTTAATAAAGTATCAATTCTACACCACTTTTTACTTGAAGTGTCAATTATTAGGTTATGTGCAGACAGATTGCGATACGCAAAATATATGAAGAAACTCGAGGGAAAAAAAAATTTGTCGTCTATTTCTATACGAAAACCGTGATCACTTGGTTCATCTTCTTCTAATCCAATGATGAATTAGTGGTAATTTAAGAAAAATGTCTTATCCTTACATGACTTTCATCAACCTTACATGCCTTCTAGGCGACATGTCGCAGGAAGTCATCACAGGACTGCCAAAAGCCATTTTTCACCAAGACATCTGACCATGGTAAATAATGATTTAGGTCAGATGGGTTAATAGGTAACCCACCCAACAAGAAGTCCTAGAATAAAAAGGAAGTTATATTTGTAAAGGATACGAAGCACTTGGTTGTCTCCCTGCCGGATGGCGTGTATGATGGGGAAGCTGAACTTGCCCTCCGTCAAGTCCTCGCAGTAACTCTTGTTCTCTGTGTACTGGGGACAAAAGATATTCATTACAAGAGGTATTAAATAATGATTGCATTTTACATGGTTAAAACTGGCCTTGAGTGTGTTTAACATAATCATATTTAAATAAAAAACGGAGTAAAAAAAGTTAAGAACAATGATGTAGATGGGTAACCGAAATAAACTCGTTGACTTCTTATTAACTTATTTTATTTTAAAACTACTTACAAAAGATCGATCGAGATTGTCTTAACATCTTAATAGCTCGCTCGCCTCTTCCTTCTCCCTTCCACACATACTCTCTCATTCTCTCATCGCTGCGTTCGTATTCTACTTATTTTCTTAAAATTATGATGCCTTCTGAATTAACATCCTACATGTATGTATCGATCAATCATACATTATTAGGAGTTCTGAGCTTCTGTTGAATATTTAATATATTATTTCAACATAAATCATCATTATATGCAAATTATTTGATGATCACATTATAGTGTCAATGGTTATTCTGTGAAGCAGCGATTGCCCATTCTCATGAGTATAAATAAGGAACAGGGTGTAAAGTTCACTCATTCTCCATAGACAAGAGAGGATCCTACGACCAACACCCTAATTACGTAACCCACTATTAAACTAGATCTGAGTCATTTTGAAGGATATTGCTAATCCATTGATCCATATGTTCGAAAAATTTGTCTGGTCCAACAACGTAAACAACGCAATGAATGTTGTTGAACTGTCAAAATTAAAGCCATTGCTACTAATATTGCGCAGACGGGTGTTGTGTCTATTGGGCAAATGCCCGACGATTGATGTCGGGATGTTGACACGTATATTATGTTACTCGCGAGGTGAACTCTGCTTGCGCGATGCAGAATTTTGCTCGACGTCAGTGTGATGCGTAGTTCGCATGTGGCGGTATAGATGGCACCACAAGTCATGGCATGGTATTTTCGTCGGACTTTTTGATAACCACCAGAAGAGATTTGTTGCCTATTATTTTCCGGGAACCACATAGAACTATCCTCCACCGAGAGGAGGCCCGCGTCCCAGCAGGGGGAACATTAATTACTATTTTTTTAACTACTAGTTATTATAATGAATATTTACCTCTGTCAGCCTTAAGTTGCAGTAGTCGTCTCTGATCTGGAAGTACAACCCTAGTATTCCGGATAGCTTGCTGAAGTCGGACTTTTTGTCACTGAACAGCTGCATTAGACGGATTGCCAACATGAACAGACCACCCGTCTCTGGAAAGTTAAGGGTATATTATTACTCGCTACTGTTAATAATAATTTTGTTTTTGGTTTGTACTCAGCTTCTGTTCGTCGCGTGCTTTTACATAGAACATATCCTATGGCACTCGGCAATAGCGTAGCTTATAGAAGCTTTCTATCAGTGAAATAGTTTTAGAAATCGGATATAAGCATTTTCGGAAATTAAGTTCTACATCCATCTTACAAACTTTATAAAGTTTGTGTAGTTTTTTAATAATCTAATCAGTTCGGTCGGAGGTCGTACGTTCGTACCCAGGAAAGCGCTTTACTTTGTGTAAATTATTTCATCACCACTGCTCTCAAAACGGTGAAGGAAAACATCGTGAGGAACCGGCATGTCCGAGAACCAAAAATTCGAAGACATGTGACGTCAACCTGCGTGGGCCCGCGTGGTGGATTACAGCCCACTCCCTCTCGAAGCGAGGTGGCCTGTGTTCCAGTAGTGGGGACATTAAAGGCTGATTATGGGTATCGTACCACGAAAGGGTACAAGTCAGTTAGAGTGGGTTAAGGGTCATCGCAGATCAATTTAAACTTAACCTAAGTTTTTTTAGTATACGGCTGAAATTAGTGTAACAAAAAAAAATCCCACCTTCTCATGAAGAGGCACAACATAGTGAAAAGTGGAAATACCTATACGGACGTACGTGTATGGGCCACGTGGTACGTGTAGTGTATGGCCTTTACCCAGGAGTTAAAATAGCTAATATTCCTCAGTAAATTTGTTACTTATTACAAAATTCTAGAAGAAAATATTAATCAACTTTACACAATATCTCACTTTTGATGGTCATCTCCTTGTACTCTTCCTCGGAAGGACACTGGAAGTTGTCCCTCCAGTAGATCTCGATGCCCTGCCCTCTGTGCAGCTCTAGTAGTTGCTCTGTGTATACTGTTGTTGCCTGAAACAAAACGTTACTGGGTTATCTTGCTGTGTCGTCTGAAGCTTCAGTTTTTACGTAGGACGAAGAGACGAGAAATAGGACGGAGTTGGACGTGAGTCATGAGCATGCAGAGTTGTATATACCCTCAAAGTATATTGACGACAGCTGGCTTTCTTAAATATGGAGTTCGTAGAGTTGGTATCTATAAAACACAATGATTGCCTGGTGGCAACTTGGCAAGCATGCGGTTCTCTTACGCAATGCTAATTTGCAGCCATGCTGATAAGTGGCTGGCTGTCAAAGTACTTTTTTATTTGAGGAAATCCATAACATCGAAAGGAATGTACAATTCTATGCCGAAAATCACTACTGAGTCCGGACAAATAGTATGCTCAACACAACAACAAGTCCGGACAAGTAGTATTATCAAACAACTTGTTACCATAGGATGTCCCAACTCCTGCGTCTTCTCCAGCGCCACGATCATGGTGTAGTTGGCCGCGTTAATGGTGCTGGCGACGCCATAGATGGAGTGCGCAACCGGGATACCGCGCCGGAGGATGGAGTTGTCTTGAATGTCGTCAATCCTGGGTGAAAAATATTGATATTCAAAAAAGAGGCTTAAAATACCATTGGCACGGTTTATTTTGGAATGGCGGCGTATGGGAAGCGGTGACTAAGTGATTGACTTTCTGATATCCGCTCGGCACGTGTATGACCTTATATGAAACCAATAAGAGTGGGTTGTGAATTTAAGTATAGGCCACAAAAAATGAAAAAAATATTGTCGATTCTTTATTTCGGACAAATATCTTCGAAGAAGGAAACCAAGTTTTTTTTAATTCATTTGTAATTCGCTATCCTATCGTATCGTAGTGAACGTGGTTACTATAGTATTTTTTTTTTACTAGCCACTCCTTGGCAAAGGCCTCCACTCCTTTCATCTTTCGCGAGCACACGCATCCTTTTTCCAGTTTTGACGGAACCTTTCCAGCTCGTCCCGCTATCTCCTACGTGGTCTGCCGCGACCCCCCTCACAATAGTCTTAAAATCTTTAACAGATATCAATTCGTCATGTTTCAAGTGTCGTCTCGCGAGTATTCCCCATGTGAGTCACAGTTTTATTTTTAACTCTCGCTTCTAAATACTTCAATTAACAGATGTGAGATAGGGAATACCATCCCATCACACCAATTGAACCGAGTCACACATTTTCACGAAATGTGTAGTTCTGTATTCCCCGTACGTAATTGATAATGTTACATGGGAATATCAGTCGTAACATCTAATCAAATTGTATCTGAAGTCTGAATACCGTTGCAAATGAGCGAGTCGAGACTCAAGACCTTAACCTCTTTTATGGTATTTACATTTACATAGGTACCGACTATGCAAAGCACTTCTAAACTAGTAAATAATTATGTCAGTATCACAGACCCGAGTACGTGAAACACCACGACAGAAGTGGAAAATCAATATTGATGTGTATTCTGCGAAATTGTCCTGTGGTCCAGTTCTCGCAAGTGCGACTGCTGAGCGTTGGATCCTATGTTCAATCTCTGAGTCGGGCAAACTGTTTGGTATCCGGTTAGCTATACAATGGGCTATAACGCTTCGGTTCCTTGCCAGATGATCTTGCATGAGTGATGGAACCAATATTTTTTAACAACATTTTGATTTAAAAGAGTGTTTCTTATCCGTACGTCTCCATAGAAACCTACTACATTTTGGAATGGGCAACTAGTTTTATCTTTCTGACTGACGACTCCTTGTCAATCCAAAAATGCCTGTAATTGGTTTAATTGAAATAAATGCTTTGAGTCTGAGTTTAGATGAATTGTAATTTGCGTCTTGATAAAAAACAGAAACTGCAGCCAGTTATCCTAAATTCGTTTTGCTAGTACAGTAGTACCATTTCCATTTTACCACTTGGGTGAGTCCTATGTCCAGCAGCGGACGTCTTTCGGATGAAATGATGGTGATGATGAATACTGTTTGGTGTAAATTAACACTTAAAATGCAATTAGCAAGACAAGAATAGGAACGTTTGTTAATTTCCGATATCAGTCGCTAATGAATATTTTCGCAGCGATTGATAGCGATTTCCCGTAGCGTTTAGTGTACGAGCTGCCTTATCATGACAATAAATATCACCTTTACCAAAATGAGTCATTTAAAAAAAGTGTGTGCCAACAATTAGGAACAATTAATCGCGATTAATATGACACATTTTATTTGCTAGTGTTCAAAGTAACGCCTTACGCAACAACAGTTGATATTAAGTCAACAATGCATTTACATTAACACGTTATTCTCCATAGGTACCTACTACCTACCATCTTAGTGTGTTGTCTATACCTAATGTATAATAAATATACTATATTTAATTTTACGATGATATACGAGACACCTATATAATCGTAAAATTAAATTTAAAAAAAAAGCATTTATTATCTTAAATCTATACAATCAAGTTGCCGGGGCTTCCCAGAAAGTAATCCGAAGATTCTTGTGATGGGATAAACCTCGCTCTTCCTCGATTAATTAACAATTGTTTCGCAGTGCTAATCAGGTATAAGTTACACATTTTTTTTTTTTTTTAAATAAACCATACATAATTATGATTCAGAAGTAAAAAACGACTCTTTGACCTTAACAATTCTTCATGGAGTTAGGTACTGCCTGCTGATGACTATCGTTCTTGAATCTTGATTTATTTGGCATTATAATAACAAAGACGTAATCGTTTATAAATACATTTTCAAGACATGCAAGAGATACGTTATACGTAGCAAGACCTTAGGAAGTACATTATGATCATCAACATCTAAGGCTTTACAGCTGCGGGTGTGCCTTAGCCTGGTCAAGTATATTTCCTCAACGTGACCTATTTCCGATTTTTTCTCTCCAATTTCTCCCTTCAACAGGTCTTATCTTGGTCTGCTACGCCATTCAATCATCTGAGCTTGGTTCTCCGGCCATCCGGTTTACTATCAAGTAAACGTTTGGGTGCTCTGTCCTGCCCATGGAAGATGTCCTATTTTAATGGTTTTATTAACATTAGGCTCCTCGTACATCTCGTAAAGATCATGGTACTGCCGCATGCGCCATTGCTCGTTTTCCAGCACTGCACCGAATATGCGCCTTAGTTCTCGTCTTTTTTGCTTAGCACCCACATTCCGAGCCGTATGTCAGTGTTGGTCTAAGTAAGGTCTTCTAGAGAAGTTTATTACATAATATGATGGTATTATTTAAAAGACTAGCTGATCCTGTGCTATGTCCGTAGCCAATCTTTCAACCATTATTAACCTCATAGGGATGGGTTTTCATAAAATTATTTCTCAGTGAATGCCTGCCTACGTATGTAGCTTCGTCGCTTATTGGAAAGTACACGACGGAAGTACAGATAGATTGACGCCAAACCACAAAACCGTATCTAATATAAACCCAAACCACACCAACAACCAATGACCATACACAGCAGGACAAAAGTGACCAATCACCTATAGCCAAATTAATGAATATTGTTTCACTCACGCGTTAAAGAAAGTTATGTCAATCGTGTCCTGCTGGGCTGATGGTACTTTGTGTTTGATGCTGCAACAAGATCAAGGCATATTTGAGCCAATGCCTAATACATATAAATAGGGTATGGCCATAAGCCTACAGCTAATACATAAGGGCACTTTTATTCCTGGCCCCCAACATTTTTGAAGACAGTTTCACTCGCCAAAAATCAGCGAGTCTTCGATATAGATAGATAGAGATAGCGTATCGACTAGTGTAACGTGTAACGCCCCTGACTGATGGACCGACGATCTTAAAAAAACTGGTAGAACAAAGTGGACGCGGATGCGCAAAACTGGGCGTTGTTGCGTAGCTTATGAGAGGCCTAAGTCCAGCAGTGGACTGCGATAGGCTCAGTTGATTCTGATAAAGGTAAGGTTTTAAGTTAGCCTAGAGTTTTCGATCCAGCCACAGACTTCGTTTCCGCGAGACTTTTGGAAAATATGGCATTTGTTTAATTAACTTTAGATTTACTTTCGTTGAATAAAACATGATGATGAAACTTCGTAGGAAATTAGCATTTAAACAAGATTGCCTGGAAATAACATGTTACAAAAATAAAAAACCACAAAAGAGAATTGCATTTTTTAAATATTTTTGACTGTCTATTTATATGCAAACTCAAACTCAAACTCAAAGTATTTATTTCAATTAAACCAATTACAGGCACTTTTGAATTGTCAAGGGGTCGGTCAGTCAGAGAAATGAAGCTAGTTGCCCATTCCAAAGCGTAGTAGGTACCTATGGAGAAGAACGGGCAAGAAACTCCATGGACACTCTTTTAAATCAAAATATGGTTACAAAGTATTAGTTACATCATTCATGTTAAAAATTATGCATGTGAGAACGATGCAGAACGTTAAAAGCATCCGTAATGAAAAGCCTAAAACAATCCAAATATTAAATTAAATTAAAATAAGCCATGGCAGCAAAGAGATGACCAGTCCCCACTGACGGCGCCCGTTCACGAACATGACGCACGGATTAGCACCATTCAGCTCAACCATTTTGAAGGGAGCTAAATGATCCAACACATGTGCCACCATCAGCGAGACATTTGAGTGAGCATGACATACTCTCAGCCGCCAGGGCACATTCAAGTCAATGAAAGACGTACCCAGTAAATGGTAGCTTTATAGTATGTACCTACATAGTACTCACACATGAGCTATACAATTATACAATACTAGGAGATTGAATTTATATAATGCAAAAATAGTATTTTACAATCTTCAGCGGCTCCAACAGTACTTTCAAATGCTAATCAATTTATTTATGCGTCCTGTGGAGCAGGACCAGCGTTTAGCCAAGCATTTTTATCAGCGATGTAATCTCCCAATTTATAATATGCCTGGCTGCATAGTGTGCGTTTTATACAAGATTTAAATTTCGTTTCATTCTGTTCAATTATGTGGGGAGGTATTTTATTGTAACATTTTAAACAGTACCCCATGAAAGATGAGTCTACTTTAGCCAGCCTGAAACCTGGTTGAACTAATTGGTCCCTATTTCTAGTGATATAATTGTGTCTTTCACCTCTTTTACTAAAAATATGTAGATTTTTCCTTACGTACATAATGTTTTCATATATATATTGACAAGGTACTGTCATGATGTTAATATCTTTAAACAGTTCTCTTAGAGAGTCACGCCTGCGGAGGCTATATATGGCTCTGATGGCTCTTTTCTGCAGAATAAAAATAGACTCGATGTCTGCAGCCCGTCCCCATAGTAAAATACCGTACGACATGATACTATGAAAGTAACTAAAATAGACCAGTCTCGCGGTATCGACATCAGCAAGTTGACGGATTTTTCTCACAGCATACGCTGCTGAACTTAGTCGTCCTGCAAGGGATGTTAAATGAGGACCCCATTGAAGCCTTGAGTCGAGCGTGAACCCCAGGAAAACAGTTTCATCGACGAATTCTAGTTTCTCTTGATTCAATTTTATCTCACAATGACTACCTTTGACATTTGGTAAAGAAAATCTTATACACTTCGTTTTTTTCCCATTTAATACTAAATTATTAGCAGTGAACCAATTTTGGATCTGCAGTAGGGCGTTATTTACGTCGTCAAGATTTGATGCACGTCTATTAATTTTAAAAATCAAGGAAGTATCGTCAGCAAATAACACCATCTGTGGTTGGGTTTTTAACAAATGGGGTAGATCATTTATATAAACTAAGAAGAGGAAAGGACCTAATATCGAGCCTTGCGGAACACCCATTTTTACTTTTAAACCGAGTGAATTGACACCATTTATTTGAACTTGCTGTTGTCTATCATTTAAATAAGATTTTACTAAACTGAGCGCAAGTTTTCCTATTCCGTAATACTCAAGTTTTAAAAGTAAGGTTTCGTGGTCGACGCAATCAAAAGCCTTGGAGAGGTCACAAAAAATTCCTATGGCGTCTTGGGACTCTTCCCACGCTGTAAAAATGTGTTTTAATAAGGTGATACCGGCATCAGTCGTACAACGTCCCTTGGTGAAACCATACTGTTGGTCGTGTAATATTCTGTTGGTGTTAAAATGATTGAGCATTTGGTTCAGCATCACCTTTTCAAACACCTTGCTGAAGACCGGTAACACGGATACGGGTCTATAATTATTGGTAAGTTTACTGTCCCCCGATTTTAAAAGGGGTATCACCTTGCTGTATTTCATTAGATCTGGGAAGACTCCTTGATCCACACACAAATTAAATATTAAGGCTAAGTACGGCGCTATAGTCTCAATAATGGAGGTACAAACTTTGATAGACATTCCCCATAGATCTTCGGTTAGTTTGATCTTGATTTGCTTGAAAGCTTTTATTACTATTATGGGGTTTATATGCTTGAATTTAAATTCAATCTGGCAGGATGAGACGTTTGCTCTTAATAAATTAATAGAACGCAAGGGCGAGGAATTTAAGATTTCAGTGGTTGTATGTGGGATACTGGTAAAGAAATTTACAAATTCTTGAGCAACTTCTTTGTTATTGCTTATGAGACCACGCGAAGTCTCTATTGTGAAATCATTATTATGTCTTTTATGAGAGGGAAAGCTAGCTGTGTCTACGGTTCCACTCGCTTAGATTAGCAAATACCTACGTAAATTGATTATTGAGTTATAAGCGGACTTACAGACAGAGTTCGTGAAGTAAGCAAGGGGTATGGGTACTATGTCGTGTGGCCCGCGTCACCATTTTGGGCGCTTACTACCGTCCGTCTATTATAAGCTGAACCTTACATGGGAGTAGGCCTAATAGATTAAGTGATAATATGTACGCACGCATAATTTTACATAAATACAATCCCATTCACTGAAATTATGAGGTGTGCGGGGGGAAGGAAAACGTAGTAGGACGATCGTTCGTGCCACGACTTAAAGCTCATTTTCGATTGTAGCTTCTGGCGATATACTTACAAAGTGTAATCGTAATCTGATTTTCGGTCCGAGAATTACCATTCACTGTGACTCCATAACACGACATTATATAAATAAACTAGCTTTTGCCTGCGTCTTCTCCCGCGTGAAGGTCGGATATTATCCCAAGGTAACGAATTAACGGGATAAAAAGTGCCCCATGTGTTACTGTTAGTCCAAGTTAATAATAAACTATCTCTGTGCCAAACATCCAAATCCGTTCAGCCGTTTGTTCGTGATTGAGTAACAATCCAAAAATACGAACTTTCACATTTATAAGATTATTATAAATTATATTATGTTAGGATAAATGCTATACTAGAGTAGATAGAAAGGATAACTCTCTATTATTTTCCCATAAATGACCTTGCTGCTACGTGCTTTGCGAGAATAACGAGGTGTTAGATGAATAGCAACTAGAATTCTTCAAAATAACTGGAACAAGCCAATGCCAATAGTAATGAAGTACATACACTGCATACAAATGATATTATCAGTCATCATTTGTAAACTTACATTTAAATATTAAATTTAAAATATATTAGTAGGTATGTTTTCCTCAAATGATTTCAGAGAGATATGTGATGTAATTTTTTACACACATTATTTAATTTTTTATCAACTTGCAACAATGTCTTCGAAAAGGTAGGGCAGATACCACTGGGTGTAGCGCCCCACGTGCTATCTCATTTGCTCATAGTCTAAAAGAGTGATTCCATGATAAAACCAGTTTAAAAAAAAAAACAGAATTAATCATATTTATATGTTAGAGCAACTATCAATAGGTAACTAAGTTCTCTGCATGGCTGAGCAGACTTTTTACATACAAAGCTGACAAACTTTTTTTGTTGCTATTTTTGTACCAGTAATAATAGCAAATAAAATATGCCCCACCCATGCAGTTTTTATTTTAGGTAACACTAGGTTTAGGTAGGCACTGATGCAGCCATGTGTACTAAGGAAGGATTGGCCTCTTCTCTTTTTTATAATCAACATTTGCAAGTGAAGAGATGTAAGTCCAACCTGACAAAGGGGTGGCTACCTTGACGGAACAGTAGTAGGGTGTGATTGTGGAGCTATGTCGCAAACCATGCTCCACCTCCTATCCTGCACTCTGTGTCCACAAAACATGCGATCAGAGTGACCTTTGACTGTCAATGCTGTGGAAGTGGCAAAGTTTTGGGCCAACAAGATATAAAGTACAGTTGTGCCAGTGTCACGAAGAAGAACATTTGCAAACCAGTCCTACAATACCTGACCAATGGGTGCGGCTGCCTTCATCCCAGTGTTAGCCTCGCCCTTAGTATTGCCTGCTATGGTAAGAAAAGCCATCAAAATTGACTACTGCTATAACTTACAGTAAGCTAGAGTTGTGCAGCATCTGCACAATCTCTCCCACAGCTCGCAGCTTCTCATCAGAGATTTTGAGCCAGTAGTTGAAGGCAGATGCGAGCTTCTGCCGTATCTGCTTGCCTGGTACTTGCTGGATGTATGTGTATGGCATCAGGATTTTCTGAAAATAATTTCATAATTATATTTTTGGTACCTTATATGGGGAAGCTATTAAAAAATAAGAACACCCTCTATCCAAATTTATCAGACTTTAAACAATAAGCAGTGGTGTATAATAACAAATATCACTTTATCTCGTATTGTTATATTTTCTGGCAAGTCCCAATTCAAATTAATAAATTAAGTAAGTACTAAAATTATTTCTGGGTCTTAATGGTTTATTTTTAAGTATTTAAATACTTAAATAATGTATGATTACTATATTTTCCAATAAGATTGTAATAAGATTTTTTGGTAGGTATTCATAAAAAAAAATTATTCATTTAAATTACACGGTAAGGAAAAGGACTACACCTACCTAATATTATTAACTTAATTAGCAGGCTTACAAATGGCTAAAGATTGATTTTCCTATTGAAGTTATGTCTTTGTTTGGGACACACTTTTTTTTATAAAGCAGTTTTAAACGTCCCACACATTCAGTTATTAATAAAAATATACGTAGCACAGTCATCACCTCGCAGTATGGCGCATTGCGTCATTTAAACTATTTATTAAACGCCGTTAACACCACAATAACACCCTTATCGAATGCTTTTACATCTAATCGAAAAAGCATACAAAATAATAAAACCTTTACAACAAAATATAGTTTTGTTCTACGATAGTTAAAGGCGGCAAACATTTAGAAAATCAAAATATTTTGCGGAATAAAATGAGATATTAATATTTACCTCATCTTGAGTGTTATCACCAGTATTTGTACTAACTTTAGACATGTTTACTCTTTGTTTTATTAATTCCTAAATAATATCAGAAGTTCACACTGCACACGATCGATTTTGCTATGACAGAATTGACTGACACTGACAGCCGACCAGCTGACAGTGCGAGCGGAAACCGAATAAATGCGTTCATAGGCCGCGTTGATTTTAATAGAAGTGGTTTGCGTCATCTTTGTGCTACGGAAATTATTTTCACGAGATAATATTACTACCGCAGCTAGACAAGGAAACCAAGCAAGCAAGCCCAAGCACGGATTTTTGTCTCTTCTTTAAAGTATCTACCGTCCGTTTTATTGAACTTACCTCTTTTCTGCAACCATAAAACGATCTCAAAGAAGAAATCATCGTAATATTCCGAGGCTTACTATGACTTTTTAAGAATACGTTCAATTTGCAGTCCGTTCAAAAGCAAGCCTAATTTTGCTCTGCTAATAATCGTACTAAGAGAGTAATAAAAATGAACAACTATTGAAAGGAGTCCACCGAAGTTGAATAGTAATGCTTGTCTGTGGCCTGCTGTAAAGTGTAAATAACTGTAGAATTTTAATGCCATTGTTTTTATAATAGGCATCGTTCAAAAACTTAAATCTAATTCTATTTTAAATTTATCGGTTTATTTTTAATAATAGAAACACGAGTTTCTTGGGTATAAACATATTTTAACTATGATTATGTATAACAAGTTACCTTGATACATTATCTAAAAGCACTACAAAGCCTAATTTTCCGTTCAAAACAACTTTGTAACTTTGAAGGAATCAACGTGATTTTGAACGTGTGTGGATAAAAAAAAGTGTAATTTTGCGCGCCAAATAAATATTTGTATGTTTGTATAGCTCTTCACAATGTCGTAAGTTTGTTTACTTACATGAAAACAATGATATTATTAGAATATCATTGCATGAAAATATCATAATGATGTACTTACCTACTTCACACATTTTTAATTGAAATGTCGCTTAGGAGATTAATTATAATTAATGTGGTGAATTTATTTTTAGTGAAACACGAACAAGTCGTCGTGTTAGCCTTTTAACACCGACGTGCATTTTTTGTAACGTTAGTACCGACGTGAGGCCTAAGAAGCCGCTTATATTATGTTGTGTTTTTTAAAGAAAGTGTTGATTTAAATATTTGTCTCTGCGATATAATGGAAATAAAGGGTTTTAAGAAAAAATAAGCATAGAAAGAAAATAAACTTTACTATATTTTTAAATTTAAGACTACAATAATATTTGCCTTGAATTTTGGGGGAAAATCCGTCTATTAGGTATAATCCTCTGAGAATAACAAAAAATGGCATTTCGTACTTAAGACTAATATTACTTTAAGAAAAAAACTATAGTAGGAACATTAAACCTCTGCAAAAAAAAATGTCCACAGTCGAACTACAACTTAAATTCTAAGCACAGTCAGGGCACACTTGTTTCGCGCATTGTAAACAAATGTGTTTTTTTTGCACGAATAGCACATAAACGTCGATTTTCTTTTGAGTTTAGGTTTACAAGAGAGGCAAGTCTTGGGTGTCTTGACTTCTTCGGCTTGATCTTCAGATGCCTCTGGCTTATCAGAACCAAGTACTCTTGCCAAACTCATCCTATGTTCACGAGGCAATCTTAGGTTACAAAATCTTTGCTTCATGTGCTATACCTAATACCAACTGTCGAGCAAATTTTTTTATGAAGGCTCCTCTATCATTTTGTCTTCCTACATGTACATGATGTAGAAGATGAGAATTGACGGAGCTTATATCCAAAATCCGGTAAAAAATTGTCATAGGCCAGCGTCTTGATCAGCGACTGCAAGTGTATATGGATCATTTCTTATCTATTTCATCTACACCACCTTTCGTAGAAATATAAAACTGTATAATTCCTGGCTTCCCTGTGTCCGTATCTGTTCCTTGAGTATGATGCATTGATGAAGCCAAAATGACCGCTTTTCCCTTCTTCCCTCAATCACTTGCATGTAATTCGGATTAGATTCATTTATTTCTATCCGAGTTCTCTTTGAATGATGTATATCTGTCACAGAACTATTTCTTTTACTACCTGAAGGTCCCGGTCTATCCATAGTTTAAAATATCTGTGAAAATAATAGTTTAGTGTAACAAAGGAATAAAACAAAAAACTTACGTAAGTACCGACGTGAGGCCTGAGAGACCGCGTCGGAATTTCAAATCGTAATTACTCACCAAATGCACGCGCGACGTCACGTTTTTCCGTTTCGATGTCAACGTGGGCACTGTCCTTGCAGCTACTTAAAAGCAGGGATCGGAATTCAGCGGGGAAAGGGGTAAACTAGCATATTGTCAAGTGGCTGACGAGGCCTGTCAGACCGCACCTTCGCCGGGAATTCTCAAATAGAGATCATAGAGAAATTGCAGTTAGGTATATCAAATTCACCCAAGCACGGGAACATAGCAAGCTAATGTGGAAAAGTGTTGCAGAGAGAATATACATATAGTATTTTGCCCCCTTGTATTGTAACGTCTATTAATGGTATTACTTATACCTAAAAAAAAAAACAATTTAACTTATAAAATGGTCGTATTTTTAAATTAATAAAGTCTAACCGGGATCACGTAATTGTAATAAAAATAATGTATTGATAATGTAGTTTGGTTTGCTCGGCATGTTAAGGTGTCGAAAGCTTGCGCTGCTCGTGCGAGAAGATGGCTGCATCGAGGATGCCATAGTCCGCACTGTTAGGTCGCGAGGGTAGGCCCGTGTGGTGTATCGTGCACACGTCGGAGTTACAGAGGTCGCGGACGAGTATTCCCGCCCCTTCATCTCTCGTCTGGTTGAGTGCGGTCATTTTACTGTATGGAGCTTCTAGCTCATCATTAAGCGCTGCGGCGTCGAAGTGCTCTGATCAGTGTGGTATGTATCTCCCATTAATTTTTAGGGAATCTCCGGTCAGATGGTCATAAGTGAGGTTATTAGCGACGCCTTTGATAAGGCGGTCTCTTTTTTCGGTTCCTGGGGTTACGTCGGTCCGACTCCAGCTTATTCCTCGCATCACATACATGGCTGTAGTTAGATGCGACGTGATCGAGTGTGTGATTTTGTCGTAGTTCAGGAGATTCATGCGATTTTGGAAAAGTCCACCCGGCACTCGTTGACTACGATTACCTATATGTGGTTTATAACGATCGGCTAAGGGTTTTACCTCGAGGAATTTACCTTTCAATCCTTGCGCATTGATGTGCAGTATGCCCAACTTATGATATTGATTCTAAGTACTAGGTCAAAATAAGGAAAATATTGATTTACAAATTCCATGTATTCATTTCAGAAGGCTTATTTATTTCCCTAGTGCGATGCAGTTGGTTTCTTTTTTCTATTCGATACTCACTCCAAATATTACGTACTCGTCACACAGAGAAAGAATAACAAAAACTGTTGTATTTGCACTGAATTACCAAACAATGTTGAAAAAGCTCGTATATTAGTAACTTATTCAAGATGTTTTATTATGACGTTACAGACGTTCAATAGTCGTTTTATTGCTGTGAATTAGCGTCATGGTATGAAATTCTATATTTTATGAAGGTGAACAGTTTTTGTAAACGTCAACATAGCAGGCCTGTTACGGGCCTGCTAATAAGACGTCGTACAAAAAAGCAGTTCAGTTCATGGTAAAGCCTATTAACAGTTTTAAAATAAATCGAGTAATAAATCGAGTTTGATTTCGTTTTTAGTGTCAAGCTGTCACTGTCAAAGTGTCAAACTTTATTGACATTTCTAATTTTTCTTCTGTTGTGTTGTTGATTTATTTCCAAACAAAATAAATGTTTCCAATAAATTAATCCGTAAATTAAATGACAGTGAAGACAATTTGAAATTGTGTAGCAAAGAAGAACAATTATGGGCTTAGAAAAAATAACCGTCTTGAATTCGTTTTGATTATGTCTGCACGAAACTATTTATCGGCACGGGAGAAAAACATAAGTAAACTAATCGATTGTTTGCCAAATATAAACCAGCAGAAGTTTGGTTACCGTTCTGGACAGGAGCTACCGCCTTTATCAGCAAACACGAGTCATTTTGTAAATCGGAATTTGAATTATTCATTTGAGGTCCAACCTTACATGGTGAACAGTTTGGAGAGGGCCGGGACCCCTTTTTCGGACTTTTTCTCAGAAAGTGAGACAGGTTGGTAAAGGTTTTTTGAATTTAATAATTTTTTTACAAGTCATACTATGAGGAAAGGTACTCCAGTTTAAATTTGTATTGTTTAAATTGAAATTGGGGGCCTATGTCTAGCAATAGATGTCCTTCAATTGAAATTATGATGATGGAGTACCAATTTTCAAACTTTCCAGTAACACAGGGCTTAATAAGAACATAAGGTTCAATGAATAAGACACAAATTGTGGTTCTAACACTCCTCTACAATTTTTGCTAAGAATGGTAAGCATTATTGCATCAAGCTGGACGTAACGAAAAAGCCCACATATTTTGGTCTAAACTAACATTGTGATAATGCAGGCTACATTAATAATGCATTATCTCCACCTCGTGAAAGCCAAGAAAGATAAACAAATCAAGTATCTTGACCTCGCTTGTGAAGTTGTCGACATGTGGGATGTGGACTTAGCGATCATTGTGCCGATAGTCATGACAGCCAATGGCTTAATAGCCAAGAACCTTAACCAACACCTGAGGAGGCTCCCGTTGGGCAGTTGGATCAAGGGCTTGATTCAGAAAATGGTACTTCTGGACACGGCTCGCATTGTCAGGAGGTTCGTCTCTTTGGAGCCCTGGCCAGCGGTTCTATGTTCTATGTTACGGGTTTGGTTTCCGCACATAATACTTCAGGTGGACTATTGTATGTGGGCCATGGTGGCCGTCGGTGGTTATTCCAACCAGCCCTCCTCCCTCCAGAAGCTTATTAAGTCTCCTGGTCTGTTGAGAACATCTGTGTAAGATCTGGGTGTCCCGAGGTTTCCGACCTAATCTGGGCGACACCTGTGCACTCAAAGAGCACATGTGCGACGGTTTCATCAGCCTCCATGCAGGCTCTGCATAGGGGGCTGTCCGTTATGCCTATTGTGTGAAAGTGTGACCAGTGGTAGCTTGGACCCTGGTCCCCGTACCGGTGGGGTACTGTTTATATTTTTAAATGTTTTTATAATTTTTAAATTCTAATACATATTTTAAAAATATAAGTTATATGTTTATATTACAAAGCCATTGTGTCTACATTCCGGCACATGAAGGGTTACTACTGTAGTTGAGGTTGAAGAAAACTTGTCATCTCTGTAATCCTTTCTAACCATATCATCATTCACACAGTCCATCCATCATTTCTTTGGTCTCTACTCTTATGGACACATATCGGCATCAACATTCTGTTAATGCCTATTCATACTTGTCACATAGTATAAAATTTACAGAAAAAGTTCCTGAGTAAATACAAATACATAGAATAGAACTACTACTCACTACTCTTTATACTCTTTATTGTACACCATACAAGTACAAAGTAAGTCAATTCTAACATAACATTGCAGGAACACCAGACTTCCACAGTGAGGAAAGTGACAGTAGTTCAGGGTCAGCATTGCGCCGAAACACAGCTGAGGCTACTAAGACATTAGCAGCTGAGTGGGACCGCATTGAGAGGACCCTGTACAATGAGGATGGAGAGAAGTGCACCCGGCCCAATATTCTTGACGAGTGCAAACAATGGAGACAGCTGCATCCACAGCTCAGGTAAGGAAGATATCTTTTTCTCATGTATTGATAAGAACTTCAGGGAGAAGCTTGTGATAAAAATATTAGCCAGTCAGCAAGGTGCTGAGGATGCGATGGATTAAATACCGCATTTAGTTGAAATAAAGTTTAAGTAAGCCTGACAGCGGCAGCGCATCAAAGTGCACAGAGGCGCGCGACTTAGGTGGACTCAGCGTTATTTATTTTCGACTTTATTTAAAGGAGTACAATGTTAATACATATTTGTTTGGTATTGACAGCCGCGCTGCGCTTCGCTAGATATGCGCCGGCTCTCAAGACGCGACAATTAGAGTGGACCAAGAACCGGACCCTGCATAACCCCATTATTTTCTACCCTTATACTATGGTGTGGTCGTCACCATAACTTAAACGTAGTTGATCAACGACTTGTGCAACTTTTTAATTTTCCACGATGGCTGTAATCAACTGTCTCTACACGTATTGATTGTTTTCCGAAAACATAGACCAGCCATTCACTGATGTCCACATTCTTGCATACATTTGAAACATATTGAATTTGGTTGTGTTTTTCGCTTTTCGATCAATACATCAGAATTTCATAGTTTTCATTGTGATGTAGGTCAGGTAGGTAGGTAGCCATAGTTTTTTGTGGGAGTTCATTAGGTCAAGGCGTCGCTTACTATGAGCTCCTTCGTCTTGCGTAAGTCGTACTGACCCAAGCCGGACTATGCAAATAGCTAAACGTACTGTAATAAAAATGTGATGTTAATTCTCGTAATTTACATATTTTGAGAAATATATAGGACAGTTTTTATGAAATAATGTGGCCAAGGTTTTGAACGAAAATAATCCGAACTTAGCATACATTTTCAGCAATTTATTTCTTAAAACACTGACGTTGTTGTGATTATTAATAGTAGTGGTTGTACCTTTGAACTATTCAGATCAAAGTGAACCTTGGTTTCGGTGTATTTTGTATTTTTAAGCGGCTTTTTGTGGGTCTCTAAAATTAGAAAAGTATCTACAGAGTCAATTGCTATTACAAGATTTGTGCTTTATATATTCAGTGAAAAAATATTGTGAAACAGTGTAAATCTATCATTGAAGGTACCTCAATAGTAATAACGTCTTGTCATTCGAATTAAAAGGAACCGTTCGTGACACTTTTACCATGGCACGACATTAAACTAATAACAGGCACCATGACCTTCGAGATATAAATATTTAAATAGCAATTATTGATTTCCAGAATCGTCGGCAAAGGTATACAATTGCCCGAAAAACGTTTGTCGTACAGACAGATGGAGCACGACGAGGTCATCGCGATGCATTACAGCGACTACGAGGAGTTCAGTGAAAGTGAGGAGCGGCTGTCGCAGAGCAGCACTGATGTCACGCCGCAGAACTCACCCAGGGTCTCGGTCGCAGAGGACCTGGGCGAGCACAGGCTGTCCAGAGAAAAGGTATCCTTTTACCCCATGTATAATGACGAGACAGACATACCCGACGCGTTCTGCTCCCTCCTCCAAATCACACCGATACAAATTCACAGCCCCTATAGAAAGAGACAGAATCCTTCCATTCTGAGATCTGAGCTAGCATCCTCTCGGTGGATGAGGAACCTCAGACCAGACTCATCTTTAAATTGTGATAGAAATAGTGCTAAGTCTTTTGTTTCTTTGGACACTAGAAATTACGGGAACATGGCTTTGAGTGCGTCGGAAAAAAATTCGTTAATGAATAATAGAGTTGTAACTGCAAGGAATAGAGATTTGGCAAGATTAGAACCTATATGCACGCCGGAGATACCACAGAGTGACGTCACGAGGCTGCCCAACAGTATTTCATCTCACTATAGCATTAGAAAGGTTTCGTTGCCACCTCTGCTTTTGGAGGAAGAGAAGAAGAAAGTTTCGATTTGTTCAGCTAGGAAACACAATGTGAGAACTAGAAGGTCTGTTCCTAAAGGTACGTTCCAGTTGGACAGGGTGAAATATAATTGACTCATTTTTAAACCTCTTATATCTCAAGTAAGAATTTAGATTTTTTTGTACAAAAAATGTTATATTTTGATTATGGGGTGTTAGAATCTCAACAATGCATGTGACTATATGTCTGAACTAAAGATAGAACGTTAAGTTATTGTAATCACGTTCAATATTAGATTTCGACTTACGTGTGTTTAGAAGTTAGTATGCTTTACCATTGAGGTTAATTCATTCCCTTTCCCACATACCTAAAACTGTGATTTTGAAAGTATCCTTGTGATGTCGTTCCTGGAGGGAAAAGGATTCCATTACTTCATCCCTACGAACTTGTGGTAGAGATTTTTATGCCTATTTGTCTACCTTTTATTAGTTCTACAATTTACTGCTCTTAGTACTGAAATGAACCTTATCTCTGTTATATAAGGTCGACATTCGATGTGATGGTGAGCTGGCAGAAATCTTGGATTGTAATGTTAAATGCACAATAAATATATGTTTTGCAATACTTATGTCAGTCAGGTATGTCTATTATTAATTTAGAGCTTATTTAATGTATGAAATTGTTGATAAAACCACGTATCGTCACCAAATGTTGTATATATACAAAGTTCACTATTTTTGTATAATAATCTCACCGACGGAAGTTAAGTAGGGGTTGTACTTTTGTTATTATTAATTTCTAGTCTATTTACTAGTCTTTAGAGGTATAAAATGTATTTGTGATTAATTCTTGTGTTATAAAGCACAATTTTTCGAGTGCACATAAATATTTCGTTAGTAGTTACTTGAGATTGAATGCTATGCCACATTATGAATATATATTTTCTTTATAAAGTACCTTGCGTTTTGATGAATCACTTCCCTATGTCTGCGTCTGTTTAACTTTTAAAATTCGTCAGGTCTTCAGGCCTTTCTGGAATAAGTCATATGGATGGTGGATGCTGCTGCTTGTCCATTTGATTTCATCTAAGTGTGATATTATGCAAGCATTTTAGAGGAACATTACAAGGGGTATCAGTAAAACGAAATATTCAAATACAAATACAGAATTTATTTTGATATTTACATTATTTGCATTTTATTAACAATCAACATCAACAATATTAAATAATTTGTTTTCGTGGTGTGATACATTTCGAACAGTCTGATAATGTTACATGGCCCGTGGTGGGCGCCATCTTGTTTAGGTAGGCGCACAAAATGTCGCCCGAGTCCATGGGATATGTAACATCATATGTCATATGGTGGTTTGTAAATGGTTACCTAGAAGCGGTGAAACATGGGGTTATTATGCTGAGAATTTGAGCAACTGCGGAGAAAGCTGTGAGCTTGATTTTTGGGTTGCCATTACAAAATATAAACAAATCGATTGCGCAAAATTGTATTAATTTCGAATAATTATTATTACACAATTTCTAAAGTCATTTATCGAATTTCATATCATTTACATTAAATTTATATTGAAAATTAGGATAATTTTTAGAATTTTCTTAATTTGGCAACCCGTTGTATTGAGGCGTATTTTGCGCCAAAATTATCAAAAGGTTTAATTTGATTTTATTTGGCACTGTGTAGGATGCATGTATTAGTAATCATGGACATTTTGTTACTTGTTAGATTGTTCATATTTGTTATGTTTGTCATGTTATGCCTGTTTAATTTACTGATCTAAGAAAAAAAGAAATATGCATAAGTATCTGGTTTTTACTTACCATTTAACCATAAACTTGAAAACAAAGATCTACCATATAATACCTTGCATAGTAACTATGTCATGCATGATTATACAGTGCCAAAATAATTCAGGCCCGATTATCAGGGATCAATAATACTTGGTTCAAATTCGAACCATATGCACGAACAAAGGTTTCAATGAAAACCAATCTGATAAAAGGACAGAGAAATCCATAGTTGGAGACCAGACTCGTTGCGATAGAGCATTTAGTTATGTTGCTATTTTAAATCTTCTTCATTTACACAATATAAATTTAAATTGTTACAATATTTTATCTCACAGCCATCATTAATATATTGATACTACTTTAATAAGAGAGGACTAGTGTAACAACACGTTAGATGGCGTCAGCTTACAAAAAGGGTCTAGCGAACATTCGTTATAGAGCGTAAGATTTATATATACGTATATATAATACATGAAAAATTCACCTTGTCCGTTCTAAAAACGATAACAACCTCAAGCTATTAGCAATAGTCAACAATGTGGTTAATTCTAGAATTTAATGCACACAACATGGAATTACTAAATATGCTTAGTAGGCATTTTTTTAGTTAGTGTTTTTTTTTGTATAATTATCGATCTAGTAAGTGATTTCATGGATTGTAAGATATCGTTGAATCGTAGAGAGAAATTTCAGGGGCGGAAATATCTAAATTACCTTCGTCTCGCTTCGTGCTGCCGAAGCATGTGCCCACTGACAGCTGCCGATGGAATTTTTTACTAGTTTTTTTTTTATCAAACATACAATAATGTTAATGTATGCTTATCTGTATTTGCATAATTTCCCTCGCGAGTTTTATACACTCATAAAGTGAGTTTCAGAACGTTACTGACTTTCGGACTCACTAAAAGTGTTCAAAACTAAAAATATAATGTTTAAGTCTATTTATTTTATTAGTTGAATGAAGTTATAGAGCCAATTCATATTTTTCCATGTACACTTCAGTGGACACATGCTTTGCAAAGTTATATTTTAATTACAATATAAGAAATGTTGTTTTCGTGCCATTTGTCGAGATCCCATACATTTTATTCTAATCCGAAGAGCTAAGACGATTAGATCACCACCACTAAATACTTGCGCACGTCAAATTGTCGTATAAATTTGGTTTTAAATTGCGTTATTATCTAATAAAATATTGCATAAAACAAACTAACAGTGACAATTTGTGTGATAAATGGGTTACAGAAGTGAATTAAAATATGTTCACCAACAACTAACGTTCCATTATTTTTTTTTTAATTTTCATAAGTTACATCCGCTTACGTTCAATAAATCCTGCTTCGTCAAATAATGTAATATTTTAATTTACTTCTGGTTAATAATAAATAATAATCGCGTTTTATAACGTGACCGCATGGCAAGCGCGTCCGTCGGCGCCGCCACCGACACCTCACGTACGTACGGCCACTAAGTATCACCTAGCAACAAGTTTCGTCGAGAACATGCACACCGTACATTCGGTACATACATTGCACATAAACAATAGGGTAACATTAGACGTCAACAAACACACGCAGAAGGACTCAGCTATATTCTCTCTCGTTAAGGCGATTATACAATTTTAAACACTATTTTTATTTTTTAAATTGCACACTGACCCACCTCTATAAACTTTTAATTGCGATAAATATATTGTAATGCTGTATAAAAATATTAAAGGAAAAATCGTCATTTAATATTAATACTTATTTAACATTCATATTTTAATCCCAAATCAATAGCGTGTATTTTACATTTTTACAATGAGACGTCCGAACTCTATACCTAACTAGCATACAGTGACATCGAAGCCTAATTCACAACAAACTACACACGATAGTATTTGAATATAAACTTTTTAATGTAACCGTAGCCTTCTATTTTAATGCAAAGGAGACGTATATTGAAAAATTCTTATGTAACATACAAAATTACATTTGACTATTTACAACATTCTAGCTAAAAACTTTAAAAATTGAGTGTCGAATGCAGCTCGCGGCGGTACTCTAAATATTAGGTACCTAGTTTGGCTAGGGCTCCATGCATAGGTCACTACTTACCGATATATCAAGCTCAAATTACAACTAACCCACTATACTCGGCTGTGTGCGGTGTCAGTAAGTCGCCCGATCGCCCCGTCGCCCCGTCGCCGGCGCCCGACTCGCCCCCTACCTTGGCAGACATATTGGCGATGCCTACTCGGCCGAATAAGCCAATATGATCATTTTAATTAAATATTTTGGACAGACCGATTAGTTTTAATTACATAAATAATATTCTATCGTGCACAACCATCTCATAAACTTTACAAATTTCTTTACGCCCGGTGGTTTATTATGTGTAATATTATAATTGTTTTTTTTTGTTAGCCACTTGCATAAAGGTAGATAATTTTCCTTTAGCACAGATACGAGTGTGCTAATAGAGTACCATTTGTACTTTGAGTAAGAGTAATACACTTTATATTTTAAACATTATGTCGCAGGAATCATCGTTCATTACAGGGCCTCATTTTTGTACTTTTTCGTTCGGGTACTTTGCTCTATGGATAATGTAGTGACTTTACAAAAATATGGCAGTATGTTTGCATTCAATTCCTTTACGAACTAGGGTAGCTGTGCTATTTCCGTTATTGGACCGAAGTGAGCACAGGTTGAATACTCAGGACTTTACACACATGTTCGAGTATCCGTAGAGCGCATACTTTGGAATATTCTCGAAGACACAATATCGAATATTCAGTACAAGAGCACACATTCGAATATTCGTGAAAGTTTCCGCATTAACCTATGATCTGTACTGTAGTTAAGGCCGGTTTTGCCTATTCTATTCGAATGAATGATATCTATATGATTGTGATAAAGATATCTATGTACAGGATGTTTGATAAAACTTTAAATACATACTTTCAAATACTTACTATCAGTAAAATTGAGGTATTTATTAATTATTAGGTATTAATATACATGAATTTAGTGCTTTTGCGTGCGTGCGACGCGTAGCAGGCTTCGTGGGGTACTCATACTTTATATATTCATCAAACATCTTGTATTTTAGTAATAATTATTGCATTACGTTGTATTAGGTACTATTCGACGTTCTGTAATGATTCTAATTGGTGAGGCAATGTTAACTAATGCCTAATAAATTCTAAAAAAAGGAGTTCTAACCAGCTGCACTGCCGGATGCCTGGTGTCGGTGAGCGCGAGGTGAGTGCAGCCGGCTAGAGCATCTTATCTAATACAATCAACATAGTAAACTATGAGAGTCCACAATCGTCAAAGCACCCGGAGTTAACACTAAATACATCGCAGGCTTCAGAAGCCTATCTATTTTAACAACGATTCGAAAATAATATCACACATTTACAGCAAAATTACACTTCGCACTCGGTGTCCCTCGCAAACAAAAAACCATCTTCGAATTTTAACTAATCTCGCAATGGCATCGTTTCGTAGTTTATAAATTATTTCAGTTCATTTATTTTTCATGTGCAGCGCCATGTTTCACGTCCACTTTGACAATCCCCCCGCCAAATATCGGGAAAAAAATAAAAGAAAAGAAAAATAAAAATAATAGCATATAATTTTATTAAAATAAAAAATAAAACAAAAACGTGGTACTATAAGGTGAGGCTGGAAGTTACTATGTTCTTGTAGCAGTTGAGCATATTTTTATGCAGATTTGAAGATGAAAAACGCGTCATACAAGTTTGTTTACTCTCTCAAGTTTATGGAAAGAATGTATTCGATTCTGCATGAAAATATTCAACCAGTAGTCTAACCTTAGTAATATAAAGATTTAATAAAAAAGAAGATAAACAATGAGCAATGGAACGGTATGCATACTTCTACCATACGTGCAATTTTAATATGGCAGTGTCTTAAAACTAAATAAAGAATTCAATGTGAATCCATAGAAAAAAAATTAAACATCTAAAAACTTATAATAGTGACTAAAAAATAACTTCGTTCAATCACAAAGTAACGATGATGATATGATGTGCTTAACAATCAGTCGATGAATAACATTAAATGCTTATAATATGTCTATATTTCATCTTTAAAAATAGCACTTAATTACGTGAAACGTGACAGAAAAAAAACTACAGAATAAGGAATGGATATTCTAAGAAAAGCGATAGCCTACACCTATGTCCATTTACACGTGAAACCAACATGCAATTAAAAGTTTAAAAGGTTCCTTTTTCTTGAGCATTGCTTACAAATAATTGAAGAGACTTTTGGGAACAATAGAAGAAGTTTTTAGCTAAAAAAAAAGACAGCAGAGAAACTGTCTTTTTAAAGAAATTGAAAACAGTTTGTAGAAGAAACTGCCAGAAGTTGTTCAACGCGAACATGTTTAGATCCAATATTACAACAGTGGTTCTTTGATTTTTATATTGGAACCAGTTATACATTTTTAGACTCATCCGTTCCGATCCAATCGTAGCTCCTGAATAATTAAACTCACTGTACTTCCTGGGACCAAGAACTACTGTTGTAGGAAGGAAAGAGGTGTGTCAGGACTCAGCCGATAATGTGTGTGCATGTGTGTATATAATCTCCAACATCTTTATAAACAAGTGTATAGCTAAACCACCACCGCATAATATGAGTTAAAATTATTTAAATATTGAAAGTCGTTGTTTAGCAATTGTGACAGTATTTTATTGTGAGTCAAACGTGCAGTGTGTACCGCTGTAGTCAGTACTTTGGAGGTAGTCACAGCTTCCTGACGTGACGACATGACGTCTCTCAGTATGCGATCTGTTGTAAATCTGCCGCTCTCGCGATAGGTTTGCACCAGATTGGGAGCCCATGTTGTTAATAAGCAACTACCTCGTCAAAAGTCCTGATATCAGCGGTATACTACCAGTCAACACGGATAATACAGCTTGTGTGATGTGCCATAACATTTCAATTTCCAACTCTCTACTGTTGCCTTAAATTACGTTCGAACCTTTAAAATTTATATATTCGTTAACAACAGCGTTTTACTGAACTCCGTCTAAAGTTTTATCCTAGACATCGAAAGCTTTTATATATTCTTAAAGCGCTTTCTATAAATTCTGCCTTGTTAACAGCTTGTTTAAAACTATCCTCTGTTGTGGCTCCTATAGACTGCCTTTCTCGTGACTTATAAGATCCAGTTATTGTTCTGAACTGATGGAGGTGCTATAGACTGCGAGACCAGTCGCTATAGGAGTCTATATCCATACGTTTTAATATTAAGTTTTCGTTATATTATTGCTTTTAGTTTTAGTATATAGATACAGCTAAACAAACGAATGCTAGTCTATACAAGAGTGCGTTTGAGGAGTGTAGATTGCTGTGCAGGAAGTGTTCAACTTAGAGTACTAACATATACAGTTGACAAAATTAAAATAAAACAGGGCAGTTGGGGTAGCAGCACTCCCATTCACGACTAAATAAGTCAGGACAAAATCTAGTTATACGTGGACGTTTACCCGAGAGTCGAGGTAAGAGTGCGGGAGTGATGCTTCGGGGTTAGTCAAGGACGGATGTGTCCCACGCCGCGCCACGCCACGCGAGTGTCGCGCCACGTCACGTCACGTGGCGCGGCGTGTGCGTCCCGGGTGTCGGGCGGGGTAGGGCAGGATTGTCGGAGTGGGGGCCTACAGCCTAGATGTAGGAGTAGGGCCCGTCCGTGAGGGCGCTGCACAGCAATAGTCAGGAGGCGTCGTCCTTGCCGCCCGAACCCGCCGCCGCGCGCCGCGATGAGCGGTACTCCACGCCCGGGTCGAACTGCATCAGCACGAACACCTGCACACACAGATAACAAGATATTCAAGTAGTTCCCAGGAAAATTCTGATTTATAAGAGTGCCTATGGAGTTTCTTGCCCGTTCTTCTTCAAAGGAACCTTTGCCTAACGCTTTGCAATAGACAACTTCATCTTTCTAACTGACCGATTCCTCCATTGCAATTCTATAATGCCTGTAAATGGTTTAATTGGAATACATGTTTTGAGCTCGAGTTTGAACTTGTTAGATTCAGATTTTGCGAGTATACTAAATGTTACCAAAGGTAAAAGGATAGGATAGGAGGATATTCCAAAATGATGTAAGAATTAAATAAGTATGAAATCTGAGTCTTCAATACACAACAATGTGAACATAATCACCTGGTCGGTAGGCAACAGTGAGAAGTCATCAGGCGGGTTTGTGATGACGTATCGCTTGCTGCTGGCGTCACACGAGGAGGACGTATCCCGGAACCGGTAGAGTCCGATACACAGCATCCCGTAGGTACTGAGCGCGGCAACAAACAGGTCGCCGTACTTGCCGGCCTCGCCAAACTGCGCCAGCGGACCATCGTACAACGAGATCTGACCAACTCTACACCGGTCCCTGAGAACAAACACATATTTTGGCACATCAAAAACGCGCGAACTCGACAAGAAGAAATTAAAAGGTCTCGAAGTCAAGTCAAAAGTGCTACAGTTGCAGATTTGCAGCAAATGTGCACATTCAATAGCTCAGGATATGGAAGGATAGTAACCAAAGAGGCTGTGTTTATGTTACCTATTAGCTAAGCTCTCTGGCGTGGAGTACCCGCCCCGCAGGCCGGCTCCTTCAGCCAGGATCAGCTCCAACTCAGGCGTCGCACCACCCGTGATCAGCGAGCGGATCAGCGTTAAGGCATTTTGGTTGAAATAAGTCTGGAACAGATTATTAAGCATTAGTTACCTTGAAGACTCAAAACGAGTAAATTCTGGCGCAGGTTACAAAAAAGCCACAGTAGCTACACAGCACATCAATATTTTTATCACACTAGAAAAAAATTATACTTATCAGAACCGTTAGTAGAACGATAGTTGTAGCAACCAAAATCTGCAGTGCAGTCCAATGTAAGACTCCTTGCAATCCGATACGTGACACTCCTGGATGGACCTAATATAAACAGACATTCATAATGGGGTATTGATACTTACGGTGGACATAAGTGAGTCAAGCACGCTGACGGCGAAGGCGGTGCCGCACGCGAAGGGCTGCGTCAGGTACAGCTCCGTGTCCGGGTCGTCATCGTCGTCTTGGTCCAAGAACTGCACGTTACTGTCGTTCACCAACTCTGCAGGAGACAAGATTGTAAAACTGAGTCATTGTAAAAATGGAGATCGTCAACCCGTCTGTTTGATCATACTGAAATTACAGTTCACGGGTAAGAAGATAAAACTGCTCAGCGTCACCATAATAGAGCCGATTGTCTTTGAGAGCCAGATAAAGAGGCGTACGAAAACAAACTCACCAGTAATCATAGGCACATTGGCACCATACACGGAGCCCCGTCTCTGCAGCAGTACTGGCGCCGGCGGCTGTCCAGGCGGCGGCGGCGCCGTACTGTTCCCATTCGTCCCCACTCCTGCACTCAGCACCCCTATCGTGTCGTCGAACGTCATAGCCTTGATGTTCAACGAAGCCAAGATAGCTTCCTTGTCTGCCAGCGTGGGATCATCGTTGGATGGCACCTTCGCTGATAGGATGCAGCACATGTCACACAAATTCACATTAACTGCACGCAAGTCGGCCCGGCTTAGCGGTGAACCCTGAGGAAGAAAACAAATGATTCAAAACACGCAGAAACATAATAGTAATGTTGGTTATGAAATAAATCTAGTATGTCGCATGTTGAATCAGGATGAAGATGACTATAACGAGTCCAAAAAGCGTTGCTCACATTCAAAACAGAAATCTTGGGTAGATTCTGCAACATCTTCCATTCTCTTCTAATATAGTCGACGCTTCCCACGATGACCACGTGCTTGAGCTCGTGGTAGTGGAAGTTGGAGGCTCTCAGCGGCATCACCAGGTTCCGAAGCCCGATGAGCGGCGAGTCAGGGTCCGCGAACAAACACACTACCACGTGCCCGTTCAGAACTGTCATGGCCGCTTGGTTCCTGTCCTGTAAAAGATAAATGTTTGTTGAGATTGAATATTGGATGATGTTAGATGGACCGAAGTTCATATTGGAATAGACACAATTACAACGTTAGTTAATTACTATATCTACTTACTAATATACAATCTTCCAAGTTCCTTGCAGGGCTCCAATGGAACATCCCAGTGGAGTCGTATTTCATTTCAGTCTTTTCGAAGTCGAAATCTTTCGACTGGTCGTCAGCCAAGCCCGCAGGTAGGCTGACGCCATTGCTGTTTTGATTACCACCACTGCTTCTACTCGTTGGCCTGTACAAAAGTTTGATCTCAGTAAAGGTTTCCATCAAATTTAACTTTCGTGCGCCTAAACAAAATATGTTTATGTAGATGATTTTATAGTTTTTGTTTATTGTTTCCAATTTAATCTAGTAGAGGGAATTGATAGGTTACGGGCTAAAAGTTAGATCATTGTTACTAGGAATGGGGAACACGAAGAGATAAGAATAGCCACTACAGAAGATAGCTTCTATGTAATTCACTACAGTGGATTCTGGGGCAGTAGAACATTTGACTCAATTGATTTAATATTGGATTCTTGAGATGAATCAAGTTATTTCTGAGTGTTATTAATTTTATAAATGATGCAATCTGAAACTACTGATTGCGTTGTAAGTATTGAAAACAATAATATCTAAACTACATTTTGTACAGGAATGCGCATCGCAGACAAACATATTGAAATGTGTATAAACATATAGTGACATAAACATGCTGTAGTAGTGTGTCGTGCGGAATTCAAGTGCAGTACACGGTACAATATTAAAAATAAACTCCTAAACGTATTCGAACTAAAATATTTGACTAGTGAGGCAAGCACTACTCTACGAACTTAATCGAGAAAAGTCTGCGCAGTCGTCTGCACTGCTAAGTCCGAGGACCGCGCAATACACACCCAATGTAGGCAACATTGACACATGGCTGACTTAACTCGTGTAAAAGAATTCAATTAATTTGCAAATATCAAAACTACTGATAATAAAATGATCTAGCTGAATAATTTTCAATTACATGAGTTTTTTCACTTCGTAGGCAAGGTGATAGGCCTGGTAATTGGTATCTTGATCCTGGGGATTCCTGTAACACAGGTTTAAAGAGTCGTCTCCGTTTCTTTTTTTAGGAAAATAAATGTGCAAACAGGTAGTAGTATCAATTTAGTGCTTTGTGCACGTCGTGCTAAAATAAAATACTCGAATAATAAGCCGCGATAGAAAGAGAAATCAAGGATAGAAGAAGATACTTTATGGAATGCATTTAGATTCATTATTTTAATTTTAATATTTATAATATGGACCATCTTTTGGAGTTTAGATCGGCTGGTTTCTATAACTTTCTGAAGCCGATGCACGATGTCGACAAGATCAAAATATTAGACTTAGATAAATTAATACACGGGTTGTGTTGCTTGGCTCCAGAGAAAGCTCCAGTTATAGCGTTATTTAACTGGGAGTGATGATACATGACTGAAAGAAGATCTTTTGGTTCAAGAGACAGATCATAGACAGAAAATGATTCTTCAACACTAATTCTCTCATGTGTATGAAAAGGAATAAGAAAACAGATTCCCAAAGACAGAAATGTATTTTGATCAACTTCTGAAATTCTATCATGAGTTCGTAACACCAACTGATATACTCTAAGCTACACCATGTACCACCACTCGTTAACATTTAGTAATTAAAACAGTATAAGTATTGTTTCTGCGATAGACTCACGTATCTGGCGGGGCCCTGTTGACGTTGGGTTTGACCTTGTTGACTTGTCTTGTGGTGGTGGTATTCATCAGCTGATTCGCCATTGGGGACAACAGCGTTGTCGGCGCTGCGTTCCGGTGATTGCGATTTATTACTAGAGGAAGAAAACCATGATCAGTTTCTTGTTTCCTTTTTTTGTTATCTGTAGGTATGATAACCGGCCATAAAAAAGATACATCGAATTTTGGAGTATCCCGTCTGTTACTGATACCTCCGTGACAATCTCTTTCTAATCGATATGTCATACAACAAGGACCTTTTGGCGCTCCAATGACGTTGACTGAGGGGCGCTTTTGGAAAACATTTTTGCAACAGTTTTGAGAAATGTATTCAAAAAACAAGATGGCGGCTTTGGTTCCGATTTTGGCCACGCGGCAAAGTAAACTTGTAGCGATAGAGGTACCTAGGTTATTTCTTCATTTTTGGAGTTTCGTTTTGGCTAACCTGTGGCCTCAGGTTTCTCTTTGTTGGTTCAGATGTTCAGACCATAGCATCATTTTTGGATAAGGTGGCTGTGTGGTTTCTAGAATTTTCTAGTGTGGCTTCCGGCCATATCATCGCTTCCACGATTAACATAAAGACTAACGATAAATGTCACAAAATAATTTGTGTAAATAAATCTTTGATTAATCAATGTTGAAAGTTTAAATAAACACAGACCTAGATGAAAGAGCTCACAAGTTCAGTGGGCCTTGATACAACAAAAAATAATACAATACTCTGTGGTATACAATCTTCTAATGTATTTGTTAATGATAAACTCTGGATTGATGGAGTATTGTTATATTACAAGTACTTACAACTAGTATCCTCCCCTCTTTCCCTCGCAATTTCGCCTGAAAGATAATAAGAAAAATTTACGCAAAAATGTTACTGAATGATGTTGTAAAAGCAGCAAAGCTTGTGAGTTTTGATTTTAATTTACTTTAAATATTGCATTTTTTTCTAAAGTTATTCTAAAGGAATCTAAATTTGAAGGTACTGAATTTATTTAAAAATCTATATGAATTCAATTTTTTTTTATTTGTTAATTACTTGGGTCAATTAAAATATAATTACTTATGTAGGTATTCTTAATAAATATTCTACAACAAAAGCATAGATGTACCCACATAGCATTCACTTTAGCGTTGCCAATTTTGGACAAAATTGATATAAGTAGATCTATGTATTCAATTGGAAAAATTATGGGATCTAAGCTATCACTCAAATTGTAAATCAATCAGGGCGACTGCAGCCGCTGTTTCCTTGATCTCCATTACAATCGGATCATTTGTCATACTAGTACATAATGTTATCCATGAATTGGCAACTCTTTTTATTAACATGGTAGGTATTTAATCATTCAGACAAATAAATGCAATGCCATGAATATTTGCAATGCGCGGCAGAGGGGTACAAACCACAAATGATTATACATCCGCTTTAGAGTTTACCAAGAAGCACAGATCGATGGAAACAATTCAATCGTCGTTGACTCATTACTCTTTGAAATAGTGAATGCAAAAGTAAAATAAAAACAAAATGATTTTGATTCGTGTTCATTACAATTTTGTTAGTCGGGAAACTTTTGTGAAATTTAGTGTGAGGCTGTTAGTTTAGAACTACCGCTCGGCGGAGCGGTAGCGGGTCGTGTCACTACAGTTCAGCCGGGGACATGCGAGGGAAGCGCATAACCCCGCGGCATCCCGCCAGTTGTCAGTGCTCGCTATGAGATAATGCGTGACAAAGCAACTAGGTGCACGGTACCTCCCGGTAACCCAGGACGAAGCATATTGCCGGTCAAATGGTTCAGTGGGCCGATGATTAAAAGGATAAACGAAAAAAAAACACTCGGCTCGGAGCCTGAGATGTACCTCGAACATGGACCTTCTTGGGCAACTCTGGCGGCGTGAAGGTGGGGGGAGGATGGTGATCATCTGCAAAACATCAGCACAAGTTCGCATTCCACTCCACTCAGTAAATACAGTTCCTACAGCACATCGCGATATAGTACAGCGTGTGGCCAGGTCTGTCCATATTGACTCAGATCACTTCAAAATTACAAAAAATCGGTTTCATCTTGTAAAGTATATTGAAAGCAATTAGCATTTTAAATATTGGAACGTAAAGATTAATATAAAAAAGTGTTTGAACTCTATAGTGTTAGATAAAAAAAGTTAGCACAAAGTTATGGTACGTGTACGTCCAGAGAGAAGCTCCAAAGAAAGCTGAAGATGAAACCGACACACAATCAAATTACTTATTAAAAAAATCAAAGTTATAGTCACAACTAATTAATGCTACAGTTAACATAACATACCTACCACCACACATGCAACAAACAAAGCTACGAATACAAACGACACACAAAACGAAAGAAACTAACTATTAAACAAGCTCTATGTGCTAGAATATTATGTTCCACATCTTGAATTAAATGAATTTAAAACCCTAGATATTACTATGAGTAATGCAAAGGGTATGAGGGTATGAAAAGATGGAGTGATTAGAATGGCGTTGAGCGTACTAAGAACTGATGGCTCAAATGAAATTACAGAATCGTAAATATTACAGGGATGTGATAACAGTTTTAAGGCGAGTATACCAAATCGTTCGGCAGATCGGACGCAGCAGCTAACCACTGCTGAGTCCTCGCGGTTCTATCGAGGCGGGAGCATCTAAACGTTCCCTATGCAGGGGATCATTAAATCATCTTTTCAACTTTTAAAGCAAAAATAAATTACAAATTAACTTCTTGTAAAATCTATTACTTCACAACATCAATATCAGAGGGACTATGTCGATGCAGAAAATCAGGGATCAAAATACTCCTAGAAAAATATTTTGAGATATAATAATATAATAACAACAACACCAAAATAAATAAACGACATCACATAATGTCTCTCGATGTTTTAAATATCGGCTAATAGAGAGGCAAACATCTAACTGCTGTATAAATGCACATATAGAAACGTATAAGACAATACAATGATAAACAGGACACGTTTGCTATGCGATCGGTGGCCGGGAGTCACCCGCCCCACATGTCGCGTATAAAACATCACATTGACATGTACACTGAATCTTAACATTGAGGTTACGTACTTGCCCTGCCAACCATCTGGACGGCTCGTACGCCCTTCCTGAACGTAGCCACTGAACCGAGAAAAATACGTTTAGCTCACTTGTTACACAATCCAATTTTAACCTGTTTTAAATTGTGGGTATTACAGAAGATACGCAAATAATAGATCTTAATGCAGACAGAGATGCAAAGCTGATAGTTATCTCTGAGTAGGAAGTAGTTGATGACGACGCTGTATGTTTGACTTCTCATTACTGCTGCCCAAACTGGACTCTTTGGCAAGGACTTGGAAAACATTATAATATCAATAGGGACAGACTGCTCAGTTTGGGCTGGCTAGTAATAAAAGTCAGTTCACCTATTGGGGTTGCAGACGTGAACAGTGTTTTACTCTGAAATACTCTCTACCTATATCTTTCGTATATTAAGCGAGCTGTAGTTAATATAGTGTCTTAGCCTAGCTGCACTATACTAGTTGCGTGTGTCGTTTTTTCGTGTATTAGCATAGGTATATTGTAGCCCAGTTTGAATTCGTCCATAGCAATGGTTAGTTGATGCAAACAAACTATACGTGTGTAAGGTACGGTAATACGGTATATTTGTCATTTCGTTTCCGTACCGTCGAGACAAGCACGGTACGTATTTACACTTTGTTTCACCATCCCAGTCTGCATCATCATCATTCCAACATCTGTAAAAATCCAAACACTGACAATACGAATGTACGCTCCTAACATGTATGATTTAATTTGTGATATGGGTTTGGTAGGATCAAATTCTGTGCAGTGAAGCTGGATGTCGGAGCGGTAGAATTTGATTCTGTCAAAAGCGTGGATAAATGTGATGGGTCGTGACTGTATTTAGTTTCCTCCCTGTGTTAGTCACTGTCGCAGTCGTTAGCACAGACAAGCCGGAACTGTCGTCATAAGTCTTTGTCCTCCAAAGCTCACTCTCGATGGGCAATTTTATCAGCAGTTTGAGATCTTCACTCCTTTCGTTCTGAGACATGCTTTCGTGGATTCATATTTATATTATTATATCTAAGTGTTCGGGGACATGACGGTGCACTTGCAGTTTGCGATATTTAGTTCTACATATTATTAATGTTTACATGCATTGTACTGTCTGTGCTGGGCTCAGAAGTGCATCATAGCAATGTGGTCAACTCTCGTTGATTCGCACCGCACTGCGTGTCCTGATATAATTTTGACAAGTGACTGCTGTGTGATACTGTCTATGTACAGGTCCTGATTAGGTATGTGAATATTAAGCGGTATTGTATGATGCACTAAATCCTCTCAATTGATACAGAAACAGAGCGAGTAATATCTCAAAAGGCAGAAAAATGGTGAAGTGTCGGAGTGCTTCATCTTGTGGCGGAATCCATTCACGAGCGAGCGGACATACACAATGATCGCTAAATTATAGGGTGTGAACGAGCACGGGTCAATATAATGCCTTGCAGCCGATCCAGTCAGTGAGGTACGGACGCAACACCACTAAAGCAACTCAACAAAATTATAGACACGAAAAATAAATATCGGAAAACGTCAAGTTGTGAGGTTAGGTGTGGTGCAAGTTACCTATGTCGGCTCCAACCTTCCGCTGGTGCGCGGTCACTAAAAGTTTAGCCGAACAATATATTCATTAATGTCGCACAAATATAAAGAAAACAGTGTGAGGTCGAGCGAGTCTGTGTCGACGGCGCCACCAGGGCTCCTGCCTACTGCCTACGTGTACGGCGAACATCTTGTGCTCACAGTTGTGTAAGTGACACACATATAACGGGATACAGTTCATTACAACATTAAATATTTCCAGAAAGAATGTCACAGAGTAGTACAAAGTTAAGAAGTTAGCTTAAAGTATTGTATGTAGAGAATTCTGTACAGATTGTCTCGCTAAGTTTGGGAATGTATTAGTAATGATAGCAATACAGTGATCTTACAGTTTTTGCATTTGCACTTCTTGATGAGCGTTTCGTCTTTGATGTCCTCGTGGCAGGCCTTGCAATAATACCAAGCTCTGGAATGATAATAGTTGAAGTAAGTTCTATGGAGACAAAACTGACACTACATTTGGCAACATAAGTTAAAATTGAAGAAAGTGGTCAACGGTTGAAGTATGCTAGCCAGAAGACAGCATTCCTGTTTTCGTAAAGATGCTATTTACGAGGAGCTAAGTTCCTTGCACTGACCAGGCGAAGAAATACCAGACTACCAGCATTTTACAATTCAATATGAAAATAAAGCCCACGAGCCTTACCTTTTAACCTCATCAGCGGACTGTGCAATAAAGAATCCCTGTGTGTTGGCGTGTATCTTGGCACTACGCGGGTTGATGGATATCTTGCTGTCAGCTCCCTCCTCACCCTTGATCTCGATCGCCAGCAGCAGCAGCTTGAGCTTTGTAAAGCACAACCTGGTAAATAAACATGATGTACCGGACTGTTCTGAAGTTCTTTCAGTTTTAAGACTTAGTTTGCGATGATTCTTTAATTTCTGGTTTCTGCTTTTTCTAAAGTAAAATCACTTTTACATAAAAGTGATTTTACTTTAGAACAAGCAGATATCAGAAATGAGGACACCAGGTGTCCCGAAAATTACGTTTGAATATTTTAATTATTATTCTATTTTGACTGATATTTGACTCTTGCGTTTGAAATTAATTGGTATTTGTTTTTTACAAACTTATCTATATGAATAGCTCGAATATATTATACTTACAAAATAGCAAATCTACGCACATAACACGTTACACGTGACATAAGCACAATTTTCTTTAAAATTCCCAATATGAACAAGTTACTACAAAACGTAGAATTATTTTCCACTATATTCGATTTATTTTTGGTAATTACTACTTTTCGGTTTATGGTTTCTACGATACCTTTTGATTTTTTTGCTCTTGGTATCTTCCATTTATATTATAATTAAGTGAGAAAATTTACACATATTAATCGTAAATAACAAGGGTTATTTAAACATGTAAGGTTCAATTTAATGCTACAGACGACAACTATATAGGATTCTAGAGGTCTACTCTTAGTTAATTTAACTTATACAACGATAAATACTACAGAATTCAGATACATACATACGAATACCTACGTACATAATATATTGCATAATAAAAATATTGCATGCGGATTCTAATAGTGCATTTTATACATAGTGCATTGTGTTCAGCGAATACGGTGTGTATCACAGAGAAAGCGATAGTAGGAGGAGAAAGCCCATAAACCAAGTTCCCAAACCTGTGAATAACTCACTTCAAGAAGATGATAGTTTTAATAAAGTTAATAGAAAAGTGTGCATGAAGCTCAAGACCAAGTGCGTCAAGACAATGATTCACATCAATGACAAAATATTTACAATTTCATCTTTTACTGCACTGAAGTCATTTAATGGAATCATGAGTTTCACTGACCAAAACTAAAGTGAACCAATTTTATCCGGAGTATAAGAGATATAAAATGTTAATGTGTGTGTAATTATATAAGATAAAATTAAGTAACTTGAAAAGGTGGCGTCACTAGATGACCAACACGATTCACTATCGGTTCGAAGAGTATTCTAAAATACATACCACTAATAAATTGACTAATATATTACCCATTCAACATGCACAATCTATTCTGAAAAATCAGAAAGACATTTTAGTTCTAAACATATCCAGCCTACTCGTGTCTAGGTTATATCAGTAATCAGTGCACACTCAGGTAGCTAGGGTTAGCAAGTTGGCACACAGTCTATGGTGCGGTGCAGGCGCGCGGCCCAAGGATCGAGGGGAGTCTTACTCGCTCGCTTGCGGGAAGCTCATTCCCGTGAAGGATGTCGACAGTGTTTCGGTGTACATCTCGCAGCCAGTACCCTGCAGGTAATCGTTCTGCCAAGCTTGTGTGTCGGGGGACTGCAATCAACCAATAGGAGACGCTAAAGCTCGTGCCATGTTAGTGATAGCCACCGCGACAGGGCTATCGCGTCCGTGCCTCGGCCACACTCCTCGCTGCTCGCCGGCTATATTACACAACTATTCACAATTAGTTTATCATAGCCCTATATTATTTGTATCTATATTTAGATGTTACCGGCTAAAACGTTATTCAGTGCAGTACCTATGACAACGAAATCGAAAAAAAAACATTGATATTTATTCAAAACCACAGACGGTAAGCTGGCAAACAAAATGAACAAAAACACTAAAATGAGAAGCTATGCGTTTCGTAGTCGGTTAGTATTGATTGTCCTGTAATCACGGTATGGAATGCTCAAACACTTGTAAAGTATAAAAGTTTGTGTGTGACGTTTGTCTCGTGTCACGTTATTGAAAGCGTCTCGTTCCTTGCCCACTTACTCTGCGGCCTGTTTGAACGGCATCCTGATAAACGTTGAGCTTAGTTTCTCGGTGTACATCTCCATGCCGGTACCTCGCATGTAGTCATTAGTCCATATAGCCATTTCTTGTGACTGTGGAAATGCCGCATAGTAACGTTAGAACTTGTGGTACGTTCAGAGAGCGACAAGCTTTATCCGGCGGAGGGTCGAGGGTCGGTCTCTGAAAGTACTTGAGGAGCATGTTTATAGAAGTGTGGGGTGTAGTAAGAAGAAGGCTGACCGTCTTGAAGCTGCGCATGGCGAAGAGGTTCGCCATCATGGTGGAGAAGCCGGGCGCGAGGCAGCTCTGCGCGATGAAGCCGAGCTTCAGCTCCGCCAGGCAGATCACGTCGTCGCCCTGCTTCCAGTCCCACGATGGAATGTTTAGGAGGTAGGCCTATAAAAACATAATGTTGACTTAACATTAACATATAGGACCAGTTTTCAGAGTCAAAACATATAATAGAGAGACACGTGAAGCAACTAATATCAATTCTCATCGTCATCAACCTATATAAGTTCACTACTGGACAATGGCCTCTCCGATCGCCTATTTACTTGATCATTGACTACTTTAATTCAGCTGCTACCAGCCACCTCACGTAGATCGTCGCTCCACCTAGCCTAAATGCTTCCTACATTAGTCTTACGTTTGCCGATTTGCGATTTCATCAGATTACATCTACCCCAATGATCATCGGTTCCACGACTAACAACTATTCTCGTCTTTACGCCAATGTTTTTACGTCTTTTTTTCTATAAACCTGCCTTATTATGGTACTGCATCAGCTGGATGATGACCCGGATGTCGTCGGAGTAGTTCTTGATGGAGATGACCCTCATGATGTTGGCGGCGTCTTCCGCGTCAGGGTCCTGGCAGTATTTGTTGGCTAGCACCAGACACGCATCTGCTTCATGTACCTAGGTTTAAAATGTATTATAGTATCCTGTCGGAAAGCGCGTGTCAGGAGATGGTGGAGTAGAGGCTTTAAAAGCGATTGTGGATTTTTTAATTGAGGATGGACCTGAAGTCCAGTGATGTAAAATTGTCCACGATCGCTGTTAGTTAGCCTCTGTATACCGCCTATATGACACGCTTACAGTTTTCGAATCAAGCTGCAGCTGGGCAAAGTTTCTCTCCAATTTATTTTACAAGAATGTGGTTCAAATCGGAACACTAAACAGACATCTGGGTATACTTGATCAGAATTCTGGGTTGTATTGGACATTTTCCAAGCAAGTTACTTGTATATCAATACAAATTTTGGGGAACTTCGATTTGCGATAAGCAATAAAACACTTATAGGGTCACAACACTTACCAATCAAACGTTAACACACTAAGTTACCGAATAGTTAGTTTTACACATCTATTGTTAGGAGGAAAGACATAGAACACTTTAGTAGACATTAATCTAACATTTACTTAGTTTAGTTCTACGTTCTATTCAAGCGGAGGTTTACAAAAGCGTGAACATTGCGCATGCAGATCTTTGGCCGAAAATACAAAAATGAGCACCACGACTCCACTTACACTTAATAAATTTTGAGTTAGAATTTAACAAACCAATTGGGTTCGAATTAAATGAGTTTCCTTGGGTGGGGTTCATTTTATAAGAAGCAGGTGGGGTTGAAAGAAGAAGATAACATGCAGACAAGCGCTAGCATTCCATAAGCCATGCCAACTTACCCAACAATATCGACAATCGATAACTGTACTCGACTACTTATAAAAATGTTAAATTTTGAAATGGAAACCCTTTCTTCGGCAGCCATTAATGCCAATATTGCCATCGGAACGTACAGAAAATCGATATCGAAGTAAAAAACGGGCCAGCATTGCAACAACACCCAATCAGACACATGGTGGGCGGGCTGAGCGCGGCGACGGCAACACATACCGCATGCCGCCGCGCTGCCGACAACACTCATAGCACGCAGCCTCAGGCAAGCGACGCTCAGTACGGCGAAGGGTACCGAGCGCCGCGCCGACAACGCGCGATAGGTTAGTCAACGAGCATCGCTCTACTCTAGACAAATGTTACATCGTCAAATCGACACCACGCCCATTTTGATTATTCTCGTGTTTGCATTGCTACTTACTTTCACCCTCTGAAGGTCGATTGGATTCATAATGGTGCCTTGAAAGAATTCCACAGTGGTAAAGTGTCTCTTGAACAGGCCTTCGAGCTCCAGGTCGGGCGGTTTCCTGTCATGAACGCTCAGTTAACACCGCTGGCCATGGTTACCGGACAGTCCGCCGCCTGGCGTGGCCTTACCATGCAACTCTATGTACCAAAATACGCAGTCGTGTGGTGGTGCGGGGTCGCACCGCAGAGTGCCGCGGGCGACCTCGCAGCACCGTGAGAAGCAATGATTGCATCAAAATAATCACAAGATAAACGTTACCAAAGTGATCAATACCTACTGTGACTATGAAACAGCATCTTTACAGAAGAAAGAGTTCTGTTTTATGCACATATAAATAAATAAAAAAAGTACTGATTCACGTAGACGCGTCAATGAGAATTACGGCCGTGCGTTAATCTAATGCCTGCTCTATGGTTGTATTCTAACCTTGACTCGTTCAAGGTCGACGGCATTCATCATTGTACCCTGAAAAAACTCGACGGTGGTGTAGTGACGCTTGAGGAGACCTTCCAGCTCAAGGTCGGGCTCTTTTCTGAAAGCGTCGTCATCACACATGACACACCACCACTCGACAGTGCCACAAGCTCCGTCACGCACCCGCAGTCACACAGTGATACGTGACTTTGCTTCCACAGTACACATTTATCTTTTCCAGCGAGTTCCATAACTTGTTCAGTATTTTTATTTATTTACTTATTATCATGAATCTCAATAATAATATTTTTCAGTATATATTCTGATGTCAATATTTTCTCAGACTTATAATACTAATCAGTAACTTCTTAAACTACTTATTTCAGATATTGCGCAATATGGCAGGTAGGAGAATATTTTAGAATTTATTTGTTTATTCTATAATTGAAGTTATTTCATAAAATCAGAAGTTTTACAATAGTCTTCTACCGCATAACCAAAATGCGCTGCTTGTTTTTAAGAATTAGCAGTACGGATCAATCGTTCATCATTTTTTTCTCATGGACGATGATCAGAAAAATATTCTTGATGAATCAAGTTTTAGAGAACGAATCAAGTTTAATTTGAGACGTCGGATTGAGTATTTATCTAGTCACAATTGGTTCTTATCAAAGATTTAAATCTAACTTATTGTTTAGATACATACCTGTGTAAAAAAACAACTTCGACGTCCACATCCTCTCTGTCCTCATGTAGGAAGTCTTTTAAAAAATGGCTTACTGATTCGTATGTTATGTGTCCACAGACCACTATATGCCTGAAAACGTACAACTTTATTATAACACCAGCCCACTCAGCTACGTTGAAGGTGCATCTACGAAATTAATTTGCATTTTGAAAAACAAAGAAAGAAGCTTCAGAAGCGAGTTCTCAGAAAGTCTCAAAGCTTGTTAAGTTGGAAAAAAACTTAGTGGAAAATTGCAAAATTGACATTTACTTTTAAGCTTCGTGTTGTTAAAACTTGAAAAAAACTTTACATTGGCTTGTTTTTTTTTAGAAGCAAATTTTCAAAAAGCTCATCTTATAAGTAAGGAAAAGACAGAAGTAACAGCAATTTGAAGTCTTATTTAACACCTGGGACCAGATGGAAGTAACTGATAACAAAATATTGAAAGAAAAAGGTCACGACAGGGTTAAACAAAACAGTAAGTGATAGAAGCGTGAAAAGAAGCTACATTTATATCAACCACGCCATTCTTTTGTTGCGCCAATCGTTCATTTAAGTATCATATTCCAAAACTACGTAAGTCGCAGTCTGAATTTCAAGTTTTTTTTTTTAATGAAAAAACGACGTGGTTCGCAAATTAAAACGTCCATAATTACTATACGCTCATTAGTTTGTGGCCTGTAGGCAATCAAAAAACTTTTACTTTTGAAAATTATGACTTGCTTAAAAGCTTCAATATCAAAAACAACAAACGAGAAATTTAGTTACGGCCACAAATAAATAAACATTGTTCTAGAAAGCTCAGTTTCGTTCAGGATTTGTGTAACTATCTACCACACTATAAAAAATAAAATAAATGAGACGACAACTATTGGGTAGGGGGTTGTTTAGGTGGCAGGACATTATATGTAGTGTCTTTAGGGGGGGATATACAACAATAATAGCATACATTGCATGGAGTAGAATACTTTGGTGGTGTGATGATTTGGATAACTAGATGTTAACACACTGACTATTTAGTCGTCTTACAAACAACATGTAATCTACTCACACTGTTAAATCAATTAAAAATCTACGTATTCAAACAAAATTAGTATGAGCTGTGTTAATTTTATAATGTAATTTGTAAGTGATCGCAACTTTCCTAGAAAGCTTTGATTACTTTACAAAAATGTATCTTGTATGGACCGGAGAAATTCAGTTCATGATTAAATCAGACACCGTTTGAGAAACTCCAAAACAGTCAGCGTGTGTAATTCTTATCTAGACACAGCAAAATATATATATAAATATTTAAATCTGTTCTGTTACATATAAATTGTGATCTAGTTACTTCGTGGTTTGTATCAATATACTTAAATACTGTGAATTAGTGTAAGTACGGCGCGTGTTTCTCTGAATATTACCATTTGTTTTGTACACTACGCTATAGCATCTCTGAATACGCCTTTTGTACTGTGTTTAGATAAAAATCCTATATAAACAGTAAAAGCTTGCGTCTCAGTACAGTTTATGTATTTGGGAATCATGTAATCACTTGTACAAATATTTGTTTGTATATAATATTGTATATTGTTTTGGAGCCAGAGTCGCAATTCTTAATAAGTTCACATCGACACTGTTAGGTGGACACTTCGTTTGTTGAAATGTGACAGTCGACAGTCCGTATAATGATGAAGGTTAATGTGGTTAAAGTAAAAGATAAAGAAGTCTCAGAACCAGAAAAATCATCACAGAGCAGAAAATAAGAAAGTTAAATAAACCAAGGGATGCACAGCTCATGTCTACACGTTCATGCAACTAGTATTCATCTAAGGTGTGGCAAAGGAACTGATTTCATTTTTATTCATATAAACATTAAATCTGTCTACCTTTGTATCTTTAATACGATCCATAAACATTGCAAACAATTTCCAAAATCAATCCAAAATTTCTCATAAAATGATTGGTGTATCGTTGCTAGGATGATGTCAATCATGTCAATGATATGTTCAATAAAACTAAACTAATTTTGCGTTAAAAATGTCCTCAATGCACACAGCCTTGCCACGCTCTATGAATATATTTACGAAAATACATTACACTAAAATAACCGAGGGGGTCGATTCAAAATTACATTACAGATCAAAAACATTAAAGAGGGTCAACATTAAGAGTACAAGTACAAGTAACAGTAAGTCGTGCAGGCAGGAGAACAGTCGGAGCGGAGCGGACTGCGGGAGGGGGCGGGTTGGCGGACGGCGCGGGGGCGAGGGCGAGGGCGGGTCGGGGCGGGGGTGGACAGGCAGGGTGGTGCGCGCGCGTCCACAGCGCCGCCCGGGGCCGGCGCGGGCGCAGCGCCCGCCGCCCACAGGCAGGAGCTGTCGACGCCTCGCTTCGCAACGCACACCAGAACTCCAACAACGCACTACAGTACGGTACCACTCAACATTTAACTCTCCGTAACTAAGCTTTACGTTAACATTCCTTTACTTTACGTACGTATACTAACAGAACATAATCATGATACCTATAATGACGAGCGATAACACTAGCCACTATCTGCTGTTCACTATTCAACTGAACTCAAATCAATTCAAAGGTAATTTACAATCAATATCGACTCATAAAAACAAAGACAACTTGCGGGACTTGCGTCCCGCCAAGATAAGTGAGAACACAGAAGCGTGCTAAGAGAGGAAAAGGAAGAATAGATGTCACAACACGGAACACATTCAACGGAACGGAGTGAAGACAGCGGCTCACCTGCGTCCCCGCTCATTCTTGAGGGTGCCGCCATACTTGGGTCTAGTGCCGATTAAGTCAATTATCTCTGGGATACAACTGGCAAATATCGCCTAAACGCCGACAGACAAAACAAGACGTTCACATTCATTCAACCGTGGACGGGGGGGCGAGTCGCCGGCGCGCGGCCGGAGGGCGGCGCGGCGGCGAGTCGCCCCGCCAAGCGACGCGCGGCGGTGGCGGGACGGCGGCTCGGGCCGGCGCGGGCGCGGCACTGGCTGTGTGTCGCGGGACTGTGGCGAGTGCCGGAGCTAGCGCTACAGCGTGGCGACAGGCATCGTGTGCAAGCGAACAAACCAAACACTACTTCATCGACAGCATTACAAAACTTTACATCGGCTCTCTCCAGATCTAGTCTCGTTAGAAAGGATTAAAAAGCTCAACGGTATCTCGAGTAAAATTTACGAAAAAAGGCATGTAGTAGTGCGTCGGTCGACCGCGCGCCTGTCTCTCTAGTTCGGGGAGAGGGGCGCGGCCGCCGGGAGCTAACTCTTCGAGCATGCGCCACGGCACCGAGAGACCGATTCTAGTGAAGGATTAATAAATTTCATTAGCAAACTCCGCATTCAATCAACCAAGATCGAAACCGTGAGAGGTAGGAAGGCAGGAAGCCGCGTGGAGCGGGGGCGTGAGAGCAGGGTACCTGCGGCGGACGTCCTTGTTGTACCGGCCGCCGTATTTGTTCCGCTGCGCCGCCAGCTCCGTGATCTCGGGGATCCAGCTGGCGAACACAGCCTACGATACACAGCAACACCGTAAGGTGAGTGGCCGCGCCCCCGGCCCGCCCCCGCGCGCCCGCCCCGCCCCGCCCCGCCCGCCCGGCCCGCCCCCTCGCGCACGAGGCTGTGTGCGGTGAGTGTCGTCTGTCTGCGTATGGCTGTGGCTGTGTGTGGGTGTGCGGGACTTGGGTGCCGTGCCGAGCTACGCTAGCGGCGGGAGCCGTGACGGGACTCGTGACCGGGTGCATGCAAAGCCTAAGGATACATTCGCTAACTAATCGATGATCAGAACTTAAAAAGAAATCGGTTTGACCGGAACCTAAACTAAAAACGGTGGGCATTCGGTATAGACGCTTGGTAGACGCGAGCACGGGCGGGCCGAGTCGGCAGGCCGCGCGGCGGCTCTCGCCCCGGCGGTACGCCACACGCGCGTAGCACCGGGGCGACAAGCCGCCCGCCGCGAGCCGACGGACCCGCGCGTGCACACGAGTAGATAACACAATACATCTGACGGCACTGAGCAAGCTTTCTTATAAGGTGATGATTCCACATGGTCGCCGAAAGCTCGGGCGATTCATTCCGAGCGTGGCGCGAGATGAACCGCATTCACTTTCGCCGACCATTTTATATTATCAAACGGATACCTCTTTCCATGTTCACGCTTCAGCTCGCCACTGTACTTGGACCTACTTCCTACCAGCTCTATAATTTCGGGAATGCTACTAGCGAACATTGCCTGCAACAGACCACGGTGTCGATCGAACATGCAGTCCGACCAAAGCGGACACCAGCGAGTGGTGCACGACAATGTCCACATTGAGATCGGTATACTCTCTCTATGGTGACGCTGAGTCGTAAAGTGTAGCCGGTAGCGGAGCGAAATAAAAATAAAAGGAAGTAGTGTGTGTCTACCGGTGATGTGAGCAACTGAACACAGCCAGGCGTGGTGCGGCATGCATCGCGAGTGGGAGGGGTGGGACGCGGCACCGGGTCGCCGAGGCGGCGGGCGCCACATGACGCGACATAACGCGACATGACGCGACACAACGCGACATAACGCGCAACACACGCGCTCGCTCGCGCAACGTATCTCGTTCGGACCAGTCCCCAGTACACTCCGTACTCTAAGCGCGGCGAGACAGATCCTCCGGCACGTTCGTGGTGACTATCACGTAACAAAGCAAAAGAAAAAACAAAATACACCCATGCAGCCGCTCGAAGAAAAGCGTATTAAAATTGAGTAGTCGGCGATAGTCGAAGGATAGTCCTCCGAAGCCGGGAAGTTAGAAGATGGCACATGAGGGCGGTGAGGAGTCCGCCCGGGCGGGGCGCCGCTCGGCGTCTCGCGAGCCTCATTGTAACGTCATGCTGTCTACACATGGTGCACTAGTCAGGCTTACAATCATTCAACGAGCTGTGCGATAAACCACTTGTCTAGCAAGTCCCATGTGAACTATATGTAACCGTTACACTGCAAATGTTTGTTATATTTCCTTTTGCTTTGTTATTAATTTAGCCTCGTACAAGGAACCGCAAGCTTGTCGCAACGACTTAGTAGCCGTGACCAAATATGAAACTACTTTTAATAACTTGAAAATTAACAAATGTTGTGTTCCAAATGCCACTACAGAAAGAATTTAGAGACTTGCGTCTCCTTGCAAAGATAACTCAGATATTTGACTTTATAATTCATTTCATTTCATTAAATATTTAATTCATAGATTTTTAGATAGAGCAGTTGAAAGTGAAACTTACCAAGCCGACGAGGAGGAAAAAAACCAAAAATGTTCTTCCAAGTACTGTGTGACAGAACACGTCACCGTAACCTACGGTGGACATGGTGACTATAAGGAAGTACACACACGTCCAATATGAGAGCTTCTGGGCATTCTCGAACTCTAATGGATCACCAGAGTTTTCCAGCTGAAACACGACAAATTAAGAGAGTTAAAAACAGTATGACTGACCCATGAAGATTAACATCCTCAAGAAAACAGAAGACCAATTCCCGCAATTAAGAAAGTTCAAAATCTAGTCGCAGTCTCATCTCAGCGACAATCAATGACAAAAACTTGTCAAAAAATGTCGGGAAATTAGAGATATTTTTTACAGATTGAGACTGACGTCAGATTGTGAAAGTTCTTATAATATTACGAGAATTGCCTCTCTTTTGTAAAGGCTACAAATAAGGCTGGCTGGATTCAATGTTATGGAAACAAATAATAATAATAAAACTTTTAATTCGGATCAGTAAGTATCCATATTTTGGTTAGTACAAGACAAAACTTAAGAAACTAGTGTTAGTAAAACATTTTTTTTTTTTTTAACAAAGCCTACACAAATCTAATTTAGAACAAGACAACACAATTGCACTTGAACCTAGTTTGTGTCGAGGTCAACTACAAATATGTGTCATTGTTAATTAAGGATTTGTTTGAGTCTTTTATTTATTTCCCACATCCCTTTTACCCAGTTCACGGTAAACCAATGTTATGACATTTCCATGGACTGAGTCCGTTGGACTCGTTAAATCTCAGTGGCCATTCGAAAAAATGCCACTACTAATGACGATTCGCCTACAATCGCGTCGCACCCGCGCGCCTTTGAGCACTCCATTTATTCTTTACTCCATGGCTCTCACAAGTGCATTGATATGTTAATATTGCAATATAAAAGTATACTTTCACTGTACACCATGAATGCGACGTTGGGGACAAGGCAGACCAACGTATTGGAAATTTTATTAAAATGCCCATTATGAACTCATAATCTGATACTTAAAAGTTAATACGAGGTTATGAGTTAATAATGGGCATTTTGCGGTCTTGCAAGCAAAACAAGTAAAAATCAGTTTTTGATTCCTTCTTGTTTCGTCTTTCTTGCAGTCATGTTCTGCCATATAGCCCTTCTGATGTGCAAAATATTATTACTTCAGCATTGAGTCACACATAAACCTCAATAATCCCCTAATCCGTCCATGATTTACCTTCACACAGTGCAATATATTTGACGTGGAACACTTACCAAATGAATAATGCCGGCAGCGGTCAGCCACACTGATATAAATATAGAAACTAATTGCGCCAACCGAATTGAGCTCGATGTTTTTAATATATTGAGGTATTGCAAAATATCAGGCACGGTCATTAAGCGTAGAGCTCTGAGAAATCTCAGCCCTGGAACAGAGAGAAACTTGTGTTTAATACAAATATAAAAAAAAAAAATAACAAACATACGTTGTATTAGCTGTAGGTATTTTTAATAAAGATTGGTCCTTGACAGCTCTACACAGAGAGGTGGACAGAGTAGGGTGGCCTTTGTCTAGCAGTGGGACATTAATGGCTAGTAAAAAAAAAGTATTTTGGGCATGATACGGAATGAAGAAGAACCGTTTTTTTAAATCAAAGTGTAACAGGTTCCAGTTTAAATAAATAGGTATGGTTATTATTCTTTTCTATGAAATTGATTCTTAAATCTTCTTGCTAACTCATAACAGAATATCAAATCGATCTAAAGTATCAAAAATTGACTTAAAAATTAAAATAAGCAGCTGCATCATCATTCTTTTGCCCTTATCACCCTCTTATAATTGATCTCATATTTACTGCCAAGAGTACTTTCTTTTTCTGGAACTAAATACTGTTCTAAATGCCTGAAAGGTATTTGGGTTGTGGTATTTTCACTGAGCTTTGAACTCTTATAATGAGATGACGACAATCAGTTAATCAATCCATCGTCCGTTCGCCCTTGTAAACAGCTGATACATAGATGGCATTTCGGATCAAATCGGGTTTCGGGTCATACAGTGTTTTGAGCCAATCAGAACGTAGGACTCAGTTTACAGAACGAAGCCTGTGTTACTAGTACGTCTGTCTCACTACAGGGCAAATGCCTCCCTTACTCTTTTACTAGCAGATATAGCATAATCAGCCTATAATGTTCCCACTGCTGGGACACAGGCCTCCTCTGGATGAGAGGGATTGGGCCGTATTCCATCACGCGGGCCCAGTGCAGGTTGGTAAATGCCACATGTCTTCGAATTTTTAGTTCTAGGACATGTTGTTTTCCTCACGATGTTTTCCTGCACCGTTTTGAGAGCAGTGTTGATGAAATAAGTTACACAAAGTAAATCGCCTGTCTGGGTTCGAACCTACGATCTACAACTCGTAAGTCACGGCCGTTACCACTGGGCCACCACTGTTGTATGCAGATACAGTTCTAATTAAAAGTTAAGTGAAGTAATGTGAAGTGCTCACCTATCCACGTTCTATCCAGGTATATTGATACAAAGGATGGGGGTATCGTGAAATAATCTACAAATGAATACATCTCGAGCATGAACCATAGTTTGTCACTAGCTGCTATAAACTGAAACAGAAATAAACACACACGATACAAAATTCGTAAGGAAAGCATCATATTCATAGAGTACAAGGTGGCAGGCACGTCTACGCGCAAACTGTAATCATGAATTCAGCACATGATTCTAGACCCCTTTTTTTTCGGCAGGCTTCGGCCCTGAGGGGCCCCTCGTTATGCTGACATCTCTTTGAGGCGCGCGTGGAACACTTACGCGCCGTCCGGCACGGGCCTGGTCCTGATCGGGCGGTGAGCTACCCATTGCTCTCCGCCCGCAGGCCAGCGCCTACGGTGGCCGGTAGTCGTCACTCGACTCCCGACGCCCGGGGCGTCTCCCGCGGCGGCTGGGACGGGAGGCTCTCTCCCTCATCCGTCCCGCCACCTCCTTCGCTAGCATGACTGCTTCGCAGAAGGAGGCGACTGCCTCCCACTCCCTCTCGCTCCGGACCATGGCTTGCACCAGGGCCGGGCGCGAGAGGCCGCCGCCGCTGCCGATCGCCTCTACGAGGACACGGCGGTGCTCCGCCCATTCTAGACCCCTAGCGTAGAAATTTTTCATCGGTTTTAATGAAAACAGCTGTTTCATAGAAAAGTATAATATCTACGACCTACGTGGTTTAAATGTATGCAACAACTATTTTTTTTTTAAATTATCGACGAAAAATTTCAACACACTTCAGATTCATGAACGGAATTCATGGTAACAAGTAGCGCGTCGATGCTTCTGCCACCCATCTTTATAAAATATCTACAGAAGAGAAACAGAGATAAGGCAAGACTTAATTAAAGAGCCAAAGATAAAGAAAAGCACCGCTCTGCTACGTATATTTGTTCAGTCTTCAGAAACTTTATCATTAACGTAACCGTACGACAAGTGCGACGTGTCTCAACAATATCACAACTCATAAGTTTCTGCCATTTTAAATGAATTTCTCGTCATGTGACGTAATACATTGGAAGATGTTAAATTACGATAAGAAACTCGAACTGTTCATTGGGAAAAGTTATTGATATCAAAGTGAAAAGATAATTGAAAGTTCAACTTACTCGTATAAAAAAGTAGACCATAAAAAATATGTTAAAGGCAAGGTCGATTTGCTGAGTAATATTGTCGCTCCATTTCTGGCATCGCTCAACCTCTTCACTGAAATCAAACACGCCGTATATAGCACATGCACCATTCACGAGGACAACAACAGTTAGGAACAGGTTCACTTGAAGCTATTTCACTAATATATCACAGCTGACAAATAAACAGAAGCTACATATAGGACTATATTCAGCAAACAGTTTCGACCACATTTATTATGAGCATTGACTCACGTACCTATTCCTTGAATTCAGCATTATCAAGATTAGTAAGTTATTAATAATGTTAGCGATGCAAATGTATTTGAAGGGTATAGGGAACGTTTGTTACCTGGACGCGTCAATGAAGTAGATGATGAGCGATGCTATACTCAGGATGAAGACCAACACTACCTGGAATAGAAAACAATTGTTGTTTTAGTACAATGTAACACGCTAGAAGTATGTAAAGTTGAAATAAATAAATAAATAAAGTCCTCGTTCAATTCTTTTGTATGGGGGTAGAAAGCGTAGCCAGCGTATCGCTACGAAGGCTACGGCGGCGTAGCCCGTAGCACGAGGGCTACGGGGTCTACGCTGTACATGATTTTATTTTATAATTTTATCCATTAAAGTTTCACTTCGAACTGGCGAAATCTTAAAGGATAAAAGCGATAATAGCATTTGGAATAGATCGTAGGAATCATAAAATAGTGGCTTAGGCATGATGTAGTTCGAGCGGCCCCTTAGGGCCGAAGCCTGCCGGGTCAGCGGGATTGTCCGAAAGGGTTACCGCTACCCCGGAACATAAAGGGCAAAGGAAGGAATATGGGTGGGTTTTAGTCAGTAAGAGTCTGACACTCCCTTCCGCTCCACCCAGAGCGGGATGGGTCATTTGATGATTTCCCACCAGAAAAAAAAAAGGCATGATGTAGCAGACCTTTATATGCTACGCCATAGTGTTTGACAGTTTATTTGCCATACCTATTGTTTATGACCACTTATCGGCAAGCGTAGTCCCCCAGCTAGATGGACGGACGACCTTAAGAAGGTGGCTGGGGCAGACTGGATGCGGAAGGCGGAGGACAGGGTGTTGTGGCGCAGCCTGGGAGAGGCCTATGTCCAGCAGTGGACTGCGATAGGTTAGGATATAATATTGTTATTTTTTATATTATTTAAATAGTTTATTTGTTAATTTAGTACCCAGTGTATCTAAATATTTTTATCGTATTAATAAATGTTATCTTTTTGACGAATTTGATGAGGTAATCGCCCAAGTTAGCTTATGACATTGATTTTTATTGTTTCTAAAGCGTTTACAAGTCAAATTTAGTTCGTATTATTCAGTAAACGTAGTCGTAATAAATATTCTATTAGAACAACTTTTACTTCCTCCCTTTTATGACTGTGAAAATTAATGACTGTCCCTCCCATAAACGGCCATAAATTGCTTAATAAACTAAATTAGTATTCCAAGGTTTGGGTGTAGACATCCTATATTAGTACCTAAATCATATCGTATAGTTTATGAGTTCATGCACGCTCATTAATATTCATGTTATGGCACGATTAGGCATATGAATCAGCTGTGCTAGCATCCTTGGCACCCTGAGCATACCTATTAGTAATATGATGACTAGTTATGATTTGTGGATTCACTCGTATGACCTCATTACTTAGTCTTTGTGATGTCATTGTCTTTGAGAAAAAGTATTTGTTGTAAATAGTTTGATCCTTATATTTTTAAAAGAAGGACTAATGTACTTCCTTGTTGTAGACGATCAAACTATTTCCAACAAATTCCTTTGGTCACTCCCTATAAAAGAATAAGCTAAATGGGAAACCACCCAATCGACCAACCAAAAACAACCGTATACAACCTCATTTGTCAGTAGGATCTCTAAAGATGCGTTTTCACGCTGTGCAGTTTAAAGGCAGATGTAGGGGCTTGTGGCTAAGTAATATCAGCCGCACGTGTCGATCGATCAGGTTAAGCTACGATTGCCGCGGTTTTTCCGTAGATGGGTGATCATCTTTATATACCAAGACCACTCCGTGCCTCGGAAAGCACGTTAAACCGTTGGACCTAACTGTCATTCGTGGATCTTTGACAGTCGTTACGGGTCGTCAGAAGCCCGAAAATCTGACAACCAGTCTTACCAAGGGTTCTACCCAGTAACTGGGTTGTGGAGGTCAGATAGGCAGTCGCTCTACGTAAAACACTGGTATTCAGCTGCATCCGGTTAGACTGGAAGCCGACCCCAACATAGTTGACAAAAGGTACATGAAATAATTTTTTTTTAGGTAAATAATGTTTCATCTCCTTCATGACATAAAAAGACAGTAAATACTAGTAACAAAGCAAAATTGTCTATGTCTCCGAAAATAAAACAGTAGCTACAAAGAGCTACTGTGATAAAATCCTCTAACACTGTTGCACAAAGGTATTCACATCATTACAGACTATAAAACATATCCCGATATTCAAAGAAGTCTATAAACTGTGTTCATATTTCCATCCTAAGCCGGAAAATGTGACGTAGTTTAATAGAAGAGGACGTTGTTATAATAACAAGTGAGCATCGGATGAAAATGGATGTAAATTGTATGCTTCGTCGCGATACTTCGATGCATACAAAAGGATGCAGGCGCATGCATCTATAAATGTTGATGATGTACAAGACTGGATGTTCGAGTTGTGTAATGAATATTTGCATATGTAACGAGTTAATGAGATACTACGTTTGAGTGATTTTTACATATTAGTTTTATAAATCGTTTTTTTTTTAAACTGAAAAAGTCGGTTTTTTAATAAACCGTTTTATAAAACTGAGATTTAAAAATCACTCAGACCTAGTATCTCTACTCAGGTGTACTCTAATATAAGCACCGGGTCATAATTACCTGTTAAATCATAATTATAATTATCAATTAACGGCTGATTTTTCAATCATCTGAGGGGCAATTCTCCTAATTTTAAGAACGTTCACAGTCTGATCTCAGTCTCAATCTGTCAAAAAAACCTCAAACTTCCCTACATTTTGACAAGTTTTTGACAATTGCTTGTCGCCGAGATCATACTGCAATTAGACATTGAACGTTTTAAGTTACGAGAATTGGCCTTCTGATAACTTTATTCGAGGAATAATAGAATAGAATAGAATACTCTTTATTGTACACCATAAAAATATTAGAATATAAAATTTAAAATTTTACAAAGGGTGACACAATGGGCGGTCTTATCGCTAAGAGCGATCGAATAAAAAAAAAATCGAAAAATTTTGAAATCTTGACAGTTACTTCAAACAAAAACTGTCAAACGTCAACTTTATTCCTCGAATAAAAGTTATCTGGCGATGGAAAAATCAGCCCTAAGTAAACTAGAGGAAGTTTTATAACTGGTAAAGCTTTATTGAAAGATGTAAGTAATTTGGGGTCGAAACGCTCAGGTCATGGGGCCCGAGTGCGCGTTTCCTTTTTAAGGAAACGCCGCCTGATCGACACTTCACGTGACCTTCACGTGGCTGGGTCGTTCTTTGGTCAAAAAATTAGTATTGTCATTCCACGTGGCCATGCTGCCAGTCTTCTGGGCACGTTTCCGGATGACAGCGATGCGGACGAGTACGTCGACGCCTAAATATTGTTTTGTGTTTATATTTATTTATCGACGTTGACTGCCAGACAACAGACACAATAGGAAAGCTATAGTTGGCGGTCACCGGTGGCCGCGGTGGCCGTCAATGCCTTATTTACATATTTGTTTTACGAGTATCTTGCTACACATTTTTTTTTGGGTTTTCACAACGTTTCGCATTCCTTGCTGCTTTAACTTTTTCAACATTCTGCTCCGTAACGTTATCAAGGTAGGTACATTTCAATATTGAATCAGTACAAAATTGAGTGATAGACCCCACAGAATATAACAATACATCAGGTATTAGGCGACTTACATACATTTACATAATCTGGTCCTGCTGTATAAACCGTTTACACGGGAATAACTTCCAACCATGACTTCATATGATAAATTTAGATAAATATGAAGGTAGGAACAAATCTGTTGCTTCCTAAATCTACATAAATATTACGTATGACTAAAGATTTTCATCAGGTAGCTTTTTTATGAAAGAAAGAGTCAGTTTTATCATGCTGTTCTATTACAGCAACAAATATCCTTAAGATCTTGGAAATCCATAGTTTATTCCGATATTAAAATATGGATATCAGCCTGCACCTAATACATGTTTCATGCTGCGACGAGGATCATACCATTACAGCAAAAAGCGTGACATGACGCGACGTGACGCGCCTCCCAACGTGTCCATCCTTCTAGATAAATCATTCTGTATTAGCATAGGAATAGCTTCCGACATATTGTTTTTACGTCGTAAAACTGAGTATGTTTTTGTTTTTCTCATTTTCCCTGATATTATGTATTTTTGCGGGAGTACATAATTATGATTGAATGAGTAGAGTGCTGCGTAAAGCGAAAACGGTGTTTTGTACAAGATCGTTAGTGAGTCTACTAGAATCTAGGGATGTCTTGACGAGGGCGTGTTTTTGTTATTGCCTGTATATGTCTATTTATTACAATTTGGAAACTCTTTGCCTATATTAGAGGTAATTGTCACAGATAAAACTGTTCTACCCGTGCACTAGAAGCACACTTGTATCTGATAGTAGGTATAGATAGAACATGACTTTTTAAATAAAGAAAATATTAGATACTAGAAATAAAATTCAGAATCAATATGACCTCTGGAAGTTAAGAAAAAGAACCAAACTGAAGTTCACTTTGCTATCTCGTAGACTCAGAGTAAGTTGAAAAATGTTCGATAAATGTTCTCCTTAAATAATTTCCGCCATTGCATCAAAGCTTTGAAGTGTAAGAGGCCAAGTTTGAAATTGCATCAACTTGTCACTTAAGTGGTCAGACTTGGCAACTTGCCGATAACTTGGCACTCGGAGAAACTGCCGCTCGTGGGGTATATAACCTCATAAAAGGTTTTTAAATTGATTTCTATCGGTAAACATTAGGTTTGAAAGCAACGAACTTTTCATGAAACTTTTACATGGAAATGTTTTCACTAACGACGCTTGCATGCCCTAAAAGTTTGTTTTATGAGCCATTGTACATACATGTTATAATAAATAAGTAGATAATACATCATAGTTAGTTACGACGTAAGTACTACGGGTGTATTCAAAGTGTTTAGTTCGCTAAATGATTTATGTTCGTAGCACGAAATATAATATCTCTTATGTTAAACTGGGACCACCTTTTTTTTTTCAGTGTGGGAAATCATCATATTAGTGTCAGACTTTTACTGACTAAAACCCACCCGTGTTCCTTCAGTTGCCTATGCCAGGGACCACGGTATCTCTTTCGAACAACCCGCGGCCCTGGCAGGCATTGGTCCTAGCGGACCCCGTCAGTTTGTGCTGACATCTCTTTGAGGCGCGCGTGGAACACAACGCGCCGTCGACTCGGGCCTGGTCCTTGCCGGGCGGCGAGCTGCCCATTGCTCGCCGCCGGCAAGCCCGCGCCTACGGTGGCCGGGAGTCGGCTGGTGACTCCCGACGTCCAGGGCGTCTCCTGCGGTGACTAGGGGCGTGAGGGCGCAGAGATTGCCTCTCCCTCACGCTCTCCGCCTCCTCCTTTGCGAGCATTACTGCTTCGCAGAAGGAGGTGACGGCTTCCCATGCACTCTCGCTCCGTACCATGGCCTGGACCAGGGCCGGACGCGAGAGATCGCCGCCGCCGATCGCCGCCACGAGGACGCGGCGGTGCTCCGCCCAAGCCGGGCAGACCTCCACCGCATGCTCCACCGTGTCCTCCGGGCGATCCACACAGTGGTGACACCCTGGCGTTTCCTCCCGCCTTATCCTGAACAGGAACCTCCCGAAACAACCGTGTCCGGTGAGGACCTGCGTCAGGCGGAAGGTGAGGGCGCCGTGGCGCCTCTCCAGCCACTCCTCAAAGAGGGGACTTATCGCCGCAATTGTGGCGTGCCCAGCACTGGGTTGCGACAATCGCACTCTCCATGTCGCCATGAGATCCCGCCGGAGATCTGTCCGCTGTACCGTGATTCCTCGCGGCAGCGGAGTTACGCCCCGGCGTTTTGCCTCCTCTCGCCACTCCCATATGTAGGCGAGGGCTTTTGCCTCCAGATCCCATGGTGGCAATCCGGCAAGGAGGCTCGCCGTCTCAGCGGAGATCGTGCGGTATCCTCGGATCAGCCGGACGGCCATGACCCTTTGGGACGCATTCAACCGGCGGACTGGTCGCCGCCTCAAGGAACGCGCCCACACCGGTGCCCCGTAAAGGGCCATGGACCGCACGACCCCCGCATATAGCCTCCGGTAGGAGGCGTTTGGGCCCCCTAGATTGGGCAGGAGCCGCCTCAAGGCAGCCGCGGCCCGCTCCAGTCTGGGAGCCAAACGTCGGAAATGCTCCACGAAGTTCCACCGAACTGGGACCACTTTACCACCGTTAGTCGTTCAAGTTACATAGGTACCTTATTCATCGTAAAACAATTATATCAATTCAAGTTTTATTACGAAATTATTCATTGATCGTAGCACGCGTAGCACGTGGTGCCTTCGCGACTCAGCTGATACAACATTGAAAAATTCACATTTGAATGAATGAATATGCTTGTTTCCACAGGTTTGTCACTTCTTAAGCTTTACATTTTAAGTTTAAAACCGGGCAAATACTTACTTATGTGCCCTTTTAAATATTGCATAATAAAGGGTGACTTCGGTACAACTGTACGTCATAACGCCAAGCAACGCTTTGATCAAGCTTGGTGACTACCCTGAATTAGGACAGTTACCGATCAATTCTTAAATTCCAAGACAAAGTAGCTATTACACAATAAAGGAGGATATAAGGAAATGTGTCGAGTTATAGATGTTATTAGATTACAAGGGTCGCGGTGCACGCAGCAGGCTAATCTTGTTAGTGGTCGATATCCAATTACGGAAACAGTGGCGTGCTGCAAGGTTGCCGCCTTGACTTGAGAAAGTTATTGAGATTTAAACTGTGTTGAAGGAGTAGCCTACCTTGTCTCTCACCCTGGGTGCGGTGGAAGATAATTTAGGGATTAGCTATGTATGTCAATGGGACAATAGCTGACATAAGATCAAAATCTTCAATTCAATTGCCAAGGGCCACTACCCTTGACAATAGGATATGGATAATCTTTGAGATAAGCCTTTGAATAACTGTATTTATTATTTTTTTATGGGATCAGCTGTTTCTTCAAGTTCAATAAACAAAACACAACGGTATTACGGAATCTTCGGTATTCGAACTACTTTAATTCCTACCGATTCGTCATTCCTACCGCTGGCCGTGACCCGGTTCAGGGCAGGCATGAACAATACACATTAAACTTATTTATAAGCAAGATTATGCCGCCATAAATTATACCTATTTAAATCACAATTGTAGGCTTTCGTTTTTTCCTAAGGAAAGGGGAAATTTATACATTCGCATTTAAGTGGCAATTATTACCGCATATTAATATGTCGTTGACCCTTAGTTACCGCGCCGTGGTCTCATGAAATCACGGCGCGGTTTATAGGCAACATTGTTAAGCGTTGTAACGAGTATATTAAATGCTTTTGTGGTGCGTGGGTTTATTGTGTGCTGTTATAATGACTTTCAGTTTAGCACTAATAAATTAGTCTGTCATATTGAAGGTGCCAGAGACAACATTTTTTATACACGAATAGTTGCGTAGGTACGTGTTTCCCCCTGAATTTAGCACTAACGGTGCGTGTAGTGCTAAAGTGCTTCTATACGAAGTCTGTAGAAAAAAAAAGAAACAATTTTCACATGTACAGACAGCAGGTCAAGCTACCCGAAACTGTCAAATTTAACCTTAATGCTTTAGCGATAAAGTTGAAAATTTATTAAAGAAATTTGACAGATTGTAGTAGCTTAATGCGCTGGCGTCTGTACTGTGATTATTTTATTAACTTAGCTATGGACTTTGAGCACGTGACGACAATTGAAATTTTCTTTATGAAATTTCGTCGCAACAAAAGCAAAATACATACCTACGTCTAATAAGTTTTACGTTAACCTACTTACGGTCTTACCTGCTTCCTTTAGACCAAAATGGTCTTACTTTTCCTTTCTTTCTAATGAACGCAAACAAGTATATCTGATATATTAAATCCAATTCAAACCAGCGGAGCATGCGATTTTTTCAGGCCACTGAAAATGCTTCTTTTATCTTACCGTCTAATGGAAATTTCAACCCGTGAAGTATGAACGAGCTTAGAAATACGGGGGCGAGTCAGCGGGGTGGAAACTGAATGCTTGGCGTAACGTTATTCGGACTTTTCCATTTTCTTCAGGAGTAAGGAAGTATCTAGGAGCATTGTGTACTTAAAGCGAGGCGGTTAGACGCTGAAGAAGCGGATTTTAGGAGTTTTTTTTTTAGACAGATCTTATTAGACGGAGGAAAGAGGCCATAGCGTGAGCCCTTTCTTTTTACTTATTTTCATTAAGGGTAAACAAATGAAGTGACGAAATGGTCTTTATCTTTTGGATTGTCTTAATAGTACCTAGAGAATTATTTGTTCGGATGGACAATTGGTATAAACATTAAGCACCTGCATTCAAAATGTCAGGTCTTTATAGCCTTTAATATGTGAGGTAATGAATGAAGTATAATGTGTGATGTATTTTATTCTGAAGTATATAAAACATAATTCTAACTTCACGTAGTACCGATGCCTTTTAGTGCAAAAGTTCTTATATTACAAGGAGAAAAATATGGTTACCCGGATGCACAAATTGCCTATTTGGCGCTGACAAAAATGTTGAGTGAGGGGCTCACTTGAGGATTAATGAATGTGATAAGAAAAATTATGAAAGGACAGCTGGGAAGGATGAAAATATTTTCCTCAAGGAGTAGCAAAAAGGTTTTTTCTTTATTTTTCCGGTAGATTTTAAATTTTCAGTGTAAAGAGAAGTACATGTGCGAAGTATTACTACAACCATTGAACGTAAGAAATACAAAATTAAAAAAGATCAACGAGCTGCTATTTATTTGGCACATTAACGTCGTCCAATGCGCACGGCGCTGGCGCCTCTAACATATCTTGGACATACGACCATATTACGGTCGGAAAAAGCCGTAAACTACCCGCGAACTTTGCTAGTATATCGCTATTTATGTGCAAAGTTCCCGACTGTGCTCGCAATTAGCCGACAGATAGAACTCTCCTAATGTCCCCGTGACACGCCACTAACTTTTACAAATAAAACCATAAAAAAATGTAATGACAAAATTGTTGAAACGTAACCTGGGGTTGTATTAAAACGACCATTTTTCGTATACTTATACAACTTAATGCTTGACTTCTAGGGTTATTTACTACTATTTGGGGCCCATTTTGTAGACGTTTATAAAACGGCCAGTCTTAAAGCATTTGTAAAAAAGAATCAGCATAAAATATTTTTATCTCTGACACTACGTTATGATACCAATTATTTACCTACTCTCGGATTCGCAACTCTTATAACCTACTTGCCAACTCATTTTACAGTCCAATTCCTACGAAGTTGCTATTTCAAAGAACCTCGGTACTTCAAGGATTTTCTGTCTGTAAAATATAAAGTTCCGATAAAAGCTTGGACCTAGATATTTGTCTCAAGAAAGTTTGCGGACCGTTGTCGGATCAGATCCGACGATTTGACGACGATCTCTTTTCCCGACAACTGACCTTTTTTCCAGGAAGACGTCTTGGGAGAAATTCTAGAATTATAGCGGGTAGGTACTTGTCTAGAATGTAGAATGAAATGTGTGTGAGTGGGTAACTTGCTTGAATTGGGTCAGTATTTTATGTAGTTTTCGTAATTATTCTGTGCAGATTTATGTATATAACTTTAGGGTATACATGACTGTTACTTTTAAGTATTCTCTGCACCTAGAAGATGATAACTTTTGATGCTAAAATCTATGATAAACTAGAGTTAAAGCTTAAACACATTCACGAGTAGGTAACCAGTAGATGCTATGTTTGTGGCTTCCAGAGTTACTTTAACATAAATACGTTACTCTTTCATTCACACTATCAGCCATTATATGTATTATCACACATTCTTACGATATCAGTCATTTATAAAAATGAAACATTTTGAGATCGATTTCGACTATTCATTAATTGAAACATCAACTTTTCGTCATCAACTTGATTATCCGGAAAACTATTATTGTCCATTTAATGTTTCAAACAATTATAAGTCCATTCTACAGATTGAGTTTTCGTTTCGCAAGCTGCAGATCAAAGAATACGCACAACTCATTCAGTCATTCTGTTTATTTGTTTATTCGTTCAGTAATTATTATGTGACAGACGGACGAATCTCTTATTTGATGTTTCTGTTTGGTGGATTGTAAAATTTCGCTTTTAAAACCTACTGTTTTATTCACATTTTTAAAGTGAATTGTATAATTACAGCTATCGGGTCTGCAGCGGCACACACAACAATCTAAAAACCCCTACTTAGTTGAGTAACATGATTAATGGCAATATAAGACTCGAATTGTGTTGCAAAGATAAAGTTGTGGGTCTGTAGTAACTGGGGGATTAAGTTGTAGTCAACAAAGTCCCTCAAGTAAACAAAACTAATCATCGTAGTTTGTGGTGACATAATGGATAGATATGATGTTGACAACATTAGTAGCGAGTTTGTAATAGTGATATCATTTAATAGACAACTTGTTGCCTTCACTATACATAAACGCCAGACAATAACAATGCATTTAAGGAAAATAGTGCTTAATATTGTGTAAAAAGAGCTCATCAGATTCTTGTTTTAGGTGAATTCAATATTTTTAGCGAACTCTTCAAACATATTTACTTTAGACAAACGTTCAACTGTTACGAAAATCATGGTCCAGAACATATGCGGTGGTTTAGAAAAACAGTATAAAATCTTTAAAAAAGCTTCACTATATGCCGCGAAACTACTCAAAAATCACGCATTAAACCGTAGACATTGATCTATTGCCGATAAACGTCGGGAAGGCGAGGATACCGCCCAGCTATAAAAGTGTCAAAGTATTCTTACGAATTAAAATCCACTCGAACGCAGCCGGCCCAGAAATCCGAGTGTAATGAAACGTGGACTGGAATTGAAGGCCATCAATCAGGCCACGGTATGGCCCACTATAACGAGGTGTCGCACAGACTTGATTAGGCCTGGGACCTGAAGTGCGGATATTTGCAGATTCGGATATGATAAGAGAATTAAAGGTACCTCGTTTTTCTTAACGCAGTTATACATTTTCGTCAAAGTCAAGTTTTCATAAAAGCTTTTTACAAACACCTAATGCGTTTGTAGATCCGCGTAAAAATTTGGTAATTACTTCTGAGTAATTAGGTATTATATCATTTTTTTTTTCATGTGATGCTTCTGCTGATCTTCAATAAATAGGCATAGTTCATTGTGTTGTCTCATCGTAACCAAAGGTGTAAGGTCAAATGATGAATTAGACATTACTAATGTCACGATATCTGTTACATTTGCAACCTGTCATTAATTTTCCGGTGCTGATGACTACATGAGCGGGCTCAGATTAAATGGTACACTGATTGCTAAACTAGCTCTATTAGGTGTGTACAAGCGGTGTTAGATTGCCTGTTACTATTTGCGAGTATGATTGATGCACGCACAATTCTGTTAATTGGTTATACAGATGTGGGTTTTGATAATAGAAAACGTAAACACTTTCTGCATGTTTGTTTTTCTTTTAACTAACACCACGAGAGAATTATAACTGATTAAATTGAATCAATAACAGACATGGAAATTCTTTACTTTAAAGCGACGTATTAATTTGAAATGGACCTTCGATTCGATACATCTTCTCCCACGCTCGCAGGTGTACGAGTATCCGATAGTTGCGGAGCTTACGGATACGCGACGGTAACATCCCTATCAATGATTAGTGGCTGTTTAATCTGTGTAGAGCTACGTACGGCTCACAGTAATGGCTGCTGGGATTAGTAGAGGTATCGGTTGACTTCCGTGTAGGGAGGGACGGCAGTTAAGACCTTGTTTATAGTGATGGATGGCACTTTCCCTTATATACGTTCACTGGGCAGATTGCCAAAAGATAGTGTAGAATTTGAACTCTGTTGTGGGCGAGTTTGTAAAGGTCACACAGCTTTTGGACGTATGTTGTAGTTATAACGATTGTGACAGAAACTGTGGCCATGTTTAATTAACTTTGGGTTGCGAAAATCGTATGAATGAATACAGTTTGTCTCCTAAAAACCTGTCAGTTTTAAAATGTAATGATGTATAAAAATTTGAAATGAACTACGAAAGATTTAACACTGGTACTGTTTTATAAGTAGAGCTCCGCTTCCCGACACATGGTAAACATAATTTCTTACGTTTCCTTAGGAAAAATATTAATGATAAAACTCTTAAATCCGCAAGATTAATCCTATAAACTCCACTCAGGCCTCACCGCAGATCGACGCTAGTATCTAACGAAAATAGATTTACGAGCGTCGGTCAACTATTAAGTCATACTGAACAACATTACACGGCCAGGTTTTATAACGTTTTCACAAGCAATTAAACAAAACGCACACTTTCGGTTTATGACGCTGAACTCGACAATCCGGGAACCCGAATGAGCAAAAATACAGGTCAACAGTGACCCGACCACATGTGTAATGGGTTCCTATAAAATATTTATAGGTGTATTTTTGCAAGCTCTGTGTTTCCACACTCTGAGTGGACGGCAGATTTAATCATTTAATACCCTACACTGTGATGGTAAGCCAACAGGGTACGCTGATATTGACATTCGTTTTGTATTTGGTCACAGATTTCCATTAGATGAAATGTCTAACATCGTTTTACGCTGTATATTTCAGGCTTTTGATGTCGCGTATGAGACGGGTCAAGGACTTTGAAATAAATTACCTATAAAGATACAAGAATAAAAAACAATGAGACTTCGTCCATAAATTACTTTAGTGTGTTTATTAAGTTTGTATGGCGTCTTCATGTCTAAAGTTTTAACGATGAATGTTAAAATCTGGCACGACACGGAATAATAAATAAATAAAATACAGATTCATAAAACGATAACACAAACATATATTTTTTATTGATAACCGATAAAATTTGTATGAATGATAATATTATTTGTCAAAACACGATTTGGATAAACGAAGGCCTATTTATAATAATGTTATCATTACATTTGTCTAGAAATAAGAGAAACTTTTCGATAAATAATATCGCGAAGTTTCCTATTGCTCTACTGATCGGTTTCTATCAAGTAGATATACACACCGTTCTTGGTTCAACAGCCGTTAAGAAAATAAGATAGACAATTTATAAATAACCTTAACATTTGTCATTCTGGTGGGGAGAAGTGGGTTTTGTGTCACTCACTATCAAAATAGACGCGTTCCTCCTCGTGCTCATGAAAATCTTCTACTATATACATGATATTTTTAGTATGTTGGTAATTTGAACGTAAACAAACTTGATAATTATGGATTGAATTTGAGTTATAAATAATGTGAAGCTTTATATGCTTCTTTGTTTTGTGATGATGTGATGAAAGACTGACAAAGTGATGAAAGGATTTAAGTAGGTCAAGATCGAATGACCATGAACAGTAAAGACGAAGATGTAAGAAAACTTATGGAAGCCAGGTCAAAACTGTACAGCAGTGTGATTCTGTAACCATCTCACCGTGAAAACTTAAGTGAAGTGAGGGTGGAGTGAGCTGTCATTCCAACTAATGCTAGGGATTGACACTATTGACAGCTCACTTCACCTAACTTTTCACGGTGAGATTTTTACAGAATCGATCGGCAGGAACGAGAATGTTTCATTTATCAAGACAGGATATTCTTTATTTGTAATATAGAAATAAAAACTTCTACTGCGGCAAAAACGGATTAATCGTCTTCGCTTACCTCGTACGGGCAGCATATTGAATAAAAGGTTACACATATTTACTAATAAAAGGTTACTCCTACCTTTCCCCGTATCGATAAACGGATTTTTACTTCCATGATTTATAACCGCTGCAGGTGGTCATAAGCTGCGGGCCTCAGCTTGTTTGCCTTTTTGCTTTATGTAAAAAATATGAAATTCTGGAAAAGCTTTTCGGGCTTATTTGCTACAATGTACAATGACGTAACTGTTTATGAGAAATTCGGAAAAATGCCTTTATGGAAGCATCAACGAAAGGCTCAATATTTTTTAAACAGTTACTAACTAACTAACTATATATACTGTTGTACTGTTGTTGTGTTGTTGTGTGTTGTTGTGTGGTTGTTAACTATATATACCTACTTACATTATCACAAGAGAGTAATATGAGCACACAGTATACTTCCCATTAAATTCCGTTAGAGAATTATAAACTCGAGGGTAGGTAGTTAAAAATTTCGGGAAACAACAGTAACATTAACAACAGCTCTGAAATTTGTACAAGCCGGAATTGCAATTTTCAGTTTTAATGTGCCTACAGGAAGTGTGGCATGGCTGCTATTGTCCTCACATAATGCAACTGTGTATCTTTTGTTAGCTGCTTCATATGAAAGCTGTTTGCAACTCGTATTATGCAAAATACCCAATTTGGGTGTAGCTTTATTGTTGTTTTCATTTGCTGTTATACTAATTTAATATGAAGATTGTATATTTTTTAAATATCTGCAATGGCGCCGATTCCCTTGTTCACAAACTAAACTTAATTTAAGTTCAGTGCATCTTTTTCTTTCTATTTCATTAAGAAAAGGACAGAAGATAAATATTAGTTTAGTCCTGTCAAATTAAGATTATCCATAGAAAAAAAATAGAAAGAAAAAGAAGGACTGAACTTAAATTTAGTTTAGTTTGTGAACAAGGGAAGCAGCGCCATTGTCTAGCGAAACGTAAAAAGAATGTAAGCAAGAATTTTCTCAGTAACATAAATAATAAGTGTTTAATTATATAAACTAACACAAAATGTTTGTAACTGCATTCTTTCAATCTTATTTGGAACTTGGACATTATCAAACAACAAAACCATTTATACTCAAAGCTATTACGTTCGACAACATCTCGGTATCGTGTTTGATATCTCCAATTCCCAAACACCGAGCGATCTCTGATTCAATTGCATTATTGTCAATGCTTTTACCAGGAAATCAATTGCGAAATTGTGTATCTATTACTCTTACATAATACAGGTAAGTACAATGTTGAGGACAATAACCTTTAAAAATACATACCTACATAGGATTTTCCTTTGGCACTTAACGATTTCATTCGGTTTTTTTTAATAATAATCACGTACGTGTTGTGTGCACGTGATAAGGAGAGAAGGAAACGCATGAGACTAAAAGACTGATGAATATAGATGATAATGGATGGAGAGGGAGAGGAAAGCCAAGGAAAAGATGGATGGAATGTGTGAGGAATGATATGAAAGAGGAAGTGAATGATAGCCTGACGGTTGATAGGGTAGAATGGAAGAAGAGAACGTGTTGCGTCGACCGCGAGATGATGATGATGTGTGAACTATAGACTAGCAGATTATAGTTTATTTCCAATTATTTATATTTTACGCTAGTTTTAGATAAAACTTATGAAATCATAATATATGTAATAGTTTCAACAAACTTTGACTTTTCATGTTTCTTAATAAATATAATTATAGTTATGACTGAAAATAAGTGCACCTAAGCGTTACCCACGTAAACTTCTTGATTACATGCTACACTTGTATCCAACCAAAATAAAACAATTATTTCGCTAACAGCTTCAGTAAACATCGTCAAAGCATTTGACATTTGCACTTTATTTGTAATGAACGTTTATATTAGAACGATGTTAGTGTTCGCCTTGTATAATCTAAACAAAAAGTCCGCAGTCAGCTTCTCCGCTAATATTTAGAAGAGTTAGGTTTACAAGTTAGTAGGTTTACATGATTTTTGATTTCAAGCTTTTTTGCGATAGTTATGACCTGAAGATTAAGATTGCAATTTTTTTAAACTACTTTTCTATATTTTTGAAGATGATAAAATATGTTTTATTATACCTTATCCATTAAAAACATACAGGCTCAATATAAGGTTATATAACTTATGTTTTAGTAACACAAATTAAACAAAAGATAGGTCCCTAAACTTGCAAAACCAGAAGTTCCTTAAAAATAAAGAAAAAATATCGGTTCCTTTTGACCTGACACAGAAACATGTCGATAAAACCGTTTCTATCAATATCGGCATCAAATAAAGTATTTTTTCCTGTGTCAATAAAGTCTAAAGTCGCGTATCCAATTATACTGAAGCAATAACGAGACGATGTCGCGCTCTGTGACACGACCGTTTCAAATATAGCTCGGTAAATATAGAATGTACGTGGTACGGGTTAGCCGAGTTTTGGTTTTGATGATACGCAGAGTATCTGCTATTGATTTATTAGTCACAATGGTGATCATGGTCGCGAGAATTTTAATGAGGATGGAGCTGAAATTAAATTTGTTGATACACGTGTTAATAATATCGTTAAAAGTACAGACAAACCTAACAAAAAGAATGTAGGTGCTTATATACAAGGTACTGGTGCGAGTTCTTTTTGGAAATAAAAAAAATAAATTCGTGATGCTGCTTTCTTTCTTCTAAAACAAAGGTTTAGTTCTAAAAACTACTGAAATTTAGTCTCCCTCTTCCTTCGTTTCCCATCCATTCCTCCTCTCTCCGTTCATTTCCTCATTTCATTAATTTATTCTCTCATTCCTTTTCTCTTTTTGTCCTCCTTCATTCTCTCTTCTTTCTTTAGTGAATACTATGAAAAATCTTCAGTCTATTGCCAGAGATACTTATTCATTCGATGCTTCAGGTTATTTGCATTTAATTTCAGCGATGTGATAAATAGCTTATGTGACTCGCAGTTGCGGCATAACATTTAATGAGTTAACGATGTTGTTAATTGGAAGCTCATTTCAATTATAGGTTTTGTTAATATCGGGAAACGGTCGTGTATGTCAGCTGGATTTTGTGGTGTTTATATTTTCAAAATGAGTAGCAATTTTATTGATATCGGTACAATTGCACATTTTAAAAACTACTAAGAACAACAACGAATTGTTCCATGGATAAGTCATGTCTTTGGATTTGCTAATTTTTGCCTTGACTTGCTTTTTGTTTGATACTGGGAGGAAGAAAGCAAAGAATATTGCAGTCATCTTCTAAATTCTTCCACCAGATATGTAAAATGGAACACTTGTAAATATCCACAAAAACAAGTGTGAAGCGACAAAATACCATGATTATTTAATTCTATTAGTAGATGCAACATCATTGGCATTGACCATCACTTTAAATAAACCTATGATTGCTTTCTGAGCGCATTCCTGGCGTATATGCCGCATTTGTTGGGTTTATACCATAAGGAAGATGGAAAAGGGTTTTTGGTAAATTTTGGAAAAATCCTTCTTCAAGCCGGCTGCGGAAGACTGAGTTAATTTTATTAATGAGACTAACTTGAAAATCAGTTGCTTTTCGTGAAAAAAAAAAAAGAAAGCTTAGAAATCAGAAAGCTTTCCAACTTTTTCTCGTAAAAGCTGTTTCATTGACGTAAGAGATTACTAATGTAGTACTAATTATTTTAATGAATATTATTATGTTTAATTTCCGGAACAGTAATAAAATTTGAACGTGCTGAAGTGCGGCACGTTTCTAGACATCCTGATTGTTTACCTAGAACATAGCAGGGTGACTGACACTAGATCAATATTGGACTTAGTCAGAAGGTGGGTGTGAGTCTCTCGCTGCCAATGGGAATGACCTTTTATGATTACGTCAGCTTTGTGCCAAAGTTTAAACAATGTCGCCAAATCTGAGGTTTTAGAGTACGTATACGTATGACACGTAAATATGTGGGTTTTTTTCAGGCAGGTTGAGATTGTTAAAGTAGTTCCTATGTTTTATATTCTTACTCATTCTCTGTTGTGAACTCCTGCTCTATAAATGCACATCAAGGACTGATAGCGACATCTCGAGGCAAAAACGATACCATACGCTAAGGCGTACTATTCTCTCGACCGTGATTGGTTTTATTTAAAATATTGTTCCAACAACTCTTCTTGAATATTGTAAGATCAAGATGGCGAATACATAATTTGCTCGTTATACTAAGGCATCGTTTTTTCCGTGTAAAAATTCTTTGCTTAATCTATTAAGCACCTTGGTTTTCACCAAACCTCACCATAGCAAAATTCCCAAATTATTCTAAAAACAACATAGAAAATTAATGCAAAATAAGGTGTCATGTTTTCTATTTGAACTTTGTACTAATATTTTTCTACGAAATTGGCTATGGAAAATGTTTTACCCAGTTACCACGAATTTTATTCACCTGTCCATCAAACTATTTTCGCCGAAGCGTAGGTATTCTAGTAACCAGGCCACGGATGTGACATTCCGGGCACGACAATAGTTTCCCTAATTTTGCGAGGCAGACAGCGTCGGATGACTTAATAAAAATAGCTGGGAACAGTGGCCTATACTTTCTGGTCTAGACAATAAACTGAGTCGGACTACGGAGCCGTCCGAGCCATAATTTGGATTTATTTCCATACGAGGACAGACTTGTTAGAATTTTCCCCTCTTGTATATGGGATGTGGAAAATAAAAATATGGAATGAAGATGGAGAAATGTACCTACTTATATTATTGTTTATGTGTCTATTTGTCTTTTGAAATGAGACTGTGATGCTGTCTTTGCGACAAATAAACAAATCTATCTTAGGTTTATGGAATGTCATAAAGTAAACGATTTTTAGGATCCATTGTAGAAATGGCCTTGCTTAACTTTCGGCAATAAGTAAGATACCAGTAAATACTCTAACAATAAGAATTGCATACATAAACACGGAAGTAGATTGTATAAAAGATGTTGCCCCGAATAAAGTGAATAAAATTTTATGACACTATGTTTTCAATGGTAGGCAATAAACCACTATATATGTATGTATAATAATGTGTTGAGCAAAAATAACATTTTGGGGCACACGTTATTGCTCTACGTGACACTGAGTCATAGCAACACATACCATATGGGGTTAGGCAGGGAGCGTGGCAACACGTAACAAAATATTTGGCAACATCCGATATTACATGTTTAGTATGCACGGATAAAAACTAGTTATGAATAATACATGACTAATGTTGCTATCATGATTGTTCTCCTAATCGGATTAAACAGTGTCGATTGCTGAAGAATTTCTTAAGAATAAGCAAAGTACGATTTGAAAATTAATTCTTCTTCTTCTGCGTGTCGCTGGCGCGGCTGAATTTCAAATTTTGTTGGCCCAAAACTTTGCCACTTCCACGGCGTCGTCATTGGCAGCGCAGAGGTCACTTTGACTGCATGTTTTGGGACAAACACAGAGGGCAGGATGGGAGGTGGAGCATGATTTGCGACATAGCTCCACAATCACACCCTACTGCCGTTCCGTCAAGGTAGCCCCACTTTACCAGGTTGGCCTTACATCTTCCCACTTGTGTCCGGAGACGGTGCAGGTGCACCTGCAGGGAGATGCTCCTTTGATGGTAGATAGTAAGTAAGAGGTTGAAGAGTATCCTGCCATAGTTTACAACGGGCGTCGGCCGGGTTTCCCGATAGAGACGCTGTCGATTTCAAGAAGCTGTGCCTGCTTTTTAGCTGTTGCGTTGGTAGCTGTGCGCCAGATAGTGGGTGTCTGGTATCGGAATTCCTGTTTGAGTTTCTCCACTGCGCTTGCAACTTCTCTTCGGACTTGTGGTGGTGCTATGCCAGCTGTGGGATATAGTGCGCTGACCGGGGTCGGTGCAGGCAGCCCGTGATCGTACGGCAGGTCTCGTTTAGAGCAACATCTACTTCCTTGGCGTGAGCGGAACGGTGCCACACTGGGCATGCATATTCGCCCGCGGAGAAGCAGAGTAGTCCGGAGTACCTGAGGTGAAGCACCCCAGGTGGTTGAGGTTAGGCGCCTGAGCAAGTTGTTACGGGAACCGACTTTTTTCTTAGTTTTGAGGCAATGGTTCTTAAATATCAGACCGAACCCCACAAAAACACAGGCATGCGCTTTCCATCTCCGCAACCATTCGGCAAGACGCACTCTGCACATCAATTGGATGGGTGTCACCGTTGATTTGAAAATTAATTCAAATTGCGTCAGTAAAAGATTGCTTGCCAACGAATTTTCTTTGTAATGACAATCAACCTTAATAAAATAAAATACTCTCTGATTCTGTTCTATTTTTTTTACATCTTATAACCTCAAATATTTATACTCATTCATCATTTTAGGAATTTTTTGTACCTATAGCATAACATAAAGCTTGCCCATAATGTTCCCACTGTTGGAACACAGGCCTCCTTTTTGTGAGAGGGACTTGGCCGTAATCTACCACGCAAGCCCAGTGCGGGTTGGTAGATGTCACATGTCTTCGATGTTTAGGTTGTAGGACATACCGGTTTCCTCACTCACCATGGGTCATTTTCTGTATAAGTACAAGAAAATATTAAATTCCTAAGAAACTATATTACATCCACCGTCGCATGCTCCTGATCTAAGCTCACTCAGTGCCTCATCCCTTACCCTGTAGTGTACAATAATCGCCCACTAGTGACGTCATCTGGCGCCCCATTTCTGACGTCATGAACAGGTCTAATATCTAATGGCGTATAAAGACGTCGTAGACTATGACATAAGTGGTTTCCAAGCTGTGGAAACTGCCAGTCTTCATGTGTGATTTAAATCAAAAGCATATACATGTATATAGTATGATAGTCGTATTCATACATACATATCTACATTTGTGTTGTTAGCTGTGTCAAATAACGTAATGGTTAGTTGGGAAACAAGATGCTAGTTAATAAAGCCTTCAGGATAAAATGAGGATCACATAAAAAGACAAATCTATCGACTTCTATCAACGAAACTGATAACGTTTTGTTTAGTTATCCTACACTGTCCCGCTGACAAAGGCCTTACCCAAAACCTTCCAGGCATCCTTACGTAACGCGTCTAGGTCGTCCCGCCACCTCTTCCTGGGCTGGTCTCGACGGCGCGGCGGCGCCGTCCATCCTCAGGCACTCACCGTGTGGAGACTGTTATTTCTTATCCTGAATAATTTATCCGACACCAGATTCCAATATAACATTGTTTATTCAGAACGGATTAACGTGGAACATTTATCATACAATTTTTTTTTTACTTTGCCGGGAATGATGCGGTATATTTCTTTTATGTAAAACCAAGTCACGAATTGAATGATTAACGATAGTTTCTAGCTAAATCATAAGTTATTATGCCTTATTCAGCTGTAAACACAAAATGAGTTTTACAGACCTGACATTTTCTTTGATTAGCGGTTTCCTGTCCGCATACATGCAACACTAGATAATTTGATGCCAAGGTAAGGGTAATATTGTGTAGGTATACTAGGTATCATAAAATTACAGGCATTTCATTGTTGACAGGTTGTTGACGTAAATTACATGCAAAACCTTTGAACGTCATAATGAGATGGGAAGATTGCAGACATGGTTGAGATAAAATCGAAGAAACCCACGATAGTTACTAGTCAGACCTATGAGTACTTAATTATGTAACAGAGCTTCAGAAATATTTCCCATAGTCAGTCTATAATGTTTCCACTGCTGGGACACAGACCTCCTCTCGGTGAGAGGGAGTGGGCCGTAATCTACCACATGGGCCCAGTGCGGGTTTGTAGATGTCACATGTCTACAAATTTTTGGTTCTAGGATTTGCCGGTAAACTCTCGATGTTTTCCTTCACCGTTTTGAGAGCAGTGGTGATGAAATAATTTACACAAAGTAAACCGCCTGTCTGAGTTCGAACCTACGACCTAAGTATATACTCATAAGTCGCGGCTGTTACCACTGGGCCACAACTGCAGAAATAATTAAGTAATTATAAATTAATATTCATATTAAGTATGCAATTAATTAGCAGTTAGACCAAAACTACTAGCCAAAAACTTAGGCACGTCCAGTGTTATGAAAGCTCCAAAACACATGCCCATGTATGGACGAAATTAGGAACTTAGTATTCTTAAAATAATCTATTGATTTTGAAACCTAACTCATTGGATTTTCATGACAGGTATGACTGTTTTTTTAATGACCACTATTATTAACACATTTCTTTAGGTTGAGCACTAATTCGTGCTGGGGATAGTAAGTAGGAATATAATCGTTAGTGCATAGTAGGTAGGTACCAACTATAAAAAAGTAAGCACTTTTTCAGCAACTACACTCTATACCCAAAAACAAAAGCCTTAATCTTCTGTATCTTTGTAAAACGCCTGAAACCATGAATTCAGGATAATTAAGGTGATTCTGTCGACTTTTTCAGACACTTTCAGTAAAAAGACAAAGGGCTTTTTAAACAGAAATTACTGAATATTGCTTAAACTTCTCGCCCTTGTGAACTTACATCCGGTAGTTAATAATAGAACTCGATGGAAGTCAAAAGTGGGATCGGCGAGTAATTTGTAAACTGATAAACACATTATTTTGCGAAAACATAGCTTAGTTCCAGACAGTGAGTGATTGTGAGTAATGTACCGTGTTCGGTGCTCGGCTGTAAACATGTTTTCAGCGGGCCTCATAATTCAGTTTTGGAATAAATAAAAATATTGATGAGAACTTTAATGAACAGTCATCCGCGTCTTTGTTCGGATGCTTATTTCCAAGAAAGAGACCAACATTGTGGAACGACAAAAATTCGGTTGTCATTTTCAGACAGCTAGAGAATTATGAACCCGATTCTATTTTAATTTAAAACCAGTTTATGAAACATTTTAGGATAAAATAACTACTTCCATAATCTTGTATAATTCGAGTCCATTGTCATTTATACACTAGACTTTTATTAATTATGCTAGAAGGACTTATCTTTGAGTACACACGGCTACACATCAAGCTATATATTTCCAGTTTTAGCTGACCTCGCATTGTATAGGTTTTTCGTACAATCAGATGTCAGCTTATACTGGTTATGTATAGCTTGATGTGTAGCCGTGCGTACCAAGTTTTTGTTATTACATTTTAATAAAGAATCTACATAGCTTAGTCATACATAATTGCAAGCATTACAATACAATAGGATGTAGGTAGTCATTGATTGATTTATGACACACATTACTAAGTTAACGCCTACACCAAACGCTACATCGAAATCAAGCTGATAATTTAGCATACCCAGGTATCACTTAGAATCTAGACATGTAGATTTTTACTTATCACGCAATTATGGTTCATTAACAGAGTTTCTCAACCGTCCGTCAAGAAAGAGAGAGAGAATGTCAATGAGTGTCTCATAGTCCGATTATTATTGTATTCGTATATTTATACTCCAACGAGATACAAAAACTCGCCTACAATGATGTCATTTTAGACTCTACAGGCGATTTTCTTAAACGGATCTGTGATTCAAATAACGATTTGATGTTGGCACGGTAAGATTTCAATTTCGATTTTTTTTTTTTTTTTTTTTTAAAAAAACGTTTCACGACGATTCAAATAGTACGGACGCCAGCACATCAAGTTACTACAATCTGTCAAATTTCTTTAATAGATTTTCAACTTTATCGCTAAAGCATTAAGGTTCAAGGTTGATTGAGAAAATTTGACAGTTTCGGGTAGCTTGACCTGCTGGCGTCTGTACGTTTTCTACTGCTTACACGTATCTTCTTATACTTCTTTTTTTACTAACTTATATATCCTTTCGATAATCTAGTCTTACGAAGGGGTATTGTGTTAACCAGTAACTTGGTTGTGGCAACTAGATAGGCAGCCGCTCCATGTAAAATACTGGTATTCTGGATCTGGTACGAATGGAAACCAACCCCAACATAATACATAATATACAGGAGTAGTGTTGTGTCAAAGTAACTTGCCAGTTGCATATGCTTCCAAAGCTACGACCAATAGTCAAAAAAACTATGCACAGATTGAAAAGGAACTACTCACCATAGTCTGGTTGCACTTGTTTCTACCAATTTTGTTTGGAAAGGCTAGGCTAAGCTAGGCTAGGCTAGGCTGATGATATCACCCTTTGGTAATCGCCTATCTGAGGCTAGAAACGCTCCTCGTCTAATTGCCACTGCTGGCCTCACATAACTTTAAGCTATGTTTAGTATTAATTAGAGTTCAACGTTCTTGGTAATTGATAGGTACACAAACGGATGTCACGGATGGAGATCTTAGTAATCATCATGAGCACTTGATTAATACCTACATAGGTTGGACTTTGGATGAATGTATTTTACTTTTAGTTCGGGAAATTATGAGCCTTATTTGCGTTTGAATTGTTGATTTTACTAAAATAATAAACACACAATGTTAGCGAAGGCGCGCACAGACGATTTTTGAGCCATAATAAGAAAAATGGACCGCCTCCATAGCCGACCGGCTACGCGCCACCACCAACGGTGTTTTCAGATCGGTGGGATTCCCCTCTGCTGCGTCACTGGGTAAGAATCCATACCAGCTGATATTTGTATTTGTGTCTCTTAATACTAACACTAGTTATTAAGTTATTTTGTTGATAGTAACACTATGGACTCAGGTCTGAAATAAAGAATTTGAATTTGAATATGTTTGTATTCCTGAATTAATTACGTCGAACTATTAGAATGTAGTGTCGTTGTTTGGCTTTCTGTTTTGTGTTTTGTGTCGTTTATTTGGTTGATTGAAATGCGTTTACTTACTATAAATTAATGTTTTAAATGAATTATCGTAAACACTTGCCTGCATTCAATTATCATTTAAGATTTCACGTATCACGATGTTTGTATATGACTTCACATAGTTATGTAACACGTGCGATTTTTCACAAACAATAAAGGTTTTTTCGTTGTGTTTTTACTTTCGTTCAGAGTACAAACTGAGGACTTAAAAATAATAAAAACTAAAGAGTTAGTAAAGAGATTTTCTATGCATGTACTACTCGTGTTAAGTTGAAGATTTTATTCTTCACAACATCAGCTTGGCTTGGCATAAACGCAAGTAAATGTGTAAGCTTCCTTGATTTTGTAGGCTAGTGTGAACTGACAGATATAGGCGATGAGAGATAAGCTCTCATTACCTATTTCTATTTAAAAAAAATAAAACAGTACAAAAAGAAATAAATAGGTTTATTCAAGTGACTCACTGCAATCTTACTCCTGACTAGAGAGATATTCCTAAGATAGAGGAATGATTCACACACGATAAATTAGATTTCATAGCATACTAGCTTTTGTCCGCGGCTTCGCCCGCGTAGAGGTCTGAAATAATTTCACAGGAATGTACTACCGATACCGGGATAAAAAGTATCCTATATTCTAACCCGGGTCATGGTCTACCTGTGTGCCTCATCGATATTTGAGCGGCTGCTCAAATATCGATGAGGCGTTAAGGCGTGAAAAGGTGACAGACAGACAGATTTATATTATAATGTTAGTATGGATGAAGACTTGCAGATTCCCTTAATAAAATCATTGACATCTATTTTTGCATAATTATACAATATGATAACCTTCTGCAGTATCACATACCCATAACATCACGCCTGAATTCAGCGAAAGGATAGGCAGAGGTGTACCTACACCCACATTTCGCCAGTTACAGTAAAGAAGAAAAAAAAGAAAATACATTTATTTAGCACAAACTTAAAGGTACAAAATATGTACGATGAAAGAAATTAGCAGGAAAGGAAATGCCTCACGGCTGCGCTAAATAGGTCCAGCAAAAATGCCAGACAACTAGTGCCTGACGCTGGTATTCAGCTGGACCTGAAGTGTGAGGTGATGGATGTAAATCAGTTTATACTGCACCGTGACGTGTGTATGCATACTTAAATAAAATAAATTTGTGTCAGATAAACAAAGTAACGAATATGTACATAAATAATGTGATTTTTAATAACATGACAGTAGTGTGTGCAGTATTCAGTTGTATATTACCGTACCTACTCAAACCACTGCAATATACATATCTACCTAGTTGCAAAAAAACTAGGCAGATGAAATCATGGTAGAAGCCTTACCGAAGTAATAGGTCAGGGCTCAGGGCCTCTCCGCTGAATATTAGATGGATTGCGTTGCATGACGCGGGTGTGCAATGTATGGGGATACAAATTGAAAACTGCAGGAGAAGCTTTACTGCGATAAATGTAAAGTTTTAAGAGATTGGATAGCCTAAAACCACATGCTTGGAAAATAAAACCTATCAAAAAAACAAGTTCATGATGATTTACGTAAGTCGGTGGCAAAAATCAATCTAGTCAAAACCAAAGTCAATGACTTTTGGCGACGAGGAGTCGACTAGGTTTTTTAGAGTCAGATGTATTTTTGATGTTTATATTTATCAAAACCCCGTGACGAATATGACAGTAGTGTGACAGTACCTCCTTCGTCTTGGAGTCAGTTAGGGCGGTTACCGAGCTACCTGTCCCCATTTCTCCGCCTAACAACACCACAATAACCTACATACCATACTTACTCTTAAAACTCTGGAAAGAGCATCTGACATACTCTATTTTGCGATCTCAATACCGTCATCCACATTACAAGTTGATGTAGTGGATCTAGTCACGTGAAACCAGATTATGATTCAAAACAAATACAATTTTATAAATAATATCCTCTGTTAATATCTGAGGGGACATTCGGAGACAGCTGTGGTGGCTTTCTGCCAGAGAGTGTACTATGCCATTTGCCAACGTACGTCTGTGACGTCAGAGGGTCTTTTGTCTCTTTCTTACACGCTGACACGTCATGTGTGCTTGTCATTAAAGTGGGAGTGTCGACGATCTGAGGTTTTTGTGTTTAATTTTTATATTTTATGTCTTCATTTTCAGGTTTGCCCGTGAAATGGGGCGTTATTCTAACAAATGTTTTAATTTATCTATAAAGAGAGAGCATCACTATTTTATATTCAATTTAAAGGTTGGTATAATTTCCTGAAATTGAAAATGAAGTTTGTAAATATCTACATTTTAAAATCTTTATAGGAGGCGTTTTTATTTCGACCTTTCTTACATCAAAACCTATTAAACAAAGTAATTTTTTCAAACATTTTCATTGGTAATTAACATACTAAAGCTATCAGCAAGCAGACGCACGTGGTGCCTTGTTGTCGCTGCCAACACCGCGAGGCATCCGGCGTGAATGCACGCATGTACCAACAGCAGTAGGTACATTACAGAGCAAGTTGTGGTGTCATCCGAGTGCAATGGTTTACTTAATGGTGCTCCCAGGCAATGGGCCAAAACTACCATTATTTACGTCCCGAAAATATGTATCCCGAAAGTTTACTGTATTTTAAAGTACACCTACATCTTGGCTTAAAAGATAAAAGCGGTTAAGACTTGGATCTTTTTCAGGATAGAAATATGTATATAAGTACTTTTTATTGTTTTTATTGTACCACAGATATGTAATTTTTTTTAATGATATAAACTAGTGCTTGACTGCGATCCTGCCCGATGGAAAGCAGTGATGCAATCGTTGATGGAGCCTATTCACTCTAGCCTTGAAGACACTTAAATTATAATCGGACGGACGGGAAGACCGCTGCAGGCAAATTGTTCCAGTCCCTCGATGTACGCGGTATAAACGACGAGGCGAAACGCTTCGTCCGGATCGTAGCGGTGTCAACAACGTAAGGGGTACGACGGTTACGACGGTTCAACACTCGCCGTACGACGGGTTGTCCGATGATGGAATGGTGATGGCGGAATTAAGTCATGTAATTCCAGCGAACACTCTCCAGAATGCATCGTATAGAATACCGAAAGGCTGGCTACCCTACGCCTGTGCTCCAGGCTTTGTAGATTGATCTTAACCAATTCTGGATCACTAATTAGCCTCTTCGCACGCCTCTCCACTGAGTCCAAAGCTGCTAGATGGCATTTTGCAGCACCAGCCCATATGTGGCCGCAGTACTCCACACACGATCAGACCTGCGCTTTGTATAACATTAGAAGCTGTCCCGGTGTGAAGTACCGCCGGGCCTTTGCAAGAACGCCAAGTTTCCTAGCAGCCATCATGGCTTTGGACTCAATGAACCGCCCAAAGTTTAGGTTTGAGGAAATTTCAACTCCCAAGAGCTGAAGGCGGCATGTTAGGCCTTTAAGCTAAAATTCTGTGAACTTGTTGGTAACACAGTATCAACGAACTACTAAACCGTAGCATAATATTATATTCGTAATTGCATCATAAAGTCACGCGTCAGTCACGGGGTATAAACAAGATTATTCGACGATGATGCGGAACAAAACTTGGGCACACCTAATCATTTTTAGTACCTAGCTATATTTCTATTCGTATGAATCTAAATTATTTTTTGGCAGGAGGCACATATCGCGTGCCTACCATAGATCACTGAAAAAATGGCAGCCATGAATCAAAAATCTCATCATCATCACCATTTCAGCCGAAAGACGTTCACTGTTGGACATAGGCCTCGGCAAAGCACCAGATTCCAGCGGCCTCGAAGGACAAATATGAAGTCCACATTCAGCGAAATTTACGCGAAGGCAATGGTAGGACAAGCTCGGCAACTGATGTTATACTATGTGGTCATCATAAGCTAAACCAAATGCATTGAAAGTGAGCAGCCAGATGTTACAGACACTTACGAAAGATAATATTGTCCTAAAAATCTTCGAAGAAAAAAAGCTAATACACAAGCTGTTTATCTATTAGCTGAAACATTTTTTATCGCAGCTAATCTAAACAATGAGTCGGCTATCTGTTAGCACCACACCATTCCCACTTTTGCGACAAAGGTAGGTCTACAGCAGGGTATTGATTACCTAATATAAACATTTAGCTGCTAAGGTCACAGACCGGGTAAAAGCTTCGCACTTTGTCCATCGACCATCTGTTTGTGACATCGATATCTGATTGCGAAGGGTGCGTCAAATTCAGGCTAAGTGATAATAAGTGATTCTGCTAGACTAACTTGTAATGTACACTCAATAATGTGAAATTGCTTTTAAAGAGTTTGTTTAGTTTGAACCTCTAATGGGGCTTTCGCATAGACCATTAAAAAGCTACGATCCTTGAGTACCTCTCACCCCGTTTGCTAGATGGTTAGTGTTTGTATGATGTCATTAGTGCAGTCTCTAGTCGCTACTTACGATCATCTCATCTTCTATAAAGATCCCTAGAGGTAGATTGATACTTATACACGTATTAATTGTAAAGTAAAATACTCGCTGACTGTATTGACATCATGATTGTTTAAATCCTTTCCACTGTTATCAAATTCGATAACTTCGATTCTAATTTCAAAACTGGGAAGGGCTTTCTGTATTTGACTACACTAACGTTATATTTTAAATAACATTAAATTCAGCGTTTATTTTTTGGTTCTCTAACAATAAGATTCCTAAATGACACAATGAACAGTAGGTACTAATGGGACTTTAAAGGTTATTTTTGTAAAAAACCGTGTTCTTTTACGAGTCCTTAGAATGTTTTGAAGCACTTAGACCAGCCATAAGATGGCGTCGTCTTAAAGCATTTCAATGGCACCGACGAGACTAATGTCTAGTCGCTCGATTGATCCATCCCAGCCAATGTCTCAGGGGGTAGGGGCGCTGACGTCACATATCAGGGCCATTACTCTGGAACTGACATGTGCTGGTTATTTTTACCCGACTGCGCGATAGTGTTATGTTTCTAAAATAGAGTGGAACAAATTAAGGAGACAAGTCTATTAATATGGTCATGGTCTTCTGTTGTTAAGGTAAGCTTAAATGGCAGTGATTTAGTACTGTCGTTTCTAAAAGATATTCTCTTTGTAAAAGTTAAGACCATAAGACGCACTCTACATAATGTTGGTCATCGTTTTATGGAAAAATGACTTTTTTGGATAGATTTCCCTCTTGCTCAAGACAGACTTTAGGTAAGAAGCATTCTGCTGCTTGACTAATGTTATCTTTACGTTTCCATTTTAAGTCCTTCATGAATTTATTTCGTGTTTCTAATGTGTGAATTCCTAATTAAGTTGTCGTTATAGTAATCAATGATAACAGTTCCCTTAAAGACCCTACCCAGCGCCCTCGAGTCGGTACTCCACTCATGTAGTCTCTGAAGTAAACGCGCACTTCAAGTAGATACCAACACTACAAACGGTACAACTGCAGCATACAAACTACTCCACAATACAGAACTACCGATAAATAATATATAAATAATTCAACATCCCCAGCTAAGGCCGGCTACAAACTTAACGACAAAACGAACGTTCCTGCGAACGCACAAGTGCTGGCAATCGATAGGCCCCGCCCACTGACCTATATACCAGAGATTAGGAAGAGGCCAGCTCGCCCGAGATGTCTTGTTTTTGTCTCGTGTCAAGAAGGCTTTATTTCCCAGATAAGGAATAGACGTTCAGAATTGTATGGGTTTAGTACAATGAATTATTTGGCTTGGTTATCCCTCAGTTGGGGATAAAACAGACGTCTTATCGAGAAGAAAGGATTATTTCAAACGAATTTTCTTTCGGAGGGTTTTATTGTACTCTCTGAGTTAAACTGTTATTTACCAAGAACCTACTTACAGTCAAAGCGGCCATTGGTGGCAGTGTGTCAAGCGACATAAGTAAGGGTGTCCTAAATGGGGAAACCTCAGAAGCCTTGTAACCGCGGCTAGGGGAATGCGGCATTGTGCGTGTGAGTGATGAACGCGACTACTACCTCACCTAGATCTGTCTTTGCTTTGCATAAAGCCGCTGTATGTAATTAGTTGCTGCCATGTGTGGCTTTCAAGAGGTTGACAGGTATTTATTTCCGTTTTGCTTTCGATTTCGAAGAATAGTGTGAATAAATATGGGGCTAACTTGGGTAGGTTGGAAAATTTTACTGAAAAGCTAGCCTTGCTTGAATGAATAGTCGAATACTAAGTTGAATAGCGGTAAAGTCAAACCATTAAATTCAAAGTAGGCCATCAAAAGGCATTTAGAATGTCAACATTTACATGAAAATAGAATTAATTCTAGTTGCCCCTTTCAAAAGGTAGTTTTGCATGGAGAAGAATGACAATAAACTCCTTAACTACTATTTTAAAATGTTTTACAATATTTTCTCTTTTATTTACAAACGTTGATTTGAGTTCAGAGACTTTTAAACGTCAGAAATGTATGGTTAAACAGTCGCTCATCATTAATTAACTTTAAATAATGCTTTTTAAATAAAGCCATAGTATATGTGTACATACAGTAATTATACGTGAAGACGATGTATCAGATATTAAAAATGAAGCAATACCCGAAGTTTCCCGTTCATTTAGCCACCGTATACCGAGTTCAATCGATGATGGACATTACAATCTGGCAAAGTGTCCCGTATTTAGAGCATTGGTCAACTGGGAGCCAACTGGAGTGGAAATGGTCAAACAGGTGACCCACAAAGCTGCTGCTCAGTGTACAATTTTACGATGAGCAAGGTTTCCCCCCCCTACGTTATAATGACAGAGTATCTAGACTACCTGGTACCTACGTGTGTGGCGTATAGGTAAGCACGCAGCGTGAGTAGCCAGGGGTTGTATTGTATTGTATATAGTGATCGAATGTGTAGAAGTGTAACGTTCATATATAAATCATTACAATATCACAATCATATTATTATTAAAACAAAAGGATTACATTAATTGCGTGGTCTGTTTTAATTACTTAGCTCTTTTTGGCAACCCTGCAAGGTTGTAATAAAGTATATTTTAAAATGGTCCTCGAGATTTCTTATTCAGTGGGCACTAGAATGGGCAGCAAGGCTTGGCAACAAAATAAATACTTGTACAGTATCTACGTATGGAAAAAAATAGTTGAGAGCCAAGCGGATCGCGTACGTATTACGCACTATTTCCCACTTCCTCTCTGCAATAAAAATATAGCCTTAAACATAAAATCTATCGCAGAAATAACGTTTGCAATAAAGTAACAAGCCAAGCATTCTGAACAAAACGCTGACACATTTCTTTTGAAGATTAAAAGCAGAATAGCTACTATATCGCAACGGTTCGTTCTTGCCTCCAAAGGGCACGAATCCACAAAATGAAGACATTAACATAAACCGGCTATCTTTAATTTTAAAATACATTTGACCTTTACTCAGGAAATCTTGATAACAGTGGCTCATTTGAATTTGTATAATGATTTTACTTAGACGGTGCTATTGTTACCTGTTTGAAAGATGGGAAGGGAAGATGAAAGTATTTTATTACAGTCTCTTAAGACCTGAAAACAGACAAAACGTTAATTTCTAGAACATAAGAGTTTGCAATTCCAGGTAGAACCTGGAATAGAACTTTGAATACTCCAGAAGAGAGATCAAAAACGCCTGAACAGTTCAAATATAATTGCACACGCAGAAATATGGAGTCATTCCCAAATATTGGCCGACTACGGTAACCGATATTGCAGATTCAGGCTTTCGACAAACTCAGAACTTTGCGCCTGAAATAAAGGCTTTTATCGCCATTGGAATGCGTAATAGCCCGTTGGGGCAGAACGTTCCCATACGTAGGCTATGGGCTACGTGGCCTCTTTGATTAGGGCCCGTGATTTCGGCTCTCTCCTGCAGAAGAGCCGGGTGATAGACGGCGGAATTTAGGTTATTGATTGATCGCTGTATGCCCTGGGGGGATGACTGCTTCTGAATATCCCTACTGAAAAATCGCTTTTTGGGTGAAAAAGCGCTGACGTTAAGTAAAGATTAGGTAGTGGAATTGATATCCCGTTAAGTTTAATATTCAAAGTGAATACACATTTCAAGGTTTTTATAATTGCTAAAAAAAGTTGAAATAAACTGTTACCAAGTTTTAAAAGTGTGTAGAATACTTAAAATTACCTTAAAATAAATCAATAACAAAAGCTTTAGAAAAAATATATACATATTGCACATAATCTATAATTGCTAGGTTTTGCAGCTATCTTCATAAAGGATTTAGTTTAAGTTAAAGCGAAATTAAAATAAGTTAAGCATCGAGCCATATTAAAGTAAAATAATAATCGAGTGAACTCTTCACAGTAACGTTTCATCTTGAGTAAAATATTCAAAGCTCCGAGACACCTCAATTCTCTCAACCTTCCATTCGAGACAAAATCGATTTGAAACAACTCCAGGAATAAACAATACGTCCCGCTCTCAAAGGTCAGATCACTAATATTGACCAAAAATGGCGTCACAAACGGGAGTATTTTTAAATAAATAGAGAGACAGATGGAGGGCAGGTCTGACGGGGCTATATCAGGAATAGAAGTCGATTTGTATTCGAGCGGGTTCATCTGACTTATGCAACGCTTTCGATGCTACCAAGTGACGGGGAATGTTTATAAATGTATGAAACAAGGTTTCTGAAAATGTTAAGGTCAAATCTAAATCGGTAGGGAATATTGCGCCCTAGCAGTGCGCGGAGAAGCCTTCATATTGTGTGTCTATAAATTGGATAGTATTTTGTGCTTTGCCTATCTTATAATAAGCACTCTGTTATGTATCTTTAAGAGCCACTAATATTTTTTTATTTACCTACTTAATATGCATATAAAAACATGAATAACAGTCGACATAACATACTTGTATATGTGTCTCTTCCGAAAATGAAGGGATTTCCACCGTTGACATAAATTCAAATACGTTTGTTGTTTTCCTGCTTTACCTGACAATATCGCCTCTTTGCCGTCTTTTACCCTTTCTACTCGTTAAGAGGATTCCACTTAGGTAGGTATAGGTATCTACAGGGTGTGTTCATGTGTAAAATGTGAAACATTCTTGCATTCTTAGCTTATAGTACAAGTAACTTACATACAACACCTTTTTCCTAGAGGGTTAGGCTTTTTTTTTTCCGGATGGGAAATCATCAAATGACCCCTCCCGCTCTGGGTGGAGCGGAAGGGAGTGTCAGACTCTTACTGACTAAAACCCACCCATGTTCCTTCCTTTGCCCTTTATGTTCCGGGTTAGCGGTAACCCTTTCGGACGATCCCGCTGAGAGGGTTAGGCTTAGAGAATATCACGTGCTAACTAACACGTAGTATTTTTGCTACGTGTGTAGTGATTTTACTAAATTAGTACTATTAATTTTCGAGTCATGCGCACGATGGATTTCCCATCGGCAAAAAATGATGAACTTCCAACTTTTATCCCTTGTTAAACCCTTTAGTTAGGGGATGAATTTCCAAAAATCTCTCTAATAGTCCCTACCTTTGTTATAAAAGGAACTCTTTTGCAAAATGTTATGCTTCTAGACCCAACAGTTTAGGCTAAGACTTTGTCTGTCGGTGAATAGAACAGAAAGTGTTTATTTGCATAAAACAGGAAAGTTTTTACAAAATAAAAAAATGCTTGGAATTAATGTAAGATTTTTATTAATTACCTAGATTAAGATATCTAAAAATAACTCTAACAAGCCTATTAAAAAACAAATCTATTTTCTACTTAGTGAAAAATGGGAAGAATATATATCAATCCTTTCTGCGTGGAGGTACTTGGGTGTTCGCCAGAATTTCCACGAAACGTTAGTCGTAAGTTGCGTCTTATATTCTAGTGGGTAGAACTAGAATGTAGTCGGTATACTACCAAAGATGTCGTTTGAGAATATTTCGCTCCATTTCATTCGTACAGTCAACTGCAACACTTGAACAACGAAATCAGCCTTTACTGCTACGACATAAAGGCACTGTTCATGTGAAGTTCTTACAAAGCACGTGCGGTTGACTGTACCGTAGACGCCCAGTTTAAAGTTTAATGGGTCACGTTGAAGGTATTGTGTGCAATTCTATTTTAGATGCATTTTTGCATGCGCGTTTCTAGCGATAGCATTTAGTTTGTGCTGGTGGTCGTAGAAGTTTAACGGTGACATGTATACTGTAAAACCTATTTGGTTTTGTTTGGTAAAATGGTTTTTGAAATACCTACCCTTTTATTGTTCTGTTTTCAAAGGTTGCGTTCCACAAAATAAAAAAAAATACCTACAACAATTTATAGAATACCAACAACATTAGGAAAGTACTGCCTCGTTGCGCTAGTAGTCGCAAGCGCCACTGCTGAGCATGAGGTCCTGGGTTCATTTTCCAGGGCAAAGTGTTATTGGGGTTTTTTTCATTAACAGCTCGGAGTCTGGATTTGTGCCCGGTGATGGCAATAGGCTCGCCCCCTATTTCATAGGACTTAAACAAAACTGGCGAAATATGGGTGTACTAAGGTACACCTCTGCTCAACCCTTCGTGAAACAAAGTGTAGGGGATCCCTAATTTTTGGTTCTTCGAGCCGCATTTAATTGCAAGTCTGGTGTCGTGATTTCATGTTATTCATATTATAAAAAAATAATGTTCTCATGAAACATCTAGTTAATTAATAACGTTCACTTAAGCAACGTTACATTGAACGTTAACTAACAGCCATTAAACCACTTTTTCCCAGAACGGAAGAAATTATCAGTTACGCGTACCTGCATAATTTATTTCATTCGGCTTCCAATGAAAATCAATACGATACAATACGGCGACGTGGTGAAGTGTAATGTGTAACCTTAATAAATATATAAAAGACTGCAGTGGCGTGTGTTTATCATAAATAAATAGGTATCGTCCACACAAGGACAAGTGTGGGGCGACACGCGATGTTTCCAACGTAAGTTTGAGTAACAAAACAAAAGTAAATTGTTAACTTTTTGGTAAAAGGTCCGTTTTTTGGGTACAATCTAAGCGAATATTATAAAGAGGTACAATTTTTGAGTTTGTATGTAGGGTATGGGGTAATCTTCGCAACTACACTTCCTGTTTCAACATGTCTTTCACTGATAGTAAGTTACGCTTTTGCCGAGTGCTAAAGAATATATCATAACACGCGGACGACGTTGCGGGCAGAAGCAGAATGGTCTAGTGGTAACAGACGCAACTAACGAGTAGTAGGACGTGGGGTCGAACCCCGACAGGTGCTTTACTTTCAATACGGGGAATGGAAACATCGTAAGGAAACCGGCATGTACTAGAACAAAAAAAAAATCGGCGACATCCGACGCTTACCAACCCGCACTGGGCATGCGTGGTGGATTACAGCCCACTCCCTCTCACCGAGAGGAGGCCTGTGTCCCAGCAGTGGGAACATTATAGGCTGATTAAACGGTTTTTTAATAAATAACTAATTGTGGAAAAGCCTTATATTTTATTTATCTAACCAAAGTAATCCGAGAATACTTGCTTCGTGTATTGATTAGCACCAAAGCCAAAATACTCATATAAAGTTATTTCAGTACACCACAAAAAAGCTAATGTGATTCAATGAACAGACGAAAAAAATAAGCAAAAACAAGTTAGTACGCATGCGTTCATATCTTTTCAAGGATAGTCGGTTAATAACTTGGTAACTTAGATTTTTTGTTAGAAGACAATTACGTGGTCGTCTCGCCAGTAACGTTGAAAAGTTAAGTAAAGATGCACTGTAGTGAAAAAAATATCACATATAAAAAAACCGCATAAAAAGAGTATGGAGTAATGAGCGGTCATATAGCTACATAATAAGTTTACCACCAATTTGAGAGATAAACTACAAGCTTTATATCACTGGTATGTACCGAAAGGTTTTTATATCGCGTTTATTTACTAAAAGAAAATTCCATTTTAAAAACGGTTATTTTTTGCAACCTAGCACAGTAAAACAAAAAAAGTCGTAATTTTCAGTAGTCTGTTGAAGAGAAGCAGTGAACGTTGCATATTGTTAATATTGAAGACCTAAGTGTTCATCATTTGCATAAGTAAACTTACACTTTTTGTTCTTCTTGTATATGGCAATCAGGTTTTTGCGATATTTGCCAAAACACTTTGCCAACATTGCATCTTAGTTTTGTCAATTGCTTTAATATTTGGATTGTGGGCTAACTTAATACGTAAAAGCTACTAAATTGCCTATAGGAAGATCTACTATGCAAAACAACAGCTTCTAACTTTAGGTATATGTAATTCAGACTTCAGAGATCCATCAAAAATATAATACGATCCCTTCCACCCTTACTTTAAATGACTTTCATTCATCTCCAGATCGAGTACAAACGTCATCCGGAACATTTATCCTCAATCTTCAAAAAAATTCCTACCCTACGTATAACTTGATAAGATCAACGCGTCAACAACACCATATTATCCCGTGCACGCACACCATTACCCGTACATTCTTTGTGTAGTAATGAAGCGTGATACAGAACGCATCAATGGATGTTGAAAGGGAAAACGTACTTGAACTAGGTACAGGGCGGAGCGCATCGATAGCGGAAAGTGGGTCACGGTCTGCCATTGCGTGGTGCCGGGATTCCGGGCCGATTCCGGGCCGGTCCGGGCGGAGCTGTGAACGTTACCCGAACCAGGACCGAAACGTTAGAGGGAGTAAAGCTAGAGCGTGTTAGAGTATACTTAGTAGCTCGTGTGATTACGTTTCACGATTAGACTTAATTATTATTGTACGTTTCTTTTGGGTTCATTGTAGTACAGCGGCATGTTTCATGTTTTCATATGCGTATTTTACGCATTGTTAGCTACAATTTCAAAGAAATGTAAGGCCTTTACTCATAGGTAGAAAATGAAATAATTGTGTTATTCTCGGAAAATCAATCAATACATGGTTTTACGTTGTATTTAAAAACGCTCGTTCAAACGTAATAGCAAACTTAGTTTTTTTTTAAGCAACATAATATGTAAAGTTTTTTAAACCAGATTTCAGAGCTCCAATTTATCATCATATATCCTGCGGGAACTATCTATCTGTCGTGATACAAACAGGCTTTTTTGTGAAATATTTTCAGTACAAATATTCATTGTTATCCGTAGTACGTGAGTAAGTTATACGATGTCCAATATGACCTAGGTCCAGTTACTGGCTTTTTTTAACTATTAAAATATAATCTGATATTTTCGGCTGTGTTTCAAGACACCATCACACTTTGCATCCAAGTATACAGGGTGAAATTATCTCCGAAATGGAGCTCATGTCACTTTTGACTCTTTCGCATATCAAAAAGGAGGAAAGAAAAAAAATATTCAGCTAAGGAAGACTAAAGAGACGATGGATGAACTGTGTGAAAGTTGCCGTAGCCATATGCTAGAAAGGGGATGATTACTGAGATTAAGACTAATAGAGAAGTATGGAAAAAGGACACATGCTGCGCCGACCCCAAATAAATTGGGATACGGGCAAGACAATGATGAGCACAGGTCAGGTACACTACATAGTAAATACAATAAAAAAAAAATAACATAGCTTCAGTTCACATCTTGAAATAATTTTTAAAAAATCTTTATAAAATCAACCTTATATATACGAGTATCTCAAAGTTATTTATCTCCCATTCAATGTTGGATTCGAAGTAAATCTTAGCCAGGATATCCGCTTGTGTGCGATGCTCTTCAAATAGGGTGGGCGTACTATTGGCGCTACTTGGATGCATCGGATGCCAGCTCGAGGCTGTGAATGACACGCGACTAATATTGTACATACACTTGGCTACTAATCTGTCCTAGTTAGTTTATTTACTGGGAAGTAGGTACGTTGCATTTCTATATCTATACGTACATATTATAAATTACAGTCGCTTTTCGTGTCGGACCACGTAGTTCTTCTAAACTACGCGACGGATTTGAATGTGGTTTTCAAGTTAATTTAGAGAATTTATTCCGAAAGCTTTAGGTGTGTAATTTTACATTGATATTTGACAAAGAAGTAATTAACAAATCTCGATGTTTTGGGTTGCTAATGTATAATAAATTGGCCGAAGAAAGCACTTCTTACGAATGTGGCTAGTTTTGATTAACGGAATATCCAACGCACTGTGCGTTATATTTTGTAGGTGTTTTATTAGAGTTTCCCACTATATTCTAGTAAATTAATATATTCTATTAATTAAAGTAAAAGTAGTGTTTAAAGTTAATTTACCTTACATAAATTTTACTTATATCTATTACCAAGGGAATTGTCACCGTTATGGCACTTAGGAAACAAGGTTTAAGCTGATGTTCAGCAGTGCAGTAACTTTGTTGATAAATAACACCGGAATCGGCGCAACCTAGTTAGATGGACCTACGTTTCTTAAATACAGAACATTTTGCTTTACCCTTTTGGGAGTACAGAAGTGACAAAACCTCCTTTTATACATACATGATAGTTAATATCTCTATCCTCAAGATTTCTAAGCCGTATTATCACTCGATTCAATACTAGTTTATTTCCTTTATTACTCATCTCCTCCAGCATCCGGATCTACTGCTTGTGCTAACAGATTTAAGATTGTGAGTAACGTGTACCGCGATGTTTCCATAGCAACAGTAGGTGTGCTTAACACTTGTAATTTGTCTACAGAACTGTAATCTTATTAAGTGGAGTTTTTACGGGTATTAGGTCATTGGTGTGATTCATATTGCGTTAGTTTCATCATGCTGCCAGACGTTTGCTTGTTGAAAGTGTGTGTGTACGTATTTAAAATGTTTTAAACGTTAAGTTATTTATCTTATAAGGGCTGATTTTTCAATCGACAGATAATTTTTATTCGTGGAATAAAATTGGAAAATGGAAGAACTATCAAACATTCAAAATTATTCCTCGTATATAATTATCTGGCGTTGGAAAAATAAGTCTTAAGATAATTAGTTACCTACTGATAGTAGGTAATAACTTTGTAGGTTACAAAATTAATTAAATAAGATCGTAAGATCAGTCGTGCCTATTGAAAGGTAAACTACCATAAATACAAATATTAAACAAATATAGGTGTCGTAAATTTAATTATGATAAAACCAATAAAAAAATAATGACTGGCAATTATTTTCATAGCAACAATAAAAACAAGATCGATCTATTGTTAGACCGGAATAAAAACCAGTCGTAATATTCAATGACAGTTCATGCTACATTAAGGGGTGAGGGACCGCGAGCTATTTACTAAATAATCACTATCCGTTTTTGAGACAAAATAACTGAATTCTGCGCGAAACCCTTACCTTGCCCCGTAGTAAATAAATCATACCTTAGCAGAGGACCCTTTTATCTTTTAGATGCGCGTTTTAACTGGTAACTTTCGGAATCCTTTCAAAAGATAAATAGGCTTTACTTAAGGTTCCCATCGATATATAAACCAAACGATCCGTTTTGGACACACGAACTTGATGAAACCCTACCAAATTAGCCAATCAAAATCCTTTGTTAGTTGGGTAGGTTAGGTAGGGTTTTAGGTAGTAGATTTTAATGTGGCGGTATTACGATCTATGAATAATGTAATTTGTTAAAAGGTTCGTTATGTTTCCTGTAAATATTAAAAACAATAGTAAAGAAACATAGGGCATCAAAAAATTCGCCGGCATCGCTGTCAGCGGGGTAATTGCCCACAGGGCTGGCAGCATTGCCATGTTGTATGGCGATGCTAATTCTTTGACAAAAAAATAGTCCAGCCCTTTGGTCACGTGTTTCTTTAAATAATTTTCATATTTCGTCTCATTGAAACTATTTCAAGCGTACATTTTGAGGGGTTTATTTATTTATAATTGCTTAAAGTTATGAGACTTTCAAACGTCAAAAATGTATGGTTAAAAAGACGCTTACCGTTACGTAAATTTAAGCAACGTTTATAAATTAAGGAGCTTATCCCTAAATACCCGAAAGCATTAATGATATGATTTTAATGTACTTGAAATGAGGTGTTCATTGTTGCAGTATAAAACCCATACTTTTATTAAGTGCCTTAAAAAAACGCAACGTTTAAAACGTACATACTCGTAGGTATACGGTATTTTAAGTAGGTTGTCGGTTGTTTAGTTGGAAAATTGTTTCAACATGTGTTTGTTCCCATACCTACAGTTTTAGAACTAGCAAAACCTTTAAGTATAATCTAGTTTCCATTGTACTGTCCTTGAAGACTTTCAGTACATGTACCTACTCAGTAGTTATAAATTATGCAGTGTCATCTTTTAATTATACAGCGTATTAACAAATAAACAACAGGTTTAGATAAATGAAAAACGAATGTTAATGATATGAAAAACTTGCTTTTAATTGGTTAGTTGGATACTATAGTACTTATCCAATTGACCTTTCCTTTTTATGTACGTTTGTTTCGACTGTTTCAAAACCAATACATGCTAATAGCCCAACGGTTAAGGTGTCAGGTTCGGGAGCGATATCTCACAAGTTCAAACCCCACCCGTTATGCTTTTGATGCAATCCTACTCCTCTCAAAAACTTAGCTTAGTTTCAGAGTAACAAGGCTAGGTAGGTACAATATGGGATGCACATTGCAACGGATTATTTAAAAAAAAATCAATAGCTTATCTTTTATGAAAACGATAACTATGTAAGTATCTAACTAACATCTTTTGCCCTGAAAATTCAGTATGAACACCGCTGTGAAAATCAAGCACTTTATTCCTTACTAGTTCTCATAATAAAATATGAATAAAACTGCTTTGCGCGAAGTAAACGGGCACTAGATTAAATATTAATCCAGCAGTAAATATTAAACAGCCAATATTGGTACAAACTAGTGGACAATCTACAAGGTTGGCTATATGACGTCATGACATTGGTGATCACTGGCCGTAGGGGTGTGGGCCAATGGGCCATGGAACAGATTTGGGTTAATGTTCAACGTTATTTTTATATCACCACTTAACGGGGGTGGGATGAAAAATGTGCCCCGACGTCCATCAACAAGAAGTTTTATGATTCAACTCATTTTGGGAATTGATTTGCTGAAATTGAGGTTTATGTTTGCGAATAAAACTGGAATTATTCTACTGTGAATGTACTTACGTTAAATAAATATTATCGTGAATTTGAACCAAGTGCTTACCTAAGTACCATCTACCCGCATATTATGATAAGTATGCACATAATAGAACATCGTTCCGAATGATAGACATGAACGTAATAACAAGCTAATCGTCAACCTGCCTTATTTTTCAGATTCACAACATAAATAATGTGTAACTATAGTAAAAACGATTCGTGTCAAAATACGCTTACGTTTAATTGATACAACGACTGGGGCTTCTAATCTTAACGATGAAAGCAATCGATGGCCCTCGTTAATGACACCGCCATCTCAACTAATTTGTACTAAAATATCTCGTTATATTCTATCGAAAGTCGCAAGGTGGGTATCACAAATTTTAATGTAACAATACCACGCGAATTAGTAATTACCCACACTACGACATTTCTATGAAATATTGAGAGGGACCTTCTGAACTAGCTAACTTGCGACATTAAGCCTGAGAAGTTGGTGACTTGAGAAGCCGCACTTACCAGTATTCGTCCGGTGGTGGTCTGACCGGATATGAGTTCGCCGGCCCAGTCTTTCGCTTCGGTCATGAACGTGCCCTCGAACTCTTGTTTGCCCTGCCGTGCCGCCTTCTGCTCCTTCTGCTTGGGGTCGTTGGGCGCCAGCTCCGGCTCCTTGTGGCAGCAGACGAACGCGCACGCGCGCCATACCAGCACCACGAGTAACCCGCATATGAAGGTGAATATCGACGACAGCAGAAAGCACCACCATTTTCGGACACTGAGGCAGTCATCATTTTCAGGATAAGAGTCGGTCGACGCTGTAGTCGCCTCTTCCTCGGACGAAGCCATTCCCCGAGGGCGCGAGGCATCCAGTCAGGCGCGCCATGCACGTGCAGCGATGCGCGCGCCCGCACGCCGTGACCGCGCGCGACTGAGGGAGCGCCGCGCCCCGCGGTCGGACGAGCGCGATCGATCCGCGCCGGCGCGAGCCGCACTGCACTACCGACCCGACGGAACCATGACCATCCTTCCACCCCGTTCACCACCTTCTCGCCTCCGATCCTCGACGCCAACTGATTCAGCCTCACTCCTCGTCGCGATCCGTGAGCATCGCCGAAACCGATACGACAGCTTTTATGACTGCAGATGTTTCCGTAAAGATTTTTATTGATGCCATAACAGAACTGCTCCTACATTACGTCCGACGCCACGCGTTGCCGCCACACGAGTACTTTTATTTCTCTTCTAACAGTATAACGTACCTAATTGAAACTGAATTTCGGCGATTTTAACAAAGGTCAATGTATTCAGCCTGTGTCCCGATAAGCGTAGTGCTACGCCGCCCTACTGCGTCAGCGGGCGCTACGAAACTCGTAGACGTCTACGAACGCTACGATTGGTCGAGCGAAATGCGACCGAAGATGTGTTCGGTTTCGTTCCAAAAGTACCCATTTGTCTTTTCTTTGTTACACACGGTCTATGTTTTATGTACGTTTCCAGTTAATATAAATGAGGCAATTAGTAGATAATGGTATTTTTTATGTAACAGAGATGTATTCGTTACGTAAGTGAACTAGAAAGAAAGTTTCATAGTGTCACATATTTTAAACTAAATGTTTTGACACTGAACAGAACACTTTGCTCAATCGCGGAGGTATTTTCGTCGAATTATTTATTATGTTGTTTGTTTCCAAATATAGTTGTGGAGACGACTGCCTACATACATGTTTTTAATTATTATAGGTTGGTATCAGTCAGCGATCTCTAAAAATATGATCCTTTGAAGAGTTCTGGAGAATTTTATCTTAAGATTTGCAACTAAGACATGCGTTTTACTCTATAACTATATCGATATACAAAAATTATATGATATCGATATGAAAAACATTATGTCTGTTGTTTTTGTAATACATTCTTAAGTAGATATTAATAAATTCGATACAAAGTCGATAGAATTACTTGCATACTTACTTATAATATTTTTTTAATAACCAGGTATTTAATTATTTATACCATGGGATACAAATATTAGCGTAGTAATCCTACTAGTAATATTATAAACGTGAAAGTTTGGATGGATGGACGTTTGTTACTATTTTAAGCAAAAATTACTGAACGGATTTGGATGAAATTTGGCACACAGATAGTTTATAACCCATGGGATACTTTTTATCTCGATATTCCCACGTGATAAACCGCGGGGCGCAGCTAGTAGGTACATATATCTGAAACTTACAATAACACAACAGTATTGTTTTTCCATCAAAGTATCTTATCGGTAATGGTAAGCATTTATTCAATGCACGCTCCATTTGAAGACTATATAGTTAGTTACTAGCAATAGCAAATACTTTACATAATGTAAACTGTATGAAAGAATTTCCAAAACTATTCTAGAACCAATAATTAGTTGTAAATAAAAATCAACGAACGAAAAATACCGAACTAAAAATAGTTTTAGCCAAAACTTGCAAGAAAAAGTGATATTTTTATTGTAATTACCTACATTATCATAGGGTAAAGCACCACAGTTTGGCACAATGCCAAATAGGCAAAAACTTCAAAACTAGTACACAGTACATGCGACCTTTACAGCGCTTTACTATGCTCCGACAATGGCAAGTTGGGGCCACATCGTATATTAATGTTCGATGCCAAATGGGTGGCATAAATATAGCATATGGATTGGTAGTCCTCCATGAAGGAAGAAATATTTTCCAAACGCGTGCTCCAATGCCAAGTTAATGCACTGCTTTCTACCACAGTTATAAATCGTATTTTACTACGAACGATGTATGTAAATGAGATATAGGATACCTAATCCTATACCTTGTTGTGTATTAGTAGGCTGAGAGTTGAGAACGTCGAATTTAAAATTGCACGCTCCTATAAAATTGCTATACAGACACTTGAAATGTGTATGCAACAAGCAGTAGAGGGGCGTGCATTTTTGAATTACACAATCTTTACCTACCTACCTTTTGAAAATCAGAATGACTACTAGTAATCTATTGGTAGTTCAATACATTATAAAATACCCAGACACAGGTAGGTACCCACCGAAAGTCGTTTAAATGCACAAGTGACCAACAAACTGGTAATTAGGTAAGCATATGTTGGTATTTTTAAAGTAAGGTAGGTAAGTGATTAAGTTAGATATTTATTGTCAGAATTACAATAGAGAATTAAATATTATAATTCGCTCTAAGTCTTGGAAACCCATCACACGCAGACAGTACCAGATATCAGTTTTATGGTGGAACTATGATCAGCGACGTTGTGATGTTTTTATTTATTTATTTATTTTAGCATTTATGTACAGACGCCAGCAGGTCAAGCTACCCGAAACTGTCAAATTTTCCCAATCAACTTTGAACCTGAATGATTTAGCAATAAAGTTGAAAATCTATTAAAGAAATTTGACAGATTGTAGTAGCTTGATGTGCTGGCGTCTGTACACACATATATAAACAGACAAGAAAAACAGAACAGAAAAAATAGGTACAGAGGTGATGCTTATTTCACAAGAAATCTCTAAGTCAAGTGTTTTCTAAGTTTTCTGTTTGTTTTCTCGAGCGAATTATTTAATTAAACCAACAATAACATCGTCGGTCAAGACATACACTGCTGTGATTCTGTTAACTAATCTTGATTGGTCGGCCATGAACCTTTAATTAATAATCTTCGACTGTTGACTGTCGGATCCTTACGGGATCATGCTGTCTTCGGACCTTTCGAGTTCCTGTTGTTGTTGGCCTTCAGGGAATAGGTTTAGGTTGATAAACTTACTATGTGATGACGTCATGTGTTCGACTGTCGCGTTGTTGACATTCACTTTGATATCTAAATGTGTATCAGAAGTAGCTACAAGGTGCTCCCATACTGCTCATTCCTTTTCTGTGTAAAAAATGTTTTGACAACTTCGTAATTGCAGCTTGATCATCCTAAAGGTTGACTAGTGCCTGCTCATAGAATGACAAGGTCTAGTATTTTTCTATATGGCAGTTGAGATTTAGGTAAATTTACCGCGATTTGTTGTCAATAATAATAATGCATTTACGAGGTCGACGTACTCGTATACTTGGCTATCTACCTACTACTCGTACTTTATATGCATGGTGAACCATTGTAGTGCCAATAGGTCTCTACAATACATGCTTAGCTACTCAATTCCTTGCCTGACTTTTCCTGGCAAATCCGCAAAAATAATACGGCAGTTCGCTTAATGAAAACGTAGAAACCATACCTATGTAGTTCTGAAGTAGGTAGTATGTACCATAAGTACTTACTGGATCTTACTCTGTGACGGTAACAGGTTGCTGGCTCATTTCCAACACCCACCACAGGTAACACATTTGCCGCAGTTAAATCTTACTAACACCAGCTGAAGATAAATTAATTGAAACGTATTTTAAAATGGAAATTAACCTTAACACCTTTTTTGGCAATGTCGGTTCATATTATTTGAGTAGAGACTTTGCTGGCATCAGTTTTAGTAATATCCGTGGTCTATTAACTATGAGACATAGCATGCAGAGTAAGGAAACTGAAGTAGCAGTGGGTTGGCCATATTTGTCAAAGGACCGATGCCCGATGGCCGGGTTCTGGAGTGGAGACCGCGTATCGGCAAGCATAGTGGGGCACGCCCCCCAGCTAGATGAACCGACGACCTATGGAAGGTGGCTGGGACAGACTGGATGCGGATGGCGGAGGACAGGGTGTTGTGGCATAGCCTGGGAGAGGCCTATGTCCAGCAGTGGACTTCGATACAGTACTTCTTACCCACCTAGGATAGGTATTTTGCAACGTCTCGCAGGTCTCATCTACATTATACATACCTAATGTGGATGAGACCTGCGAGACGTAGTAAGGGTAATGGAATATCATAATATTCCACTACGCTTACTAACGTTGATAAAGGCAGTTTAGGAAAATTTTAGCAACTGGCCAATTGTATGTTGGACCACGCACAGTGAAAGGTCCCGTACTTGGGATGAATACTTACGCATGCACAATATACATCATTAATTTGATCGCCTGCAAAATTAAGTTTGAATTTCATAAAATTTCTCGAAAAAACTATGAAAAACAAAGTTAATTCTGCGGTTGTAAACGAAAATATGGGATATTTTCGTTTATATTATATATTTATATTATATTTATCTCAAAAAATATTGACTTTAAAAGCAAAGTCAATTAGAAACATCTTTATAATTTTAATTATGAGATCCAACAATACCCACACGTTGATTTTTTTCAACCCTCGGTTAAATGTATGGGGAATACCACCCTTAATTATGTTTATCGTAATTTCACTACTTACACCATTATTTTGCGGTGCAAAGAATACACCTTATTTCAATGACAACCATGACGAAAAATTGTCAAATTATAACACAGCCTCCAACAAAAAACAAAAATTCTGTGGAAGAAATTTAAGTAGTCGCAATCTTCAATTTGTAAACTAACCCCTGTCGTTTAGAAAGGAAAGTATTTTCAGATAATTTAGGTACATTCGAAATTACAGTTCTTAAAATGTTATCCCAAGCTACAGAACGGCAGCTTGGGACATAAGTAGGTAGTGCCTATTTCGTTCCACAACGCGCGTACGCAAAAACGTACGTTTGTACAGACGGACAGAGAGACAGACCGACTTGCACATAGACAGACGGTCATGATGAAATTAAAAGGAATCCTTTACGACTACGGAGACCCTAAAAACATCAATTCGGTTCATATTTGGCAGTGATGATGCGTACAAGATGAATTATGAACCTCTTTCTTTTAAAAAGCGGGTTAAAAATATCTAAATAATTCCACTTTTAACCTATTAAAAAACCGGACTAGTGTCAGTAGAGGTCGTGTGGAGAGGGTTCCGAACGATGAATATGTTATTCACCATGTTGTACGAATAATTAATCCCACAAACTTAACATTGGAGTTGAAAAACATGTTCCCCATACATACCAACTGCAAATGTAATTAAATTTTAAGACTCACACACAAGACTTCTGATAGGATTTCCTGGAATCTATAATCAAATCTATTTTCTGTTTCTTTTTTTTCAAAATTTTAGGCTGACACCACTGGTTTCAGAGATATTGGGTCTATTTTCTTCATATAATAATAATAATAAAAACGTTTAAAGGACTGTATTGCAGCCAATGGAGACCACTTCAAATAAGCTTTTTATATTTTAAATTGTTTTATATTTATGTATTAAACTAACACTCTGTAAAAGTAATAAATACTATTTGCAATAAAAAAAATTTTTTTTCTTCGTGACAGTATTTATGGCAAGACTAGGTATTAAACAAATATCAGTAAGTGGCCTTTATTTGAGGCCCCCACAACAAGCCCTTTCATTTGATATGTCACAAGGAGGCGCAGTAAGAAAACTTTTTTTAATTATTCTAGTTTGCATTTTCAGCAAGAGAATGGGTTGTTTAAGTACATATTTCCAGCGAGTTTAAGGTGCCTACCTTTTGGATATGTGTAGTGATACCTATCATATACAAATTTCGTAGTAGACTAACGAAGTTTGACCGACCTCAACATAATATAATTAAAGATATTTGCAACAATTGTATTGTATAAAATAAGCGTGGTAAATTTTTTCTTAATAAATTCGAATGCTTATGATCGATATGCTTAATATCATGACGTAATTCGCAACATCTCGTCGAGTCAGCTGATATGTCATAATTATGTCAAAATCTAGTCGAGCAGTGGTTTTTATGTATTAACATGAATGTATGTTGATGTATGTAGCCTGAACATAAACATTTAAATCGCCTGCTATGTAGGCGCCATTCCGGCGTAGTAGGTACACTCGTAGATTTGTCTAGTCATCTTGTTTACTATTCATAAGAATACCTCGAAGTCTTGAATACGAATGAAGAAGTATGAGCCATAAAAACATCATCTCGTATATATTGCCTGAAGAGGTTTACAGAGGTGTGTAATAATAGATTACATACCTAATCTAATATCGCGACATATACGCCAAAAATGTAAACGAATATTAGTTTATGGAAAAATAACTTTAATTCCTACACAATAAAGTCCAGTTTACTCTACAACTTCAAACATTTTTATAACTTTTTCAATAGTGCTAATCACTCTGAAATCAACTTAATTGACATTAAAATAAAGTTGATATTTGTTTAACTTGAAATAATTAAATTTGAAATTCGTCAATTTGAAACAAATAAAATTTGATTATACCTACATTTCGCTAGCATAATCAGCCTAAAATGTTCAAACCGCTAGGATATAGGCCTCATCTCTTCGAGAGGGAGTGCTATAATCTACCACGCGGGCCCAGTAGGTACCGTTTGTAGATGTAGGCGAGTTGCCAGTTTCCTCACGATGTTTTCCTCCACCGTTTTGATGGCAGCTTTCGCCAAGTCTCATGTAACGAGATGTAGGCGAGTCGATCTCCCATTAACTGGACATGAATCCAAACTTCGGACTACCTTCTCAAAAAAAATCTTTGAGCCTGGCTATAAAAAAAAATGTACTGATTCATTAAAATAATTTATTTCTTAAACATAAAAATTATTTGGCTTAACATTCTACTTAGATTTGGATATGACTTTACTACTTCATTAGAAAACAATTACTCGATAAAATACAATAATAACATAGTGAATGAACAAAACCTATGTAGTTTTCAACACAATAGCCACTCGTAAATGACCATAAAAAATTATATTCTCCCAAAGCATAAAAATAAATGCCACTGTTAGGTTTTTATCTTAAGCATCTTAAAAATATAGGAAGTTCTTCGATTGAACAGGGCATAAGCATTACCTATGCAATTATGCAGTGTTAATTAGTTACAAAAAAGTAATGAACCATTTGCTGGCAATTGGTTTGAGGTTTTCTCCTTATAAATGTTAGGTCTATGTCATGCAGTAGGAAAGCTCTGCCACTGTGGCTACCTACACTTATCAGAGAAAGTTTTAAATAGCCATTACAGAAACACTAGAATTTGCCTATGACAGACTATGGATAGACATTCATAGATAAATAGAAACACAAAGATCAGTTTGGAAATTGAAAGGCAACAACCGCAATTCAGATGTACAGGCATCAAAAGAGATAAGATAATGAACCGTTTGTTTTGTATTAATTAAATTGAATTTTATTCGAAAACATCCATTGGTTTCTTACTAAACTTCAACTACATCCGACAACCTTGGTTACTAAACTCCTTTGGTCACCATACAATCAAATAGGTATAAAAACAGAAATCAGGTTTTACCCATTACTCTTAAACATGGCAGTGGTTTAGTTCTCAGATTTAATCTGTATATACCGAACCCTGTAAGCAGTCCTGCATGCGGTGAGCTGTTATTGTAAATTGTGTTAATTGTACCACACTAGTTTTCAGGCACGCTTTCCCCAATCCACTTCAAGTATGGAGGGTTTCCGTTCTTGATTGGTAGCGAGATCACCTCACAGACTGTGTAGGGATGATTGCTGCGAACAAACTCAGTTAGCTTGTCCACTTGGGATGTTCTTGTTTTGATCATCAGCAGCGCCTGGAAATTAAGAAAAGATGATATTAATAAATGGTGTATTTTTAAATAGAAATAAATAAACTGGGCAAAATCCTACTTGGGATTCAGAAAACGTATGAAATCTTAATCCTTTCATCTATTCAAATTAGGCTGAGATTCAGCACTTTTCGAACATCAAAATTACATAAGACAGTCCCTTAAATCTACCGCCCTTCAACAACTCCTAGTGCTTTCGCTGGGAAGAAGTGGGACAACAAACTCCGCAGCAGCACAGCTGTCTGTTCAATTAGAAAAACTTGATTCTATACAATAGTAGGTATTTGTTTATGTATGAATTAAGGTACACCAACAGCTTCTATGTACAATGTATCTTAAGTACTATAGGTCACAGTATGGGTATGCAGAGTAATTAACATTCAATTAAATTATAATTTGCCATATGTCAGCAAGCCACACCTAAGACATATTGTAACATATTCTATTCTATTGGTTTCATATCCATTTTTTAATAACAAATTTTATAGTTCATTCAGTCTTTTATAAATATGAATTAGCTGCTCAATGCTTGTAAGCACACAGGGATGTAATTCCATAGGTAAAAGTATGATTAACTTTTTTAATTGCAACACCTTTAGTAGTTAACTTTGGATAATCTATGTTGTTTGAATAAAATTAATCTAAAATATCAGTAAGTATAATATACCTCACTGTCCTCATTGATTTTGCCTTCCCACTCATAAATGGATGTGATTTGTGGTATCACATTGACACAGGCAGCTAATTTATTCTTCACTAGACCGTGCCCAATGGTCTTGCCTACGTCTATGTTGGGGACAGTCACATATGCCACGGAGTATTTATCTGGAAATTTTATTACAAATATGGATTAACCATCTGATTAAATTGTGGGGTCGATAAGATGCAGCCAGAGAGTGACCAGTGGCAGTAAATCAAGATAATATGGAACATAATTGAAATAAGTTTGAGCTTCAGGTATAGTTTCAACCAGTCACAATTGTTCTTACACTGACCAACATTTTCAAACCAATATTATCATAGAAATCGGTATTAAAAAGTAGAATAATGATTTTTTGAAATAATTGTTGTTTTTGTACTTTATTAATTTATTATGAATAAATTCACCCTTAATAATATTTACTCACCCGCATCCGCAATACCAGAAGACATGTTAGCTTGAGCAAGTACTAAACAAGGCCTAAGAAATGAAAAATATAATGTTATTAATGACTTTTTATGCAAAGAAAATTGCATTTTACGTCCAGCAGACTACGATTATTGTTTTGACTTTTGATAATACTATGACATTGACATTGACATGTGCGCGTCTTGAGAAATAATGTCAAGACTGTCATTTGACAACAATACCTACTTCTGTTTTAAACTAGTGATTGTTACTTGGTCTTTTCAGCACAGTTAAGTGATCATCAGGAAACTTATAAAACACAAAAACACCCTCCTTTTGTGCTTCGCCTCAGTCGGAATAAAGTATCTAATTATTTCTTTTTTTCATTTATATTGACTAAATGTTTCAGAAAAAAGAAACACTATCACTGGCTGTTGATAAATAAATGGTAACGTGTGGTTATGAAATAATAGATTTTGTCTTTTGTTTTATAACGTGTATTGCCGCGCGTTTTCTTGAACATTCCCAGTAATTTTTAACATTTCAAGAATTGGAGTTTTGGTTTTTTTACTATACTGAATGAGTGAAGTGAAATAAAATGGAGAGGAGATGGGTTAGGATGGAGATATAAGGTGGGTACATACAAAATGTATGCTATATAACATTTATGTCACTTATATACTTACACCCAGCGTCGTTTACAGTATAGTCATTTGTTTTTTGCAAAATGCTGATTTTTGCCAGATTTAGTAATGGAATTTGCCGCGTAGGCGTAAAGTAATGTATGGTAAGGCTGCTTTTCCATCAGAGATGTGCTATGCAGCTATGCTGCGAGGATGTGAAAGCTAAGCTACGAAATTATGTGACCGTTTCTACTAATGCTAAGCTATGTGGCGGAGCGACTAAGATATGCTATGTAGATGCGCTGCCGCGTGGTAGCTGTACGAGGAAGATGCGCAGCTCGAGCAATGCGATGCATCGGCAGTACGGAAGTCACGGCACACTTATTTATTTATTACATACATACCTACGCTACCATTACAGTGTCCCAATGCGGTAGTGTGTAGTTAATTAACATGTCTACTTTCGGTGCATACGCACGTCTACTTTAGCTACACCACTCGTACATCCATAGCTCCCATCCATAGTACGCATCCATAGTAAATCCTTCCATATTAAAAGTAAAGCTTAGTTGAACCCGTTTGCACGAGTGCTATTCTATTTAGACCTATGAATATGATTAGTGGATATCAAACGCATCCATAGCAACGTAGCATAGCACATCTCTGGTGGAAAAGCAGCCTAATACTTACATAATGTTTGCCTTATAATGTAATACAAATTCTGCGTTAGAACTGCACTACGAGCATAACATGTACTTAAGTGTAACCACTCATATGCCGTCCACAGCATCCGCGTTATATCACACGACACTACATACGACCTACAATACAACACACGTCCGTACAGTCACGAGCACTAACATGTCAACACTTGGCATCTTTCAATACCGATTTTTTCGTGAAATAAAATGAGATAGGTACGACATATTACATAAACTTATGGGTTCGAAAATGCTATGTACATATCAAAATAAATTTTCTTTTTTTGATATGATTATCAGAATAAATCGCTTTTGAATAAAGCTAAGTGTTTACATACTTATGCACGTGACTGCACACGGCGTTTTAAAAGAAATATCCAAGTGCAACACGTCATACTACTCACAGCTACAACAGATAACATAATTATATACTGTTATCATTAGTATGTCGGTGTCGCGAACCCATTAGATTTTCCCCTACTAAAAATCGCTCAACGCGCCTAAAGAACTTTTACGTCAAAAATATTTTATTTTGGACAAGTACTGGAAATACAGGTGGTACGGACGCCAGCACATCAAGTTACTACAATCTGTCAAATTTCTTTAATAGATTTTCAACTTTATCGCTAAAGCATTAAGGTTCAAGGCTGATTGGGAAAATTTGACAGTTTCGGGTAGCTTGACCTGCTGGCGTCTGTACAATGGTGGCCCAGTGGTATCGGCCCCGACTTAGAACTTGTAGGTCGTTAGTTTGAACCCAAGCAGGTAGTTACTTTACTTTGGGTATTTAATTTCATCACCACTGTCTCAAAACGGTGAAGGAAAACATCGTGAGGAAACCGGCATGTCCTAGAATCAAAAAATTCTAAGATATGTGATGTGACATCGACCAACCCATACTGGGAATGCGTGGTTAATTATGGCCCACTCTCTCTCACAGAGAGGAGGCCTGTGTCCCAGCAGGGCGGACATTAGACTGATTATGATATGATAGGAAATATAAATTTTAGTACTTTTAACAAATCATACTATTTTTAGGACAGCAGACTGGTGTTCTCAGCCACTCTTCATCTCAAACCAAAGGCAAGCAGCGTGCAGTATGACCTGTATGAAACTTCCAACACATATCACAACATATCGTCAGGTAAGTTAATATGTTTAAACAGCGTACAAATCCTTTTCGCGATCAAATTCTTGGCTATTTCGTTGGCTAATGGCTTCTTAGAGCCGGTGCATGTGAATAACTACTAAGTCAATACGTAGGTACCAATGTCCCATGGGGGTAGGCAGAAACTACAGAACGCAATCCACTACGATCCTTCATACTACAGAACGCAATCCACTACGATCCTTCATACTACAGAACGCAATCCACTACGATCCTTCATACTCCTTTTGCTTTTGTTATTTGTATGTTCATATGTAGGCTCTTAGGTAACTACTTACCAAGGTATAAACGTAGTTATTTATTTTGAACTTCACCAGAAATGTCATCGGTAGGTATCCAGATAATGTAGATACGGCATGTTCACTTGCTCGTTAAAACTATTAGGTTTTTATCAGTACCCACGCTGGCAAGACGGCACCTATTTATCTACCTTCGTAACTACTTACCTAAGTATTTAATTGAGCGCATTCGCTAATTTGCCCAACGCATTTGTGCATTTTTCTGGTGGCCCAGTGGTAACAGTCCCACTTACGTGTCGTATCGTAGGTCGTAGGTTCGAACCTATGCATGCACTTTGCTTTGTGTAACCTGCTTTCAAAACGGCAAAATAAATTCGAGGACAAGTGATATCTATCTACTGGCACTGGGACCGTGTAGTGGATTATGGCCTAGCCCCTCTCGCGGAGAGGAGGCCTGTGTCTCAGCAGCAGGCTAATTATGCGTAGGTATAATCAGGTTATGCTATTAATTTCTAATGTGGTAACATTAGGCTGTGAAAAAGGTTGCCAATAAAACCACTCACTGAGGTTGTTGTGGGTTCCTACGTAAAATATTAATGTAGGCAAATAAATTGATTAGGTTTTCATGATACGAGCTAGGTACAGTCAGGACAATTTGACGGTTTGACACGGATAGATTAAACTACTGTAACTATCGAAAATTAATTTACAATTACGTAATGTGTAATATGTTTTTTGGCTACACATTGATGCAGTAATAAAACAAAGGGATATTTATTGTTCGTAGGAAGAAGACAATTAAATGAAGCCTTGTCGATGTATACTTACCTACATCTTTTTGGGCTGACTGTACACTAGTAGCTAGGTAGGTATTTACTATATTCAAATGAACATCCGGATTATGTAATAATTCTTGCAATTAGTGGATATCAATACACAATCATAATTATAGCGCAACGAGTGGAGCTGTGTGTTATTAAATCATTAAAAGCATAGGTAGGTAAGCAATAACATTAAGTATATTAGCGTTAAGCCGCAGTAGATAAATAAATGTGAAGGTCATAACATAATCCATTTAACATGTTCAAGTAACATTAAAAACCAGTTTGAATTGATATTTGTTTATTATTTTTTAATCTAGACAATGTTTATTCTTAGAAATGACTATCTGGCCTACATATTCTTCTACCTTTTTTTATACAGATAACAATATCGTCTTGGTCAGTAGGCGTAATACTAAATAATAAAATTATCCTTTTTCTGGGCCGTTCGAGAAAAAGTTAAATCCTTCTTAACCCAGAAGAACTGCGATGTGACTTCAGAAGAACTGAGACGAATTCATTGATTGGAATGTTGACAGAAAACAAAATAAATATGTACATGCATGATATTTATAACAGGAGGATAGCAATTGTATACGAGACAAAAAGCCAATTACAGGTTCCTACGGGTAGAAACAGAAAATGTAGTAGAAATCTTAGGATAACTAAGAAGCACGATAGAAACGAATACTGTATAAGGTATATAAGCACTATGCACTTTTAAAAAAGTCGGCGATCAGCCGAGTGCGTGCAGAATAAATAGGTTTTGGTGGTAAATGGGTCAAATGAGAACTCTTTGCAAAGAATATTAAAGTTCTTACTTATATCTCACATTATTCACTAAATTGATACAAAGTTGGCTGTTAGGTAAAATGTCAAGTCACATAAAATCATCTTAAAGTCAATAAAATTATATTGATATCATCAGACATAATTCAATTACAATAATGTCTAACCCTTTGAGGGTTGTACTATATATACTTAAAAGTATAATAACATTGTAATGACTAATTAAATAGCCTCTTAGCTAAGATTGAGTTTCAGAATAAAGTTATGCGGTTGAGATGTATGTCTTCAAAACGAACATTTTGAAAAATGCAACCGTAAATAGAACATATTTTTTTTTATTGGTGGATAAAGCAGTTTATTAAAGCTTTGTTTCTTTTTTTCAATTTATGAAACAGATGTAGTGCCTTACAGGCAGGCCTTACCAGGCAGCACTAGCTACTACAGTTGAAAATCACCAAACAGGTGCCTAATCATAACAATCAAGTTTGACAAACAGATTATTTAGGTACGGCGGTCTACTATGATTTATTTAGTAAAATCAAGAGTAAGTAGTAACTGTTATTTTTAAAGATAAATACACATGTTCACAGCTTATATTAGGACTATTAACACTACAGAAGTCTTACAAAAGTAACACGTTCAATTTACAATAATTCGTAATCGACTAGGGATTGTAACAGTTTTACAACAGATAAAAGGTGTTTATAGTGGTTTACATTCTTCGTTCCAGCTGTAAATCGTCCAAAGGTGTTTATATGATAAAACCTTAAGTTCACCAATCCGCATTCTTATAAATTAGTCATGATTCACACAACACATATTTCATAAAATGTTCGATATTAACTTAAAACAAGTCTGGCTACGCATGAGCAACAACTGGGCACTTTTAGCGACTTCTCCAAGTTGGAACCATCGTTGAGCAGCACCGACATTTTCCGGTACACGAACTTTTGTTTGCAGCGGCCTTGGTATCCGTCTACGAATTGAGCGATTTCAGAACATTTGTTTAAGTCTTGCCTGAAACAAAACAGGGCATAGTTTGAATAATTTGGAAATATCAGACGAATTTTTGTTCAGAGATTTTAGGTAGTAGTACTATTAACTCCACTTCCAAGGACTTCTACAGCCCCTTTACTTCGTAGCAGCCGCCCGGCTAACCGGTGGTTTACTTTTACCTATGGTAATTTGTAGTACCTATCAATGTTTTTAGGGTTCCGTATTAAAATGGTAAAAAAGAAACCCTTGTGTTGCGACTTTGTCTGCCTTTCTTTGTCACAGCTGCATATTTCAGTGACTAGGTAGGTACGAATTCAGTGAGCAGTAGTGGCCCAATGGAGAGCAGTGGTGGCCCAGTGGTAACAGCCGCGGCTTACGAGTTGTAGGTCGTAAGTTTGAACCCAGACAGGCGCTTTACTTTGAGTAAATTATTTCATCACCACTGCTCTTTAAACGGTGAAGGAAAACATCGTGAGGAAACCGGCATGTCCTAGAACCAAAAAATTCAAAGACATTTGACATCTACCAACCCGCATTGAGCCCGCGTGGTGGATTAAGGCCCACTCCCTCTCACAGAGAGGAGGCCTGTCTTATAGGCTGATTATAGGTAGGTACTAATTCTGTCGACCTAAAATTGGGAATTGTTTTGACTGCTTGCACACCCAGATTGCAGGTATAATAATTGAAAACGGTACCTACATTGCAATAGGGGCCGAAATGGGATATTGTTTTAAAGTGGAGTTGCTAGGTAAAGAGAAGTGTCATAACATATTCTTATTATAATTTAGGACGCATAGTTTTGACTTAAATATGATGAAAAATTTATGTACAAATACCATTCCCCCTCCCTTATCTTGAATTCCGAAGTTTGCGCATCGTTGTAGTTCACATTTCTGTAATAAATCGAGTTGATAGAAGTTAAGGTAAATATAACAGAGAAAACAAAGCAATGTCTTTAACCAGAACTTTTATATAATCAAAAAAAATCCCGTAATAACTTGTGTGATCGTTGCTTGTAAGCTCTTTGTTAATTGAAAAATACTTAGAAGAGTTCACTTACTTGCAAATCTCCACTTTGAATCCCTGTATTGGGTTATCGTCTTGATTTAGCACGACGTGCCATTTTCCACTAGGGTCAACTGCAGCTTTTGGGTACACCACCTGGAAAAATCAACCAACATTTTAAAACATCTTTTATTAATTAACGTACATGATTGTGATCATCATTGGTGTACATAATTATATTAAGTAGCTGGAGTTCACCATCTGCTTAGACTTTTCAAAACTATGGAAACATTGTGAGGAAACCGGCACGTCCTAGAACCAACAATTTGAAGACATGTGAAATCCGCCAGCCCGCACTGGGTCCGCGTGGTGGATTATGGCCCACTCCCTCTCACAGAGAGGAGGGAGGCCTGTGTCCCAGTAGTGGAAACATTATAGGCTGATTGTGACTTATGTTGGTGTCGGCTTCTAGTCTAATCGGCTGAAGAGCGTCTATCTATCAATCCACTACAATCCAGTGTGACCAGTTAACGAATGTCAATCTGTCAGTCGGTTGTATTTTAAATTGTTCAGATTCAATCAAATAAAAAAGGATATGTAGTTAAAAAAAAATAAAAAAAAAACAAAAAACACGCTAAACCACAATAACCAAAATAATCAAACAAAAACCAACCAAGAATGGTTAATATTAACCATTTCTTTTGCGTCTAGTATATTCTTCATTAAGTTATTACATATAAAGTCAACGAAGTTATGACGATTAGGGACTACTAGCAAACTCGAGGGGTTTACAAGTAACACCTAAAGAGTTCCACTATCCTTATCCTGGCATCATCATCAGACCCTCGACACCAAGTGCAATATATTGGACGCATCGTAAAGAATCATATGACCCCAAACTCGAGGGGCTTACTAGTAGCCCCTTAAGAGTTCCACTATCCACGTCCTGGCTCCATCATCACACCCTCGACACCAAGTGCAATATGTCGGACTCATCAAAACGGATCATATGACCCTAAACTTGAGGAGTTTACTAGTAGCCCCTTAAGAGTTCCACTATCCATCTCTTGGGTCCATCATCAGATCAGCTCCAAGATACCGATATTGTTTTGTCTTCCAAACTACATATATACATACAAAGTTTCATTGCGTTAAAAGTAGGATAAAATTGACTTCTAAGAGTTAGTCACAAGTGAAGCTAATAAAAGCGGACGGATGAAAATTCCAGGATAAACGTAAGAAGTGTATTTACTACGTCCTTCTCTAGGTTCCAAAGTAACTATTTATCAAATTTCACAACGACCGATTCAGTGATTACTTTCGCATTTATAATATTATTAGTATAATTGATTTTCAGAAAAACTGGAGATTTTTTGAACATACCTTTTCCTCAAATTGGCACAACTCTATATTTTCCTCTTGAGGTCCTACCCTCTGGGCGATGTCTGGTACGTCTGGCAAGTCTAGTTTGTCGTCTTGGAACATGCCTGAGTCTGATAGCTGGAAATAATAAGGGAAAACGATGTTATAATTAAGAATAGGTACAGATTATTTATTAGAGCAACGATACTTTATGATTGTATCACTGTTTGTGATAAAGATCTTAGATTCCTTCCAGGAAAAGTAATGTAAAAGTCATAAAAAATATGTAGGTATAACAATAAGCCCATGTAAGACTGCATGGTTGACAAACTTAAGAACTATTTTTGTATCCCCACTGCGAGATAAAAAAATTACGAAGTCGAATAAACTTGCCTGCGATATAACTTTTTTCGCCTGTTCTTTTGGGTAGTTGGGAATATCTTCGCAAAACCCAAGTCTCTTGCAATGTTCTGGTATCTCCAGCTGGAATTCTTTAGAATTCGTTGGTCCGGGGAACACAATCTTGTCAGTATTTTGACCTGAAAAGTTAAAGTTTTTGCATTCAGTATGTCACATTAATAATCGAAAGTCAGGTGATCGCTCCTTATAAAATACTGGTTTTCCGCTGCATCCGATTAGATTGGAAGTCGACTCCAACATAGAGGCTTGGTAGATGATGATGTCACCCATTAAGAGATTGCTAAAGTTCTACATAGAAGATTTTCCTACATCCGAAAGAATCAGATCTAATTAAGACGATCCAATTTTTTACTAAGTTTGTCAAGACAAAGTGTATGGAATGATTATCTCAATGTAATCAATGCGAAGAAAAAAATAAAACATTTACACATCCGTGTTAGAATAGCCGTTTTTTATGAACCAAGTAGGTACTATTTAACCTTAAAACCGGAGACAATGCGGTCATAAGGTAATTTGCAAGCGTGTAATATTGTTTTTTATATTCAAATAGATGAGTTTGTAGTTTTTTGGATGTCTAAGTAATACGTATTATAGTTTAGTTCCCCGATTTTTTCATATTTAATACGTCATACTTATTGCATGGGTGTAAGTAACTACTCGTGTGAAATAATACGTTACTCAAAAATATATTATCAAATTCAGCTTAGTCCATTTAAAATGAAGTGTTAAAGAAAATAAACATCAGTTGATTGCATGTTTCACAGACCAGACAGAAATAATAGGTGCAAGTGTTCCCTATAAAAGTATTGCTAAACTATCGATTTTATTTTATTACGAGTAGGTACTTGTTTGTTATCTGACGTGCTTAAATGTTTTTGGTGTAGGTTACCTACCTACGTCACTTACTTGGCCCACGACTTTGTGTGCCAGGTATATATTTTAAATCTGCTTCCTATATTCAAATTTTATTTATGTTTCAAATTGACGTTATTTCAAGTTAAGCAAATATCAACTTTTTTTTTAATGGTAATTAAATTAATTTCAGAGTGACACTAGCACTATTGAAAAAGTTATAAAAATGTTTGAAGTTGTAGCGTAAACTGAACTTTATTGTGTAGGAATTAAAGTTATTTTTCCTTAAACTCATATTTGTTTACATTTTTGGCTAATATGTCGCCAATGCAGATTACATCAGTATAAATAATTACCAATAAGTAAATAACACTACAGTAGCTATTTATTTTGATAATTATTGATATGTATAATGAAAATGACTGTGTAAGCTAGCTATTTTCCATAACCATTGTTACGTGTTTAATTTGCTAATTGACAACAATTCGTTAAGTTTTATGAACTTTACATCTCGCAGATATTATTAATAACATTCAACTACATGCAGTTAAATGTTGCATGGTGATGGTGTTAGAGGAAAATCATGTTTCAATTAAAATTTACGCCATCGAATTATCGCAACACTTGTCGATAAGCTGGTAGGTTGACCATATGCAGTGCGTAAAAGGAGGAAATTACCGATAATGGCGCGAGTGCTAAAATAATCTTTGTATTGCATTGCCAGCGATGTAAATGGCCGACCTTGTATGGTGCAGTTAGATTTAAACGATGTTTACATAAAGGTAAACTTCGCTTCTATGCAAAATTGAACCTACAAGCTATTATGATGTGTCCATATGTGCGAAGGCATTCAGTGCCTAATCCTTGGTACCTATATCTGTGCCCTGGTTATAGTTACGTTAGTTACGTTTATCAAAGAAAAAAAAACTGTACAATGTTTGTAAAATTGAACTCTTGTAGATTCTATTTGCAAGTTCTAAAATCAAAAAGGTATACCGCCATATTCTTTTCCCGCCGTTTTTTTTTTAATTATGCTCTACTTAAACACATGGCTGAATGGTACCTATATTGTCTATGCCTAATATGGACGGGACGATAAGAAAGTAGTAGCGACAAACTAGGTATTCCCGCCTTTTAAAATTTATAATTTGAAGAGTGTTCAATAGAAAGCAGTAGAGTAGAAGTAGTAGAGTATGTGTGTGAATTTAACGAAAGGTTTCGAGTTAAAGCTGAAAAATTGATACATTAACATTTTAGGTAGCCCTTTAGAAAGAACTTCAAACAGAAACAACGCCCTGTCAAGCAAATTAATATTACAAATTGCTCTACATTGGTTGGGAACCGGAGTTCAATACAATACTGTTTCTGACATGCATGGTGTAATAAAAGGCAGTGTTGTGGCACCCATCAATACCCTAATGTTTGAAGACTATGTTAAATACTTTGTCACTACAATTTTTTTATCGTCCCCTCCATATTAGGCACAAACAATATACTATTCAGCCATGCGTTTAAGTAGAATACAGGGTGGCATGGGACATCGACTCGCAAACGTCGTGAAAAGATTACACCTGATGCCATTTAATAAATAAAATTACGAAAGTCATTTATCTCGGAAATGACCGGTTAAAAAAATTGTTATTATTGATTGCGCAATGTATTGAAAAAACGCGATCAAAACGCTCCGCGGATGGCGCGCGCGCGCGCGCTACCTACCGGATACCGCGCGCTGCCCTTTCGAGTTTTGTTTACATTGCTGTTTTAAGTGAAACAAGTGAATTTACTATTTTTTAATTAAAAATCTCATTAGGTGAGATAGAAATAATGATTTTATACAGTTTACAGTAAAAAAAAATTCAGAAAAAAACGTAATAATTAAGAAAAAGCCGACTACTGAATGTATTGAATCCATGGTAAGCGGTTGCAAGTCGATGTCCCTGCTAGCCTGTATATTCAATTAAAAAACAAAAAATTGTTGGGATAAGAATATTGGCGACTTACCTTTTTGATTTTAGAACTTACAAGTAGAATCTACAAGCTTTTAGTTTTACAAACCCTGTTGATTTTTTTGATAAACGTAATTTACACAAACTTATAAAAACTTTCTTGTAAAATGTAACTTGTGAACGTGTAGACTTATAAGTATTGATAAACAACTGGTGTATTTTCAAGGCTTGTAGGCATTTGACGGATATTTATTTGCTCCATTCTAAACTGTCCAAGTGAAACCTACAACCTTTTTTAAATTTTAAAGCAGATTGTCTTACCTCGTCTACTCTCTGCGTATGGCTTCCAACTTAAAACTTTAGATTCATTTTCAGTCCTCGTCGGCGTTTGCTCTCCTATTCTAAGTTGAGCAGAATTCATATCATCTGGAACATTTGACGAGTAGCTGGCGGGCGATATGTCAGCTGATCGTGTATTCGTTTGTTCGTAGGCACGCTCTAAAGGTTCCTGGCTCGGATAGTCATAATGATGGCGGGAGTCGCTGTCTGGACTCGCGTAAGAAGCATGCTTACATTTGTGAGCTGATGCTGTCATCTGAAATGGAGAAAGGCATTGCTTTAGATTTATTCTCAAAAAATAAATATATCGATTTGATGACTATAGGATGATTAGGTTAGGCTACTTCCTTTTATTACCTTTGAAACAGCAAGACAACTTCCAAAGGAGCAGAAATTAAATTGCATGTATTTGATAGTTCTTGGTAAAATAAAGGATGTCCATAAAAATATGTATTAAAATAAAAAGGTATATTGTAGTAGTACATAGGTCAGGTAATAATGCAGGCCTTCCTTCGTACGTTATTCAACCTTAATCTACAGGTTACTGACCATGAAAGTTAACGATTGTAGTCTTAAAAGTAAAGAGCAGGTAGGTACTAGTTATTTATGAATTCCACGTACAATAATAATTGCTACAAAAATAAACTTATTGGTGATTATGACAAATACACCTACTTCTACTTATGCTAAAGGCGTATGTAAATTGTGATATTTATGACGACTACGAGATAAATAGTCATTTCATTAGTTTTCAAATTTCTAGCGGCGTAGAAATTCAATTCTACTTTAAATGTTAATTTAAAAAGAACACTACATTCAAAACCTTTCCTTTTAAAAAGTTTTCAATAAAGTCGTATGCTAATTTTCGTGTGTTTGTCTGTGCTCATTTTTTGTAATGTTTGCAATGTGCAGCGCAAATTGAATTCAAAGAACTCGCCCAAGGTTGATTTTGACAGCGGCAAATATTTATGGGCATAGTAAATAACGAAAGTAGGTAAATATAGATGTAAAATAATACAATTAATAAAAACCGACGTCATGACTGTATGAGGAGAGATCCGAGACTGGTATTACTTCCGTGTGATTCTTGTTTTTGGACAGGACTTCTGTGTCTTTGATACAAAAATAACTGGCAAAATTTTACGAAATTAATGGCTTTTAATTGGGTGAACTTGTGTAGCAGCTCTTTCAAATCTGACCTAACGAGATGCAAGTTAGTTCGGTGGCTGAAACAGGTTGGAACGTTTTAATTTTTTGGAAAGATTTTGATCGACACCAAATTATATGGGACTCCTGATGGAACGGCTACATGAGCTAAACTTTGAATGTACAGCTACAGCCAAAGCTCTAACTAAAAAAACAAAATGAAAAAGCAATTGTTTGTTGTTCTTGTTATTGTAAAATTTTATCTCTGTTCAGTATTATCTGGAAATCCATACCTACTTAGTGCAAGAGCATGAACAAGGACGCGGACAAAAATAGTTCTTTGATAGCGAACCGCTCTACTTATTTACAAACGAGTTACAAGGAGGCACTTTCTCCAGAAGGGCTAAAACCTTCAGGTAAATATAAAAACTAAGAACGTCAGAAAAAACGCTAACGCTAACGCGAAAACAAAGTAATAGCGCGGGCAGACGATGCGATGCGACGAGGTGGGTCAGGGGAAGAAGACATTTCACGCGAACGAAGTCGCGGGCAGAAGTTAGTATTTTTATAGAAATATAAATTCGATTGACCGTTGCCTGTAAAAGGCGTGCCGAATTATATTGAGCTAACAATTCTTCATAAAGCTGTGGTTGAACTCGAAGTGAATAGTTTTTTGGTTCATTTTGTTTATCTACTTACGTTTTCGTTACCTGCCTATAATTATACAAACGAAAGGAAATTATCAGCTCAAGTGTACTTTGATGCCAATATGTTCTCAGTACCCACACATGATGCTGCAAATGTGACAAAAAAATTAAAAACTTCACACATGCACTGGCCTGCAAAACTAAGTACTACACTTTTTTTTTTTTTTTCTAACTTTGTAAAAGTTAGAGATTTAAAATAAAAAAAAACGTTTTATAGCAAATTTTATCAGCTTTCTTTGAAACTAGTAAACTATACATACGTAATATTTTTAACTTAAAAAAAAGATATAACAATAAAAATAGCTATTTTTACCTTAGTGTCAAAAAACTCAATTAACATTTATAAGTATATTTTACATGTTATTTAATTTTTAATAACTAGTATTGCCTCCTCGGGCTCTGACTACAGCTTCGAGCCGGTTTGGCATACTGAACACGAGGTTTCGGAGCCGATGTTGGGCAATATTCTCCCATTCTTCAATCAGGGTCTGTTTTAGTGCCCTGAGGGTGGTGGGTGGTGGTCTGTGGCTTCTGACTAGCCTCCCTAGCTCATCCCAGGCGTGCTCAATCGGGTTAAGATCAGGACTTCTTGATGGCCAAGCCATCATGCTGATACCAACCTCCTGAATATACTCTTGCACGACCTGAGCCGTGTGTGGCCGGGCATTATCATGCATAAGCATCGATCCATCACCCATATTTGCTAAATACGACCCTGCATACTCGTTGAGAATCTCTTGGGCATATCTTTCCCCAGTCAGAGTGCCATTTTCTATGGCCACTAACTCTGTGCGACCTTCTGAAGATATGCCAGCCCGTACATGTACACTGCCTCCACCGTACTGGACTCTATCTGAGAAGCAGTATTGAAGGTATCGCTCACCAGGCCGCCTGTAGACACTTCGCCTTCTATCAGAAGTGTAAATTGAGAATCGAGACTCATCTGTGAACCAAATTCTTGACCACTCTTCTTTATCCCACTGTATGTGTTCACGGGCGTATCGCAGTCTCGCCACTCGATGTTCTCTCTCGAGTTTGGGGCCACTCGCTGGTCTTCGGGGTATCAGATTTGCTTGCAAGTCTTCTTCTCACTGTAGGTACTGACACTAATGTAGTCCCTTCGGGTCTGAAGAAGCTGTTGCTGGACTTCAACTGTATTAAGGTGGCGATTTCTCAACACAGTGGAAACAATATAACGGTCTTCTCGGGCACTAGTACATCTGGGTCTGCCATTGCAAGGTCTCCTCAGATGGTTTCCAGTCTCTTCGTACCTTCGCTTCACCTTCTGGACCGTTCGTAACGTCACACCCACCATTCTTGGAGTACGACGCATACTGATGCCTAGTTCCAGAAAACTAATAATCCTAGTACATTCTTCAGGTGAAAGAGGCATGATAAATAAAATTTATATACTGTTGTCTAAGTTAGCTTTTGTAACAAGACTCTTCGATCAAGAAAAAAAATTGAAAACAAAAACAGAAACAAAAAAATAAATGGTAAAATTGTAATTCGAAAAGGATTATTTTTGTTTTTAAAGCTTTTTCAGCCATTTCTTAAAAGAAGGTTCTCGACTATGAAGTTGTTATATATAAAATTAAACTGTTTTTCGAGTCCTTTTTATTTCGAAAGTATATCTTGTGTACTTAAAAAGTTATTTCAATTTTAAAAGTGTGATACTTAGTTTTGCAGGCCAGCGTATTATTCTTTTGTGGATGCTATGGATGGTTGGGTTGACCTACGGATTCGTAACGATTTTGATAATGTACCTAATGTTTCCGGTCTATAATAAGTGTCCCACCATTATAGCTATACAGCTTTGTATATATAACAATTTGTACTGTTAAGTACCTAACACTAAAACACATTATCAATTGATTTATCAGCGCATGGCCTCGGTCAAACGACTGTAAATGTACTTGTGATCATAAAAATAATTACTTTGGTTTGTTTTTGCTTTTTTTATAATAATTAATGGGATCATTGTGTTTTTATCTTTATGGTCATTAGACTTACATTATGTACAAGTAGGTTCTAAGTACTATAATAGATACCTACTACGCTGTTAAAATGGAACCGGATTATTTAAAAAACATGGGATTTGATTCTTCAAGTTCGTTGCGAATTCGATAAGGTAGATAAAATGCAAAAAAATGTATTAGGTAAAAAGACTTGGAGAGCAATTGTACAACAACTTCACGATACCAGAAGGCCAATTCCCGTAATTAAAAACGTTCAAAATCTAGTCGCAATCTCATCTCAGGGACAATCAATGGCAAAAACTTGTCAAAAATGAAGGTTTTATAACAGATTTAGATTGCGGACGTTCTTAAAATTACGAGAATTGAGTTCGGCCTTAATATTTCCTACTTAATGGGGTCAGTAAATTGGATGCATCTTGCGGTTAGTAAATCATGTAAGTTCTGCGAACTTGTATGATTGATACAGTTAACGACGGTGCATCCCTTGCGTGGTAGGTATAAACTTATATGCCATCAGTCTAGCTACATGAATATATTTTTTAAACTAATCGCATGAACGCTAAATTATTTAGCTCAGTTAAGGGCCCTCGCCCACGGGCGACTTTTTGTAGCGATGCAGTCGCGATGCTCTCGCGCGTAGCATCGATACAGACGCGAAGCAGTCGCTAGCTGTGTGCCCGCGCCCACGGGACCAGATTCAGTCGCGATGCAAACGCGATTTGGTCGCGATGCAGTTACGATACAAAAATACCTTGGATCAGTACAGTTGCAAGATGGACTCCGTTGAGGCAACATTAGTCACAGGAAGACGTGAGTCCCATATTACAGGACGCTCCTGAATTGCCGTAATAAAAGTTTCAGTGTCAAATGACTCCATTTTACGCCTGTGACGGACAATAGCATGCACTCTGGACCTGTCTGTGTTGCTCGTTGCACTGATGCCGATTCCCAATCACGCGCCGCGCCACACTCCCTCCCCCCTCCGTTCTCTCTACCGATGTCGTCCGACGCGGTCGCGCGTTTGTATCGATACAATCGCGATGCAGTAGCGCGTTGCAAATGCGACTAACACGCGTTAGAAGTGATGCTGTCGCGCGTTTGCTAAACGCGCGACTGCATCGCTACAAAAAGTCGCCGTGGGCGAGGGCCCTAAACTGGATGGCTTTCCCGACGTGCTGGTTTTTAAAATTCATTTTTAATGTATTTTCAAAATACCATGAAAAACATAGTTTCACAAAATCGTGCTTCAAGTCCATTATTCTATACCTAATATCGTCAAAATGAGTATCATCAAATACTAACAAAATACCTCTTTGGAATTCCAAAATCACCTTTAGCTTTATTTTCCCATTCAAGTCTAATACTGTGTCAAACTGTGAAAATTCTTAGAAAATCCACGAGTACAGTAAAAAAATACGTTTAGGTATCTATGATGATTTAATACAGTTTAGTCGGTCACTACGTATGCAAACGTCAAATCAAAGACATTGACATAAATGTATTGTTAAAAACTCCTTGGTTGTGGTTAACCTTTTAGAAGATTTTTATATTTTCTATTTTAATGTTATTAATTTATTTTTAATTGCTTTTTCTTGTATCTGTCAAAAAGTCTGGTTTGTGTTTCCAATTTATGTAATATTTATCATTTTTTCCCACTAAAATCCTTTTATCACCCTGAGCTTTAGTTTTATTTAATTCCACCAACCAAGAAAAAAATGGCAATATCTACGAGTATAACCGAAGTGATTATAATTTATTATGTCTTTATTATGGCAGTTATTATCATGGTTTAGTAAAAGTTTAATTCCATAATTAATATATTGAATAACGAAGTAGTGAATTAATTGCTTTACGTATAAAAAAATATTAAATTGGTATTTCTAACTGATCCATCAAAGAAAACAATCTTTAACTTGATTTGCGTAAACAAATTACTGATTTTGTTGGTATTATAAACTTGAAATGAATTTTAATGACACCTCCAAAGGTAACTGTGAATTTCATAAGTAGTAGGTACCCGAAGTCCTGAACTGCAGTTTCTGGCGAAGGTTTAGAATAATCTAGATGAGACTATTGCAGCAGCCGCTAAGCTGTGCTGAGGGACTAACAAGCATACATAAACTGAGCTAAGCAATTAAAAAAACATGTTCGAGGACACAGTGTCCGCTAGGCTATAAATATTTACAATGACTAATTAAACAAAATTGTCAATTCATTGACTTGTAACCTATTTCTAAGTAGTCGAGAGGCGATAACTTCTTTTGACCGAGTCATATTCGGTATTTGCAATTGAAAAAACTAAACCCTTGAACATTTATACTTAATAGAAAAATAAATACTTACATAATAGATAGAGACAAAATTGTTGTGGATATAACTTTTAATCTGCCTAATAGCAAGATTATGGTATTGGCGGGCCAAATATTAATCATAATCCAGGAAAAGAACGTGTATGATTTGTATCGGATTTAACGAAGCTTATATTACCTAATCGAAACACCTCGAAAACAATTTATGTAATAAAAGCATTAATTTAAATCGCTAATGAAATTAAACGTTATTATAATTACGACATGTTTAAAACTAGAGACTAGCAGCCGGACGTCGTTCGAACATAACGGCTTTGGATATTTTATTTAGATAATACAATTTTATCGATATCATTAATATTCATTGGAGATAGCTCTTTATGTAAATTTTTTTTAGTCTAGTATCTTCTCGCATTGCAAACCAAGTCCTAAGTCCGAATGCTTGTAAGTTAGCAGGTTTCAGAGAGTGTTATCAGCCGTCCGACAACCTGGAGAAAATTATAGTCAGCGGAAAGGTGGCAAGAGAGGCCAAGGAGATATACCTCTATACGATGGTCAGACCAAGTGAAGTCACAGTTAGACACCAAGAGCTCTGACGCACTGGAACAGGCCAACGATTTTCACAAATGGAGTGAAATCGTCTAAAAGTTTAGTCGAGCAAATCACGATGCTCAGCAGTAACCAAACGGCTGAAGGAGGGAGTAGCTTTTCGCGTTGCCTTTTGCCTTGACATAGCATATCTTTGCGTGAAGCCTGCAGGTTATACTTATAAAATACTTATTAACATGTGAAAATCTACAGATAGCGGACATTTTTGTTTGCCAACCAATTTGATAAGTACCTAGGTAATATTAATGAGTTACGAAATTCATTCAGACCCGTAAGGATGGTGAATTGGTAACAACATCCTCAGGCTATAATTTTCCTACTGCTGGGAAACTGGTAACGTGAACAATTAATACATTACTAAATATTGCGTTAATTTTGAGAGCAAACATACATGTTAGTATGTCTGAGGTTATTGCTTATATAGTTGGTATTTTAGTTGACGTAACCAAATACCGCTGGATCGTAGAGCTGCTGTATTTGAATTGCTTAGACTTGATGAAATCTACATCCTATAGCATTTAGTGGTGAGACACCACTTTGTAAGTACCTGTTTTTAGTGGTAAATATCTATATAATACCTATATTACAAAATACCAAAAGTACCTACTTTATGGAAATGGGATACCACAACATGGTGTTGACGTCATTAAAAACTATATGGACGTAAATTATAACTTGGTAGGCAGTATTATTATATATTATTCATATTATTATATTATATTATTATATTCATATTTCTACTATTGTATAATAGAAGGGAAAATAAATTTAATATATTTTAAGTCGTGGTTTCATGACTAGCTACCATAATAATTGATGATATCCGCATAACATAATATCTATATGAACAACTTTCTGCTCAAATGGAATAAAGACACACCAATAAATGGGAATTTTACATAAATTTTAACGAACGAAACGAACGTATGTGTTTGTAGAACATATTTGTTTCAGAAAACGTATATGAAAGTCATTGTTCTATGGTATGATACATGCATATACCTACGCCATTTATGATTATATAGCAGCATATGACTGAGGAAAACGTCACTGGGAAACCCAAATGTTTGAACTAAATAATAACGATGCCTCGAGCTCGTGCGACAATTACAAGTCAATCTACTGTTTTTGTGCACTACAGCCACTTTTTAAATCAAGGAAGGTCTCAATTCTACGGAAGAAACCATGAAACTAAATAACAGTGTCAAGGCAGTAGTCACTCCCGGTATACGGACACACGGGGCAGGATGGTGGAGGACTGGGCTCTGGAGACAGGCCTGGTCGTCCTAAACCGGGGTTCGGTCCCAACATGCGTGCGGATGCGGGGTGAGTCAGTGGTGGACATCTCGTTCGCCAGCCCCGCTCTGTCGCCGCATGTCGTCAACTGGCGCGTCATGGAGGAGGTGGAGACCTATTCCGACCACCGGTACATCCGGTTCGACGTCTCCGCCCAGACCTCGAGCGCGCCAGTCCGACAGGCCCCGGGTGGTCCGCGGTGGGCGCTGAAGCAGCTGGACCGGGAGCTCCTCCTGGAAGCCTCGATCGTGCAGGCCTGGGTGTCACCACCGGACAGGCCTGCTGACATCAACGACGAGGCGGAGTGGTTCCGGGAGGCCATGTCCGAAATATGCGACGTGGCAATGCCCCGGGTCCAGCCCGGACGCGCCCGGCGCCAGGTGTACTGGTGGTCGCCGGAGCTGACGTCTCTGCGCGAGGCGTGCGTGGCTGCGCGACGTCGGTACACCAGGCACCGCAGGCTCCGTATCCGCCCTCCGGATACGGAAGCCATGCAGGCGGAGCTATACGAGGAGTACAGAGCGGCGAAGACCGCCCTCCGAGCGGAGATCCTGCGGGCCAAGGGTTTGGCCCGCGAGGAGTCGCTGGGGATTCTGAACAGAGACCCGTGGGGACGCCCATACAAGATGGTGCGGGAGAAACTCCGCCCATGGGCTCCCCCGCTGACGCAGAGTCTCCGGCCCCAGCTCGTGGAGGACGTGGTGAGCGCTCTGTTTCCTTTGCGAGGGGAACATACTCCCCCGCCCATGGCTCCGCCTCCTGCGGTGCCAGATGCGGACCACACCACCGACGACGACGACGATGCTCCGGAGGTGACCGAGGTAGAGCTGAGAGTGGCGGTACGTAGGCTGAATGCCAAAAATACCGCCCCAGGACCCGACGGCTTACCTGGAAAAGCCTGGGTTCTGGCCTTGGAGGCTCTCGGGCCTCGACTAAGGGGGCTACTAAGCGCATGCTTGGAGAGGGGCCAGTTCCCACTACGTTGGAAAACGGGGAAACTGGTCCTCATCAAGAAACCGGGGCGCCCTGCGGACTCTCCGTCCGCTTACCGGCCCATCGTGCTGCTCGACGAGGTGGGCAAGCTCTTTGAAAGAGTCATTGCAGACCGCCTTGTCGAGCGGCTGGTGCGGGTGGGGCCGGATTTGGCGGAAAGCCAGTTTGGTTTCCGCAGGGGGCGCTCTACGGTGGACGCCATCATGCGCGTGCGAGCCCTCACGACGGGGGATGCCGTGGCCCGGGGTGGGGTTGTCTTGGCGGTGTCTCTAGACATCGCCAATGCCTTCAATACCCTGCCCTGGAGTTGCATCAGGGAGGCACTCCGGTATCACCGGATGCCGACCTACCTCTGTCGCATTGTCGAGGCCTATTTGACGGACAGAGCCGTCATCTACCCCGGTCACCGGGGAGAGTGGAACCGGCGAGAGATGTCGTGCGGTGTCCCACAGGGATCGGTCCTGGGGCCGCATCTGTGGGATATCGGGTACGACTGGGTGCTGCGCGCCGACCTCCCTAGCGGCGTCAGCGTGGTTTGCTACGCTGACGACACGCTGGTCCTAGCGCAGGGGAGGTCGCACCAGGCGGCGGCCGAAATAGCGACACGCGGGGTTGCGACAATCGTTGAGAGGATCCGGCAATTGGGACTCGAGGTGGCCCTGCACAAGTCCGAGGCCATGTGTTTTCATGGTCTTCGGGACGCGCCACCGTCGGGTTCCCAAATAACGGTAGGAGGGGTTCACATCGGCGTCGAGTCGACGATGAAGTACCTGGGACTCGTCCTCGACAGCCGGTGGAACTTCGTGGAGCATTTCCGACGTTTGGCTCCCAGACTGGAGCGGGCCGGGGCTGCCTTGAGGCGGCTCCTGCCCAATCTAGGGGGTCCAAACGCCTCCTGCCGGAGGCTATATGCGGGGGTCGTGCGGTCCATGGCCCTTTACGGGGCACCGGTGTGGGCGCGTTCCTTGAGGCGGCGACCAGTCCGCCGGTTGAACGCGTCCCAAAGGGTCATGGCCGTCCGGCTGATCCGAGGATACCGCACGGTCTCCGCTGAGGCGGCGAGCCTCCTTGCCGGATTGCCGCCATGGGATCTGGAGGCAAAAGCCCTCGCCCACATATGGGAGTGGCGAGAGGAGGCAAAACGCCGGGGCGTAACTCCGCTGCCGCGAGAAATCACGGTACAGCGGACAGAGCTCCGGCGGGATCTCATGGCGACATGGAGAGTGCGATTGTCGCAACCCAGTGCTGGGCACGCCACAATTGCGGCGATAAGTCCCCTCTTTGAGGAGTGGCTGGAGAGGTGCCACGGCGCCCTCACCTTCCGCCTGACGCAGGTCCTCACCGGACACGGTTGTTTCGGGAGGTTCCTGTTCAGGATAAGGCGGGAGGAAACGCCAGGGTGTCACCACTGTGTGGATCGCCCGGAGGACACGGTGGAGCATACGGTGGAGGTCTGCCCGGCTTGGGCGGAGCACCGCCGCGTCCTCGTGGCGGCGATCGGCGGCGGCGATCTCTCGCGTCCGGCCCTGGTCCAGGCCATGGTACGGAGCGAGAGTGCATGGGAAGCCGTCACCTCCTTCTGCGAAGCAGTAATGCTCGCAAAGGAGGAGGCGGAACGCGTGAGGGAGAGGCAATCTCTGCGCCTTCACGCCCCTAGTCGCCGCAGGAGACGCCCTGGACGTCGGGAGTCACCAGCCGACTCCCGGCCACCGTAGGCGCGGGCTTGCGGGCGGCGAGCTATGGGCAGCTCGCCGCCCGGCAAGGACCAGGCCCGAGTCGACGGCGCGTTGTGTTCCACGCGCGCCTCAAAGAGATGTCAGCACGATGTGACGGGGTCCGTTAGGGCCGATGCCTGCCAGGGCCGCGGGTTGTTCGAAAGAGATACCGTGGTCCCTGGCATAGGCAACTGAAGGAACACGGGTGGGTTTTAGTCAGTAAAAGTCTGACACGCCCTCCTGCTCCGCCCAGAGCGGGAGAAGTCATATGATGATTTCCCACCCAGAAAAAAAAAAAAAAAAAAAAAAAGGCAGTAGTCACAGCACACTGTTAACTAGTATTTGCCTACGTTTTTAAAACATAGTTGGGATGAGCGGATGAAGGAAATATGTACGACGTAGGTTTTTATTACGACGTTTTATCATAATAAAATTAAATACGAAGCATGATTAAGTGTGTATCATGGCGTCATAATACAATAATTACTATATCAAACGTCTTTGTTTCCACGCCATCCAGGTTATAAATAACGGAGGTGAGTATCCAAGACTAATATCACAACAACGATGCTAATAATTCAATAGAATAAGATTTCTTATATACCTACGTTAACTTTGTCATGTTAATGTATGTTAATAAAAGAACTGCAAATATTGACGTTCTAAAATAACATTTGGCACACCCAAAGATCTGTAGAAAAAGTCTCTACTCGCAGTAGCAAAAATATGTAACTAGCTGTTGGGTCTTCGTCTGCGATCCGTTTTACCGTGAAAGCTTAACAAACACAAAAATTCGAATCTTTTCTCTTTATAATATTAAGTTTAGATATATGATATCATAATATAATCAGATATTCTGGTTGTACTTATTGCTGATTACAAGTACAGCAGTACGTTCCCCTTTTGATCCTTGGTGTTCAGTTTTACATGACGAACGTTTGCAAGTCTCATATTCACTCATCGACCTAAGAGTCCAATAGTCTTCTAGATATTTGTTCCATCATGTCTTGGCTAGGCATTCTGTAAGGACGCTGCACCATCTATGACTACGTTATACTATGTGGTCTCTGACTTTCCTGTGTTTCAGTTTTACGTTGTTCAACATCAGAAATTATGTAAAAAAGCTCTACGTTGCATAAAATGTCGAGTGAGGTTTCGTATAGTCTTTGGCCACAAATAAGATGTTGCCCTTGCGTCTACTCTACTAGCACCTCAGACACTTACTTCCCTCAGTTGATTGACTCTCGCAGTTCGCGTAGGAAGGTAACCTCGTTGAATTATATATTTACATAATTATGTACATAGGTAAAACAAGTTTCAACTTCCTTTTTGGCTTCGATCTAGACGAACAATGATTAAACATCTCGATGTTACTAACACTCGCTGCCGTCTCGCGCAAATATTTACACGATTTTTATTTATATAAATATTTCGTATAAGATTAGCTCGAGCTTGTCTCTCGTCAATTTACTAATCTCTCTAAAATATGAAGATAACCATGGCAAACGATTGAACAAAAATATTGAAATTGCAAGCAAGTTATCTGACCAAAACAGAGCTCAGTACTTGTACATGCTTACGTACACGTATGGAGGTGGAGGCTTTTATTTAAGTATTAAGTTCTGTTTACGTTTTTATTTCTGCTTGAGTAAAGTTTTCAATGTTTTTGTTGGTATATTGGCGTGTGCCTCGTAAATCATTTATTTGAATGTTTTGTATTTCTTTGTTCTCTTATATTATTTACTTTGCATACTATTGTATAGAATCAAGTTCTTCTAACGTAACAGAAAGCTGTACTTTTGGGGAATTTTTGCGCCACTTCTTCCAAGCTAAATCACTAGGATAGGAAGTGGTGAAGGGAGGGCGTTTTTTGTCTTATGTAATTTGCTGTTTGTCAGAGTAATTTGTGTAAATGAGTTTTGATTTCATTTTTGACTCTTAAACCGAATCTGGCAAGATTTATTAAATTTGTTTCCTCTTTTAAAGAATAATATTAACGGAGTAGGTACCTACCTGAACCGCTATGTAACATGACAAAACCTGCTCATCATGGGGATTACCTCTCATACAGATCGTGTCTTGAGCAACTTATTTTTAGATTGGTTAAGTTATTAATATAGATGAGGTTGGTTAACATTGTATTTATAGGTCATTTATATAGATTTTATATGGCGTTTGTATTGTCCATTTAAGTTTTTCTATTTATAAATATTTTATAGTCCACTGGCACCGAATTAAGATGGTGTACAACTGGTACCCACATAATAATGGGTTTTTATAAATGATCATTAAAATAGAACTAATAAGTAGCAAAAAAACCTGATACTATTATTATCGAACTACCTACCTACTTAATAAAAGAATTTTGTCATTAGCAAAATGTCCCTAATTTTATTAGTGCTTATTTGCATTATTAGAAGGCTAGTTGGGTAAAAGGTACATCATGTATGTGAATTATAAAATGTGCATTAATATTAACATTTCATTACAGTCGTGATAGACGAAAAATGGCGGACCGAAATTAAATGACTGCATTTTTTAAATAAATGCATTCTCCACGTCGACATTGCCTTTAGATATGTGGCAGGGTAATTACAAAGTGAAAACAACAAGTTCATTACAACGGAGGTATCTACAGATACGATTAAAACAATGGTATCTACGTTCAAAGGTAATTTATACTGATTTGTTAGGAAAAGCAAGCAGAAAATACGTCAAGTATTTGCATAATAACTGTTTCTATTATAAATGTCGATGTCGTGCTTGAAATGCCGCTGTTATACGAAGCAGGGCCCTGCTTCGTATAACAGCGGCAGATTTCTCGAAACTTATTAGACTAATTATATGAGTCAATGAACGAATATTTTTTACAAGTTTGCTAGTGTGCGTTTCTCGAAGCTATGGTAGTAAAATATAATTACCAGTTGCCAACTAATAAATATTAGCTAAAATTACCTGTTTTTCAATTTCAATTCAATTCAATTTGTTCAAATTTTTTTATTAAATAGGTACTCTTGTAAAGTACACTGATAAAGCTATTAGTCTCAGAAGGTTTGTAAAAATTATTAAATTAAAATTGACCAAACAAATTTTATAAAATGTAGTCAGATTCGGACACTTCCGACAGTGAAGGAGATACAATAATAATTCGCCGTCGTCGAGTCTTTTTAATCAGAAACACTTGCGAAATATTCGAATCCACATTCCAGTTTAATGAAAGGTTTTGTTTAACGAGCATAAAAATGAAAAGCCTGATGGCTGTTATCGGGCCTAGTTTGCAACGGGTAACAGAAACTAAACAAGCCTTTTCACCAAAACTAATCATTTTAGTTGCTCTACCAGTGTAGAGTAACTAAAATGATTAGTTATGGGTACCGGAGCACAGTACCATGCAGTAGCTGATATGCATGGTATTTCAAAGGCGAGTGTATGTCGAGCTATAAATTTAATTTAATTAAATAATAAAACAACCCGCTTTTACCGCCAATGTGCAAACGACAAAATCAAACAAATACAAAAGTGGCGGGAACTTTTCCGTATTTTTTACAATAAGTATAGGCTGGCTTGGCTGAATACACCCAGTATTCAGCCAAGCCAGCCTTTTATTAGTCTGCTACTATCTAGTAGTCTGGTTATTAGTCCAGTACCTGTTATTGAGAAACAGGAAATATTAGGACATGTAATTTTTACACTAGTAACTAATAATTAATGTACTAGTAAACTAATAGTTTCGAGAAATAGGGCCCTGTAGACGTGCTAATAAGCGATAACAAATACGAGTTTGTATGACAAAACATTTGAGTCCTAGTCTTAAATTCATACGGTTATCAATTTGGCAGTGTGCAAGGAAATTACTTTAATAAATTCAGTTTTAGTTTATGTATTTCTGAGCTGAGTATTTCTGAGCTGAGTACTTGTTTTGTTTTCCCTGTGCTTACAATCTATTGACGTTGGCGAAAACGTAATAAATAAACTCGCGTGCAAACTTAGGTACATAGTTCCTATTTTTCCAATAAAACCGGCTTCCTTGACGCGCTAATTTATTCACCGTTTTTATCATCAATTTAATCTGCTAATGATTCATAATTACATCTGAATGATAATTGATTTATATTATTGACCTAAATTAAAAGTTATATCTATTGCCCATTGGATTTGGCTTAAGATATCATTTCATCCTGAACAGTACTTGTGCAAATAAGAATAAACATTTTATTTGTTTATCGAAACATTTATTTGACGATTTACATTAAAAAAAAGGGTTACGTGTGATTCCGTTTTTAAACTCACAGCAGATGACCATTGTTAAAATTCCTGTAGGCTATGTAAAACTGTATAGCCAGCAAACAATTCCTTCTTTGGAATCAATAAAAAAAAATAAAAAAAAAAATAATTCTCGTAATTTTAAGAACGTTCACAGTCTGATCAATCTGTCAAAAAATACTTTTAATTTCCCTACATTTTGACAAGTTTTTGACATTTGTTTTTCGCCGAGATGCGACTGCGACTAGATTTTGAACGTTTTAAATTACGAGAATTGGCCTTCTGATCTCAGTTTCAATCTGTCAAAAATACCTCTAATTTCCCTACATTTTTGACAAGTTGTGACATTCGTTTGTCGCCGAGATGAGATTGCGACTAGATTTTCAACGTTCATAAATTACGAGAATTGGCCTTCACTCAATATCATCGTTCGTGCTCGTCATAATATACGCGCGGTAAAAGTGGCTACACTTTTACTTTCATGACATTGTCGTTATGAACACACTTACTAAAAGTATAAGTGAATTGCTCTGCGTCAACATGTTGTATTGTCATTAAAACGAAATTGGATTTTTATGAAGCTTTCTTTATAACTTATGTTTATCTAAATCATTGAAATGTCATAATTATTAACTGCGGCGTTTGAATGTGATGAGTGAGTGGTCAGAGTAGTGAGTTTTCTTTGATTGGCTGACGATTTTGTTTTCATAAAATGATTCTTGCTGCATCAAATTATTCAAGTTTGATGGCAAAGGTAGATATCTTTAAGAATAACAAAGCTGCAACTTGCAATCTAATTTGAATACGCAATAAAATATTATAATAAACAACGTATATAGTTTGTTGATACATCTTAATAAATAAATAAAAGTAAAATAAACTCACAACAGTTATCCAAACGAACAAATGTAGTGTCCAGGCCATTGCTATGCACTTGTAACACTTAAAACATTATTTTGTATAAATCCGGCCTCAACGGGTAGTGGTCACTCAATAATTACATATCGAACGGCGACACTATTTATGTGTTGATATGACGTAGGCATGCGGTTTGAGCGAAACACCGATATCGATTATAGCGGCACACGTACACCTGTTTTCGCGGACAGATGTCAACTGCCGAGCACAGGAACTGACCGTAGCGCTGTCATTCGACCACTGTCTTGAGAACTTTCCGCTCACTGTTCAAGTTCCCCACCGATACAAAACTCTAAACATGACAAGAGGCAGGGGAGGCCTTCATACATTGGTTGCTCGTAAGGACATCCTACTGTTAAATTTTAATATTACATGTTGACCTATTCACGTTCCAAGTTCAAAGGTCTCTAAAATTATATTCTGGATTGGAACGCTGGTTTAATTAATGATAGATAATGATTTTACCTTTATTGGGGCTCGTGGCTTAATAACAGCCGCATGGGTCGATCGAAGGTCAAGCTAAGCTTGCCGCGGCCGGTCCGTAGATGGGTAACCATCATTTACATGTCAATACCCCTTCTTGGCTCGGAAAGCACGTGAAGCCGTTGGTCCCGGCTGTCATTCGTACATTTTTTGCAGTCGTTACTAGTAGGTAGTCAGAAACCCAAAAGTCTGATAACCAGTCTTATCAAGGTGTACCCAATATCTGGGTTGTGGAGGTCAGGAAAAAATTGGTATACAGCTGCATCCGGTTAGACTGGAAGCCGATCCCAAGATAGTTGGGAAATGGCTAGGCAGATTGAATGATTTTATCTATATTGAGAGGGGGCCTGGGACCGTAAAATCCGAATTTACCCTTATTACCATAGTAGTTAATTTATTTAAGTTATTATTGTTAGAATATTTGTAATTAGGGAATAGTCATTTTAGCAATTATGGAATTACCACATCCATACTAATTATACTAATACCTACTAATTTGAGACAAAAAATGCGACAGTAAGTCAGTCTGTCTGTTACCTTGTCACGCCTTAACGGCTGAATAAATTTCAAATTTGGCATAGTAGACCATGATCTGGGTTATTTTTTTTTCCGGTAGTATGTTCCTGTGGGATAATTTCATAAGCTAGTCAGCGCATATTATTAGGAAGATGCCGTTGCCTATTCCCTTGGCAGCTACCTTAACAACATTCTTAACTTTATTTTAACAGAAATGACATATCTCCCATAAAATGTAATTGCATTTTATACTGGCCGCTTTGTGTCTTTGAACAGGATTGAATAAGCTTTTCGGTAACTTACATATGTCATTCTTATACATCTAAGTCCTCTCTCTAGTTACTTATATTCTAATAACCGACTCAATCTGACCTGGGATCATGCGTATGTAAAGGAAGTCTTATTGAATATCGATATTATTATAAGTGTATCACAACCCTAGTCTTCAGGTTTATTTTCCTTAAATAACTATATAACAATAATAATGCAATAACGCTGCAACAAACTAAATTAAATTCTTCTGAATTTCCATAGCAGGTATTAATTAGTTACACATGTTAAATTAACGAAGCAGGTACCTAACTATATACTATAACTAACTGGGTTTCTGTTTCCGCCTAAGTTTCTAGTGATAAGGTTGCAGAGGCATTTCCCTCTACCTTCGTGAAATATGTATGCACCTACTTAATTCTATAAAAAGCAAAATACCTCAGCTTATCAATGTGAACAAAACTAATTAGTACCTACATTACAAAATATATTTTTAGACACGTAATCATGTATTCCCCTATTCACGTGTTAATATTTTCTGGAAAAGTTTGATAAAGTCAATTCAAACCACATTTAAACAAGTACCTAAATTAATATGATTTTGTTTGTTAAGTACACTTATTCAGGTTAATAGAATAATGACAGGTATATACTAGCAAATCGTATCATGGCTTTTAGCTGATATTCTAAGAACCACAAGCTGTAATGGAAATATCAGCCCAAAGAGCTCACATAAATAAATGTCTTCGTCTCTGATAGTAAACTTTAGGCCCTCTACTATGTTTCATTCGTCCCAGTTTTATTTTACTCTTTGGTCGAACGGATAATGGAGGAATCATTTTCTGGACCAGCACACGTAGCATGACCACCATAGAAACGGGTTTTGTTGACGGAAGAATATACGCAATGACAGATTGTAGAAAGATTATTATTTTTATTTATTTATTCTCGTTATTGATTCTTTTTAGTTAAATTTCACTATTTGAATAAAAAAAATCCTTAAATTTTCATTAAAAATCAGGATTCCTATAAAAGTGTGTAATAGCGTTTTTACAAAACCATTACAACTTTTGCATCGGAACTGAAAACATTTGCATTGATATGGAGCGACGACACCATTTGACAGTAAAAGAGATGACGAGCGCCGTTGGAATATTGCAAGCTGGTTCCAGGCAACGTACTGTGGCTGTCGCTTTTACCACTACACAGAGCGTCATAAGCTGCCTCTGGACACGCTATCGCATCACGGGTAGCGTGACCGAGCGGCATGAAGGACGATCTCGCATCACCACTCGCAGACAAGATCGATACATCCAAAATACTGCTCGACGGAATTGTACCATGACCGCCATGATGTTGGCTACGAGGCTCCACAACTCTTCAGGCTTGCTGATAAGCAAACAAACCATCCAAAATCGTTTACGTGAAGTGGGTCTGCGTTCCCGAAGGCCGCTGAGAGTTCCACCTATGGCACCCCGCAATAGTAGGGCCCGTTTACAATGGGCTCGTGTACACAGAAATTGGGAGGAAGAAGACTGGCGTTGTGTTTGCTTTTCCAATTAATCTCGTTTCGGTATGAGGCCGGATACAAGACGTACTCGAGTTTGGAGGACCTCTGGACGTCAAGAACGTTTGAAATTTTGTCATTCATATCGAGGGGGAACAATAATGGTTTAGGCTGGTATTTGGATCGGTGGAAGAACCGCTCTCATTTGGATCAGAGGCAACCTCAATGCTCAGATTTATGCGGAGAGGATTGTTTCAGACGTAATCATCCCTTTGTGAAGCCGGTTGGGTGATTCGTTTCGACTAATGCACGATAATGCACGTCCACACACGGCTAGAGTCGTAACACTCACTCTTGCCGATGCTCGCATCAACGTTGAGCCGTGGCCTGCTCAATCGCCAGACCTCAACCCAATTGAGCATGCGTGCTCAATTGATGCCGTGCATATCCCACAACAACTTTTTGACTTGTTAGAAAGAACGTGGTCGGCCATTCGTCAAAGTGATTTTGATGAACTGATTTTAAGCATCCTAAATCGCTGTGATTGTGTAATCACAAAATCACAGTGATTTGGCATGCTTAAAATCAATCGGTCAATGGTGGAAACACAGATTATAATTTTTTTATCTTCACAATAAAACTTTAAAAAATCCTCATTTTTGCCTTCTTTTGCCATTTAATTGACGACATTAACTTAGGTTAATTTCTCACAATTTGCAATTTTTCTTAATTTTTACAAAATATATGAATAAGTTGTTAACTTAAACATAGGAATTAAAGTAAGAAGCCTAGATTTGGTAAATATTAATTGGATAATTTTTTATAGTTAATAATGTACTTGATCCCTAGCCTTCACAAAGGCGGAAGACAATTTTGATGTGTGTATAACAAAACATTAATAATAATTAAATTTATTTCAGACCATAAGTCCATAAACAACACACATTACAATTTTATACACAAAACATATATACATACATGAAAACACATACCTACACAAAAAATACACTTAAACAACTTATTTTAAATATTGGAATAACGCACGATGAGTGGTCATACATTGCCACATCATTGGGCTGTCATAACTCCATCATGTCATTAATGTTACGACTCCAAAAATCAGTTTTCAGATTATTTTTTGCAATTTGTGTTGGTGACAAACGAAATAAGTAATCTTTGGATTCGTTACTTAATTATACCCATTGGCAGGCGCACAGTATTGTACAATACAATTAACTTTTTAACATCATTAGTTAATGTGTAATTGGTCCCGAGGTCTAAGTTCTCTAGTAAAAGACGTATTCACAGAGTCCCTTAGAAACCAAGTCACTACATACACTTATTGCATTTTTGAAATTTTTTATTTTGTGGTTTTTATATTTGGTCGACTAAATATGCTTAAAGTCGTATGCACTCCACCGAACCTAAGTACCCCAAAGGTTGTTGTTATCGAATCGGAGATAGATATGGTTGAAAGCCCGCTGTCCCGTGACCAAGATTCGGAGAATATTATTTCTTCAGGTCAGACTTAACCCAGGAAGAACAACCTAATGAGCAATTTGTCCACTCCGAGACCTCCTTTACTGCGGAAATTATTGATACTAACTTTTCAGAGGGCTTTTCTTTTAAACGAAAACTTGAGTTTTCTGTAACACTGCTTCATTAAATTCGTTATGGGCAGTTTTTTTTTGTGAGTTTTCGCGATGGGTTTGTAAGACTCGTCGACTCCTCAGAAAACAGTGTAGGTATGTGTTGAAAAGGGTCGTGGCTCAGTAACAGCCGCACTGGTTGATTGATCAGTCTCAACAAGGGATATATGTTACCTATCAACTAATTTGTGGATGTGGAGGTTAAATAATCATTCGCTCGCTGTAAAGTACTCGTATTTAAAAATACTCGTATTTTGTTAGACTGGAAGCCAACCCCAACATAGGAGAATTTACTATGCGTGTACGCACTAAGGTACTAATGTGAGTCATTCAAATTGAATAGTATGATAATTAATGAATTATTAATTATTACAATTATGACATAGAATTACTTACGTTTTTAAAACGATACATTAGTGTTAATGTATCGTTTTAAACAGATTGTGGGAAGTGCCCTGTATATTAAAATTAATTTTACATGTTATAAAATTAAGTAATCGGTGATAAATACCACAAGGTCATGAAAAATGCTATGTGGCTATTTCAAATGTAGGTATGTAGCCTTTGTTTTAATGTGCGCGATAGCTCCGGCTTAAGCGCAGACCACACTGGAAACGAAGCTAAGTTCGTTTAGCTTCGCTCATGTAGCTACCGCGTATTTGCAAACTTCGGTTCATACCGCTAACTATGAACCGAAATAGTATAGTAAGTATAAAAAGACGCGGTACTACATGAGCGAAACTAAACAAACTTCGCTTCATTCCCAGTGTGGCCTGCGCTTTAACTATTGTAAAATTGTTTTACAGGAATCCCAGTATTCCGAACTTTTTGTTAGTCTGCTGTTAAGATAATTGTTTCAAATAATTACATAATTGTCACATTAGTTCCTCGACATGCAATCTAACATTATCATGGTACATAGTGCCTAAGGCGCTTCTGTCATTAAATTCGCGTGTTATTGTTCGGAACTGCTTTGCCGAATTTGATAAAACATGTTGGATCACTAATTCAAACATCTAGGATTGTTAATGCTAATAAGCAATGTATATTGTTTTGTGAGAAACTAGTTTTTTTTACTATGTAGTTTTCGGCTTTAGAGTTTATTTCTACCTCTTTGGTACGGAAACCTGCAGACACAGTTAGCTACCTCGTTAATCTCTTATCCGAGATCAGAATGGCGTCAAGATAAGAAGAGAGACTACCCTACTTGCTGCAGTTAAATTGACTTGCAGTGAAATTATACGACCGGCGCGTATTTATCGTGGCACTTATCAAATCATTAAGTCAATAACGTTGCTCGTTACCGCTTATGTGGGTGAAAGTTTTGCAAATTGCCTGGTGACCAGAACCAGTTCTAAGACAAAACTGTGGTAAAAGCTCCCTCGCTTATGCTAATTTGTGCAATATCGCTTGCTGTCGTGCAGTAAAAGAAAACAAGTGTTTTGAAACTATTTTGCAGACAAAGATGAAGTGTCAGAAATCGGTTGGACTTTCTGGTAATTAAAAACAGTGATGGCAAACAAACTTGTCCATGTCCCTGAAAAAGGAGAAGGTGTTGTCCTAATTTAGAAGAATTAGTAGTACGCTAATGTAACTCGTAAGGTTGTAATAGGTTCTCACTACCCGTTTATGTCGAGAGGTTAGTCAGCTTTCCACAGCCAGCTTGCTCTTTTGACATGCTAGTAAACTTCGAGTGAGCGGTGAGCCGATGTCAATGTAGGTGCCTACTGAGAAAAAGTGGACTCGGCCTTCACACTTATTTAGGTTCAGGCACGTGCGAAATGGCAAGGATTTAGGAATCCTTCCGTATTACTTAGATGAAAACTAAAGAGAAAGATGACACTTACCACAGCTAATAATAATAATATCCTTCGAACTGGAATCCGACCACAGCGGCCAATTCGAACAAGTGTCCGTAAAATCAAGTACGCAGGAGATATATTCTAGTGCACAAATATGTGCATTGTTTGACATGACGGCGATAGAATGCGACCGGGGAGAGATCAGGCGCAGGACCAACGGCCGTACGTGTCTTTCTGACTGCTACCGAGAATTCATAAACCCAATAACAATTCGCACCAATAACCCGCTGCCTGACCAATGTTTTTTAAATGGCAGGGGGTGACTTGCACACTCAATAATACACGCTTGCTCACGGGCTCAAATACAATACCGATAAGAGTGATTGGTTGGTTTTTAAATCGGGTACTTTAACCAACAAACAGCTGCCTGAACTCTTACTCTCTGGGTTTCCTTTAGGTCGGGTTTCAAGTTTAAGTATTGGTTCACTGGGTCACTGACGACTTGAAAACTTGGGTAAGAGTCCAGACACGCTTTATTTAAATTAATACGAACATTATCGAAGGAAGGAATATGGGTGGGTTTTAGTCAGTAAGAGTCTGACACTCCCTTCCGCTCCACCCAGAGCGGGAGGGGTCATTTGATGATTTCCCACCAGAAAAAAAAAAATACCAACATTATGCTAAGTTATACTACTACTAACATTCTATGGATTTTTATCTGAAATAAACTATTTGAATTTCAATAATAAACCCCCAAAAACGATGGCTAGCACATATGTCGTGTTAACGAACGATATTATTATGCATGTGCAAGGAAAATGCAAATGAGTAGGCGCTACAGCGCCTGCGTGATTTAATCACGCAACATTCCGTCTAGTATTGTCATGCAGTACTTCTTAAATCGTTTCCTGCTTTGCCCTGCAATGGGGCTACAGGCTAATATTATAATACAATAAAATAATAACCTCTATATATTTTTAATGCTTCTAATCGCTTTGATTCTACTTGGCTCTGTCGAGCACATGCACGCCGTGAGCTTTTCTAAGTTAGTCGTACTTACCATAATTGTCCACCATACATGTCACTTTGACTCCTGATGCGCGTTTCAACGAAGGCTTTTAATTCGTATTCTTACTAGCTACTATTTTTTTAAGGCTGGAGCATTTGTGAGTCACTATGGTAACCCATGTCCCATGGCGGAAAATTAAAAAATGTATGGTAAGTTTAAACATCAGCTTATTATCACCTTATCGGGATTTTCCAAAGTAAAAGTACTTAAATAAATAAAACACACCCTTTCAGTTGAACGTATATAGTTTTTATAACCTTAATTTGACTAGTAGCATTGATTTTTTAGGATCAGACACAGTCGTGGTTTATACTTAAATCTTAATTTAGTATTGTACCTTAAGTTACCTTATTATAAATAAAGTAGAATATAAACTAATGTTGTATGAAATAAAAATAAGTACATATACAGTGGCGCCGATTCCCTAGTTCACAAACTAAACTAAATTTAAGGTCAGTGCATCTTTTTCTTTCTATTTCATTAGGAAAAGGACAGAAGAGGAATATTAGTTTAGTCCTGTCAAATTAGTCAGCCTCTGACGTAAATTGACGTATTTTTAGTAGCCATGTTATTAATCACGTCTAAACTGTCTATGGAGTATTTTAATTTGTACTGAAAAAAAGATGTACTGTACTTAAATTTAGTTTAGTTTGTGAACAAGGGAATCGGCGCCATTGAGTTTTTAAATTATAAGTCGATAATCATCCTTATTTTAAAACACATCTGAGTAAATGCCTCTTGCGTACCTACGTAGTGCTGCGTTGTAACTGTTCTATTTTTGTCGAACATTAGTTTCCCTAGTAGCCTTTATCAAAATTGAGAATAATTGCATCTAAGTGCCATTTCAAATCTTGAAATAAATAAATGAGTTTTATAAAAAATGGCGTCCTCGTTTAGACCAACATTCTTATGATAATGCTCCCAAGAGTCAGACTTATTATTATTCGTCTTTTAGTGTTTGTTAGATCCCCTGTGTTAGTGAATGTTCAGCCTTTTAAAATCCTTGGTTCTTGTAATGGCAGGAACAGCAGACGGGCAAGTCAACCTTGACTTTTTCGGTACCATCTTTACCATCGTGAACGAGGAACTCCCATACGTTGTATTTCTGTTTGCAAAATGTTTCAAAACCCAAAGGCGCTTTGAAATCCGTGAAACAGGAACTTCCAACTTCCCTGTAAAAAAGAGACATGCATATTAACTGGTGTTTCGTATTTCCCGAAGGGTTGGGCAGAGATATAATAGTAAACCGACATTTCATGTAGTGAATTATTGTGGAGGAATATAATACAATAATTTTGCTCAACGCGCAAGGCATCAAGTGCCGGTGTCTCAAGCTACCAACAAACTTTCTCCGAATAGAAAGCTCCCCGCTATGTATCATTAGAATGCAGTTCGGATAATTAATGAAGCGAAAACTTGTACTGGTCTTTAACAGCGGACAACAAAACACAGTTTTCTAGGAGTTAAAATTGTTAAGAGAAAACAAATAGCAGAGTATGCGGGTTGAAATTATAATTTTTTTTCCTACCGTGTTCAAAAAGCTCTTTGCGAATAAGGTGGAGTAATATTATCATGGTAGATGTATGTGCTTGTATGTATACTCACTTGCATGACTCTAGTCGCACCATCTGCACATAATTCTCCTCAGGAGCTTGGACGACCGTTCGCCAATCACCCTGTTTGGTCTTCACTTTGTAGAGAGGCTCGTACTGTGAAGAAAGAATTACTTCGTGTGAATAAATCTTGTGTGGAAATCGGCTGTCCAGTTATAAGTTTTGAGCATAAAAGTGGATGGCGTAGAAAGAAAGAGAAGACCAGAAAACGATGTATTCTGTGAAAGTTGATCTGGCTAAAAAGGGCGAATACATGAATCATAGAAATATGAAGAAAATTTTATGTGGGGTCTAAACTATCCATTTAATCGCCCAAGCTTCTGTTCTGATATTTGGGTATACTGCTATTAAACGGATCAACAATAGTCAATACCGGAAACAGCACTCCGCTGTGTCATGTTTTATTTCAAACGCGTGATTTCATTTTTGTCAACGTTCTTACCTACTTGGTTATTTTAAAAGGCTACGACATGGTTCATGGCCAAATTGTTACCACGTTAGCTATTAGAGAAACATTTGCTCAGGAGCACAGCGATTTGTTAAACATGTTCAGGAACAATAAATCTGATTATGATGTCTGGATATATCCAGACATGATGATCAGATTTTTTTTTGTATATATCATTATGTCATTCTGTATGTATGATATCATGATTAGACGTGATTGTTGCTATACAGGATAATAATCACAAGTGTTGAGGAAAATACCTCGGTAACCTTGTCGCGAGCTCCGCCTGTTTGCGTATCTTATATAATATTATGTACATAATGCCGATTATCTGTTATTTGTAAAATAAATGTCCATTTAATCGCAGTCTGTTTAGACTTAGAACAATTACCTTTAATAAACCTTTAATGCTGATAAGAAATATATGGAAATCAAAAGATTTACCGTGACGGTTGTTTCACAGTTATCCACATCGTCAGGGTCTCCTTGGCGATCATCAGTCATTACGTAAGTTGGCTGGAAGGCCGGCTCCTGAAATCACACAACTTTAATCATTAAAGGACGTAATCTACCTCTTTATTTATAAACGCTGTTTAAAGTTAAGTAGTGATAATAACTGTATAACCATATTTTTTTTGTGGTTCAAACGTGTCTTAGCTTTAAGCAATGTTTATAAATAAACCTCTTTATTTTTACAAGCAGGCTTTTAAAATAGGAAATCAAGATTCGTATTGTAAAAGGAAACTCAAGTATTGATCTCCGTTTAAATTGATTGCCGTTCTGGAATAAGAACGATGCTCAAGTACTGCTTCTATTCTTAAACAGAGATCGACTGGTTGACGATCATACTGGACCTGAGGAATGTTCTGTAATACGGACCTAAAATCTTAAATAAATACTAAGACCCGTATTACAGAACCTCACTCCAGACTTAAGCATCACTCAAAACTAATTAAGAGCCATTTGATTGATTGAAAGTTGAAAATATGTAGTTCTAAGTAATGCTTGAGTCTTGAGTGAGCTTCTGTAATACGGGCCTGGTTCATTATTTTGTAGGCTAATAATAATGCATATACCTAAAAGTTTGGTCACTTTTTGAAATGTTGCAAAGTTGGATATTATGAGGCGGATTCCTCAAAAGTTTTAATTGCAGTGGATTAGAATCACACGGTTTCGACAGGTTACCTTAAACTTTCCTTTAAAAATCCTATTGAATAGAGCTTGAGGGTAGTCAGCGGGTTTGACTGTGCAGAAGTTTTTGTCCTTGCACTTTTCAGCCACGTCTGCGGTTCCGTGACGATTGCTCACGTCTTGTATTGGTCCCGGGAACGTGATCGTCGAGTCATCAACTGGAATTAATAACACAATGTGTTAGAATCTTGCTGTCACATAAGAAAAGAACAGTTTGAGGTGGTTTAGAGTGTCTTGCATTTACCTACACAGTATCAGGTCATGGACTTGGACATGTACTATTTCAAGGTCACAGGTAAGATTAAAGAAGAAAGGCCTTGACAATACTGTATTTGATGTAGGTACCTACTTTGTTCAAAAATAGACTATACCACCGGGTTCACACTGATCGATTTTAGTTGATCAACCACTAAGTCGAAAGCGATTTGAATCATCTGAGCAGACTTTCAATCAAAAATTTCAAATAAAAACCTTTGTTTGTCGTACAACTAAAATCAATCCGTGTGAACCCGGTAATATTTGTTATTCATGTAAATACGTCATAAAATATGATGACAACAAACCGTAAAATAATTTATGATTAGATGACTTTTACGATTCGCATACGTACGAATACAACGAATTAAATTAAATTACATAGGTTATCGGGGTCGCATCAATGTGCGCGGTAATTGCCTTCTAGAATGACTGAGATGCATATATTGAGATGCGACTTCACTAAAATATTCTGTGACGGGAAAACTTATATGCAAGTGATTCGTTATTAAGGGTCATAGCCCTAAGTACCTACTAATAACTAGACCTGTCCTGTGCTTCTCGCATCCAGCGGATTTCCGCGGCCTTCACAAGGTCATCGACTATACGAAGACACAGACTAACTGTCTAGTTTGAGGCTCGCTAGCAAATACCATATTGTAACCTAGCTCTAGGTAATATTTTAAGCCACTCATGTCGTTTTAACTTGCTGTTAACCTGTGAACCTGCTTACTGTATTACCTGGACAATAAAATATTTTCTATTTTTTCTATTTCTATCCACTTTGTGGCAAACCTTTCAACGCTACCTGCGCCTTTAGGTACGCAGTCACCAATCCAGAACTTTTCGGCCCGATTGGCCATCCGTTCTGCGAGCAATGTGCCCTGCTCACTTACGTTACCTACGTTACGTTATTAAGTTTGGCAATTTTTCGGACTGTGCCCATTACCTTGGTTCTACTTTTTTTTATTCGATCTTGCATGGAAACACCAAGCCTTTTAGGTGACATTCAGCCTTCTCGTGAGGCCCTTAAATTATAGTGATAGTATTTGCGATGTTTTTATGTAATGACGGAAGGCAAACTCTGGAGAAATCTGTTTCTTTTTTGTTTTCTTGTGACAATAATAGGTATCTACTCACTTTTTTTGGTAGTTGCTCCATTTGTTAGCTGCAGACAGCTGAGCGCACACTGAAAATAGAAAAATGATAATGCTATTAAACTGTCTTTAGTACCTACTTGTATTGCCTGTGTGTCGCAATACAGTGAATGTTTCTGCTGTACCACTCATTACAGAGAATACTAAATTATTCTTAAAATAAATACCAGTGTAATTCAGCAGCAGATATTGTATTAATCATATTATCATATATGCTGCATGCATTCTACCACCATACAAAGAAATAATAATTTACTTAAAATACTAAACGTGAGCAACCTTTCTTGGGCTACTCTGTACGTACCATGATAAGATACCGACTAAAGAAAACAATTACGAACTTATTATCTCAGACACGTGCAATTAAAAGGGAGCCGAAGTCAATAAGATCAACATCCAAGCCAATTTGAATGCATGCCGAGTTTCTAAAGTGTCAATTGGTTTAGATGACTTGCATGCAAACCAGTAGCATACCGACTCAGTAATTATTGAGTTTCTCGAATCAAATACACGAACAAAATTAGTGCAATTCTTGGCCTTTATTATGACGGATAATACCTAGTTAGATTTCTATTGCTCAACTAGCTTCTGCTCGCGACTTCGTCCGCGTGAAAGTGAACTATTACCATAAAACATATCCTATCGCACTCAGTAATAGCGTCTTTTCGTCAGTGAAATAGTTTTAGAAAACGAATCAGTGTTTCTAGAGATATTACCTCTGACATACAAACAAACAATTTTACTTCTTCTAAATACTATTCATAATTTTGCCTCTTCATGTTAGTTTAGATTTTACTTTTGAAGATGTGTAGGTTATTGGGTCAAACCTTTTACCAGACCGTCTTTTTACAATTTGCGATAAACTATAGAATAATATAAACAAATTGCAATATTGCTCATCCCGCAAAGCAAATAGCGTGATAATTATAGCCTGACCAGACTTATAGGGATCGGGCGGCCATAAAGAAAATTGCAATATGACGGATGACGTAGATATCATGCAAATTGTAAACAAACCGAGAAACCGGGTTAATAAGGCGATTAAATTCGTAAAAATAAGTGACAAAATAATAAGTGCGTTGGTAGATACGGGTAGTGACGTAAATCTAATACGTGAGGACCTGTGGAACGAGTTAAATGTGCCGTGTTGTAATGATAATACGATGTTACCCGGACTTGGATTTTCGAAAGTAAGATCGTGCGGAAAGATTTTTATGTTTACATATAGACAGTAAGAGTTATTCAGATGTAATATTCCATATAGTACCTTAAGGGTCTATGCCCTACTAACTTATTTTTATTATTATTAGGCAGGAATTTTTGCAAAATGTTGTGATGGTAGTTCGTGAGGGTGCAGTGTTATTGTTGTCTCAAGATGACGAATGGTTGTCTAGGGTGAATTGTTGTGTGAGAGATGTGGATGTTACAGGTCATATCTCGAATCACAGCATAAAATCGGAACTTGAGCGGTTGATTGAAGCGTACAAGCTTGTTCAGACGAGAGAAGCCCCAATCGAGTTAAAGATAGTGTTGAAAGATGATGTGCCATCAGCTCAGCGACCACAAAGGATATCACACATGGAGCAGAAGATAGTAGAACAACAAATAGATGAATGGTTGCGAAATGGAATAGTAGAGGTGAGTTTTTCAGAGTATTCCAGTCCTTTGGTACTTGTGAAAAAGAAAGATGGGTCTACCCGAATTTGTGTGGATTACCGCTTATTAAATAAGAAGATTGTGAAATATGAATTCCCGTTACCAATCATTGATGACTTGATTGATAACTTGAGAGATGCAAAAATATTTAGCGTGTTGGACCTTAAAAATGGATTTTTCAACCTTAGGGTAAGCAAGAAGTCGGTGCAGTATACATCTTTCCTAACACATCATGGGCAATTCGAGTTTCTGCGTGTTCCTTTTTGGTCTGTCCATATCGCCTAAATATTTTATGAGATTTGTCTCCATTATTTTCAGAGAATTGATAGCAAAAAGAACTATGGCGATATTTATTGATGATATTGTGATTCCAACTGAGACAGAAATTCAAGCAGTAGAGAGACTTACTCAGGTGTTAAAAGTAGCTTCACAGTATGGACTTGAAATAAATTGGAAAAAGGTGAAATTGATTAGCAGTGAGATTGAATATTTGGGTCAATTGATCAAGAATGGTGAGGTTAGACCATACCCAGAAAAAGTGCAAGCCGTCGCAAGGTACCCTGAACCTAAAACTGTTAAACAAGTTATGAGTTTCATTGGCCTAACATCTTATTACAGGAAATCCATTAAAGATTATGCTAAGATTGCTAGACCATTAACAGATTTGGTAAGAAAGGATGTTCCATTTAAATTTGACGATGAACAACAATGTGCTTTTAATTCATTGAAGGAAAAGCTGACCAGTGGTCCAGTATTGAAAATCTACAACCCCAACTTACCAATGGAGTTACACACCGATGCATCCAGTCATGCTTTGGATGCAATATTACTGCAATGGCATCCAGATAGAGAGCTGCATCCTGTGCATTACATGAGTCATAATACGACCGATGCTGAAAGTAGATACTCGAGCTACGAGCTAGAAGCACTTGCTGTTGTGGAAGCTGTCAGGAAGTTTAGACATTATTTATATGGAATCCCTTTTAAAATCGTTACAGATTGTAAAGCTTTTGAACAGACGTTAAAGAAGAAGGATTTGACAGCAAAGGTGGCTAGATGGGCATTCATGCTAGACGAGTATGACTACGAGATTGAACACCGAGCAGATGCTCTCAGCAGAAACCCATTTGTTCCGGTGGTGAGCCTGCAAGAAGAGATAAGACTAGGACAGGAAAAAGATAAAGAACTCAATGCCATCAGACAGCTGATTTTGAAAGATGGTCAGTATCATGACTTCTGGATTGATGATGGTATTTTGTACAAAGGTTATTTAAGGTTATTTTTCTTAAAAGGTGTCAGTGTGTGTTTGTGTTTGTATAGCTAGCTGTATCGAAATAGCACTGCTCAGTATCCTTACGAATACCAGGTTATGTGTTATAATATACTGCTATGTGATATATTGAGTTTGAATAGCACAAGGTTATTTTTTGTAATTATAAAATAAATTTAGTGCTGAACTCAACTGTTATTGTTTTTCTTCTGTTGTTATTTTGTAAGTTGATACAATCGTATTGTTTCATTATGTTAATCGCAGTTAAGTTTTTAAGGTGTAATAAGTTTTTCTATACTTAGTAACTTCCTATTGTTCTTATATAAGTACTTACAAGAATTTAGATTCTATCATAAAATATGGTACAATGTTCTAATTTAGTAATTCTGTGTAAAGTTTAAAACATGATGGATTTGGTAGAAGTAGTTTTGTTTAAGTTAAGGTATGGTGAATTTGGGAAGTTGTGTCAGTTGTAGTGAGGGTGTATGAATGAGGTCTGACAGAGTATGCATATCTGGGGACAGATATGGGAGCAGGATGACCGAATGTAGGATGAGTATGTTAATGTAAGTCTATGATGAATGGAACGTATCGCATGAGAGAGAGAAGGAACGACAGTGAGAGGGAGAGAGTGGAGGAATGGCGGAGTAGCACTTGAAGGGAACGGTTGTCATTTTTGTGGAGAGAAAGACGAAGATTTAATAAATTATAATTAAGAAGATATATACAATGTGTAACTGAATTAATGCACATTATGAAAGTAGTTTGTTCAGAATCGTTTACTGAATCGATTTATGTAATTTTTTATATAGGTAATATTTTATCCCAAAAATAATTAAAACTACGTAAATTACTGTCACACTTCCGCTGTACAGTCAAAACAAACCAAAATAGATGAAGTACCTACTGCGCTAGACCCCTAAACGAGTGCGACTGTTTGCATGCGTAGATTTGTAATGTGACCACAATTTTCTCCCACAATCAGTGTAACTAATTTATGAGAAAAATAATGTTTATTACATAATAATAAAAAATCAGTGTATGTATTATGATTATAACATAACATTCTAATTGGGGTGTCTGGTGGTGTGCGTTAATTCCGGGACAAGTTGTATATACTGTTTTCAAATTATTTACTTGCCCCACAATCCCCATTCTACATATATTTAGATAACTACATCCCACTCCAACAGCTTTTTTTAGACATATCTTATTAGATATGTCTAAAACACTTCACAAATTAATTTCTTAGGTTATTTCATTAAATAACCTAAGAAATTAATTTGTAAAGTGATAAATAACGGGGAGCAAGGTCGTCCTTGTGAATTGGCTAGCACTCTTGAGATATAAGAAATATTTAGCAATGACTTGCCGAACAACAAATTACCCAACTATAAATGAACATGGTAGGTAGGTAATTTGTAGGTATCTATAAATTTTGGTTTATCATATTATGTAGTTCATTGTCACGTTATTCATGAACTGCATAAGTGATGCGGATGTGTCGGGTGTGATGTGATATATGTACATTGTGTCATCATGATGCATCTGAAGATACATTACATACCGCTGTAATGCCACATTATGTAATGTGGCATTACAGCTGAATGGAAAAATGTCTACTAACTTTTGGAGGCCACTGTATGTACAGACGCCAGCAGGTCAAGCTACCCGAAACTGTCAAATTTTCTCAATCAACCTTGAACCTTAATGCTTTAGCGATAAAGTTGAAAATCTATTAAAGAAATTTGACAGATTGTAGTAACTTGATGTGCAGGCGTCCGTACATACAGTGGTCATTAAAAGTTAGTAGGTAGTAGTTGTGACCATACATTTGTCAATGCTTATAGGATAAAGGAATTCCTTCAAAGGCCTTTTACAAATATGTATTTCGTAATTTTTTTTGTCCTACTCTGTTCTATATACTCATTAGCCTAGCTATTTTAAACTTTAAAAATATTCGTTTACTACAAATACAACAATACTCATGTATGTATTCTGATGGCCATATTAAGAGATCAATGATGCAATAAAGCTTTAATTAGGTATTTAAAAATAAGTAACGTGCTATTAAAATCTTATCAGGTGCTTAGGTGTTAACGGTATAACTGTTATTCTAGTGTCTACAAAACATACACAGAAACATGATCATATTAGAACAGGTCTCGCGGCCTACAACCAGTCTCTAAGTGCCGGCACTTGTACAGAAAGCTAGTAAATAGTACATATGAGAGAAAACCAGTCGGTTACTATAATTACAAAGACGACAGGTTTACTGAATTGCAGCTACATGTTTGAATAAAATTAATGCCATTTTAACTGAACAAGATCTTGATTTCCTCAAAATTATTGGTCAGTCATTTATATGCAGGGTAGTCTACTTAAATATAAGATCCGATTTTATTTGAAGGCATTGTAACGCTATCTATTTTAATATCGTCAGTACACTTTCACGGGCCTTAAGTAGGTATTCAAAATATGAATGATGTCAAATAATAATTAATATTATAAAAACATTGTATCAGCTGCCCCATAATTTATGATATTTTATGGGTTCAAGCATATGTGTAAATTATTTATAGACTGTTTTTTTAATTACAAAATGTAGTCATATCGGTCTTGAACTGTTTCTCATCACCCTTATAATTTATATTGTTTTTGGTGTTGGCCACTTGCCAAGTGCATAAAACCGTAAAACTTAGCAATCTCTGAAGAATAATAAAATAGTTTTGTGACCACACATAATATAGAGTTGATGGTGTTTTAAGTACGTACACAAAAGGTTAGAAAAACGAAATGACTCTTTCCGTTCCTGCTAAAATGTATTAACAATAACAAGAAATTGATTTGTAACATGGGATAAGTTGATTTATGACGTATAAAGAATTCTTTGAATAAATGTTAAATGAGGCAATTTGCGTAATTAGTAAAGTAATTACTTATGATAAGCGGAGTATCGCTTTAATTAGGCAGATTGTATGAGGAGACAGAGGTTATTTTTTGTTAAAAGTAGCTTTTGACATTAGTATTATTGTGTTTAAATGTTTACTAAGATATATCACAGCCTACAATTTATTGACTAGTAACTTGCCCATTCATGGTGTACCTAGTATAATTTCATTAGTCTTTTTACTTTAACGTAAGATAGTAAATAAAGTCTTATTACAATATCTTGTAGGATTATAAAATATGATACACTTATAGAATCAGTATACTTATGAAGAGATGATACTTGTGTTGGCACATATCCTACTGATCAGCTGTTTCTAGTACCTACTTGGGCATTACATGAAAATCTGAAAGAGAAATCACCATAGATTTTTCAGGAACCAACATTATTCAATGTTGGTTCTTATGTAGTATATCAGCTCAATTTTTTCTTCTTTAATTTAGGACACACTGAAATTCTTTCCCATCTTTTAACTTTGTTATTAACGTTGATGCCTCCGTACGCTTGATTACAAAGAGATTTACTTTTTGTTATTAAACAAAACAGGTACTCAAAAATACATGACCATCGTATTAAATAGGAACCGTTATTATTATAATGCTAGGTATATAACATAACACCCAACTTAATTTAACAGTACTCACCAAAACAAAATAAATTCCCACGAACATGTTTGACAGGCCACGAATACAAGAGACGTGCGTTCCAGTCTCTGCCTCGACTGTTACTAAGTAATGCTGATACGTACTACAAGGATACACTCTTTATTTTTTTTTTATATTTATTATTTAAGGCACCTCGTACACTGGCGTATAACATGATATTGCGTTGCGTGAACAAGCCGTGGAAAAACGCCATGAAACGAGATGTCGAAAGTTCAACTCTGTGTATTTATTGGCGGAGCCGATTTTTCACCCACGAGGGTTCCTCTAGTAGCAGTAGTTTGGTTGTTAGTCCGGTTGTTTAAGGTAATGCTTGTTGATAACTATATGGCGTAGTCAAATTTAAATAAGTTATTTTCCATTAGGTGTTACGTGGGAAATTGTATTAAGAGACAATCATTTTAGGAATAAATGACAGTAATATTCCAATGTAAAGTTATAAAAGTGGTTTGAAGTAGAGAATAATATTATTTCTCATAGCTGAGCAACAAAAAGACGACCAATTAATCATTATAATTTAAAATGTGTAATTTGCAATCCTACTAATATGTTATTAGTAAAACGTGGTTCGTATGTTTGTTACTCAATCACGCAAAAAACGGCTGAACGGATTTAGATGAATTGGCACACAGATAATTTATAACCGGGATTAACACATATGGTACTTCTTATTTATCCTGGTAGTACGTTCCCGTGGGATAATTACCGACGTTCACGCGGGAGAAGCCGCTGGCAAAAGCTAGTGCATTATATAAATAAAACATCCGAAGGCGTTTTTGTGTCTTACCGTGCGTTGGCCTTACAAAAGTATCTCTACTGAACTCGTTGTTCAGCATAATAATTAGGTATAATACGGGTAATATTTTGTCGACCTTTATTTTCCTAACCGCTTAATTTTTTCCTTAATTTTCCTAACCGCTTAACTTTTTTTCTACTAAGTGCTTCTAAAAATACTGTCATTCATTTTTAAGAACTTACTTTCGAAAACGTTCTTTTTGGCCGGTCTCTCACTGCTGACGATCACAACTGCAAACTTACATCAAATCTCCAAGTTATGTGGTTTGAATGAGGAAGCCATGGGTTGCACAAAATTGATTATAATTATCTTTCTTAGAAATATCATAATCCGAAACCAACAACCTAATGGAAACGCCTTGGAAAAGCTTTCAAACTATCGCTTAAGAAAGTAGGGAAGGAAATCTAACAAAATATAATGTTCAGCAACACAAGAGGATGCGCATTTTAAAATGTATATATATATATATATAAATAGGACTACAGGAAAATTAAAAACACGTAAATTCAGTATGTCATTCGGGTTTTGACGTCATACGAGTATTGTAGCGTAGATCGTAAGCTATTTCCTTTTACGTAGTTGTGCGTGTAAGGGAAAATTCTGTACTTATCATACTATACTATTAGTTAACTGCATTGCTGGAACTGATTTTCAAGCTGGTCAAGTAGAGGTAAAGGCATACTAGCAATATAAAATTATACAGCAAACTTTAACAATTATTATTTTGTTAATTTTAGAAAATACTATATACAACGTGTAACGTTAAATGCGCAAAACCTGAAAATAGTTTGATCAGAATAACGAGCAGAATCAATTGAACCACTTTTTAATATAGGTCACATTTTTCAAAAAATCTTCACTAAAAACGTTGCCGTGTCTATTTATTAAGCCATCACAAACCCGCCAAAATAGGTAAACAAACACAAATTGTTGTCGACCAATATAAGTTTTCTTATACGCGGGATAATAATAGCTTTTATTTCAATGCAAATACGAATTGAAAATGTGGGTTACCTAATTGGCAAAATTAGGTAGTCCAAAGCCTGGAAAAGTGTGATGGAAACATTTAAATTACTGTTCAAAGATAACCTAAGTTCTTTATGAGCGTAGATAGTAAATAATAATGTTAGCGCGGCGCAGCGGCCCGGTGACAACTCCTCCGTCGATAGAGCTTCGTCGCAGACGCAAGAAACGATCAGAATTGCCAGTAAAACTAAAACAGCACATAAAACCTTTACATTTTTTTAAATGTTTTTTTTTTACTCTCTGAAATAGGTCAATTGAATTAAAAATCAGTTGGGGTGTCTGAGGTTTTGCGCATTTAACGTTACACGTTGTATATCTACAAATTTTCCAAACTACACAGTCTGGCCATAAATACTGTTACAATTAAAAATTAGAAAGATATTACATTTGAATTTGGAATATGTAATTTTTATACGATTGTTCATTGAGTTTTCTAATTTTGGCGCCAATACATTGTACAATATTTTGTGATATTAAAATGCCACTCCATTCATATGTAACTTGAACAAGCTTCCGGGTAGATTCTGGTACGTTACCAACAAAGAAAGTCTCATTGAGATCACCGTGGAATTCTCGGTGATAGACTGTTACGTCCACATTGCAGATGTCACCGTCCTGTAAAAAAGGTACCTTTATTAATTGACATTGTAAACTTTGAGTTTATAAAAGTAATTTACTACAATTAATATTATTATCTTGTGAATTATCAAATAAAAATAATAATTATGCTTATGAGATAACTGGTAATAAAAATTAATGAGTGTGTATATTAACAAGTATTGCAAGAAAAACAACGCCGCACCCGCAGAATAAACGCGTAAGTGCTATTGTGGCAGTTTTAATGTTCATCCATATTCGTAATGTATAGGTCAAAATACATCACATCAATTTTTTCCAGATTTTTAATCAAGTATTTACGACGTTACGAAAAGTTATTGCTTTACTCTCTATTTAAAACCAAAATAAAAAAAATCTGCAATATACACAGTCTGGCCATAAATACTGTTACAATTAAAAATAAGAAAGATATTACATTTGAATTTGGAATCTGTCATTTTTATACGATTGTTCATTGAGTTTTATAATTTTAGCGCCAATACATTGTACAATGTTTTGCGATATTAAAATGGAGTGGGGTGATAAAGAGAACCGAATCGCTGTGATTGCATTACACAAAGTTGGTATGGAGCCAAATGCAATTTTTAAAACTCTCCATACGCTTGGTATTAGTCAAATGTTTGTGTACCGGTCTATTAATAGGTACAATGAGAACTTCTCTGTTTGTGACAGAAAAAGATCTGGCCATCCACATAGTGTTCGTACGAAAAAGGTGGTCAAAGCAGTAAGGGAAAGAATTCGAAGAAATCCTGTCCGAAAGCAAAAGATTTTATCTCGGGAGATGAAGATAGCACGCAGAACCATGTCGCGTATTTTAAAAGATGACTTAGGACTTGCAGCCTATAAGAGACGCACTGCTCATTTTTTAACTGATAATTTAAAAAAGAATAGGGTGGTAAAATCGAAACAACTACTGAAGCGGTACGTAAAGGGAGGTTACAGAAAAATTTTGTTTACGGATGAGAAAATCTTTACAATTGAGCAACATTTTAACAAACAAAATGACCGTATTTATGCTCAAAGCTCTAAGTAAGCTTCCCAATTAGTCGACAGAGTGCAACGTGGGCATTATCCGACTTCAGTGATGGTTTGGTGGGGTGTTAGCTATGAAGGAGTGGCTGAGCCATATTTTTGTGAAAAAGGTATCAAAACATCGGCACAAGTGTATCAAGATACCATTCTTGAGAAGGTAGTTAAGCCCCTTAACAACACCATGTTCAATAACCAAGTATGGTCCTACCAACAAGACTCGGCGCCGGGTTATAAAGCTCGGTCCACGCAGTCTTGGTTGGAAGTGAACCTTTCGGACTTCATCAGAGCTGAAGATTGGCCGTCGTCTAGTCCCGATCTTAATCCGCTGGATTATGATTTATGGTCAGTTTTAGAGAGTACGGCTTGCTCTAAACGCCATGATAATTTGGAGTCCCTAAAACAATCCATACAATTGGCAGTGAAGAATTTTCCCATGGAAAGAGTGCGTGCTTCTATTGATAACTGGCCTCAACGTTTAAAGACTGTATTGCAGCCAATGGAGACCACTTCGAATAAGCTTTTTTATATTTTAAATTGTTTTATATTTATGTATTAAACTAATACACTGTAAAAGAAATAAATATTATTTGCAATAAAAAAAAATTTTTTTCTTCGTGACTATATTTATGGCAAGACTAGGTATATATTTTACCTCTTATAAATATATATTTTGGAAAATTTGTGTTTGAAAAAATCAAAATCAGCCTGTGTCCCAGCAGTGGGAACATTATAGGCTAATTATGATTATTATAAATGTATATTCTCTTTTTGTTCTCACTCACTGGTCTACATTTCTCTGTCATTTTTCCATTCACAGGTCTGCTGGAAGAAATTTCTTAAGAAATAAGCAGTACCTTTGTACTCAATACTAATATTTCGCATTTGTATCCATTTTATTGTGTGTACATAAGTAATAAAATAAAAAAATAATATATACATTTTAATTTAATTCACACTGGTAACAAGCTGTCAGTAAGTACTTGGTGACGAACTAGAATTGCTTAGAATGGGCTTAAAGTACATACCGGGGATTTCCTTATACTAGGTTATTAAGTGACGGAAAAAAAATACTTCCTGTGCGCATCAAATGTGTAATGACACAGTTATGAATTTCTAAGAATATCGGTAGTAGTAAATGTAACGTACTCCATAGCTGTTGTTACCTTTTAATTTCCACAAACATACTTTGAGCGATGCGATACGAATGAGCTTCGTAAAAAACAACCTCTGATCAGAACAGCCGAACAGGCCGTGTTAGTTTTTCTAATAAATTTATCTCCTCATGATCATTTCGTAATAATGTAATCATTAATTTATTTTCTCTTCAAAATACAAACATGCGTGTAGCCCTGGCTCTTGTACTAGGAGTTCTGCAATTATCTCATATGATATGAGATGAGACGATGATCTCATCTTGTATCACAAGAGCCACATTGTGACAATGTATATAGGGTGGCGCTGAATCCATGGTAACAGGTTGCACTTCAATGTCGTACAATGCAGTGTGTACATATTTGCTGTGTGTGTGTCAGCTCAGGCTATCGTAGCTAGCATGCGGTCTTTCCAAAAATATTTTTCAGTAGGTACGATTTCCCAGGTTCGCTTCTTTATCTTATTGCTTTATGTACTCACATAGCAGGATAAATAGTCCCTAAAAAACCCTGTTTTTCCTACCAACAAAGCAATAATACTATGGCAGTAGTGGCTACTTTAGACCTTAAAGATTGCAATCTTAATTGTTTTGAATGTATTTCTTAGCCGCTTTACTGCTGAGGAAGATTGCCAAAACGATTGTGAATTATTGTTTCACTGACCAACATTAACGTCATTGTAGGTATTCTTACAATTTTGTGCGACATGCAATTATTGCGAAATCCCGTTGTTAAAAGGCACCATGAGTAATCCTTTTAAAATATTCCTTAAAGTCCCTGAATTATATAAATGATGACTAAGTAAACCAAAACCGTACCTACGTCAGGCGACCAATGAGTCAAACTGTCAACCCAATAGGGTCCTCTTCACTCAACCGCTAGCGTCATCACGGCCGGCCCAGACCCAGATGACGAGATGAGCTGAACTCGTATAATACTGGTGCTAAGCAACTACATATGTATAGATGGATAGAATCTACTAATAGTAGGTATAAAACAAAGCCGTTTTTCGTGTCTGTCCTTAGTTTTCTGAATACCCAATGGATTATGATGCCGTTTTCACCATAATTGAGAATTTATTCCGGGAGGTTTATGTGTAATTAATTAGGTACATTAATATTTAAATTAGCTATAGGATAGAAATTACTATTTTGACATGTCTAAATGAAAATAAACTTCTGTTTTTATTCAAATTTTACTGTGTAATAAAACGTTAGAAACATAAAATGTGTTATAATAAAATTCCACATAATCTCAAAGAACACCCCACACGCATATTTAAAACTAAACTGACTGAATTGCTATTACAAAAATGTTACTACTCTGTAAATGACTTCTTGAATGACAAAGATGTATAACTGTACCTTGACTTTTTTTCTTGTAATTGACATTATAAGTACCTTTTTGCAATAATTTATAATTTGATAACATAATTTTTAATGTAATGACTTTTTATTGTGACAATTTATTTGTGTGTATTAATTTTTGATGTGTTATTATTTTAATGTCATGGTAATGTTAACTAATGTTTTTGCACGCCGTAAGGTAGAATGTAGCGGAAACATTGTATTTTGTACCATCTCACACCTGTACCTACATTGTTGGCAAATAAATACTTCTGATTCTGTTACTGATCTCAATCCATTAATAATTTGAAATAATAGTTATTCCAAAACTACATAACGTTGCAAGGAGTACGAGGCTTCTCTTGACGTATAGCACGCATCGTAATAAAACATTGACTACAGCTTTTGGAAAAAACTTAGCAGCGGTCCTCCTTGAAAAGCTCTTTCAATCGGTGTGCATCTTATCACTATTGGGCGCCAAAAATTCTTTAACTACGGTATTTAGGTTATTAACTCCGAACTGACTAATAATTGGCAAAATTCGTGTTAGCAGGAAAGGTTCTACTTGAAGAGCTCTTTCCATTGGTATCTTATGACCATTGGGCTTCAGGACAGAAACCCATAGATCGCCCATTCTCCTTTGTGGGAGCAATGATGAAAAGTATTTCGATTTATTCCGCATGCCTAGTTATATGTACAATAAAATTACAAGCCGTGCGCCCGCCGGCGCTCTAACTCACTATGACCACTTAACGATTCCTTACTTCGAAACCACGTCAATTCCTTAGTTAAATATTGTCCGTACGGTTGACATTTCGATTCCTTTCGTGTCTTGTTATCGAGACACGATATTGACGTGGTTTGCACGTTGTAAGATTTCGCGGGGAATAATACAGAATTGGGGCTCAGATGTGATATCCTATCGGCAAAAATGTTTTGATTCCATACCTACTTTTATCACCTATTGAACCCATTGGGGTGGCAATTTTCAAAAATCCTTCCTTATTGCTCACTTTCGTTTCATACATTTCATGCTTTGGACCCAGCGGTTTGGGGCTGTGCGTTGTCTGTCAGTGAGTGAATTTAAGATTTTTATTAAGTGGATGGAGGATATCATTTAGTAGTAAGTACAGTATTTTTGACAGAGTTTAATGAAAATAATTCTTCATCTTTATGTGTCGATATGACAAATTTCCCTAAAGATCTTTATTAAGTAATACGACGATGGGAAATCCCATAGCCGTATTTGCCGAACTTACATAAAACTTTTCATCCACTATGAAAAGGTAAAAAAAGGAAACATTATCGGCCTGCCGGTCAATTCTGTAAACATCACACCGTGCAAACTCAAGTGAAGTGAGCTTGATGTGAGCTGTCGTCGGTAGTATCAATCCCTAGCATTAGTTGGAATGACAGCTGCACGGTGCACGGTGAGATGGTTACAGATTCGCACTGCTGTTTAGTTTCTTTGTCCGTAAAAAGGATGGCCAAAGTAGGTATATGTGCTGGTCTAAGCCTCATAGTTTGTACTTCAATAGCGTTGCGTCTCTGGATAGATAAATAATGAGAACAAAACTGTTATTTCATCAATTATTTTTATTAATTGAAAAAAATGAACTAAAAATATAAGAATACCCTAAAGCATCACTAATAAATACTAAAACATAAATAGTAAATTAAATTATGTAGTATTTAAGATTTAACTGCGCTGTGTACGCCTTTCAGTTTAGAGACTCGATTATCGATCGCTGTATACAAAGTTTTCTTGATTTACTTTAAGATGATACATTATTATTCAATCTTTAGGATTGTTACAGAAGGCGTAGAGGGTGCTTTGTAGTCCATCAAAACTTTCTTCGTGTATAGAACCTTGGTTGTCAGCACAAGAAACCACTTCAATTTCCCACTAATGACTCGTCTGATGAAATCTTGTCAAGATAAATGTAGGCATAATAAATTAACTCTTTATATATAAAATTCATGTTTAAATGGTTTAGTCTATTTTGGTTTCGTCAACTACAAATAATTTCTGTTCGGTCAGGTAAATATTGTGATTTTCGGCAGCATATCCAGTTAGTCGTCGACATTGTACCGACATCTGCAGCACACAGGGATTCCTCCCTTAGCCGAGGCGACCTCCATCTTGGGTTTCTTACTGACGGGATCCACCTCATCACTCAGCACGAAGAAGTCGAAGTCCATCTTTGTGCTGACACATTCGATTTTGAACTTCTGCACAAGTTTGCTGCTTTTTAAGAAGTGAGGCGTATCCCTCGTGATGCGGCCCTCGTCACTGAAATAAAATAATACGAACTATGATAATTTTACCCAGTTTAAAACATTATGGAAAAAGCAAAAAAATGTAGAAGTGGCTGTTTACTCCATCATCAGACCACCTTTGTTGCACCATATTATTGTAAATTCATCTGAATTAAATACATCGACAGTTTCAAATGAATACGTCTACTATATTTGAATTAAGAATTTGAGATAATTTTCAAATTATGGAACAACAAGCTGAATGTCATACTTAACAAAGTTAAAATTTCATTGCAACCAAAAACTTATTAGGACCTTTTTGTTACAATTGGTCACTCAAAAATCACCTTAGAATACATTTTATTAAAGTAGATAACTGATTAAGTGACCATGGAATGTAAATTATCCGAGATTATGAATACCTACTTCTATAGAAGCGAGTGAAAATAGGATACGTAAATTTTCTTAACACACATTCAGGTCGACCGTGTTACAAAAACTGCGTTTTATTCATTGATCTTCTACAATAATGATGTATGTTTGCCTTTGAGATGAAAATCCTAGTAAACTAAAATTTGAGTGGTTATTCGAGTTTCAATCTGTCAAGTGCCTTTGCTTTTGATAGTAGCAACACTTGTAAAGCAAACGCATTGCAACTTTGTTCATATAACTACTGCTATAGAAGTATTTTTCGTGATAATTTTATCCGCAATCACAGAAAGAGCAATTTCAAAGTGTTCAATTCAAAACCTTGCCATTTATCTAAAGGCATAAATTAGTTATATGTGAAAGACAGTTATAACATTGGACCATTTTGTTAGTAACATATGTACATCCTAAAACCTTGAACTATTTATGAACCTATTAAGAGTAGTTGTTGAATAAATGAAAACTCACCGGCACCACTTAACACTGTAGATCTGCTGGAATTTAGGTGACTGCACAACCACTCTCACGTTATCTTCCTTATCAACGATGTAATAGATAGGGTTGTCCTGAAAACAAAAAAATAAGACTGTGTTGTTAAACGGTACTTCAGTGCCTACCGTACTTCAGGCTTTTGTCAGAATTGAGTATTTTTGAAGATTTTTACCTATTTACAAAACTGAGAATTAAACACTGTAAGTGTACATAGTACATATTTTGTCCGTAACAATGGTTCCGTTTCTGTTCGGAAGTAGGTAATGGTATGGATTCTATTTCATTATATAGATGTATCTGAAAGAAAGTTAGTGTCACCGTGGGTAGGTACTTACAGAAGATTCTGAAACACAGTCGGGCTCGTCATAAGTATCTCCGTTGCGGAAATCAGTGTCGGTTTGTGGTTCTGGGTGTTCCACCTTCTGTAATAATCGATGCAAAACGTTAGGCGTTTAAAAGCAACTAACTTTGTTGGTACAAGCTCTATTTACATAATTATAATGGGTTCAAAGTTATTCATGCTATTTTAAATGGATTAATTAATTGCTTTACTAATATCTTAAAAGTTTTTCCAAAAAAGTTAGATTACCTATATACCTAATTATATTGTTCCTTACCAATTCACTCATGTCTGCGAGAAGCTCCTCAATCTTTTCTTTAGGGTAGTTCTCACCCTCCTCAAAGCAGTAAGACTTGTCTTGGCAGGGACCTGGCATCTCCACTGTAATGAAAAAGCAATTCTTATGTAAAAAATATATTTAGGAACTCACTAAATTAAATATGTACCATCTCTATGATATTTACTACTAAGAAGGCTCATGAACATCGAATCTTAGTGTAAACTGAGTTTGAATTGGTTTGTGGATTTTATTGGGTCCCCTAGTAAGTAAACTAAATTCTTGGTACAATTTTTCCTTATGCTGGTCATACCTACAGAATTAATTGAGAAGAATGTATATGGATCGAGCGTTACTTCCAATCATTGATGTCTTGTTGGCACTAATAACTGTTATGATAGGTAGGTAAGTGGTTATATATATAAAGTAATTTATCTTATTGCACAACAGTTTCTGCACAATTAAGATTGGAGCTTATTCGTGGTTACCACGAATAAAGCAAAGCAAAGCATAATAAAATAAAGGTGGTAATAGTTACATGCAGTTACTAGATTGCTGTAGTCGAACAATACTTCTCCATCTTGGGGTGATGCTTCCACGTTTGAGCCCATGTGAAGAGCAACCTAGAAATTAAAAAAAAATAGACATTAGATAGGTACACAATATTGTAATTATACAAAATAATGGAAAACTTTGTACTTTATGAATTTTCATAATTCGCGAGAAACTATTATGTGTGTTTCAACAGGGACACAAAACAATCAAAATACAGTTTCCAATAAAGTACGTCAAACTGAATCCATTTCTTAAAAGTTGGCTACGGAATTATTGAGGTTCAGTGTTGTTGGGTTTTTCTAGTAGGAATTTCTCGGTAGCTGAACGAAGTTCGAAATCATGCGTGGCAAAGATGCTTGAGTAGTATTCATTTTATGTTTCTTTTAAAAATAAAAGTCTATAGGTATTGCTATAGTAATAAGTATTACATTTTTTACTAATAAAAGTGTAAAGTAAGACTTACCAGAACTGCAAACACGAGGGCGAAACACATTTTTGCCATTTTTATTTATTAACAACAAAGGCTAACTATATTGCAAAATTTATTTTTTCTATTAACAAGCAAAAACTTGTAATATAAAAAAAATACGAAATGTGTCTTGTCAACTGTGCTCACTGTTTCAAGCTCAAGTTAGGAATGATGTTGTTGTGCAAATGCAATTTATACCTACTGAAGTGCACATTTAAGGAAAACGGTTGGTTAAAGCGTAATAACACAAACAATAAAGTTTCAAAAACACAGTTATTGTTTTCCTCTTCGATAATATAATAATTAATTATTTAATATTACGTCAGAAATCCAGGATTCGATTTTATGGCGCAATATGTTATAGTTTATTTAAATTGTTATCATCGTATTAAAACCGAAGTTTATCCTCATGAAGACTGAAACTTTTATGTTTTAGTAACTACCTACATGTATTTTTTGGGGTCCTTTAAAAGCTTTTTTTTTAACTTCTAAAATTCTTTCATTGTTTTTATATTTTGATGATTACCACTTAAAATTCGTCATCAGTTCTTGTGGTTCAATGCGGTCAACTCATTTGTGTAGGATGGTGTCTGAGAATAATAATTAATGACTAGATATTTGCACAAGGTCTGCGTTTCAGAAGTGGTCTGCAATTCATTGCGATGAAGGGTTAGTTTGAGATCATCAGTCTAGCATTATCCCAACTATGCTGAGAGGACTTACGGTTCGACTAGCATTTTTAAAATTTTCTCTTGCGTAAAGCATAAAACGTAGAAAAAAGCGACAGGTTTAACCTGCTTTACATTTTAGAACATTGTCGACCCGTGCCACGACACTAAAGGATTCGATCCCGGCCCTTTTTTGTAATCCCGGGATTTCGGGTTTATCTGTAGTTAATCCTGGGATCCCGAGATAGTCCCGGGATTGTTTTGGTAATAGAAAAGTGGTAACGAAAAGTCAGTAAACCATTACAAAATCAGTTTTTATTTATCTTTTGGCAATGCATTTAAGTTTTAAATCTTCAAAAAGCCGTTTAAACAAAATTATACTAAAAACTCCTTCTTAAAGAACAAACTAGGCACTTCGAAAACCAATTAAATCAGTCAAAACAAGATGGCAAATCAAGTAAACGCACTTACGTTTCGTTTCATGTAAATTTTTACATACATATTTAAAAGGAAAATTAAAAAAAAATTAATCCCGATAATCCCGACATTTGTAAAATTTAATTCCGGGACTAAAATACGACCGGGATCCCTGGATCGAATCTTCTACACGACACTGACACCTACCATAAGTAAGATATTTGCTGTGCCTATTAGGGGAATCCAGCATTAAATATATCTAATAGGTTTATGTATGTTGGTCAATTGGTCGTACTTTGTAGTTGCTTATTACTTGCTGCGATCATTAATCCTTGTAGAGCAAAATTAAGTTGAAACAGCCCCTTACCCCTTGTGGGGTAACCCCACAGTCCCCGATACATAGGCACCTACATATCAATAATAAATATGGAATATAATGAATTATTACATTACGTAGGTACTTAAGTTATCTCTTAATGAATACAATATTACGGTTATTATGCGCACTTACGTCACTTAGTCCTCGTCATAGGAAACTCCCTGACGTATTTTACTGATATTTTTTGACATTTCATTATTATATATTGAATCCTCATTTCCACTAGGCATAATTACGATCGTAATGCAATGGCAGTTGGAAATAAAATAAAAATTATGAATTGCTTAAAATCTGTGTTTGGGTCACTGAAGAAAAAAAAAATACTTTGCTTGATAAGATATGATAAGATAAGATATTTTTATTTGCATAAAACATACAAGGTGATAAAAAAAAAGCATTAGATCGGACATGTTTTGCTTAATACTAAAGCATGCAAACTTACTAAAGATACATTATGACATTGAAATATATGTCATTGAATTCATATTAAAAAATCATTAATGCTATAGAAATTATTATTATTGAGCCATTTATATAATTGGATTTTAAATAATTTACAATTTAATGTTTTAAACATTTTTGGTAATTTATTATAGAGACGTACACACATAGCCAGAGAGTTTTTATTGAATTTCGCTGATCGAGGCAGCACATCCAGCACAAGTCTGTATTGGTCACGTCGACTTCGAGAGCTTACTTCCTCTGCTGTTTTAAACAGTTCCTTGTGTTTATGAACGAACATGCATGCTTCATATACATATAATGAAGGTAACGGTAGCAAACCAAGCTCTTTAAATATTGGTTGACATGATTCGTCAGATAGAATCTCGTATATAGCTCGTAAACATTTCTTTTGGGCGACAAATGCTCTATTATGGTCAGTACTATTTCCCCACATCATTAGTCCATACCGTAGTGACGACTCAACATATGCGCGATATGACATCACAGCCGTTTTTATATTATTGACTTTTTTTATTTGTCTCAAGGCATAGACAAATTTATTTATTTTATTACATACAGTATCGACCTGTGCTTTCCAGTCAAAATGTTCGTCAATTACGACTCCTAAAAACTTAGTTTGTGCCGCTTGTGTAATTTTGGGAATGTCCACTTTAAAATTAAATGTATTATTATAAGATTGATTAAATTGTATATATATTGATTTGTTAAGATTATTATTTTTTAACCAGTTAATTACATTGTCTGTTGTTTTATTTATGTCCGCTTCATGATCCGTAATTGATTTATATTTTTTATCGTTAGTCACAATTATGGAAATGTCATCGGCAAAAAGAAAGCATTTGATTAGGGTTTGTATATAAACCATGTAGGGCCAGGGCACGCCGCGATAGCGGCGATAAGACCTCTCTTTGAGGAGTGGTTAGAGAGGCACCACGGCGCCCTCACCTACCGCCTGACGCAGGTCCTCATCGGACACGGAAGTTTCGGGAGGTTCCTGCACATCATTAGGCGGGAGGAAACGCCCGGGTGTCACCATTGCCAGGAACATACAGTGGAGGTCTGCCCCGCTTGGGCGGAGCACCGCCGTGTCCTCGTAGAGGCGATCGGCAGCGGCGGCGGCCTCTCGCGCCCAGCCTTTGTGCAAGCCATGGTCCGGGGCGAAAGGGAGTGGGAGGCAGTGGCCTCCTTCTGCGAAGCAGTCATGCTAGCGAAGGAGGTGGCGGGACGGATGAGGGAGAGAGCCTCCCATCCCAGCCGCCGCGGGAGACGCTCCGGGCGTCAGGAGCCGCGTGACAACTCCCGGCCACCGTAGGCGCGGGCCTGCAGGCGAAGAGCAATGGGTAGCTCACCGCCCGATTAGGACCAGGCCCGTACCGGACGGCGCGTAAGTATTCCACGCGCGCCTCAAAAAGTTTTCAGCATGATTCGAGGGGCCCCTTAGGGCCGAAGCCTGTCGGGTCAGCGGGGTTGTCCGAAAGGGTTACCGCTACCCCGGAATATAAAGGGTAAAGGAAGGAACATGGGTGGGTTTTAGTCAGTAAGAGTCTGACATTCCCTTCTGCTCCACCCAGAGCGGGAGGGGTCATATGATGATTTCCCATCCGGAAAAAAAAAAAAAATATGTAGGGCATGATTTGATGATAGTGCATCTTGATGTCTAAAACCAAGAACAGGAACTATAAACCCTGCAAACCTGTGAGCAGACACCTCCTGTCATGATGATCCTCTGTCCTGTGTTGCAAGCATCTGGTAAGATTGGATTTTGCGAGATGGAGTTGGACGATGGTATGCGGTAGAGGTCGCAGGCAGAATTAGTAGGCATCATCTGCTTCGTCGTGCCGATGATTCCACAAGTTATTATTTATGTTGAACAAAACTCGGCCACAACTAAAAGTTAGTAGTGGACTCGCACAAAGAGCAGGACAAGAGGTAAGGCATTATATATGTTGTGGCTTTACAGTCGCATAGTGATCTTCCATTCGACTAAGAGCCTGCGTCCACTACCGGCACGGCCGGGCAATGGATTTTTGTGGACGAATAGGAATATAACTTCATAGTATCAGAATAAAATTTAATTTCAATCATAATCATCGTAGGTATAAAAACAAAGCAGCGGTATGCCGTGTCGGCAGCGTACGGAATGTCTCGGCATCCCGCAGGTTGCTTCGGCAGCCTTCAAGATTCAGCTCTGATGAAGGGTTACGACTGTTGTGAAAAGAATGCGATGTCACGTCGGTACCCTTCGTTGTGCATAAGGACGCCGCGGCGTGCCTAAGAACGTCGTGGCATGCCTAAGGATACCGCGGTATCGTTGTCAGTATGCGCTTGCATGTAGTGATGCCAAAGGATCCCCTGCAATGCCATGCCGCCAGTGGGCGCAGGCCCTTAGTCATCCACAGAGGAGAACGTCATCAGCGTCCCAGAGGTGACACAGGCAGAGATGGGGGCAGCCGTGATGCGAATCCGGGCCAAGAACGTGGGTCCGGGACCCGACGGGATCCACGGCTGCGCGTTAGCGCTCGCTCTGAAGGAGCTTGAGCCCCAACTGAGAGGACTCTACACAGCGTGCCTCGAGCAGAGCCAGTTTCCCTCTTTGTGGAAATCTGGTCGTCTGGTCCTGCTCAGGAAGGCGGGGCGCCCTGCGGACTCGCCGTCAGCGTACCGGCCCATAGAAGGAAGCGGTGTCCCGGGGCGGGGTGATGTTGGCGGTGTCCTTGGACATCTCCAACTTTAACACCCTGCCCTGGAGTTGTATTCGGGAGGCACTGCGGTATCATCGAGTGCCTCCCTAACTCCGCCACATCGTTGGGGCTTATCTGTCGGAGAGGTGTGTCACATATATGGGACGCGATGGCGGAAACCAGCGCCGCATGTCGTGCGGCGTTCCCCAGGGCTCGGTCCTAGGACCGCTCCTGTGGAATGTCGGGTACGACTAGGTGCTGAGGGGCGAGCTCAGACCGGGGGTAGACCTGACGTGTTATGCGGATGACACGCTGGTCACTGCCCGGGGGAGCTCGCACAGGTAGGCAGCGTTGCTGGCGCCGGCTGCGGTCTCACAGGCGGTGGGCCGCATACGTCGCCTAGGCCTGGAGGTGGCCCTCAGCAAGTCGGAGGCCATGGTGTTTCATGGCCCCCGGCGGGCGCCGCCGCCCGGCTCACACATCGTGGTCGGGGGGGCTCGGAGCGCTGTCGAGTCTACCATGAAGTACCTGGAATTGGTGCTCGATAGCCGGTGGGACTTTGGCCCCCACTTCCGGCGGCTGGCGCCCAAGTTGTTGGGCGCGGCTGGGCGCTATCAACGCTGCTTCCCAATCTGGGGGGCCCGAGCGCCGCCTGTAGGCGGCTCTACGTGGGGGTCGTGCGATCGATGGCCCTGTATGGGGCCCCGGTGTGGGCCTCTGACCTGACGGCCGGCAGTATCGGAACTATATACTATGTATGTATACTGCGGAAACCGCAGAGAGCGATGGCCGTCAGAGTCATCAGAGGATATCGCACGATCTCCTACGAGGCGGCCTGCGTACTGGCTGGATCCCCGCCCTGGGACCTCGAGGCGAAAGTACTCGCGTCATTGTATCGGTGGCGCGAGGAAGCGAGGGCGCGGGGCGAGTGACCGATGCAGCGACACACGCCCTCCACACGTCAGTACCCGAGGTGGCGACGCGTAGTGTTCCACGCACGCCCCTCTTAGACGTTGCGGGGGGAGTCAAACAGCCCCCCTGACCCGAGGAGGCCCGCGGTGGCGGGCCGGCACCAGTCGGGGGTTGCGGAAGGACGTTCCCGCGACCCCCGGCGTAGGTGTGAGATGGAACACTGGGGTGGTTTTGAGTCAATAAGAGTCTGACAGACCCCGCCGCCCGCCCCAGGGCGGCGGACATCCATGAGGATTTTCCACCACGAAAAAAAAAAAAGGCCCTTAGTCATACAGGTGCCGACAACCTGGTTAAGTAGTCGGACCAGAGATTTTAAGGTTGGTCCGGGCAGATGATGGCCCGCAGGGAGCTGTAATGTATATATTTTAAGGAAAACCTTCCTCTTTCCTATTATTTGCTGGGCCTGTTATGAGCTCATTATTATTATGAGTACTTATTATCTCTTCTAAGTTAGCATTGTATAATAATGTACCATTGACACATACTTGCATAAACTCATGCCTTCTTCCCATGGTGGTAGGCAGAAACTACTGAACGCCACTTGCTGCGAATGTATTGAATAGAAATATAGTTATAAAGAAAACTTTATATTTAAAATCTCAGGCCTCAATCTCATGTCCATACTTACTAGGTATGTTCTCTTTTTTCACAAAAAAGCAACAAATAACTATCCCCTACCAAAATCATGATTGATTGGAGATAGTGATTTGATTGAACTTAGTTTAAAAGCTGCAATGCTTTTCTAAGCTGTGAGCGTACCTAGTTTTCTTGTTTTATTCACTGACTTATACGTAGGTAACACAAACCTTTTAAGCCGATCCACTCTCTTAAGTTGCAAAGATTGATTCATGTATTATGTCCGATATATCGACGATAAACAGTAGAATGAATGACTACAGAATACTACAGTGTGTTGTATTAGTTCTGCTACTCGATACTAGATGGCGCTAGTGGTAAGTAATGTGCCATGTACCAGGCATTAATTGTGGCGCGCAACAGTATTATGCCACTTTCAGTCTAGTCTAAGTTATGCAATTAGAAAAATATCTGAATCTGGTTCGACCGCAGCCTTGGGATAAATGTATTTATATCTACTCGCTCACATTGAACACATAAAAAGCAAGCTCTCAGCACTTACAGGATCACTGCGTAATATAGTTCGTTGCATCTCACCAAAATTGCGATACACCATCTACAATTCCCTAGTGAAGCCGCATCTACTTTATTTGATTGAAATTTAAGACAGTGCTGCAAAAACTAAATTATCAGAACTTCAAACTACTCAAAATAAACTCATAAAATACTATTCAACTGGATAGTTGAATAGTATTTTTATGAGTTTATTATATATATACAAAAACAATGAATAACAAACAACTATATATTTACCATACGTGTATTATCATTAAAAAAAATGATACCAAAACTATTCACACGACCATAACACTCACCCAATATAAGCAAGTCAGTCAACGTAGCACATGGCGAGCTAGCTTGGTAGTTTTACCCAAAACTAGAAGTAACTGGCAAAAAAATGCTAACCTTTGAAGGAGCACAGCTTTTTAATAGAATACCCTCTAGTATAAGAAATCTGCACTCTTTCAATGCATTAAAAACTCAACTTAGTCAATATATAATGACGGATCGAGCACTTCTGGAGAAATGAAGGCATTGAATGGGTGTAGTCTAGTTTGTAACTGATGACGGCGAAGTTTGTGTAATTTATATGCATGTTTTAGTATTGTTCTGTTGTGTATGCCGAGCGCAGGAGTGCGGGCTGCGCCCCGCACCTCCCCGCCGGCCGCGCCTTGCGGGTTACTTATTAATTATATCAGTGTGCAACAGACTAGCGAGTTTGATTGGCGTACCATTACCCCTGTCACCTTCGTCCACAGAACTAACGCGAACCGTCGCACACAACCAGTCCTTACAGGCTAAGAACTACCGAGGGAAACACAGGTTAGACTTTAAAGAAAATGATAAAGTATGGATAACCAAAAATATTAATAATAAAAAAATCTGTTGGATACAAGGACTCATTAGAAAGAAAATCGGCAATATTATGTACAGAATCTACGTGCCACATTTAGGATGTGAAGTCACGAGGCACACGGACCAAATAAGGAAATCACTACACACACTTCCGAGCGACAACCAAGATTGGAACCCAGACGTGGTGCCTGATGTGGAGCCACTTAATACTTCTCACCCCGAGCCAATAACGCAGCTAGAAGGGGGAGAAAGGACGACGATGCCAAGTGCTCTGGTGACTCCTCCGCGAGCAGCCGCTAGATCTCTAAGGAGACAGGAAATTAGTCCGATCTTCACAACACCTACAGCGGGTCAGTACGGCAGCGACGATGATAACGAACCAGCAGATTTAACTATAGAATAAGTTCAGTAGTAGGAAATAGATTAAACGTATGTCCTAACTTATGGGGAAGGGATGTTGTGTATGCCGAGCGCAGGAGTGCGGGCTGCGCCCCGCACCTCCCCGCCGGCCGCGCCTTGCGGGTTACTTATTAATTATATCAGTGTGCAACAGACTACCGAGTTTGATTGGCGTACCATTACCCCTGTCACTTCCGTACACAACATGTTCTTAAGTGAGTGACATTTGTCTTTATTGAGAATAAAGTTTCTTTAAATTTATATCTAGGTACTTGCTCACTGACGGGTTTTTCACCGACTGTTTAATGTGCTAAAATACCACTACTTCATTGAAAAGGAAGAATCTTCCGATCTTGCCTGGTGGAAAGAGTTACCTGGGGTTCTCTACCACAGCCTGTTCGACTTCAGTCATTGCGTCTTCATAATGTCAATGCGACGAAGTGTCACTTAGATTTTTGAGAATAAATAAAATTGATGGTCGAGGCTGATTATCTCACCAAACAGCCATGTCTATAAAATATCTTAATTTTGATTTGGCCAAGATAAACTTTGCTAAAGAGTGTATTTATAAATTCAAGTCCTAATTCAAAATAGTTTTTTAAACAAGTATTCAGGGCTGCTACGGTTTACTTTTTCAAATTTCAAAATACATTTAGGTAGTATAAACTAAATCTTAAGTATGTCCATGACAAATGCTACTAAAGCATATACCTACTCTCTGAACAAAGAAATTTATAAAGAAATAGTTAATCATAATCAGCCTATAATGTTCCCACTGCTGGGACACAGGCCTCCTCTCTTCGAGAGGGAGTGGGCCGTAATCCACCACGCGGGCCCAGTGCGGATTGATAGATATCACATGTCTTCGAATACCTGGTTCCATGTGTTTTCCTTCACCGTTTTGAGAGCAGTGGTGATGAAATTATTTACACAAAGTAAAGCGCCTGCCTGGGTTCGAACCCACGACCCCCACGGCCACCACTGCTCAAATAGTTAATAATTAAATTAAATCTATTGAAGCCAAATCACTTAATTCGTTCCTAACTCTGACTTACTAAAACCATATTTTCTTTACTCGTAATTAGATCAGATAATATGAATTTAACGCCATTTTGGGCTAGGTGAATTTTGAAGTTAGTTTTTATAAGTCTTTTCTTCTTCTATGCGGTAAATTTTGAAATTCTTAACTTGGTATTGTAGATATCTTACATACCAATATGATGCCTTTATTATAGCGTCGAGATATCTTGAAGATAAAAGGAAGAATACACCAATGGCTCTTAAATAGTACTGAAGTTTATTTGAAAAGTAGTTTGAAGTCTTATAACTTATACTGTACATTATCAATACTTAAAAAAAAGCCAAATAAGGTAAGATAAAGTAATAAATAAATAAACCGTTATGACGTGATTATTCATATAATAATGTTATTTTAAATATCACAATATGTTTTCGTTAGTACTAAATCGTGTCAATAGATGTCGTTACGTGTTTCCACATTACATAATGAAGTTGTTCTGAAATACTTTAAATTAATTATATCTTTTGATAGCGTGAAGCGATTGCGATGAAACAAAAAATAATCACTACTCCGATTTCTACACTATATTTGAGTCTAAAAATTAACCATATTGTTTTGGTACTTTTTACGTGGAGCCTCTTCAAACAGATGGGTACTCGTATAATCTGTCCAAACAGACAATAATTACAAAAATTGATTTCCTTCCCATCCTTTAACACCCCATTTTTTTCGGAAATATTTACAATGTACAGAAATGCCTCGTCTACAGATTTATTAAGTCTAGATATAGAATAGACGCAGTGACTGCAGTCGAACGGGCTGTGGTAGAGAACCCCAGGCAACTCTTTCCACCAGGCAAGATCGGAAGATTGTTCCTTTTCAATGAAGTAGTGGTAATTACATCTTTCCTAAGCGACACGTTTTCCGACATCCACGCGAACGAAGTCGTGGGCTCAGCTAGCTGTTAAATAATATTAGCACAGAACAGCGCCGAGTTTGATAAAAAAAAAAAGGATTGTAGGCATGATTTACGAAAAATCTAATTTCTTTAGAAAATTATACAAAACGTTAAGGTATAATTTTATATTAGAAATGAAGAGCCACGGGGAACATATATGTTACCAGGTTTCAAACAACTTCAAATTCTAAATGCAGAAACCAGATGGGCAATTCTCGTAATTTTAAGAACGTTCACAGTCTGAGGGGCAATTCTCGTAATTTTAAGAACGTTCACAGTCTGGTCTCAGTCTAAATCCTTACTAGCATTCATGACTTAAAATGTCCCTAACAAACATTCACGCAACGCAATCACTTCACCCTATGTACACACACGCTTGAGCCAAATACACACACATAACACACACAAACACACACTCACACACACACATACAACACACACACCTATCCACCTTAATAACTACTCAGTCAGAACCCATTAAACTGCAATCTCACCTTCACATTAATACAATATTGTTTATGTAAATCTACACTTGTTGTTAGATCATTACGCGTTCATTCACTTAAAGGCAACCAAATGAAATGTTTGGCCAAACACTGTCTCTTAAGATACAGGTCTCCTAGTTTAAGAGGCAGGGTTGATAATTTTTGGTTATATAGATATAGATTTAGTTAAATAATACAACTGTATGTATGATACCTTATGTCTAATCTGTATACTACTCTTGGGTGAATAAACAATTTATTATTATTATTATTATTAGTCTCAAACTGTCAAAAAATACTTCTAATTTCCGTACATTTTGACAAGTTTTTGACATTTGTTTATCGACAAGATGAGACTGCGACTAGATTTTGAACGCTTTAAATTACGAGAATTGGCCTTCAGGTGTAAGCCAAAGCACGTGCTAAGCTAGTATAAGTAAACCACCATGAGTGGACTCCACCTACAATTGATACAAACTATTTTTTTTTTAATAATAAAGTGAATATAAATTATACTAACATTATATGGATTTTTATCTGAAATAAAATATTTGTAATAACAAAATATCTTAAATAATAAAATATACTATTTTTATTAATTAAGATATTTTGTTAAGTTTCTCATATTTAAGTGAACTATGTATGTTCTTTTTGAGAAATAACCTCCGACCAGACGGGTGTTGTGTCAATAACAAAATATGTGTTTTTTTCTTTTAGTGCTAAAATATTGAGATATGGCATGAGAACGTTGTCTAAAAATGTATGTCTATTCATTTATGGATAACAACCGCGGGTACTTATACCTCGCTACACCCCGCACGTCGCCCCTTTCTTACAGTCAGCATAGTATTTTCTCAATGTTATACATCGTAACCACTGATAGAGAGTTATATTGCAGGTCAATGAAAAATGCTCATTTAAATGTAAAATAAATATATTATATTTTCTAATAATAGTACCTACCTAATACAACAAATGACAAATAACATTTTATCTAAACGTTGATTAGTACACTAACTTAGGTCCCACTGTAATTTCTGGCCTAGTAATAAAATCTTATTCTTGATTAAAGCTATGTCTGGTCCCTGTGGTACAGAACTGTATGTGATTTACCTAAACCTATCTAATCTAAAAATATCTACGAACTAAACAAATGGGTACAGACTTTTTTCATTTGGCGTGTATTTCACTGTCTTAAAATAATTAAAAAATATTTGGTATTAAATATTCCTACACATTAGAGCGATTCGAGTCATGGCTTATCTAACATTGAATGATGCCGAAGGTTTTTTTTATTCAGTTTAATCTTGAGTATCTGCATCTACAGTATACTGGAATGCCACCCTTAGGCCTAACGAGTTGAAGCTCATCGTCGCGGTCCGATAATACAAGGAATTCGGCATCCATATACTGGTTGACACACTCGATTCTGTTCTTAAGCAGTGTTCGGGATCCCTTCACAAATGTTGGCGTATCCACAGTAATTCGTCCAGGACGTCTGAAATTACAATATGTATAATATTGAAAATGAAAGTGTTGCATACACTGCATACTCGTGAGTCAGTTTTGTAGGATAATATTTTTGTCCAGCGAAGAAAGGCCACCCGTCAGTCGGTATCAATTTGAGATTTTAATAGCTGGATAGACTGGACACCAATATCTTGTTCAAAATGCTCCAATCGTGGTTATGCCAATACTATTTCATGAACAATGGTAACATTGCGTTTTCGCATTCCTACACACTTTAGGGTATGACTAAAAGGTTTCAGGCTCGAAGAATGCCCATGCCACATGAGTGCATGATTGTTCGCCCTTAAAAACATTGTAATAAATGTTAGCCTGTTGCTTAATAAGACATTTATTTAATACTCACTGGCACCACTTAACACTGTAGATCTGCTGGAACTTCTCATCGGATTGTGCCACCACTCTGACATTATCACTTTCATCGAGGATGTAATAAATGGGTTTGTCCTGAAAAACAACAAAAATGGTTTTGTCAGCGTTGTTTTTTCGTAATCTGTATCTGCAGTGCACGTGTGACTACCGGGAGATAGAGAAGTACGTACATAGGTTAACTGTTTGTTGCGTGCATCGTTTTGTCGCATTCCTTCTACAAAATCCGATACTGTAGGTATGCGACCAAACTTCAGCTTATGATAATTGATTTATGAATCTAGAGTAATCTGAACCCGAGAAATCTGGTGTCTTATCTTTTGCTTTATCTGTAGCTTGGTATCTTAAGACATCGTGTGTGAAGAATGTGCGAAAATTGTTGTTTCAATAAAGTCTAAAAAAAAAATGTAAAAATACTTACACTAAATGTGTCGTTGACTGGGCAGTCCACGTTGTATTTACCATCGTATCCCACGTTTGTCGCAATTCTAGTGTTTAACGACTGAAAAAATGAATTGCTTGTTATTATCAGGACAACATACACATATTTGATTTAAAAAACACAGGAAAACAAAATAGTTCGAAATACTTATAAAGAAAGACTGTCAACATACAGACGGACATGATTTATCACAACAAAACATAAAAGAATCCCATTTTCACCATTGGCTACGGAACCCAGAAACCTAAGTGAAGCCCACTTAGGTTTCTGGAAATTTAATGAACAGTAATGCTTACCGTAGGCATTTGATCTAATAGCTCGTCAACCGTGCTAATAGGGTATTCATTACCCTTATCAAAACAGAAACTCATTCCTGTGCATGATGACGGCATCTCATCTGTAAAACATAAATAAAATGATACCGGTCTCGTCTTTTAAAACTTTATTTTATTGAAGACGGAAGAAAAAATGCATCATATTATACCTCCAAAACTACACACAGATATGGGGTAATTTCAAAACCTAGACCGCATTAAATCTCTGAGCTATCGTTATTATAGACACTAGTTTTATTTGTCTTCTAATATTTACATTAACCTCTATCAAATAGATATTTATTACAGATTTTTCGCTATGCAAAATCTAGGGAAAGGAGTGAAAATGTCCGTAAAAATACCACCCTCCCTGGTGATATTTTTACGGACATTTTTATCGTAAGTATGCGGCCATTATAAAAATCTGTGATAAAAAGTACAACCTAGTTTAATTTCTCCACTTTAAAATATCAGCTCTCCCATTTTGGCTCCTATTGCATTTAAGTAATAATATTAATTTCAATTCTTTCACTTGCAATGTGGACAGATAATATGCATTATTTATTACTAATTCAAATCAATATCATTAGTAGCTGTGACAGACAGATGAGTCGCATCATGAGGGTTCCTTTTTTACCATTTTACGGAACCTTAAAAGATGATACCATAAATTTGATGTGGGTAAATAAAATAAACAAAGATAATTACAATAACTTGGGCCGGAGAATAGTACTGCTCCGTCGATGACGGGTGACGCTTCCAATGAATTTAACCTCATGTGAAGTGCGACCTGAAAATGATTAGGTATGTAAAATCACTGTAAAATTTATTACGATTTTAGGCCCACTTGCACCACAAATCGTTTGAAGATAGACATGTTTTAAATTGTTAAAGTTCCCACTGCTGGTACAGAGGCCTTCTCTCTGTAAGAAGGAGTGGGTCGTAATTGATATGGTATTTTTGGGATTGTTCATTTTATTATATGTAATTAAACAAAGACTTACCAAACACAGATTTACCAAAAAGCGATACATTTTGATTTGATTTATATTTCGAACTAGTTAAGACAACCGATAAATATTACGTTGTAGAGAAAAAAACTATTAAATGTTAACACGTCCGACAAATAATTGAGACTGTGCGTTTATGATCCAATACCGTCAATTTATACTTGAGCGAGCTTTAAGGAAAACCCTGAAAAGACCGGCCTAGTGCATGTCGAACCACGCACAGTGAAGGGTTCCGTAGTTAGGATGAATATTTACATGCGTAAATATTAAAAAAGCAAAGCAAGCAAAGCTTTGATTTTTATGAAAATAAAGTTATTACTATGGTTGCAACCTAAAATATCCCGTATCTCAAAAACTATTGATAAAAAAGTCACTATGACTTTAATAAGAAAGTCACTTAGAAACATCTTTTTAATTATGGGAGTCAACGATACCTGACACGCTTATGTTCATTGTTTTATTTTACTAAGGAACCCTAAAAATAATGGGTAGGTAGAGCAGGAGTTTTTTAGGACCTAAGGCAAAGGTCATAAAAGTTATATCTTAAAAGTTGAAATATTAAATACAACAAAGCCGAGCTTATTTACAGATGTAAGTAATTTCGTTATTATTATTATTTTTTATTTGGTATATATGAGGGAATGTACTCTATAACGGAGTATGTGGTTAATGCTCTGTCGGCAATCGTTTTTATCAACTTATTATTTTTGGGTTGAATCTTTTTCAAATCAAAATGATTATTAGTTCATAAATATTTGATTTACTTAAATAAATAAAATTGAAGTGTCTGTTAACGGGACTTTTGCTGCTGCTATAAGGAGTAACTTGGGCTACTTTTATTTTAGAAAAAGAAATAGGGTTCCGTTCAAAAAAAGTAAAACGCATGAATTCCATTTTTTTTTCGACAAGCACGCGAACGATGCCGCGGGCACAGCTAGTGTACTTATATAATTTTAATTGATAATTGTACGCTGTTGATGGCAAGAGATACATAGTGTCTCTATTCAGGGTTAAATTAAGTTGGCTAGCTAAACTCCGCTAAAGTGATGGGTATCGATATCTAAACTTGATAAAAAGTAAATCGTTATTGTAGTTACTAGAAATACTTCATTTATTTTATTATCAATACTTAGGATTGACAATCAAATAAAGTAAATCAATTGTTTTTTAATTAATCATTTTGAATTAAAAAATGTATGTAATTTATTAATCCAATTTAAATTACTGTCTAATAATATTTATTTATTTATTGACACACCTACGACTTGTGGCGTCTTCATTAATTATTTGTTGGTACTGTGGCGTCTTCATTAATTATTTGTTAATATTATAGGTATTACTTTAGTGAACTTAGTATAATGTACCGTTAGCCTTAAGTTTCTCACGGCAACACCGCACGTGTTGTATTCTCCTGTTCCTTAGTTATTCAAGGATTTCAATGGTTTATTGTAGGGTAAATGTTCATTGCCCAATTTGTGTATTGCTTATACTTACTTTAAGAATTTAGAGTAATATAGCCATTAATGTTTTGTTGAGATGCCGACGGTTCTTTTGTATGTATTTAACTGTGTTGTTTTTATTGTGTGCTATTTTTATTGTGCAACCTAGCTGTAAATACCTTTGTATAGACTTAGTTTTTAACGTGCCGCTCACGACCCTTTCCAAGTTTTCGATAATTGCTCAATGGACATGCTAGTTAGTAACTTCTCATCTCTGGGATCGGTCGGTCGGCAATCTTCCTCCGTGTAATTTATTTTAATAAACCGACTCCATCACCAAGTAACTTCAGTACTTATTTTGCGATTCCTATAACGCCGACACTAGTTAACCGACCAAAGAGCGCACGCGCGCAAAAGTGGTGACCCCGACGTGATCTCTATCGTAAGACCACAGGTTACCTAGTGCTTCGGTTAGTGCGCGGTATCGTGAAAACTGTGCGCGGACGAGTGTTAGTTTATCACGGAAGAAATATATTATTACAAAATGGCCGGTGAAGACCAACCCCAACCTGCTGCGAATACACGTCAAGTTGTGTTAAAGCCATTTAATCCGGCCAAGCCAGAAGTATGGTTTGGCGGAGCAGAATGCATAATGGCATTAGCAGGAGTAACGTGCACGCGTTTGATGACTGAATGCGTTGTACGCGCCCTAGACACGGAAGCAATGGAAGAGCTCACCGACATATTAACCGGGTTGCCGACTTTTGAAGGAGATGCATACCAACACGTCAAACAAACAATGCTGACAAGGTTTGGTGACTCAATAGCTAAAAAAACACGGCTTTTGCTCGAGGACCAGGCGATCGGTGACCGCACGCCATCACAATTTTTGCGGCACCTAAAGACTCTTGCCGGGTCTACGGTAACGGACGACGTCCTACGAGCAATCTGGATGAAAGGTTTGGCTCACGACATGCAGAACGCGGTGATAACCAAGACGGATGCCACGCTGAATCACCTTGCGGATATGGCAGACCTCATCCACGAAAACCATCAGCTACGATCTAGCCGAAATATCTGCGCCACTGTAACCGCTGCGCAACAAGAGCCCGCAGCGCCGCCTGACGGACAAATAGGGTTGTTACTAGCGCAAATGCAGGCCCAGTTAGACGAGTTACGAGTATCCAGAGAACGCAGCCGCTCCCGATCAAGGTCAAGTCGCAGCCACTCCAGAGGCCGATCAAGGTCGAGACCAGAAGGGTGGAAGTGTTGGTACCACCATAAATTCGGCCCTGCAGCAAAGAGGTGTGTGCAACCCTGCGCATACAAATCACCACCGGTGGGAAACGCGAGCGGAGGTCATTAGTGGCGGATGACGCAAACTCCCAGCCACCGACACGCCGCATTTTTATAAAGGACAAAAGCAGCAAGGTAGATTTTCTTGTCGATACCGGTGCAGACCTATGCGTTTATCCAAAGGCACTGATCCATACGGCTCGCCAAATGTCTGCCTATGGGTTAGTAGCCGCTAATGGCACACAGATCGCTACATATGGTACGATCCCACTGACGCTTAACCTAGGCCTACGCAGAGATTTCCCGTGGATGTTCGTGGTGGCAAATGTATCGAAACCAATAATTGGCATCGATTTTTTAGCGCATTATAATATAATGGTCGATGCGCGCAATCGACGACTTGTAGATGCAACTACCCAGTGTACCGTTAATGGACAGGTAGTTGGGTACGAAACCGAGTCGGTCAAAACAATTAACGGTGAAACGCCGTACCACCATCTGTTAGCACAATATGTCGACATTACTCGCCTTGATGGGACCATGCAGAAAACGGTCAAGCACAACACTCAACACCACATAATTGTTACACCCGGTCAACCGGTTGCACAGAAGCCTAGACGTCTAGCTCCGGACCGCCTTATAGCAGCGAAGAAAGAGTTCGAGTCGATGTTAAAATTAGGCATCGCTCAACCGTCGAAAAGTTCGTGGGCTTCACCGCTACATATGGTTCCTAAGTGTGAAGACGAGTGGAGGCCCTGCGGTGACTATCGTGGTTTGAATGATAGAACTGTGCCCGATCAATACCCAGTGCGACATATTGAAGACTTCGCTCAGTGTTTATGTGACAAAAAAGTGTTTTCAAAATTAGATCTAGTGCGTGCGTTTAACCAAATTCCTATCGCTGAAGAGGACATTCCAAAGACAGCTATAACCACGCCTTTCGGTTTATTCGAGTTTAAGTTTATGACGTTTGGCTTGCGTAATGCAGCACAAACTTTTCAACGATTTATGGACGAAGTGTTAAGTGAACTTGATTTTGTGTACTGCTACATAGACGATATTTTAATCGCATCTAGTGACGAAACGGAACATTTAAAACATTTAGAGACTGTATTTGTTAGGTTAAGGAAATACGGAGTAGTAATAAATCCCGCAAAATGTGTGTTCGGGAAGTCTGAAGTTGAATTTCTAGGTTATCAAGTCTCAGCAGCAGGTACGCGTCCGCTCCCTGAAAGGGTTGAAGCAATACGTACCTACCCCTTACCAACCACCGCAAAGCAGCTACGCCAATTCCTAGGTATGTTGAACTTTTACAGAAGGTGCGTACCTAATGCGGCGCGTAGCCAAGCTAGTTTACATGAATTACTGAACGGCAACAAAAAAGGGAAAGTACCTATTACTTGGAACGACCAAGCTAAACGTGACTTTGAGTCGTGCAAGGACAGCTTAGCTGAAGCTACGTTGCTAGTGCATCCAAAGCCCGATGCGGAACTTGCTATTTTCAGTGACGCATCCGACATGTCCATAGGCGCGGCTTTACAACAGAAAATCGACAATGAATGGCAACCAATTGCTTTCTTTTCTAAGAAACTTTCGCCTGCTGAACAGAAATATTCAGCCTATGACCGTGAATTACTCGCAATCTACGCGGCGGTCAAACATTTTAGACATTACGTTGAGGCGCGAAGTTTTACGATTTTTACGGACCACAAACCAATAACTTACGCTTTTAAGAAGAAAAATCAGCAATGTTCCCCTAGACAATTTCGATATCTAGACTTTATTGGACAATTTACTACCGACATACGTCACGTCAAAGGAGAGGACAACATTACGGCCGACCTACTATCTCGCATAGAGTCAGTATGTACTGAGATAGACTGGAAAGCTCTTGCATTCTCGCAACAAAATGACGCGGAGCTTAAAAGCTTAATTGATAATAGGAACTCGTCTCTTAAATTACGTCTTGTTCATTTGCCAGAGTCAGACCAACCAATTTTTTGTGACTTCTCTACACTAACAGCTAGACCTTTTATTACGAAACCATTCAGAAAGTCCGTTTTCAATATGCTTCATAACACCTCCCATCCAGGTAGTAGGGCTACGACTAAGCTTATCACTACACGATTCGTTTGGCCCTCGATAAATTCTGATTGTAAGTCATGGGCCAGAGCATGTATTGATTGTCAACGATCAAAAGTTTCTCGTCACGTCGTTACAACGCCAGGAACTTTTACACTCCCGTCATCTCGATTTGATCATGTACATATTGACATTGTAGTAATGCCCTATTCTGAGGGATACCGTTATTGTCTTACTGCTGTAGATAGATTTACAAGATGGCCGGAAGCGATTCCCATTGTCAATCAAGAAGCTGATACAGTAGCACGTGCATTTTATTCCAATTGGATTGCTCGTTATGGCATACCACTTAAAATCACAACTGATAGAGGAAGACAGTTTGAGTCACACCTATTCAGAGATCTCAATGCCCTGATCGGTACGTCTCATTTTCGAACGACGGCTTATCACCCTGCAGCTAACGGCATGGTCGAGCGTTTCCACCGTCAATTAAAGAGTGCACTAAAATGTCACAATGCAGCAACCGGTAGTTGGACGCGAATTCTCCCAACCGTTTTGCTAGGAATTAGGTCGTCTTGGAAGGAGGACTTGAAAAGCACATCCGCTGAGTTAGTTTACGGACAGAGCTTACGCCTCCCCGGGGAATTTTTAGGTGACAATCCGACTAACGGAACTGCGCAGACTGAATTTGCTAAAGAGTTACGTTCGCATTTTAATAACCTTAAGCCTGTCGCTAGTACTCAACACGGACAGAAAAGCACTTTCATTTTCAAGGACCTTAGTAACGCTACTCACGTGTTGGTGCGGAACGATACAGTCAAAGTTCCATTACAGCAACCTTACGACGGCCCTTACAGAGTAATTTCTAGGAAGGATAAAACATTCGTATTAGATATACGTGGCCGCGAGGTTACGGTATCAATCGATAGACTGAAACCAGCTTATTTTTTAAGGGATCCTAATTGTCATCCGGACAGCGCTACTAATATTGTCGTAGATCTCGCTCCCGAAGTCACTTCACGTTCTCAAACCGCACCTGAATCAGTTCCCCAATGTTCGCCATCTATACTTCAGGTTCCTGAACCGCAGGGGCCGCGAAGGTCTGGTAGACGCGTACGATTTCCTGATTACTACCAGGCCAGTCTTTCGTGATCTCGATCACTGGCAGGGGGGTACTGTGGCGTCTTCATTAATTATTTGTTGGTACTGTGGCGTCTTCATTAATTATTTGTTAATATTATAGGTATTACTTTAGTGAACTTAGTATAATGTACCGTTAGCCTTAAGTTTCTCACGGCAACACCGCACGTGTTGTATTCTCCTGTTCCTTAGTTATTCAAGGATTTCAATGGTTTATTGTAGGGTAAATGTTCATTGCCCAATTTGTGTATTGCTTATACTTACTTTAAGAATTTAGAGTAATATAGCCATTAATGTTTTGTTGAGATGCCGACGGTTCTTTTGTATGTATTTAACTGTGTTGTTTTTATTGTGTGCTATTTTTATTGTGCAACCTAGCTGTAAATACCTTTGTATAGAATTAGTTTTTAACGTGCCGCTCACGACCCTTTCCAAGTTTTCGATAATTGCTCAATGGACATGCTAGTTAGTAACTTCTCATCTCTGGGATCGGTCGGTCGGCAATCTTCCTCCGTGTAATTTATTTTAATAAACCGACTCCATCACCAAGTAACTTCAGTACTTATTTTGCGATTCCTATAACGCCGACACTAGTTAACCGACCAAAGAGCGCACGCGCGCAAAAGACTTATTCACTATTATATTACAATTTTGGTTTGCACGGAAATAGTTTGCGATGAACTCGTCACTTGTAGGTGCACAGCACTTGTATAGTTTAAGAATAAACAATAGATAAATTACATTATTTATAAATCAATTTAAATTACATTGAAATTAATAATTTTAAATATTCATGAGTTGTGTACACTTTTAAGTAATACACAGAACGATTCTTCACAAAAAGAAATGTAAAATATATAAATATATGTATTATATACATATTTATATATTAAATATGTATATTATATACATATTAATATTTTAAAATTAAAATAATAATACTTATTAAATAAAATAGTAAGATTTAAATATATAAATATGTTATATACATATTTATATATTTTATCGTTATATTATGTAGGCACTTACATGAATTTAAAATGGAAAATTATCATGGGGCATCAAACATTTTGTCCGCATCGCTGTCAACAAGAAAAGTGCCCAATTCTTTGGCCACAAAATAGGCCAGCCCTTTTTTTTTTTTTTAGGATGGGAAATCATCAAATGACCCTCCCGCTCTGGGTGGAGCGGAAGGGAGTGTCAGACTCTTACTGACTAAAACTCACCCATGTTCCTTCCTTTGCCCTTTATGTTCCGGGGTAGCAGTAACCCTTTCGGACAATCCCGCTGACCCGGCAGGCTTCGGCCCTAAGGGGCCCCTCAAATTATGCTGACAACTCTTTGAGGCGCGCGTGGAACACTTACGCGCCGTCCGGTACGGGCCTGGTCCTGATCGGACGGTGAGCTACCCATTGCTCTCCGCCCGCAGGCCCGCGCCTACAGTGGCCGGGAGTCGTCACGCGGCTCCCGACGCCCGGAGCGTCTCCCGCGGCGGCTGGACAGGAGGCTCTTTCCCTCATCCGTCCCGCCGCCTCCTTCGCTAGCATGACTGCTTCGCAGAAGTAAGCGACTGCCTCCCACTCCCTCTCGCCCCGGACCATGGCTTGCACCAGGGCCGGGCGCGAAAGGCCGCCGCCGCTGCCGATCGCCTTTAGGAGAACAATAGGTCAGCCCTTGTTCTTAATAAATAAATTGCTGCCCATTCCCAGTGCCCATGGCAACACGTAGGTAAGTAGGCTTATTTAGTAGCGCCAATTAAAAAAAAAAATATTAACCTATTATTGTCCCACTGCATAGATAGGCCTCTTCTCATAAAAGAAGACACGAGCAGTGAGCACTACATTCATCACGCTTGCTCAAGACGGGTTGGGGAGTTCAAACTTTATAATTATTTACTATAAGTCGGTCAGTCACAGGTTTCCTCAGGATGTTTTCCTTCTCCGGTGTCAGTAATGTCCAAGATAAACTCAGAAACAGAACAGATGAATAGAAAAAGTCGCATTGGGACTTGCCCGAATTAGAACCCACAACCTCGTGCATATCAGCTACGCGGACGACATGGTGCTGCTGGGCCCGACTGCGGGATCGATTGGAGAGATGTTGAGAGTATGCGAGAACTAAGCAGCTACACACGGACTCGTTTATAATGTGAAGAAGAGTGAATACATGGTTTTTAAGGCCGCTGGTAAGGCCCACGACTATGTACCAGGTTTTACTCTGAATGGCTTGAGTATAAGGCGAGTAAATAATGTTAAGTACTTGGGGCACATACTTACCGACGACCTTAAAGACAATGTGGATATAGAGAGGGAGCGCAGGGCACTGGCGGTCAGAGGGAATATGTTGGCGCGCAGGTTTTACCGTTGTACTAATCAGGTTAAAATAACCCTTTTCAAAGCATATTGTCAGGGTATGTACACGGGAAGCCTGTGGGTCAGCTTTACCAAAAGATCGCTGGAGGTCCTGCGCATCCAATATAATAATGTTTTCAGAATGCTGTTGGGACTGCCCCGTTTTTGTAGCGCATCTGAGATGTTTGCGCTGAATCGAACAGACGACTTTTATGCGGTCATGCGGAAAAAAATCTCGTCCTTAATAGCAAGACTGCGGGACAGTGACAACAGTATTCTGAGGACAGTGGCGGAGAGCATCTACTCTCCTATTCTGAGACGTTTTGTGGGGGTGATGAACAGGTGAAGTACTTTCCCTTCGCTTGTGCGTCGTCCACTTGAAATGATCTCGGAAAAACAAATGTGAAAGGATAATATGGCACTAACATTAGGTATAAGGATTTTACTAACACAGTGGATCTTACGTTGTCCGAAATAAAGAATTTATTATTATAAGAGGCGGGGGGCCGTAACCACTAGGCTTTCACGACATTGGTCCGATTTGCGGCACAAGAAAAAGTTACAAACCGCTGTTGCATCTCATCTTCTGCAGATTCTTCTTTTAGATGCCATGTGATGAGATGGTCAGAAACACAAACCTATGACGCGCATTATTGAAGCCATCGGCGTGGCTTCATTTGATCATACATTATTATCCTGGATAAAAGTATAACATTACGCAAGAGGATGATGAATGCGATAAATGTATGTTTTTCATAGGTACATCATTTTTATTGCGTCATCATATTAATCAAATGCCAACCCGCGGTTCAATTGACTATGAAGTTGATTTTTCGTTCAGTTTTTGTTTATGAAATACGTCGCTGTGTCCCCGACTTTGTCTGCATGTATTTTGGTTTTCATACAAAAAAGTAGCCCATGTTCTTCTCTAGGCCCCAAGCTACCTATTTTTTAAATTTCTTAACGATTGGTTCAGTGGCTTACGCATGAAAAGGTATAACAGTCAGACAAAGATACTTTCGCAATTATAATATTTTTTATGGATGAATGAAATTATTGAAAAGCTTTGATAAGTGATTTTATCATTTACGAGTACCTAATATTTGATCGAAATAAGAAAAGGAATACCAAGAGCCGTACCTTTTATAGTGTAATTAACTTAAAAAGGCTAGTGAGTTATGGTCAAACTTTTATAAATCAAAATCAATAATATAATTTCATATTGAACGCTATGTTTTAACAAAGTTACAGATGAAGCCCAATCTTGACGTTCAAGTTAAAGCGGTCAGGCCTGATAAAAATGGTGCTATTGTTAAGTGTTTACGGTATTCCCAAAGTCTGAACATATTGCAACCGGAATTCCCGCTTGTGTGTTAGTAATTAGTGGTAAAGTAAGATAAAGTTATTGAGATATTCCTAATATGTCGATGTGACGTTACTTGGGATATCCGAATATGAACTCATTATAGCAATTCAAATCATCTGTTGTGCAAACCTACAACAGATGTTAAATGAGTCGCTGTAATAAATTCATAAATATTAGGTAATATCCTAGTCAATATACTAAATACAAAACACGTATAAAAATTATAAATGAGTGCCTACTTCCTTTTTCTCTGAACTATGAATGAAACGCACATACTGAGAATTCAAAATTACCTTTTATTATGGAGTAATTTGTGGATGGAATAGGTACTACCTACGTTCATAATGTGTCTTTGCGCAGCAATAGCCAAGCAGCTAGCGTATGACTTGTAGTAAATTTAAACCCAAACACTTTGACACATACTATCAACGACAATTAAATATACTATAAGGCTAAGCGCGCACTGCAAAAAAAAATCGCATATTCGCATGATTATTTAACGCAGTGCGCGGACTCTAGTATATTGCGATTATTTTCCGCAACGATTATGTTTCATGGTGCGCGCTTAGCCTTACGATAGACGACACAAAGCGAACAACATCTAAATATGGTATCACCTACAGCTACTACCCTATATCTCATGTCATACACCCCACATGATCGCATTGTGACATGTGTGCAAAAGAAAATTATTTTCAAAGAAAATATGATGAATTGTAGATTGTGGAATTACAAACTTCGTAGTGACTGGACTTAACTACTACTATTTTGCTATATTATACTAGATGGCGTCACTGAGACGATCATGGGTTGACAGTTTTTCTATGACATTTCTTTTGATAACCTCTCAATAATATCTTAAGACATGGCGCACACTATACGACGTGCGACTGCGACAGCTCGGCGACTAGACGCAACGATAGGCTGCGGGTACTGCGGCCTACAATTTTCATATATTTTCAAACTCAAACTCAAACTCAAAGTATTTATTTCAATTAAACCAATTACAGGCACTTTTGAATTGTCAAGGGGTCGGTCAGTCAGAGAAATGAAGCTAGTTGCCCATTCCAAAGCGTAGTAGGTACCTATGGAGAAGAACGGGCAAGAAACTCCATGGACACTCTTTTAAATCAAAATATGGTTACAAAGTATTAGTTACATCATTCATGTTAAAAATTATGCATGTGAGAACGATGCAGAACGTTAAAAGCGTCCGTAATGAAAAGCCTAAAACAATCCAAATATTAAATTAAATTAAAATAAGCGATGGCAGCAAAGAGATGACCAGTCCCCACTGACGGCGCCCGTTCACGAACATGACGCACGGATTAGCACCATTCAGCTCAACCATTTTGAAGGGAGCTAAATGATCCAACACATGTGCCACCATCAGCGAGACATTTGAGTGAGCATGACATACTCTCAGCCGCCAGGGCACATTCAAGTCAATGAAAGACGTACCCAGTAAATGGTAGCTTTATAGTATGTAACTACATAGTACTCACACATGAGCTATACAATTATACAATACTAGGAGATTGAATTTATATAATGCAAAAATAGTATTTTACAATCTTCAGCGGCTCCAACAGTACTTCCAAATGCTAATGAATTTATTTATGCGTCCTGTGGAGCAGCCGGTCGATTCTGTAAAAATCTCACCGTGAAAACTTAGGTGAAGTGAGCGTGGAGTGAGCTGTCATTTCAACTAATGCTAGGGATTAACACTACTGACAGCTCACATCAAGCTCACTTCAATTGAGTTTTCACGGTGAGATAGTTACAGAATCGCACTGCAGGACCAGCGTTTAGCCAAGCATTTTTATCAGCGATGTAATCTCCCAATTTATAATATGCCTGGCTGCATAGTGTGCGTTTTATACAAGATTTAAATTTCGTTTCATTCTGTTCAATTATGTGGGGAGGTATTTTATTGTAACATTTTAAACAGTACCCCATGAAAGATGAGTCTACTTTAGCCAGCCTGAAACCTGGTTGAACTAATTGGTCCCTATTTCTAGTGATATAATTGTGTCTTTCACCTCTTTTACTAAAAATATGTAGATTTTTCCTTACGTACATAATGTTTTCATATATATATTGACAAGGTACCGTCATGATGTTAATATCTTTAAACAGTTCTCTTAGAGAGTCACGCCTGCGGAGGCTATATATGGCTCTGATGGCTCTTTTCTGCAGAATAAAAATAGACTCGATGTCTGCAGCCCGTCCCCATAGTAAAATACCGTACGACATGATACTATGAAAGTAACTAAAATAGACCAGTCTCGCGGTATCGACATCAGTAAATTGACGGATTTTTCTCACAGCATACGCTGCTGAACTTAGTCGTCCTGCAAGGGATGTTAAATGAGGACCCCATTGAAGCCTTGAGTCGAGCGTGAACCCCAGGAAAACAGTTTCATCGACGAATTCTAGTTTCTCTTGATTCAATTTTATCTCACAATGACTACCTTTGACATTTGGTAAAGAAAATCTTATACACTTCGTTTTTTTTCCATTTAATACTAAATTATTAGCAGTGAACCAATTTTGGATCTGCAGTAGGACGTTATTTACGTCGTCAAGATTTGATGCACGTCTATTAATTTTAAAAATCAAGGAAGTATCGTCAGCAAATAACACCATCTGTGGTTGGGTTTTTAACAAATGGGGTAGATCATTTATATAAACTAAAAAGAGGAAAGGACCTAATATCGAGCCTTGCGGAACACCCATTTTTACTTTTAAACCGAGTGAATTGACACCATTTATTTGAACTTGCTGTTGTCTATCATTTAAATAAGATTTTACTAAACTGAGCGCAAGTTTTCCCATTCCGTAATGCTCAAGTTTTAAAAGTAAGGTTTCATATCTGTATATGTTGTTAAGTAAGTTGATGTGTTTCCCTAGAAAAAGTTTTTTGATACCGTAAAGTCAAACCCCGCTGCTATCATTTTCGTGACGGCTGTCGGTGCAGCCATTAGGTGGCCACCATCGCTGGCGGCATGCACAGACCCGTGTGATGTAATACGAATCGTGTGGACGGCATACAAGTTCAACGCGAATCCTGGGGGTCTACTCCGAAGTGGTATCGGCCGAATGTTCGGTCGTTTCCTGCTACGAAGTTACTATTTGGTTCGGTCGGTTCCGATCCTACACTCCTACACTCTTTCGAATATTGACTATGGTCCCGACCCAACTGAGCTGATCCGAACTTTTTTCGATTTTTTCAATAATATTCAGCTCGGCCATGTATCGGTCCGATCCGATCATTCGCACTTTGCACTTCGTAGAGAGATTAAGATTTCGCTTACTTTTTGAAATAATGTGTTTTATTTCAAAAAGTAAGCGAAATCTTAATCTCAAATATCTCGAAAACGAGATACCGCCTGATCCTGATTTCGGGACGAGATCTCGAATGGCCAATCTCGACTCGAGATTGAAATCTCGAGTCGTTCTCTATTCCCTACTAACAATGGAAAACGGTGACATTTGGACTGATGTCTAGATATGTTTACAACACCACAAATCAATGGTTTAGAAGAACATCACTTTACTACTTTGCTAAGCGTAATTCTCGTTACTTCACACCTCTGGCTACTTTTAATATTTCAGGTGTGATGTTAAGTTACATTAAAAATAAGTACCCTAGTAGACATTTTATCGAACACAGAATAATAAAATCTAATCAATAAAAGATTGAGTTGATGCACATCATTTTATTTATGTGGTTTTACTGTAGATATGTACAGTTATAATTAATAATTTAACTTAACTATCTACTTAACATTGTATGTATATAATTTAACTTATACTACTAATAATACTTTTCAAATGGCAGATTGGTGTTTGCAAACTTTATACAATGTCTAACACGAAACCTTACCTTCGTGTTAAACATTGTATATAGTGTATAGATCTTAAGGAACTTTTATCTTCTTAAAAAAATTACAACTTATTTATTTTATTATGTTAGGGAAACTTATTAGAAATTTTTTTTACTTCTGATTACGCAGACGATGGGAAATTACATATATCTGTGGAAACATGAGCAGCAGACCGGAATTGTGTAATTCTTCATCTTAAGCTGGTGCTCCTCCGGATCGTACACCATTAGACTCCTCGTTCCGTAGGATTCATGGCACGTGGACACGATGTGGTAGTCGCTGAGCCCTAATTTCGTGAAGCATTGCGAACTGCCTTCCTTGAGACTTTTATAGTGTGCTTTGCCGTATCTATTGAATGGAAAAATAATACATTGGGTATATATGTACTTTATGATTTTGATACCTATTACGAATGTGAATACATGTGACAATTTTCGAGGTTTATCAAATACTACCTTCTGCCCGTGACTACGTCCGCGTGAAATATCTAGTTCTACCAACCCAGGTTGGGTTGGTTGCATTGTGTCGTCCGTCCGCGCTATTACATCATTTTCGGTTAGCGTTCTGTCTGATTTTTTAAATTTTATATTTGAAGGGTCCTAGCGAGATTTTGCCTATAGACTTACTCAAGAATCAGGATATCAAATGTAAAAAGAGTTTTCAAATCCAACTCGTAGTTCCAGATATTAGCGCGTTCAAACAAACAAAAAAAAAACGAACAAACTCATCAGTTTTATGATTAGAACACTTATATACTACTTGATACATCTCGAAAATTGTCCTGTTTCATGGTTTTCCCAGAGCCATGATATTGGTAACTTTGACTAAACCAAAATTTTAAGGGAATATCTACTGAAATTACGCACTTGCAAGTCACTTTGGAGAATTGTTGGCGAAACAACTTAGTTTGCACGATGATGTCCACTTTCGTTCTGCCAGGATCGTCGTAGACGTAAAATGACTCCAACTGAAACACAATAGTTAAATAATCAGATTTAAGCTACATAATTTTGATGAAAAATATGATTTAACAAGTACCTACAAAAAATACCTACGAGTATGTATGCATGCAAAAAAATACATTGGCAGTTTAGCAGATTTTTGCGCTAAGAGAGCAAATTCTGACTTTTACCATTCATGTGACAATGAACTATTGTCTTGCACATACAGGGTGGCAGGGGCATCGACGCGCAACCTGTTCGTATAGGTTCCGTACATGATTCTTGCAGTTTTCTATGAAACAGCAGATATTTTTTATTACCCTCGAAAATTTTCTACGCTACGGGTTTCAGTTTAAACGTCGATGTCCCTACTACCCCGTAAACTTAAAAGTATTGACGCTCAATATTTTACCGTGGTCTCGCTCGGACAGTTATCGTCATCTTCAGGCGGCTCCACAGAAGGGCCGCCGCCGTATCTGTTGCCAATATCCTGTAATGAAAATAAAGAACATTTGTTAAACAAAACAGTAAAATAATTATGTTGTCAAAAGCTTATTGTGGCTGCATCGTAAATGTTTTAAATGTTAAATTTTAACAAGCCAAATTAAGCTCAAATGCTAAAGAAAATAAATGAATTCGCTAATATAAGATTTGATTATAATTGGCATAAGCGACAAGCCACGTAGCCGATACGGACTGAAGATTAAGAAATGATTATTAGATTTGATAATGCAATGAGTTTCTTACAATCAGGTGCACTGGAAGGAGGCTGTTGATCTTAGTCTCGATTTCGTCGTAACCTTCGGGTCTGATGGAGCAGAAACCTTTTCCCTTACACTCTTCGGGAATTGTAATGCTAAGTTTGCTATCTGTGGAAATTAAAAAGAAACTTTATGTTAAATCGATACGTCGAACTGTTTGAATAACTTAGAATATATTTTCATTTTAATTATATGTCTTTAGGAATAGGTACTGTTACCACTTGCACTTACTTTGGGGGGCAGCATTGCTGGTTGCCACAAGTAGGGACGCCTGAAATATAAAAATCAGTATAGGTATTTTTTTTTCATTCACAAACAAAACGTGTCATGTTTTTTTTGATTATATGATGTACAAAATAATATATCTACCTATTCACATAAAAAAGCTAAACAAAAACACTTTTTAGTAGCCATTACCGTCCCACTGTTGGGCAAAGGCCTCCCTACTCTCCTTACACCTCTCTCTGTCCAGAGCTGCCAAGGACCAATCTTTATTAAAAGAGTCCAGCTCATCCCGCCATGTTGCCGCTGGGCCGCGATGTTGTTTGCCATTGAGCGGGACCCACTGGGTCGTAAGTTTGGCCCATTGATCGTCAGACATGCGGCTTATGTGTCCAGCCCAATGCCATTTAAGCGTGGCAGCTTTCCGAGTGACATCAGTTATTTTAGTGATGGAACGGATTGTTGTATTCTTAACCCGATCCACAAGTTTATAACCCAGAATACTCCGTTCCATAGCTCTCTGGCAAACTTCTAGCAAAAACACTAGCTTTTATTATTGCTTATAATAAGTTAAATTTTAAGGTTAAAATGTCAATGTCTCATGAAAGTAAAAATAAACCCTTTTATGAAAAGTTCATAGTGTAAAATATTTACCGATAATAGAACAAATGTAAAAGACGCCATGTTAATCGCAGCTAAAATCACTCCTAACAAACTTCTCTTTTCAGCGACTCAACAATTGGTGCTGACACCGTCGTAATCAATAATTATTTTAATAATTTGTTTAATACAAATATTTATTACAGGATGTTACTTCGATTAATGGCAAATTACAACTGTTTTAGTTATTACACAACTCGGTTTATATACACATTTTTACTGTAAAATATTTCAATTGTATTTTCCTTATATGTATTGCTAGGGATAAAATTTTTGCGAATGAAGCAATGTTGAGGCCGTATCTATGGGTCGTTTAGCCTATTGACTTGATGGAATTATTTTCTATTATCAAAAAATATATAACATTTAAGTATATTACTTACTCCTTCAATGCATACCTATTACATTGAACATTGCGTGTCATAAGAAACATATTTTGCATCACATTACTTAAGTAGTAACAGAATACGTCAGTATTGGATGACGCTGTGTTCAAATCGATTGCATATGCACAGCTTTTATAAATTAAACCTAACATGCCATCATCATACCAATGAATAAAATTGATGCCGAACAATTTCCGGTGTAAATCAATTATAACATTTTTGGGTAAGACTTTGTATTTTTTTTTTTAAATAATATAATAATTAATTATAGAAGAGAATCCATTAACGTCCTGGTTAATGGGTGGTTAAAGAAGGTACTATGCATATGCATATATCGACAGCGTCTCTACCAGGAAACCCGGCCGACGCAACACCCGTTACAAACTGTGACAGTATACTCTTCCCCCTCCTACTTACTATCTACCACGTGGACCTTTTGTGGACCACTTAGAAGTCCCTGAACTATCTCCGGATACAAGTGAAAGGATGAAACTCCAACCTGGTAAAGTGGGGGCTATCTCGACGGAACGGCAGTAGGGTGTGGATGTATCTCAAACTATGCTCCACCTCTTATCCTGCCTTCTGTGTCTCAAAACATGCAGTGAAAGTGACCACTGCGCTGCCACCAACGACGCTGTGGAAGTGGCGAAGTTTTGGGCCAACAAGATCGAGATACAGTCGTGCCAGCGACACGAAGAAGAACAATCACTACAATAACAAATAAATTGTAAACGTTATCTCGGACTATTTTTTTTTTTTTGTTATCTACTCCATTTCATAAATGAAAAATTATCTGCCATAGTAAATAAATAAAAAATCTTCTTCCCAAAAAAAAAAACTACGTCATAAGATTAAATAGTACATTACGATACGTGTGACTTAAGTACATAGTTCATTATTGCACGGCGTGAAATTACGCCGTGCGCGTGTGACCTAAACGCGCACTTAGTCACTTTTCAATATAAAAATGGACTACTTAAGTCCAAGTATAAGCGTGACTTAAGTGCGTCTAAATATAGTTAGTGTAGGTCGGTTACAGCTTGAGATGAGGGCTGTTTAAATCAGCGAGACAAAAATCGAATTACACACGGTATGAAGAAAACATCAAGTTTCGAGTAACGGTCTAGAGCCCGTAACACGAATACGTATACTATACCAATCGATATCTAGATATTTATTACTTTTCTCTGTTGCGTTGCCTGCAGCTTACCTAATGATCACAGTTAATGGTTTTATATTTCAGAAAATATCTCAATTAAAGGTTTGCTACATATTTAATAAGTTCGTTAAACTTTATAGGCATTTTATTTTGATGATAAAGGTTATTTGGTAGAGACCGCAGACTGAGTGTTGGACGTTGTTGTCAAACGAAGGTAATTGAAAGGTAAAAATTTTGAAACCGTTACATTTTATTGTATAAAAAAAAATCACCAGTTCGATTGGTCATTAAGACCCTCTATTTCGTTCTAGTATAAATCTAGTGGATTTGCATATAAATGTAAATAAATATACCTAGAACTCAATGGGTTTTTCTTCATGGGGGAGGCGTTTTTCGGCTTTCGGTTTTCGGCTGAAATAATAATATTGATGATGAAATGGGTTTTTCAGATTTATTACATTATTATACATTTTAATATTATTTCTCGAAAATTTGTTCTTTAATTAGCCTGATCAATTGTTCCATAAGTACAATAGTATCTAAACCGCAAGCCACACGCTTGAATCATTCGTAAACCAAAATATGTTTTCTGAAAATTAGGATGATCTACATAATGATGATGCAGAATATTCAGGGTTTAAATAGGTACCTAAGGAAAATACATCATCGATGTTATTACAAGCTTTTATTTAACTTGTTAACTAACCTATTGGGCACTGTTTGCTCCCCGTCTCCACATAATTCTGAGATACCTTTATAATACTAATCTACTCTTTCTGCATCACTTGTAGGCGTCGCGGTCTTTTGTAAAATCGTAAGATCACGTCGGGGTCACCAGTTTGGAGGTAGAGGAACGTTCACTCATCCTCCATAGAAAAGGGAGGATCCTCCGACCAGACGGGTGTTGTGTCTGGCGGGCAATTGCCCAACGATTGATGTTGGGAAATTGTATCTATGCTAATTGCGTGGTAAACTCTGCTTGCGAGATGCAGGATTTGCGTGACGTCAGTATGACGCGTTGTTCGCATGTGGCGTTGTAGATACCGCTACATGGGTAACATCCTTCAGTCTACTCAGTCTGCTAATAACAACAATCCCTCTGCCAATCGTAGAGATTGGGACAATTTTTCCTCAATGTTTCGGCTGACATCTATTTCCCCTCGACAGACCTAATCCGTGAATTCAAATTCTGTATTCATAAAAAAGTGCTTGTTTACTATTGGAACAATATTATTTGTTACGTCATGTCAACTCTACCTATAACAACAGATAGCCAGACAATTAAAATTAATTAGTTTCCTCTTGAATTAATGTATCTTATTGCTCAAACAACTGAAAACTACAATTATGCTAGAGTTTCATATTGAGTTGCGGCATTTACTTAAATAAATTATCTTTTCAACAAAAACTCCTGAAACTTAGTTAGAAAATAAAGTTTTCTCATAGGAAAGTTAATATTTTTTATATTTAATAGATATGTAGTTCCAGTAATCCTAAAACAAAACGGAGATATTTTTGTAAAACTACGTTTCAAGCTTCGATGTCGGTTTGTAACAATTGTAGTAAAGTACCTGTCTAGTTCTGTTGAAGTATTTGTATTGCATGTGAAAATTGCTAGTGCATGTCATGGGCATTGTACTACACAGCAATGACGAAAATTTCTTAAAGTTTAATTATATGTAATGACTGATTTCATGTAAAACTGTCACGTTATGTCATTAAAATGTGAAAATAGACGCTATACTAAAACCTCATCTAGGAAAAACGTTTCTGCAACCACTGCTATCTTATTAGCTTTTAACTCTATTTAAGTCGAGTAAGGTAGATTTTTCTTTGATAAAAGGCGTAAGACTAGCCGTACGCGTTTCGCCCTGTTTCCTTTCCAAATTGTCAACATAACAATTGGATATGTAATGTTTAAACACATTCCTCGGCCTGCAATATGTGTACGACTTTATAAGTTGTTAGTTACACAATGTTATTCAATTTAACTGCTTATTTCTGTGTTTATATTACTGATCAACAACGCACACACATTGCTGAAGGATAATTTTTCCCATTTAGGTTTCTACATAATGCACAAAATTCGGAAGGATACCGGATAATAAGAAGCGATCGATATACTATTATGGTAAGACCTGCTTTTCCACCTGTAGCAAAACATTAAAAGAATTTGAATTAAAAAAAAAAATGGTGGATACATCGGATACTGCATAACAATCGGATATCCGTTTCATCTCTGAATAGCCGAAAATGCCTGTACAAGCTTTCTCTATCTTTGTCGACTTCAGAATATAATGCCTAAAAATACCAACTGCCAATAGAACCTACAATGCAATTTATTTTTAGGGTTCCATACCTCAAAAGGAAAAAACGGAACCTTTTTATGATCACTTCGTTATCCGTCTGTCTCTGTCAAAACCCTTGTTCTCAGGAACGCGAGGACGTAGTCAAGTTGAAATTAATAGCAAATACGTAGGTTTACGGTCTCTTGGAGCTCTAAAACAATCAAGCGGCCATTTATACGTACGCCATATTTTGATACACGCAAATAAATCAAAATCTACTTCCCGTTGACGTAGAATCATGAAATTTGGCAAGAAGCAAGGTCTCACAGCACAAATAAAGGAAACATTCTGAAAATCGTTACATTTGCGGTTGGAGAATTGACCGTGACGTATATCAATGTAAAGATGAACATTTTTTTAAACTATAACGTTAAGTTTTCTTTTGGGATAGATTCATCCCAACTACGGAACCCATCATTATGTGTGATCCGAGACGCACTTGGCCGGTTTTTTATCATTGTTCTCACATATACAATGCAACAAAAATAATGTACCCATGATTTTGTAATAATCTTGATGTAAAAGAGTGTCCTTAAAGTTTCTTGCTTGCGCTTTCCATAAAGATCTACGATTTGGAATGGGCAACTAGCTTTAACTTTCTGACCAACTGACTGACTCCTTAACAGTTCAAAAGTGCCTGAAAATGGTTTGATTGAAATAAATGCTTTGAGTTTGTGTTTGAATTATAGGTAATAGCAAGCTAGGGTTTTTCATCAATGATACCATAAACGCAATAATCGCGAAACATCGTTCTGGCAATTAAGTTGTAGGATATGAGTAACCTCAAGTTACATATTTTGAAAGTGTGACGTCATAGCTACGGCATTTACAATCAGTTTGCCGCTGTAGTAACACCGGATGCTGCGGCTGTGGCGCGTCCCGGATCGGAGACCCGGGTTTTTTGTTTTTCCCACCAGTAACTCTGTAGGATCTACAGATGTCATTATGCAATTTGCTGTTGCGTTTTCGTTTTTATAGCGCTGCTCTTTGGTAAGAATATAGTGACTAGCAACTGCAATCCCTTCGACTTATCTACACATTTCTGGAAATTCTTCTAGTTTTCGCGTCAATAGAGCGTGATTTTAGCTCTGTCGTCTGCATAGTTTAACTCTAGATGAGAGAAAACGCATTTATTTATTCACATTTAGTTAAACAAACCTTAAAAAGATTATAATACATTAGATTATAAGAATATTTTGAAAAGCTGTATTTATTCCAATGATTATATTAAATCACAGACAAAATGGGCTTATTGCCTACTTTTTGGGAAAATCATTGTTTAACAAAAAAATAAAGTTAGAAAGAACAAAATTATAATTTTTAATCAAGACAAGCTCAATGATTTTATTAAAATCATTGGGCTTGTTTAATATTCTAACGTGAGTAGGTAGTTGCGCAGTGAGTGATTTGCCGCCGCACGCAATCTGCAGGTAGAAACCTTTGCCTTCCACAGTCGTCTGCGCAGTGATTGTACTCAAATTTAAACAAGTAGGTGAGAGACGAGAAGACTGGGATAGCTACTGGGATGCTTCATCTTAACGCGTGCATAATTTAGAAAATAATAACAATTTTTCGCTGAGGGCAGCAAAATGCTCATAGCGTAAACACTAGTGTTAAACCCTGAAAGGTGAAGAATGATCAGGAAAGGTGCAACATACCCTGTGAAGACTCACAATGTTTTTGAGAAGGGTTCGAAGGTACTCGTTTCCTATTTGTGCAGATTTTTCTGCGGTCATGATTCATATTGCCCGACTGTTTTCGGGCGCAAATGGTTACTACGGTTAGGTGAGGCCATGCGCGTTATGATCTCTTGCAGTAAAAATTAGTTAAAATCACGTACACAGCCGTAATAATTCGTTATGGATGGATTTCAGTACCGCAACATTTTGGCTGACTACTACACGATACCAATTCTGGACCCGACACACGAGTAGGTAAATAGATAGGAATGTACCTAATTTCAAAAATACTTTTAGGGAAATACATGGTTATTTCCGAAACCATCGACCAGTAATAATTTCCAAATCAGACATGAAAATAAAATGCCTACCTACCGCAATCAAATGGCAAATCCATATAGTGTATTTTATGACTTTACCTATGAAACTTCATAAAATGATATTGACCATAATCACAGGCTATCGATGATCATTTTCCTTAACACGAAATCCATCATCATCATCATTGCACATAGCAGATTAAGTTTTACAATGAAATTCGCACTCGGTCCACTCTTGCGCAGATCGACGGACGCACACTAGGATATTGGGTTACATAACTATAAATGTGGGCCGTTGTGCAATGGCGGTAAACACCCTGCTTCGTCAGGTGGACATGAACAAACTGTATCAGGTTTTACTGAAATATGAGCTTCGGTGCATAAGTTTGTAAGCAAGATTATTTTCCTTGAAGGTCAAAAAGCATAAATAAGCGTGATGATAACACTCCCATTAAATACATTTTAAAGTGTCCACTGACCTCAACAAGTCTTGTCTTTTTTTTTCCAATGTGCTTTAACCGCATAACTCCACAGATAACGAAGTCACCTATTTACTAAATATAATCTTATAGCCATTGTGTTTTCAGTGGAAATCGGTGTCGTTATATTCGTTATAATTTCAAAATAGCCGGCTATATGCACATCCTCTAGTTTTGTGCTACCAGGAATAACATGCTGTAATAAGAACCTTAGTTAGGTATCATGACTGTATTCAATTGAGATTATTAAATAAAGGACGTTTTATACTTATTGTTATATATAGTGAGTGACCACATACCATCATACCGAGACCCCTCCGTGCCTCGGAAAGCACGTTAAGCCGTGGGTCCCGGCTGGTATTCGTGGATCTTTGACAGTCGTTACAGGTAGTCAGAAGCCCGAAATCTGCCCATCAGTCTTAGCAAGGGGTATCGTATTACCCAGTAACTGGGTTGTGGAGGTCAAATAGGCAGTCGCTCCATGTAAAATACTGGTATTCAGCTGCATCCGGTTAAATTGGAAGCCGACCCCGACATAGTTGGGGAAAGATTAGGCAGATGATGATGACGAGGGAGTGACCACATATATGATGTCGAACAATGATCTCTCCCAATAGTTGTTGGGAAAGCGGGGCTACATACATAAATCACTACGCACTAAGTTCAGTATCATTCTACTGCCTGTAACTCGCAGTTACGTAGGCGAATTCAATTTAAGCTGTTGTCAAAATGCATGATTTTATTGGGTGTTGTTTACTCAACTCAACCAAGCACCTTGATCGGCTTCAGAAACCGGGGGTTATTGTGTCAAAACTGTTCCATGGTCTGCGGTGGAGGGCGTCAATGTTTATATAAATATCTATCTATCTACCAATAACTGGATGCCAAGGAATCATTCATCGTTTCCTTTCCCCGAGGTTCTCGCTGAAAGAAAATAAGTAGGGATGCCCTTCATGTTAAGAAAATCGGCAGCACAACTTACTGCGATCGATTTGAGCTTAGTGGTAATGAGCTTAGTAATAAATTGCGAGGAGAAGCAGCAATTTAAAGATTTCTTGTTGCTCGAGATAACTTTTACAATTTACTCAGTAGGTCTCTAGGATCACCACCTTTTGCTTGGTTATCACATAACCATTTGTGATGTAACAGTATAAAAGTATATAAAAAGCTACATGGTTTGATTTCTAGAAAAACAGTGCTACATAGCTGCTGGATCATGGCACCGTATGAATTAACACAATCTAGCCCCAGATATTTATCGATGATGTAACAAAATAAAATATGGTATTAATTCATTTTGTGAGCAAAAAAATTATTATGAATATTACGTGGGACTTGTTTTTGCTAGTGATCGTAAGATTATACAGTCAACAAATTTTAGATATATAGGTATATCATAATTAACAGTTATCACTTTTAGCAAAAAATCGTGGTTGTGTTTAGGCACGGTAATATTATCTATACAGTATTCCAACTTCATACAAACGGACGAAGCGCGAGTTATGCCTACGCGCCTCGATGTCGACATGCGCTCGACATGCAGACAGTCGCGACTGTGCCGCAGTGACGAACGGACGGTGTGTTGTTTTTTTAACAATAACCGCGCGATTTTCTCACTAAAAATACATATTTAACATGACGAGTAGGATATATTGTGCTGTTTTTGGTTGCATGAATTCGTCAAACAATTTTTAACTAAGCTTTATATTAGAATGCGGATTTTTATACTTTAAAATTTAATAATAAAGCATTTCGTACGTCTCAGTCGAGGCGCAAATATTTTTCGGTCGCAAATTTATAAGACCGATTTGTTATTCAAACATAAACATGGTTTTTTTAATTAAATCTACCAATCAAAAAACAACATGCATTTTTATTGAACACTTCCTATTCAATTCACAAAGTATTTTATTTGTTTATATAAAAAAAGTATATTTACAACCACAAAACTAAATGGAACACAAAGTAGGCAAATGTAATAAAAATGCTGGAGGCGGCCAGCCCTATCGCATGTTTACGTACCGCGCGGCTGTAGGCATTTATTTCAAAGATACGGCCGAGTTACAATACTGTATAGATAATATTACCGTGGTTTAGGTTTCCGAAAAAAAATAGTCCACATCGATTCATACTGTATAGCTCCCATACCCTTTAAGCAATCATAAGTTTATTAATTTTATTATTTAGTACCTCCTAAGGTCCGTAGGGGCCAAGCTACCAATCTTAAATACAAGAATGGGAAACACCATATTTTGTGGAACAATAACAACATTACAACTATTATGTAAAATCTTTATTCAGGTTGCTTCATCGTAATATTATGATCATAAATTATCTTATTTCCAGGACTATTACCAGGACGACCGCAATAGTTGGTGATATAAAAATTTACTTCCTAAATCAATAATCTAAGACTTCTATACTATTATGTAATACAAATTATTAAATATAAAATGTCGAAGCGAACTATCTATCCGAGAGCATATATTGTAACATCAGTTAACATCCCTTCTCTGAATGTTGCAAGTAGTTGACCGACAATCGCCAATCACGCGCAATGATCAGGGCACAACATATGAAAAGCAATAAATGGATTCGGGTCATTACGTATCTTAGAACTTCCTGCACCGTTTTTTCACTGGTGTACGTAATATTGCAACGAAAAATAAAATAAATAATTTATGACAACGTTGATGATGATGATTCGAAGTCGCAATACATAATATTTTCGTTACAGATTAGGTCGAGTTTTTTCTTAGTGGAGTAGAGGAATTAGCTGTTAAACTGGGTCACTGAAATTGCTTTTTTTTATAAGAGAGGGACATACTTTGATAGACTATAAAGCTTCTATGTATTTGATAGACACAAATTTTGGCAAAGAAATTAGTAAAAAACATAATGATCAAGTTCTAGAATAACCAAACTGGCTTCTAAATGTTTTAAATAGATTTATAAATTGTCTTTATCGATATTCTACTACTTCATCCTCATAAATATTTAAAAGAAAAGTTTGAAACATTTACAAAGTGAAGATTGTTTACTTACACACTATTTACACTAGGTACTAAACCAAAAGACTAACTAACTAACTAACTAGGTATATAAATTGAATTACAAACAATTTTATTTATTTATAAGCCTCTTTATTTTGAGGTAGCCCATCTTCCCCAGTTAGGGCCCGCTGTAAGTTTTATCTCGTTTTATCTTGTTTTCCTCTTTTTTATTTACTATTAGATACAATACTTTATCACAAATAGTTTGATCAACTCTGTTGTTTACACGAAAATGTGTCCTAAAAAAAAGGGTATAAAAGGAATGTCCCTCATACAGTGCATGTTTTCATTATGTTAGTATTTTTAGTATGGATTTTCCAAATGAGGAATTTTATAACAATGATTTTTATTTAAACCAGCGTGTTATCATGAAAATAAAATTATTTAGGTTATTTCATCAGTCTGCATATTAGTTTGCATTAATATGATACATTAGCCACCATTATTTGGTATTTACCTACTTCGACAAACATGCTGACTGAACTCATACTTTATGTAATTACCCATATTAGCAAATAAATGATTTTATATTTGAAATTGAATGCAGTAGGTAGATAAGAACTGATAACGTAGCGATCGTTTTCAGAAAAATGATGGACTAAAGACTCTAAAGGGTCAACGTTTCAGTTATTTTTCAAAATAATTTATGAAAGACGGTTAATATAAAAGCCTTGTATTCATTGGGAAACAAAGTTGAGCAACATTGTTTCAGCACCATATTTTTGTAAACATAGAACATTGACTGTTGCTGGCAACATGATAAACTGAAAAAATAAGCAAGAATGAGGGATGCTGTCTTATTCTGAATTTGGCTATTTAAAAAAAACAGCAATGAAAAAATTTGGGGAAATTCCAAAACCATATAAGCATAAGTTATTGTAACTAAGTTCGTTAGCTAGTTTTAATTTTAATTTTGGAACAACAACAAATTGACATAATTACAATGGAAACGATGGTAGCTACAAAAGTTAAAAACTATGTCAAATTAATTGAACGTGGCAATACATAGTATATGTATATAATAATACAGTCTCAACTAAAATATCAAAACCAAATTACCTAAATGTGTAATCGTAAGTGGTTATTTTAACAGACTCAAATCAAAAGGGTCGTATGTTTTGAGCAGCGCATGCTAAGCGGCTTCAGCATCCTAAAATTGTAACCGACCCCCCTGTAACCCCTGTCCCTGTAACCGACCTATCGTTGGTCAATCGGTCTCCAATGTATTGTGCCAGAATGACTAAGGAAGGGTCGCGCGTTGATGTCTTTTCTTGAAAAGTAAGTAAAAAGATTTTACATTTTACTAGTTTATTTTTGTGTTGTTTGCACAGAATGGCAACGATTTTCTATAAAACCTACCAACATGAAGTACAATGTCTCGGTATGAATTCCTAAAAATAGCTCTAAGAAGTATTTTTTTTCAAGTCCGACTTGGGAATTGAAAGACAAGAACTAATCTATACTTCGTTACGTAAATTATAGAGCTCTAAGAGTATAGCACTAATGAATGTAACTAGATCCTTAAACGAGAGGCATCCGTCCATCCTGAGTAGCGTAATGATAACACAAGATATTATGCGATAATTCACAATCGCTAGAGGGGATTGCAAGTTTAAATAAAAAGAAAACACAGCGCCGTGGCCAGTGAGAGTGAGACGTCTTAGCGAACGCGCGCGAAAGTTGCATTCAAACTCGCGCCATTACAAACGTCATCCCGAACGCCATTTTTTTTTTCCTGGAACGGGATACCATAAACGTGTCAGCCAATTTATTATTTGTGCATTTTCTTTGAGTGTTTGTTGGTTTGCTTGTGGGGTGACAGTGCAAGTGTTAAGTGACTTTCGCCGGCTGTTTGTGTAGGATGATGAACACACGTAATATAAAGGTAAGTTAGTACTGTCGTCATTTATTATTTTAAGACGCATTTTATAAGTAGATAGATGACCCATTACTGTGGTATTTATTTTGAAACGAAAGGATGTAATTTCCCTAATGGTATAACAATACTCAGGTAGGAGGAATTGGGTTTTCCTTGCAATTTATTGGATTTTACAATCATGGGCTTCCTAACCTGAATTAAACTTAATAAGGTAAATAAAGGCTTAATACTTACCTATATTATAAATAAAAAATGTTTGTTTATTTTTTAATAATAATTGGCGGAATTAAAAATAATATCGTAATAAATTGCTATCGGTTGTAATTATTCATTGCAATTTTTAGTTCAATGTACATTTGTATAATAGTAGTATTGCGCAATGAAAAGCCTTTTCAACAAGTTTCACCTTTTCGCACAATGCCAGTAAATAAAAAAGTGTGAACTTGTCATTGTTGAACTACGAAGAAAAGAAGTAAAAATGTAATTGGTAGAAGGTAAAAATATTCTCACCGTATAATTGTGTAAATTTAAATAAAACAATAGTTATATGAATATATCTTTGAGTAATAAATAAATAGCTGAACGACACGCGTATAGTGGCGTGTTCATTTGTTATGTACACTCATTTGCGTGTTGTTTGGTTGTTTTGTATTTGTTTTAACTACAGCTGTAGATTTTAAGATGTATGTTAAAACATTGGAATGAAAATATGTACTGCCAGGCTTCACTGAGCTGAGCTTTCAGTGAAACCGGGTTATCAACTGAACAATAATTAAGAAAATCCTTATCATAAGAAAAGAAACAGTAACTTAAAATAAAATAGTAACATTGTTACTATTTTCGCCAACATTGTAGCAATTTTCAATTCTTGAAAAATAATTATTTTCATTACACAATGGGATTTTTGGATGAACGATTTCTGATAAATTTTAATGAACAAGCACTTATTAAGTTATTACATACACGTTATCTTTGTTTTACAAATCTATATTACCGGTTATAATATAGCTATAAAATTATATGTTCTAGTATATAATTTTATGAAACGTAGGTACGAAGTAAATTAATATATTCCTTGTTGATTATTAATATTAATTCTAGGTTTCCCTTAGGACCACGAACCCATAACAATGTTAAAACTTAGAGACTGAGAGTTTAAACTTTACCTACCTTTAATGATAAAGGTATCCGCAGGTAAAGTTTAAACTTTTATGAACCTATGTGACTGTCGTTGTTGTATATATTTCATGAAGTCTGGCTACAGCATATTCTGTGAAATAATAAACCCGGGGCATAAATACTTTCAAGGAATATAATTACAGCCTTTGACACGGAAATCATGGATGCGATTACGAGTATTAGAATTATGTCTTTCATTGGTTTAGAATTCCCTCTTTTATTTTTACTGACTGGTCAGTTCCGTTACACACAAATAATACTCATAGAATACTCTTATTGCGTAGACATACTTACTTAACATGGGTCAAATTGGGAAAATCCAATTTAATTTCAAAAGATCTGCAAATATTTGTCTTATACGGTGTAAAAACATTAAACCGCATATTTCCTGAATACACAATATGACACACTCCAAGTAGGGACATAAATGGCGCAAAACGATTGGGAATCTACTTACGGTTAGTCTTTGAAAGTTGACATCAATACCGTTTTAGGAAAGATAATATGTTGAGTGTTTCAACTGCTTATGATAGTAGGGAGTGGTAGAGTCTGTTCTAAAAATAATCGTATAAGTACCCAATATTATGGCAAAATATTTGGGACTTCATTACGAAATAACTTACGAAGTAATGATTAACAATTCATCGTATTTTTATTATAGAAGTGCTATAAATTAATTAGATTAAACTTTCTAGATAGATATATGCAAAGCAAAGTTAGTAAAAGATTATAGGAATAAAGATTGTGACGCTAGAACTAGTGTGTTGTTAAACCTGCACAAGAAACCGATGCGTTTGCAGATGCATTAATTGATTAGATGATATGATAAGATAATTCCTGAAAGAGCAAAATAAGATAAATAAGTGCTGTTCTTAACACACTTTTCACGGTTCGTTACTTGCTATTAATTACTACAAACTGCTCTAAAAAGTGGAAAATGAGTTTAACGACGACAGTAAGTTCTTCCGGGCGAGATGGTCAGGTTACGCAAGTTATGAGTATAAACATGACTACCCTACTCTTACCTCTAAGACTGTTTGTGGTTTATACGTATCTACGTGCATTTAGAGTTCCACAGGTAGATACTTCATAGCAATATCTATCGATATAATAAAAGCTGGATATAGGCATTTTGCAAGTTACGCCAAGCCCTATTTTTCGTCATGTATTAAGATTTCCATTGTTATTCCTGAAAGGATCTCTTTTGACAATTCTATTCGTTTTTTTTTTTATGGCATGCAAAACCGATGTTGACCATTCTGCCAATTCCTAAAGTGAATTGGAAAAACTCTTTTGAACATAACACAAATCTAGGTCAAAGTGTTTGTAAATACAAGTTCTTGAAGTCCGCTATAAAATGCCTGGATACGTGGATAGGCATATTAAAATGAACATAAAGCCGTGTGATATTATTTAATAATGTCAGATTTTGTGCCAAGGCTTGAAGTTCAAATCTCAGGTCTCATACATATTCTCATAATTTTTATTGTTACATAGTCTTACAGTATAGGATACTGTAATTAGGTACTAGTCAGATACCCATCTGAAGTTAAGTTAATCATAGTGTAACGCATGGTTAATGAATACCAAATTCAATGGAAAACTAAGATAGGATACTACACACGCGAAGTTTTACAAATTAACGTAATTATTATTAATGAAGAAGTCAATTGAGGAGAGGTGAGGTTTGGGGCTGTGACCTCAATAGTGAGAGGAAGTTTAGGTCTCGACAATTTGCATTAAAAATAAACATATTCTAGAGTTACATATGTTTACGTCGACTATCGTATACTACATTGGAATTCTAGGAACATAAATTTTAGCAATTTTATTTTTAGGTCAAAGTAAAATTATGTCCAACAAAATGTCAAATTGATGCCTACAAGAGTTCGTTGTACGGAACCGTAGACGTATTATTAAGACAACAGTTATTTTTTCCTTAAAAGTGGTCATATTTATGCAATAGTAGTGAATGTATAGTTTATTTAGTTTCATTTATAAGTTTCTACCACACTTCTTCACTTATGTATACGTACATACCTAATACCCATTACTCTGTTATGTTTAGAACAAGTTATAAGTAATGACAGGTATTTATTTCGCAAAATTGAACTATTTGGGTTGTTTTATGAACCGCAAACATTTACCTCATTAAAACAATAATATAACTAATTTATTTATTTGAGGACAATAATAGATAGGCTTCTAGCTAAGAAATCCAAAATTGGTAAATATTTTGAAAATTGCCCAAACAATAATATGGTAATATATGTATATGGTCATTTAAATACATAAAATAATTAATTTTGTCGTCTTTGCTTTTAATAGAATCAATTTTATAAGGCTATATTAATTAACAGTTAACCAAAATAGCTTATGACCTACTTAAATGGATGTAAACAACTGATAATAGGTACGGCTGATTAGTAAAACGAGCAATGAATAATATTAATCCTAAAACTACTAGTATAAATAGGTAGGTTGGTATTTAAAAAATGCAGCATGGTATTTAAAAAAGATAGTTAGCTTCCTACGCTACCTTTCGGGGATAACAGGCTTGATGTTATGTTATGAGTTAGCTTTTTAACTCCTCCGATCGCTCCTCAAAAATATTCTTTACTTCAAAAGTATTCTAATCAGGAATGCACCGCATCTAACGAAAAAAAACAAGCAGTTTCTGTAGTTCACCCATCTCCACATTAGAAAGGTTAGTTAGTTAGTCGGCCTACTTGCGCCAAATCTGTTTTGTCTCATTCACATAATTACGATGGGTTGAATAAACTTCCCTCCGTATGATATCCGTTTTTAGTGTTTCGTACCAGAGGGTGCAAGTGGGGTCTTATTACTAAGCATTCGGGACCTTATTGTTCGCCTGTCTGCCACCGGTCTGTAACTTTTTGCTGTTTATTTTACAGAATGGATAGTATATCTATGTAGTCTGCTAAGATAAATAATAAAAAGAAGAAGGTAAACTGTAGATACGAGTTGTCATGTTACAGAACCCTTGGTGAACCATTTTCCATTACATTTTCGAACAATCCAATAGAATCAGAAGGTAAACAAGTTTCCCTTTCTTTAAATGCTTCTGCACACTTGTGTACCTGTCTCCGGTTTTTTCTCTGTGTTACGTAATGTTATGAAGATGAGTTGAACAACCTTCTTTACGTGCCATTGCGACCAGTAAGTACGAACTTAACTCGTGTGACTTGCTGTAATTAGAATAATTATTTTGCGGACTATAGAAGCCCTTATGCGACTATGCTTCTCTCTTTTACCAAAATTTCAAAAATACACTTACGGTGAGTAATTATTTTAATTTTTTCTAATACCTTCCCAAGGCTTTACGCCTAAGTAAGGCTTTGGGTAGCTATTATACCATACCACCACCTTCACAAAATACGCTTTATATTTTGGGTTATTAAATCACACGTAGAGAAAAGCGGCGTCTTATTACAGTATTTTATAAGTAAGTTTATCGTGTTTTGTTTTGCCACCCCTAGGGGTGCCAAAACAAAATATATATGTCAAACTGACAGCAATAGTTTACTATCTATATGTCAATGCTAGCTTAGCTCTGAAAATTCCAGAAGTAATGGCATAGCAAGTATTCTGCCTCTCTATTCTACCTTCATAGTCTACTGCTTACTAATATAAAGTAAGCCAAAAAAGTCACGAGAAAACCACAATCAAATCTGTTATAATGAGTTTCAAAATGGCTACTATCTTAGAAGAGCTAAGTAATGTATTCAAAGTATTAACTTTCTCAAATTCGGAGTTTGAAAAGAACACGTATAATGTATTTACAAAAATAATTATTAATATCAACCTATGTAGGTTTGCAATAAAGACAGTCGTTGATATTAACAAGTTATATAAGGCATACTTACATAAGTATGCCTTCTTAATCTTTTTTGTATTATGTACCTTATTTTATACAAAAATGAGTTTGGCAGCGTTCAAAATAAAAGTTGCCAGAATGCAAGAGTCGTTGAGGATCCGAAACGGATACAAATATGGATGACATAAGTGCTATTCAAAACCTTCAAATTGACCTGAATCCAACAGTATTTGATATGAAAGAATCATAGTTGATGTCGCTACTAGCAACCTGCGCAAAGGCCACCTATAATCTCGATCACGTTCGGACATTGACATGTAACGTAACACCACATTGAAAGTGAAGCCGTTTTGCTTTCTGACTACCACCGTCCGGTGTCGGCCAAATTATAAACATTACTATATTTAGTTGGGACTGAGTTATCGATAGAAAGCGCACAAATAAATATTCTATATGTTTGTGTGAGAATGATTTATTTTGTATTCTTATTGCGTTTGAACGTAATAGTTCTTCGCAAGTTCTTTTAAGTGAACAGACAACTGTGCTGCAGGGGAGTTTGATGCGCCACTTCTTCTTCCCAGCGAAAGTACTAGGAAGTGGTGAAGGGCGGGTGTTTTGGAAGACTGTCTTTTGGTCCTCAGCCTAGTTTGAATAAATGCAATTTTGATTTTAAATAAGACTGCAACATACCTAATTATTTCGGTATTTCCAAATAGGGTTAAATTCAAAGTTGTTTTACCTAATTACAACAAATACTTGATTTGGGTCATCTCTTTTCACACACTTATACATTATACCACTGCCCAGACAGCCCAGTCTAAATAAAAGAGTGACGAAAAGTCACATATGTGTTGTTATTATTTGTTAGGACACAGTAACGTATTAACATATTATTGCAAAATAAACAAGGCATTTTGCTATTGTATTGTAAACATTGTCTTTGGATTTTTTCTCAGCTATTTTCTGTTACAGTAGCGAATTTGTTAACCCACAAAATAATGCTGACGTATTAATAAGGTCTGTTCCACTTTTATGTGTAATAGCGGAATCAATTAGTTCCTTGTTCCATTTAATAACACACAGAAAGGACCATTTTGGGAACATTTTGTGATAGTTATGGCCATGGATAAGTGTGTCAATCAGCCATTGTCTTCTCTCGTATGTTATAATGATGCTATAACTGTCTTGATCATCGATTGGACACTAGGTCGACAATAAAACTTTCGTAATGTGCAATAACATGTTGTAACCATTCCTTAGTTGCTCACAATAAAAGAAAAACAATAGCTCGTGTGCACTGCTATTAAAGGCTCTAGTACTTCGTAAAACTTTACAAGAGATCCATCTGCAATTACAAAATAGTTTCGCTAAAATTATAATGCTGAAGGCTAGTCTTTATTTCTCAAGTCTTATAATAGGGGTGTAGCTTATTTCAATTAACTGAGTATTCATCCAGACTCCGTGCGCAGCAGAGAATTTTATAATGTAAAACTAATAAACATTATTATTGAAGAACATTATTCTTTGTATGGTTAAAAAAAACAAAATATGTAGTTGTTCGTTGTGAGCTATTCATACTTCACTGATTATCCTGCTCACAAAAAATACCCGCGTATGTGTTACTTAACTCTGAATAAAGTTTTCCATGAAAACACTTTGAAAATTATGCCGTGCAAAAATATTGTCTTCCTAGAATTATGAATTGCGGAACACGACACATGACCGTATACATTAAAAAGTAAACAGCTTATGATGAAACCGATCCCAACATTAAAACAAACATAGTCCTTTCTAGAGCTAATGACAATTAGTACTGCTTGACCTACAAGGAAACATGCCATGAAGATAAACAAATACATTCACATGTTCTCAAGTTATTATCATAACCAACGCGGCAGTGCACTACCTGTGAATGTTTGACTTGCACTCTAACTTTCACCGCTAAGAGCTAAAATCCAGACAGACACTCCTGCGCAGAGAAAATGCATCAGGGAAATGACCATACCTAATATTAATTTAATATGGCTGTAATTAATGTGAGATTATTCATTGAAAATATAATTGCATTTTCCTGCAATGGTAAAATAATTACGATTAATGTCATAGTTCTTAATAAACTTAAATGAGTTCTCGTCATTCGAAAAGTTTCATGGGCTTGTAATTTCACCGCCTCGTAAATCCTTCAAACCAGAACTCTCCCACAGCTGAAAATGGTAGGGACAAGCGTTATTATGAATTATTCGGGCCTATCCCATAGCACTAACTTGTTTATCCGTTCTCATGAGACCAAGTAACTGTTATTTATAGCTTCTAAAAACATATACATAACGTACGTGTTGCAATGCATTCATATAAAAGTGTTCATATTCACTTAAAGCAAATTGATTCAAAGCAGAAATTATAGCCTTTATAATCTACATTCGGTAACATTTGATTGTGAGATTCAATTCACTGACGTTCACTATTGCGATATAAATCTGAAATGATGGCGCATCACATGGCGTTGCGTATTTGTGATGGCACATTCACTGTATTTGGATGTCGACGATTAATTCGAGTTCAACATCTACACAATGGCGCCTAAGTATGGGAGCCTATGCGTTTTTCTTATTCCCTATTGTTGTCATAAAGGTTTCGACTATAAAATCAAAGGTAAAATCATACTGATGTTAAGATAATTTCAGATAAAGTCAGAAAAGTTTCAAATTAACCATCTTGATAGAGCTATGTAGATTACGATTCATCTCACATTGACAAACATTTCTGCACGTGGAGTGATGCTACTGATGCTAGCTTTTCATAGAGCGCCTAAGCCAAGCCATCTAGCTAGGTTAAACGATGTTTTAATAAACACAATGCATTCATTCGTCATCCGTACATAGTCTAATGCAAACCAGCTGACAAATGATTATATAATTTTAAAACATTTTGGTGAACTGGTTTATACAGACTACATTGAGTGATATAATACACAACATCAATAACAATGCAATACTGTGTATGTTGTTGTACAAAACAATAGTGGAGAACTTGTAGCCGGCAGGTGAGGGACAAAATTACAGCATATCATAGCATAGCTATCTGCTGGGTTTTTAAAGTACATTTTTAGATTGTTTCACACAATGCAACATTGTTTCTGAAATAACCTAAAGCAAAGAAATAAACAAAGTGCGTACGTTAGAGGTACGTAAAAATAGCACCACATTTGCTCGACAGAATTCAATTTTATCCAGATTTTGAGAAATAAACTTTCAAAACACTAATAAGGTTCGTCCGTTTATTGGTGTTATTGAGGCCAATCTTTTATTTAGATTGTCATTTTGGGTAATATTTAAGCATCTACGCCCTGATGATCATTCGACAAACTATAAAGTAAAGGCTCTGATCTTGGGCAAGGAAAAGTTTAAAATAAATATTAATATCACAAGTCTGCAGACCGGACGCAAGAAGGAAAGAAAGTAGTCTACGGTTTTTCTGACAGACAATCCGGTTTGCGATACACGCCCGTTAATGAACGTGTTGCCGCCGCCGTCGGAAGGTGCTTCCTTAAGATCGCGAGTGTGAGTGTTGCTGCAGCATTTTTGCTAGTGAATGTTATTCCGTTTTATTAAATGGGATAAAAGCAAAAGCCGATTTTGACAGTATGGTAAAAACTCTCATTGTTACAACGCCATGCGAGAGACAATTTTATGGCTTTGCCGATCACTTTAACCTTTTGATTGGTTTTTCATTGGATTTAGTGGCTCTTATAATGATTATGCAGCTACATTGAATTTTGAAACAGAGCGGAGCGTCAACTGTATCTCCTAGCAGATTGTAACTGAAGATTACAAGACGTTCACAGATTATAATGTAACAATTCTTCAAATACGTAACACAATTACCCTGTTTAAACCAGTCACTGTTATGTTCATTACTTAACAGCTAACAAGTTCTCAGTGCTCACGGATTCGACAGTCCTACTTACGTCATCTTATAAAGAAAAATAGTGGCAAATTGGTGAAGATGGACAAAAAATGTATGTTATGTAAGCACTTAGCCTTAATATTGTAATAGGAAATGTCTATCTAGTCTAATGCGTATTAGTCAATTCGGGGTCATTTCATTCACGGATATCCGAAAGGCCATTAATTAAGATTACCAACTGGAAACCACTCTCAATTTGCTCGTATAAGAGGAAAATCTATATATTATAATAGGGAACAAGAATAATCACACAATAAACTCAGCATGCATGCAGTGTAATAAATGCACAGTTAGGAACTGTAAGAATAAAATATGGATCATATTCTAGGGAATCTAATTCTAGTTACAAAATACAGCTTTGTTTTCTAGTAGGTAATTCCTATTGAGGTCATTTAGTGATGATCGCATCGCATATTGGACCTAGGTTAACAGGATCTAGGAAGTTTTAGGATACGGATGCGTGAATATTATTACTTAACAGTCAATTATTCATTCTTCATTAATTTCTTATAAACTCGCAGTGAGCAACGAGATAATTCTTACTTTGATTATTACTCATCCTGTATTGCCATAATAGGCAACCGGTTTTGTGTGATTACGAAACTCTGCCGAGCATCCGTATGTGCATTGAGTTACAGGAATCAGATTTTCTATTCAAATTATACTAAAGCTGTATGTAACAGTCTGACCAGGTCAGATGACCCAGCAAATATGTTAATGTAGAAAATAAACAGTGATCATAACAATCGTAATATTCTTACACTAAACTTAATAATTAAATTAATATTATAAAGAGAAAGCATTTTATTTTTTGTATGTTTGCTTGTCACGCTTTCACGTGTAAAACGGCTGAACGAATTTGGATAAAATTTGGCACATGGGGGTAGGCCATGACCTGGATTAGGGCAAAGAAAATCCCGATATTCCCACGGGATGGAGACTTATGCGGATGAAACCGCGTTTTTATAAAAATGTAATTGCTTTTCTTTTTTTGTAATAATTACTTTTTTTAAATCATAAATAAAAAACAATAATATATGTTAATTTTATGTCACACGACATTAACAAGCAAGATAAAATCGGTAATCGGTTCGGTTGACTCATAGAGACAATGATTCCAATTGTCATCAATTAAACAATAGGACCCTATCACACGGTAATCATGTCGTCACTATCTTTGTATTCATCTCATTCATAACATGTTATAGAAGAAGATCAAAGATCAAACATTGACATCACCCACCACAAACTTTCTACAACCTTTACGACATTCGTTTACCACGACAAATTTTACCTACGCGCAAACTGCGACCGCATTCCTATATTATTTTTTTCCAAATCCCTGAAATTGTAAACGTTTTATGTAAGTGACACGATATTACGACATAATAATCATTCTTCATTCTTTAACGCCCACTGTTTGAAATAAAAAATGTCTTAAAAGGAAATGGTTGGTACCGATATGCTATTACGACGCTCTACTGCATCCAAATTGCCGTATATGACACTTTTATTGGCACTCTAGGGCCTGTAACCCGTAATTGAACAGTTTCCTTTAAAGTCGCTAATTCTTTAAGTACGTACGCCATGAATTGGTTTAATGGCCTAATTATCAGATGGAAATTAGTGGTAAAGCTTTTATACCAAGTATTTTACGATCATGACAATCATGCGTTTATTTTTCATCCAAACAATGGTTACCTGTATCTGTAGCTTTCGAACAACAATGCCATACAGCTTTAATCAACGATGCTTGAACTGAAACCTCTGACACACAGATTTCGATGTCAACTTTTACCCTAAATACAATAAGAGAGTGAGCTTTCACAGGGAATTTTCCATTATCAGCCAAATTGTAGGCCGGTTTTTCAGTTGTTATTGCATGACTGATCTTCATCAATTCTGCTTATGATACGGCTAACCCAATAGACACTTCACTAATTTTATGGTTTTATGTAAAAAAATAACTTTCTTCGTTGTGGTCTAGATAGTATATTAGACGTACTTACATACGAAGATTTCTCTAAGTGTCTACAACAGGCAAACAGGAAATTAAATGTTGGTAATTATCGCCATTAAATCTCATGGAATGTCGTATTGTTACACGTAGTAAAGCTAAGTCATATCTTTCATTTATTAATTATTAGCGCGTATAGATAGGTGTACCTTATCTACTCTTTACTATTTAACACCCGTGAAATTGAAATGTTGATTTTGCACTGTATTATGGCCTTTCTATTTTACCTTGTAATAATGAAAATACAAGTTAGTATTAATATTGAAACTTGCAGCTGTGGTTGGACGCACATATTTTGTGCCAAAAGCTCGGCCAACACGATTCATTAAAAAAATGTGTTCAGCCTCTACATCGGTCTGTGGATCTATAGCTATTTTAAAAGATGGTCTCCATGCAGTATGTTTCAATATCAACACCCATAACTCTAGACCATTTGTATGTTTCGGTTGGCGTAGCAGTAGCAGCAATTTTCCACATCAACGCCGACGCTGCCACTTTAAAAAAATAAACTTCCGTTGTGCAGTTTTTTTCATTACTTAGCATCACTAAGACAGAGCATCTTTTGGGGTCGGCAGAGGTATTGAGGTACAAATAAAATAGTTGGAGCAAGACGACTGGTCGTCGTTGTGCCGAAACATGCCGAAGCATGTGCTGAGAAGGGAATGGTGAAGCATCGTTTTTATTGGGATCTTCTCATTTAGAGATAGGTTTTTAACTATAGCAATTATTTATTTATTTTTATGCCTGCGGCAATCGTTAATTACATACATAGTAGTTAACATGTTTAACTGCTATATTCTCGACTGTTATAGGAGTAGGAGGTTCAATTTAGGATTTGGAAAGTAACCTAGTTTTAATCAGCAAAGTCAAAATCTATGTTTTAAATAGCTGTGGGAAATTCAAATTCTTTGTTAAATTACACCTTTTAATGGGTAGATAAATTTTTGTTTACCTACAACCTACGCAATACCTTTTCTTTTCGCCTTGACACAAGAATTTAGAACTCATATATTATGTCAATAACCTCGAGGCAACAAAATAAGCGATTTAGAAATCGCGTAGTCAAAACGGAAATGGGTGAATGTCAAATGTTGGATTTTCTGAGTTACAGCTCTACATCCTACAACTTACTGAGAGTGCATTAGAAGAATCTACAGTGAGCAAAAATAAAATCACAATTAGGTATAATCTTCAAGTAAAAACTTCGATAATACAAAACAATCAATTACTTAACAAAAATGTGTCTCCAGCTGATCGCTTCCGCCGCGAGCAACGTCGTGGCCCCACCAAGCGGAACCATGCAGGATGACGTCAGAGCGGCGCGCGCGCATAAAAAACTTTCACTTTTCTTTCACTGCCAAGGCTCGGCTCGCGGCCGCGCACTGTCGTCATAGTCATATCATGTTTAGAACAATATAGCTATTGTTTCAAATTACCTATTACTTAAATTGTACAGGAAATGTGGAAACGATAACGAGCCGTATGGAGTCAAATAATGTAATGTTACTGTTTCCACCGTTATTTATTGTTAAGACTTGTTATGTCGCAAAGAACGGTTATTATCAAATGTGTTGCCGAGCACAATTATTTAAAGTAGCTTGACATGCTGTTGACAATGGCCTAAGTGCTTTGTTCAACAAGTCGTCTGCCTTCTTTGTCACTGAACGTGATGTAAGATGTGGACAGCAGAGCCTTTTGTTTTCTGTACAAGTAGTTAAATGTTATGGCGTAAGGGTTTACAGTCCTTTATAGATAGAGGATATAAAAGATCGCCTATATAAGATGAAAGGATCCCAAATTAAATAAATATGCTTCGAAATTGCCGAAGACACTTTTAACCGATGTCGGTCGCTAAGTCAATAAAGTCAATAATTTTCAAAAGTACTTACTATGTTAAGCACTAAAGTTCACGCAGCCATTCACTAACTCTGGCTTTCTTCCCCAGCTATGGATCTGCGTGGCGTGCCTGGCGTCCTCGCTGGCTGCCCCGGCGCCAGCGCAGGGTCCGCAGTTATACCTGGACATCATCGACATGGCCGCCATCAGCAGGATGTCACCGCAGCAGCTCGAATCGCTTGCTGAAGGTCTAGCAGCTGAAGAGATTATGAGGTATGGCAATTTCATAAAACAATATAACATTGATCATCTGCAAGGCCAATAGGCACAGCAAATTAAGAGACTAAAGTAGTCTGGGTAATATCCAGATCGTGGACCTTCATTACCTTTATTATTTGTTTTCACTGAGATATAATTAAATGAACACAATAGAGTGGGTACAGCTTCCATTGACATAATACATTACTTTCGGATGACGTATAAATATTCTTACCTACTATGTATTTTTGTAGAAGAGGACTCTTTAATACACAGGACGGTTAAGACTTGAAAAAAAAAGCAGAGTGGTGTACCTTTAAAGTCTGAAAACCAACTTTTAACAAGATACATTTTTTATTTCCTTTACCAGGACAAAGCGGTCGTCAGCCCAAGCGCTAACGTCAGTGGTGTCCAAAGCATCGTCAGGGCTACAAAGCAAGGTGGGGCTGCTGGGTCAGGCGTCCGCCTTCCTCTCGTCTGCCTCCAGTAAGACCAGTGGACATGGGGACGAGGGCGGGTATAATTATGAACCGGTAAGATATCGAAAAATATCTCTTATTGAGAGGTAGAGTGTAGATGTCCCGAGTTGATAGATGTCGTCAGAAAATAATGCGAACAACGCAGCTTTTTGAAAATACGGTTATACATAAACGCCTTTTATTCATTAATTTTTTTCGATGACAAAAACAAGGATGACTGGTACAATAGCTAAATCTACAATAATTTTTAATGGATCGAATCAGAAATTCATCAAGTTCTTTTTCGTCACTTTGTCGACCATTGTCACCTCCCTAACTCTTTTCAAACCTCACAATTTTAGCTTTAACTACTAGTCAAAACAGAACTTAATACTTACTCCTCAATTTAACCATATATTTCCTTTCAGCATCAGCAAGACGAAAAATACGATTACTGGGGGCTGAAGAAATCAATCCTCTACACTCTGTTCCAAGCCGTGAAGGCCATCACTGGTGGAGTGACGATCCTGAAGGGACAGCTCATCAAGGGTGGTGGTGCGCTCGCCGCCACGCTCGGCAAGGTCATCTCGGTGAAGGGAGACGCCGTCAGCAACCTCGGCAAGAAGATCGTCAGCTCCGCTGCTCTTAGCAACAAGAAACCACACTGTGAGTACTGTAATTAACTTAAGTTTTGCGCGCTGATGCCGCTGTCAGTTTGTCCGTCTAGCTTGGAGTTCATTTTTAAAGAATTTCTCTCTGTAATCTCCTGTTCTTTAAGTAAATATAGATTTAGCCATAGAAGTACTTTTGTCATGTAATTAATCATCAGCATGTTTATATGAAACTTAAGTTTATTTAAAGGGTTCTCCATGCTTGTTCTACACGAGACTAAGCTTCTAAGAGCTTGACATTAGTAGCTATAAGTTATGTTTAAGTCATCGAGTTCTGATTAAGTTATTCATGGTGCTTACGAAGATGCAGCAGAAGCGGCTTGAAACGAAGGCTTGTGCCATAAGATAATAATGAAAAAACTTATTTAATCCTATTAATAAAGGTTTTTGTGCCACGATCTACAAGCTACTCAACGGGACTTATGAAGGGGCTCAACATAAAAATACAAATTAATTTTAATTACAACTATAAACAATGTTACATGTATTATAATGTATCTGTAAGGTCAATTGATTGTTATATCATCTATATGTAATAGTTAATTAAACTGCCTAAATAGATAGCAATTATATTTATTTACATACTTACTTTATATAACATTTGTGTCAGTGGGTTGTTACATATTTATATAATGAATAAATGTTACCACACTCATAATTACTTGTATAATAAGTAAGGCAAAGATTGCCATTGATGCACAAACTACCTTAAGTGAAAGGGTTCCGCTGACACAAATTGATTGCCATACAAATGTTTATTAGATAGGAATTAATTAGTTCGAAGAACACCATAGCATTCAGAATGAATGGAGGCCGAAGAATAGAAGACAAGCTGATGGCTGTAGGTTGTGAAACATGCCTTTAGGAGATAAAGCAAGACCCTAGAAGAACATAGTATGAATTAAGGATGATACTCTACCTCTGTAACTCTAACCTAGGCTAAGAACATCACTAGATGTTAGTCAATGCAATATTATTAGAATTTTTTGCTTTGATTGCAATCATCGACTGTATACTCAAAAGAGTTTTTTATATCCAAACTTAACAAGGATGATGTATGTAGAAAGAGCCAGTGAAAGAAATGTGTTCAAATTCTATTTTTGCAGAGTTTTGTTTATATTATACGGTGCTAAATTAAGTATAGTTACAATTTAAACAGAATTCAAAAAATCTACGTTCAAACACATTTCATTTCACTCAGGCTATTCATTTATTTATTTTACATTGTAACCCAGCCTTATTGTATTAAATCCGCCTTTTTTACAATCATTGTGCATAGACAAAACTAATTAGGTAATGATTATATTATAAAAAATAATTATTAAAATAAAAAAAAATATTATTATAATTAATTATCGAATAGTAATTTAGAACCATTTTGTGAATAAAAATATTTGAATAAAAAAATAATTGTTTGTTAAGCTATATCTAGTGGTTTCTTTTCTTTGTTTATTTAAGATTAGGTTATCTACTAATTAAATCGTCGGTTTGTGCACTATTTTTTTATAGTTATTTTTCTAACGTACTGAATAGGTTAATTAACATTTTGAGTAACTGTGTGTCAATTTCAAGATATAAAATATAATAATAAAAAGGGCTGATTTTTACAGCCATTTTACGTCAGATAATTTTATTGGAGGAATAATTTTGAATTTTTGACAGTTCCTCAATACCTAAACTGTCAGACGTCAATTTTAATCCACGAATAAAAATTATCTGTCGATTGAAAAATCAGCCCTAACAATAATGAAATAATTTTTGACTTCAATTTCAATGAATACCTAACGTAACTATATCATCCATTGAATTCACATAAAAAAATCTTGACGTAGGTACTGCTTAGGTATCCATTAAGGATACGTATTGCAATATCTAAAATTAAAAGAACTAACGTAAAATAACCTACGTTCAAAATCCCTAAAATCTAAATACTTACCTAATCATTGTTTCACTTATATTCAAAATACGGAAACCTTAAATTTGAAATGGATATATTACTGAAGTTCATAAAGCTAAAACTTGAAATTCCTATGTACAAAGTACCTTAAATTGGTTTACCTCAGTTTACCTCACCGTTATATGTTTCTGTACCCGCATGCGTAACACGCATATATCTTTTTTAAATCGAAACAGCTAGGTTAGGTTAGGCTAGAACTGTGACCACACAACTCCAGAAACATATTTTTGAATGATAGATATTTAGTCCAATCGGTATTTTAAACTTAGGTAATTCGTAGGTATGTTATTTTACGTTAGTTCTTTTAATTTTAGATATTGCAATACGTACCCATCCATTAACGTCAGAACCCAAGGCTAATCACATCACAATAACTCTTCCAATGAAAACAGTGACGTATTTTGACGCCGTGTTATTGTAAATGAATGCGGAAAATGCACCGATACTGTTATCTAAGGAATGTTTGCAAGTATTCCCCAAAGCAAGCCTGATCACATTTATGTACCTACTGTTTTCACTACAAAATAATACCTACCTATAGTGATTTATCGTACTTATTAATTATATCAGTCATTATCCTGTTACGTAATAGGTGTCAATAAAATCTGTTTCCCTGCGGAAAACGAGATGGTGTGTACTGGCGTATCTATGTAGTTACTTTGATGAGGTCATGACTATGGGGTCACATCTATACATTGGATTAGGTACTTGCCATACTACCTATGAGTTGCCATGGGAGTCTACTTAATTATTAAAAGAAGTTAAAAGTAATAGCAGAACTCAACTTAACTATTTAATATACATCATCTACGGGTAATTCTCGTAGCGGGTGTAGCGACCAATGAAATTCATCGGTCGGTATAAATCGTGCGGACACTCATTCCCAATGGAAATGACCACTGAAGTGTGCCTTCAAAGCAACTACCAAACGTGTGTGGCAGGTTCTCCGTCGACTAATGAAAACGGTTCCCTGCATACATAAGCTCACGCCTTTTTTTCCATGGGGATTATCGGGTATTTGTTACGTGTTAAAGTAGTATTAGATAGGAAGGTAACTAATTATAGTTTACAAAAAATAGTCATAAGTTATTTTCTAAGTAAATTTACAGTATCACTACTACTTTCGCCATTATAGATATGTTTACTCACAGCAAAAACAGTGTGAATATGATTGATTATGCTGTTAAAAATGTTCTTTTTTTAGTGTATTTTCGACTGCTCACCTGGCTACTATTGCAGACACATAGCATGTTGCAACGCAATGATGTCCTCAGAATTCCGAGTTTCTCATGAGGACGAGAAAAACCCGAGTAACGGGCCAAACACTAAAAGCGTTCCCCGTAATTTTCCAGCGACAGCAGTATACGGCCCCCCGCCGTCGCACGTGGAGTACGGCCCGCCCAGCGCGTACGGCGCGCCCACTGCGCCGGCGCACTTCACGGCGCCCTCCGCGCCCACAGGCTACGCCGCGCACAAGTACCCGTCGCAGCTAGACGGTAAGGAGACTCACTTGTTATGGTACGAGGTTACGACGAATAGCAGTAGGCCGCGTCCTAACCGAAAGCGACTGTTGCGCGAGTACGTAATCTTCCTGCTTGTTTATATGAATATGACATACTCGTGCGATCAATTAAGTCGCCATTGTACGTTATTACATACTTAAGTAAACGATCGCATAATCGCGTATTCGCGCGACGGTCGTTTTCGGTTTGGACGCAGGGTCACGTTGGGATTAGGTTTCAATTTTGTGTGGTCGTTGATGCTGAATACGTAGTGAGTTTTATTTTGAAGACTCAGAGAAAAGTTTTTGGGTTATCTAAATTGACAGCTGGAAAACAAACAATTATTAAATAATGAATGTTTCCTTTTTTCACCGATGACTTTATTAAGTTTTAGTTAAATGAAGATGAGTTTAATAATCATAAGATGATCAAACAGTAATTTATATGACACAGCTCTTATACTAAGAGCAAGAAATTTCAAAATATGATTGACATAATTAGGCCTATAAATAAGTGACATGAGGTAATACTGGTTTAATATTTTGAAAGTCATGATTTAAAAAAAAAATAATGACTGACTGTGCGTACCGGTTATGTTTATGAAGAAAAAAAACGAGAATGTCAACAAAAACAACTACCTTTTACAACTGCTCCGTATTACATTATGTAAGCTAACAGTCTAGGAGCTTGTACGCATTATCGTAAAAGTTGTTGCGCAAACATTCCTTATTTTAGGAAAACAACGTACGATTGTCAACAAAAGATTTAATCAGGTCACAATAGTGTCTATTTTTGTTCGTCGAGCGGCACTCATATTCCAATAGTTAAGTTAATCATGGAAAGTCTAAATTTAAAATCATTCCGGTCTTAAAAACAAATTGACCTAATAACAAAACAAAATTATTAGGACTTTGCACTTTAGTAAAAGCAGAATTAATGTTTCAATCATTCACTTGAGTGAATGATTAAGACATTTACAGCAAATACGGAAGAATCTTCGGTCCAATACATGATAAAGTAGCTTACTGGGCTTCCCTGGCGCCAAAATCTGCAAAAAATGTTACCTAACGTGATCAAAAAATCGTTACAAAATCGATACATCATAAATATAAGTACACAAAAAATATACGCAAAGTAGAACATATCTATTATCTTCAATCTATTGCGCAATGTGACCGGTCAGAAGTCCCGATACACCGGAACTGAGAGGTTACATAAGATTCATACAAAACGCATCATGCTTACACAACTCGACCGGTAGTGTAGTAATGAATACTATCGTGGGAGCAACGTGCTGTAATTGTAATGTTTTTAAGCAGTGTGGCATTAAATAGAGAGTAACAAATAACAATGGCTAGACAAGACTTGGGATTTTGCAATTTGGCAATGACAGGATAACAAAACGAAATAGTAAAGAGTATTTATCAAGTCGACGTGCAATAGATTTAATCAAATCTAATCAAACCTTAAGCTGCCGTAAGAAAAGGTAAAAAAAACCGAGCGTTAACGTTGTTCTAAAGTTACAATGGGCATAAAAGCAAAAGCAATAAATTAGCAGCAAATTGAAGTAATAGAAGTAATACAACATGTCAAGGTAGTGTCTATTTAACGTTTATGACTAGTTAATATTCAGTATGTCAGATAAAGTAGATACTCAATCAAAACATTGACACCACGCACCAACTAATAGTAATTAATCGTAAAACGGTTACAATAACTTTAATAGCTATTTACGTTGACTTATCTTCTAACACGAACGATTTGATGATGTATATATGTTTGTCTTGTAGGTTAAAGTATATTATGCCGAGCACTTATTAGCATATAAAAGTTGTAACTATAGTTTAGCTTATATATAGATAATATGTGAGAAGTGAATGTGTGAAAATATGACTTGCTATTTCAGTCACTGATGCAATAAAATTGCTATTACACTATCTGTGACATCAGGTTCATGTAGGTAAGTGGGAAACGCTTAAGTTAATCGATGCTAGGTACTAAATGAAGATGAGAAAAAATCTTTATGTAAGATGCTATAATAAATATTGACTCGAATTGTTTAGGTACTGCAATAAATTGGTTGCCTCTAAATATAGACAAAGAATGGTTCGTTTGTAGACTTCGCTTGGGAGTTTTGACCTGACTAGTTTTTCTTTATGTTAATTAAATAGATAAGTCAAATAGAATCATTAAAAAATAAGCTAGCAAAAAATTAGAAGCTGTTTTAAGTCAGTACAATTATCTGGTTTACTTAGTGGTATTCTTGGCAATATTTTAACCTGATTGAACTCGAAGTCACGATCTTCCAATTACGAACCTCTTACTGCCTAGTTCTTATCACTTGTTATATCAACATTTAGTCTTTCATCTAGGTCATTATTACATAAACTCTATTTCCTGCGCATAGTTGTTGCGTAAAGTTTGACATTTCTCATCTAGATCACCAAGCTTCCTACATTTCGGTTTTATTCATGACCAATCGAACTTTTCCCATTTATAATGTTAACATTATAATATTAATTGATCCTTGATATACAAATTCAGCCGAGATTTTGTTATAACTAATACCTTCCGGTTTTATAATTCTGTTGAATAACGATGGAAAGCCATTGTAATTCAACTAACCAATGAAATATGTAGGTATTGTCAACAACAAAAATTACAATTACATTAAATTAATTTTCTAATTAAAACCAAATTAATTTAGCCTTAAAGGAAAACCCTCTTTAAGGCTATTAGAGGCACTCTCTGTCAAATAAAGCTATCACTTTACTCGATTTCCAACAACACCCTCAAGTATTTCCCCAATACAGTCCATAATCCATCCTTGTTTTAAAACGAATTCTAATTTATGGTATTTTCTATAACAAAATACCTAGCTGGTTATTTGATATTTTATTCGAAACCAAATAATTTTATTATTTATTTGTAGGTTATATTACTTTTCGCTCTTGCCTCATGATCAACACGTCGAGCGAATGTTAGGTTAAATTAATACATGAAGTACTACTAAATAAAAACAACTTGAGGTAATTCTATGTAATAAATTAAAAGTTGTCGCTACCTAATTTATCATGACTGAGTTATTTACGATGGCTGTTCCTTACATAACTGACACCTAACGTTTATCATCCGCAGTCGGTAAAACTGCCAAAGAGGTCGCATTCATTTAGTTACCTTTTGTATATTAAGCAGACTTTTACTTTTGGCAACAATTTGTGCTTGAATATATTTAAATTTTAAATACCATAACTTTTGTGCTGAATACGTAATGTTACATGTTTGGTATGGTAAAGCTGTTTTAAAATTGCGGTTAGGTTGGGCCATATATTGTTATTCGCCTCGAGTCCTAAATCTTCTGCAATAATTTAATAAACTAACTTTAAGTACAATATAATACAGTATTGAAAGATCAAACACTGAATCCACAAGTTAATTCAATAAAAAAACAAGCAAACAAATGGTGTTTGAAATATTGTACTTAACAGATTCAATTATTGACTGAATTTCCTTTGACATAGAAACTGAACATGATAAGTTAGATAAAAAATAAGATTCTGGAATCCGATTTCTCATGATTGAATGATCTTTTAGAAAGGTTTGAGCACGTCTGCTGAATCCGATGCTAATATGCAAATAATTACTTTGCTCAGGGCAAAATGATCTTTAATTTTGAGAGAGCTAGGAACTGAAAGATCATATATATTTTTGAATAGGTTTTTGTTAATGGTATAGGTTAATGATGTAGATGGCGACTGTCATCGGTTACCGAATTATAGAAAGTATGACTTTGTAGTTTAATCAAGTTTTATTTGCAGACTGGTTGCAGTATTTCTCTCGATGCACGATGAAATCGACAATTTAAATAAGTAGAATTGGTTTTTTCCAGTGCAATGGTTTGTAATTTTATTTCGCAAACTTTTTATCAAAATGCCATCGAAAATATTTTTTTTTTTTTGTAACTACCACTACAATAAATATTAATTCAATTATAATAATTGTTTTTATCATTTGATTAAACAAAAAACGGGATCTCGTTTTAATATTCTTATCAAATCAAATCAAATCAAATCAAATGTTTATTTGCTAGAGATACATTCGTAGTATAAAGGTAAGTTCTTAAAACCTAAAAAGTTATAGTACTCTGCCTGCATGCAAGCGTGCAAATTTTTATTTTTACATTCCTTTGGAATAACTTACTATTTATATAAATTTTATCTATTCTAATTAAACATTACACACAACAATCATTACATTACAAATTTTTATGTTCCAGAAACTCCTTAATACTATAGAAACAATATTTTTGTAGCCACACTACCAATTTCTTTTTAAAATAATTTTATTGACGACTTATTATCGTGTTGTTCATCAGTCACTGTTGGGTTAACGCTGAAGACGTCTGTGATGGGGCCATTGATTGTTTTGCCACAGAATCGAGAAATCAGTGTGTTGATATTTGAATTTCTTTTTTCAGAAATGATAGTGATGTCTTCAGTAGTAGATGCTGTTTCAGAGGAGCCGATGCCCATGCCCTCAGAGGAGCTATTGTATCGCTATTTTGACCTAGTCAATGAATTGTGGTAAGACTAAGTTCCTGTCCTCGCCTGTTGGCACTGTGTTTCTCTACTTAAGCTTCATTTCGCTTTGCATTCTTGAAGACAGTTTAGTAGGCGTTGAGCCAGGTTGTGTTTTCTCTCTGTCTATTGGGATCGTTTATTTTAAAAGTAACGATATTAATTTTCAAATTTCTAAAATTAAAAGTTTATAAAGTAAACGCTATTCAGTTAGCAATTTGGATTCTTCTTTTAGCTATGTGTTATTATAGCAATTCTTCTCTTGTCTTCTCTTCTTATGAGTATCGTCTTCTAGCAGGCTCGCACACATTTTCTCTTTTGGCACTCTAAAGCAGAACAGATTTCCTGACATTGTCGCAAAGTGTTCTGCAATTGTAAAACTGTATTATAGATTATGAAGAACATCCTACATCTCGTCCACCAAGTGGTTGCATACAGGAATTGGAGGTGTCGACGTCATCAGTATTGGAAAGTAAGCAATCAATCATTAATCTGCACTCAAAAGCGACGATTGATCGACAGATCTCTTCTGCTACTGTATACCTTTTACTTTTCGTTTTATATTTTATCAACTGACTCCTAAACTGAGGATATTTTTAACATGACCCAATTTTTTACATTCTGCGTTCATTCAACCTTTTTGATTCTCATAGTACGAGTAGTCCTTGATTTCAAACAACATATTTTTGTCTTTACCTTGAGCCTAATTTTCAAACCCGGTATTATGCTTTTTACCTACATAACGTTTGGCATGCATTGCCCCGTTTCCATGCCCAAAAACCGCAGCGAAGTCCTCACCTCATTTACATAAGACTTTCCCTTTCAAACGGAAATAGACGTTTTACATGACGAAATAACTCAAAACACTTGACAGACAAATAACTGTGTATGTGATTTTGTAGTTCGCCTAATAATTTCCAGTTTGTTGGCTTTTGCAATATCACTCTGATCACAATATAAGAAAGATTGCAACCATTTTCAATTTCGTATTTTCCCATACTTTGGGGAAACAATCTTCTTTCATTGTTTGGTTGTCTTAACTTTTTACCAAATTATTTGTTTCTCTAATCTCTTCCGGGCTTAAGATATTTCTCTAGTCCGTAAGTATCATCTAGCTTGTTACTTCAATATTGCACTCATAAGGAAAAACAAATTGCTACATACTCTATTTCGCGAAGTTAACTCGTTAAAGTGCACTTTATAATGTTTTTCAAGCGTGACTTTCCAACGTTTATTTTCTACACTGTATTTGCAATAGAAGTTATCTTCAAAACTATTGACCTGGATAAATTCAGAGGTTAATATAGAATAGCTAAATATCAACGCAAGAGCTATTTAGAAACTATCTCTGTTCAAAGATCAGGGAAGTGCAAGATGTAATAGTGTAATATTCCGTAACATTTAAGGAAGGCATACAATGCCCGTAACAGTCGCTAAGATTTAGTAAGTCGCGCCTTTGGGTGCCTTTCAGTGAAAGTGTATTATGTCACGGATCCAGCCGGGCCGGTTGGAAGTGTAACTGTATGATCATAACATGTGATACATGAGCGCCACGTGAATTCTCTCAAGTTATCAGACCCTTTACATTGCATTCCGCCTGTGCAATAGTTGTTGCAACTTCGGAAAATGATACATTAGACTGACGGAAATATAATGGCGCAACATGATAACATTTCTATGAGAAATGATTGTTGCACAATATTACTCATTGTGCAGTGGTGTGAATTGTCTATTAATAATCTGGGAATAAAATATCTTGAGGGTCCCAGAAGTTGAAATCTTGATACTAAATTAGTCAAGTTAATATGACTAATTAGGCGTTTGTTGAATCGTATCTAAGCACTGCTGAGAATTTAATAAAGTGTTGTGCAAAATAATTATTATAACATTGTTTGTCGTTGTGTCAGTACCTACCGACGAGGTAAAGCTGATGTCATCATAAATACAAAAACCCCAATAGATATTTGTTATTGAATAACGGGATTTCGTACATGATATAACGATGTACTATTATAATATTATTTGATTACATCATCATCATCCTCCTGCCCTTATCCTAATTTATTTGGGGTCGACGCAACGGTTCTTTTTCTTCCATATTTCTATACTAGTCTTCATGTAATTTCATAATATCAAACGGGGGGGGGGGGGGGGGGATTCGGGGGGGATTCTGGTTTCATTATTTTTTTTACTTTTTTTTTACGAGCACAATTTTATTTAATGTTTACTTCCGCTTTTCAATTAACAAAATGTTAACTTCCACCTGAATATTACGTATTAAATTAACGGTATATGCTGATTCATTACCTTATACAAAATAAAACATTAAATAATCGATCATCAATGTAGTCATTGCATAACACCTTTCAAACAACGTTAACTTGAAAGTCTAAAAAGTTAAGCTCTTTTCGGCTAACCGACCGTTTTGTGACTAAACAGATTATGCAATAGCGAGCAAAGAATAAAAACAGCCGAAATAATTAGGTGTCTGACAGACTATCTATCTTTTTTTTGTAAAACGTTTACTGTATCTTTAAAGGATGTCACATTACACGTTTAAAGTTCTTGCGTTATTTGACAAATTATACAGAAATGTGGAAAAATAATACCCTTGTCTAATGTTTTAGTTGCTGTGTTGAAATAACTTAGCTAATATCGGTTTTAATGAAACATGATGCATGAGTAGATTTGTAGTACAAATGAAGCATTCATATGTACAGGCATTTTACTTATAGCACTTATAAGTGTGCAATTGTACATGTACCTACGTATACTTTTATATTGAAATATTAATAGTCAATTATTAAAAGTAAGAATTTGATGCCCTCGTTAGGCAACACCAATTTCTTTTAGATTACTTACAATTTGTAATTTTTACATCAAATAGGCAAACAGTGTTCTGCCCAATCTTTTCCTACATTCAAACCACGACCTCGTCATTGACATTTCATTGTGTAGACTACAAATACACGCATGCCAATAAATAACCAAAGACCTTCCGTGGTCACGGGCGTAAGAATCGAGCACACAGAACTAGACCTGCTACATTCTGTACAACTTTCAACCCATGTAGGGTTTGACATTTTACAATAATCGACTGCTGACGCAAATCAGTCATCACTTTCACGCATCACGTATGAAAGTAGCTAGACTGTGAGAGGGGAACATCACGCGGTGTATGGATGTGATCATGTGTGACATTGTTGAGCACTTCTCTATTACTCTTTTAATCAAAAAAGTGATGCTTTTTGGTTAGTTGTAGATAGAATTTCTGTTATCTCAGTCTATTTTTCAGTGCAAACATAGTTTTCTATGATGCTTTAATAATTATTCTTATTAATGTTTGGTAATCAAATTACATAATTTCAGTCATTGTTTCTCAATATTTCATACCAGGATAACAGTTACAATTAATGAGCTTATTGTACTTTGCTGTCAAGTATATTGAACGATGTTGTTATTACCATTTGCACAATTTAAAGATAAGAAAACAACACGCTTGTTTTTCGCGAAGATCTAGGCAGAGGGGTAAGCTACCTATTAGTGCGCCCTCATTTTGCCGGTTATATTTACGTCTCATGTAATAGGAAATGTTGCTAATTCAAGGAAATGATTGCCGGTGCTAATTTAAAGATATGCCGTAATAATAAAACTCATGCATATTCATGTTTACGAGAGCAATTAAAATTATTTAAGTTTCTTATTTTAAGTGAAAACTAAACATATCCGTATTCATTTTTTAAAAAAATCAGGCCAGATTTTTGGCCGTACGATTTTTGGGAGTACGTATTATGTTTTAATTACCCATTCTTGTGAGAGTTGGTTTGCGAGTCCTGCTAATATTTTATTAATTATCATTTTAAAGTAAACACACATAATTATGACGTAGTGAGGATAATTAAACTATACGATAACATTATTCCTACGTAACTTGTTTTTTTAATTATTATCGCATGTGGTTTATGTTATTGGGAGGAAAACATAAAATACCTGCAAACAAAATAAATAACGTCACGCTCAGATAATAAGTATGAGTTCATAATTAAAAATCCTGGTTTATTATTTTGTAATCTGTTGCAATGTACCACGACCTAACTAACCAACAAGAACCCAGACACTAAAACGATAACAGATGGTGCCATACTTAAAATATGATAAAAAAAAGCAATTAGCCATTGCGATGTACAGCATACGGCTTGTTAAACAAACTGTAACATGACAAATTACACTCATTACAGTTGTCATAAAAAAAGCTCTTTACCAAATCCTGTCGCGGACGACTCGTCAATGACAAAGAATTTCGGAAAGAAATCCGAATGCATTACTATTGTATTCTTGTCTCGTCATTGCATAACTCTTACCCAAGTGCAATTGCTGATGCAGTGTCAGAGAAAAATGACGTTATTAGTTCTTTATTAGTATTGTTAGTGAACTCATCGGATGTAAAATGTTGCGTCATTTTACTGTAATATAAACTTTGAGTTGCGAAATTAAATTGGTAGTCATTATTTTGTGCGTTGGAAAAAATAAATGGAGTGCGACTAGGTACTTGTTTTTATTACAAGTGATACGGCTTTGTATTTTATTCAGATAGTTTTCATGACTTAACTGTTGTTCAAACAACAATATAAGCCTGTGATATTCTCAAATTGGAGAGCAAGACAGGGTTTCTTTTCATGTAGATAATTAATATCCTAATATCATCCACCACGTGGAGCCCTGACACAGCTAAGAGGCGTCGCGGCAGATCCCGTAGAAGATGGCGGGCGAGCTGGACATAACAAACGACCAGTGGACTACTTTAGCCCTGGATCGAAAGACCTACAAGTCATGGGGAGAGGCCTTTGCCCAGCAGTGGGATGATGCAGGCTAACAGTAACAGTAATTGATATCCTCGCTCCAAATTCAGACCATTATGTCCAAGTTTGAGATATCCTCAAACTTGGACACAATGGTCTTTGAGTAAGCAAGTCTTTGAGTCCATATTAAACAAATCAGAGAATTAGTCAACAAGTTAACTAAGTTTAGCTGTCCATCTACAAACACGCCATGTTTTTTGATTACGACATCCTCAGGAAGAGATACGACTGTCAAGTCTTAGCTTACATATCAAGTCTTTACTGAAGTACACTCACAATGTTGTAAATACAGTAGGTACACTTGCGTAATTACACTCATTGGGTATAAGTACTTAGTTTAATGTAAGCTCTTTGAACTGGGGACCAGCAAACATTATGCAAATGCCTATCATAAAGAATTTTCTCTAGACGCTACATGTAATTGGGTTTTATAATTTGACCTACCTAAGTTGCATGTGAAAGTATCTTCAAGATTTCTGATAGTAGGTATAATACAATTATGACTGGTCGAAAATGTAACTTTAAAAAGAAAGAAAATACATTTATTTAGCACAGACTAAAAGACACACCGTACACCAGACACTTACACCAGAGACTTTACGTCTAATTACAATTTGTCTGTTAGAACCCGGGCTTAGAAACGGTACCAAAAGTACAGGTTCTGTACCGGCAGGTACCTAGCGGTTCTTGCCATTTCGGTACCTAGGTACCGGTTCCAGATGGATACCGGTACTCCACCTAACAAGTACCGGTACCATATTCAGGCACATATCACAAATCTCATATTTTTGCGAGGAACCTCGTACGGTTGGTAACCTTAAAGTTATTTTTCTAATGCCTATTAACTATCCCTTTTATTTATTATGTCTGTTTTTTCACTCTAACTTACGGAAATATTTGTTTGGTACCGGTACAGTTCCGGTTCTGATTAGAAATACCTATAATAATAATCTGGTACCGGTATCACAGGGCAATGGCAAATGGTTCCTAAAAATACCGGTATTTCAAGCCCTGGTTAGAATTAATAGGAGGATCCTCAAACTGTTTAGGTATTTGCTCGTAACAGGATATTTATATAAATAATAAATAAAAACTATAGACCGAGAGCAGTGGAGGCCCAGTGGTTACGATCCCGACTTACGACTTGTAGGTCGTGGGGTTCGAATCCGCTTTACTTTTTGTAGATAATTTCATCACAACTACTCTCAAAACGGAGTAGGAAAACATCGTGAGGAAACCGGCATTTACTAGAAAAAATAGAAGACATGCGACATCTATCAACCCGCACTGGGCCCGCGTGGTGGGTTACAGCCCACTCCCTCTCGAAGAAAGGTGGACTGTTTCCCAGCAGTGGGAACATAGGCAGATTATACTATAGACCGTATAGAGCTAGTATTTATACGCGCAACTTGTCACGTGTGCCGGTGTTTAATAGGCTTGGGTTAATTACTTCTACAAATAGTAGGAATGAACGAGTTGTACAATTTCAAAGATGAAATATTTATGGTTTTCCTCAAAACAAATACGTGATGAGGTAGGTACCTACATGGGTATTTATTAGGCACCATAATATCTTCCATAGGTAGAGGTAACATTCCATCGATATTACTTATACATATATAGGTAAACAGCTTTCGGAAAACAGATAGGTACCCACTTTAGCAATTGAATTGCTCTATTTTAGAGCTATCCGATTTGTAGAGCCATCTTCGAAACAAAGATTATCAAGAGATCCGCAAACAATTGAGATGTTTGTAAGACAGTCGACGAAACGGCACTTAATTTTAAAAAGCGACGCACCGTACCGTTACACATTGTCCTACTAAATAATGAAGATACATACAACAATAAGTTATACTTAGTAGGTACGTCTGTAACATATTCTGTTGGTGCAACTACGAAAACAAAGTCTTTGATCATCTGAGGGTCAGTACTTGTGTCCTGTCCGGTGCTAACCGTAAACGGTCCGTTTCTACAAAGGATCCTGTGCAAATCAATATTTTAGTCTTGGATTTGTCAGGTTGTTAGTAATTTGGGCGTTAGCAACAGTACCTACTGCTACTTAAATTCAGTCTTTTTACATTCAAAATCCAGGGCGTTGTTAAATTCTCCTTCTTTCTCCTTTTAGACCTACCTAATTATTATAGTTATTAAAATTACCCAGTTCTAATCAAAAGGCACGTACAATTTATTGCTAATTAAATTGTGCCCACCAGTCAATTCATCGTAGGGCAGAGATACATATCCTTGTAATGTATTTTACCTGAGAATGACGGCACGGTTGGCGCAGTGGTTAAGCGATTGACTGCTGCGCTGCGTGTCGCGGGTTCGATTCCCGCACGGTACAAATATTTGTATGACTTACAAGTAGTTGTTCCGGGTCTGGCTGTTTGTGTATGTGACTTTAAATGTTTGTTAACGCACCCACGATACAGAAGAAATTCCTAGTGTGGGGCAACGTTTTTTATTAAGAAAAAAAACTTGTAGTGAAAGTAGCTCCCTACTAATATGTAAGTACCTACATAGTCTTAATTACGATACTTACAGGTAAGTATTACACTCCCACATGGTAGGTATACAGATACTAACTTGCATTAAAATATAATAACTAAGTACTATACTGTTGTGACGACTTCTTCGTCCCAAATACTTGGTTATTAATTGGTATCTACTTACTGAATGATTAGTTTTTTATTTCACAATGAAACTACTCTTCATCTTAGCTCTTTCTTATAGATTAGATGATTCTGATAGATTATTGAAACCCTGGTTTCTGCGCTCATCTTACCAGCAAAATCCAAGAGCAATCTTTCTACTTCAATACATAAATGAAGTGCAGTAGGTACACGTATTATATAAAAACCGGGAAAACCACATTCCAATACTGTAATATTCTCTTCCCAGAGAGGGAATCCCTTAATATAACATATTTTTTCCAAGAAACAGCACACGTCACAATCATCTCCCATAATTCCATGACTAATTGGTTATATATAGAAATTAATTTTACGAATCACGACATTTTTAAAAGCAAATTAGTGTCTATGTAACTCTACAACGTTAAAACTCAAACACAATGGATAAATTATAATATCTTACATAATTGCAATGAATTAATGGTAATTAATAATTCATTAATGACTGCCAAATAAACTGATGGGTGTCGTTTCCTTAAAAATACTTGGCTGAAAAGGAAAATGCAGTGGTGGAAATCTATTATCAAAAGAGGCCTGCAAAAGGAAACTGCATAGCTATTCACAACCATTCGACAGTTTGTCGTATCGAAAATGACTCATTTTTAATTACTGATTTGCAAATGCACAGCCACAGCAAATAGCTATCGGAAGGATGGCGGTCGTCTATTTGCTTTAAACTGACAACGTATTCGTGTTTTACTCGTAGAATTGTGAACAGCCTTTATTGTATTTTTATTCGGCACGGAAACGTATCGAACGTTTATGAATAGCTATGCTAGTCTGAGTTCGGAAACTAGTAGAGTCATCGGCGAATAAAACATACCTAACGAATCTTTCAATCTTTGTCATTGGAGAGTCGATAGAATAATTTTCCAGTATATTGTATTTCAGCATCAATATAAAATTCGGACCAATCATTATCTAACTAAATTACATTCATTTTAGGATACGACAAACCGCAACCACAGCCTCCTCGAGATGTACCACAGTTTAACAACCATTTAGGTACAATATGACGGAGGTTCTGTATAATTGGCGAGACAAAATCTCGTTGTAGTGTAGTTTGAAGTAATGCTACCAGTAGTTATATAGCGTAGCATGAGAAGTATGATCGTAACAGTAGCTTTTAAGTAGATAAATAGGCACAGTTATATTTAAATACCTTTTTATGTACAAGCTTTGCCAGTTCCATTTTGTGAGTTATCAACGCTATGAAATACATGACGAGGGGTTATTATTTTATTTATAGCCTGTGTTGTCCCACTGCAGGGCAAAGGCCTCCTTTCCTCCCTTGACGAGGAGTTGATAACTCATAAAAGATATGCTGTATTTTTAATATTAATAAAAAATAAATATTACTGCGAAGTATTTTAGCAATGCTGAAGATCGTAATCATTTTATAATCGAGTATAATTTATTTATTTACTTTGAATAGCACATCATAAACTAATATCATTACGACACTACCATCAACACCACCTCATCACCTAAGACCGACACATTTTTGAGACAGGCCGGAATAAACTGAACGGCGTCCACGCCGGCCTCGTCCTACTGACCCCGCTGGGCGAAGTCGCGCCGAGCGACAGTCTGGACACGGCGCACTCCGAGCACAACGGAAACACGCCCCTCGACCCACCCCCCTCCATCCTCCACACTGTCTACAGCGCCTTCAAGAACGCATTCTCTTCCACCGCCCCCTTTCTTACTGGACCTTCTCACGCTGCTGCTCCATCGTACGACGCTCCTTCGTACCCTGCCCCTGCGTACCCCCCGGCGTATCCAGCCCCTGCGTATCCGACACCCTACGCCGAAGAACCGACCGCTCCCTCACTACCGGCCTCCTACCAACCTCCCCCTCCCCCGCAGCCCTTCCCAACCTTCAAGCCCATGTCGTGGGGAGCAGTCAACTCATACGGTCAACCTGCCGCCGCAGATTATTACTCTGATTACGACCCCTTAATGCCCGCTCTAGGCTACGCGGTACCCAAACGCTCAAACGCCCCCGCAGTTAAAACGTCAGGCTTAACGTCAGAAAAAATACAGAAAATCAACAATAACTTAAAAAAAGTCACGGCTTACATCAACCAACACCAAAGATCCTCTGAATCGTTCAAATTAGCCGATCTAGATGCCTACCGGGAAATGTTAGTGAAAGGCGAAATCCCCTTCTTGCCAACTCCTGTAGTTTCTGACAATGAGCTTGGCGTGCTCCCCGCGGAAATCCTCGACCCTATCACCACCACCACAAACACCACCACCACATCAACCACAACTACGACCACAGAAAAGCCACAGACTACCACAGAACAGAACAGAAGACAAGACGTGAAATACTATCTACGAGGCAACAAGATTGTTCAAGTGCGATAACTCTGACTCTTGACTGACTGAAGGTATGTGACGATGACTGACGCCTCCGCTCTATAGACTGCGACTATCTCCTCTTGACTATGAGTGGCTAGTCTTCTGTACCATGTTACAACACTTACCAACTACATGACTAACTTTCTCGTTACATTACTTCGTGTGCATGTGGTAATTATTAGTACAACCGCTTACATAATTCAATATCTGTCAAAATTATTATTTTATTTCATCAATTAAAATAGATATAAGTTGTTATGTTAATTGGTTATTACTTAGGACTTGAATATATGTAAAAATTACCAGTAGTATGTGAATATAATATGAATTTACGATGCGATACATTGAACGAACTAGTGAGTTCTCAAGAATGTCAAAGTGATTGGACGCAAGCTCTAAGTTGCATAATAAATCATCTTGATGCCTTCTTCACGTTTTGACAGATATTGACATTACATTCATAGCAATACATGTAGAAAGTAGATTTAATACAAAAAGCCTTTCAGTACTATGTATTTCACACACTGTGTAGTTGTAAATACAAATGCGAGCTAAATGTCGACTAGTGTAATAATTTCTATCATTTTTGTTTTCCAGATTTCCCTGTCCAGCATACATTGCTCAATGCTGAGGAGCTGCAGCATTATTACCATCACTAATTATTATTTTTCATAGTAATTATGCGGTGGTCACAACTTTAGTTTTAAGCTGATTTTCTTTTAAAAACTCATTTTTACAAAGCCAAAAGATGTTAAAAAAGTTGCAATTGGTCTCCAAGACTGCTTAATTTCTTAACAAGGCTTTAAGAGCCAGGGATTTTTTATAAACAATGTAAGCATAGTACATTATTATATGTAATAATTTAGTGAAAGGATTACCCAGTGATGAAAATGTTAGTGACAATAAGAATATTCTACCGAGGAATACCAAAAATTCGTGTTAACGAACTGAAAACAGACGCCGAGTGAAATAACCCAATTCGAAACACAAATAACAAAAAAATTCAAGTTTTCAAATATAATAAAAATATAGGTATATATATTTTTTTCATTTATTGTAACTTTGCAAAATTCAGTGCAGAGAGTGAAAAATTATGTATACTAAAAAAATGAATGCACTAAGCAGCTGGTCTAGGTTTGCGGATTGAATGACACAGCTGGGCTGTACCTGGACTTCAATCTTTGGATTTGTCTGTAGTGATCATGTTCCTAACTGCGAGTCTAGGCAGGTGGCTCAGTGCGTTTTCCATCTACTTTAGTAGGTCTTAGAAAGTTTAAACGGAGACAGCTTACTGAACTTTATGACAAAATTAACTGTTTGCACCGAATCAAACTTCTAGTTTTTGTCAATCAACAGTCTCTTAGCTCGAGTTTGGCAAACATTAACATACGAGTAGTTGTATGAACCTGCCAATATTTTGTGAAGTTATTCATACGTCTCGTGCGTGTGTTTCTACTTCACACATTTCCTATTGAAAGGCCATAAAGTAATGTCGCTGCCTCCCAGTTTATATGCAGTAAGATAATAATTGTACATTATTCGCAGTATTAAAGTAGGCAATTTGAAAATGATGTGAAGTACACTTTCGTACCTACTAGTACCACTTTTGTACCTAATTTATTAAGATTTATTTGAAGAATTGGTGTTGCCTATAAGTATGTGGGATGATTGAAATTTATTTTGTAAATAATGCTCAAATAAGTAATACTTATCTAGATACTATTTATATTTTATGTAATAAATATAATTTACTATTTTTGTAAATAAATGATGAAGGGTGTGTGATACATAATGCGTGTTTTATGAACCTACTTACAATCATACAAGATCATTATTTTCCAAATTCTGAGGCGTGAGACATGCTATGTCACCGCAAATTAAAGCAGATTCTCGTAAAGTTCTCGAGAAGACTTTTCAGTACAAGTGCTAGTGGGGAGGATAATAATATTAGCTACTCTTAGGCAATGGTAGAGAGAACTAAGACCTTGCCTAAATCTCCTTTCCCAGTGAAGCGACGACAGTCATACTGAAGATGTTCTTTTCACCACAGTAAATTATTACTTCTACTATAGAGTATGAGGAACAGGGTGAAGGTATAAATGGGAGGATCCTCCGACCTGACGGGTGTTGTATCTGGTGGGATACTGCCCAACGATGATTGATATCGGAACATCAACGTCATCATGGGCGTGAAGTTGAGTTCAAACCTCAACTTCGGGACATTTAGGGAATATTTGGGAGTCGTAAATAAAGTGCATTTGGACTGATTTTTAAAGACTAATAATATTATAATGGAAAACTTACATATGAACCTGCTGCTGGTCTAGATACTTTTTTTTTTTCTGGTGGGAAATCTTCAAATGACCCCTCCCGCTCTGGGTGGAGCGGAAGGGAGTGTCAGACTCTTACCGACTAAAACCCACCCATGTTCCTTCCTTCGCCCTTTATGTTTCGGGGTAGCGGTAACCCTTTCGGACAATCACAATCAATTTTCAGTGATGTCGGCTTTACAAAACGCCTGAAAGAAACGTGATAGTTAAATGTGATTAAGCACATACATAAGTCAGCACCTAAATAACTTTACTGCTTTACCTAGTTTATTATAGCAGCTATCTAGGCTATCAATCATAATCATGCGCATGTTCCGATTCCTACTAACGTTACTTTATAAATAACAAGGTAGATATCAATATCTTCCAGGAACTACAGTTAATTGGTCGCGTGCTCTGACACCGCGATCGTTAATCTGATAGAACCCCGTCATCCGGTATTATGGAGGAAATTAACCATGATCACGAATTAATATACTAGCTTCGCGGCTTACTTTCTTTTGTGGCAGATTAATTGAATTTATGATAAACTGCTTGAGAGGTGAATATGGTATTGGCTTATCAAAGTGTTATTCCATAATTTCACTTGGAAAAAAGTTTCGCAATAAAACCAAATTTCGTGTTTAATAATATCATGGGTGGTAAGTAGATAGTAAGTAGGAGGGGGAAGAGTTTCTAGTAACCGTTCATGGTACACTTGGAAGTCCCTGAACCGTGTCCAGATACAAAGGAAGTCCTTGAGCCACTCCACGGAACGGTAGTAGGGTGTGGGATGTGGAGCCATTTCGCAAATTATGCCTATCTAGCCTCTGTTTCCAAGTAATATGCAAGTCAAAGTGACCTCTGCGCTGCCACCAAGGACGCCGTGGAATTGGCGAAGTTAAGGGCCAATTAGATCGAGATACCTACAGTCGTGCCAGAGACACGACGAAGAAGTATGTTATGGGTTTTGGTAACAATGCCGAAGCATATTTTATTACTCCTCCTATTATTTCACGATCTAAAGGAAAAAACTGCAAATGTAACAAAAATATAAATGTAGTGGTAGACCTTCTTTTAAAGTAAATGTAGGTAAAGCAAAATCACAGTAATGCACTTTTGCTTTACGTCTACTTCAAGGCGCTAGCTACAACTAGAAATATGTACATACTCACGTAGATACCTACTTACAAAAAAATAACAATTAAATTGGACTCAATGATCATTCATAATACTACTATTATTGTCCCACTTCTTCTCGTACAGAAGTAAATTAAATAATAAAAACTTTATTGCTTAAAAAATTACAGAGATTTTACATTGGACCCAAACTAGGCAAGCCTGTATCTTGGGCACCAATATGGAGGGCTTACCATTTAAACATTTATTTTAAAAACAAATGTTTAAATGGTAAGCCCTCCATATTGGTGCCCATGAAGGCACGAGCATTGACCACCACGCTTGCTCAAGACGTATTGCTGATTTCAGACTTATATTAACTGTAAGTCCAGGTTTCCTTACGATGTTTTCCTTCACCGATGTCAGTAATGTCCATCCCAGAATTAAAAAGTCAGCACAGGGCCTTGACTGTCGTGATGGCCCGGGGGGTCTACTACGAAGTGCAAAGTGCGAATGATCGGATCGAACCGACACATGGCCGAACCGAATATTATTGAAAAATGTGAAAAAAGTTCGGATCGGCTCAGTTGGGTCGAGACCATAGTCAATATTCGAAAGAGTGTAGGAGTGTAGGATCGGGACCGACCAAACCAAATAGTAACTTCGTAGCAGTAAACGGCCGAACATTCGGCCGATACCTACCACTTCGGAGTAGACCCCCAGTAGTCTTAAGTATAGGGCTCGCGTCTCATGCATGACGTTATGAGTTCAAATCCGCCCCGGGCAAGTAGCAATGTTAGTTTTTCAATTCTATGTAATGATCATTATGATTTAATAATTACGGAGTCGTTCACTGGTACGTGGTCTTAGGTTAAGCCATCACCACGACCGCGTACCAGAGAACCTGTGTGTGACGTAGATACACACAAATGCGATGCTGACTTTATTCAAAAAAACACTATTCTTTTTAAATACTTCAACAAAGTTATGAGCGGACCCTTGGTCGCAAAATTTCGTCAAACTCCATTTACATTGAATTCAATTTGTCCGGGAAAGCAATGAGGAAAATATGTCAACGTCGACAAGTTTTTTCATTGTTAAGTCATTATACCGCGTTTTTACGTTGCAACAATAAAAAAACTTACAAGAAAATAACAACCGAGCCTCCTACTTTTCTCTCGAAAACTCCCACATCAGCAGAAATTCTATCTGACATAACTCCGTCCACAGTTAGCATCTCCACAATGGTAATGACGGAAGAGGAACACCATGAAACGAAATAAAACGCCATAAGTTTACATAAGGCTGAGCACTCACCTTCCTGGTGCGTCGAGCTTCATTACGCTCACTTTCAGAATGATTGAGGTGCTGGAGCAGCAATTAATATAGGCTGGTGACCTTAAGAACGATTGACACTTTCTTTTGGAGTTCGAAAAGATAGATAAAGAGCGAATTTATTATGGAAAGCATCTGTAAAAAAATTTTTTGAATCTCCCTTTTTGGGATCATATTTTTTTTTTTAAAGAATGCCTAAAATGCTTCTATAATTAAAGGAATAGTCATGTTTATTTGTTATGTATATTAAACTCTAGCTGAACACCCGGAAATGTCGGAAGCGTAAGAGCCATAAATTACTTGAAGTTATGCGACAAATTACCACAAACGACCGCTCTCGTAGGCTTTAATCAACGCCTTTTTGTCATGGACACGGTTTGCCAGCTGTAGACAGGTTGCCACTCCGAATACTGCCACAAATCATTACCATCAAATAACTTTTCCAGCTGCACGGAAGTTGTAAAAGCCGTCTGGCGAAGGGAAGCATTTAATACACTCGTGGTTTATAACATTTCCTTATACTACTGGTGAGACTGTGCGCTTTATCGATTCCTCCTCCACTGTTACCAAGTGGAAAGAAAATGTCTTCAGATATACAGATACACTAACTGATTAATAAAAAATAAAAATAATAAGCAAGACAGCGTGCCATATAGTTGCTTCATATTAATATGCAAAGGGATTCAGCTCAACAAAAATAACAGGCAGTGCAGGTATCGTCGTAGGTCATAGTCGAATTGAGATCCTCCTCCTTTTTTTGAAGTCGGTTAAAAATACGTGTGTATTGTGTGTGGGTGTACTATAGGTGCGCTTATGCCTACCCCATTGAATGTTACAGGCGTGATGTAATGTTGTGTTATGTATACTGCAAAAACAATTAATAGTTCATGTTTGTAAGTATTGTGTTAGATCTCATTGCAGTAGCCCGCAATATTCAAATTGCAAAAATACGTACTTAAGAAAAATTTAATTTCGCGGGCTACGAGTACCTAGCGCATCCCCCTTAACATTATAATTTATAGAAAAAAACAATAAACTACATTTTATTTTCGAGATTTGGAAACTATTTTCTGTCCACACGTCAAGCGGGTTACACATCCAGTTCCCAGGCGAGGCACCATCTGTACTCATGACCGTTATCTATTCTATACAGGGTAGGTAATGTTACAGGAATCACAATGCTATATAGGAATTTGAGCTTAAAGTTAAAAAACATCTTATATAATTGCACCTCTGTCCACCCAATATCTAAAGACTCGTAGATACCTAAACCTGAACAACCTATTCGCAACAAAAGTAAAAACTAGTGTGAAAATACTGCGTCGCTGTCACCGGTCAACGGCGACGATTTCCAGTTGGCGTGCGCAAGAGTCGCTGACTCGCGCGCCGATGAAAAACGCGCTCTCTAATACATGGATGATATAATTTGCTAATACTTGGCTAATGTACTTCTATTTATTGTACATCATTAATTTCTCCGTTGAACGAAAATTTATCACAAAATCTTAATAAAGCATCAAATGTCTTGTTATCGCTATATCGCCTGCTGATAATAATCTTGTTTAATTTGACACAAAGAGTTTATTACACACGAAGTTTAACTGCATGACATGAAATTGATATGAATGAAAAATGACTTCACGAGAAGTGATTACTTATAATTATATGCTTGGTACTTTTTTTTCTAAAATGTTATTAGAAAGTGCATGCGTGTCTTTTTAAGTAAATGTTTTTTTTTTTTATGGCCAAATTTAGCTTACTGCGGTAAACTTCCATCAATTATAAGCGTGTAGTGTAGAGCCTACCCATGACAATTTTCTAACAGAAGAACCTTGAAGCAGAAAATATAAAACTTGAAAACTAAATTGTTTTCAAAATAATCGTACGAAAAGTGCCGTGTAAAAAGCGCGTAGATTTTATCCCATATACCATAACTGCGTAAATTCCATGCACTCAATCTGTATTCAAGAGAAAATTAAATTAATACAGAGTGGACCGTTTACGAGTGGTACGAATTATAATACTAAGTAGCCCGTTTACAGTGGTCCAAAATGATTTTTAGATGGCTCTCACTAAATGCATCCCTATGTACGTTCAGCGAGTATAATAATTTATAGTTTAGGAGAAAACTAAGCGCAAAGGGACGCATTTTGTTCGAACTGTTCCAGTTTTCCAATCCCCAAAAAATTAAATAAAGGGAGTGTGGCAATCACTTTCCAATAGTTTTTAAAACTCTTACGGGTCGTGCTAAAACCACCAAAATGGATATTTTTGATTGATTGATTGATTTGATAATTGAATTCTATTTAAAATGTACCTCTATATGCATAACCACTTATCGCATTTTTAGTGGGTGCTCAATTTTAACAACATTTTTGATATTTTTTGATAGTTGTGGGAAACGAAAACTCGATAAAGGCAAGCTAAAAGAGTATCTAAACCGGAAGTCCTTGCAACATGATGATCTTTATTAAAATTTTAGTGACTGAAAATCTGCAACGAATTTTGTCGAACAAAATGTCCTTTGAACTAAGTTTTCTCCTAAGCTATAAAATAATCGCTGAACATAAACTTACATGGTAGTATTTCGGAAATATTTTGGAGACGTTTTGGACAACTGTAAACTGGCCAGGCTATACAATAATTATCTACAAATAGTAATAGATATTACTAGCCCGCGACTTCGTTACAATCCAGGATGAAAAGTAGCCAGGCCTAAGCCAGGTCAAGGTATATGTGCCAAATTATTTCCATCGAAATTCGTTAAGCCGTTTAAGCGTGTAAGCAATTTAAACAAAAAAAAAAACACTTTCGCATTTAATTTTATAATATTACTAAGGATTAATAATCACTTAACAACAACCCTTAAACTTCTTTGCCGCGCCCACTTTATAAAACATTTTACAAGTTTGAAAAACAGTTTTCATTCATGAATCGAGTTTTTATTTCCTACAATTACCGATCAATAGATTCCTACCAAATACTTACTCGTATAAGTCCGTATTAGCCCAAAGATAGAGGAAGTCTAGCAACTAGTAATTTACTACGACTATTTTACTAACTGTTCAAGATAGCAAGCCGGAGTAAACGCTAGTGGGGGTTGGTATAAAGACTAGAGGTGACCTATTTCGCGTTCCACAACCAAGTGACGGCAGACCAGAGCTGTTGTTACTGTTATGCCCATTAATTCCAGTGTTGCAAGTTGACAAATCGTGTTTTTGTATTAGTGAAAACGTTGTTGTGATTGTAATTGCATCGGTTAGTGCTTGGACGAAGTGTTTTGTGTGACTTGTGAATAACTTCGATAATTATGAAGGTTTGTTTTCAATATTTAATTAGCTTTAGTTTTTTAGGATTATTAATGAATTTTTTTAGGTGTAAACAACGGGGGTCGTAATTCATAACTTAAGTGTTTACGTAGAGTTTATCAAGATACTTTGATAAATAAGTTTTTTCTCTTACATTTTACTAAATTAAAGATAGGTTGGTAGGTATCTATATACTATTTTTTATCGTTGTCGGTACCAACATATATCTAAATTTAATATGAAATTATTTATAACATCTATTCATTACTCAGTATTAGCCCGCAGTCTGGATTTGAGCCCGGTTGATGACAATAAGGTCGCCCCCTATTACATGGGACTTAACCATAACTGGCGAAATGTGGGTGGACTATAGGTACACCTCTGCCCAACCCTTCGGGGAAACAAGGTTTTATGTTACGCTATCTATTCATTACTTCGATATCTAACTTATGATTAAAGAAAGTTATTGATCCTATCAGTTAGAATAATAGTTACCTACTCAGCAGCGTTACTGGAAAAATGATGTCAGATCATTTTCAATAATCATGTTACTTTTATAGATTGACGTCATTAATTTCATCAATAATGATCTACACAAACATAATTGATGGTTTTAGAATAAATAAATAGCAATTTAGCTTGCCATTTCGTATAACTTCACTTCTGTAATAATAGCCTCCCGACCGATTTCGGTACGCAGGAGATATTATAGTGCACAAGTGTGTGCGTGAACACAGGTGCACTCTCTGTTCCTTTACTCTCATAGTCCGATGGGATGGCGATCCGGCACGACCGGGGAGAGATCAGGCGCAGGGCCAACGGCTTTACATGCTGTCCGAGGCACGGGGGTATTAAACCGCCAACTTCCAAACTCCGGGCTGTTAATAAGAAATTCATAATGGAAAAGGAAAACCCAATAACACTTTTGTCCGACTTGGGGATCGAACCCAGGACCCCACGCTCAGCAGTCGCGCTTGCAACCACAAGACCAACGGAAGTAGTCTAACTTGACTTATGTATCGGTAAAACGAAAATACGTTCACAATTTCTCTAACCTATATATACAGGATTTCTGACAAGAATCCGCTTACGCGCACAGCGTCATAATCTGTCAATTACAACGCAATGTATATCTGAACAGGAGAAATTGTATTAGCATATCTCTGATAGCAGGATCGACAGGTTCATTACCAAGGCCAGATCGTGGCCTTGGAGTCGTGCCTAGTATGTTTATCGTGGTACAATCAGCGCAGGCGCTTATTTTCGCGCGACTTTGCTGCAAGTTAAAGTTAGTAGTAAGTAAGTTTACTGATTTCATCGGTATCTAAAAGACTCAAAACTTGACTAACATGCTGTGTTTCATGACCTCTGCTGTGATTGATTAAACTGAAATAACAACAATCAATCTAATTACTTTAAATTGAGTTTTGAATGTAATTTCAATAGGTTTTCAGGAACCTGAGTCAAGTCGATGTGGCTGACGGAATAAACAATGGGGGTATCTACAGGTTGGCAGAGGCATTGACGCGCAAACTGTAATTTAGCACATGATTCTAGATCCCCTAGCGCAGATTCTTTTTAAGGTTATGAAAAAAAAACCTGCTCTTTCATAGAAAAGTGCAATACCTTCGCGGTCAGAATGTATGGAACAACTAATGTTTTTTTTTTAATAACCGACGAAAAATTTCCACTCAGAATCATGTGCTGAATCCATGGTAACTGGTTGAACGTCGAAGTCCTTGCCACCCTATCTACGGTGGTTAGCGGTGCCCTATACCTACTGCAATTATTATTGTAAAGAGCCTCGTATATGTATATCAGTTCAATAGGATCCTGCCCTAAGTTTAATTACAATGTGCCCGCACTTGTCAGTTTGTCATGTACGTTTAAAAGTGTCACCAATAATTTCATAGCAATATCATTTAATTTTTACAAAGGCAACCCAATGTGGGAATCGAAAGAGCTACCCCGAGCAAACGACGTTCGCGATACTACCACCGCGCTATGTTTCTCTTCAGTGAAGTTAGTATATGATGGCAGTAATCTGCTCTTACGCCTTACAATTTAACACATAAGTACATACGCAGCGTTAGAAAGAAATAGTACTGTAACCAGACTGACCAGTCTAGATTTCACATCGGGCGGTAATGACAGTCGTCAATGGCTGGCGGGTGTCATCCACGCATTCGAACTGCACATTAGTACTCCTTTGTCGCTTTTACTTTTGTTATTCAAAGAATTGAAGTTGGTATTGTAATTAAAGATCAGCAAAGTAATTGTGTAACACAATTAGGGATGGCAATGCCTTTCATTTTGACAATTCAACAACATTCACCGCGCCATTTTCGTTGTCGAGCAGACGAATATTTCATACACATGAAGCAATTTCTTTCAATATCTTTCGGATTATGGTTGAAAGTGTGCTACGCATTTGGGGTGCTGTTCATACATACATACAAATTAAAATTAACTAGCAAAACTCTACAGACGTGATGTACTCATTACGTCTGTGGAGAAAAAAAAAAAGATCCGATGATTTTTTTTCGGTTACTTTTTTTGTTTAACCCGGTAACCACTTCGAATAAATACTTAGACTTTTAAAACAAAGGCCAAAGATTAGAAGTAAATATGTAGGTATATATACCTATAAGTACCGGGTTCGAGTAAGAACCTCAAGCAGATATCGCTGACCCAGAGGATATAAGATAATCACATAATCGCGCATGAGCTTAAATACTTAAATGAGGGAAAGGTAAGATAAATGATGTTATCGTTCCCACATGTAATGGCGACATAAATTACCTGCATCGCGGTAAATTAATTTAATAACCTATTAGTTGTAATAGCCATTAAAATACCCACTCGTTACTCCAGGCTTAATGCTGCTTTTTGTCGTCGTTTTAGTTGGATAAACAAACTTCTTGTTTAGCTAAACGTATAATTGGGTAGGCTATGCAGTTTTTTCATTATTTATTTTCCCTTTTAAATCTATAATTACAGGGTAACCTATTGCGATAGTGTACACATTAGGTTACGTACACTGGGTATTAATTACCTAATCAAATCTTGCAGGCACAGGGTAATACCTACCTAGGTACCTACATTATTAGTGTACGGAAGTAGTAGCTCTAAAATCAGTAAGTTATTCATTTTTGAAAGAAAAAACAACATATAAAATGTCTGAACTCGTTTGTGCAATCGGATCTGAATAAACTACTTTCAGAACCTGCGTTAACATTAAAATACTAATTGTATAGACTGAAATTTTCCAGACTACAAATAGACCTATCATATTATGAAAACGATCCCAAAACCACGAAAGAAAACCATAATTACTTTGATAAACCATGCTTCATAATTTAACCAAAACCTGCAACTCAATTTCTATACCACACCTCCAATTAGTATTTAGGTAATTACTCCAATTAGTTGGTAGGTATTTACATAGGTACTCTTTACATAGTGGATGGTAATCATTGGTATGCTAATGAGAATAATTCCATATTGAAACCAACACTTAAGTAAAACATAATGATAACATTCGCGGCTACTTTTCTCCGAGTGTAGCGGCTCCGTGGCTATTAGACTGTGGACACTGCATAGTGCAGACCGTTAGCGTTCTGCTTTATTTACTGCACGTCACTGCACCTCACTTGCAGGAGCTCTGTAATTGTTCTAGTATCAAGTTATTGCAGTAAAATGGAAAATTATACTTAGAAGCCATACCTAGTTTTATTTGTAAGGATTTTGTTATAGTCAACTTGAAGTGAACTTTGTAGAAAGTGACATTTGAACAAAGATTATAAAATTTGTTTAGCTGTTGTTATTCCAGTAATCACAGCAGTTTACGTTATTTTAAAAGTCTGATTGGGTTTTTTTTATGTTGAGCCTTTCTGACACCAGCTGTTAGGACTCTAACAACTGAAGGCCAATTATCGTAATTTAAAACGTTCAAAATCTAGTCGCAGTGACATCTCGGCGACAAACAAATGTGAAAAACTTGTCAAAATGTAGGGAAATTTGAGGTATTTTTGACAGATTAAGACTTACATTTTTTTTTTTTCCGGGTGGGAAATCATCAAATGACCCCTCCCGCTCTGGGTGGAGCAGAAGGAAGTGTCAGACTCTTACTGACTAAAACCCACCCATGTTCCTTCCTTTGCCATTTATGTTCCGGGGTAGCGGTAACCCTTTCGGACAATCCCGCTAATTGAGACTTAGATCAGACTATGAACGTTCTTAAAATTACGAGAATTGCCCCTCTGGTTTTAGACAATGAAAATTACAAACTGTATGAAATCAGTAAAACGATGTCTGTGGAGGATACTGGAATCGGTACTATAGCCAACTATTGCTGCAGTTGCTGGTTTTCTATTTGCTAAGATTTTGCATTCTGCGCCACTTGTTAGATTCATATCTAATCTTATGTCCTTTTATGGGATGCCTACTTGGCACTCAGTGTTACTCGTAGACGCGTTATCTTTCTTTAGGTACTGACAAGTAAACAGAGTTATGCGTAGTTTAAATGGCTAAAATTGACAAAAAATAAAAGGCCCGTTTTGACATTTGAGAATGCGTTCTTGACACCTGTCAGTTTCATACAAACGAATACGTGTTTTGCGAATTTGATCTTTATTAACTACTAGAACTGTCAATGTCAAAACGGGCCTTTTATTTTTTGACCACTTTAGGTACCCCAGTAACTCGGCCCAAATTGGCTACTACCTCTTGTGTAAAATAGCAAGGTATGCACGCAGAAATAACAAGTTATGAAACGTTCATAAACTACGGGTTACTTTGCCATCAGTCATTTAATTTTATCTCACCACACCTCTGAATTTACGCTAATAAAGCTTAAGGAAACACCGTACGATAGTGGTTCCACCGTGCCAAGACTTAAATCTCATTGATTTACCCCAGAAACGAGCAATTTGCCCATTATCGAGAAAGCATCGGAACAAAATGATAGATTGGGAAAGCCTTGAATTATGTTAAGGTAATCATAGGAAGCTGGTTAAACAATGATTTCCTTGAGGTCTTGGCATTTGAGGCATGATTGGTGTGGTTCCCTATCCATTTGCATACAATTTTAAGACCTAATATAACTTGGCATACTTTTGTTTCTCCTATTTATATTTTCGCATAATTTCTCTAATCATAATACTAATTAAGCATAACATTCTAAAGCATAAATTTATTTACGCATAATGATATTAAAACATATTTTTTATAGGCATAACAAAGAAGCATTTAACTCCTAAAATGTTAGACTAATACACATTTTTATACAATATTGCTCTAATGAAATTTATAGGCACTTTACATTGTAGGTAGAACAAATCCTTTTTTTAATTTTTCCAAGTGGACGGTATCATAAAACTATTGTGTCACTAAGTGTATTATTGAAAAGCTGTAATTTAATCCTTTCAAAAAAACTCAAAATTCTGTAATGAATAAGTAAATATCAGGAAACACCATACTGTTAAAACCCAAACCACAACCCACAACACCAACAATAGAGGGGATCTGGAGCATCACTGTTCTTTTTTTTTTTTTTTGTTCCCGGGGTGGAAAATCCTCATGGATGTCCGCCGCCCTGGGGCGGGCGACGGGGTCTGTCAGACTCTTACTGACTAAAAAACCACCCCAGTGTTCCATCTCTCACCTACGCCGGGGGTCGCGGGAACGTAAGATCCTTCCGCAACCCCTGACTGGTGCCGGCCCACCACCGCGGGCCTCCTCGGGTCAGGGGGGGGAGTGAGGTGTTTGACTTCCCCCGCGACGTCTAAGAGAGGCGCGCGTGGAACACTACGCGCCGCCATCTCGGGTCCTGATGTGTGGGGGCGGCCATCGCTCTCTGCGGTTTCCGCAGTACCGCGATACTGCCGGCCGTCAGGTCAGAGGCCCACACCGGGGCCCCATACAGGGCCATCGATCGCACGACCCCCACGTAGAGCCGCCTACAGGCGGCGCTCGGGCCCCCCAGATTGGGAAGCAGCGTTGACAGCGCCCCAGCCGCGCCCAACAACTTGGGCGCCAGCCGCCGGAAGTGGGGGCCAAAATCCCACCGGCTGTCGAGCACCAATCCCAGGTACTTCATGGTAGACTCGACAGCGATCCGAGCCCCCCCGACCACGATGTGTGAGCCGGGCGGCGGCGCCCGCCGGGGGCCATGAAACACCATGGCCTCCGACTTGCTGAGGGCCACCTCCAGGCCTAGGCGACGTATGCGGCCCACCGCCTGTGAGACCGCAGCCGTCGCCAGCAACGCTGCTTTCCTGTGCGAGCTCCCCCGGGCGGTGACCAGCGTGTCATCCGCGTAACACGTCAGGTCTACCCCCGGTCTGAGCTCGCCCCTCAGCACCCAGTCGTACCCGACGTTCCACAGGAGCGGTCCTAGGACCGAGCCCTGGGGAACGCCGCACGACATGCGGCGCTGGTTTCCGCCATCCCGTCCCATGTAGGTGACACACCTCTCCGACAGATAAGCCCCAACGATGTGGCGGAGGTAGGGAGGCACCCGATGATACCGCAGTGCCTCCCGAATACAACTCCAGGGCAGGGTGTTGAAGGCGTTGGAGATGTCCAAGGACACCGCCAACATCACCCCGCCCCGGGACACCGCTTCCTCCGCCAGGACTCTCACTCGCGACACAGCGTGTACGGTGGAGCGCCCATGCCGAAACCCGAACTGACTGTCGTCCAGGTCCGGCCCCGCGGGCTGCGATTACTCGCTCAAACAGCTTACCCACCTCGTCTAGCAGCACTATGGGCCGGTACGCGGACGACGAGTCCGCAGGGCGCCCCGCCTTCCTGAGCAGGACCAAACGACCAGATTTCCACAAAGAGGGAAACTGGCCCTGCTCAAGACACGCTGTGTAGAGTCCTCTCAGTTGGGGCTCGAGCTCCTTCAGAGCGAGGGCTAACGCGCAGCCGTGAATCCCGTCGGGCCCCGGAGCCACGTTCTTGGCCCGGAGCCGCATCACGGCTGCCCCCATCTCTGCCTGTGTCACCTCTGGGACGCTGATGGCGTTCTCCTCTGCGGGCTCTGTGGTTGTGGACAGAGCCATCGGCGGCGGCGTATGCTCCGCTCTCGCCGGGAAGAGGGCTGCGACCACTTCCTCCAGCAGCTCGGGTTGGAGACTCTCCGTAAGCGGGGGCGCCGCGGCTCGAAGTTTCCCTCGAACCGCGCGATAAGGGCGCCCCCACGGATCCCCGTTTAGAGTCTCCAACATCTCCTCCCTGGCTCGCATCTTCGCCTCGCCGATGGCCAGCCACAGAGTCCCCTTCGCCGTGCGGTACACCTCATACAGCGCGGCTTCTTCGTCAGGGACCCGACGACGTCTCCTCCGGTATCGGGTGTACTGGCGCCTGACCCCCACACACGCGACGCGCAGCTGCGCGATCTCGGCGGTCCACCAGTACACCTGATACTGTTATAACCTCATCTAACCCAAATGATTCACCAACAATAGAGGGGATCTGGCCCTCGGCGGCCACTGCCGCGGCACGCTCGGTACGCTCGCTCGCCTTCGCGCGTTAATGGTCACTGTTCTGACCTAACCTAACGCATATGATTTTTAGTTTATTTTGTTTTATTAATTTGGGACAAAAACACCAATAACAGTAGGTAGTAAATATCAGGAAACATCAAATAATTGTATGCCTAAATACTATTATGTTAATAGTCATTAGGCCTAGTAACACTATGCGAATTAAATTTATGCCAGAGCAAATTAGCCTTCAAGATAAGTATGCCAAAAAACATATGGCAAAACAAATTATACCAAAATCATTATGCCAAAGTATATATTAGAGAACTCGACTGTACCTGTATAATATTAGTAATCTAAATAGCGTACTATTTTTAGTATTGTAACTCCTTAAATACATTCCCTACAACAATGACGCGTTAGCTACCTACATAAAGCCTTTCGGTTTCCTCCTAATTTTCACATGTTTCTTCTGATACCTAATAGCTGGTTACAATCCAGATAGGATAACTAGGTATTATGTGGACTTGTACTATATTTTTAGTACCTATCCACCAAGTCACCCAGGTAGTGCAGCAAGTTTAAGAAGATAGCTTAGATATTGATAGTCCGATATGCCATGGAGTGGTGGGAATATACTGGCTATTTGGGGAAACATAGAAGGAAACTCAGAATAATAATTTGACCAAATAAATGATTCAAATTAGAATTATGTCTCAATTCTCAAGTGGAGTTTCCACTTTACTGCTAATTCAAACATAATATGAATCTAAAAATTCAAAAAATTGGCCAATAACATGATTAGCATTAATTTAGCAGAATAGAGCATTAACATCTTTAATCACGACTGAAACTTTACTAACGGCGACGTTAGGAATCCGACAAACGTCTAAAGCTTACAAAAAAAAAAAATCATTATTCATCGTTCTCTTAGGAAAATTCGCGTGAAACAGTCCTCAAGCGTGACATCACGCTATTTGTGATCGTCTGGACATGTTAATACAATTTTATTAGTTATTGCATCATTAGCGTTTTGTGTGGCTAATTTTCCTAGTTACTAAATCATTGTTATTGAAGAAATAACTCCCGAACCGTAACGCCGAAGACATATTTATTTTATTGCACTAGGAATCGAGTCGTCATTATTTTGAAGTTATGTTTGGGATTCCCAAATATTATATACATATATTACCTACTACGTAGTTTCAGTTGATACATTCAAATCCGGTCTTCTTTTCTGGTTACATACTGCCCATGAAAATACTTTTATGCAGTAGTAGTTCCATCAACGACTACTTACTTACACGATAAGAATAGTTGGTCGCCCTAATTAACTCAAGACAATGTCTCCAGAATTAGCTTACTGACAGGTTATTGTTATTAGTATTAACTTATTTATTTATTTTACTTCGATGGTCCTGGTTTATCATTTGTGACTTCAAGTGACAGCTATGTGAACAGAACCCAGCAATGCATAAATATCTAAGCTTTCACGTCCTTTATGCCTGGAGGCTTTTATTTAGGTAGTAAGTTTTTATTTACATTTTAATTTTAATTAATTATTTTTTAGCTTGAGTACCTACGTACAGTTTTTATTATATTTGTTGGTATATTGGCGTGGCTAGCTGACATATGTATATGGCAAATAATTTAATTTTATGTTCTGTGTCTTGTAATGTTAATTACTTAACCTATGTACCTAGTATTGTATACACTCAAGTATTTTCTAACTGAACAGACAGCTGTGCTGCTGGGAAGTTTGTTGCGCCACTTCTTCCCAGCGATAGCACTTTTGTAATTTTGACGTTCGAAAAGTGCTGGTTCTCAGCCTAATTTGAATAAATGATTCTCGACAGGAATCATTAATAAAATAAGTAGGTATTTTAAATTAAAAAAATTGTTTTTTTCTAATTTTCGGAAATCTGCATGTATGGGACACGCATTTTAAAACGCGGCCTTTGTGAGACCGCACTGTAACTGCCCTTTTACACACACATAAAAACGCAGCCGCTTATACGATACCATAACGCGAGTGGTGTATTCTGAAATACTGTCAAACTTAACTAACTAAAAAAACATGTATATATTCATTATTTACCAGGGATCGTAATTTCATTTGATTATTTAGTCTTTCATAACTGCCTCCTGAAATTTGACGAGGATGCAAAACAACAGCTTGTATACAAACTCATTGTATAAAAGTAAACTATAAAATACGGACCTCTTTCTTCCGAACCGTTAGAGTTGTCCAGGAAACAAGGTACCCTGTTACAAGACCGGTCATGGCTACATTGTTGTAATGTTGAGAACACGATCTTAGGTCTATTAATACAGGGAATGGCGTAAAGGTGGCTGGTTTAGCCACTAGATTTATTTTATAACAGCATTCCGAAAGCAAAGTTACAACGGTAGAATAGAAATTAATATCATGATAAGATTGCAAACGACAAAAACATTTCCAAAGGAAATAGGAAAACTTTTGAAAAGACATTCGTCTTTCGTTTGGTTTTTGCTTCGATCAAGATACACGCGCTTTTTGTAAATGTAGGATAGTCATTGTCTTTTTCAAATAAGATTGTTTCCTGAATACTTTCTGCGTAGCTCCAAACCAAACCTCATACCTGCCAGTTCTGACTTTTTCATAGTCATGATTAAATACTACCTTCATGATTAAACTCTCTTCTCTCCTTTTTGCATGCTAAGTGGTTATGAGGCTAGTTGTATTTCTATAATGGGATGGCAATAGTGTTGCGTGGGGGTTCGATCTCACGCCTCACGCTCACTATTTCGTCGCCCTAACCAGCCTAACGTCAGGGTTAATTCTTCTAATCAGACGATAAACACCAATCGGGATCCCTTCTTTTCGCATAGGTACCTAATATTCTTTTTCCTAATATATATTTTTGATTCATGAACATGCTCAGAAATTAAAGAACTCGACTGTAACTACCTTAGCCAGTTACGCCAATTTTGTTTCACTGTCCAGAGCCATTGCGGTAGATAATTTACGCTTCAAGTCCATTGTGCACTAAAGGGCGGGGTTTGACCACAATGCGGTTCACCCGTCTGACGCTCCAACCAATACTAAATAAGTATCATACTCGTACTTAATTTAGTCATATTAATATTTCGTCATCTATAAATATTATAAATTAAAGTCGCTTCCATACAAACGTGAAAGTTTGTATGGATGGATGGATGGATGAATGGATGTTTGTTACTCTTTCACGTAAAAACTACTGAACGGATTTGGATGAAATTTGGCACACAGATGGTTTATAACCAGGATTAACATATAGGATACTTTTTATCCCGATATTCCCACGGGATCGAAACTTATGCGGGTGAAACCGCGGGGCGCAGCTAGTAGGTAATAAATAAATCTCGAAGTTTTGTCAAGTCGTAAAAACCGTGTGAAGCTTCGTAGTAGATATTATAATACTTATGTGTAACCAAGAATCTTTCAGTTTCATGTTAAATTATAAATAAGTATCGCTCGTTTTCGCGCGCATCAAGCCGTGACAGTTTCACTGCAAACATTTGTGCACGTAGCCGAGATATGCGAGCACGTTGGTAAACTACGGGTGAAGTGATTGCATACATTATGCCTGGGAAACTTGAAGATTTTGGAAAGATCTTGTGTCCTGTTGTAAGTAACCCTCGGTGTAAAATTTGTTTTTTTTTTTTTTTTCAAAACATACCTAAGGCTCAAGATTGTTTTGATTACCAAAAGTTAACGCTGAAAATTCTAAACCCAAAAATCTGGTTTATTCAAGCAATCCCTTCTGGTGTCTTTAATTTTGTTGGGATTCTGTTTGGACTAGGTACCTACCTAGGTACCTTAAAATACCTTCACCAAGCTTCACTTCTGCTCATACCATTATATCTTATTACAATGACCTGTTACGTACCACGGGCCCGGTGTTTACTCTCGGTATTCGTTTTATTTGACCGCCATATCGTTAACCCTACCACTTATCGAGTAAACGTTTACTGGGAACAATTTTCACGTCTTGTAAATAACCGGGCCGGTCGCCGGACATCTTTCCCCGGTGCCTTACATATACGGAATGTCGCCTCGTTGCTTGTAACTGAGTAATTGCGTATATTTATATACTTACGTGTGTGGCACCGTATTGTAGGCGTGTTTCTTTAATAGCTACTTACCGAAGAAAACGTTTAGATGAAATGCGAACGAACGTCTCTTATAGGTAGAAAATGCCTTTAACCTTTTCAAAAGAACTAAAGAACAGCAACACCCAGCTGCATTGACTTTTCTGATATCTAACTATCAATTCCAATTCAACGCTTTCGGTGTTTTCTACCGTAGAAATAGGAAATTCAAAGACGACACTCCGCACTCTCTGTTTAGCCACGTTTTTTTAATGATAAAACTTTCTTTTCTTCAGGTCTACATAATCTACCTGGCCCTGTGCACCCTGACACAGGCGGTATACATCAGCCGCATGTCTTCGGTCAACAGACTGCGACCCCCCACGCCATTCAGACCGGGGGTCAACCTGCAGAGGCCGTGGTCTCACACCAGACTCGTCCAAGCCGCTTCACACCGAGCACCTTATGTGCTGTATAGGAAACCCCCTCAAAGGTATTACAAATGAAAGAAAAAACAGAATGGAATCTAGATACCTATTGCTTTAAACAATAAATCAATGAACAACCAACCAAATGTCTCAAAGTTATTAACACACACTGGCCCCGCGTTCGAATGGTAGATTATTGCCGACTCCCTCTAGAAGAGAGGAGGCCTGTCCCAGCAGTGGGAGCATTATAGGCTGAATAAGCTATGCTTTGTAATCAACAAAAGTAACTTGGTACGGACGCCAGCAGGTCAAGCTACCGAAAACTGTCAAATTTTCTCAATCAACCTTGAACTTTAATGTTTTAGCGATAAAGTTGAGAACCTATTAAAGAGATTTGACAGATTGTAGTAGCTTGATGTGCTGGCGTCTGTACCTTCACCATCAATCAACACTGTCTAGAACTGCCGCATACCGCCTAGATATACATATACATAATACGATTCACCCACATACGATTCTTAGAAAAATGAACAGTCGTTTAGATATCATTAAACTTTGAAGATTGCAAGTTTGTTCAAAACTAGAATCTGTCTAAACGCAGAATTGCCAAACTGACTGCAATTTCGCAATAATGAGGTCAGAACCTCATCTACCATAATTAGAAATAGAAAAGTAAGCTTTTGAAAGTGAAGACCTGCTTTTCCTATAGGCATAGGCAAATGGGAGGCTTAAAATTGTTGATAGGCCTTGTAATTGACCATTGTATCCTTTACATGGTCAGGCAAGTGGTTATGATTAGGAGGAAAACATTTACCGACTGTTAGTCGACAAGTAGGAAGGTAGGTACCCAATTAGGATCTGCGGTTTCATTGACATCTATATATGGAGAATATTTAAATGTGATTGCACCCAAACTAGATAGTAATTAAATCTACTAAGTACCTTGCCATCAGACAGCAAGCTATAACGTTTTGAGTGTAGTTACTTCATCTTCAGCATACAATACTTCCAATAAAATTGGCGATTAGGAACATTGCATCATTCGCAAAGTGTTTAATAAAGAAAGAAAGACAATACGTTTATTTGCGGTAAACATGACGCAGAGAAAGAACACAGACACAAAAAATAACCACTTGGGGAATATAATGCTATGACCATCTATGCTAAACGCCAAGCGCTGTTTTTCAGCGACAGCCGGTGTTGACGTGATGAGGTCAACCAGTGCAACGTACAATGAGATAAAAATAACATAATACTAAATAAAGAATACACAACAATTTGTTCAAAACGTTTAAATACATATCAAGTAAACTCCCCTTTATGCCTTCCGAAGTCCACGGAGCTCTACAGCAAACTCATCATCTTCCAGATACGCAGTAAAGCACTTCGCTCCATCAGCAACTCGCAACATGTTCGCGGGCGGACCGTGGAAGACCACCGGTCGCCTGCCCCTATCGCCCGTCACCCCGGAGTACGAGTTCGTGAAGGCAGCATCCAACGCGCCCGTGGTGCACACTGACGGTGGTACAGGTTGACTGGCTATGTGCACTGCACTGCACTTACTATTTTTATACTCTTACTTTGGATGAAGGTAGGCTATCTATGGTTATGTAAGACTGTTTCCTAAAACGAGCTGATTTGGTAGGGACACTATTCTTATTGAATCTTTCATTTTCATTGTGCATGGTATGATTTAATATAGACCACCTTAAAATTGTGGTTTCTTGTTGGTGCGTTGCTTTAGATTTTCTTTTTCGCTGATCAAGATGTGGTGGTGGAAGCCTAAAGCCCAGGGTCTAGGATCTTCCGAATTGATTTATTTTCTTCCAGTGTAAGCACATTCTTCTCTATTTAATTTTCTGTGTACAGACGCCAGCACATCAAGCTACTACAATCTGTCAAATTTCTTTAATAGATTTTCAACTTTATCGCTAAAGCATTAAGGTTCAAGGTGTCAGTTTCGGGTAGCTTGACCTGCTGGCGTTTGTACATATTGGTTTGTATTTCGACTTCGTGCACTAAGCGCACAAAATAAATTAAGAATTCGTCCACGGCAAGTAATTACGTCACAAGATTCACAAAATCTCATAAATGAAGTTATTCGTCCTCCCCTTTAATCGTGCTAGTCGCTAGAAGACCCAGTAGACCTCTTGTGGTTCTTACTTATGCATGTATTGTGACGTAACCATCGCTGTGGTCGAAAGCATTTTAGTACAGGCGTGTGTGACCATCAGGTGCCATCCACACGATACCAGCACCCAACCTCAGCCTGTCCGAGAAGCCGATTGTGGTCATCGAATCCTCTGACAATCCTGTCTCGGAACTGGTAAGTAGGTCCTGGATTTATAGTACCTATAGTAAGGCGTAATTTTCATATTAGTAACTTTTTAGACGCAACCAATTAAGGGTTGAAACTAGGCTAGGGGCCACGTAGTCAGACCGCAGTCTGCTGTGGACCAAACGATAGAATTTGAAATCAAGAGAATCAAGACTGCGAACGAAGCGCAGACACAGGAAGTACTTTAAAGACCTAGCCCTGCCAAAGTTCTAACTAAAGTAGAATATGATGCCGTTTTCACTCCCAAAGATACCGAAATGGTTGAGGATTAATAAGCAGTTTCTGGTCCATGACGAACCGTTAAGCATGAGGGCCTTCAAATTGGAAGGTTCCATTCACTTATCTTACACACTTCATTAGACACAAATTTTTGATAAAAATGGGGATTGTTCAAAATTACCAAACTTTTTGGAAGAATTGATAAAATTGGAAAGAAATTTTGCGGTTTGGTTAAACCACAAGCTTATCCTAATATCGAAACCCACTTAAATGTCACTAATAACTCAATATCGAGACAAAAATATTATTCTTCGATCTATGATTTCAGCCTAGACCATCATACGAAGTAACAGAAAAATATCCGGAGGCAGAATACAGCGTGGCCAAGATAGAATCGCCCATAGGATTTTCCAAAGCTACAGTAAGTTTTAAAATGACACGACCTCTACCTCTTATAGCAGTATAAATTTTATCTTACTTTAACGTGGGAAAGAGAGGAAAAATACAGGTCGTTTAGCTCCAACTCTTTCCCACGATTAAACTTTTATGTTTTTTCCAGTCCTTCACAACACCAGAGCTACATACACTGATCAGAAACGGAGCGGCTTTGCAGCTGGCATCCGAGTATTCTTTGCCAGCTATTCTCAATCAACAGCAAAACTTACAGCACCAAGCCTTACAACACCAAGCTATACAGCATCAAGCAGTGCAGCATCAGTATCCTTTGCAGGTAATTTAAAAAAAACTTTTAATTAAAGTGCGACCCGGCGAGCAATATTAGTGACACTCAGAATAAGTTGTTGACTCGATTATAATTAATTAATATCAATTTTCGATTAAAAATCTTTAACAATGAAGGACAGACAATATAAAGACTTATCTAAATACTCTCCCCGAAAAAACTTAGTAGGTAACTACCATCTCTGTGAATTAATCAATCTTATTTATTGCAGGGTTTGCAGAACGCCTTGCCAACGCAACAAGACTTAATAAACACAGGAGCAGACGGGTTATTTATACCACCGAACGCCTTATACCAACATGATCCAATGTTCTTGCAAAAACTACAAAACCAGCTTCTGCAACGTTTTCCTTCCGTGGAATTTATTCCTTATGCAGCTGAAGCCCCTAATCAAGTCCATTTACAGCCGGAAGCTTCACAGCTTCATGCTCAAGTGGTCCATCCGCAGGTGATGCATCCCCAAGTTGTTCACACGCAAGTCTTGCATCCGCAGGAACTTCATCAACAAATGATACTTCTTCAAAATGAACAGTTGGACAGACCATTATTACACCAACACAATGAGCCGAAAACGGTGGTGCAAAGAGAAACACAAGAAAACACGGTTGTAACGTTAATACCTCAATCGTTCGTTGTAGCAAATACAACGGAGAAACAAGTGGAAGATACTCCATCTCCTCAATCGGAAAATATTACAGAAGAGTTAGCAGCAGCTGAAACAGAGCCACCAACAACGACGGTTAAATACATAATTGAAAGTAACACAGAACAAAATGCAACCCCAATTTACTACGCACAGATCGGTCAAAGCGTGGGTAATCTTATCGCCAATGGATTTTACTCCGCCATCAATGACGTTAGAGCTGCAGCAGCACTAGCCCAAGTAGATGATAACTCACCGGTCTATAAGCTTGAAAACGTAACTACTACGACCAGCACTTCAGACATGAAAGCATATTTTTTGCAAAACGAAGAAAAACCTGAGAATAAAACAGCACCTGACGTGAAGCCACTGCGAGGAGTTCCGTTTTCAAAATCAACAGATTCTGTGAACGTAGCTTACACATTGGTAAGGGCGGATGATAAACAAGCCAAAATGAATCAAGAAGGGGCTGTGTATGCAGGACAAATTGTAGAAGCAACCATCAGCGAAGATCAAGATTTCAATCAAGAAAAAGCTACTTTGATATCTCGCAGGGCTCCAATTAGACTATTTGCTGTAGCAGATACTAAAAACATTGTCAATTCAGCGAACACATTGCCTCAAGTGGCCGTGGTGAAGGCGAAGATTCCTCCAAAGAGCAAGTTAACGTTTGACGACAAAACTGGGGAACCTATTCTAAGGATATACGCTAGTTATGTTGACAGTCCAAAACAGGTTGGTGATTTCACATAATTACATAATAAAAATAATGCGAGTTTTTTTTTTTTTTACTAACTACTCTCATTCTAGAGTTTTCAAGATTTATATCGACTAAACCGATTTAGATTACAAACACACATAAAACAAATTCAAGATAGTCTGTAGTCTACATAGAATTCGTTTTGTGTGTGGCGTTGGCAAGAGGATAGGATGCCAAAATTCTGCAGTATATTTTTTTTTCAAAGAGATTGAACGCTTTTGCGATCACCTAAATCTACAACCTTTAAATTACTTCCAGAAAGACGCAATAGTATCAAAGCTGTCGAGCCTGAAGCAAGGAAAAGACGCTGCAGCCAGGAAAGATGCAGTCGACAATTGGAAGGCGGCGACCATCAAGACTGTTGACAAAACTCAGGGCGTCGATATGAACCAGGTCACACAGTTTGGGCTCAAGCTAAAAAATAAGAATGATTACGTTAGTGAATTTATTTTTGAAGATTATGAAGATTTGTGATTTTTGTTTGGTAGACCATATTTATAATACACCTCATGACATAAGTTCGTTCGATCATATGTACTTATACTTTTAAATATACTTATTGCCCATTTTCATTAACACTCCGCACTAACAGGAAGCGAAATAGTGGATTTTCAACGCTCGGACTAGCGCCAGAGTTCCAACAATTCGCTTTTATTAGGCACTTGCTAATGCATCTTTCATTTTTTTTTTATTTCTTTTAGGAACCTTCTTCAGCGCGCACTCCACTTACCAAAGTTTCATAACAATCGGTCGAGCCATTTTTGTTTTTTTGCGGCTATCGATTTTTGTACGTATAGATAGAAGATAGATACTTTTATGTGTCTCGTGTAGTGTTAGTAAAAACGGACGCCAGGTAAAGTTGTCAAAAAATAAAAGGCCCATTTTGACATTTGAGAATGCGTTCTTGACATGTGTCCGTTTCATACAAACGAATATGTGTTTTGCGAATTTGATCTTTATTAACTACTAGAACTGTTAATGTCAAAACGGGCCTTTTATTTTTTGACAACTTTATCGCCAATGATGAATTAAAGTCCGTTTCACAAAAGAAGTCTCGTAGACGCGGCGCCACTGTCGTAGGACGGAATCATAAATATTGATTTATTTATTTATCTCGACATCATATATGAGTAGCAGGCTTGATTACTGGTTAATAAAATGCACATTCTTAAATAGAGAAAGGTGTCTGGGGTGTTGGAATGTTGCTAACTATATAATAATAATTAGTTCCACTTATTGCCGCGGGACTTCTTTCGGGAAACAGACTAGGTGCTGCTGTGGTGGCCATTTTTGTAAAGAAGTGTGTGTGCCGTGTAGAGTATTGGAGATTCATTGAGAGGTGGCGCTTATCTACAAAATGTTGTCTGTTTGCTAACTAATCATATTTTGGTGATTTTTAACTGGAAAGAAAATCGTAGGTGTTGACTAGAGCTAGTAATAAATATACCGGTTATATTTATTGCTAACTTCTGCCAAGGGATATGTGTATTCTATAGATTTTGCAAGCATAATAACAACAAAGTGATTAGAAATATTAGCAGGCATGATAATATATCATAAATTATTACACTTAATTTATCTTTTATGTTCATAATTCATGTAAATATGCATTTTTTCCTCAAATAAGTAGTTTTAGATAGTAGTTGATAATCGTAAGATTTACAAGGGGTTATTTCATCACTTCTTTTAGCAACTTTCGGTATTTTAGATAGAATTCAACGAAAATTTGGTGCTATAGGTCAAGTTTCAATTACATTTAATTTCTTGATGAGTTGCACACATTCAAACATTCTTTATCATTTTTGATATTCATATTGTCAAAAAATAATAGTTATTGTGCTTTCATAAAAACATGATTATTCATTAATAGTCAGGGTTGAGAACGAAAACACTGACAGCGCATACTATTAAGTAAATCTAACTAAATTAATATTTAGTTTAATCCTGATAATTTTTAAACTGAAGTGATGAAATGTACCCAAAGGTTTATCTTAGTCGCATTTAGGATAATTGTTATTTATTGATATAAATGCGAAATTGTTATTCAAATAAAAACAATATAACTTTATATTTATTTATTTTTCATCGCTATTACAAGTTACAAAATCCTATTTCTCATAAATTTTATTGTATTTTGGTTTAACGACGTTCTTCGTCTGTTTCTGGTCTTAAGATACATAAATAATATAGAAGATTATGCAAATTATTGCACAAAATTGTGAAGTTCAAACCGATATAGAGTAGGAACCTACACTTAATAATATAGAGATGTGTCAAGTAAAACAACATAATTAGAATAATATTCAATTTAGAAAAATGATATTTATTTTTTTTTTTTTTGGCGAAGGGAATATGTATAAAAACCTTGCTGACAATCCTAAATCGAAAGATCGTTGACATGAAGCCAGTTTCGCGACCAGTGAGTTCGTTTCAGCTGATCGAAATAACATATTGTCAGTTGGGTTATAGTTTTCAACTGACTTCAAAAAAAGGAGGTAAGGTATGCATGTTTTGATGAGTGACTAATCAATACTGAAAAGATAAATACAAGAAAGTGAACTCGATCTAGACCTCGAGAAACTGCCTTCAAGTATAGTTTGATTATATTTTATTTGAGCACTGTATTTCATATCGGAACCAAATAAGTCTCCATAGTATTAAATATTCAAACTGGCTGCTACTTTGGTTACAATGTTATTTAAATCTTCCTCATTTTAGGCATTATTCATAAATAACAAAAATATTATATTCATACACAGTTTATGTCAACCAATCATAGCAAGTTAAGATAAATATGAGTCACTTACAAACAAAACCAAAGGATATTCTTGAAAAGTTAGCCCAGAGACTGTACAAATAACTTAAGGAAATACTCCCATTTTATAATGGACAGTGTTAGCATTTGAGACATGTATGATATTACCACCAGCTCTGAGTTTTGAGAAAAATTGGTCCAAAAATGACCCTTAATTGCTGTACAATAAGCTTACTTATCGAATTTCAGTCATAAGATAGGATGTTCGACCAGCGCACTCTCGGCAGTCAGTCCTGCTAACAGGTTGCTGGCCAATATTTGTAACAAGACATACATGCTCTTGTTATAGTTCGGACCATTGGACTATTTTACCTTTTTGTGCGTATTAAAGTGGACAAATTCAATGAATTACTCACCCCGAATATCGTTAAAATGCTTTTTTTTTAATTCTTTCACGAGCGCGCCAATGAGAATATAAACATTATCATGTCTCAAATTCCAAAACAGCTACATGAAAAAATCGTATCAATTAACAGTTTCTTATTTCATTATTTTTAACTATCCTAAATTATGCTTCCACTGAGGTGGAATTATGATTAAATATGTAAGGAATCTTTCATAGACTGGCCTTTGCCTACCAAACCCAGTGACCGACCTATCAAATACAGTGTGTAATAAAAATTATACATCATGCCCATTGCATTCAAAGATTTGTTTATTGGTAATGCACAAAATTGGCATACTTATGGAGAAAAAAAAAGATCTGACCATGGAAATTCTTTCAGCGTACAGACGCCAGCAGGTCAAGCTACCCGAAACTGTCAAATTTTTCCAATCAATCTTGAACCTTAATGCTTTAGCGATAAAGTTGAAAATCTATTAAAGAAATTTGACAGATTGTAGTAGCTTGATGTGCTGGCGTCTGTACAATTATGCTTGGCAGTTATGGTGTCTACAACATCATGAATTCTAGCATCTATATTGATGATCTTACGAAATTGTAGCTATATAAATGTATGAAAACGACTATAGTAATACTTAGTTAGTCCATATGAAACTTGTAGGCATTCCAAATTGTAATGTATTGGTAATTGGTGTATGTTCACCTCAATGGATGAGCAGTAGTGTGGTCCCTAGGGGTTGAGCTTCTCCAATTGGTCCATGAACCACGGCCGGCCCACGGCGCGTTTTGTGAGTATATCACAACCAGTCTCCGTCACCAGCAGTGTTTGTTCGAACTGGAAAATAAAAACTCGTTCTATTAAAACCAAGAGTCTTGAAGAACTGGAACTAACTGCTTTTATTAAAGAAAAAACTGTATTTGAGGTTTATACCATCGCAACATATTGTTTCTGAACAAGTGTCAAGACAAGACACGAGACGAGTGTATGATTCTTTTTGGCATGTATGAAATATTACTTAATATATTGCTCACTAAAATAATGATAAGTATCAAAAATAAACCTACATTGAATGCCAATAGAGGATTTTGATTCTAAAACAATTTCCGTAATTATGATTTTAGTTGTTAAAAGAGCAGGGAAGAACAAGAAAATGCTATGAACACTGCAATAAGAAGAATTTCTAACTGAATAGCTAATTATATTGGTGTGATGAGTACATACCTGAGCAGACCGACTGCCATCAGCAGTGACTGCAGTCCAGTGGTCGGGCCACTGTTCGTCGCGCCAGCCTCCTTCATTGATCATTGGCTCAATGGTGAAGCAGTGGCCTGGCTTCATCACTCCAATTGCTTTGTTTTCTGAAAGATAATAGTGTTTTCTTAGTTTTTGTTTAAAATCAACCAAGATAACATGTGGCACACAAATCTCTGCATATTATGCTACTAAGATACTATTTGTTCTTTGTCAAAGCACAAAACCAGCTTATACGAGGACCAGTAGCTTGATATAATAGATTCATGATAGAAATAAAAGAAATTTAAATTAAGTTACAAATACTCACTGGCATAATGTGGCACATTAGGTGTGGTGTGGAACAGCCTATGTATTCCATGACCACAGTAGGACCGTACAACACTGAACCCGTTAGCTTGAGCATGTTTCTGAATAACATTCCCAATTTCTCGGTACTTCTCACCAGGCTTCACTATCTCAATAGCTTTCGATAAGCATTCATATGTAACTTGAACAAGCTTCCGTGTAGATTCTGGTACGTTACCAACAAAGAAAGTCTCATTGAGATCACCGTGGAATTCTCGGTGATAGACTGTTACGTCCACATTGCAGATGTCACCGTCCTGTAAAAAAGGTACCTTTATTAATTGACATTGTAAACTTTGAGTTTATAAAAGTAATTTACTACAATTAATATTATTGTTGATATATCTTGTGAATTATCAAATAAAAATAATAATTATGTTTGTGAGATAACTGGTAATAAAAATTAATGAGTGTGTATATTAACAAGTATTGCAAGAAAAACAACGCCGCCCCCGCAGAATAAACGCGTAAGTGCTATTGCGGCGGTTTTAATGTTCATCCATATTCGTAATGTATACTTAGGTCAAAATACATCACATCAATTTTTTCCAGATTTTTAATCAAGTATTTACGAAGTTACGAAAAGTTATTGCTTTACTCTCAATTTAAAACCAAAATAGAAAAAATCTGCAATATATATACAACATGTCCCGGAATTAACGCACACCACCAGACACCCCAATTAGAATGTTATGTTATAATCATAATACATACACTGATTTTTTATTATTATGTAATAAACATTGTTTTTCTCATAAATTAGTTACACTGATTGTGGGAGAAAATTGTGGTCACATTACAAATCTACGCATGCAAACAGTCGCACTCGTTTAGGGGTCTAGCGCAGTAGGTACTTCATCTATTTTGGTTTGTTTTGACTGTACAGCGGAAGTGTGACAGTAATTTACGTAGTTTTAATTATTTTTGGGATAAAATATTACCTATATTAAAAATTACAGAAATCGATTCAGTAAACGATTCTGAACAAACTACTTTCATAATGTGCATTAATTCAGTTACACATTGTATATGCGTACCATAATTAAAGTCTTACATTGTGTAAAGTCTATTATCGTACTTATCAGGTGCAACTAAAACCTCACTTTAACGGAGTCATTCCCGCTCGTCCACACCCCGTCGTCCACACTGCGGACGACTGGGAATGTTGCGTTCTGTTCGTCTACACTGTGGACGAACAGAACGCATTATTCCCAGTCGTCCACACCCCGTCATCTCACGTCTAGTCTAAGAGTTAATAAAGAAAATATGATGATAGTATTTCCTTATAATAAACATACTTTTAAAATATTATGTACTTAGCTTTATTACTTTAGTAAGGCAAATACTTTAAAAGTACATACCTAGTAAATCTAAAGCATTTTTGCGTATTTTATACTAAATGTATAGCATAAGAATGTTTCACATTTTAATTTTACATATTGGGTATTTATTTATTTATTTATTTATTTATTTATAGTTAATTAACACGGCATAATACCAATTACATTAATTAACATAGAAACAAAACAAAAACTATACAATGCAGAAAATTTAGTTATAAACAACTATTCCTACATACTAACATGGAACAGTGGACACCCTTGCATACTGTCTCTCACAGAACATCAGGCATACGCGCTTAATTTTACTCCATTCATCCGCAAACATATCACATTCCGGGTTGTCCGTCAGGAGAGTATTGAGCATCCTCAAGGTACGACACACTGGCGATTCAGCTCCGGCGACCGTTCTGCAAGGCAGTTGCGCGAACAGATTGTGTCGGCGGCTTTGGCGGTGACAGATGTATTTGTCCGGTACGAATAGTCGACAGAAAAGGTCATGGAGCTCAGGGCAGTCAATGCGACCGTTAAGGGTCTTACAAGCTACCGTGAGCTGGTCAAGACCTCTTCTTACCTCCAACGAGTTGAAACCCAAAGTCCCTAGGATATAGTTGGTGGGGTACATGTAAGGGTAGAAATTGTAGGTTCTTTTAAAAAGATACCGAAGAAAAGTTTTCTGCACTTTCTCGAGCATTAGTGTTTGAGCCGTAGTATACGGGTGCCAGACACAACTACTAGTCTCCAGCTTACTGCGAACTAGGGTGGTGTACAGTAATTTAATAACATGCGGGTTGTGAAAATCACGAGCATTTCGCAAAACAAATCCTAGGCGTCTGAAAGATTCTTTAGCAAGGGTGGAAATGTGATCTCTGAAAGACAGAGAACGGTCGAAGGTCACTCCCAGGTCTTTTATGTTGGTGACTCGGGCAATTTTTGTACCACCTAAGCTGTAGGCAAAGTGGATTGGCCGTAATCCTCGACCGAATGTCATGACGAAGCATTTATTTGTGTTAAAGAACAGCTTGTTTAGAATGCTCCACTCGTAGATAGCGTCAATGTCCCTTTGCAGGAGTCTGCATTCATCATCCGTTTTGATGTGAGCAACTAGTTTTAGGTCGTCTGCATATAGCAAGCATTTTGCAAACTTAACCTTATTACCAAGGTCATTGATCATAATAAGGAATAGAAGTGGCCCCAAAACGGATCCCTGACTCACACCAGAGCGAGTATTATAAGGCTTGGACTCAAAATAGCCATGTCTGACGAATTGTTTGCGATTACGTAGGTAGTCTGAGAAAAAGTTAAGAAAGCTAAAGGAGAATCCCATGGCCCCAAGCTTTGACAGGAGTACATCGTTATCGACTCTGTCGAACGCCTTACGAAAATCAAAGTAGAGGGCATCGACTTGCCTGCCGATGTCCAAACCGCGAGATAGATACTCAGTGTGAATAAGAAGATTCGTGTTTACGGAGCGACCTGGGCGGAAGCCGTGTTGGGCATCTGAAAGTAGCACATTAATCTTTTTGTAAATATGTGCGTGGAGTATATGCTCAAAGGTCTTGGCAACGGTAGGCAGGATAGCGATGGGTCTGTGTTCCTCAACATCTTTCTTGTCACTTGTTTTAGGGATGGGGATGACTCGCGAGATTTTCCACTGCTCAGGGTATACACCAGACTGGAGAGCCAGATTAAAAATATGACAGAGAGGAGCCGCTAAGATATCACGACAGCCCTTCAGTATAAAGACAGGAACATTATCAGGACCGATCGAGCCACAGGATTTGAGTCTGGCTATGCCATTATTTACATCCTGAAGAGTTAGGATAGGAATAGGTATATTCATACTCTCATTACTCACATGTAGTCGCGATGGGTCCAACTTGGGTGTGTCAGACAGAAACACGCTAGCAAAGTAGCGGGCAAATGCCTCGGCCGCTTCAACACCAGAACTTGTCTCCCCACTGTGTATAACAATAGGTTCGAAACCACCCTTTGATCTGAGGCTAGAAACATGTTGCCAGAATTGTCGCGGATTTATACGTAGATTATTTTCGGTATTATTACAGAACAATCTATAGGCTTCCTGAGTTCTTACCTTTAGGTCCGATCGCAGAGCACTAAACTCCGCATATATCAGACTACATCGTGAAATTATCCACTTATGATGGAGTCTTTTTTTACGTTTGGTGTCTGTAATAATATCAGGAGAGAACCAGACTGGATACCGCCTGTTGCCGGTGTTCGTTCTTCTCTTTTTTGGAATAGAAGAGTCAAATAACTTATACAGTATCTCGTAAAACTTATCCACTGCGGAGCTTACATTACTTGAGTGAAGAACTTCTGGCCATGGAGCAGAACAGATTTGGTCCCTTAGAAGTGCGTAATCTCCTCTGGCAAAGTTCCAGTCGCCGCTTCGATCAATGTTGCAGGAGTCTAATGTTTCATTAGCCTTAAGCGCTGCGATTGTTACCACAATATATAATGGAGGGTGATACAAATCGATTGGAACCAGCTCCGTTCCTTCGACATGCTCGCAAGTTATACCGGTACCTACTCGGGCCAACACCACATCTAACTTACTCCCACGCATATTCATCACTTCATTCATGTCTGTCAGATCACAAAAGCTTAGAAAATAAGAGTAGTAATTATTGACATTGATAGATGCACTTTTCAAATTAAGGTCGCCTAAGATTAATATAGCTCCCTTTAAATTGTACACTATGCTCTCAACCTTGCAAAACCAAGACATATAATCGTTGTCGGTCGCTGTTGGCTTCATGTAGACAACACAAACCGATATATTACGCCCAAAAATCGTAACCGTTGCCCATAGGTCTTCTCCACCATCCGTCTCCAGCTCACGATGCCTCTTCATGGCTGCACCAGGACGCGCAGCAAGTAGTACGCCACCGCCCGGAGTTATTCGGTCCCTGCGCAGAATTTGCCAATCTCCGCTTGAAACTTCTGAGTCCTCTACAGAACCGTCTAGGTTTGTTTCTGTTACGGCTATCAAGTCATGGTCAGAAAGCAGCAGACTTAATCTCCAAGTGGGTAGCTTAGTCTTGAGGCCACGCACATTCTGGTACAGTAAACAAAGTTGAACATTGCGTTTAGTGGTAGCGGCAGGTGTCAGATCATCGGGTGGTTTACTGGGCCGCATCGCTATGATCACGAAAGTTGCGACGCCAAGGTTTCACGCATATATCTTCTGCCCAGTTTTGAGCTGCCATAACTTGTTCCGCTAGTTTCGAGGGCACCCCTAGCTTGAAAGATGCGTATTTGCCACGGGGTTTCAGAGCTTCCACCGTGCAAACATCAGCTCCGCAGATAGTACTTAAGTGCTCACGTACCTGGGACTCAGTAGTGCCCTGCTTTACGTAGAAGAGATGCAGGTATCTCCATCTTTCCGATGCCTCTAAGCAGGTGACTCCAGGTGCTGCCGTCCCCCGCAAAACATTGCCCAGTGAGCGGCGGGAGCGCCTGTGACGTACTTCCGTCCAACCTTCCTTACCTGGTCCATCACTGACCATATCACCCATCGCAACACCCGCAACGGGAGTAGGAACCGACACAGAGACACGGGGTTTGGGAACTCGGCGGGTAGGTGATGATGCAGCCTGTTCGGCTGAGGAGTGTATTATATCCATGCTCATCTCACAAGTACTCTGATCGTCCATGCTTCTTCCCTCCGACATTACCTCAGTGGGAGCGATTTCCGTCCCGCTATCGGTCGCTAAGACGATAGGTAGCTGAACTGTTACCGGCCGTGACTGGAGCTGCGAGTCTTGAAAACTCTTAGGTCGTTTCCCCAAATCCTTTCCCTTAACTCTGAGATGATCCTTGTTAGAGTGGGAAACATTGACTTTGGGTTCAGAGGTGGTCTTGAGTATAGCAGCACAGTGGTTCTTGATTTCGGATACATCCTTAACAAGGGTGGATAGTATTGCGTCATGCTCGGCCTTCCGTGCAGACAGTCTAAGGTCATACTCGCTCTTCCACGCTGTCATCAGTTCCATGAGTTCCCTCCTCCACTCACCACAGGCACAAGAAGGCAAGATCGGGTTGTTAGGTGAGTCATCAATTCGCTGCCGCTTGGCCCTAACAGTGACATTCGTATTGGAGTGTTCGCTACTGAGAGCTGAGGCAATATCAGGAACAGATTGTGACTGACCTGGTTTGGGGGTCTTAGGAGATTTAGGTGGAGTACGTTGCATGTTGGGCATTTATACTTTCACTAAAATATCCCAAATATACTTTGTTTACAAAAACAATATCAAATGCTCAGAAACTTGTTATTGTAGTTTCGGTAACTGGAACGTAATTTTGCCCTTGGTGTTGGTAGCGCTGACGATAACACCGCGCGAACTTTGCGCAACTAACGCACGCCGTTACCGCTCTTACGTAGTGCTACTTAACCGCGCGTATCCGTTGCACACGCGTTTGAGTCACAATGATAAGCACATTTAACACCTTTTTTCTTTATTCACTTTATATGCTTCTTGCGCTCTTTTAGAGGCTAAACGATATATGATTGTGTTATCACTACGTTAGATAGATTAGAGGCACTTGACTTTATAATACAAGACTACTAAAGCAGTACGATAATTAAATAAAACAACTGGAGCAAATTTTATGCGACTAGCGGGTCCGCAGCGCGTTCCGAATAATCGGTATTGTATCAATATCAGTTTAAATGCAATTAATATGTAAAAAAAATTAAAGTTACAATCGCCTGGATATACTCAACTATTATAACTGCACCCTGTCGATCCTCCAACAACAGATAGTCTTTGCTTATCAGTTTTGACGACGCTTCCGGGAATGAACAATAGATACATGGCTTTGAAATAGTCAATCAGCTCGCTGCATATAGCAAGCCCACGGTATATGGCAATAAAGTGACGATGAGCTTTTGCATTCGGGATCATGTCGGGGTTAAGTGCACCGGCTGGTGGTTCAAGTGACCAAACTGTGCTCGTGTATATAAAAAGAAAGCACGGGACTGTTTTACTTCATGGAGGTCACCAATATTACGTTAGAAGAGCACATAAAAGTGGATTAAACGTTTGGTGTTGTATTAACATTTAATTTAAAATTTCTTTACACTGACTCTTAAACTAGACATGAAACGAGGTGCGGACGACTGGGAATGTTGCGTTCTGTTCGTCTACACTGTGAACGAACAGAACGCATCTTTCCCAGTCGTCCGCAGTGTGGACGACGGGGTGTGGACGAACGGGAACAACCCCTTTAACGGCGTTGTCTATTGCGTGTTTGTTCTGGTGCAGATTTTAATACTATAATTCCGCAATGTGCAACTGCAGAAAACTTCAACAAATTAATAGTACGATAATATCCTTTACATTTCGTTTCAGTCTTAATTATCGTACTATTCCTACCTATATACCGTCATTCTTGTTCTTAGTATATATCAATGATTTACCATTCCATTTGAAGGGCATCTGTGACGTTGTACTGTTTGCAGATGATACCTCTTTTATTTTTAAAGTAGACAGGAATAGACAACATTTTGACGACGTAAACAGTGCACTCTCAATAGTTACAGATTGGTTTACGTCAAATAACCTAGTTCTCAAAGCCAAGAAAACGAAATCTGTAAAGTCCGCCTTACCAAATGTTAGAAATCTATGACCCAACATCGTCTTAGATAAAGAGGTGCTTGAAACTGTAGGCTCGGCAATTATTCGAGGTCTAATAGTAGATGCCAAACTTCAGTGGGGACCTCATATATCAAGTCTAGCAGGAAGGCTCAGTTCGGCTGCCTACGCTGTCAGGAAAGTAAGACAATACACTGACGTTGATACAGTTAGTCTATTTTAGTTATTTTCACAGCGTTGTGTCCTACGGTATTCTGATGTGGGGGCAAAGCCGCTGAAATACAAAATATATTTGTCCTTCGAATATGAGCCGTTCGAGCAGTTTACCAGCTAGGTGTCAAAGTTTCTCTAAGATTTTTTTAAAGATATTGGTATTCTCACGGTTGCATTACAATTCATCTTCGCCAACATCTTATATACGAGACAACATTTACACTTGTACACTAAAAACAGTGATATTCACAGTGTTAACACTAGAAATAAGGACAAACTACGTGCCCCCTTTCACGGGCTTCATAAGGTTCGTAACTCATTTGTTGGGCTTGGTATAACCTTTTATAACAAGATACCCTCTTCTTTCCTAGACTTGCCTTTTAATGCCTTTAAAGCTCAAGTAATATCCTAATATCCAACCTTTCACACACTCCTACTCATGGATCAGAGACGTGAAATGAGGCTCCAGAGTTCAGTAGATGCTAATCGCTATCGGCAGCTTAATAGACGGATATCTAAGTCTTTGACGAGCGACCTTCGCCAATTTAATACGAATCGTATTAAAGAGGCCATCGAGCGGAATAAAGGCTCCAAAGTGTTCGCGAGAGATCTGTCTATTGGGCAAAGCCAGATGGCGAAGCTGAAAACTGACGACGGACGCATCATTTCATCGAAGCCTGAAATCCTGAGGGAGATCGAGAGCTTCTATGGGCAGTTATATTCCACGCAGACACCTGTTGAAAGCAAGGCTAAAGACCCCAGAGCCAAGCTTACCCGACACTATACCCAAGATATCCCGGACGTCAGCCTGTACGAGATTAGTTTGGCTCTCAAACAGCTGAAAAACAACAAGGCGGCGGGTGACGATGGAATCACTACAGAGCTACTGAGAGCGGGCGGTAAGCCGATACTCAAAGTCCTCCAGAGGCTCTTTAATTCCGTCATCGTCGAGGGCAGAACGCCAAAGACATGGAACATAAGTGGGGTGATCTTGTTCTTTAAAAAGGGTGACAAATCCCTCTTAAAGAACTATAGACCCATCTCGCTTCTGAGTCATGTCTATAAGTTGTTTTCGAGAGTCCTTACGAATCGTCTCGCTCGCAAGTTCGACGACTTCCAACCTCCCGAACAAGCCGGATTCCGAAAAGGCTTTAGCACCATAGACCACATCCATACGCTGCGGCAGGTTATACAGAAGACTGAGGAGTATAATCAGCCACTTTGCTTGGCGTTCGTGGACTATGAGAAAGCCTTTGATTCGATTGAAACCTGGGCGGTACTGCAGTCTCTCCAAAGGTGCCAAGTGGACTATAGGTATATCGAAGTGTTGAGGTACTTATACCAAAATGCCACCATGACGATCCGAGTACAGAACCAGAACACAAATCCTATCCAACTGCAGCGTGGTGTGAGACAGGGAGACGTTATTTCTCCGAAACTGTTCACAGCTGCGTTGGAGGATATCTTTAAGCTCTTGGACTGGAAAGGACTCGGCATCAACATTAATGGCCAGTACCTAACACACCTTCGGTTTGCCGATGATATAGTCCTTATGGCTGAGACCATGGAAGACCTGAACACAATGCTCGAAGATCTCCGTAGTGCTTCCCAAAGAGTGGGTCTTAGGATGAACATGGATAAGACGAAAATTATGTCAAACGCCCATGTTGTACCCTCTCCAGTTCATGTTGGGAACACTACACTTGAAGTTGTTGACCATTACGTTTACCTAGGACAGGCAGTCCAGCTAGGTAGGTCCAACATCGAGAAAGAGATCTCTCGTCGAATCCAACTTGGGTGGGCAGCATTCGGGAAGCTTCGAAAAATCTTCGCGTCCGACTTACCTCAGTGTCTCAAGACAAAAGTCTATGAACAGTGTGTGTTGCCAGTGATGACTTACGGCAGTGAAACATGGTCGCTAACTATGGGTCTCATAAGAAGGCTCAAGGTCACCCAGCGTGCAATGGAGAGAGCCATGCTCGGCGTTTCCCTGCGTGATCGAATCAGAAACGAGGAGATCCGCAGGAGAACTAAAGTAACCGACATCGCTCGAAGGATTGCTCAGCTGAAGTGGCAATGGGCGGGACACATAGCGAGAAGAACCGATGGCCGTTGGGGCGGAAAGGTTCTGGAATGGCGACCGCGCACCGGACGACGCTCAGTGGGTAGGCCCCCGACAAGGTGGACCGACGATCTGGTGAAGGTCGCGGGAAGCCAGTGGATGCAGGCAGCGCAGGACCGATCGTCGTGGAGATCCTTAGGGGAGGCCTATACCCAGCAGTGGGTGTCGTGCGGCTGATATGATGATCCAACCTTTGTTCAAAGGCATACATACATCCATCAATGACTACTTACACGATAAGAATAGTTGGTCGCCCTAATAACTAAAGACAATGTTTATATTATTTCTCCAGAATTAGCTTACTGACAGGTTATTGTTATTAGTATTAACTTATTTATTTATTTTACTTCGATGATCCTAGTTTGTCATTTGTGGCTTCGGGTGACGGCTACATGAACAGAACCCAGCAATGCATAAATATGTATGTAACCTGTCACGCCCTTTATGCCTGGAGGCTTTTATTTAGGCAGTAAGTTTTTATTTACATTTTAATTTTGTATTTTTTAGCTTGAGTACGTATAGTTTTTTATTATATTTGTTGGTATATTGGCGTGGCTAGCTGACATATGGCAAATAATTTAATTTTATGTTCTGTCTTGTAATGTTAATTACCTGGTATTGTATACAATCAAGTATTTTCTAACTGAACAGGCAGCTGTGCTCCTGGGGAGTTTGTTGCGCCACTTCTTCCCAGCGATAGCACTAGGAAGTGGTGAAGGGCGGGGCGTTTTTGGGGGACTGTCTTTTGTAATTTTGACGTTCGAAAAGTGCTGATTCTCAGCCTGATTTGAATAAATGACTTTTGATTTTGAATCAATCAGTCAACTCAGCCTATCGCAGTCCACTATTGGACATAGGCCTCTCCCAGCCTGCGCCACAACACCCTGTTCTCCGTCCTCCGCATCCAGCCTGTCCCAGCCACCTTCTTTAGGTCGTCCGTCCATCTAGCTGGGGGGCGTCCCACACTACGCTTGCCAATACGACTTACGCGGTCTCCACTGCAGGACTTGTCTGCTCCACCGGCCATCGATCCTTCGATAAACATGGCCAGCCCACTGCCACTTCAGTTTGCTTACTCTGCAAGCTATGTCGATAACTCCGGTTCTTCTCCGGAAAATTTCATTCCTGATTTTATCCTTCAAAGAGACGCCAAGCATAGCTCGCTCCACAGCGCGCTGAGTGACCTTGAATTTGTGGATCAGCCCGACCGTCAGTGTCCACGTTTCGGCGCAATATATTGTGACGGAACTGTGGTGCCCCAGTGGTAACGGCCGCGACTTACAAGTTGTAGGTCGTAGGTTCGAACCCCGTCAGGCGCTTTACTTTGTGTAAATTATTACATCACCACTGCTCTCAAAACGGTGAAGGAAAACATCGTGAGGAAACCGACATGTCCTAGAGCCAAAAATTCGAAGACATGTGACCTCTACCAACTCGCACATATCGCGTATATTATGACGGGAAGGACGCACTGGTTGAAGATCTTAGTCTTCAAACACTACGGAATAGGCGACGACAAAACTTGACAGAGTTTTTCAAATGCTGCCCAACCCAACTGAATCCTTCTGTCGGCTTCTTTCTCAACGTTGTGTTTACCGAGCTGGATTATTTGCCCTAGGTAGACATAATCCTTCACAAATTCGAGAAGCGACCCTTCGATGTGTATTGGACTCGGCAAGACGTGCGAATTGTACATGAATTTTGTCTTGTCCAAATTCATGCCGAGGCCAAACCGCTGAGAGGCTCTATTTAGGCTGTGCAGCATTTGGTCTAGCTGTTCCAGCGTCTATGCAATTACGACGATGTCATCGGCAAATCAAAGATGTGAAATGTACTCACCGTTTAAGTTAATACCCTGTCCAGTCCAGTCCAGCGTCTTGAAGTCGTCCTCCAAGTCATTTGTAAACAGGGGACACAGCACATTAGGGGATATTACATCCCCCTGTCTCACCCTCCTGAGCAATTGGATGGGGCTGGCTTCGTTGCAGAGAGGCCAGAACTGCCCATATTTCGATGGTGTTGAAGGCTTTCTCGTAGTCCACAAATGCCATACACAGCGTCTGATTGTACTCCTCGGTCTTCTGTACAATTTGCCGAACAGTATACGTACGTAGTAGTCGTACGGTAACCCGGCCTTTCCGAAAACCGGCTTGTTCTGGCAGAAATCGTCAAGTCTGGCGAGACAGCTCGTGACCACCCTCGAGATCAGCTTGTATACGTGGCTCAGAAGTGAGATGGGTCTATAGTTCTTCAGCAAGGATTTGTTACCTTTTTTGAAGAACAGAACCACCGCACTTCCCGCTCCACACATCGAGCTAGCGAGTCTCTTTAACTCCGTCATCCAAGAGGGTACACTCTTGGATGACGGAGTTAAAGAGACTCGCTAGCTCTCTCAGGACTGGAGCCCCACCCGCTTTAAGGAGCTCTGTCGTTATTCCGTCATCCCCAGGTGCCTTGTTGTTCTTTAGCTGCTCTAGGGCCGCCCTAATCTCGCACTGGGCGATATCCGGAATGTCCTCCGTGTGCTAGCACGTTAGTTCGGCTCGATGGTCATCTGCACTATGTCCCGCTGGTTGCACAGTCCGCGTTGAATCCTCGACTTCCTCGAGTACCTCGGATTTCGAAGTCACGATTCTACCATCCGCAGTTCTTAGTTTCGTCATATGACCTCCCTAATTGCTGGGTGAACACTTTCGACCCTCGGTTCTGCTCAATCGCAACCTTAATATCGCGAGCACCAAAGGTCGCGTCGCGTCAGCTTCCTAATTATTAGATTTAAGAACTTCTTATCTGAGCCTTCACGGCTGCATAGGTGGCAACTCTCGCCTCCAGCCTCATCAAACGTCCATTGTATTGCATTGTGGTCATTGGTAGCCTGCCGTAAGCCGGGGATTCTTCGCACCCCCCGTCCCACCGTTACCTTGACCAGGAATAGCGAGACCACCGGGAATTGGGGCTAGAGTGAATAGGCTCATAATAAATTAGTGCGCTTTACCATCAACGATTGCATCACTGCTTTCCATTAGGCGGGATCGCAGACAAGCACTATTTTATATCATTAAAAAGAAAAAAAAAAAAATTGGGGTCATTGTTTGCACTTTGGCAGTTTGGTCATGTGGGAGGTTTAATGCCCATAGTCAACACACTGGGTATGCGGGTTGGTGACCACAGAGCCAATCCTTTCGCAACGATGACGGTGCTGCCCATCATTGCTCCGGAGAATTTAGGTTGGCTTGTGGGACGGTTATACCACCATCGACGTTTGGGGAGTCCGGTTTTTCTGTGCTCCTCCTTACACCCCGTATAGCGTATCATAATGTTATAATTCCGACCTTGATGATATATTTTCCAGAACAAAAACTTAATCTCCTATTACATTATCAAAAACTTTTCGACTGCACCAAAATAAACGCGTAATCGCCCATTAACAGTATCACTGTACTGCGAAAAACGCAAAGAAAATCCAAGATATATTACATTGCAAAACAAAAAAGAACTATATTTGACAAGAAAAAAAAACTCAAAGTAACATTAACAATTAAAAAAAAAAAAAAATATTTCTGTAAAATGTTTTTATATCAATAACTCATAAACGGTACCTGTTTAACACTTAATATTAATTAGACTATCTATAAAAAAAATAATCTTTTAAACGACATAAAAAATAAATTTCTATTTGGTGTAGTCATAAAGTTATGAATCAATTTGGGTTTTTTATTTTTCCTGTAAAATCGACTTTTTACACTTGCGCGTTTATTCTGCGAGAACGGTGATAACACAGGCATACTTGTTTTAAGGTCAATAAACTCATAACAATATGGGGTTAAGTTTATGCAATGTTCTAGAACATGACTTGAATTTTTTAACAAGTCATTGCCAGTACGCAACAGCCTCTTGAGCTTATCCTATTGTGGAGCAACAGTTCATTCACCCTAAGACATTTCATATACTTGAAATGGCAGTTTTTTTTTTTTTGTTTGTCGGGTAATAACCAGTGATAGGAATAGGTAGTGCCTATTTGCCTAAACTTCGAAGAACAGAGACAAGAAGCGGAGACTTCCTTAGGACTAAATTTTTTCCAGGACATCTGTCCCGAAATTCGGGACAACACTTAAATACTGAACTTTAGAAATCTCATTAAACATAGTCGAGAGTTAAGGTCAACAAGTCATTTACAAAATACTCTCCAAAAAAAAAATTCAGAAAATTTTATGGTTGTAACGACTGTGTATGTTTTTTATTATGTTATGTCTAGTCGCAAACTTTAGGTAAATATAGACGAATTTCTTATTCCAAATAACATATTTTTTTAATGTATTTAAGTGTTGTCCCGAATTTCAGGACAGATGTCCCGGAAAAAATTTAGTCCTAAGGAAGTCTCCGTTTCTTGTCTCTGTTCTTCGAAGTTTAGGCAAATAGGCACTACCTATTCCTATCACTGGTAATAACACAAACTTCTGAAGTTTCATCATTCTATGTTGTACACAAAGTATTAAGAGATATGTAAAGGGTGAATATGTACGAACCTCTAAAGGACGTAAATCGGGTATTCCATGGCAGATCACCTCATTGACAGAGGTGCAGCAGCTGTTGGGAAAGTTGTGATAGTTCAGGGGGCTCGGGTAGCACTCCCGCTCAATGCATGCCTCATGGACCACACGGTCAATCTCTTCTGTTGTCACTCCCACGTCACATGCTCTAGAAATCAAGCAATAAGTTATAATGAGTTTCTTCTTGCCAAAAGATTAGCAATTATCCATACATTGAATTTTATTTGTTTACTAGCTGCGCCCAGCGGTTTCACCTGAATAAATTTCGATCCCATGGGAATATCGAGATAAAAAGTATCCCATGTGTTAATCCTGGTTATAAACTATCTGTATGCCAAATTTCATCCAAACCCGTTCAGTAGTTTTTGCGTGAAAGAGTAACAAACATCCATCCATCCATACAAACTTACACATTTATAATATTATATTACATAGTAGGATTATGAGATTGGGTAGGTTGACATTGAAAATATTATAATGTATTTTCAAAGAACTTGTATACAAAGTATAATAATTTCTAATGAATACTCCCTTAAAAACTTCAAAAAACAACATTTTCTTAGAACAAAACAAACAAGCATAAAAACATGCAACTAACTTGGCAGCCTCGTCCAGCACCTCTCTCCCGAGGCGACAAGCAACGCGCATGCCTTCGATCTCCTCATCATCGAGCACCTTGATCTGCCCGGAACCCTTCGCGGCGTGTTCCGACGCTGGGAACCCGGTCGGGTGATCAGCATAGTCTGGACGACCGATATGCGGCGGTACCGTACGCTTTGGCCCCGCCGGGAACGGTCTCAACTTCCCAGTGAAACTGAACGACGGCCACGGGTTGTACTCAACTTTAGACACATCTGTGCTCTCACCCTCTAAAACAAAATTCACATTGTCATAACGACTTGTAACTGTAACCTAACACCGTAACATAACCTACAACGCACTTACTGGCTAATGAATGAATTATTTTATGATTCTTCCAAGATTTCTTGAAGCAGTCCTGGTTACAGAAAAACGAGCCTTGTATGCCGAGTTTTATGCATGATGGACATTGTAATTGTGCAACGGATTTGCAGCCGGGTGTTTCACACATTCCAATCGCCGCCATTTTTTTGGAACAACTGTCAAACTAACGTCATGTCAAGTTGTGTCATATTTTTTAATTGTCATTTGCATTATAAGTGTTACCAGCGCTGCCCTTGTAAGCCAAAAAACCGGTATCGCAAAAAAACGAAAATTCCGTTTTTTTTTTGCATGATAGTTTAAAACATTCTTATCTTAAGGACTAATCAAAATAACCGTATCTTTATTAAATTTGAACATTAAACAGACTAATAATAATATGCTTTATCTTACTATAGGATCAATCAATCAATCAATCAATCAATCATTTATTATTTGTAATATAAAAATGGGATATGCATAATATTATTCTTCTTAGTATTTTTTATTTAATTTCACACTATTAGAGTAAACTTCACTTGACTACATGAGATAGGTAATACCACTACAGCCGACAAGAAACTGAAGGCTAAATCATTAGGATTGAAGACTCAATTGAAATACACTGATCTGTATTAAACACTGTGTGAAATATACGCGTCCCATGTTTGTATGTACAGACGCCAGCAGTTCAAGCTACCCGAAACTGTCAAATTTTCCCAATCAATCTTGAGCCTTAATGCTTTAGCGATAAAGTTGAAAATCTATTAAAGAAATTTGACAGATTGTAGCAACTTGATGTGCTGGCGTCCGTACAGACGCCAGCACACCGAGCTACTACAATCTGTCAAATTTATTTCGTTTACCTACGTCAAATAAAGTGGTGATAGATGTTGTTATAAATGACAAAGAATCTTTGAAAATCCAAAGATATAAACGAGAATATCTTCAAAATACTGCAACGACCAACAAAATGGTCAGCAATAAAGAAGAAACTACCTTACATTCTGGTAAATAGGTAGGTATAAACTTCTTATAGAAAGTGATCAGTTACCTACTTTAATATACCTACTTAAGATAACTTTAATATTTGAATGTTATAGTTTGTACAAAATATACATTGCTCTTCTTCTATCTTGTTTTTTCCTGATTTTCTATAGCTACCTACAAACAATAATGTTACGTTTTGTATAAAATGTTCAGTACATACATTCAAGAAGACAAAATAGCGGTACCTCTCTTAAATTAAAAAAAAAATCTGAATCGAATCACCTAGCGGTATCAAAAAAAAAAAAACACTGAAACATTATAAAAATTGGTTGTCTGTAAAGTTGGTTTACGGACGATAGTTTAACGTGACAACGTCATAACAAAACATTGATAAAATGATTGCATACTTTTATCGAGTGGAAGAGAGATAGATGCGGCGCAAGCGTACAATGAGCGTAACGGGACACTGACTCATCATTTTTCGTGCATGCAGCCGGCGGCATTCATCGATTTAATAGGCGTTGTCACGTCAAAAGCTTATTATTGTAAGAAAGACGTTCAGGCCTTTTTTTTTTTTTCGGATGGGAAATCAACGAATGACCCCTCCCGCTCTGGGTGGAGCGGAAGGGAGTGTCAGACTCTTACCGACTAAAACCCACCCATGTTCCTTCCTTTGCCCTATAAGTTCCGGGGTAGCGGTAACCCTTTCGGACAATCCCGCTGAGACGTTCAGGCCTCAAGCTTTTAAGAAAATATTAAAGTTCTATGTCGTAAGTTTTATTTTGTACTTTTTAGTCAATTAAAAGCTTATTAAAAAAAGGTGTTTACTTAAATTTTATTTTGTACTTTTCAGCATCAGAATTTGTTTAAATATCCGTTCGATCACATTCACTTGAAAGGTACTTGTAAAGACAAATCCAACAGATCCAAGCACAAGTTGTGGTGTGAAGCCAACCGAGTTGCACTATCCAAGTGATGCCATACATAGAATGGGCTATCATAATTGAATGAGTATAAAAAAAATAGTGTCTGTGCTGTTGGCTGCTGAGGAAACCTCTCGTATGGGGCCAATCCTGGGTCAGCGGACAGGTCACAGTGTCTGTGCTGTTAACCGTTTAGGACGTCTCTCGTCTGTAGCCATCCCTGGGTGCAGACTGCAGCATTTAGGTCATGGTGGACTTTAGAACGGGCTATTAGAATTGAACGTTTGTATCTTTCTGGTCTGTACTGTTGGCCGTTGAGGAACTCCCTCGACTGGAACTAATCCTGGTTGCAGCAGCCAGGTTACGGTGGACTTTAGAACGGACTATCTGTAAATGCGTGTATTAAATTCCTTGTCCGGACTTCAATCCTGGGTGTAGAATCAGGTAATACATCATAAAAATACATTGTCTTCAAAACAGAATTAACACGTAAAATTACAACTCCGTAGGATAACAGGAAGTGGTTTTAATTCAGCTCGCAAGATTTGACCCGAAAATATATACCTACAAGCAAGCTAAATAAACGCTTGTAAAATAGTACCTATTTGACATATATTATATTATATCGTTAATAAAAATGGATCAACATTTATAAAAAAATAAAAGAAAAATCAATTTTCACATACCGAATCCCTGTTTTCTCGATACATAGGTATGTACCTACATTTTTTAAGTTACCGCTTTTTAGTCTACGGGGCAGGGCATCATTCGAAAAATGAGAAACTTTCTGAACCTGCTTTTTGCGTATTACAGACGACTCTTTGCAAAAAGTGATAAAAATACTACATAAAAGTCTTTTTTTAGTTTAATTACGTGCATCCAATAAAATTACCGTGAATATCTGGTTCGTTCAAAGGTAAGATAACCTCAGTTACGGGTAACTCCACGTCAACCATCATTGGACTTCTCTAAAAGATTCTGTAAGACAGAGCTAAGCTGTTACATTAAACATTACAATGGTTAGCGTGAGATAACTGGTGATCCCAACACAAGGTGAAACAGCGAACGGTAGGTAGGTACTTACTGAATGGTTTACGAATTATATGCAACCACCCGTCTGGGAGGTCCCAGGAGCGGATTATAGCGTTCCTAGACTGACAGTAGAAAAAATTACATGACGTGATGAAGAACTTGTAATCACTGTCCATTGCACAATAACAAACAACACAATTTTCGCACATTAACTGAAACTGTTCAGTGTTTTACTTAACGTTTTACTTAACTGGAATTTTTAATGGGATATTTTCCAACACTATTACTTTTTAGATATTTTATTACCTTACAATTTTAGTTTGGTTTTAGTAATGAAATCTTGAAATATACCAGTCACACGTTGCGATTGACGTACCTATTTGCTTTTAAAACTACGTGCTCTATTTTTAAATCGTTTATTTTCCTACAGCTTCCATCGCTGTCCAGAGCGTATTCCAGTCGCTCTGGCAATATTTTTATTGGCGTTCCACCTTCCTCACTTGATTGAAAGAGTTCGCCGCAAAAAGTTCTCATCTGGAAAAAAGTAAAACCGCTCAATCTTTTTTGTTGGGTTCTGTTCAGACGTTTTAACAAGCTCGTAAAAATATTAAGGACGAGGTTTTTAGGGTCGTGATTTATCCTAAGTTACAGTGTTATGATGACAAAAGGTAGTTGAAGGTCTAACGAACTCTAAAGAGGGTAAGAGTAGCTTACCTACGCTTCTAAATTAGGCCAATGTTTGCCGTAATGCGGTTTACCTAATGAGGCTAAAACACGGTTGTTTACGTCTTTTAAGATACAACAAAATTAGGTTTTAGCCTCCTTCTGAGGTTTGAAGGCCTTCCCAACACTCAGGTAATGAAATAAGGCAAAATGTAGCGGCCGTGGAAAGAAAAGCCTGAAAAATTCTTACTCACGCGAACTTGATTGATAAGGAATGAGCGTTCGTTTATGGAAAAACGGTAGGCCTACCGTCCATAAACGAACGCTCATTCCTTATCAATACTTTGGCTTGGGTACCTAAGCGGGCAGGTGAACTAAATTAAGAGTAGTTACTCAAAACAATTAGAATAGTTGTAATTACCTACCACACAACATTTTTGAGAACTAGGAACCTACGTAACGTCTTCTACGTCCTCCAGGCAACCTAAGTCAAGCCTAGTTTCATTGATACATTCGTATTGTTTTGTAGCACTGTAGGTACATAGGTAGGCATAGATCATAACGGAATTAAAATGGCTCATTTACAAAGAAAGCTTGTTTTTTAGAAGGTGATGTAAGACTTCATTAAAACAGAATTAATACAGTAGGTAATCGCCCTTGAGGTTTTCAGCGGGGTTGTTTCGTATAAAGCCGATTAATTGTTATAAGGCGAGGCAAATGAACCCAAATTAATTTAATTTTCGCAGAAATCGTAGATATGTACAATGTAGTCGCTACAATTGGGTGAGGTATTAAATTAATTTGCTCTGTCATTTTAGCTTTAACTAGTCTGCCTGGAAAAGTTTTGGGTGATTTCGTTTAGACACTAGTTTTAGGTGAGATTTTTGGATGTTTGTCTGACAATTGTTTTAATGTAAAGGTTTAACCTAAGTAGTCCATTTAAGAGGTTTACAGTCCGGTCGTCGAGATAATGCGCTCCTGACACCTTTCAATGCGACAATTATAGTAACTAGTACCTAATGATTAAATTCGCAAAACATATATTCGTTTGTATGAAACTGACAGGTGTTAAGAACGCATTCTCTCGACGGCCGGACTGTAGAAAGCGGAAACCCAGGGAGTGAATATAAATAGAAAATAGCCAGACACCTATCCATCAGTAGGTAGTCACTTCGTCTAGGATTTAGGCTAAGATCTATAAACGTTACTTAGCTCATACTTATACCCTGTCCATTAGGTAAACCGTTTTTTGACAGATGGAACTAGTGATTGCAGCAATACATTGCTTGTTACACGTACGGTATTATAATGTCTGTAAGAAGCCATAAATAAGATAATTCAATAATATAACGCAATTTATATATTTATTTTATTACGCATTTTAAAGTTAACTTTTACGTAATCTGGAATAGTTCGTTCTAAGACAGCTGTCAAAAACGGTTAATCTAATGGACAGGGTATAGGCTAAGCGTTATTTCTGTCACTGTAGAGACGGAAATACACACATTAAAAGTGTCTAGGGATCAAGCACGTTTTTGCTAGTTACTAAAAATCAGGATTAAAACAAAAAAAAAAACAAATACCTAGATCCTTAAACACTTTTAATGTGTGTATGTCCAAGCAAGAGTTAAGTAACCCTTCTATATCTCGACCTTCTCATCGCGCAATGTTAGCATCGCCACGAAAGCTAGACCACAAAGAAGTAACCAATGAGATTTTATTCACTCAAGCTTATTTGACTCTCACAAAGTTCCTACCTATTTTGGGCCTCTCGGTTCAGATCAATGAACGCAATAAATGAAGTCCCGAATTTGTATTTATAGCACCGCTCGTAAAAATAGAACCGTCAACACATTATTCATGCAAATTTATGTGTATATTCTGGAGAATTTACCCAAAGGTCGGGGACAGAAATAAACACAATCCATACAAATCGTGAAGATTACAATACAAATGAACTTAGGTATAATCTAGGGGATTAGGAATATTTATGGTCCGCCTTCTTCTTCTGCTAATCCCCGGACATTTTCGGGGTTGGGAAGGGATTCGTAGTGCGTTGCCCGCTTGAGTTCTTTAATTGTCGGGATTAACTTAAATGCATCAGAAGGTCGGCCAAGCGTGGCTTTGGAAGCAGCGAGGGTGAGGTATTTTTATCATTTTAGCCACATATTTATAACCTTTTTTTTCTGAATTCGCTTTGTCTGCTTTTTGTCTACTACTGAATTTTTCTGAAAAAGTGTGTAGTAAGACACTTTAAGTGTAATGAGTAATACCGACTAAAGGCAAACACAAAAGCAAAAAAAAGAAGTATGTAAGGATCGAAGCAGGTGGCCCATGGGAAGGCATGAGTACATGTATGTGTAATATTAATAATGCCAGCACATTATTGTTCCACTGCAAAATCCTCTTATATTAGAGAGAAGGCACGAGCATTGATTATATTATTATTCGTCCTTACCTACACTTAAAATTTTCTGTGATGATATTACGTTTCATTGTAACTGATAACAAGTTTATTTTCAGATGAGTATGCGCTAAAGCATTTTCTCGAGCATTTCCATGTAATATAACGTTCATACGAATGGTACAATACAGGCAAACGCTCAGTTTCCAAAAGCATTTCCATGTAATGTAACGTTCCTGCGAATGCTCGACGCTGCGCTCGACGTAATGCTCACGCGATTGAGCTTTTACCTGAAACATTACTGTTGATGTTTGTGCGTTCTTGCGCTTGTGCCTTTGCTAGATCAGAAGTTACACCAATACGCTCGTTGGTTTTTAAAATCAGGTTGTAACAAAACATCAAGAGTCGTGTCCGAAGTAAGGTTCGATAACATTTAAAAACGGCGAATGCTCAGAGACAAAGACTTTTATTCGTCGGATATGGTAGGTAAAAGATGGTTGGTACATATGGATAAGTTCGACACATCCGCCGCTACTAGCGGCATACGAATGCATACAATGTGAACCTAATGTACAGACGCCAGTAGGTCAAGCTACCCGAATCTGTCAAATTTTCCCAATCAACCTTGAATCTTAATACTTTAGCGATAAAGTGGAAAATCTATTAAAGAAATTTGACAGATTGTAGTAGCTTGATGTGCTGGCGTCTGTACTTATATACTCGCTGTTCTGTTACAAGTAAATGCTCTAGTCTATACTCACCTATCTGCGAAATAACAACGAATATAATTGGAATTTAATGATAGTTTTGAATACTAAAATAGGTACCAACTTCTGTGTAAGCTGAACTTCGTGCTAAGAATCCGCTAACTTTCAAGCCTCGCTCTATAAATCTTTACACAAAGGCGGAATGTTGCGCACTAAATAAATACCCCTTTATCTTGGATTTTGTTTTGTTCTAGTATACCGTATTCTAATTGACACCAACGTGTAGGATAAGTGTGGTTTATCTACTACAGTCTATTCACAGTTATTTTTGATCACTGGCACAGTGATCTTTATCATCGTTGTAATAAGGTTGTTGTTCGGTTGCTGCCACTGACGAGTCTGTCAAAATCACAGTGATCTTTATTGTCGTTTCAATAAGGTTGCTATTGGGTTGCTGCTGTCAGAGGTAAAATAACTGTGAATAGACTGTAGGATACTGATTCCATGGGTTTATCTTATTTATGAAACATTATTCTTAATACAACTTGACAGTTGAAGGGTTACCAGATTTTGACAAAAAAAAGATAGTGAGGTGGTGCAAGAATGAACGAAATTGAATGAACATAAATAATGTACAAACGCCAGCACATCAAGCTACTACAATCTGTCAAATGTCTTTAATAGATTTTCAACTTTATCTCTAAATCTTTAAGGTTCAAGGTTGATTGGGAAAATTTGACAGTTTCGGGTAGCTTGACCTGCTGGCGTCTGTACTTAAATGCAAAATTTTATATTATATTTAATAACTTGTCTATTATAAATTGTAGAATTTGTTATATATTTTGGTTTTCAGTGGTACAACTTAGTTAGAATGTATTGATTATTATTATTATTCAGCCACTTTTGAATGTCTCTTTTCTTCTAAGACATCTTGGGAATTTTTAAAATTTTTCGTACATTCGAATATCCGACGAATTACGAAAATTTACGAATATTTAAAGTTTTATTTAAGTTAAACCATTTTTATCATTCGTTCTTTACGCAAGATCGTTCACTACCCCAACACACTCCCACCCACAGTTTTAATACGGTAAAATTATTTTTCTTTGAACTATCAAGTTACTGAATACGATTAAAAGTTGGAGTATAGGTACTCATTGCACCTGTGTATTATTAAAAAGAGAGTTCCCTTTTTCGTTCAAATAATTTAGCGTTTTCTAATAGACACTTGCAATCTAGGTTTCTTCAGTTCTCAAACTTCTCAACAACTTGCTCTTCCAATGAATTGCAAAACTAACACACAACATATACCATAACATCACACCTGTAATCCCCGAAGGGTTAGGCAGAGGTGTACTATAGCACACCCACATTTCGCCAGTTATGTTTAAGACCCAGTCCTGTTTGATTGCAAAAGTAATGTCAAAAAAAAAACAATTAAGCATTATATGTCACGATTACTCACATTATATTTCAATTACGGCAAAAAAATAATTCCTCACAGAAAAAATGTCGTCAGCATAAACGTTTGAATAGACTTGAAGGTGATAAAAATATATAATATTTTCACCTCCGCGGTGGCAGCCGTGAATGGAGGGACCAAATAAAGGTTCTTTTTCCAAGGCGCCATGAACCTGCCGTTTATTTATTCAACAGCCTTAATATTTTGTCTGCTGATTGCGATGATAAGCAAAAATGTCCAAGAGGATGAGAGACATATTTTTTTTTTTGCTGAAATATTAGAATTGATTCTCTACTAGTTGCGTGATGTTATAACGGTGAGAAGATAATAAATATAATAGTCTTTATTGTACAGTACAGGATGAAATTGAACACTTGCGCCAAATCGAAATAGGAGGTGCAGTAAGTGTTACATAATCATTATATGTACGTTGTCATTTCCCAAATCTAAATTCATTAAAAAAAAGTTGTAATTATCGTCTTAAATAGAGCAAACTAACTTTATCGTTGTTCCAGTAAAACATTTTTTTGGTTCAACATTTTCAGTTCCATTAAGAAAATGAAAGTATCAATTTTAGCGCGCCCGATAAGCAATCCACTCAGCGCAGAGTTCATAACACGAAGCAAGTTGTCAACGCGTGGAACTAGCGGCATTTACCTAATTTTGACCGTTCCTACGAAAAAAAGGGCGCACGACGACGTGGCCAAATCGCTCGCCTACGCGCACGTATATGCATCCCTTCCCTTAATGACTTCCACTTTATAACGCTTTGAATTAGATGTTTTAATTGGACGCACCTGTTCAATTACATCCCGAATATAAATTACTATTAGAATCTAAAAAAGGTACTAGGGTTAAGAAAGGCCTAAAAGCTCGGCTTGAAAGGGCTTCAGCCAGCTGCTAAAGAAGGTTCAAGAAGACAATACTAACTGCCGACGAAGTTTTGTCTACAGCCCGCGCAGTCTTGTAGTTCGGATTGACCTGTTCATAGTTGGTCTCGGTGAATGACTCTGGCATTAAGTCCATCCTTTTGTAATGGTTTTGTTTATCCTACTATAATATTATAAACGTGAAAGTTTGTATGGATGGCTGGATGTTTGTTACTCTTTCACGCAAAAACTACTAAACGGATTTGGATGAAATTTGGCACACAGATGGTTTATAACCAGGATTAAAATATAGGATAAATTGTTATCCCGATAGTCCTACGGGATCGAAACTTATGCGGATGAAACTGCGGGGCGCAGCTAGTATATCATAAAAAAATCATATCAAGTTAACACCTCAAATACCTACCTACTCTAAGCTAGTCTAATTTGTATCAACTTGAATTCAGTCTTAGTTAACACACAAATTTATTTTGCAAAGGAAGTAAAAGTGTTTCTTCGTCTTATCTCTTCTTCGCTTCCGATAAATACGACAACATTACCATACTTCTTCCACGCATCTTCAAATATTGTGAAATTATGCCGTTTTTGAAGACTGAATGTTGGGTAGGTAACCTAGTTTTTATCTCGCCGTACTTTATTATCTTCACTTCTTGAATTACTTTTACAAAAAAGGGCTAAGTGCAATATAAATAAAATAAATAATAGCAGCTTATTATTGTCCCATTGCAGGGCAAAGGCCTCTTCTCAGACTGACAAGGCAAGAGCATTGATCACTATTTCAGACTCAGACTCAGACATAAAATGAAATTCCGGGTTTCTTCTCGATGTATTCCTTCACCAATGTCAGTAATGTCCATTCCGGGGCAGTGGTCCAACTGCTCTGTACAACTATTGGACCATGGGTCTTTACTAGGGGCAGTTGCCCAACTTTAAAAATAGTTGGACCACATCACCTTTTGAGAGTTCCGTGGTTCAATTCATTTAAAAAATAACTTGCCAACTCTAAAAACCTCAACTGCATTCCAAGATAAATTCAGAAACTACATAAATTAATTCAAAAATTGTGACGTTGGTATGTATGTATAATATGACATTGGTGATTGCCCAGATTGGAACCCACAACCTCGTGCAGTGAGAGGCGAGGCCTTAACCACTGGGCCATCACAACTAGGTTTATAAGTAGTTTATAAGTGCAATAGGAAAGTTTAAAATAGACAACATCCATCTTTCCTAAATAACTACGACCTACACGATTTATTACTGGAACGTGTAAAGGTTACAATAGGTTATGTCTTGGATGTAATATAGGGTTGGCCACTTGGAGGTATACAACTTCTTTTTGCCAAAAATATGACAGTTATTTCATGATAATTATTTTGTATAGATACGGCAAATTTGCTATGGAGCGTTTTACGACTGAACAAAGTGTTTTAATTATTAAAACATTTTACTCAACCCAATCAAGTATCGCGGAAATTCTAAGAAAATTGCGGCCAATCTTTGATAGAAATCACTTACCTTCACGGCTAAGAATAATTCGTTTAGTGATTAAAGTTGAGCAGTATGCAATTGTATCAGATAAAGCAGTTTTCTTACATCAAGTGAATCAGTTGGGCTTGTGGAAACATGTGGTTCCACATGTCATACGGCACGAGCCACAATCGAGACATAAAAAAAAAAACTTTCCGGGTTGATTAATTTAGAGAAACGGTGACATTGATTGGCCCCCAAGATCCCCGGATTTAACTGCCCCTGACTTTTTTTTATGGGGCTATCTAAAGGGACTTGTCTATGCTAACAGGTCAATGAACCTTCAAGAATTAAAAAAAAATATCTGAGACACTGAAATAACGCAAGAAATGTGTGAAAAACGCAGTGAAAACGGTTCACATCTGCCATGCTGCTAGAGGTGGACATTTGTCTGAGATTATTTTCCATACTGAATTGCCGGCCCTAAATACTATATTTAAATAAAAATACTTAATAATTTTTATATTTCATAGAATATAATTTTAAAAATGAAGTGTATACCTCTTATTTGCCCACCCTGTACAATTAAATACCACTAGACGAGATAACAATAGCAAAAAATAATTTTGTTATCACATTTATAAAAGGACTAACTGATAGTCCTTTTATCTTATTTCAATGAAAGTCCACCTTGACCTTAACTAAGAGATAAAAAATAACAACACATTAATTTGAAAAAGGTAACAATTATAAAATACGAACACCGAAAAATGCCGATATGCTACGCTCGTAGCACCGTAGCAGTCTCGTAGCGGGGCGGGCGGCCAGTCACAGCGCGTAGACGGGCCAGAGCGCTTGTCCGTGGGGCCCCCAACTCGCGATCTAAGTTGTATCGTGCTTTGTGCTTTTGTATCGGTAAGTACAATTGTATTAAGTTTTTTTTTGTAGTATGGAAATATTTTACTGTATTTGCAGTTTGGTGAATGAAAGCCTTCTTTAAGGATTTTTATGCGTTTTCTTTACAATTAACAGATGTTTGGTGGAAAGCAATTAACATATTATTATTATTTGAAAGGTTTTGGATTGGATTATTATGTTGGGAACTTTTATTTTGATACTGTTTTTGTTAATATTTAACATTTTAGTACGAAGGATTGAAAAATGCTTAGTGTACCATGGTTCAGACTGCAGTTGCTAGGTTTTTGTTGATGTTTTTAATTATCTAGTTTACGCTAAGTAAGGGCAGTACGTTTCGTTACGTTCTGGAACGGGCAACTAGCTTCAAATTTCTGATTAACTGACCGACTCTTTGACAATTCAAAAGTGAAAATTGAAATAAATGGGATTTTTAACAAATATGAATGAATTTAAATATTACAATCTAAGATAGTACTTACTTAATTAAAATATTCTTATGTCAATACTTCATTGTATTTTGCTGATCTTAAATAACGCGATTTTAACCTTGGGACTAAAAATTTAGAATTTACATTTACAAGAAAGAAAAGTGAACAACGCCGTACATTTCGGTTCATCGTTAGTAATTAACGGTTACCCCACTACAAAAATCACCTTCCATAACGAAGTACCCACATAAGTGGCAAGAGTAATGTGTTTTCTTTCCCACCATTACATCATGAAGGCTAATGGTATAATGTGCCCCCTTCCTTATGGGCAGGGAGCCAAGAGGTCGTTACTAGGCACCCGCCTGACCTTTATGGTGGATGTTGTATGATGCATGTTGTGCTAATATTTGGACACGGAATAATGAGGTTGAATATCGTTTAGTACGGCATACCAAGTATAATAAGTATTTTTAAGTTATATTAATATTGTATTGTATGTGTTTTATATGGGCCTTTTTTTCTTTTTTTTTTTCTGGTGGGAAATCATCAAATGACCCCTCCCGATCTGGGTGGAGCGGAAGGGAGTGTCAGACTCTTACTGACTAAAACCCACCCATGTTCCTTCCTTCGCCCTTTATGTTCCGGGGTAGCGGTAACCCTTTCGGACAATCCCGCTGAACCGGCAGGGCCTATATGAGCCTTGATGCCTGAAATAAATGGATAAAAAAAATAACACCCCTTGGGGATTAAGCACAGATGTGTAGTGCAACCAGTTTGTACAGTTATGTTTAGGTCTCATAAAAATGAAATAAAGATAGTTTGTTTAAAAAAAAATAAGTTATTTTTATTATTACTTACATTATAAAAGTAACTATTTTTTTTAACAAAGATATAATTGATAAAACAAAGATATATGTATAGATATATCTTAGATACTTGTAATGTATTGTAATGTGTAACTGAATTAATGCATTATGAAAGTAGTTTCTTCAGAATCCTTTACTGAATCGGTCTCTGTAATTTTTAATATAGATCATTTTTTATCCAAAAAAATAATAAAACTACGTAAATTACAGGCACATTTCCACAGTTCAGTCAAAACAAACCAAAATGGACGAAGTACCTACTACGCTACGTGTGCGACTGGATCCGTGCGTGGATTTGTAATGTGACCATATTTTTCTCCAACAGTCAGTTTAGCTAATTTAACAAATAAACAATGTTTTATACATAATAGTAAAAATCCAGTGTATATATTATTAACATAATATTCAAATTGGGTTGCTTGGTGGTATGCGTTAATGCCGGGACATGTTGTATCATATCGTAAGAACAATGTGCCTTGAGATAGGCTATAGTGTAATAATATATTTCAGTAAAAGTTTTTATAAATCAATGACCGGAATACCATCAAGTCGATTGGACAACCTTTTTAACGCCCATTAAAGAGGTAGTTTGTTTTTCTAAAGCGCTTACGATTTTGTGAGGAAAAGTTTCGAGGAAAATCACAATATCTGCAACGTCTTAAAGGTCTGATTAATAATAATTATAAGATTTACGACGAGTTTTTAGCTACTGTATGTTTACGGGCAGGTTTGTAAAGTCCAAACTATTACATCATCAGTCATAACTATTTACAGTGCAAAATACGTGGTTAGGATTAAAATAGGTTATATTATTTTTGTGGTGGAGGATACGGCTTGTATTAATTACATAAACATAACATTGCGCGTGTATTCACTGAAGGGTTGGGCAGAGGTGCACCTAATATTACACCCACATTTCGCCAATTATGTTTAAGGCCCGTGTAATAGAGGGCGAGCCTGTTTCCTTTAACCGGACACAAATCCAGACGTCGGGCTACTGCAACTGAGAAATCCCAGATGGGAAAAACCCAACAACACTTTGCTCGACCCGGGAATCGAATTTAGGACCTCATGCTCAGCAGTAGAGCTTACGACCACTAGCCCAATGAAGGAGTCCAGGCTAAATATTCCCTTCTTCTAAAAGGTTATTCAATTTATTTTTTATTTTATAAAAAGAATATAAATCGTAACTTTCTTAGATAAAAAAAAAGTAAATACCTACACCAAGATTGAACCTTAATCCAATTTCAAAACTCTTAAAACGTAACTTTCCTCAATATCTCCTAACCCAAAAAGCCGTGTTACCTCCGCAAAAAATTAATTCATCCATTAAATTAATACACTCTATTAAATTTTAATCTCCCTCGATCGAGGTGAATCCCGCCCACTTTGTAATGGAAAAAAACTGATCTTATCTACCCTGATTCAATTTCCAAGACTTGAAGATTGCTCACAAGAAATTAATATCGTCCGGTAATCCTGATTCTGAAGCAAACGGCATTCCCTTTGTTCAGCACTCTTTTATTGGTAAATTACTGCTGTGTAGTGTGTTTGCTTTGTATTTTATTAATATGTGAATTTCGTAAGGTTGATAACGTAACATAGAATGACTCCTTTTAATCCTTTTCAAATATCTTTTTTCATATCTGATATTTTTTTTGATAAAATAGTTTAAAATATTAGAAATTAATATAATAATTAAAAATATATTTGTTATTAAAATTATTATTTATATCAAAATTATTAAACTTCTTGATGACGCCTGTGTTCCGCGATGGGTTAGGCAGAGTGTACACCCACATTTTGTCAATTATGTTTAAGTCCCATGTAATAGGAGGCGAGCCTATTGCTATCAACCGGGCACAGATTCAGACTCCGGGCGACTACTGAGAAATTCCAGATGAAAAATCCAATAACACTTTGCCCGACTCGGGAATCGAGCTCATGACCTCATGCTCAGCAGTAGCGCTTGCGACAACTAGACCAACGAGACAGCAGGGTTGATATTGGTATATATTTGTATGTCTTTGTTGCGTTGAATATGTGACTTCTTTGAGCAAAAAGAAAAACAGTCAGTCGTTGACGAAACTTTGCTGCTGAATAGTTTATGTAACATTACCTTTAGTTTTGGGACTTCTTCATGTCATAACAAAAACGTCTAACTATAGGAAAATACTGATTTATAACATTGCATATACAATATATCACGTAAAAGAATACCAGAGTCGTCGGCACCATCACTTGGCTAGTTAAAAAATTCTCCTTCAAAACTATTTTCAATACATCTACACAAATAAATAAAATTGAGGTTTCTGTTTGTAATTTCAAAATAACAGCTTTTACTCAATGCATATGAAATTATACAAAAATATATTTTTTTTAAATGTTTTTTGGCGGTCTGTTCCGGCTAATCATCAAAACGGCTGGACCGATTTTGATAAAATTTGGTATGGGGATGCTCTGAACCCTGGGGAAGAACATAGGCTATGATTTTTATTGACAGACTACGCGGGCGATGCCGCGTGTGGAACCTAGTACATAATAATATGTGCACTCTAGAACTGAAACTATGCTAATAAGTTGGTCTCCAGTTAGATCTAATAGAATATGTACTTAATTTTGACAAACGAAAATTGCATTAGAAATACCTACATACCTACTTCACAAATTAGATTGTGGCCGCTTGATTCTCATATTCTAAGTGAAATACATATAATAAACGAAAGTGCTGCTGTCAAACTAAAGTAAAATGAAGCAACTTTTTATATTTATTTATAAATAAACTGTCAAACATTTTAACAACATCCCATGAATTAAATTAGGTTAAAACGTCCATAATCCGCTTTTTAAATAACGAAAGTTCCTTTACACTTCAAATTAAGGCGGAAGATTGAGCCAATAAAAAAGTGCTTGATCTCAAATTGAGTGTTTTGTTCAGCCGAATGGTCCAGAGAAATTCAATCTCGCAAGCCTGTACTTTTGTGTGACCCCACAGACGTGTACCATTTTAGACTTTATTGGTTTAGGATTTTATACGTAGGGGACGAACGGGGAATGCTAATTCCTGAACGAATTGTGAGCAAATACGTTCCGTAGGATGCTTTATATGTCGTTACGATTCCTGAAGGTTGGGAGTATTCCAAGCGGGTATATGTACCTACTGATTTATATCGTTTGAGTGAAATGTATCGGTAACGTGCTTACTGTTTGATCAAACTTCATTACGATTTCAATGGAATGCCAGACGTTATTATTATTACAGGGAGTCAATCATGTGGATTGGTAAGGAAATATTTTTAGAAATCAGTCGACTGAGAATCAATCACGAATGCTTCTGAAAGTTTCTTTATAATAAAAACTAATAACATTTTTAAGACAACTTAAAAAAAAATTGTCAACTTCTCCGAATTTCGTTCATATTCATAATCAGCCTATAATGTTCCCACTGCTGGGACACAACCCTATCTCTGAGAGAGGGAGTGGGCTATTAATAATCCACCCCGCGGGCCCAGTGCGGGTTGGTAGATGTCACATGTCTTCGAATTTTTGGTTCTAGGACATACCGGTTTCCTCACGATGTTTTCCTTCAGCGTTTTGAGAGCAGTGGTGATGAAATTATTTACACAAAGTAAAGCACCTACCTGGCTTCGAACCCACGTTGGTGCTACTGGGCCACCACTGCTCAACAAATTTATTTAAAGAAAAATTATTCGAAATGTTCCAAATTGCAAATTGTAAAATCAAATTAGCCACGCATTGGCCCCAATCAATTACAAACAACTTGTATTGGTCAGCGTCCCTCTCAAACTTTAAACTCCGGAAGTCGTGCCAACTGTAAATCGATTTGGCCAACATTAATCGCAAATCCAAAAGCCGGTGGGCGGAAGTTGCACAAATTAATGGGACGTCAAAGCCAGCCAGATTTCCGAATGCAAAGGTCCACTGTTTGAAAGTCCATGCTGCCCTAATACTGTGGTCTAGGCAGAAGAACTAAGCGTTTCAGATACAATTGTTTTTCCTACCAAAATATTTAAGAATATCACTGATAACTTTTATAAATGAGTACACTTATAATAAGTAGGAAAGAGGGCTATTAGAATATACCACAATATAAGACTACGTCTGTTTTAGGGGTTTGTGGCTAAGTAATAACTGACGCACGGGTCGATCGATCAGCTTAAACTACGCTTGCCGCGGTTGGTCCGTGGATGGGTGACCATCTTCATATACCAAGACCCCTCCGTGCCTCGGAAAGCACGTTAAGCCGCTGGTCCCGGCTGTTATTCGTGGATCTTTGACAGTCGTTACGGCATCGTCAGAAGCCCGAAGGTCTGACAACCAGTCTTACCAAGGGGTATCGTATTACCCAGTAACTGGGTTGTGGAGGTCAGATAGGCAGTCGCTCCATGTAAAATATTGGTATTCATCAGCATCCGGTTAGACTGGAAGCTGACCCCAACGTAGTTGGGAAAGGCTAGGCAGATGATGATAACACTACGCCTGTATTCCTTGAAGGTTTAGTCAGAGGAGCAGCTACCCACAAAAGCACACCCACAGCCACACTATAGTACACCCACATTTCACTAGTTATGTTTAAGACCCGTGACCCACCCATATAAGGGACGAGCCCTTTGCCATCAACCGGGCACAGATCCAGTCTCCGGGCTGCTACTGGAAAAACCTAATGACACTTTGCCCGGCCCGGATCGAACCACTTGCAACCAATACACCAATGACGAGATCAAGACCCTGCGAATTGATTGGTCATTCCTATTTCTGCTTGTCTACGGATTACGTCTCGTACTAGATCCATAGTCGAACTTTTTAGTTCTTAGTTCTTGCTGGCTTTCCTGTGATAGCCAGCGGTAACAACATAATAAACAGGATTAATGATTAAACTTTCTGAAGTATAATAATCCTATAATGTTCCCATTGCTGGCATACAGGCCTGCTTCGAGTGTACTGTAATCTATCACGCAGGTCCAATGCGGGTTGGTAGATGTGACATCTCTTCGAATTTTTGGTTCTAGGACATGCCGGTTTGAGAGCAGTTGTGATGAAATATTTTACACAAAGTAAAGCATCTGCCTGGGTTCGAACCCACGACCTACAACGTCTAAGTAGGGGCCGTTACCACTAGACCACCATTCTGCTTCTGCCTGAGACTTCGTCCGCGTGTTATAACATATCCTTTGACACTCGGCAATAGCGTAACTATACGAGGGACGAATTATTCAAGAAATAACTGCGGCAAGCATGTAAGAGTTATTTCAAGTTAAGAAGTGTTCTAGATTATTAGGAAACCTATTTGATTGCCTGATTATCTCTTCTTACTTACACCACATTTCTGCCCGCAGTGGGCGGCTAGTGAAATATTATTGGAATTCCTATATCCGAGATAATCCAGGGCTGGTTGTCGCGCGTCGGCGTCGCGTTACTGTGCGACCTTTAGCAACGGTGCCTTGTAATAACGGAATCTGGGTGCTGTTTTATTTGTCTTTTTGTCAATCGTTCAGTATGTGTAGGTATGTTCTTTATTTATACGCTTCTATATTTTATTGAAGCTACAAAAGCTTCAATAAAATATAGAAGGGAAGGAACTGTTTTTTTTCTGTTAGTAATTTTTTCCTCTTACAACAGAAAACTCTAATCTCGATTGTTGTTGAAATTGAAACCTTTAACCTTTAAAAGAGATCGTATTTTTTATAAAACCTCGGGGATTGTGGCTAAGTAATAATAGCCGCACGGTTCGATCGATTAGGTTAAGGTACGCTTGCGTTTGGTCTGTGGATGGGTGACCATCTTTACATATCAAGACTCCTCCGTGCCTCGGTAAGCACGTTAAGCCGTTGGTCTCGGCTGTCATTGGTGGATCTTTGGCAGTCGTTACAGGTCGTCAGTAGCCCGAAAGTCTGATAACTAGTCTTAACAAGGGGTATCGTATTACCCAGTAACTGGGTTGTGGAGGTCAGATTGGCAGTTGCTCCATGTAAAATACTGGTGCTCAGCTGCATCCGATTAGACTGGAAGCCAACCCCAACATAGTTGGGAAAAGGCTAGGCAGATGATTTTTTTTTTTTTGATGAAACCTATGCATTTCTTCTTCTTCCTGAAATTTTTCCTAGTCTGAAAGAATGGTTGAATGCCAATGAAAAAAGTTAACATTAGCGTAGATGACACAACAAAATATACAATATACAAAATATAAAATCGGTTTTGGTAGCAGTCCAGATGACTTCAACCAAATTTGAATCAGTCATGGTTAAAGATTTCAGAACAGATGACCGATGGGGCCGAAAGGTTCTGGAGTGGCGACCGCGTATCGGAAGACGTAGCGTTGGAAGACCTTCCACAAGGTGGACCGATGACCCTGTGAAGGCTGCAGGAATCCGCTGAATGTAGGAAACACAGAACCGGTTGAAGTGGAGATGCTTGGGGGAGGCCTATGTCCAGCATTGGCCGTCTTTCGGCTGAAAAGTTGATGATGATGAAAGATTTCAGGCCATTGTTACACTATTCCAACGATGGAGGAGCTAATATATTTTAGCTTCAGTACCTATTACTTAGTAACCTTTACTACAGGTATTTAAATATCACGCATCGTCTGACGTGCCCAAAAAGAAAAAAGTGGAACGTTTTTACTTGTGGCAAGTCCATTCTAGCTCTTAGCTAAATAAAAAATCGTCAAAGCGGGGTGTGAACCGGACCGAGTGAGCTGTATTGCGATACATTTCTTTTTTAAATTGTTTTTTTTTTACCGCTATTTCGGCCAGTCGCTGGATTTACTTTTTTAAACCTTCTTTGCTTCGTTCGATTTTCAGCTTCCTTGGTGGTCAGATAAAAAAGATCTAAACCTCAACCTGGTTTAGATCTTTTTGATAGGTATTATTTTTCTAAAAAGGCTTACCTACAGGTTTTTTACCGCTGTGTTACATGGCATTGCTGCTTGTAGTTTAGGCTGAGGCCTATCTTTTATAAAGTAATTGCATTAGTTTTAATATAAGCACGCTTTTGAAAAAACTATCCTTTTAATTGGTGTTTTCGACCACACTGTTTGTCGGCTCATTTTCCTGCAAACAAAAAATAACCATGAAATATATACTTACCTACGAAATTGGTCGTCCTATTAAATAGGTCTATGGCCATTTTATTTCCAAAATCTAGGGTAAAAACATTTGTGTTGCAGTAATGAAATAACCCTAAAAGCATTTGTTTTATGTCCACTTCAGTCTAGGTTGCGGATTTCTCATAAAAGTGCCTTTTATTTTTAGAGTCCAAGCATGACGTAAATTGTGTTTACAGTACTCACGTCCATACAAATACAATTCTCGTAAAAGATAAGTATTTGTGTAGAAGTATTCTTGGACATTTCACTCTCTCAGGATATTTTCGTTTTTGTTGTGGCACAAGTATTTATATCAGTAGTAACAATTTGACAGTGACATAATCTATAAGTAGCATTATGGGCCTATCACTGATGTGCGGCTGACAGAGAAAGAACACAGTTCAGAGAGCGTTGAAAGACAAGATTATATCGTCAGGCATTGTTCCATGTATGAAGGGTGCTCATTTTCGTTTTCTTAAGTTGCACATACTGACCACTATTTACCAAAAAAAAAAAAACACCGAGTGTGCTTATGACCACACGACTGAAGTGAAACTTCTTTCTCAAAATATTAATTCATTAAATTGTTCAAAACGAAATAGAATTACGAAAAATAACCAAAGAATCACCGTTCGCGTAACGCTAGTAAACTCGCAAACGAACTACTGACTGAGATACATATTTCACTTACTAGCTATAAGAGAAAGAGAGAAAGAAAATGTGCGCGCGCACTGCTCTCTCTTGCTCCTACACTGTGATACAGACAATAGGCCTGCACTGTGCTTAGATATACGGAACGTATTTGGCTATGAGAGGAAGAGAGAAAGAATATGTGCGCGCGCACTGCTTTCTATTGCTTATATCCCCCACTCAACTCCCGTTCGCCTCGCCCAATCACAATTTTCGTAACGCTTACGTCACGCGTTCGCCAGCTTACTCCCCAAGTCAAGCGTGCGTAAAGAAGTTTCACTTCAAAAAGGTCTTGCACAAAAAAGTTCCTCTAGACTCTGCTAGGTACCTTCAGAGATATCTAGAACAGTTGCCCACAAGTGGGTTACAGTCAGTTGTTCAAAAATATTTAATAAAAGTCAGTAAATCCAACTATCAGCTAGGACTAGTAACGATGCAGACCACTAGACGGCTTATAGTTTACACAAAATAGAGCCCAACAAATTCACATATCATCCATTAAAACATTATCCTAACGTCTATTAACTTTCGGCCCGTATGTATCGCCCCAATAGCCCCACATTACCGTCACTAATGTCAGCTAATAGTTTGACCGGTGCCTAAATATTAGTTTACTTTCGCTGAAAAGGATGCTCCGCGTGTATTATGCGAGCCTGGTACATATATCACGGGGGAGTTTAATTTTAGTTGTTATGTGGGTTCTGAAGTCAACTTATCTTTGTCATTGAGGTAAATGTTAGATTTATAATCAAAACCTTTGAGAAGGACAGGAAATGCGTTTTATTGGCATAATAACTTAGGTGAAACAAAAAATACCTGAAATGTGAGCTTTTCTGTGAATAGTTGCTAATGAAATTAAAAGAGCCTCCACGAATGTCAATTTTAAGTACCTACGTCACGGTTTGCTTAGAAGTTTAGAGAGGGCTCGTGGCTAAGTAATAACAGCCGCACGGGTCAATCGATCAGGTTAAGCTACGCTTGCCACGGTCGGTCCGTAAATGGGTGACCATCTTTACATACCGAGACCCGTCCGTGCCTCGGAAAGAACGTTAAGCCGTTGGTCCTGGCTGTCATTCTTGGATCTTTCAGAAGCCCGAAAGTCTGACAACCAGTCTTACCAAGGGTATCGTATTACCCAGTAACTGGTTTGTGGAGAACAGATAGGCAGTCGCTCCTTGTAAAATACTGGTATTCGGCTGCATCCGGTTAGACTAGAAGCCCGACATAGTTGGGAAAACGCTAGGCTGATGATGATGTCCGGTTTGCTAAGGAGAATCAACCCTCAGTTTTGGTGACTAGCTACCACTTATCTCGCTAGGAAATATTCTTGCATAGCTCGTTCGAACACGAAAGAAGAATTGAAAAGTTACGATGCCTAGAAGGTTTTTTCCAACTTTAACTATATGTTTTTTACTTTCTAGCTTCAATAAAGCACATGAAGTTTCAAAAAAGCCATGATTTTTTCTTAAAATCTTACAAAGATTAGGTATCTTTGTTATACTTTCTTAGCTATAATTATCTCTGTTTTCGGACCCTAAAGCCCTCATTTACACGATGCAAGTTGCTTGCCTATGGCATACAATAAGCGTCAAACGACTTGCATCATAAACAGTTTTTAGAAGGTGCAACTTTAATTATTGTTGATTCAACTTAATTGGTATGCCACAGGTCATTAATTACTATGTCTTTCAAGCGAATGGATCGAAACAATTCATATGAACGGCTCGACCTTGATAGTGTGTGACCTTGACCTCGACCTTATCTATCATGAACTTGAAGCGACATGGGTTCATAAATAACATGGCCATTAGTTTAGTTAACTGTTCTAGCTAGGATAACAATGGAAAATGTTTTCGAATTAAAGAGCTAGTCGGTTATACAATTAATATTACTTATTATAACTTACGTTTATTCAATGCTATTATGATGATGTTTAATTTAAACAATTTCAGAGGGAGTTCAGAATCCCGTGTCTCGGAAAGCACGTTAAGCCGTTGGTCCCGGCTGGCATTCATGGATCTTTGACAGTCGTTATGGGTAGTCAAAAGCCCGAAAGTCTTACAACCAGTCTTACCAAGGGGTATCGTATTACCCAGTAACTGGGTTGTAGAGGTCAGATAGGCAGTCGCTCCATGTAAAATACTGATACTCGGCTGCATCCGGTTAGACTGGAAGCCGACCCCAACATAGTTGGGTAAAGGCAGGCAGATGATGATGATGATGATGATGATGTTTAATTGTTATCTTTCATAACATAAAATGGTTTGTTTCGATTGAAATCTGAGCGGCAATTCCCGTCATTTCAAGATCTCAGTCTCAATCTGTCAAAAATACCTCTAATTTCCCTACATTTTTGACAAGTTTTTGATTGTCGCTGAGATGAGATTGCGACTAGATTTTAAACGTTTTTAATTACGGGAATTGGGCTTCTGATTTTGATCAAGATCTAGGTACCTAGGTGATAACTTTGTCATTATTAAATGACAAAATTATTTATGTTGTAAGGAACATACAAAGTGATATTCTATCAGCGACAATGATGATGGAAAAGTCAAAAATGTATGGGAATTACATAAGTTACAACAATCTTATGTCTATCCAGTTGAAAGTCGTTCTAGAAATATAAAACACTTTGAAAGAGATTGCCACTTGTGTAGGCCCTCTAAGAATTATCTCAGTTAGAAAGCCTAAAAAAGAATTAAAAATAAAACAACTAATTGAGTGATAATCTTAATGGAACTAATCTTAGCGCTCTTACAGAAAAAAGCCCAATTCCGAATTTCAGACATGTTATCTGATTCAGTCTTATTAATTCAATAATATATACAAAAAGCTTTCTCTTCGAAACCTTTTGAATTTACTATCGAAGCTAAACGAACTATTAACTTGGAGATATAATTGGACCACTAAGTTACATTTTTGAGACGTTTTCGCATTGCGTAAGAAATGGTTTTGATTGCTAAGGGTTGGTTGATTGAATCTTTTGGTGAAATGGAAATTGAGAAAATTGAAGTTTTATTAATCTAGCTGTATTGAAAATAGTCTATTAATAGAAACAAATCCGGTTAAACCCATCTGCCGAGGGTGAAGACGGGCTGTCAATGATGATTATAAATTGGATAATATCTTTTCCCCATAAAAATTATGTGGTCAGAATAATTATAGAGTATCTTCTAAGGAGACTTCAATTCTACGGAACGTTTTTGGAAACATGTAGGTAGTTGCAGTCGTTGGCGTTTATTCCATACTAACGTTTTCTCTGTTTTCATCCAAGTTAATGTTACTAGTCCAATTATTTATTTACGATATACACTATTTTTTGTGTTCGACCAAAGTAAATTAATTTTAGAAAAAAAAAAAATTAACGCAAACGACCACGTGACCGCATTTCCTCTTAAAGCCTGGCTGGCTTTGAACTCACTTATTTTACTATGTTAGCCACGGACACGCGAAAAAGAAGTAGAAAATAGTATCTTCAAGCAACAAAAACACTGGCAATAAGCCAGACAAACTAGAGTCTGAACATGAAGCAAAAATGTGGTCTTTAAATCTAGCAGCAACTGCAGGTCGCCTGAGAAAAATGTTTCATAAATCAGCTTTATGAAGAAAAATAAATTACACTTTTTCGCGGACAGACACAAAAACTGAGAGATAATTAGTGCAATTAGTGAAGTGACCCAAGTTAAAAAACAAATACCCTTTTGCTGAGTTTATAAAGACCATTTTTTTTTTTGTATAAATGTAGACGGAGGTATTTTAAAGAAACAGTAGGTATTAAGTTATCTAGTTCTTAACTTTGCATCCTAGAAATTTCCTGATATTTTGATTAATTCCTCCGTCGCATTTCAAAACGCTTTTCCAAATGGTGCAAAGGTTTATTATAAACTATCTGCGGGGTACGTATTGCAATCTCTTAAATTAAAAGAACTAACGTAAAATAACTTACGTTCAAAATTCCTAAAATCTAAATACCTAATGTGTTTAAATATCTAAGCAACTAACACCTACCTACGAATTACCTAAGTTTAAAATACTGATTGGACTAAATATCTATCATTCAAAAATATGTTTCTGGCACTCGCCGGCTGCTGCCGCGGCACCGCTCGCTTTGCTCGCTTGGCTCGTGCGTTGTATGGTCACAGTTCTAACCTAACCTGACGACATGACGACATGGACGGCGCAGTGGCTGAGCGATCGACTGCTGCGCTGCGTGTCGCGGGTTCGATTCCCGCACGGAACAAATATTTGTATTGCCTACAAGCAGTTGTTCCGGGTCTGGCTGTTTGTGTATGTGAGTTTAAATGTTTGTAAACGCACTCACGATACAGGAGAAATTAGTAGTAGTAGTGTGGGGCAACGTTTTTTAAAAAAAGAGAAAGAGAGAAAGAGAGAACCTAACCTAGCTGTTTCGATTTAAAAAAGATATATGCGTGTTACGCATGCGGGTATATAGGGGTGAGGTAAACAAATTTAAGGAACTTTGTACATAGGAATTTCAAGTTTTATCTTTATGAACTTCAGTAACATATCCATTTGACATTTTAAGCTTTCGGTATTTTGAATATAAGTGAAACAATCATTAGGTATTTTGAACGTACGTTATCTTTTACGTTAGTTCTTTTAATTTTAGATATTGCAATACGTACCCTTAATGGATACCTATCTACACCCTGCGGTTTCACCTGCATAAGTTTAGACCCCGTGGGAATAACGGGATAAAAAGTATTCCTCCTAATTCAGGTCATGGTCTACCCATGTGTCAAATTTCATCCAAATTAGTTCAGCCGTTTTAGCGTGAAAGCGTAATAAACAAACAATTATATTAGAGTAGGTCAGATTTTTCAATCGACAGATAAATTTTATTCCCGGAATAAAATTGACGTCTGACAGTTTATGTACGGACGAACTGTCAAAAATTCAAAATTATTCATCCTTTAAAATTATCTGGCGTTAGAAAAATCAGCCCATATACACACAACGGCTTGGTAAAAGTGTACCACCTACTGACCAACTACTTACCACAAAGTGAAACAAATAGTTTTAAGTGTATTTGAAAAATCACGTAAATCATTTATAAGGTTCTCGAGTTATAGGTATGTGATTTACGATACATACAAACAAAGTGACGTGTTTAAATAAGCAAGAAAAGAATATGGTCTAATGTTCAGTTTCGATAAAATGCTGCATTGGTTAAGTAACGCAACTGCAACAATGTTACGAAGTAATTTGTAGCGTGGCCTCAGATACAAATTGGCGGGAAATAGCTTCAGTTTCAACGTCGATGCGTTGCTCTGACCTCGGCGTGTGGCCCTGGCCTTTATAACTTTGATGAAATAATCAAAATAGCAGATAGAGTTGGAAAATCAAGGCAGGATGCAAAGACTAACAAAGGAGAAAGGAGGAAAAATAATCTCAAGGTACATGACAAACTCAGTTCCTAAGGTAATAGAGGTAAGTGGAACTGGCTGTAAATATCACTCGTTCTCTATGTAAAAAGGAGGAACCTCCGACCAGTCGAATTCAGTTTACCTAACGATACTCCTATGTATACCTACCACCTATCTGCCTTCGAAAACACCTAAGATTTTTAATCTGCAGTTAAGAAGCGCGCCTATAAACTTCTGAGCCACCACGACATAACATAAATCATAAAATTACTCCACAATGATATTTCAATCACACTAAAATACTGAAGTTCATACATAACTTTCAGCATAAACTGTGAAACACGATGTCATTACTCTTATAATCCAGGGGTTAATTAAAAATTTCCACTTTGTTAACACTGTGCGTGAGAGCACCGAGCTTGCGAACAAATGTACACAGTGTACACGTGTACTGTACATACACAAATACAGTATACTGTACTGTACATTCGCTACTTGCAATAATGTGGTGCTCATAGGCAAGTGAAAAGAGTGAATGGAAAAATGCAGTAAAACTGGTTTTGTTTTTCATTCCTTTTCGGCTTGTTTTTTTACATTTCACACAACAAAAACATATTGTTTGGTCACTCGCTCACATGTATCGAAAACCCAAAGGGATTTTATAATTATTCCTTCCCTTACATTTATTTTAGTAGGTACATATTATGAAGATTAATTCTAGGTTCCTATAAACAATAAATAATCATTTTGCTTTTTCTTTATTGCACATATCAATAGATTCGTAATTTTACCTGTGATAGCTACTTCCATATATGGGAGCGTCTACTATGCAAAGTTATGAGATCTGTGCTTAATTATTGGTAAATATACGAGTACAAGAGCCTTAACAACAAACCCTAACAAGAACAGAAACTGGGTTTTGGAGGTCAGATAGGCAGCCGCTCCATGTAAAAAACTAGTGTATCCGGTAAGACTAGAAGCCGACCCCAACATAGTTGGGAAAAGGCTAGGCAGATGCTGATGACCATGCAGGACCTTAATTTTAACCAACAACGGTCCGTAAATTATAAGAATTAGCCATAAGCCATCCACTCATCCAACCCAAATGTAACACAGCCCATCATCCACAAAACAGGGTTAACCTTGTATGTAACAACACAAAGCCCGAAATATCGTATTCAACTGAATGTGAAACCCCTAACCCGCCTGCCGCTGACAGACCATTAATTTATATCGATTATATACCGATATATCGATGTTACATCGATTTTGGAGCTCAACCTGAGAATGTTTCTGGCAGGTTGATATTTTTGCTGTTTAACTGTTTAGACGGAACGTTAGTTCGCTACCGATTCGGCTTTTAGCCCCGATTGCTCGATAATGTTGCCTGTCTAGAAATAGAAGGTCAGGCTAGATTGCGTGTTTATTTGGTTTCGATAGCTTTCCTTTGAACTAGAAATAGCAAAGTAAATGTGTTACTGTTTTTGACGTCAGACATAGAAATGGGTTAGTAACCCAGATAGTTTGCTCCCCAATAATATAGTTGGCACGACTAGTAAAATTATTATTGTATGGGGAGAAAAATCTTTTAGTAAAGTATGTATCGAGAAATTCTTTCTAATTTTACAAAAAGTACTCGGAGAAATGCTACCTGGCCTAATAAACTGACGGTGACAACAATGGTTCAAAACATTTTACCCACTGATTTCAAAATATTATCAACGTACTCGTAGATACCGCATACTCTTTTTCGGTACTCTTTCCACGGTATTCTTTTTCTGCCAAGTTCAACGAAGCACCATAATTCCTAGTTCGGCAGCCTAAATCCTTAAGCACTCGAAAACATGGATCAAACTTTGTTAAACCTAAAAAATCCTTAATTGAATCTGAAAAACAAGAACTCGAAAACGCTATTTAGCGACAATTCGCGAAGAAACTTCTAACGAGAAAGTTATTTGATATGCGCTAAGCCAACTTAAACCGTTCGTTAGTAGGGCTGTGTTTATCAAATTACTGATTTATTTTGCTCTTAATTTTTGGCTGAGCCGCTGAAGGGTTATTAAGGTAATTATATCGGGCCGACGCGTCAGGAACTTCGTCAGGAGTAATTAATTGTAATCTACGTAGACGTGCCACGACAGGAGCGGGCGATGAAAGAATTAAGTTCACTTTGAAGCAAAATTGTGGTGAGAATGTGTGGTTGTGTTTGTCGCTGGAGGTATTTTGTTTTTAAATAAGTGTAACCTTCTTTTTTTAATAATTTAAAGGGTTGTTACTGTGACATTACAGGGGTATTTAGGCACTTACGGTGTTTCCTTTTACAAATGGAAAAAGAAAGGTTTTTCCAAATATGTCACACGAGATTAGGTAAGTACAGACTTACTACAAAGAAGGGTTTTTACCTTGTCGATTGTCATTCCATAGGTATATGTAAATAAGAACACACCTGTTTCTACTTACCTCGAATACGTACCTACAGACTTTTTCACTTAACGTAAGCTAGGGCTGTCACTCCACCATCAAATGCACCTGATTGTTTAAAACAAATTAATGGGCAGGAGTGACAACGCTTCGTCCGGTGACACCCCTTGAAAATTGGCAATTTTACTTCTAGCCGAGGTGGGAGAAAGTATGCTAGAGACAGTGACAAATTAATTTGAATTTATATACAAAACTGTTTCAATAAAGGAGGTGTAGGGCGGTTTGTTTTTAATTAAAGAGATTTGTTGTGGCTTTTATTCCCATTAAATCTTTGAAGTCACATTTGCGATGTCTTCGTAAACTTGTATAATTAATTTAGCTGAAAGTTTCATAGTTTCGAGAAGATAGATTATAATGTTAAAATAATTTAATATAATATGGAAGCATTAAGAAATAACAGGGTTTAAGTAAGGCGTTTTAATCTACTAACATGCTTTCTCGTCTACGTTACTAATATGATTCTTTTTTAAATGAAGTGAAGAAGTATGTACAGACGCCAGGACATCAAGCTACTACAATCTGTCAAATTTCTTCAATAGATTTTCAACTTTATCGCTAAAGCATTAGGTTCAAGGTTGATTGGGAAAATTTGACAGTTTCGGGTAGCCTTGACCTGCTGGCGTCTGTACATATTATTATACCTAAAATCTATGTTGTCATACATTCTTGACAATACCAGAGGGGCAATTTTATTTCAGTATTCTTAATAACGTTCGCATACTAATCTCAGTCTCGAAGCTGTCAAAAATACCTCTAAAATCCCTAACTTTTTGACATTGATTGTCGCTATGTGATTGCGACTAGATTTTGAATATTTTTAATTACTGCAATTGGCCTTCAGCAGGTTGCAGTGAACTTAGTTTTTTAATACTGTTAAAAAACTAAGTTTACACATCTATTTGCGAGCCCTAGTTTGCTCTTTTCTCAGTTGCTGAAATGCTTTTCTTAATGACTGCTTCGTCGGTCTAGCGGTGGCAAGGGCTACTGCTGAGCATGAAATTCTGGGTTCGATTTCCAGGTTGGGCAAAGTGATACTGGGTTTTTCCCTCCGGAAATTCTCAGGAGCAGCCCGGAGTCTAGATTTGTGCCCAGTTGATGAAAATAGGCTCGCTCCCTATTACATAGGACCTAAACATGACTGGCAAAATGTGGGTGTACACCTCTGCCTTACCCTCCGGGGATTACAAGCGTGATGTTATGTTATGTAGTTTAGTAAAAATTATAAATAAGTAATCATTTCCATATTAAATTACTGCATACGATACCAGATTCTAGCTTAATTATGATACGAGAGGTTTTAAAATCGTCGCGACATTAATATCCATTAACATAGGCAGAATCTTCTCATAAGCAGCCATCTCATTTTGAACGAAGACAAGTTTTTAAGTGTTCACTTTGACTCGCATTTTATGCTCCGTTCAATATCTTAATGGCATAACTTGGAATTTTATACAGAAGTTGATGAAGATGAATTTGGTTGTACATAGGTATAACCGTATTCATTTTCATGAGTCAACTTCTTTCTTCTTTGAGTCAATTATAATATTATTTTCCGAAAATTGATTGACACTTCGTGGCTAAATAATAACAGCCGCACGAGTCTATCGAAGGTTAAGCTACGATTGCCGCGGTCGGTACGTGGATGGGTGACCATCCATTATGTATCGAGACCCGTCCGTGCCTCGAAATGCACGTTAAGCTGTCTTTGCAAGTCAGAAGCCCACATCTGACAACCAGTCTTACCAAGGGGTATAGGGTTACCCAATAACACACGCAGACAGTAGCTCCATGTAAAATACTAGTATACAGCTGTATCCGGTTAGACTGCAAGCCAACCCCAACATAATTGGTGAAAGGTTAGGCTTGATTGACTGTCTAATCGTTTCGTGTTGATTCGAATAGCTACTACGCTTACCTACAAATACATAGAGACTGATTTTGCTTTTTCCATATTGATACATCTTTCCACACACTTAATAATATGCGCTAATCACAAGTATAGCATGTGACCCTATACAGGGTCAAATTGAATTAGCCAGCGAAACTCCGCAGACGTGACGTTTATCTTCTTATTCTTACGTATTAAACTGAGTCACGACCTTATGAAGGCCGCAGGAACCCGTTGGATGCGAGAAGCACGGAACCGGTCGAAGTGGAGGTGCTTGGGGGAGGCCTATGTCCAGCAGTGGACGTCTTTCGGCTGAAATGATGATGATGATGAAACTGAGTAGGTGTACCTGCTTAAATCATATTTATAATGACCTTCCTGCTTTCGCATATTTGTAACCCAATTACCCAAGCAGACATTTTCACCTCTCCCCTACATTTTCACCTCTCCCCTAAATCACCTCTCCCCTACATTTTCAACTCTCCCCTACATTTTCAACCCTCCCTTACATTTTCAAACAAACGTGGCATCTATTAGCATAATCTTTTAAAAACGCAAAGCGAACGAACCGGCGCGGGCGGCGCTATCAGCATCACTGTCCAATTAATGGGGCATTGCTATCGGGATCGCAATCGGGATCAAAGCGATTGGTATCTCTCTCGTGATATGACACGTAGTGCTTTGTACTGCACTTTGATATGGCGTGTCAGTGTCGAAAAAATAGGTCGTTGTTTTGTAAATGATTAATAATTTTATTAACCGACTTCAAAAAAAGGAGGAGGTTCTCAATTCGGTTGAATATATTATTTTCTGTAAGTATGTTTGTACGGACACTTTTACACGGCAAAAATAAATTATTTTTTAAAACTAGATGAGTTCGGTGTTCCCTATCAGACTAGTCTGTGAAGAAAGACCGAAACAAACTGAGAGCTCACAGTCTCTTTTAACGTTCAGATATAATCTTGGAAAGATCATGACAATAACATGGTCCTCACATGAGAGTGCTTGGGACGTATGAATATGTATTTCCCTAGGTTTAATGACGGTCGCCGCACATCAGAGTTAACACTTTACTTCAAATTGCCCATACTGCTACGACATAAAGACTGTGTCACTGATAAATTGTTACCATTGATGTGTACTGACTGTGACATTCGAAACAAAAGAAGAAGGTAGGTCCTGTAGAGGTTTTACCCGGCATGGCGTTTCCATACAACCTCCGCGAGTATTTTTTAAGTTTATGGAGGTATGAGGAACAGGGTGTAAAGTGCACTCATCCTCTAAAGAAAAGGGAGGATCTACATGTATGTTATAATATAGAAGAATTATTCCAAATCAATCTATAATATTTTACATGACAACGCGCCCTGTCAGCTCTCTAAGCTGACTCAGGTTAGAGATCAGCTAACAGGGCGCGTCGTCATATGAAAATAGTGTTTTATTTTATAATATTACGCTGTCAACTTGTGGCGCCATCTACGTCGCCACATGCGAACTACGCATCACTCTGACGTCACGCAAATTCCTGGATCGCGCAAACAGAGTTTCCCACCAGACACAACACCAACGGAGGATCCAACACAGGACCGCCTTCTTCTTTTGTTTCGAATTAGAATGTACAGAGATCAAGGTAATCGACAGTGTCAAGGAAGAGTTATGTTTCTCAAGTTAGCTGCAAGGTTAGATCGTTCCAAATTACTTAACCTACTTCGCGCAGGCGACTTTTCCACAAAAAATCGCCTGTTGCTTTTATTCTCCAACGAACGCGATAACTCAAATACGGTCCGTTTTCCTTTAAATCTGTATCGCTAGTATGTCTGGTCGACGTCTAAACACACATAAAGTATACCCTCACGGATATACGAACGTTATTACACTGCTTGAACGTTTTTCTCATTTATCGACGACATCTCGGTACCGGTTTTTAATGTTGTCGCATCTCGCCCTTACTTACTTTTACTTTTACCGAGTAATCTCTGAAATGAATGCGTTTGCGGTTTTTTTACTTTGATCTTCGTGTCCTCGGGTATGGTATGTTTACATAAAAGATTGGGTATGGTAAGGAGTATGATGTAAAATTGAATGTTTCTTTAGAAAATTCATACTTAAATAGGGCTTACGGAGACCATGGGTGTCACAAATGTAGTAGGTAAAGAAACTGACGGCTTGAAAGACAATCCGCGACAGTAGTTTTGCGCTCAACGCACTTACGGCGCCAAGAATTTTATAAGCACTGCTGTACCTAGACGCTACCAACTCGCCGATCCCGAACTCTGTGGTACCTTCATAATTTATCGATTTCATCAATCAACCTTCCGTAGTGAAGTACCTAGGTACTTCATTACGAAAGGTTGATTGTAGGTTCTTTCATAAATTAATTTTGAAACAAATTCAGCAAAGTAGGTATAGTAGGTATGTTGGATTTAAATTGAACACGAAATTACCAAGAACTAGGTCGACACCATAAGTTAGGCACGAAAGCCGTACCGATGCTACAATTACTTCGCATAATTAAATTCGTTTGCCAAAAAAGAACAATATACTCGAAGCTTAAAAAGGATTTTGGGGGAACACTTGACAAATGCTGAGATAAAGTGCTGAGAGGGAACGGTATTGTTACAAGGACTTTTTCTTTTTAATGTAATACAGTTAAAAGCTTTGAACTAATGCAGGGATTAAAGTAATAGGTAGGTTGGTATATATACGAGTATACAGTGGCCTTCAAAAGTTAGTTGAAATTTTTCCACTTCAGCTGTGATGCCCACAACCACATAATGATTTAAAATAACAAAATAATCAGGTACGAGACTCCTAAAGGATTACTTGATTATTTATTATTATAAGTCAAAGGTAGTTGAATAAGGGCTGATTTATCAATCATCTGATAACTTTATTCGAGGAATAATTTTGAAATTTTGACAATTATTTCATACAAAAACTGTCAAACGTCAATTTTTTACCTCGAATAAAAGTTATCTGGCGGTGGAAAAAATATCCCTTAGTTAATAATAACGTTATAGCAATTCAAACATTTTAATCACGAGAATTTTAAATCATAATGTGGTGAGTCAAAGCTGAAGTGGAAAAATGTTAACTAACTTTTGGAGGCCACTATGTCTGTAGACATTGCAGGATTTAATTGAATGTCTTAACACACACACAAAGAGTGGGCTGTTATTTCTAATTTTCTTTAGCTAAGCATTCCATGACGATTGAAATTTTCATGTGGCCTCGTAGAGATTCTTTTACAAAACGAACACCAAGCATTTTAACCATAAGATCGTTTAACTTTATCGTTTTTTAACTTTAATTTCTTTCCCAAACACGAAACCATCATAAATATCTTAAAAAAATGCAGCTCCCCCACGTATAATCGAATCGACAGGAAACTAACAAGTATAAGTCAGCGGAATCCCCCCTCGCTCCAAAAAACAGGGATTTAACTTTTAACAAGAAATGAAATCACTTCGCAAATAGCCAGGAAATAAAAAGGCAGGGGTTCTACAGGGGTGACTCATTATCCGGGGATGAAAGGACGGCAGACGTCTAAACACGCTCGTCTCGACATAGATTTACATTTTTATTAAGATACCCCCCGTTACAAGATTCAGGTTGAAAAAGCGTTTACTTAAGTATCGCTTTTTGTTTGATTTTGATTTAAATTTCGTAATTTCCGTACTAAGGCTGTAACCTTTTTTCTCTGGGTTCTATTTTTATCTGCCGCTGTGTAAAGGTCTCCTTGTAAGCACATTTTTAACAACACCGTAAATTATATTTTCCTCATTAGACGTACCTACAAAAAAGGTTTTACGAATGCTTTTGTATCAGTAGGTCCTTGAAAAAATTCAGTTTCTTTACATTTAACTTGGCTATATTTTCAAGGCTATTAGGCTCGTTCACACGTACCACAACCACAGCAAATCGTAGAGGAAACAATGTGGACAAGCAGTGTTTACGTGTGCATAATGTCACTGCAGCTTCATGCAGTTGTGGTTGCGTTGTCGTCGTAGTTGCGATGTGGTTACGTTGTGGCTAGTGTTTGCAGACGGACAGATCGTAACGCTTACCACGTTGCCGACCATAGGTGCGCGGTTTCGCTGGTGTTTGCTTTGTGGATGCGATGTGGCCTTAACCCAGATACTGCGACGGGCCTTTTAAAAGACCCAGAAACGAATACTTACGACATGCATACGACCCCTATATTACGACGGGCCTTTTAAAAGATCCAGAAACGAATACGTACGATATGCATACGACCCCTATATTACGACGGGCCTTTTAAAAGACCCAGAAACGAATACGTACGACATGCATACGACCCCTACCTCGTATTACCCAGTAACAGTTGTGGAGGTCAGATAGGCAGTTGCTCCATGTAAAATACTGGTGCTCAGCTGCATCTGGTTAGACTGGAAGCCGACCCCAACATGGTTGGGAAATGGCTAGGCAGATGATGATGATTTTCTTTTTGAGTAGGCGGCTAACATAAATTGGGTCAGTTGAGCTTATATTAAGTACTAGCTGCGCCCCACGGTTTCACCCGCATAACTTTCGATCCCGTGGGAATATCGGGATAAAAAGTATCCTATGGGTTAATCCTGGTTATAAACTATCTGTGTGCCAAATTTCATCAAAATCTGTTCAGTAGTTTTGGCGTGAAAGAGTAACAAACATCCATCGATCCATCTAACCATCCATCCATCCATACACACTTTCGCGTTTATAATATTAGTAGGATAATAGGATATTCTTCACAAAGAAAACTTATAATTATTATGTAGGTAGTCCAACTTCAGAGGAAAATTCTTAAAGTACCCGTAGCTTTTTTGCTTAACAATACATAAAAAAGCTCATATTTGCAATACTCTTTTTTTTTTGTTAATCTTGTGCTACGAAGACAACTTTTTCTTTTACACATATTATTATGTTAAACCCCTAATTAAAAAAGTAAATATCGGTAATAACTGCATTTATGCAGCACTGTGTTAATAAAGCGAAGTAAGCGCTGCAAGCGATGATAATCGCTTAAAGCTGATAACAATCGTTTGAATTTAAATGGCGGCTGCCTTGCAATTTGTTTTGTCTGCTCAAAATGGGCCGAAGTTATTGTGTGGCCTGGACAGTTTTATCTGACTGGGCATAAATGACTGGTTAATTGAAAAAGTGTAATTGGTTAGCTTCATGAATAAGGCTGGACTGAATGCCTCGTTGGTCTAGTGGTCGCAGGCTCTACTGCTGAGCAAGAGGTCTTTGATTCGATTCCTAGGTCGGGCATAGGTAGTGTTATTGGATTTTTCTATCTGGAATTTCTCAGTAGCAGCCTGGAGTCCGGATTTTTGCTTAGTTAAATGCAAAAGGCTCGCCCTCTATTCTATGGGACTTAAACATAACTGGCGAAATGTGGGTGTACTATAGGTCACGTCTGCCCAACCCTTCGGAGAAACATGGCGTGATGTATGAATGTGTATGCAAGTTTTCCAATAAAGATTTATTTTGAGAATTTGATAGGTACTTTCCATACCAACATAATAGGTAAGTATTGCCAAAGTTTTTCGCTTGCTTATGTATACTCACCCCTTTCTTTTATACCCATCCATTCTATTTGTAAACTGCTCATCTTTGGTTTTAATATAAGAGAATTGCATCTCCAGTAGCTAGTTATCGCCAATTCCTAGCTATACTTATAGCAATTCGGACATCACGTTAAGCGGTTGGCACTGGCCGTCATTCGTAGATCTTTGACAGTCGTTACGGGTAGTCAGACGTCCAATAGTCTGACAAACAGTCTTTCCAAGGGCGTGACTGGGTAACACTATACAAGCTGTTGTTTTCCATCCTCGTCAATTTCAGGAGGCTGTTATGAAAGACATAAATAATCAAATAAAATTACGATCCCTGGTAAATAATGAATACATACTTGTTTTTTTAGTCATTTAAGTTTGACAGTATTTCAGAATACACCACTTTCAAAGAACAAAATCGTGTTATGGTATCGTATAAGCGGCCGCGTTTTTATGTGTGTGTAAAACACAGAACAGATACTCTTTTATCTGTTCTGTGGTGTAAAAGGGCAGTTACAGTGCGGTCTCACACCTAAAAAATGCGTGTCACACACATGCCGATTTCCGAAAATTAGAAAAAAAAAAACCAACTGCTTCCGGTTAGACTGGAAGCCTACCCCGTCATAGTTGGGAAAAGGCTAGACAGATAAATATTCATAGCACTGTACCAAAATAGGTGTTTTCTTTGGTGAGGTATAGAGAGTAGTGGTCTCGGCCCTGACTTACGAGTTGTAGGTGTGTGGGTTCGAACCCAGGCAGGCGCTTTACTTTGTGTAATTTATTTCATCACCACTGCTCTTAAAACGGCGAAGGAAAACATCGTGAGGAAACCGGCATGTCCCAGAACCAAAAATTCGAAGACATATTGTGACATCTACCAACCCGCACTGGACCCGCGTGGTAGATTACAGACGCAACACCCGTCGAGTCGGAGGATGCTCCCTTTTCTATATAGTATGAGTGAACTTTACACCCTGTTCCTCATACTTCTATAGGAACATTATAGGTTGATTATGTGGTGGGGGATTAACTTAAGTAAATATTTTAATATCCAAAATTAATTACTTGAAAATTGACTCATTAATTTTAAAGCTGCCCAGATGTTGCCAACACAAATTAACTTTAATTCCCACTTTTTGATGGATGACCGACAACGGAAATATGAACTTAAATTATGTATGAGCACTTAGAGAACTTTTTATTTCATCGTGAATTTTTTGACGTCACTTAGTCAGCTGATGACGTAATTTATCAACACTTAAATTGCTAGTCGAGTGAATAATGAGAGTCTGAGTTGAGTAATGAGTGAGAGGGAGAAATTTCTCGTAATTCATAATCCATTAATTAAATCCTAATTTAAGCCAGATCTCCCATAACGCTACTAGATAAAAAAAATTGTTCAAACAAAGTCAATATCGTCTGACTTTTCTAATATAATACATGGGATGAGACATAAGTTCCTCCTTCCTACAAGACTTTTGAAAGGACACTGATAAAAGAGTCTAAAAGCTCTTTTGCAAATCCTAATCACCATTAAATCTTATCAGTTAACAGCTCAAACTATTTAAAACAATGAAACCAACACCGTTATCGCCGATTACTCCGTTCATGTTCATTTGAACAATCACAAAAGCGTGTACATTAATGAAACTGAAAACAACACTTATTTTATCATGAAACTGTTTTATCTCACCCTCTTTATTTTCACCCCATTAAAGCCAGGAATCCACTGTGAGTTGAGATATTTCTGCTATTCATTTTATGTTGGTTATCCGTCTCGGTTTTATAGTCATCGTTAGACGGTTGTTCCATGGGTTGGTATTGAAAGATATGGGATTAGTTTGGCTACGTTTCTAGACAAAGCTTTGAAAGAATACTTCCTAGGGTTTTATGTACGATCCTTTTTGGTGTACCGTTTCGTTCGCTCTTTACAGTCATGGTAGGTAATTGTTCAGCATATTGATACCCTACGTCAATTTGTCGTGTTATACCCATTTCATACAACTGTCAAAGACTGACAGTTGTGATTTGAATACAGAGTAGCAGGGACATCGACCCATCCCGCAACCAGAAGGCCAATTTCCCTAATTGGATTCAAAATCTAGTCGCAATCTCATCTCAGCCACAATCAATGTCAAAAACTTGTTGAAATTGTAGGGAAATTAGAGGTATTTTTGACAAATTGAGACTGACAGGTAGCGGCTCTGAAAAGAAGGTGGGCAGGACACTTGGCTAAACGTATTGATAGGAGGTGGAATAGAGCTCTCACTGAATGATTGCCGAGCCAACAGCCAGATGGGTTGATTTCAGAAATTCACGTGTGAAACTTGTACCTTAATTGCGAAACACATAAACAGTAGCAATAGCTTTAATTTTGACAGTTCAACAACATCATTGCGTTAATTACGTTGTTGAGCAGACACATTTGCGAACATATGAAGCAATGGATTAGCAATATCCTTCAAAATGATTCAGATTGTGACTGAAAGTGTGTTACGCAATTAGGGTACTGGTTGAGACTCGCACATACCAGGGAAGCATGGCACAAGAGAGAGGATGCCTATACTCAGCAGGCTGTTAATCAATCAACTCAGCCTATCGCAGTCCACTACTGGACATAGGCCTCTCTCAGGCTGCGCCACAACACCCTGTCCTCCGCTTTCCGCATCCAGTCCGTCCCAGTAACCTTCTTTAGGTCGTCCGTCCATCTAGCTGTGGGGCGTCCCACACTACGCTTGCCGATACGCGGTCTCCACTCCAGGACTCGTCTGCTAGGTTGTTTGTAATGACGATGAACCCAAAAAATAGGGACAATTTCACAGTTAAAGTTATTTCTGTTGATCTATGGTTATTTCTTTAAATAATAGTTTATTTTATTTGAATTAGTTTGTTTGAAATTAGTTTGTATTATTTTTTTTGTACCCGTACTGTTTTGCAGGTCTCGCTTTAGCTTTTAAATTTGTTTTCCCTTCTATAAGTAATTTTCGTGTATTGTATTGTGATTTATTTCCTTCCTTCCTTGTCAAATTTGCTGTATGTATGATGTGGTCGCCTATAATTGGAGGCGCACACTTGTATTTGTCCTTTTTCATGTTTACATGCATGTAATTGTGTAGCCTCTGTTGGCGATCCAATTAATAAATAAATAAAGCTTTTACTTTGGATGAAATATAACCTCATTTATTTACAGTTATCTATCGTAAGACTACATTATAGCTATAAGTGTTCCACCCTCCTAAGCACACTATTCACTTTAACGATTATTTTTGGAGCGAGAAGATCTATGTGATGGGCTTAATTAAAAAAACTCGCGCGAATGACTCTGTGATGGCCTGTCAGTTTTATAGCGCCCCGGAGCCAAATGACGAGATGCGGGGCGAGGTGGGAATACGACCAGGGAAAATGATTATTTACCTGGCTCATTTAATTTAATTTTTATTTTATTTAGGCTTGGAGCTTGGAGGTTATGAATTGGTTTTGATGTGTTGGTAATAAAGTTCAAGTTAAAAAATAACTTAATTTAGTTGATTACTTTTAGGCTTTCTTATCAACGGTTTATCAGAAGCAGACATAGGTTTTTGTCTCAGATTTGGCTTGTTCAGCTTTCTTTGTAATAATAAATATGAATTTCTGTCATGTAACGGTTTCAAGATATAACGGAGCGGCGACTCTGTGAAGCGGATTTATGGCACTGTTGGCATTGTTTCGTGAATATGCACGTATGGTAATACCAACGTTACGCAATTAGGGTGCAGGTTGCTGCACCCTAATTGCGGAACACACTATCAAATCTAAATCTGAATCATATTGAAAGATATTGCTAATCCATTGCTTCATATGTTCGAAAAAAATATCTGCTTAATAACGTAAATAACGCAATGAATGTTGTTGAACTGTCAAAATGAAACCCATTGCTACTGATAGTGAGTTACGCAGCTACCCCGCTGGTTAAGGTAGGTTTGTCTGTTCACATTGGCCTTTTCATGTAATCTTCACAGCTACGAGTTAGTTGTTGAATTTATTAGATTTCCTTTCAAAGAAAAACCAATAAATTCATCTGTCTATCTATATAATACCATCAAACCTTAATCGGCGTCTGGCGAACTACGAAACTCCCTGTAAGTAATATAAAAGGTACAAAATTCGTATTACTTCCGAGTTTCGACTCCTCATGTCCGTCCTATGACGAGGGTCGCCTATTCTTCAGTATTTATATAGAAATAAATCTCCGTGCTATCGAGAAATGTAGCCATTTATATATAATTTTGTATTAATGGTCGACAGTTTAAGGTTTTGTTGTACCTTTATCTTTATTTACCTCGTCTGGATTTGTGTCCGGTTGATGGCAAAAGGCTCGCTTCCCATTACATGGGACTTAAACATAATTGATGAAATATGGTTGTACTATAACTACATCTCTGGCCTGCTTCGATTATTACAGGCGGTTATTAAAGAAAAAAATTGATGTTCAGTACATTTTGCACTTTTCTGTGAAACAGCAGATTTTTTTTTTCTGATACCTAACCTACTAAATATTTCTACGCTAGGTGGTCTAGAATCATGTGCTGATTTGCGCGGTGCGATGTCTGTGCCATCCTGTATTTTTTTTCCTTTATTAAAAAGTACCAGGTTCTTAATAATTAATTACAATCTAACCTATAAGACTAATAAGTAATTTTAATCTAACTTAATTCATTACGTGATAAAAATTTTAAAACTTAGAATAGTGTCCATCCTGTATTAGCACTCATAATAGTCGGCTAGAGCTTACCTACGGAAATACTAAACTATGTTGTGGTTTAAAGATCAGCCAGTCAGCAGAGTTTGGTTCCCGTAATCCTTGCCAAAAGATTTGAATTATAGATATGATTTGAGAAGCCGTGCGGACAAAAATTAGATAATATTACGGAAGGTATTGTTAGCACACCTGCAAAACATAAAGCTCTGGGTTCCCAGATTCTGCGAATTAATTTATCAGAAACCGCCGAGACCCATGATTAGTGCACAGTAGGTACCGACATAAATGGTGACAGGATCTATAACTTTTTTTTTTGTTTAGCCTATACTGTCGCACTGTTAGGCAAAGGCCTCCTCAAGTCCTTCCACGAACTCTTTTTCCGCGCCACCTCGAGCCAGCCCTCACGGTACGCGTTCAGGTCATCTCGCCACCGCTTTCTGGGCCGACATCCGCGGCGACGTCCTTCTTCAGGCACTCATTGTGTGGAGACATTACATTACATGGTAATAAGAAATAATAGGTACAAAAAATAAAGTGGTGCCTAACATAAGTGGCTTTTCTGCGAGACGTGACGTACCTATATATATATTCTTCTTTAAATTCTATTCTAACAAATCAGACGAATATTTAAGTGGAAAAACAATGGATGAAATGTGTCATATGTCCATCAAGCGGAATTTATTCCGTGTTGAGTGACGGCTGCGAAATAAATCTGTCTGAAATGTGGCGGTGTTCAGTCGCGGGGAAACCGTCTCACATTTTATGTGGCGCTTTTTATATTCAAGTGTTTTTCTAACGAGTAAATAAACGCTGAGGATTTCGGGTGATGCATTAGTGAAGGTTTTGTAAATATACAATGCTGAAAGTAGTTATACTTACTAGGTATTACGTCAGCTGTATCAGAGAGTCATCAAAATCTGATGATTTTGAAATGATGATTCATTTCAGCCGAAACACGTCCACTGCTGAATATAGGCCTCCCCCAAGCATTGCCACTTCAACCGGTTCTGTGCTTCTCGCATCCAGCGGATTCTTGTGGCCTTCACAGGGTCAGCAGTCCACCTTGTGGGAGGCCTTCCAACGCTACGTCTTACAGTACGCGGTCACCACTCCAGAACCTTTCGGTCCTATTGGTCATCTGTTCTGCAAACAATGTCCCCACTGCCACTTAAGTTTGGCAATTCTTCGGGCTATACCGGTTACCTTGGTTCTCTGACGGATCTCCTAATTTCTGATTCGAGAGTTTGGTAAGTAAATAAACTAATTCTGACTAGAAATGATTACTTTGACAGTCCATATTTAATTAATTCGAAAGTTTGGTATCCCAACTAGCTACTTTTGCAAATAGTGATTAATTTCGTTAATTTTCATTAGAGTTTAGTAACTAATGGCATTAATCAAAATGTGTATGAGAGCCAAGCAAGTTTCGGGAGGTTCCTGCACATCATCAGGCGGGAGGAAACGCCCGGGTGTCACCATTGCCAGGATCGCCCAGAGGACACGGTGGAGCACACGGTGGAGGTCTGCCCCGCTTGGGCGGAGCACCGCCGTGTCCTCGTGGAGGCGATCGGCAGCGGCGGCGGCCTCTCGCGCCCGGTCAAGCCATGGTCCGGAGCGAGAGGGAGTGGGAGGCAGTCGCCTCCTTCTGCGAAGCAGTCATGCTAGCGAAGGAGGTGGCGGGACGGATGAGGGAGAGAGCCTCCCGTCCCAGCCGCCGCGGGAGACGCCCCGGGCGTCGGGAGTCCATTGGAGACTACCGGCCACCGTAGGCGCGGGCCTGCGGGCGGAGAGCAATGGGTAGCTCACCGCCCGATCAGGACCAGGCCCGTGCCGGACGGCGCGTAAGTGTTCCACGCGCGCCTCAAAGAGATGTCAGCATAATTCGAGGGGCCCCTTAGGGCCGAAGCCTGCCGGGGCAGCGGGATTGTCCGGAAGGGTTACCGCTACCCCGGAACATAAAGGGCGAAGGAAGGAACATGGGTGGGTTTTAGTCAGTAAGAGTCTGACACTCCCTTCCGCTCCACCCAGAGCGGGAGGAGTCATTTGATGATTTCCCAACCCAAAAAAAAAAAAAAAAAAAGCCAAGCAAGTTTATAATACGCCAAATTAGTATCGAAATAATTATTGTAAGTGCCAATTGTTTGCTAATGTGTGGTATACGTCTTCCAATTAGTATCAATAATCCCCATTAATTCGTTATAGGTATTACACTGAAGAGCTACTGGTCCTTGAAGGATCTATTTAAGGGTGAATTGCCTATGGCACTGAAATGCAGGCTCATGGACATGTGTATTCTTCCCGTCTTAACCTATGGTGCACAAACTTGGCCTTTGACTAACATCCAGAAGTCCACAGAACAGATAATATCTGTTCTGTGCAGAAGTCCAAACTCAAGGTCTGCCAACGAGCAATGGAGCGCAGTCTACTAGGCCTTAAGTTAACGGATCGCGTTCGAAACACAATACTGCGCTCCAAAACAAAGATAGCTGACGAAAAAACTGTGGGCCCAAATAGCACAGAATTGGTGCCCTGAGACAGCGAGGCGAGGTCGCGGCACTTAGGAGATGACGGGACGAGCTGGATAGGTTCCGTCAAAACTCGAAGGAGGACGCGCGGGCTCGCGACAGATGGAAGGAGTGGAGGGAGGCTTTTGCCCAGGAGTGGAACAGCGTAGACTAAGATAAAAAAAATACACTGAAGGGGACCATAGACTATAAATCTGACATCAGTCAGAAAGAAAGAGAAAGAAAGAAAATATGTTCATTTGCGATAAACATGGCGCAGATAAAAAAGAAAAAGTTGGGGGAAAATATGCTTCACATCCACGCAAAACGGCCATTGCTCAGCATAATGCTAAGACCCTATGCGAGACAGAGCCACAGCGCTGGTTTTCAGTTCGATCCGGTCAATATTTAGCTAGCTACAATAAATCCGACATCAATATAACCTAGATCACGAATTGCTCAAAACATCACCGAATTGGAAAGTGTGTACCTAGTCTACTTAATTGCCTCTTTAAAATCAAAACAATTACATTTAATGAGTGTTTCATTAGATGTAATAATTACTTAACTAGCTAGTAGATAAATGAAAACGATGTTTACAATGCGAGATAAACTTTAACACAGGAATGAATCGTCTGTTGTGAGCGCTTTTGACAGATGGTTAAATAAAGGACAACTGATGTACAGTCGGCGACAGAAGTTGAATGATACTTGTGACCTTTTAACTTTAAAATGTCACAATTATTATTCAACTTCTTTAATCAAAATTATTTACAAAATGACAACTTTGCCTTTTTGTAAATAATTTTTAGTTTTATTGTTGGATGTATGTAGTCTGTATAATGACGTCTTAGTCTAGTCGCAGTAATCAGAGGTAAATAAAATTTAGGATTCAGTCTCCGAAGCGTTAAAATATCTGAGTTTTGTAGTGTTGTTTTTCAATCCTTTTTTAAATTAGTTGATTGAAGAGGTTAGAATGTCCATGTCCATGTGAAATTCCAAGGCAATGGAATTCCGTGGCATTTTAGTGAGAAGACGTTTACCTATATATGAAATCTACTGCAGCGGAGAGTTCATTTGCGATAGGCATGGAATATGAGAAAGTAATATCACACAAGTAGACCACAAAAAAAAACAGTATAAACGAGAAACAAAATTAAAGACAAATAATTGACAGTTCCAATTTCAAAAAGTGCATAACACTTGTCTTATCAGGAGTACCGTCTCCCGAGTGTGACGCGCTCAGTTGCCCTCGGGAGCCCGCCGTGACCGTGTGTCTGTAAGTGATAAGTGATAGTGTTACCGACGAGTGCGCTGTGCTACAGGACTGTGTTTTATTTGGGGTGGGTACTTTGAAATTTATTTTTATTTTTTTTGTTACCTGTCGTTTTTTTCTAATTTATTGATACGGGGGTATATACAAAAAAAATCTTGTTGTTTTCTGGTTTGTTAAAAAAATATTAACTTAGATAATCTTTAGAAAAAAGTATGTAAATATCTAGTTTGACTGTTTTTTTTTCAATTTGATACTTCCGGTATGTAAGAAAATGTCTGGACAAATAAATTAACACTGTACCTAGATAAAATACCTAGATACTTATAAAATTATATAGAATATCAAACAGAGTTTAAACAATAAAATCAAGCGCTGACTACCCACATATTAATTCCGGGCAGCAAACTCAAATAATCCCCCAGCTGTTTACATTGCCGTATAAATTGGAACTCGCCCGTGCCAGTAGGTTACTACTACAATCTACTACAACGAGTTACCTGTGCTATAGTGTAGTGTTACACAGTACACGTTTTATGGAGCGACGTCAATTTTCTCATTCATAGCTTGGTGACAGAGAAATGAGACGGGAAGATGATTATTAGATTGTAGGATTCATCTTGTGGGTTTTCTTGCTTTTTGGCTGAATTTAGTACTGTGTTAGTCATAGATTCTAGATCTTCATATGAAAATCGACCAAAATAGATAACATTGAAAAGTTCCTGGCCTATAGTTCTACATTGGTAATCTGATGCGGCAATAGTTCAACGATTAAAACGTTGCTAGGCAAACTGCGAGGTCTTGAGTTTGATTCTTAACTCAAATGCAACGTGGCATTATGCCTGAGATACTTTTGTTAAATAAACGCACATTTTGCCAGTTGTCTCAGGTCTCATAAAATCTATGGCCGAAAAATTCAATAGAAAAACCCAGTAACTTTTTAGCCGACGGGAGTCGATCTCAAGACTCCACGCTCAGCAGTCGCGTTGACGACCACTGCACCAATGAGGCAGTCATGTTTTTAGATCCTACAAGGAAAATAAATTGGCACACTCACTTATGAAACAGACGGGTGATCCCAATCCGTGGTCATTAAACAAAACACAAAAGAGGAAGGGTCCTTCTACCCTCTGAAAACCCCCAAAACATTTAGTTCCGTACCCTATTAATAGAAACAAAAGCTTATAAATAGTTAGTTAATATAATAGGAAGCTAAACAAACGGCTGCAGTAATTAATGGCTCGCTCTCATGTCAAAACATGTATTATGTTATGTTGAATGTGATTACCAACACATGGGAACATTGTTTTTGTGGGCGTTTGTCTATTGTTTTTGGTGGATAGGGACCTTTTTGGTGTGAATGGGACAGGATGTAGCTGTTTGTTTGTGATCCGGGGCCCAGCGGGAGTGAGAGTTGCAGGTAAAGTGGAATTCATTTGCAAGTTTTGAGTCCTCATAATCAGCCTATAATATTCCCACTGCTGGGTTTAGGCTGGGCCAGAGGGACTGGGCTGTAATCTACCACGCGGGCGCAGTGCGGGTTGGTAGGTGTCACATGTTTTCGAATTTTTGGTTCTAGAACATAACGGTTTCGGTTTCTTCACGATGTTTTTCTTCACAGTTTTGAGAGCAGTGGTGATGAAATTATTTACACAAATGGGAATCGAACCCCGAACCTCATGCTTAGCAGTAGCGCTTACAACCACTAGACCAACGAAGCTAGAAATAAGAATAATATTTTACAACTACCTTTTTACCAAAAAAATCATATTCCTGAAACACGTTTCAGCGCTACAATAGAGAACCATAAAGTTTTATTAATATTCATACAGAAAACTGTAATTAAGTTTTATGCACGGGTACGTGTGGGTACCTACCTATGAAACATTTTGAATTAAATTCCACTTTGAACGGAACTACAATATTTGTATTTCGGAGTCCCGTAGTGAAAATAACAGTTTCAATGTATTGCCCCTCTGTTTAGTTTCACTAATCAAACTGAAAATTAACAAACATTACTTTGAACACGAAAACGAAACGTTCAGCTTTCATGTTTTTTGCTGGTCTACGCTGAAGTTACTTTACTATGCAAGCAGTTTTTTCATTAGCCTAAACGTAAAAGTTTGAACACGTTAAATGTTTATTTAGCTTGCCTCAAGTTATAGTTAGAGGTGTAAAGGGGCGTCTAAACGGGCTATATTTTACGACAATTTGTGGCTGCAATTATTGGCAAACATTGCCCAGCCATCAAAAAAACATTTTAGTGCATTTTATGGCTGAGCAATCAATTGCAGGCAACATGTTGCAGTATGGCTGCAATAGTATGGCCTTTGATTCGGAACCCTTTAATGAGCCACACAATCCAGCAACAATGGCCGACGAAATGACGCTCATCGCAGCCGCTTACATTGTTTTGGCAGAAAAACGAAAAAAAAGGACACGAATGTGGATTCGACCCTACCTAAGTAGGCGTGACACTTTGGATTCCGTAGACAAGGAATTAATGCTGGATAAATACTTATTTAAAAATTTTACAAGAATGTCTAAGAGCGACTTCGAATTTCTTGTGAACAGAATTGGACCAAACATACAAAGGCAAGATACAAACATGAGGAATGCAATACCTGTGACTACAAGATAGATGGATAGAACAACAATATAGATGGCCCAGATATATTGCAGTATTTTCGATTGCGAGGCGATCGTTCGGCCACACGCCGGCTACACATAAAAATATTTTGACATACCAAAAAATATGTGGCTATAATGCCGGGCCATCCTTAAAATATTGCATAGTGTGGCTGGTATTGCTAGCAATGTTGCCGGCCACAGTATTGCAGCCACAAATTGTCGTAAAATATAGCCCGTTTAGACGCCCCTTAAGTTAAATTTTTTGATAGCTTTTGAGATCTCCCGAGCTATTTAAATAATAAAAAAAAACTTTATGAAAAGTAAAAATACTTACAGACAGGATTCATCCACACTAGCTAAAGACAGAGGGGAGTAAAAGGAAAAAGGGAGGCATTTGCCCACCAGTGGGTCCACATAGGCTAAAGCTAAATTATACACGTGTATATTGAAAAGTGTGTTCGTTACCGCTATGTTAGTATTGCAGAGCAACACGGCGACACGTGGCCATCGCTTTCAAAGTGTTTCGTATTTCTACAACGACTTTCATCAGAATTGACATAAGCTATAGAAGTATTGACTTATAACAACCCAATACCTGTGAGTTCGAACCCAGGCAGGCAATTTACTTTGTTTATTTGATTTCATCACCACTGCTCGAAGGAAGTGAAGGAAAACATCGTGAGGAAACCGCCCTAGGACCAAAAATTCGTAGACGTGTGACACGAAAATAATTTATTGAATTTCATCATCTACGTACAGAGAAGCAATTATACTAACGACTAGCTGCGCCCCGCAGTTTCACCCGCGTAAGTAGTAGTATCCTATGTGTTAAAACTATTTTACTTAGACTAACTATTTTACTGGTTTAAACTATTATAGTTTTTGCGAGAAAGAGTGACACACACCATCCTCACATACTTTTGCGTGTATAATATTAGTAGAAATACCACTTGACAACCATTTCAGATCTGTTTCATAATTAAGTCAATGTACAGTTACGCACAAATTACACTTAAGCTCGTAACTTGACAGTTTAATTTGCGTTCTGTCAAAATTGATACAAATATCTGCGGTTTGGTGACGACATGACGTAAAGGGCTTAGCTTTGACTACCTACGTCATGTTAGTGTGTAGACTGTAATGTGTACTCGTGCCGGCTGATGAACGTGGTGACATTCAGTTAACGTAATATAATTATAGACTACCTTGTTGGTCCAGCGGTCGTAAGCGCTACTGCTGAGCATGAGGTCCTGGGTTCGATTCATAGGTCGGGCAAAGTGTTATTGGGTTTTTCCATCAGGAATTTGTCAGTAGCAGACTGGAGTCTAGATTTATGCCCGGTTGACAGTAATAGGCTCGCCCCCTATTATATGGGGCTTAAACATAACTGGCGAAAGGTGGGTGTACTATAGGTACACCTCTGCCTAGCCCTTGGTGGATACATGCGTGATGTAGGTAATGTTATGTTAATATTATCATGTAGGTATGTTTAAATTACCTTAAAATCTTGAGTGACAATGAAAAAAAGCTTCTTGGTCCCTCATCTTTAGCTGTACGAGAAAAGCTCATCAATCAATCAACTCAGTCTATCGTTCACTGCTGGACATAGCTCCCAGGCTGCACCACATCACTCTGTCCTCCGCATTCTGCATCTAGTCTATCCTAGCCACCGTCTTAAGATCGTCGGTCCATCTAGCTGTGGGGCGTCCCACACTACCCTTGCCGATACGCGGTCACCACTCCAGGACTCGCTTGCTCCACCGGTCATCGGTCCTTCGACACACATAGCCAGCCCACTGCCGCTTCAGCTTGCTCTGTAAGCTATGGCGGTAACTCCAGCTCTTTTCCGGATAACTTCATTCCTGATATTATCCTTCAAAGAAACTCCGAGCATGCTCCATAGCGCGCTGAGCGACCTTGAATTTGAGAAAAGCTAACGCTGTGTTGAGAAGATTAGCCCGTTAACAACGTCAGCTATGTGGGTAGCTGCGGATGATTCTCGTCGACTTTTTGACGTAGTCAGGGAAATGAATTGTTTAGCAAATTCACTACCAACCTAAATTGTCTGTATATTCAAATCACATATCTGTCAACGTCGGAGAAGCCAATTGTTGAGCAGAAGTCTATTTGCTTAATAATCAATTTCTCCGACTGTAAATTAGTTCGTAGATACTAGATTATAAACCTACTATAATGTACTTCTACAATGAAACAATTAAAAGTGCAGTTTCCTTATATAGGTATTTTTCAAGGAAAAAACGATATTCTTGCGACTGAATACATAAATATTCTGAATAATGTCACCACAGGTAGGAACAACAACAAAGTTATTTAATTCTCTCTGTTTTCCCTGTTAAGTGTCAGCTAATTCGTCATAAATAATTATCTCAGTCCAAACATGTTTACTTATAAATTTTTGTATTTTGTGGAAATTACATTATAAACAGGCGATAAAGATCTGGTTTATTTTTAAGGAAAAACCAGTTTTGTCCCTAATTGTTTTCTCAAAATAACAGCACAAAATAGTTTACAATCTCACTAACTGCCATAATACAAAGAAAGCATCCACTTTATTATTGGAATGTATCATTCTTATCACCCTCTGATAGCGGTGACCAATGCTCCATAATATGCTACGTATCATTACGTCCTACGTACCAGTATTTAACAAACGAAATTCAACCCAACCAATATGACATAAGGTTCATTCTTTAGTGGAGTGTAGATTGGAGATGTTTGAATGAATACAAGCTTAGAGGTCAAAGAACATTGGCTGATTAGACATGCCCATTGCTGGTACTTAGAGCAAACGTGCTGTTTGATAGTAATGTATACGGGACTGTTTCAATACTTTTAGGGTAGTTTGTAGTTTGTGGCAGTGTGTTGATAAAACGAGGTAGAGATAAAGACTCACGTGGACGAACAACTACGTCTTCGTAGTTTTTATACTCACCTGTGTCAGAAGGAGGGTAATCTTTTTTCTTTTTTTTCTGCGACGTGTCCACACTGAGCAGATTTGTTGTTGGATTTGATGGTGCAGAGTGGTTTCTCCATAGAGATTTATATTTCATGGCAGCGTGTCCTAGTTGGCATTGGCAAGGTCGATTACAGCTAATCTTTTATGATCTGCCTTTGTAAGAGCTTTGTGACGTCATGAAAATCTTTCATTTTCACCAGTAGGTATTTGACATTGTCAAAAAACGCTCTGCATTTAGGAAACTGTAGCTGAACACTGCCAAATTACTTAACCTGTTCTTTCTCAAGAGTTTGTAAACCATGTTTGTTTATTTATTACCTACTTTGTAAGGCTATTAAGTGGAAATTAAGTGTCCGCACTTGTAAATCTGTTTTTTTTTTTGTACTGTTTGTTCCGTTCCCACAGACAAACCATGAAAACGGTTTTGTGGGGCATAGTTTATCAGCAAGATTTTTGTAAACTTACCTTTAATAAAGAAATAAAAAAAAATTGACTTAGGGATTCAATTTGCTTAATAATTTATTTTCCTGACTGTATTATACAGAAATTTTCTCAAAAGTTTTTCTTATGCATACGTGCATGCACATGCATGCACACTTATACATTCTTTATTTACTATTAATGAAGTCATTAATCAGGAAATCTGTAAGAAATTTTCAACTAAGCCGTTATGATTGTCTGACTGAAATAACCAGCTAGTGATTTGATTAATCACATAACATGGAATTTGACAAGAGACTAAATTGAATATGGCTTTCGGAAACCAGGGGTTACTGCTGCGTGATTCGTGCTCAATATAGTCGTATATATCTTTATCTTAAACGAGTTGACATCATATCTCAATTCCATCTCAACCCGGAATTGTGTACCCCTCAAGATGGCTTCGACTTTATCATTTCAATATAATCACTATAAATACATATATCATCATTCTCCTGCCCTTAACACAAGTTATTTGGGGTCGGCATAACATGTCATTTTCTTCCATACCTTTCTATTTATCGTCATCTCGGTAGTCAATGCTTTTCTAACCATATCATCTTTCACACAGTATTTTTTTTTTTAGGCTAGCTACCATGTAGGGATGTTAAGTGGAGATGAATATTTTTTTCGTCGTCTACCCAATCGTGTGGGGTATTGTTGAATAGGTCTTCTAAAATGACTTCAGGATTGCGAAAATTATATTTCGATTTAATGCTCCATTTACGAAATATTAAACTTTAAAGTGCAAATTTTTGTTCCAGTAGGGCGTCCCCCCCCCCCCCCCTAGCTAAACGGCTGGCTCGGAAAATCTGAATAAATTCATAATGGTAGTATAGACGCCAGCAGGTCAAGCTAAACTGTCAAATTTTCCCAAACAATCTTGAACCTTAATACTTCAGCGATAAAGTTGAAAATCTATTAAAGAAATTTGACAGGTTGTAGTAGCTTGATGTGCTGGCGTCTGTACATGTGATGAACTTTTAAGGAAAAAATAACGACTTAGATAACTTTGTTAGTTCAGGAGTTATAGAGGCCTAACTTGTAAAATGCGCTTACTTGGAAAACTTCGTACAAAAATAAAGAAATAATAAGTAAACATGTAAAATATCCTTCTAAATCCACGTGCCATTATGGGTGACTACGGAACCCGCACACGCATTTGCCGTTTTTTTGCCTATGTTGTCCCACTACAGGGCAAAGGCCACCCTTTCTCCTGTCCACTCCTCTCCGTCTTGAGCTAAATTGGGATTTGAAAAATCCTGTCTGTAAGCGTCAAGCTCGTCCCGCCATCTTCTCCTGGGTCTGCCTCGACATCGCCGGACGTTTTCTGGGACCCTGGTGGTAGATTTTGCGTTAATGTTACTTTAACTTTACTTTGGCTATGCTTTATTCCTGTCACTGTCTCACAACTGTCAAACTAAAAAAGAAAGATAGAGACGGGAATATGTCTTAAGCCAAAGCACGTGCTGATTTACGTTTATAGATCTCGGCATGAGACAACTCGAAACAGGGGGTCTACTCCGAAGTGGTATCGGCCGAATGTTCGGCCGTTTCCTGCTACGAAGTTACTATTTGGTTCGGTCGGTCCCGATCCTACATTCGTACACTCTTTCGAATATTGACTATGGTCCCAACCCAACTGAGCCGATCCCAACTTTTTTCGCATTTTTGAATAATATTCGGTTCGGCCATGTGTCGGTCCGATCCGATCATTCGCACTTTGCACTTCGTAGTAAACCCCCTGGTTATGATCTAAGCTAGGTGAGAGCAATGTTTCGGATATTGCTCTCACCTAGCTTAGAGCACAACCTGTAGGATAAAAAAATAAAATTTTAGGAAGCAAAAGGCTCATCGTCCACGACACTACTCAAATCACCAATGAGTAACCAGATTGTACCAGCACTAGTATTTCAATGATGGTCCGTTCACGACGCGACTTATACATATGTACTAACGTGTTATACTAGTTCGGATTGGTTGTGTTACTGGAGCTATGACATTCTGGCACCTCATTGGTAATTTGAGTTTATACCTGGTTACTTTTGAGAGAGGCCTGTGGCTAAATAATAACAGCCGCACAGGTCAATCGATCAGGTTAAGCTACGCTTGCCGCGGTTGGTCTGTGGATGGGTAACCATCTTTACATACCGAGACCGTGCCTCGGAAAGCACGTTAAGCCGTTGGTCCCGGTTGTCATTCGTGGATCTTTGATAGTCGTTACGGGTAGTCAGAAGCCTGAAAGACTGACAACCAGTCTTACCAAGGGGTATCGTATTACCCAGTAACTGGGTTGTGGAGGTCAGATGGGCAGTACTGGTATTCAGTTGCATCAGGTTAGACTGTAAGCCACCCACCCCAACATATTTGGGAAAAGGTTAGGCAGATGATGACCTGGTTACTCTTAGAAATAAAAAAGGAAGAAAGAAAGAAAAATATTTTATTCTGCACAAACAAAACGCACAATTACAAGTAAAAAAATAAATAATAATAAAATTAAAATAAAAAACGAAAAATGACATAAGATACACATAGTCAAAAGACACGTACTCATGCATAAAAATGTTGACACTTGTCTATTGCTCTTGAGGAGCGTAGCGTAGACGACGAGCCTTAGCAATCACTAAGCTGGAATGATGAAGTACTGACGTCATTGGAGGACGTCAAAATAAATGCCCAGCAAAAACCTATCAGTAAACAGTCATTAGCCTCATCCATAACGCCCATATAAGCAAACATTTCTGGCCGAAAACAAAAATAAAATAAAATAAAAAGCCGTCCATCAGCCGGACGGCCGGACAGCCGTATCTTCCGGCCCTGACCTCCGGCTTATCGCCGAAGTTCATAACACTCTTTATCCTGTATCGTGGATGAACAAATTTTTTGTAAGTACGTCAAACTTTTCGATAAACCGACCTTCGAGCCGTAGGTTTTGAGGAAAGAGGGGATGATGCGTCATTTCCTTTTCTTTATTTGAGGAAGCTGGGGAATGTTGGTGGCACATATTTTTGTTCCATTATGTATATTTTTAATATTATAATTTAAACAAAGGTAGATTTCTGTTGTGTTGGGTTAATTTTCCAAAGCACCCTTAATGATAGAAAATAGCAATGTGTCACAGTAAAAATTGGTAAAAATGTTGTAAGATTAAGAAATTTTTAAAAATAAACAGAAAATTGGCAACCCTACCAAAAACTTCCTTTTCTTAGAACATTTTATATGCCTGACTACGTTGTATGTATATATTTTTATGTCTATTTGAAATGTGCGTTTTGTGTGTGCAAAATATTTTTTTTTCTGTCTTTTTCCTTTTTTTTTTCATAGGATTTTTTACTACAATCGGTTTACGTTGCCAATCCTGCACAATCACAAAGACATATTTTAACATGAATCTCGTTTAATTAGACAGACAAGAACGCTTTGTGTTGCCTTACATGCCTCGCAGGCAACGTAGGGTCCATAAGGCAGTGCACATCTAGGAACGACAGCGACTATTTTCATTGAGATAGGTAACCAACCTCTTCTTAACAAATTAATTAGTGTAGGTACAGATTTTGACGTAAAACTATTTTCAAATATCGTAAGTAACTAACTAAATATGAGATAGGCAGTTGCAGACACAGTAAAAAATACTAGTATTCAGCTGCATCCAGTTAGATTGGAAGCTTTTTTTTTTTTCCCGGGGTGGATAATCCTCATGGATGTCCGCCGCCCTGGGGCGGGCGGTGGGGTCTGTCAGACTCTTACTAACTAAAAACCACCCCAGTGTTCCATATCACACCTACGCCGGGGGTCGCGGAAACGTACGATCCTTCCGCAACCCCCGACTGAGTTAGATTGGAAGCTGACCCAACATTAGGAAAAGACTTGGCAGATGATGATGACAAGTCTGACTTATGAGTTTTATGTTAACAAAACACATTCATACACAACCCTGCTTACCACCTCAATGCACTTCCATCGCTCATTGTACATCCTTATTACTAAACCATAATCACTTCAATAATCACCTCTCTAGACAGAGAGAAGCCCCCTCTATACTTTTCCGTTAACACTACGCTAAAACCTCTCGACTACGCAGAAGTTTCAGACTTATACTCGTATACAACCATGCACACCCAAGTATAAAGCCCTAACTCCTTAGACTAAAACAATAAACACGTTCCAAAACAATACGTGGGGAAACTTGCGACCCTCGGTAATCGCTGGGGTATTGTTTCCCTATTAAAAAACATTGGCAGCACCGCCGAACTATCTTAAATGAAACTTCACAAACTTGCGAAACTACACAGCAAGTTGGTTCGGTAGTTTGCAACCGCTAATCATTGTTACAAAGGGATATTTTGAGTTGCATTAATTTTGTTTGGTTCAGCTGATGAAGCTTTTTAGGGACTACAGACTTTGATAATTAAATCTATTTACTTTGTCTTTAAAAGACATCAGCCTATAATGTTCCCACTGCTGGGACTCAGGCCTCCTCTCGGTGAGTGGGAGTGGGCCGTAATCCACCTGTTTTCGAATTTTTGGTTCTAGGACATGCCGGTTTCCTCACGATGTTTTCCTTCACCATTTTGAGAGCAGTAGTGATGAAAAAATTTACACAAAGTAAAGCGCCTGTCTGGGTTCGAACCTACGACCTATCGTATTCGTATTCGTATTCATTTATTTGCATTCCACCCACCATCCAAACCATCCATTCCATTCCATTTCCATTTCACCTACAACTCGTGTTGCCACTGAGCCACCAACTATAAATGAAGTGGGATAAGGGCAGGAGAATGATAACTTTGTCTTAAATGAAGTGGGATAAGGGCAGGAGAATGATAACTTTGTCTTAAATGAAGTGGGATAAGGGCAGGAGAATGATAACTTTGTCTTAAATGAAGTGGGATAAGGGCAGGAGAATGATAACTTTGTCTTAAATGAAGTGGGATAAGGGCAGGAGAATGATAACTTTGTCTTAAATGAAGTGGGATAAGGGCAGGAGAATGATAACTTTGTCTTTAAAAAAATCCTAATTTCGTTGAAATCCAAAATGTTTATACATAAACAATATTTATTTTACAACTTAATACATTAATTTAACATAATACTCGTATAAACTAACATTTAAAATAATAATATGTACAGTTTATATAGTTTTACTGTGTAATGTAGGAAAAAGTTAAATGATTTGGTGGCGGATAAAATACACGACTCATTCTCAAGTTGTTGGTTCTGTTAAAGAAAAAAAAGATAACAGTTCAAATGCGCAATACAAATATCATGCTTGTTTCAAGTAAACACCTCAAATATAGATAAGTGTTTTGGCTGCATTTACATCACAATATGCGAACAACGCCGCACATTGACGTCACACCAAATCCTGCTTCGCGCAAGCAGTTTACCACGCGACATATATACGAGTACAACGTCCTGACATCAACCGTCGGGCAGTAGCCCACCAGACACGACACTCGTCTGGTCGGCTCCCTTTTCTATGGAGAATAAGTGAACACCTCTGTCATACCTCTATAGGTTGTTATTCAAAAACTACAACAAGATTTAAATAAATATGCACTACAGATCGAAAAAGAAATCACTCCAACCAAAACTTCTATACAAGATCAGATGACCATTGACATTCAAACGTTCTTCCCGTAGCTACCCGTTGCTCTTATTTATAGCCAGTACATTACCGGAGTAGGGTGCTCTCTCAATTCCGTCCATACTGCGTCTAGGCGCTGCCTTGGTACGAATGCACGATGCTATGAAATTTAGCCACTTTAATGTGATTGCGCTTACATTAACAAGATGGCCGCGGTGAAAAATTAATTTACTTGCGACTGCCTGAAATTGTGGTCGCTAGTTTCTAACATTGTTTATGTTATGTTGTAATTTTAGTAAAGGCAATTTACATTTCCTTTCATGGTTTTTAAATAAGTTTTCTTTATTTGGAAGTGATCAGTAAGATACCCTGTATCTGTGCCCAGTTAATGACAAAAGGCGCATACCCCATGACTCATAACGTAACCAGCGAAATGAACAACTCACCTCTGCCTGACCCTTCCGGGTATACAGGCGTGATGTTTTATATATTTCATGAATTGGTCTTGATTCTCCTTCTCTTCAACTGCATGACTGAAGGTATAATTAATAGGAATTATGAATTCTTTCAAAACGGTGAAGGAAAACATCGTGAGGAAACCGGCATGTCCAATAACCAAAAATTCGTAGACATTCGACATCTATCAACCCGAACTGGGCCCGCGTGGTGAATTACGGCCCACTCCCTCTCACAGAGAAGAGGCCTGTGTCCCAGCAGTGGGAACGTTATAGGCTGATTATGCATGAATGCTTTAATGAATTATGGTTAAGAAGGAATATAATAATTATTTAATTTTCCTTTTATTCCAAAACAAATATTATTTATTCATCAAGAATACTCCCACTATTTACCTGTAGTTGGCGATCCTATTGTTTTCTCCCTTTTCAGCGTAAATTGAACAGTGGGTTTTGGTTTGTAAATAATTGAAACTCCTACGCAAATGTTCTTTATTCATGGAGACTACAGACAGAAATGTAACAAACAACTAGGTAGGTACCTCTTTACCAAGTAATTACTTTGCTTGGCAAAATAATTACACGAAACAGGACAGAGACAATTGCAAAGTAAAATAAATAATAAATAAATAAATAAATCCCTGGACATTTCACACAGCACCATTTGTCCCAAGCTAAGCAACCTAATGCTTGTGTTATGGTAACAAGATGGCTGATAAACTACTTATATACAATTTTTTTTTTTTTTGTAAATACATACATATTATAGATAGAAAAACACCCAGACTCGGAACAAATACATGTAGGTCATACAAATATTTGTTCCGTGCGGGAATCGAACCCGCGACACGCAGCGCAGCAGTCAATCGCTTAACCACTGCGCCAACCGTGCCGTCAGAAGTGTAAAATCTATATTGTTATTATGTCTATCTTCTGTATCTATATATATCCTATACAGATAAATAAAAAAGTATCTGTTTGTAATGTCAAAACAACAGCTTTTTACTAAATGCATATATGAAATATAACAAAAAAAAAAAAAAATTTTTAATTTTTCTCTCCCTCTCTTTTTGTTCCGGCTAATCTTCGAAATGGCTGGACCGATTTTGACGGGACCGACTTTTGCTGGCAGATAGCTGATGCTATATATATCAATCAATCAAGTGAGATAAGATACAGCAAAACCTAAGGCCAGACTTATCAAATGAGGTCTAGCGTCAATCACTGTATAGTCTACGAAACGCTTTTTGTCAGAGTGCCACTGCCCTAAATGAGAAACTATAGATATGTACAGACGCCAGCACATCAAGCTATTATAATCTGTCAAATTTCTTTAATAGATTATCAACTTTATCGATAAAGCACTAAGGTTCAAGATTGATTGGGAAAATTTGACAGTTTCGGGTAGCTTGACCTGCTGGCGTCTGTACATAGTCCTCCAGACAGACTTCGGTCATGGAGGCCAATTTCAGAGGAGATTAGCCATCTACGCAGGGGATATGTATGTTTCGTTATGCTCGTTGTTAGCGTAGATACAATTTTAGTTTATACTAAAATTAGTTATATCGCTGAAATATCAGTACCTAATTATTATATTAAATAGGTACTGATGCTTCAGCGGTAAAACTAATTTAGTGTGTTAAAAACCACAAAGCTGAATCGAAAATACTGCGTATAAATGTGCTTACACACGTGCGGGACGCGTCACGACTGGGTGCTCAAATACACGAGCGGTACGTTATCGCCGGCAGTCACCGACGCGTTGACGGCTGCAGTTGCCTTTGCCGTTGACGTGTGCCGCTTGTGTGAACACTAAGAAAAGTAGGTTAAAGACAGCAAAAGATCGAGACTTTAAATACGGTAATTATTTATTTTAGGGCTGACTTTTCCAACGCCAGATAACTTTATCCAAGGAATCATTTTGGATTTTTGACAGTTCTTCCATACAAAATCTGTCAGACGTCAATTTTATTCCACGAATAAAAATTATCTGTCGATTGAAAAATCAGCCCTTAATAAGAAAAACTCGGCAGTCTATTAAGTAAGGAAAGAAAAAGTATATAACTACTAATAATTAAATACTACGAGTAAAATACCTAACAATTCTTGTCGGTTAGATTGCCATCATAGGTTTAGTTAATTATTACAACAGAATAATGTAACTTGATTATGGTGTGTTTCACATGAGGGCTCGTGGCTAAGTAAAAACAGCCGCACGGGTCGATCGATCAGGTTAAGCTATGCTTGCCGCGGTCGGTCCGTGGAAAGGTGAACATCTTTACATACCGAGGCCTCTCCATGCCTCGGAAAGCACGTTAAACTGTTCGTCCCGGCTGTCATTCTTGGATCTTTGACAGTTCTTACGAGTCGTCAGAAGCCCGAAAGTCTCATAACCAGTCAAGGGGAATCATGTTACCAAGTAACTGGATTGTGGAGGTCAGATAGGCAGTCGCTTCACATGAAATACTGGTATTTAGCAGCATCCGGTTAGACTGGAAGCTGAACCCAAAAATAGTTGGGGAAAACATTACTAGTAAATCACTCAATTATCTCAAACGCTAATTCATTCCCACGTTAACTGAGACTGATTTATCACACATAATGGATCAACGTGCCAATATCATGAAAGTTTGACCCTCGCAACAAAAAGTATCCTAAATTCGTCATGTCCAATTTAAAGGTCGTACATCGACAAACTTTATTGAAGCAATCTGTTTTACAGGGATGAGAACATTAGTCTGTCTGTTTTTTTGTCCTTATCGAGGCCTGGTGGCCAAGGTATATTTTGGGTATCTAGATATTATCATATGATACCAGAATTCGATTTTGGGTTTTGGGATTTTGGATTTTTGGTTTTGCTTAGATGTGACGCATGTTTCTCCCCAACTTGTTATTATTTTCGTGTTTATGTTCTTTTTATGCGTTATGTTCGCCGCAAATAAAAGCATTTTCTTTATTTCTTTATTTTAAATTGAAATATTTTTGTCTCAAAACAACCCAGATAAAAAATCTGAACCAAGGAAGAGCCACAATCAGGCGATATTTCCCTGCTGCCAAAGTCAGGTCAAGCAGTTAATATTATGATTGAAAAATAACCCTATTTGGTGTTTTCTTTAGAAGTCGGTTGTTTTTTTTTTTTTTTTGTAAAAAAGTTTTTATTTTTTACTTTTTAGTTGTACCCCACACAAATTCGTATATTGTACTACTTGTTATATAGATATCAGTGACTGAAAGTTGTTATTATTATAACATTATCAATATACACTAAGTGAAAAAATACGTATTATTGAATATAACTCAAAACCTACTTAAGCAAAGTTAGTAAAATTTATATGGGACCACCCCTGAAACATACCCTATCCGATAAAAAAAGTTAAAAATTTTCGAAATCGATCCACAATACGAGTACATATTGCCGGAGATAACGCGTAAAATACATACAAAAACAAATACAGTCGATTTGAAGTCTGTTAAAAAGAATCAATGAAACCGCACAGACTTCTCTTAAAAATGAGGTCAGAATCAAACTCAAAAGCCTTCCTTCCTCACTTTTCCCTACTCATCCGTCTTCCTATATTAAATATAAAGTAACCGTTTTTCTAACCTCAAGGGGAGCATGTCGTGATGATAAGTACGAAGGGGGAGGCCTCTTCAGCCACGTGGATAGGTTAGGGGCGGCCCTGCTTTGAGCCGGGCCCCTGGGCCCCTTGACCCCGTGAGACATAAAAGCATCATGATAGACTTATATACGGTACATGTAGGTATGTACAGACGTCTTGAGTGGACCTCGATGTTATTTATTAAGGTTTGTTTCCTGTTAAGGGGTCAGCGACTTTGAAATGGCCATTACGGTCACAAATTGTGGGAAAATTGATGGAATATGCTGAAGTTTTTTAAATATATCATTCAGAAAACATTAGGGGTTTATTTATAAACGGTGATTAAAGTTAAGAGACGTTTAAACGTCCAAAATGTACGGTTGAACAGTCGCTAATCATTACTTAACTTTAAGCAATGGTTAGGAGTAAAAGGGTAAATCTACAGTGGTTAAAAGATTATGTACAGACGCCAGCAGGTCAAGCTACCCGAAACTGTCAAATTTTCCCAATCAACCTTGAACCTTAATGCTTTAGCGATAAAGTTGAAAATCTATTAAAGAAATTTAACAGATTGTAGTAGCTTGATGTGCTGGCGTCTGTACGTAAAATTATTCGGATTGTATCAAATTAGGATGTTTTCTGAATGCAGTCTGAAAGATTATGACAAACTATTCGAATGGTATAAAATCTTCCTAACTTAAGTGATATTGAAAATACCTTAGATGGTGGATTTCCCTACGGTCCCCACAGACCATCGTGTTCTTGCGAAGCTTGTGTTACCTATTTTCTTGATATAGGTAAGTACGTAAACTATTACTAGATTCTGACTTTGCAAATCATTTACAGTTATTTATTTATTTATTAAGGTTTGCACAGCATTGCAGAATAGAATCCCAAGGCATTATGTGAGCAAAAACAGTTGCTAAGCTAAGATAAGCATAATTAATGTTCCCACTGCTGGGACACAGGCCTCTTCTCTGCGAGAGGGAGTGGGCCGTAATCCACCACGCGGGCCCAGTGCGGGTCGGTAGATGTCACATGTGTGCGATTTATTTGGCTCTAAGTCATACCGGTTTCCTCACGATGTTTTCCTTCACCGTTTTGAGATTAGTTGTGATGAAATTAAATACACAAAGTAAAGTGGGTGATAACTCACGACCTAAATTAATTCGTAAGTTGGGGCCGTAGCACTGGGCTATCACTGCTCTTATCTTACTAATATTATAAATGTGAAAGTTTGTATGGATGGATGGATGGATGAGTGGATGTTTGTTACTCTTTCACGCAAAAACTACTGAACAGATTTGGATGAAATTTGCCACACAGATGGTTTATAACCAGGATTAATATATAGTATATATTTTATCCCGATATTCCCTTGGGATCGAAACTTATGCAGGTAAAACCGCGGGGCGCAGCTAGTAATTTTATATTATCCTATTAATACTGTTGTAATTGAATACAAAAAAAATGACGTAGGTATTTAATTTGTTTCTAGCCTAACAAAACTTTGATAACTTATTAACTTCAGGACTAAATAAGTAACTTTTGTGCGACTAATGTGTCCATTGTTATGTTCTTAGATAAGGTTTGATTATTTTCCTAAAAGTTTGAGTAGGTACGAACAGAACACTGATGGATACAGAGTTAGAATAGTTTCAAAACATTTTGTCTGTACTGATTTCAAACCCGTTTCAAATGGGCCGAAATTTCTGTTGTAGGTCTTGTTTCGACTTTCATGAAAGTACATACCTATCTCATTTGTATAGCAAGTGGAGTTTGTGTGTCTCTACATACAAATTAAATTAAATTCCTCGTCTCGATTTATTTGCACGTGTAGGATTGAACCACGAATGAACGAGCTTGTACATGTCAGCAGGTATAAAAATAGGCATATATTGTACATTGCTGTTCATCAGGTACCTATTCGTTTTTAATACTTTTCAAATGTCCTGACTGTGTTTTTTGGTTGATAAAATTTTGTATATAATTCATATTAATAAACATTCTCTCTCAGAATGCCGTTTGCTCAGAATTTCTCCTTCACAAAATGTAGCTACTAAATTATATTTAAGCAAAACGCATCTCTTTCCTCAAAAATCTGTTTCATTAAAGATCTCTTAAGGAGATTATTTATTTCATAGCTTAATTTCCAAGCTTCTTCACTAAGAGCAAGAGACACTATTCCAAGAAATATAGCATAACATCGCAAGAGAATTTTTGTCAAGTGGTCAAGTACCTCAGTCATTAAAATTAATTTATAATAAAAAAGATAAATCACGCACAGGTTCCTGTTAGAAGAAGCACAATTTCAATTAGAGAAAGTTTAGCATTAAGGGGGCTGTGCTAGGGAAATTCAAATTATCTTTCATTTTTTGCAATTTTCAGGGCACTGACAAGTTGTCATCATCATCGTCATTCTCCTGCCCTTATCCAAATTTATTTGGTGTCGGCACAACATGTTTTTTCTTCCATACTTCTCTATTAGCCTCCATCTCGACAGTAACCCCCTTTCTAACCATATCATCATTCACACAGTCCATCCATCGTTTCTTTGGTCTCCCCCTACTCTTATAGCCATCGACATTCATATTCAAAAATTTTCCTCCTTTCCTTGTAGGTATGTTGAACAAAACATGATTCGCGAGCGTAACACATTTGGAGAATTATAATCATTAATACAACCATGGGCGTAGCTAGGGGGAGGGGGGAGCAAGGGTGGGCAATGCGTACCCTAGAAACTTCTTTGCCCACCCAAGAAAAATCGACAGTATTGAAGAATTACTTACTGTTTAATCGCTTTTTATTAGGGTTTTTATTAAAACCGTACATTTTGACCAAGACGTCAGGTTTCTAGAGATAGCGGCCTGGCTCTACGTTAGATCTGGGGGGCAATTCTCGTAATTTTAAGAACGTTCACAGTCTGATCTCAGTCTCCATCTGTCAAAAATATCTCTAATTTCCCTACATTTTGACTAGTTTTTGACAGTTGTTTGTCGCCGAGATGCGACTGCGACTACATTTTGAACGTTTTAAATTACGAGAATTGGCATTCTGATAACTTTTTAACAGTGACAGCGTTGAGCATTGAAATCTTAGCAATCTACTTTACATTACATGTTTTTGGTGGGATTATTTATTACGAGTTATCATTTATGACCTCTCATTAGATAAATGTGGTTAGTTCAGCTGGACGTCTGCGAACCGCAGACAAAATCACTAGCTACGCCAATGAATACAACCCTCTAAGTTCATATAATCTTATTGAATGACTATTTCATGAAATATACCCTTAAATGAGACGACTAAACTGTGACAAAACGAAGAGAATCAACAACCAGTTCTATTTATATTTAGTTCGCTATCACTGGAACTAGTCTAGAGTAAATGCAAACTAGAAAAACAAATATTTGTTAGCGAGTATCTCCGGTTAGTTCCGCTAATGGTGGACGCTGTCTTGTGGTGCCGTACCACTTTATTTGTTTACTACGGTTTAAATGTACGGACATCGACTGGATTACAGTACTGTTCAGGTTTTAAATGTAGATAGGGATGTGTGGGATTGCTGGTTAAAAAAAATCTGTGTAAGGGCAAATAGCGACAAAACACTGATGACTCATCAATTTTTCGAAAGGCAAAAACAATATTCTTAGTTCAGCAGTTCACTGATGTTATATTCCGCCCGCCATGTTATAATATTGTGTAACTGCTGAATATGAGGTCCTGGTTCGATTGCCAGGTTGGGCAAAGTGTTATTGGGTATTTCCATTAGGAATTTCTCAGTAACAGACCGGAGTTTGGAAGATGGCGATATGATACCCCGTATCTCGGTAAGCACGTTAAGCCATAGGTCCTGCGCCTGATCTCTCTCCGCTCGTGTCAGATTGCCATCCCATCGGATTATGAGAGTGACGGAAGAGGGAGCGCACCAGTGTCTGCGCACACACTTGTGCACCATAATATCTCCCGCGCAGAAGGCTAGTCTCCGTTGAGATTGCTCGCCAGGGCCGAAAAACGAGAGATGTCAGCATAATTCGAGGGGCCCCTTAGGGCCGAAGCCTGCCGGGTCAGCGGGATTGTCCGAAAGGGTTACCGCTATCCCGGAACATAAAGGGCGAAGGAAGGAACATGGCTGGGTTTTAGTCAGTAAGAGTCTGACACTCCCTTCCGCTCCACCCAGAGCGGGAGGGGTCATTTGATGATTGCCCACCAGAAAAAAAAAAAAAGGCCGATTAACGGTCTGGAGAACTAATAAGTTATGGTACATCTGTATGACACCTACAACATATTCCTTTGTACCCTTGTGAGATACTTTAGATTTAGAGTAAAAGTTAGACAGTGTTTTCGTACCTACCTATGGGATGAACAAAGTAGGTATGTCTGGAGCAATGAGGGTCAGTAATTATTAAAAAAGCGATTGTGCAGAGTGTTATTTTTTACAAAATATCTAATTAAATTTTGTTGCATAACTCGAATACTTATAAATGACTTATGACATCCCGTTAAGAAATCAACCAGGCTCTTTCATCTTTGATAAATACTCCTTGTTTACTTTTGATTACATGTTTATGGAATGTAATTATTAATTTGCCCTTGCTTTACATCATTAATGTTTCAGCGAAATAAAATAAAGAGCCTATTTGCTTCAATTTCCAAGTTTTATAAATTAGGCACAGTTTCGATTAGGTATTTGAACTGCTTTTGAAATAGAATTTATGTACCTATTTTCGCATTAATTAACTTGTGAAATGCTTTTGTGTACTGAAGCGTAATTTATCCATTGAACCAAATCTGATTAATTTATCACACCTTATATTAGTTGCTTTTCGAATATTGATTACCTACATTAAACTATAAAGTAAAAGTAGTTAATTTACAATTTAATTTATATATTTAAGTATTGTAAACATAAGTTAACTAGCTCTATTTTAAAATTATTATTTCTTTGTTTCAGATAATTCCACAAATTAACAACATTATGCCATAGTGTTCTACAAAGTGTAAATTAAAATGTTTTTCATAATGACTTTACGGCGTAATCCTGCACCCGCTGCGGCGGTCAGCGCGTTACTGACAATATTAGTGTGTTCGGTGTTTGAAGTAAGCTCGGTGGAGGGGAGGGAAGAACCACATAAGTACACGATAGACGAATTATTGTCTATGAATTTTGAGCATAAAGACTCCGGAGACCTTGGAATGGACCCTTGTAAAGCTGGTAAGTCATTATTCTATTTAATTTATTTTTTGCTTATCAGTGATATTCTTCATAAATGAAAAAATCTAAAAAACTTGAATCTAACTATACTATAACTTCGGACGATACCATAACTTCACTTTAGAACGGAGAGCCAATCAGTTTTACCTACAATAATATTCCGGTCGGATCCCCTGAACTGATCGCTTGCTGGTTGTTGTTACGTTTTGATTCTGATCCACTATAAACTTGTACGTAGAGTGGAAATATGAATCTAAAAAGGGTAAAAATATACTGACATCATAAACTCACAAAGAGTCAACTCGTTAAAGATCGTCCCTTTGACGAGCAACAAAGATCTCTTTTCAATAAAAATCAGTAGGTGTTGAACTTTTTACGTCTGTTCTCGTAAAATGACAGTTTCAGACCCTCATTTTTCTTTGTCGATCATATAAATCCGTAGTAAAGGCACGAGACAGATATCAAATGTAGACAAATTCCTCGCTGACATTTTATGAGGAAAAAAGGTGAGGAAATATGAGAAAATACTGTAATTGAACACCGGTTCAGTGACAGAGTTCTGGTTTTTCAACTCAGGGTGGCGGATTTGATTCTTGCGTTTATACAAATATGTACAACGTGCCGCTACAATGGCGACATTAATTCAACACACGGGTAGGGCTAGTGGCCAGTAATCATAAAAATTATAACAACATAAAATAATTCGTAATTTTAAAACCACCGCCTGCGCCGCTCGTTGACAGGACTCTCGCTCTTTCATTCAATTCGCCTACTCTTTCCACGTTATTCGTTTTAATTTCATTGATGCGATATTATGATCCGCGACCCGGGCATATTAATCTGCTCTACAGCAGTGCGATTCTGTAACCATCTCACCGTGAAAACTTGGGTGAAGTGAGCGTGGAGTGAGCTGTCATTCCAACTAATGCTAGAGATTGACAGTTCACTCTAAGCTCACTTCACCTAACTTTTCACGGTGAGATTTTTACAGAATCGATCGCCAGTTCTTTAAGTACAGGTTGCTCCAAGATGTTAGTTTAGAAAATTGTAAATAAATCAATAATATTATTTAATGAAATTAAATTAATGTCGCCATTAAAGCGGCACGTTGTATAATATTTGGCTATCAATCGACCCACCAGCCATTCGCTGTAAATCTGTGGATCTTTGTATTCGTATTTAATTTGATATATTTCAGTTGTAACCATAAGCTGAAGCTCTTATCTATTATTAAAACATGAGTGCACTTAACTTTTATCGTTTGTTTCGTAACATCGAGCTAATATGAACGAAAAACTTTGTAACACAAAAATGAGAAACAACATCAACGCATTTAAATTTTTTTACGTTAACATTTAAGGCTTTTTAACTTTCCAATGCCAATACAACACAATACAATAGGTACAATATAAGAGCGTTTCATTTAAATATGTAATAGCAACAACAAAAAAAACATTTCACGAAACATTACATTAGCCTATATCTTTATCGTCCTACCAGCCAGTCCGTTTGACCGTTTGTATAGACGATCGCGTTAAACTCTGCCCCCCTAACAATATTGCCACCACGGGCATCGGGCAATGTCGGGCAACGTCGGGCAATTGGAACAAACAAACCGTGAAAGGACCGTCGGCAGGTAGGTCGGATTTTCATCATGGACAGCTTATAATTCTCGCTGATTACCTCCGCACGGAATTTGACACAATTCCGAACGCGGTGTGGTGCGAAGGAGGAGTGGCAGCGAGTTGAAGGTCGAACATCAAGGCGTTACGAGCTGCAATCCATTTACTTGACGTAATGTCAATTTTATTTAGGATTGTTTAGGTTTTCTTAAATTATTTTGATTACCAGCGGTTTCACCCGCATAAGTTTCCATCCCGTGGGAATATCGGGATAAAAAGTATACTATATGTTAATCCTGGCTATAAAACATCTGTGTGCCAAATTTCATTCAAATCCGTTCAGTAGTTTTTGCGTGAAAGAGTAACAAACATCCATCCAACCATCCATCCATCCATATAAACTTTCACGTTTATAATATTAGTAAAATTTATATATTTTGTTATTGATTGATACGCTTTCTTATATTTTATGCATTTGATCTCTGCTCTCTGACAACAATAGAAACTTGCAATAATGCGGTGTTTACCCTACATACGCTAAATTATACGAGGGCGACACTGAAAGTTTTTAGAACTGGCCACTTGTAAACGATATAGTAAAAAAATAAGATCAAATTTTGAAAATGGAACTCTTTGTCAATATTATTGTGTATGTATTTTATTCATTTGTCATTTGTTTACGATTTGGCGGCAAATTGAAAATTGTTTGCGTCACGTCAGCATGAATTTAACGCGAGAAAATTTTCGTACAATGATTATTATTTATGACTTTCGATGTCATTTAAGTCAACAAGAAAGTTATGCTAGACTTCGGCTTTGGCCTTTCACGATGAAGCCCCATCTCGTGTCACTCTTTACAACTGGTTTAATGAGTTTAAACGTGGTCGCACGAAAGCTGGATTTATTGTTATGATCCTGAAACTAAGAGACAGTCTGCTGTCTGGGTGTTTCCTTACGAGGAGTTGCCAACTAAAGTGAAGAGAGATCGAAGCATGGGAAAAAAGATGGTGGCCTCGTTCTTCGGAAAGACAGATCATTACGTAACAATTGTTTTCGAGGATCAAAAAACAGTGACTGCAGAATGATACACTAACAATTATTTGCCACTTGTCTTGGAAAAAGTTCGGGAGAAACGACCTCGCAGTAGGATCCTCCTTCACCACGACAATGCCTCGTCGCACACCGCCAAGCAAACAATCGACTACTTGGCGACGTCAGACGTGGAATTACTGGGTCACCCGCCCTATAGCCCCGACATTGAGATTTTTATTTATTTCCGAAAATAAAAGAAAAACTTCTAGGAAAACGTTTTATGGACGCCGAGGAAGCAGTGGTTGCATTTCAAAATGCCGTCGAAGAGACCCCTGAGGACGAGTGGGCAAAGTGCTTTTCTCAGTAGTTTCATCGGATGCAGCGATGTATTGATGTAAATGGACACTACTTTAAAAAGATATAATAAAACTAATAAACTGTCTGTGTGCCAATTTTTTATCCAAATCCGTTCAGCTGTTTTTGAGTAATTGATGATAATTGAGTGATTGAGTAACAGACATCCAAACGTACAAACTTTCACATTTATAATATTAGTATAGGGCTGATTTTGAATTTTTGACAGTTCTTCCATACAAGAGCTGTCAAATTTTTGACAGTTCTTCCATACAAAAACTGTCAGACGTCAATTTTATTCCACGAATAAAAATTGTCTGTCGATTGAAAAATCAGCCCCTAATAATATAAACTGAATTCCTTATTAAAGAAAACTAACACCAGACACCATAAAGATGTTTTGCTGCTAAATTTTTAAACTTGCACCGTATCCTTTCTGAAGCGAGCGGAGAGGGTCTGTTTTTATAGTCCACCGTTGATTTCTGCTTTAGCGCTTTTTAATGGTACCTCTGGCCGAGATTTAAATACCCTACATTGTCCGCCTTTACTCGCGGGAATAGTTTCAACAGCCTTTTTGAAACGGTTAAAAGTTTTTAATTTCGCTTTGGTGTCTTTTAAAATGTGGCGTTAAAAGGAGTTTTTAAAATTTATGTTGAAACTAGGTTGGTAGACTTTTAAAATAATTTGGACACGTTTTTATTTTATATTTACTTGAAGACAGCACAAGTTGGAAGAGATTAGACATTGCTTTCTGTTTGAATAAATTTGCGCACCTAAAACAAGTAGAAGGTTCTTCTCTCCTTAGAATGGATACTAACTTTCGACGTTTATAACATACAACCTACGTACTATTACATTATGTAGTCATACACTTGTATTTGGATATACAAGAATGTAACCCGCACCCTAGATGTAAGGGCAGCACATTCCACCACGCATTGTGGGTCTCCGTATTTCTATGTTTTGGTCTTATACTTGCAAAACATGGTGATTTTAGAAGATTTTTGAAGTAAATGAATGCGGAAGGCCCCTTGGGAAACTTAGAAGGTGCCAAATTACAACAGCGATGTTGATAATTTTATGCAGGGCATTGAAATGACCATAATATTTTTTCCTCACAAAAAGCAGTCCTTAGATTTTTACAATCGTTTCAGCCAGTGCCAAAAATAAACATTTTAAATCGAAACCCACTCTCTGGCGAGCAAATAAATAGGGCTGCCCGTTGGCATTTTAAAATAAAACAAACAATTAACGCATCCCAACCCGACGGATGATGGAAAAACCGTCAAAGTTTATCGGCACGAAACCGTCGCACGGCACTAAATTGGAATCTGGCACTCTATAAACCTTTAAATGTCAATAAAGCGGTCCCTCATCAAGTGAACCGTAAAAAATCGGTGAAATGCCGGTTTTACACCAGTCACCACGACCGAGTCCCAAAAACGATGAATTTGTTTTTCTTTTACTTTTTCCAATGTTTTTGATTGTTGTCGGCTGCAGCGCTGCCGCAGGTTTTGTGAAAAATATTTAATACATTTTCCGAACCGAAATCAAAAAGAAATCAAAAAGATGTGAAATCAAAAAGAACTGTCGATAGATTCAGCCAAGATTTTTATCAAAGCCAAAGTAATGAAGATGAAAATAAACCCTTATTAATGCAGATTTTATATCGTTTTTTGAGTCCCAGAACAGCTTTAAAATGAGATTAGAATTATTTAAATGAGTATTTTACATAAAATTGATGAAGCGTAAATTGTAAGTCCAAGAATCTTTCGTATTTCGTAGACGATGGCGCTACGCTACACATGAACAGCTACGCAATTGAAACTCGTAGCACGTCGTAGCGTCGCGTAGCTCAACTTATATTTTGCTTTGCAATAATTTATACCAATTTCTGTAACATTAATCTTGTCAGTGAAACGGTTTTTGATTTGTGAATGATTAAATAAAAAACTTGTATAATTCAAAGTACTGTGTAAGAATGTATGTGAAAAAAAACCGAGTGTGCTTATGACCACACGACTGAAGTGAAACTTATTTGTCAAAATATTAATTCATTAAATTGTTCAAAACGAAATAGAATTACGAAAAATAACCAAAGAATCACCGTTCACGTAACGCTAGTAAACTCGCAAACGAACTACTGACTGAGATATATACATATTTCACTTACTAGCTATAAGAGAAAGAGAGAAAGAAATGTGCACGCGCACTGCCAATACAATACACAAACTGCCTGCACTGTGCTTAGATATACGGAACGTATTTGGCTATGAGAGGAAGAGAGAAAGAAAATGTGCGCGCGCACTGCTTTCTCTTGCTTATATCCCCTACTCAACTCCCGTTCGCTTCGCCTGATCACACTTTTTGTAACGCTTACGTCACGCGTTCACCAGCTTACTCCCCAAGTCAAGCGTGCGTAAAGAAGTTTCACTTCAAAAAACTTATACTTTGAAAATTAGTAAAAATAACTAGCTGCGCCCCGTGTTTTCACCCGCATAAGTTGCGATCCCGTGGGAATATCGGGATAAAAAGTATCCTACATGTTAATCGTGGTTATAAACCATCTGTGTGCCAAATTTCATCCAAATCCGTTCAGTAGTTTTTGCGTGAAAGAGTAACAAACATCCATCCATCCATACAAACGTTCACGTCAGCAACATACATACTTATCTAATTTGCTCACCTGCCTAATTCACTAGTGGGCGTTTTATAAAACCATTCACTACAATATTAAGTAATATCGTTCGCGAGCAGACCCTGGCACAATAATTAATAGCTACTGGATTTACCACTTAAGTGCCGTATTGTTTGAGTTTGAGTTCCATTGGAGCGAAGTTTTCAACAAGCATTTAGTTTTACCTCGGTAGGGATGAAGTTGTATTTTTTTGTTCAAAGATCTTGTAGAACGTTTAGGTCAAATCTGAACTGTAGTTGGTCCTTCTTTGTTCAGACGCCAGCAGGTCAAGCTACCTGAAACTCTCAATTTTTCCCAATCAACCTTGAACCTAACGCTTTAGCGATAAAGTTGAAAATCTATTAAATAAATTTGACAGATTGTAGTAGCTTGGTGTGCTGACGTCTGTACGTAGAGATGACGTCACAATTGAACTACAGTCTTTCTCAGATAATTTAACTATGTTATTGCGTCACTGTCAAAATCACAATGATCTTTATACTCGTTGTAATAAAGTTTCTGTTGTTTTGCTGCTATCAGAAGTAAAATAACTGAAAAAGGACTGCACAGCTTTGTTTTCTTTGGGAAGAAAAATTTTGCAACATTATTCAGCAACATGTTTTTGTATTGTGAGTGTACCTTACCGGAGGCCTTGGTCCAGCGGTGGACTGCTGTAGGGTAACGATGACGATGGGGTAGTAAATAACTTGGAATGTTTCTGTGTTAGTGGGAATTTGTTGATGTACAGACGCCAGCAGGTCAAGCTACCCCAAACTGTCAAATTTTCCCAATCAACCTTGAACCTTAATGCTTTAGCAATAAAGTTGAAAATCTATTAAAGAAATTTAACAGATTGTAGTAGCTTGATGTGCTGCCGTCTGTACAACTACATAGTAAATTATTTTTTTATAAGTTAATAACCTGTAACACAATTATAACACGTGGTAACTTTGCATGTACAATTGAGTTACATTTGGTTGACACTAGGGTTGACATTATTTCATATGACATTTACATCATGTCATTCTTTTCTACGTTCTAATACATCTACACAATATAATAATTATATGTATATATCAGATTGAATTATTTATAAATTAATATTCGAAAGGAAACAAACGTGAAACAACAGTGGCTGAAGCCGACAGCAGACAGCTGTCAACTTGACAGTTTTTTTTTTTTTTAATAAGTAAGGTAGTGCTTGTCCCGATGATAGAGTGCCAAAATGGCGTGCTTTTTATTATGTTAAAAGTTATTTTACTCTCATTCCCGGGTAACCATTGGAAAAATATTTAAATGTAAATATTATTTAGTGTAATCTAGTGTATTTTATGCAAGTAAGTGTACCTCGGTACTTCCGTTGGGCAGATTTTGGTGACATCCTCTGTTAGATTTTTATATTTGAGGCTCTATGGAGTATATCCTTTTTACCCGCTCATGTATCCAACCCTGTGTATATTAGGCATGGTTGGATACAACGAGCTGAGAGTTAGGCGTGAGTTCGCGCTTGTCTCATATTTATTTAAATTAATTAGAGGCAAGATCATAACGCCAACATATTAGAGTTGGTGTGTTTGAGTGTGCCCGACAGATATGTGTGGCGGCAACGGTGGCCTCAGCTGCTGGCTGTACCTCGTGGCCGCACTAATCTCTTGAATGAAGCGCCCCTGACGCGGGCGCTTCGCTCTCTTAACCATGTAGCAGAGGAGATGGATATTTTTGCCTGTGCACTGAGTGAATTCACAATGATAACATTGCATGTAATACGTTTTAGAAAGTAAGTTGGTATTATTAGGTTTGCTTCACTATTGCATTAGGTTGTACTTACCTGTAATAATAGTTGTAAGTGATTAAATAAATAAATTATGAGATTGGCACCATCTTTCGTATTGTTTGTCACATTAGGAATCAGCATGTATTGCTGGAAGGTTTGTTATTTGTACAGACGCCAGCACATCAAGCTACTACAATCTGTCAAATTTCTTTAATAGATTTTCAACTTTATCGCTATAGCATTAAGGTTCAAGGTTGATTGGGAAAATTTGACAGTTTCGGGTAGCTTGACCTGCTGTCGTCTGTACCATAGTGATACATGATGGTATAAAATAAAAAAAATATCTAGTGTCACTATATGCTTGCCTTGCAAGACGTAGGTGCAAGTATTAATTACACAAAGGGTAAAAAAATAAAAAATAGGTGTACAGGTAGGCCTATATAATTATAAAAATACTGCTATTTATTGAACTAATTTCGATGTCTTACTTAATTAAACAAAAATTTCAAGGAAACATTTTTGTATTGTGACTTGGGCTTTTAGACATAATTAGCAATTGCATAATTAGCAGTTGTTATAGTAGGTACGTTGGTTAGGAATACAGTTTTACCCAGTATTCTGGAATATGATAAGATTATAATATGATTTTTGATAACTCAATGTTTAGAATGGGAATTAAACCACAAACTTAAATAAATAACGAAATTAATTTACAAGACAAAAAAAAATTCTGATCACACTTCTTGAACTACCTACTGGATATGTTGCCAAGTAGCACCTAATTGGTATTGAAGTTGTTAAAAGTAATGATACTACTAAATTGACTTTAATCCTAAAAGGATCGACTTTGACTCATATAATATTTTCTTCTAAATCAATTATTGTTCAAAAACAATTAAAGAAAGGAAGAATAACCACAGAATTACGCGGATGTTTAGAGATACCTTAGTACTGGAATACACAGTTATTATAGTACCCAGTTAAATCGAAATATGGGAAGCTCTTTAGGAAAACACCGTGAGGAAACCGGCATGTCTGAGAACCAATACTTTGAAGACATGTGACATTACCAGTACGCACTGTTTCCGCGTGGTAGTTGGGCATCCATTAAATTAGACGGATTGGGCATCCATTAAAATGGACGCATTGGGCATCCATTAAATTAGACGCATTGGGCATCCATTAAATTGGACGCAATGGGCATCCATTAAATTGGACGCATTTGACTTCCATTAAATTGGACGTAACAAAATGGTGAAGGAAAACATTGTGAAGAAACCAAATATAACACTCAATTAAATTGGAAGTATCAAAGCGGCGAAGGAAAGCATCGTGGGGAGCTGGCATGTCCTGGAGCGACATGCTTCGGGGATATGGGCTTCCATAGGCACACGCCGGGCCCGCGTGGTGGTTTGCAGCCATTATTTTATTTTATTTAATTTGGATTTAATTTAATTTATTTAAGTATTATGTATTCTATGAATTTATGTCGTGTGATAATGGGTGTTATTTGCCTGAAATAAATGTATTATTATTATTATGTCGTTTATCTTATCTTATTTTAATACATTTTTAAATATTAGTATAAAAAAAAAACATTTAAAAATATAAAAAAAACAAGTGATCCACCGATGTCGGGAGCAGGGTCCAAGCTACCGGTGGTTAGGGCTCCAGAGACAGGAACCTCCTCACCTCACTCCTTATTATTATTATTATTATTATTTAAACATGATTTCATGTCCCTCACGAAAGGGATGCTTGTGTCCCAGTACTGTGGGAGAAATCAACATCAATAAAACAACATCTTTCAGATCAAATAATTGTTACGGAATCGTTTCATGTTTTTTTTACGTTTTTGTCCTTGTTCTTCTTAGCAAGTTTTAGCTTGTCAGCTAATTCTGACGCCTACTATTTTCTGCCTTCTGAATTCGTAGTGGAGTTTGGTTCTGGAGTGTTATGTCATTATTTTGTGGTTACCTGAAGGGTTGCATGCCACAAACCATGATTATCTTTACAGTACTTACCTTAAGGGGATGTTATAGGCTGATTAAGTTTTCTATGGGTCTCGTTTTGATTATGATTATGAGATATTGAGGGAGGAGACATATTTTTTAAATTTGGTAGCAGCAAATGAAAACACCTTCGAAAAAAAAATGAACGAAAACACTGATAAAGTACGAATAGTTAAACAAGAAAAAAAAAAGATAGATGACCTTTATAATAGACCAAATCATAGAAATAGGTATATTAATCGTTTGAGTTGCGACAGATGATTATGATAATGGGCGACAGTCAAAATGAAAAAAAATATTTTTGTTCATGTAATGGAAATGGAATCGGAAGAGAATAGCTACAGATTTGGGAATCACGCCAGGTGGTATGGTTTAGGTAGAGAGGGAAGGATTGAGTCCCATTCCACACGATGTAGAAGAGGTTAATGAAAGAGATGTAATTATAATATCCAGTAATATTATTTCAAATCACTGTTTACGATATCAAAATGATCATCATCTTAAGAAAGTTTGATGCAAATACTAAAGTTGTTGAATATGGATAAAGTAATTAATATTAAAGTTTCTTGTTTGAATTAATCTTAAGTTTTTGTACTACCCTGACTAAAGGCAGAAATTATGTCAAAGATCAAAATAGAAAATCAATTTTTAATATTTGCAAGTATAATTTATGAATCAAATTCATCAAAGACCTTTAGTTATGCAAACGATAAAACCCATATCGCTTATAAATCGTATCACCGGGTATTGTAATTTGTGTGGGAAAATAAAAAGCGTGCCTGCGTCACGACGCTCGTTACATTTGCAATCCCGCGCCGTGACGCTCATACTGAAAGATATCTGTCACGCCTGATATGAATGGTGGTGTACCTATGTACGTATGGTATATACCATACGTACATAGGTACACGTACGTATGTAGGGATTGTACTAGGTAAATGGCGGTTTTACTTTGTGGTGTAACGTCAACAGAACGAGAAAGTGTAGTGTGATCGGTATTTTTTTATGTGTTTGTTTTTTAAAGTGGTTTTTGTTGGAATAGGTAAAGATATTTAATAGAAGATAATCATGATATTTATTGCTATCTATGGTGATTATAATATATGAAGGTTGCATTCAGACTTCTCGTAGCGACCCGTTGGAGCGTCTTACAGTCGTAAAGTTAATTAATGTTAACATATTCCATTTATTTGTTGCTGAATGCGTATTATTTGCACAAAGAAAAAAATACTTAGCGAATAATAAGCGAAATTTATGCCTAGAATAAGTCATATCCTGAGAATACATTTAGAGTTTTTGACAGTTTTTCCATAGTGTGAAACGTCAATTTTATTCCACAGATAAAAGATAGAAGACCTTGGTAAAATCAGCCCGGAGGATAACCAAACATCGAAATCAAATGAAAAAATAACGATTTTTTTTATTTACTTAATTAAAAACCAAACAATAACAATTAAATAAAACCTTAAACAATAAAACTTTTAAAAACCATAGGCACGTATTATTAGCAATAAAAATAACCCAAACATCTACCTACCCGCCTGTAATGTACGAGAACAAATTAATCTTCGTCGTTTACGACTAGCTTTTTATGTTCCTAAGTACAAGGGTATAAAATATTTAGGGGTTAGAATCTGTCCCGGCTCGGAAAATTACTCGGTTTTCGGAATATTCGCTATTCCAGCCTTTGGCGAAGGAATGTTTCTTTGGCCACAATGTGTGTTGTATGTTTGTGTAAATCAACGGTTGTCTTGGTGAAGATTGAAATATTTAAATGCCGAAAGTGGTTTAGATTTTTTAATGTTTCCATCTTCTTCTTAGCGTGTCGATCTAAATGGACTCGGCCCAGAATTCGGCTACTTGTTTGGCGCCATCACCAGCGTCCATCAGTTCCTGTAACGTGCAGCTGACGTGCATGCATGGTCTAATAAAATTAGACATGATGAAAATGTTATCGTTTTTTTTTTTGTTTTATCGTGCTTACACATCGATCAATGACGTGTTTGATATCACGTCAGTGAAGTTTACATTAAAAAAAACAGAATTTTTGTAAGTACTAAGATTTCGTCTCAAAAAAAAATTATCAAATATATTTTTCATTTGTTTTATCATGTATTTACATATTGATATCCATCCCGTTAACGGAGTTTCGCTAGCTAATTCAATTTGACGCTGTATATGTACCTAGTAGGATTATGTTAGGTTCATAATTATTGATTTACGGCCGAACCCAATAACCTATTGACAGATCGCTACTGATGGTAGCCAGTACAAATTATAACTAATATACTCACACTACTACAGTACAAATAATATACTCATACAGATCGCTACTAATATAGATTATTGGGACGTTAACCAGAGATAGATAGGTTCGGCCTTTAGTAAAATACTTATTGCATTTCCTGCGGGTTTGGCGTATCACGTCCGTCGCCACCGCGTGCTAGTGGCGTGAACGATATGTTTACACAGCGTGACTTCAAACCAAACACCGTACTATCGTGTCACTACATCGAGAGTATTATTATTTCCATCGTTTGAACAGAACACTAAATAGATATACATACACATGTTACATCTTAGCATCTATACATAGTATAAAACTAATTCGCCTTTCGTGTCTATCTGTGTGACTAGTTAGATCTACTAAATTACACAATAATAATAAATAATTTATTTCAGACTTTGTCCATAAGTTTGTTAGTAACAATGTTCTTAGCCTAGTATTAGTAAAAGTAAAAATTGACAGAAATGTAAATCAAGCGCTTGCCCTCGCCTGAAGGCCTATCCAGTGCGCCATCAGCAATGAGTCCCATCGATCAACGCACGCGGCCAGGATGGCGCTGGGGCTGCCGCGCACCCGCGACAGCATCGAGGCACAGCGCTTCCGTATGATCGCGTGAAAGCCGTTCACGTGCGCCTCCGCGATGCCACTCGCGCTACAGTACCGCAGCAGCCCCATCAACACCCTCACAAACTGCACGTGTAAAAGGTCTGACAGAATGCCCTAAATAGAGTGACCTTCACTTGTTCAGTGCAACGAGCAAATCTGTGAGCCAACACATTACAGCGAACAGACAACGCCCTACGTTCCCTTTCTACATCCATATTATCTTTGAGATTACAATGGATTTTGAAGTGGTTTTTAACATCATTTAAAGCATTTATTCTGGAAATTTTATGTATTCAATTCTGGTATTCAGCTGCATCCGGTTAGACTGGAAACCGACTCCAACATAGTTGGGAAAAGGCTAGGCAGATGATGATTCTGGAAATTGTATGTGTTTTACTAGTTTAGTTATAGCACACAAATCACAATGTTTTGACATGCTGTCGTTGTATCTGTGCGAAACAGGGCGGGTCGTTGGTCTATAAACTTCTATATTAATATTGTAAAAAGGTAACATTTCTGGGTTTGTATGTAGAGGGGAATCTTCGGAATTACTGATCCGATACCGAAAGTTCTTTCACTAATGGGAAGCTAAAGTATCGCCGAGTCATACGATATATTTTATGTTAAAACAATAACTATCACGCGGAGTAGTCGCCGGCTAGTTTAATATAAAAGTATTTGGTCGTTTAAAAACATCGTTTTACCTACCTAATATAATACCAGCCCCTGTATTAAAAATATCAACTTCAGAAATGTTCAGTATGAAGCCTGCCCTTACCTAAACAAAGCCTTTAATTTTCAATTCATCGGAACTCCGCTTAATATTCAAAGTGTCAAAATTCAGAAGTTTATAGGTATTATGTAACATTGAGGCATGTTCTATCTTTTATCTGAAACTGTTTCAGTTTAGGAGCAGCGTGTTTTGATGTAGGTTAGGACCTACCTGCAGTGTGATTCTGTAACCATCTCACCGTGAAAACTTAGGTGAAGTGAGCGTGGAGTGAGGTGTCATTCCAACTAATGGTAGGGATTGACACTATTGACAGCTCACTCTAAGCTCACTTCACCTAAGTTTTCACGGTGAGATTTTTACAGAATCGATCGGCTGTTGTTCTGGAAGATAATAGAATAAAGGTTCTCAAAATATATATTTTGAAGGTGTAATGAAGGTCATAGGAAAGATCTGCCTATCTGACTTCCACAACCTAGCAACTGGGTAACACAATACCCCTTGGTAAGACTGGTTGTCAGACTTTTAGGCTTCTGACTACCCTTGACGACTGTCAAAGAGCTACGAAAGACAGGCTAGACCAACGCACGGATGGGTTTCGATATGTAATGGATGGCCACCCATCCGCGAACCGACCGCGGCAAGCGTAGCTTAACTTTCGATCGACCCATGCGGCTGATATTATTTAGCCACGAGCCCCGACAAAACATATTATGACGTGTTACCACGCCACCAAGCAACGCTATCTTACTTATAATAATTTCTTGAACAGCAAAATCTCCCCAGCAAAATAATTTCTTGAACAGCCACACATAGTTAGATACACGCAACTTAACAATTATAAACTTGTCAGAAGTTTAATTAAAATCGGGTCAGTAGTTCCGAAGATTATCGCGCACAAATATGCTAACTTCATGAAATAGTTTCCATCAAGTCTGCGCCACTTGTACTTGAGCGAATTTATGAGAAAATCGAGTTTCTCAAGAGGAATTAGGCCCATCGTCCATGACGTTACTCAAAAGGAAGCCGCCGCGATATGTTTATGTCCGTACGACCGTCGTACGGACATAAAAATATCGCGGCGGGATTTTATCGTGCACTGGATTTTTAACTCTTGGTGCTAAGTCGAGCGTTGAGAATCCAGCAGAACGCATCCCAGCGCGTTAAAAAACGCCGCGATATTTTTATATCTGTGTGAACGTCGGTTAACGTGTTACAAATTCAAATCACCAATGAGAATAATGTTCCCACTGCTGGGACATAAGCCTCCTCTTGGTGAGCCAGTGGGAACATTATAAGCTGGTTATGTGTGGTGAGAGAGAGTGGGCCGTAATCTACCAAGCGGGCCCAGTGCGGGTTGGTAGATGCCACATATCTTAAAATTTTTGATTCTAGGACTTGCTTCCTCACGATGTTTTCCTTCACCGTTTTGAGAGCAGTGGTGTTAAAAATATTTTTTACAAAGTAATGCGTCTGCCTGGGTCGAACCAACGATCTACAAGTCACAGGTGAACACTGTTGCGACGCGACTTACTAACGCGTTATTAAATAGTTTGTGCGATCTTGCTACCAATCGGTGATTTGAGCGTGTAACTGGTTACGTTTGAAAAGGGTCGTGGACGATGGGCCTTAATATTTTTTCACGACGGTAAAATTCTTTGTAAGTCTGTTGTCAAAATTTGTCTCGTCCAAGTTATAGAATTTCTTTGTGCTTATCGTTTTGGTATCCTAGCAGTTTGTAATGTCTTACTGGATCATTTCTTCGCATCCATGGAGGTTGTAAATATCTCGTTTTCGATTAGGTAATATTTATCTATAAAAAAGTTCAATCCCATTGATATAAGCAATGGGCAATGGGATGGGATCCAATTTTCGTCACGTATTTCCCAATTTTCAATTCGTTAGGGTTTTGAAGCTTTTTTGTAAATCTAACTGGTCTGCTACTTGAATCAGGCACGTACTTAAAATTGCGTAAGCAATTTCATGCCTAAAATCATCAATATCGTTGAAAAAGCCATATTATGTACATTGTTGGTGGAAAACTAACAACGTGCCAGCCTGCTGCCTATCCTACCCGCAACAATACCTGTCGTGATGGATGGCGTTGTCTGTCATCGTTTGCGTGAACGTACAACTTTTATTGTGAAAACTTCGGAACGCTTTTATTCACAATTTAAACTTGATGTTCAATTTACAAATTGATAAGTTTGAATACGTTTAAAAAACATTTGTATTTGCATAGAGTAGGTATTTGTTTATGTATCTAGATTACGATACAACATAAGCTTTTTAGGAACGACAAACAAATAACATTTTAAGGGCTATATTGAACCTTATTTTATGTAATTCAATCAATCAAGTCGAAAAAAAAATTAATGGCCTTACGACTTAAAATGTAAAAGAAATATCCACGTCGTTCTAAATAATTACGTATTATAATTACGTCGGTACAAAGTGACAATTTCATTGTTGTACAAGTGTCCAGTTTTAGTCAGACAGACGATGCTAGACACGGGCTGATTGGAGCTTTGTGTCCTAACTACAAACTGGAACAGCTGCTTGTAATTTACTTCGGCCAAACTGAAAAAGCATGCCTTGACTTAATTCTTTTTTAGTTGACCGCAAAAGAGAAAAAGTCGTTTCGGACCAATCATTCTTCATATTGCGTTCAACCTGCGCCCTAATTGCTTAACCTACTATCAATCATAATCTGAATCATTTTGAAAGATATTGCTAATCCATTGATTCATATGTTCGAAAAATATGTCTGCTCAACAACGTAAATAACGCAATGAATGTTGTTGAACTGTCAACATGAAAATCATTACTACTGTTAGTGTGTTACGCAATTACGCGCAGACTAGAATAAAAGGCAGCATTATGTTCCAACATTTACATGGACATGGAAATCAGGTTTTTATCCCTACACCCAATCCTCTGTTCAATACTCACGAGGGTGGAACGTTTAAAAGTAATTACATCTCTTATCACCGCATCATTTCGGTGCGAATGACTCGCAGGCAGGCCGCTCAGGATATGAGCTCTTTCGAATGACAGATAAATGTCTGACACACTGCTCGACAGATTGGTGAATGAATAAATACTCGGAAGATGATGATAGTCGGACAAAAACCTTCTGTCCGGTCCAAATTCACAGAATCCAGATAGTATATCTTTGTATAATACTATCCGTTCGTTAAGAGTTCCGGAGATTATTGTGAGGACGAGGAAACAAAATTGCAGGCTTTGGCATATTGTAGGTATATGATAACTAGGCCCTGCCGGGTAATTAAGTAACACACTATCAGTAGCAATGGCTTTCAATTTGATAGTGCAACATATATAATGAAGAAATGGAATAGCAATATCCTTCAAAATGATTCAGATTGAGATTGATAGGGTGTTTTGTATATTTATTATTTTTGGTTCACAAGTTTTGCACAATTGGGTGCATGGCGGAAAAAATAATTTAACTATTCTGATAAAAAAAATCACTGATTCTTTTGAGCCAATACGCCAATAATAATTTAAAACATGTAAGACCGCATTGATAACCAACTACACCAGTTAGATTCTAAGCGAAATCTTTATGATTCTATGGTACTTATGTCATCGAAGTCTTCTCTCCGTATCAAAAAGAATACTAACTGTTGTTATAAACCCCGCATCCTTCTAGGTAGGTATACTTGTTGTATACCCGTAAACTGGCGTAAACGGAAAGTAATTTGATATGCGAGGTCGTGCGTCTCGACGACACGCAGTCTGCGGAGTATAATCAAATTAATCGAGAGACACACTGAGTTGTGGGTCCGGGGTGTTTGAATTCAATCTTTAGGAGAGTCACACTTGAGTCGGTAAACTTTCTTGCAGTTTGAGGCAGATACGTCACGGGGTTTCCAGTAGCATTTCTTCTGGTTTATCTCGTGTGATAAATAGATACATGGAAGAAATATTAGTTCCATTCAATTAATCTTTATATGTACACATACAGGTGGTAAGTATTAATAAATATAAAACATTATGAACCCTCTCGGGCACAGCAAAATTTAAAAAAAGTAGGAGAGATGAAGAGCGCTTTTACGATTATCCTTATTACTAAATATTTATTTTATATCCTTCCTATCTTTTTTCTACCACACTATTAATTATTTTATATTATCCTCCATTTTTTTATTATCTAAATTTATTATGCTTAATTATTATAATTACTTTATTATGGATATTTTCACATTATTTGGACAATGAACATCTATAACAGTGGACACTTGGGAGATGCCTATGTTGAATTTTGTTTTATAAATTGTTCCATAAAAGTGACAATTCAATCATTTCAAAATTAGCTTAAAATAGTCCGAAGCATTGTATCTGCGGGTACCCTAAACAATTATTCGGTCTGTCGCAACAACTTCGTAAAAATAATTTACGAAGCAATACAAAGTCTATTAAAAGTTTTCACTTAGCACAGATGGAATTACGTATATATACAGGGTGGCCGGAACAACGACGTCAATGTTCCGGCCACCCTGTATAATAGTATAACTACAAATAACAAACAAGTAAACTATTTAGTCTGATTATGTTTTCATAATTTCCTTTTGGTACAGACGCCAGCAGGTCAAGCTATCCGAAACTGTCAAATTTTCCCAATCAACCTTGAACCTTAATGCTTTAGTGACAAAATTGAAAATCTATTAAAGAAATTTGACAGATTGTAGTAGCTTGATGTGCTGGCGTCTGTACATATGTTTTTAGTTATTTTATACCAACTCCTTTTTCATTCTATTCTATTTTTTCTGTGTGGCAATTAGTGCCGTTGTCTGCAATCTGCCAATGTCAGATGTGAAATAGAAAAGCTAGAATGTCTACATAAAAAAAATTAAAAGTGAAATTTAGTTCTTTTAGATAAATTAGTCATACTTCGTTGAAAATTTTACTACAATCCATCATTATTTTAGTGGGCTCATTTTAGTGGAAACTTGCATCCTTATTTCTTTGTAATAACCTTATTAAGTCGCTATGGTGGACTTATCTCGATAGGAAACGGCCGCAATTGGAACCGTGCACTTAGCTACTGACGTTTAATTTTATCAAAAAAGTGCCCATGCAGGTTTATGTTTTAAATATAATATTTTGATTGTGATTTCAGTGTTGACACTAAGTGGAATTGTATGTTTGTGTATTTACACAAGTCACTAAAAATAATTAATATTCAATTATTATTGACTGCTGTAAAACGGACGTACATCAAACTCAAGCTTTCTCCGAGTGCAATGTTTCCTCTAATTATATTTTAGATTGACCCACTTAAAAGTTTCAAGTGCCAATCGAATCTAAATTGATTTCATCTTGGCTTTCCAACTTCCTAATTGGTTTAAGAGTCGGTATTTCTGTAATTATATTTTAACATCACGTTTTTATTGGCACAAAATACTGCCAGGCGTGAAAAATCTGTGTTTAATTACTTCTAGAAATCAAGTGCCAGTTTTTTCTTTTGTACAGTTTCGTTACACAATCAATTAAAAAACGAGAAAAATTTTCAATTTTTCTGTGTGGCTAAGTAATAACAGCCGCACGGTTCGATCGGTCAGGTCATACTACGCTTGCCGCGGTTGGTCCGTGGATGGGTGCCCAATGTGCCCATCTTTACATACCTACCATAACCGTCCGTGCCTCGGGGCTGTCATTCGTGGATCTTTGAACTATCAAAGACTTTCGGGCTGCTGACGACCCGTAACGTAGTCGTTACGGGTCGTCAGAAGCTCGAATGTCTGACAACCAGTCTTACCAAGGGGTATCGTATTACCCAATCAGTTTGTGGAGGTCAGATAGGCAGTCGCTCCATGTAAAATACTGGTATTCAGCTGCATCCAGTTATACTAAAAGCCGACAGTTTTTTAAAGGCTAGGCAGTTTTTTTTATAGGACGTTATCTTGATACCCCTTAACCAAATTCACCAAAAATAAGGCTAGCCATTCTTCCTGCCTGTATGTATTTCTCTCATTTCAAAAAATGCTAAACAGTCATCTACGGGTGACAATTTGAACGCGTATTTTTTGCTGGCAGTCCCAGCCGAGACGTGTGTCGTGATTTACTGCTTATAACGTTTACATATGAGCGTGAATATATTAAGGAAAAGGTGATGGCGTAATGTGTGCCTTGGTTTGGGTTGTTCTTGTTTGTTCTCTTATTAAATCTATTATTTTCGTTTTATATGAACGAAACGTGAAAAGGTTTTGTTTAAATCGATGATTTATGGTGGTGTATGAGATCCATATCTATACAAAAATAATAAAGCTGAAGAGTATGTTTGTTCGAACGCGTTTAACTAAAAAAATACCAGTCGGATTTGAAAAATTCTTTTTGTAACTGACAGCCCAATTCTTGAGGAAGACTAAATGCTTTCTTAATATCACACCAGGACCCTTAGGAACTGAGAAAAAGAAAACACAAAGAACGCTGAGCAAATACGAAGTAATAGCGAGGGCAGGCGGTGCGATGCGACGGAGTGGGTCGAGGGAACAAGAAATTTCACGCAGTCGAAGTCGCGGACAGAAACTAGTATGTTATAAATTTAAAACACTGAAGAAAATCCCTCCAAATGATCGACGACACACGAAGGACCTGCATCTGCATGACGTTTTTGAGAAGGCCCTGTAGAGATATACTTATTTGTATACAAGTACTCTAAGTAAATATCTAGACAAAGCAATCATCTCCAAATCGTCATGTATTCGTCTAATTTAACACAAGCAATCAAATTCGTAATCAGTCACGCGCGAAACAGACATGCACGAATTATTATATTGTGTCGGTGCTACCTTATATAATGAATATATTCGACGAGTAAAACCAACAGAACCAATTCATTTTAAACCCGTAGAGAGAGCTGTCAATTAAAATATTAGCCCGTCACCAGACAAACGGCAGTTAAAATTAAATGGAGTGTTAACTTCGGCCGTTTATCATGCACTCCGGCCGGGGTCAGACGGAGGAAGGGTTAACAAATGACCCACACCAATCAGGCTTAAGAGAACCCGGCTTTTAACCCTAGATATGGAGTGCTTATGAAACTTTTTATGAAGCCATTTTTGGTACTGTTGGGAGAAAGTGCGTCAGTACCTACTCCCCAGATTTAGGTTTGATAAAGTCTATATTATCAACTTTAGGCTCAGATGAATACACTATTTAGAATAGATTTTAGAGGTAAGTAACTAGCTTATCTTTCTCACTGACCGACTCAAAAGTCAGTTCAAAAGTGTCAGTAAAAGGTTTAATCGAAATCAATGTTTTGAATCTGACTATAATTAGTATTGGTACCATGGTTCTGTGGAACCCTAACCCAATTTATCTCAGACTAGCTTCTACCCGCGACTCCGTCCGCTTGAAATTACCCCGTCGCAACGCGTCGCCCGCCCGCGCTATTATGTACCTACTTCGTTTATACTTAGCGTTCATTCTGACTTTTTTCTTTTTGCTCGGCTCCTAAAGGTCGTAGCGTGATGATAGCTTATAACCTTCCTCAAGAATTGGGCTATCACAGCAAAAATAATTTTTCAAATCCGACTGGTGGTTCCAGAGATTAGCACGTTGAAAAAAAGAAACGAAGTCTTCAGCTTTATTATTAGTACAGATCATTCCAAAATCCCCCTGTAGCCAATTGTTAATAATCTGCTTCATCTAAAGTAGTAAAATCTATAGTAAAGGGCTCACAATAACTTAATAATTACGTCACATAATGTAACACTGTTCTGTGTTCATATCGCGTGACTGCCATTTTTAATGTAAAACAATTTATTTATAAAACGCTATCTTTCATTTATTGTTAATTAGCTTGTTTGTGTCCAGCGATAAGTTAGTTTATTATATTAATGTATGTAGTTGCATCAATATTATGTCGAAGATTCTCGCAGGGAACAACAAATTTTATACTGTGTTCAAAAAAACAAGGATGAACAGATTATAAGTAACTATGTAGGTATGGTTAATTTATTGGAATATTCTTATCAAAGTTTTTATTATTCTACTTCCAGTTTTTTGGAAGTAAATTTTGTCCATGAGCAAATGCATGACTGATTTCAATATTACAGATTGTGTCAATAAATCGCCTGACTCAAGCAATCCTCATTTAACTTTTTATCTATGGTAAGGAGAGATACCTTTTTGTCTATGGTAAGGTGTATTAAACTCGCTTGTCATCAAACTGCATCACTTGTGATCAAACGGCATCGCTTGTCGTCAAAGTACTCATCGCTTGTCATCAATAGACTATTCGTAATCAAGGAAAACCGAATAGAGAGGCTCAAAGACAAAACGTAATGTTCTTGACAAATTTTCGGGTACATACTTAGCACACTTCGTCATAATCAAAAACTTGTTACTACGTAGCTCTTACATAAGCATTAAGCAAGCAGAGCAGTAAAATGCACGTCAAAACAGCCATTCACACAGTGCGAGTGTACTTAGCGTCCTGGCACAGCTCAGATCCAGGCTAAGACTTAAGCGGGTCAGAACTCAAACGCACGCTAGCAATTCATTAATGCACCGCCAACCAATTAGAGCCAAGTTAAAATTATTGCAACACCGCCCTCATATTTCATTGCCAGAGTAAAAAAATCAAAGGGATAGCTCGGAGCAAGCACTCGCTCCGTCATTGTGTTCCGAAAAATTATGACCGAAATATTTCGAGAGAAAAACCCTTTTTAATTAAATTACAGAGCTTTGTTCGAGTGCGTATGTTGTTTTTATTTATTTCGATTTATTCTTGTTCGCTATTTAATCTGTGTGACACTTGATGTGGGTAGGGTTACTGTAAGGCTGTGTGTGCACTGTATACCCGTTTGTTTGGCAATTGGCCGCGAAAGATATTCGGTTACATGTCTCTTTTAATAAATGTTGTATGTCGATTTATTGGATAGGGCTCAGGGTATTACTTCATTATTGCAAATAAGTGACTAAGTACTTACAATATTTATTAGCTTGCTTTTCGGAGTGAAACTGTAAAGTGTTTACTGTCTATGTGTGACTGTGCGAGGAACTGTGAACTTTGTGTATTTGTGTACCTCTGATTTTGCATCACTGTCCATATAACAGTGATCTATAATCTCGTGACAATAAGGTTGCATACGGTTTTATCCCATGAGATTAGGCTGAAACTACATAACGCTACTTGCTACATACGATATTATAGCAAATGTACACCTTTCCTAAATAAAATCACAACAAACCCTCGCCTGACAGAACTCCTCGTTATAGTCCACGCTATATTGATAAAGTAAAACAAATATTGATTCTTTATAATGACTGATAGCTCGAATAATTTAAATAATTCCATATTTATTTGGTGTTCAATGTTGATGGTCACGCATCATTTGTTTTCGGGGTGACTAAATATATTGGATTAATTTGATTGCAATATGTTTTGAATCAATCAACTGTTAATTAAAAAAATTAAATAGTTTTTGTTGGATTGCAATGGTTCTAAAACTGGTTCTAGGTTCATCCACCAACCCGCACTGAGCCCGCGTAGTGGATTACTTCCCACTCCCTCTCACAGAGAGGAGGCCTGTGTCCCGGCAGTGGGAACATTATAGGCGGTGCTTATGTAGTTTAATGATATTGTTCATATCTATTGATCAGACACTTGCAACGTTTTAATTAAATTGCTACAGGAACCATGGTTTTTTTTCACGTACTTTTCTTTGAATAAAATATATTTTTCTAAATAACTTGTTTTTAAGTTGGAACTCTCACAATAATAACATTTGCACAAAACGTGAACGAATTTCTTCATTGGCTAGCGTCAGCTATAACTTTGATCACAATCCAGATATCGCCAACCTTTCTCCCCTATCCATTGAGGGCCCACGTCCAGACTAAATTATTAAAAGTCAGATTCTAACGTCCTGTCTTGAATCTTAAGTTTGACTGTAGTTGGTTTTCTTGGCTGCGGATTCGGTCTATTGGTTTTAAAAACTCCTGATTTCAAGACAAGTTTTTATGTAATTTCAAACCTTTTTTCATAGGTTAGAAAATAAAATCAAGCCTTCTTCCCATGGGGGCAAAAACATAGATATATATAGATAGAAAATAATGATGTGCTTCTAGATTAGACCTATATGAACGAATTAGATTATATTGAAGAAATTCTGAAGAAAGATTACCTTGGCAAACTTAGAACATTAACTTGGCAAAAAACTTTTATTTAAATGCATCGGATCACTTATCAAGTTGATAAGACGCTGATGCGAAGTTGATTTGCTTTTAATACGCTTGTTTATCATGTTATTTTTTTTTTGTTTATACAGCGAGTATGAACGGTGAGGTTCAGTTTGATGGCCTGTACCACACCCTTTTGATACACCCTGTATTGCTTTTGTTATTTATTCAAACTTCACGAACACAATAATGTACAAAGGCGGACTTAATGCCTTCAGTATTCTCTAGCAGTCAACCAAGGGTAGTGTAAAAATGAGATGGCAGGTGCTGTTTAACACGAGTTAATATTATTATTTTTAAAGATAACACAATAAACTATAAAAAAGTAGGTGCACAAGTACCTACATAAACAGGTTATAAAGTTATAATACACATACATACATATTTACTATAACATGTACCTTCCCTTACCTTCTCTTAAACCCGTGAATTACAATAAAACGAGCTTATAAATCTAACAGACAAGTTGTGATGGAATTTCGCACGTCAAATATCACTTCACCAAAAGCATCAAAGCGCTTTTCATCGACACTTTATGTTTCACTATTATCAAAAAATTTTGATCGGCCTTGTGTTCAACACCTCTGCTAATTCCTTTGAGGATTTCACGCGTGATCGTTATAAAAATCCACGAACGAAATTGTTCTAACATTTTTTATACAAACTGTAACATCATAGCGATACAAAAACGGGATGAATCACTCCTTTTTAGGGTTCCGTACACATATTTGCCAACGGACCTATTACTAAGCCTAGGTAGTTATGCCCTTTGTCTGTCAGTCCGTCTGACTATCACAGGTCTATATATTTTTTTATCATAATACATCCATAGCCAAATAAAGTATTCACAGATTACTATAAGGTCTTTATTACTGTACAAATAATATTACTATGCTCTTTATCATGGCAAACTATGAAAGCAGTTACAACTACCTACAATAGTTTTCGTGATACAGAACCCTTAGTGCGTGAGTTCGACTCTCACTTGGCTGGTTTTGTTTTATTTAAAACTAGCTTTTGCTCGTGGCTTCGTCCGCTGGGATAGTTCGATTCCCACTCGGTCAGTTTATTTATTTTAAATTAGTCCGCCGCTACGCCCGCGTTGTGGTCGGAAATTATCTCATGGGAACGGAATAAAAAGTATCGTATGTCCTAATCCAAGTCATGGTATCATGTGCCAAATTTCATCCAAAGCCGTTCAGCCGTTATAGCGTGAAACAAATAAACAAACTCACTTTCGCATATAGGTAATATTACTTTGGATAAATGATCTACCAATTTAACAATGTCAACGTCACAAAGAGAAATCAAAAATTGGATAAAGTAAATGTTTTTTGTCAAACTGCCCATTGCGTTGGATATCATATCAAATGTCAAAGGTTGTTAAATGGTAGCAAGTAACAAAGGATATCGGATACATGTTTAAACCGTTCTTCTAAAAGGTCGCGGTCGGCCATCAAATAGGTAGAATATTAAATTTTCTACTCAAATTAAAAGTGTCGAGGTTTTTACGAGGGATCTCCTTTCAAACTCCTCTGATGTGGCTGTTAGGGAACTTAGATCTTTGCGTGTACACTTTTTCCAGAAAAAAATAACTCTTAAAAATCTGGGGAGGTAAAATAGTTTCTGTTGTAAAAATCAGACTGTAAAGGTACGTTTACATTTCTCGTAGATATTTTGCTGCAAAATGTCAAATATAGTTATATTTGACATTTAGATAGAAACTGAGCTGTTCTGTAATACATCAGAAATAGATACTTGAACAAAGATCTTGAAGCACTCCCCACCAGAAGTCTGTTGACACACTCGTAACGTAGAAGCCGCCTGAAGCTGACATAGACACACCTCAGACATCGTGATCAATCGAAACTCAACTTTACTCAAAATACATAAAGACTACACAGCCTGCAAAGTAAAAATTGCTCTACAGTCTAAAAAACCAAAAGCAAATCGAACTGACGTAAGCAATATTGAACTTTATTCTGTAGCAGTAAACGTGGTATTGACTGCACTATAAAAGTTGTATGGAGATACAATAGCATCAAATGTGGACATGGCCACGCAAAGCTGTACCTCATTTATCGATATTGTATCTACCTAAGGATAGGCAATCATGTCGCTCAATGTGCTCGGAAGCGGAATAGTGCTGGGAAAAGAATCTATAAAAGTCAAAGTCAAAATTTTTTAATTTCTAAGTGGATATTACCTAATTATTGATCTTTGATAGACTTCTGAAGTAATCGTATTTTTGCTTCCTGGCTGGCTGGCCGTGGAGTTTCTTGTACGTTCATCTCCGTAGGTATTTACTACACTTTAGAATCCAACTAGCTTTAATGACCCCTCCCGTTCTGGGTGGAGCGGAAGGGAGTGTCAGACTTTTAGTGACTAAAACCCACCCATGTTCCTTCCTTTGCCCTTTATGTTCCGGGGTAGCGGTAACCCTTTCGGACAATCCCGCTGAAATCCAACTAGCTTCGTATTTCTGACTGACCGACCCCTTGACGATCTAAAAGCCTGTAATTGGTTTATTTGAAATTATTGCTTTGAGTTTGATACGATTCAGGTCTCTAAGTGTCGTGATTCGTGAATGCTAGTAAAAAATTCCTAGTGAGGGGCAAAGTTTTATCTAAAAAAAATCTAAGTCAATTAGGTTGTAATATATTTTTTTTTAAACGTTGCACTGGGAATTTCTCCTGTATCGTGGGTGCGTTTACAAACATTTAAACTCACATACACAAACAGCCAGACCCGGAACAACTACTTGTAGGTTCATACAAATATTTGTTCCGTGTGGGAATCGAACCCGCGACACGCAGCGCAGCAGTCAATCGCTTAACCACTGCGCCAACCGTGCCGTAGAAAAATATTGTAGGTATGTTGTTGATTTCTCTATATTTATTTGTAAGCTTAGTAGCTTGCGTCAAAAAACAAATAAATATAACACAATAACATAACAAGCCTTATTTACAAAAAATATGTCACCTTATTCAGTAACAAGGTAACATATTTGTTTTTTTGTAAATAAGGCTTGAAATTGGATTAGTTCAATTTGAGATCAATTGAGTTGACAATAATCTTATTTGTTGACTTCTTTCGACTGAGCATGTTAAATTGACAATATCAGTCACATTCCAAATTTATTGAGAAAATTATTTACTTCACATTGTTTCGTTTTATGAAAAAATTACTTAAAAATTCCACAAAAATATGGGATTGGTGGTAATGGTGGATTATGTCTTTACGTCACCAACAAAACAATGAAGGCCAATTCTCGTAATTTAAAATGTTCAAAATCTAGACGCAGTCTCATCTCGGCGACAAACAAATTTCAAAAACTTGTCAAAATGTAGGGGAATTAGACGTATTTTTGACAGATTGAGAATGGGATCAGACTGTGAACGTTCTTAAAATTACGAGAATTGCCCCTCTGACCATAGCAATGCATCAATGACTCAACTATAGACAACCCTCTGATCAGGTTCAAATACGTTTGTCAAGGATCATTTATATTTTAAAATAACAAACAGTCATAAAAATCTATCGACGTAATAACAACACTATAGAAGCCGGAAGCAAGTGGCGTTTTACGATCAGTACAACTGTCCGCTAATGTACAGTCAACCGCATGACTATGATAACAGTTTGACTTTGATAGAGCTTTGTGTCGTAGCAATAAGGGCGGATTTCGTAGTTCAATTGTCAAAACTGACTGTACGCGAGGTTCCCTGATACTGGCCACTGTGAGAACACGGCAGCTTGTCTTCGCGTCACAAAATGTATGGGAAGTAATGTCGCGCGCTACATCTTTTGTGATAGCATTACTGAAGTACCGCTGTTGTTGTGTATCAAAATGTGCATGGTACTTGTGAGACAGTTGTGCACCAAAGTGTTTCAGAATCAATGGAACTGCTTGACACTGATACTGTGGCATTATTTTTGTGACAGAAGAGAGACAAAAGCTTTGTGCTTGTGTATCAAAATGTTCTACTGAAACAGTCGCGCGCTAATGTGTTATTAATGATTTAACTCTGAGACGCTACTATTTTTTCACGTCTTTTCTCAATAACAATAATATATTATGGTAACTGCATTGAAGTGCTCTGCGCTTGATTTATTGTTCATCACACTGACGTTAATATTCACGGTATTGTGTAACCAAACACAGTAAGGCCGGGACTACATTGTCATTATGTAACTACAGCAATTTCACGGCTAGGAGACTGTCCCTTAGTCCATTGTGGTAATGCACCTATGAGGCTTCGTGTGCCGAAACGTGTTGGTAAGCCGCTCACACGTGGAACATGCTTTGTCCTGGAGTTGTTTAGTAAGGATTTAAGGTATTACACGTCGCAGAATACAATGATGTCGGGGTGAAGCTGAATGGTGACGTCATCTAGTAAGAGATGGTGTGTTCTAACCTCGCCTTGCTTATAAGTTATCATTTCATTCTGTGTTGAGTACCTAAAGATAGGATTTAGTCTGTGAAACTTACATTATACAGCATGGCATTAATTAATTCCTGATTACAGTTTGCGCGTGGATGTCCCTGCCACCCTATATTGTCTGTGGTTACCCTATATTGGTGGTGGTTAGTGTTGTCTTAAACAAATACATAGTCAGCAATAAAAGTCCATTAACACTTCAGTTTTTTAATCATAAATTGTTGAGAACAATATTTAAAAAAAAATAGAGTAGATGGTTAATTCATGGAATTCAAACTCTTAACTCGCGTAAAAAATAGCGTATTGGGCGATTTTGGGCCTCCTTAGATCGAATGTAAAAATTACAGCAGTGTTAATCTTCAACATAAGGGGTCCAGAATCATGTACTGAATCCATGGTAACGGTTTGCGCGTGGATGTCCATGCCACCCTTTATAGATGCTGCAGTCGATTGCTGACCGTACCTACTAACTAACTTTTGAAGTAAATAAACAAAAAAATCCTATTCCACGCTCATAAGTAGGAAAGTGGAGCGCGCAAAAATACTATTCAATGTGAAGTCTTTACATATTTGATTGCCAACAGAAACTAAGATTATTATCATCCACATCCATGACTTATGAAAACACAATAACTGTCACTTTCTTTGGTATTCTTCGTCGAATCGTTGAGCTCCTTAAGCTTTGAGTTGAGCTGCACGATTTCTGACAAATGCGTGCACTGACTGGACAGGTCCTCTTAATCTGTGTTGTTCTTTCCTCAAAAGACCATCTCAGATATCGATCTGCATGGTCTTCATATGATCTGACCAAGATTATGTCTGGACTTCAAAAGAGACTGTGACCTCTGAGTTTGTTTCGGCCTTTCTTCTCAGACTAGTCAGATAGGAAACGCCGACCTCATCTAGTTTTAAAATATGATTGACGTGTAAAAGTGTTTGTACAAACTTACTTACAAAATAAAATCATTTATCATTTATCATTATCATTGTCAGAGTCAGACGTTAGTATGTCAGTTAGTAAGCACCAGTAATGTTTAGCGGCATTACGCAGGAACGCAGACTCGGATTGCAAAACAATTCAGGAATTTGGAATTTCAATGTCAAACACTCCAGCCAGGCTGTGTTTACGGCACAGATATTGAGGAATAATTTACATACGTTAATCTGGTAGATACTCTGCCAAGCTATGTAGGTGCTGAAGACTATTTATAAATGAAGGCTATAATAAATATTCATGTTAGTAATATTACTTACAGAAATCAATGGTTATATTAAGTTACTAGCTGTGCTGTGACTTCATTCGCGTAGGTACAGACGCCAGCAGGTCAAGCTACCCGAAACTGTCAAATTTTCCCAATCAACCTTGAACCTTAACGATTTGATGATAAAGTTGAAAATCTATTAAAGAAATATGACAGATTGTAGTAGCTTGATGTGCTGGCGTCTGTACATATTGGATTTCATGGGTTTTTTTTTTCGCAGAACCCTATTTCTTTGTCTAAAATAAAAGTGCCTAAGCTACTCCTTATAACATCACCTATCTGCCAGTGAAATACCTACGTGTCCAAGTCGGTTTAGCCGTTTCGGAGATTAGCCGGAAAAAACAGACCGACAGACAAACATTTGAAAGATTGTTTTTTTTTGTTATAAGTACCGATGCTTTCATATTGCAGCATTGGCAAATGCTACATTATAATTTTATCACGAACGACTTTCTTAAATAACAAATCCAACCTTATTTTTAACCAGAAAAGTTTTTTCTACATATTGGTTTTGAATTTTCAATCTAAAAGTGTCATGTCTTTTCTCTTACCGAGATTTTTCATTTGAAGGATTTTTTGGACACAGGACGGAAGTCTAATATATTATTTTTTTCTGCTTTCACAAAGAAATTATTTAGCTACAATATTAACGCTAAACTATAACGGTTTGAACGACCGAGTTCTGTGCGGTCATCCACTGAATCCAAGGGTATGTTTGCTTTCCAATTGATTATTCAAAAGTTCTTATCGTTTCCTAAATTTTATTCCATTCTTTTCTTTGTAATAGGCAGTGATGTGTGATAATAAACGAATTGTACATCACTAAAAAGTGGTCTCGAGGCGAGTCACATGCCATGAAGACTCGGTTTGTAATTGAACTTTTCTTCAACTCTTTTGTTATAAAAGATTCTGCCTGCGTCTCGGATTATCATTTTTCATTATTTTCTGTAGATTGGTCCGAAGACTGTAGGGCGACCTAGAATTCGCCCTACCCGCCACCCTAGTACCAGACGTCTACAAGCTTCCTGTTGGATATCGAACGCAACATAACACCTTGCGCGCGACCTGCACGTTTAAGAGGATTCTGATTCCGGCCAGCGAGGAACCTTCCAATTGTCAGCGTGACCTAGGACCGGATTTTCATATATTTTGTAGCTTAGTTCTGGTTATACTAGCCGTATATTATCATTGTTACAATTTTGATCAAGCGGTAATTTAAATTATTATCTTGCTTCCTAATAACGAATTGACTTGGTGCCAATTACCCATTTAGGACGTCCTTGTATTTATTTAGTTACGTAAGGTTATGATACGTTTGCAAACGTATCTTAATCGACGCGTAACAAGAATACACAAAATGTATTATAGGGCTCGAAACCCAAAGACGTCACGACGTAATTAATTCCGCCCTTTTAATAATAATATTCGTTCTGTGTCTTTTGCTAAGTTTTTATTACTATCTTATTTTACTTACAAAAATTAAAACGTGTTCAAGCGAAGATTTGCCTCTTTTATTTTTCTAAAATATGCATTAAACAAAAACGTATTATTTTGAAATTACAAACAGACATTTCAATTTTATTCATTTGTATAGATTTGATGATAAACCAAATATGTCGTCAAATTACTTTTAAAAAAAGTTTTATTTTTTTTAGGTAGACGGTCGGTGTTTACCCCTACCTTAAATTGGATGTAGTATAACAAAAATGACTCAACCCACATTCTTCCCAATAACTCGACAATTGCGTTAGTCTATATAATACAACTTGACTCATAAAAATATTGGTATATTTGCCCATAAGTGATAATATTTCAAAATATTACATATACAACATCATTGCAGCAATACACATCTAAACTTAGAACCTAGATAACTCAAAAATTACTTTTTGTGGATTGAGTCCTTTTTGCTAAACTACGTCCAATTGTTGTCCTGTGCATTCATTAGTGCTAAATGTTAGCTATTGAACAACAAAACAATATTATTGGTATATTTTGACAATATTGATTGCAGTAAACTCAAAATGGGTACTCAGCATGACGGCTGTACGCGTCTATACCTGGCAACAATCAATCGAAGGTGCGACTCCATTCATCAATTCATAGTGTTGATGCACTGCGGTTGTACACTCGCGTACAGCTTCCATAATATTGACGGAAATCGATTTACAACAGTAAGATGAAACGATAAAACACCACCAAATCGGTATAATCTAATTTTGAAAAATTTTAAAGGGTTTTAAAAATCAACGTGTTTAATTACGTGTTTAATGAATGAGTTACCAGGCATTATTTAGAAAAGTAATTGTCCATTATTAGTGCTTAGACCGGCCGACCAAAAATTCGAAGACATGTGACATCCACCAACCTGCCATGGGCCCACGTTGTAGATTATGGCCCACTCCCTCTCACAGAAAGAGGAGGCCTGTGTCCAAGCTGTGGGAACATTATAGGCTGATTATGAAGTACATCGAATTCAACGACGATTACATATGGATGGAAATGCAAAAAGAACCCAAGCTGTTTCTGTCTATCTTTATGAAAAAACTAGCTCCTGCCCGCGACTTTGTTCGCATAGACGTCGTAAGACACCGAAATACAATACTAAAACGAAACGACCTATCGCCTTCCATCGCATTGCCTGTCCGCGCTGTTACCTCGTTTTCGCATAGCGCTCTTTCCGACTTTTTTTCTATTTGCTCGGCTCCTTAGGAATGTTAGCTCCTAGCGTAGTGTTAAATGGCCTATAGCCTTCCACAAGAAATGGGCTATCAAATGCTAAAAGAACTTTTGTAAATTTTAATTTGAAATCCGTCTGATCCAAAAATTAGCGCCTTTAAACAAACAGAAAACAAACATATTTTTCAGCATTATTATTAGTCTATACTCATAGATATATTTTTTGCCGTTAATTTCCTTCTGCTGGGCAAAGGCGTCCCTTATCTTTTTCCATCTCTCTCTGTCCAGAGCTGCCCATATTTATCAAAGGAGTCCAGCTCATCCCACCATCTCCGTCTGGGCCTGCCGCGATGTCGTTTGCCATTAATTTATTCAGATACATATAGATTTAATAAGAAAGAAGTGTTTTTTCCTACTCGCTATATGTAGACAAGTATACCTCACTAGTATAACATATCAACATCACATTACCCCACTTACGTAGTTAAGTGAACTGTGCAATGTTACCTGTATTGTACGATTTTATTCAGTCATCGGATTGAATGGCGGCGGGTTGGGGTCGACGCCCTCTATTGTCAGGCACTATTATTACTTTAATAAGAGGAATGGTCAGGTTTTCACTTCAATGGACATATTGAAAACCTTTTTTTGATTTTTCTTTAGTACAGACACATTTAGTGATTTCTTTTATTAAGTGAAAATAAAACATTTCAGAAAGATTGGTATACACTTCTTTCAGAATGTTCTATTTTTACTAGGAAAATTATTTTTGTGAACTATAAATGTGTTTTTTCTGAATTTTTATATAAATTTTTTTTTTTTTTTTGTAGGTAAATTAATACTTGTTCAAATCGTCGTTTCCAAACGTTCTTCTTGTGTTATTAAGGTGATTTCAGAATTACTAGTACTATCGAAAAAGTCATAAAAATGTTTGTAGCACATATGTAAGTTCCATAAACACATAATTTGTTTACAAGTTTGGAAACTACATCACGAACGGAGTATAGTTAGATGTATGGTCGAGCAGGTACATCCACTTTTTGCCTAAGGCTGAACCTTTGCCTCTTTGATCCTGGTTCAAAACTCCGAGCGGCTTTTGAGAAATTCCAACAAAACTTTTATAAACTGCCTGAACAAAGGATCGAACATGAACGTTCTGAAATTGTGATTCCGACCACCATACAAGTCCAAAATAGGTCGAGGGCAACTGGTAGTCACCGAGAAAAATGACCAGAGATACTGAGAAAGACCAGACCAGACCAAAGGGGTTTCATTTTGCTCTTTCAGATAGGTATTCCACAATCCTATTGAAATATTACTAGGAACAAAACCCTGTCCATTAGGTAAACCGTTTTTTGACAGATGGAACTAGTGATGGCAGCAACGCACAATACATTGATTGATACACGTACGATATTATAATGTATATAAAAAGCCATAAATAAATTATGGCAGTTTATATATTTATTTTGTTACGCATTTTAAAGTTAAGTTTTACGTAATCTGAAATATGTATGTTCTAAGACAGCTGTAAAAAACGGTTAACTTAATGGACAGGCTATATATATTGTTTTCTGTTCAGTTCAAATAGACATATAAATTAACGATTGCGATATCTTAAAATAATCATAATTATTACCTACTTTCTCATTTATAACATTTACAATTCCTCAATTCAAATGCTTAGTAACTACCACCCTACCGATGTCCCAGCCGCCGAAAATATTTTGATCAAAAGCCGTATTTATTGATAACAGCTGGCAATTGATACCAATTGTTATTTGATCCGGATGAAACCGGATTAACTTCTCCATTTCACGTCAATTAGCATCAAAGTGGTTGCTGACGGCTGAAGGGAGGTTATTTGGACCAAAGAGAATTATGGAAACAAAGAATGTTTTGCGGAAATAATGTCAAAATCACGGCGGTAATAAAACTCTTTGTTTATCGCCAATAAAATCAAACGGTTCAATGAGAATGCTTCATATCCGTCAAGAATTGAAGAAAAAATTTCATCTTGGAACATAGTGCACATTGAAGGATTCCGTAGACATAATATATGCCTAAGTTTGTATTCCTTTGAATTTTTCCAAGAATCTGTTAGAGAAAGTTATTTGTACGATTCCTAAATTCAAAATGGCGTATAAGCGAACGTATTACATTCGTTAAAAACTACCTACGCACCATATTATTTATTTATTCTAACCAATTTTCGTTGAAAAGGATTTTTTTCGTTCTAAAAATCAGCCCTAAATATAGGGCTGATTTTTCAATCGACAGATAATTTTTATTCGTGGAATAAAATTGACGTCTGACAGTTTTTGTATGGAAGAACTGTCAAAAATTCAAAATTATTTCTCCGATAAAAATCGGGATAAGACCAAAAACATGATAATAACGATGATAACATTTAAAGAAAAAAAGAAAATACACTGCCTAAGACTACCAGGTTCAACGACGATTTCTACATGGAAACATTCTGGTAACAAAGACACGAGAACAAATGGCGAATGTGGTCAATGTATCCGCGTCACATCGATAGTTTATGTCGCACAGGATAGTGCTCTATCGTCGTTTCAGGACATTACACACGTCCCGCTGTGTATCAGACTTATAGACTCTACCTCCTATATTTTTTTTTGTATTTAGTACCTTCATATGTGTGTTCTTTTCTGCGTTTATAGAAAGAAGGTATAAATAATAATATTTTTTTAGGACACGCACAGGAAATACAAACTGTAAAAAAGCCGCATTAAAACTAACAAAATTAACATTTAAAACAACCAAATAAAATAAACAAGAAAAAAAAGACTTGTGCGAGGATAAAACGGGTCTTAGCAGCGCTGGTATTCTGATAAGGCCCGCTGTGAAGCCACGGAATACACCTAAGAGTGTTAGTTTAATTTGGATATTACTGATATCGATGAAGGAAAAACATCGTGAAGAAACCTGGAATAGGGGACGAGCCTACTGCCATCAACCGGGCACAAATCCAAACCTACCTAGCTATACATACCTCCTAGAATATTTTGGTGTGTATAGTTTTCGTTAGTTCATTTTCGAAGATATAGTATTTATCAGACTATAAAAGCTTCACGGCGAGGCATACAGCGAGTATTATCTGCTGCAACTTTGAAGAGTCTTATATGATTGATATATGTAATTCAACCAGTATTGAATCGATGTTAACCATCCCTAATCACCGTCATCTTCCTGCCCTTGACCCATGTTACTTGGGGTCGGCGCAACACATTTTCTTCATCCAATCTCACCTATCAACCATCACATTCCCTCTCATTCTCCTCACACTGAGAGGAGGCCTGTGTCTCAGCAGTGGGGACATTATAGGCTGATTATGAACCATCACGTTATCATTCACTCTCTTCTATTTCAAATCATTCCTCACCGAATCAACCCATCTTTTCTTTGCCCTTTCTCTCCCTCAGATTTTTTCTTTGGCCTTCGTCTCCCTCTCCATTCTACCCATCCCTAATCAACACCAAATTAAATGACCTATCTGATAATAAATTAGCTAGTTCCTTATACCGGGTCGTCTGGACAAACTGGGTATAAAAGGTGAACGTGGTAGAAACTCCGTTCACGTTTTATTCCCTGTCCGTTTGTACCGAAGGCCTATGGCACAGATTTTCTTAAAAAAAAAAAACTTTTTTTTGTTTACATTCAATCCGATGACTTCAATCAAAGGATTGAATGTAGCTACGAATTCATTGATAATTTCCGCGCGAAGAGTAGGATGGGTGGCTATAGGTTGAATTTTTATATTATATGACTTCAAATAAGTAATAGTATTTATTGAAAGGTTAATTTCATTTTAGGTTTTGAAAAAAAAAGATAAAAAAATACAAAAAGATACTTCGTTCACCTTTTATATCCTGTTTTTATCTAGACTGTAAAAAAAGTCAGCCGGAATAAGAAGTGGCATATACATTATTGCACAAAACCATACCTATAAACATGAGCATTAGGATTTTGCTAAGTGCAAACTACGTTACCGCAAATAGTTTGAACCTCACGAAGTAATTATTCTCATTAAAATTCAGCTGTCTACAGAAAGCTGTAAGCTCAGATTTGTTGATTGTGTGTGTGGGAGAGTTTAGCATAAATCCATATTTTACAGTCTGCTTGGCGAACTATCGTGTAAGCTGTGCTATTTGCTCACGCCTCCTACTAAAATGCTTCCGTCTAATCCTGTTCCAAGGATTAAGAAAACATCCGTGCTACCTCTTAAAAAGCTGTTTGTTTTTGTGATATCAGAGGGGCAATTTCCGTATTTTTAAGACCGTTCGCGTTCTAATCTTAGTATCATTAATATAAAAAATACAATCAATTTCCCTACATTTTTGACAAGTTTTTGACGTTGATTGTCGCTGAGATGAGATTGCGACTAGATTCTGAACGTGTTTTTAAGTACGAGAATTGGCCTTCTTTTGTTTTTGTGGAACTTGTTAACCCACTAACGATGTAGGATAAATTCACAAAAATTGTCAAACGAAATGACACAAAGAATTTTGTCAGAGGATTTTTTTTTTCGCTTTAATTCATTTTTGACCTGATGAGTTGGTCTGTTCTTTGCTGAACCGCCTTTTTATCTTTATATAAAAGAAAGAAATGTTCTTTATTGTCGAAAGTATTGCGGGGTAATTGCGCAACACTCTTACAATGAAAATGCCTATAATTTTGATAATTCATTAACATTCATTTACGTTGTCGAGCAGTCGAATTTTTTTAAACATCTGAAGCAATACATTAGTAATTTGCTTCGGTTTGTGATTGAAAGTGTATTCCGCATCTAATACATATTGGGGTGCTGATCCTATTAGAAACATTATTTCTCTGATAGAAAACGACACTATTGTCGGGCATGTTTCATGGTATAGTTGACTTCCATACGAACGAAGTCGCAGCCAGATGCAGCAGAAGAAGTATAAAACCAAGTAAAAAATGTAAAGACCTTGATATGAAATGAGTATAAAACAATTTATAAACTCCACATTTTTAAGCAGAAGCGTGTAAATTCGATTAAAAAACCAGTGTCCATTCTGTAAAAATCACACCGTGAAAACTTAGGCAAAATGAGCTGTCAATAGTGTCAAAGCTTCTAGCATCACTGGAATGACAGCTCACTTCAATCTCACTTCATAGAGTTTTTACAGAATAGACCGCCTGATTACTGAGGCCTGTCATCATCATCATCATCAGCCTATAGCAGTCTACTGTTGGACATAGGCCTTCCCTATTGCACTCCATTCAGCTCGATTTTCGGCAACTCTCGTCCAACCGCTACCATCCATCCTGCGAAGATCGTCGCTCCACCTAGCCTGAGGGCGTCCCACCTTACGTTTGCCGATTCGCGGTCCTCATTTAAGAACACGTCTACTCCAACGGTCATCGGTTCTAGGCCTGTCACAACCCACGAACTCATATTATACACGTTGAGATTTTGAATCGCTTAGTTTCTCTTTTTCTTCTTTAAAAAATTTTGGCAGCATTACATAAACTTCGCATATCGCAGTGAAGTTCTATAGAATAATCAGCATTGAAGTCCCGCTGGACATTGAAGTGACGGGAACAAAGGATGTGCTTGCAGCCAGTCGTACGCGCCTTTGTATGACTCCTACGTAGACCTAGGAAAATAGACTATGTTTAGTAATTCTAAGGTCTAGGTAATAAGTTTGTGTGAGTAATTTTATTAAATGATAAATGGTTTTATTTCTGTAAGGGCTCCATTGACAGATAATTTTTATTCGTGGAATAAAATTGACATCTGACAGATTTTGTATGGAAGAACTGTCAAAAATTCAAAATTATTCCTCGGATGAAATTATCTGGCGTTGGAAAAATCAGCCCTAAATAGGTTTGCAAACACTTTTACACGTCAAACATATTAGTTTTAATAAATATAAAAAAAAATATTTATTCCTCAATTTTCATGATTGCACCTACCACTGTTTGTCTCTGCATCACCCAAAGGTTGACTGCTAGAGAATGTCTATGGAATTAAGTCCGCCTCTGTACAACATTTGTGTCCTGGAAGTATTAAATAAATATTTTAAAAACTAGATGAGGTCGGCGTTTCCTATCTGACTACTCTTGAGAATAAAGACCGAAACAAACTCAGAGGTGACAACATTAATACCTCTACACAACATTTACACATTAAATAACTGACGATTTCGTATATGATTAGTAGGTATATGCGTTATGTCTGTATTTATTGTATTATGTAAATAATACACCACATGAGACTACCTACAGTATTGTCTCTCCTTCCCCTTTTTAATCCATCCAAAGGATAGTCTTTAAAAGATCGCTCTTAGCGTTAAGACCGCCATTGTGTCACCCTTTGTAAATTTCTACATTTATATATGTAATTTATATGATGTACACAAGGCTAGATATCAAGCTATACATTTCCAGTATAAGCTGATCTCGCATTGATTCGGATTGCCGTACAATAAGAGGTCAGCTAACTGGAAATATAAACTTTGATATGTAGCCGTGTGTATATAACAAAGAAGAAAAAGAAAGAAAGAAAAAAAAAGAAGAAAATTCATTTATTTGCGGCAAACACGACGCATAAAAAAGAACATAAACAGACAAAACAAAAAGAACAAGTTGGGGGTAAACATGCGTCACATTCACGCAAAACGGCCATCGCTTATGATTGAATAGCATAATGCTAAGACCCTATACGAGACAGAGCCCCAGCGCTGGTTTAAAGAGTATTGTATTCTCGTTGGTGTGTTAGCAAGCACGACTACTGAGCGTGGGGTTTTGGTTCCGATCCTCGGATTGGACAAAGTGTTATTGGGTTTGGAAATTCTTACTAAAAACTGGACTGGAGTCCGATTTGTGTTTGGTTAGTGGCAATATAGGTACATGCCGCCTACCTGATTACGTGGTACAGACGGCAGCACATAAAACTACTACAATCTGTCAAATATCTTTAATAGATTTTCAACTTTATCGCTAAAGCATTAACGGTCAAGGTTGATTGGGAAAATTTGGCAGTTTCGGGTAGCTTGACGATGTGCTGGCGCGTCTGTATATAGGCATTATTACCGAAATGTCGTTTGACTTAACAGCTCTGCTTAAACCTTCGGCGATTACAAGCGTGGTGTTCAATGAATAATAATATCCTTATGTTCACGAGAAACAGGAAATTATTGAAATAAATATAATAAACCGAGTCAATGACCCTTCTACTTTTAATAACAACTTTTTCATATCGAAAATACTCGTATGCATGAAACATTTGTTTGCTTCAGTTAAGTCAATCATTACTTTATCAAAGGAAATAATACATATAACGCAGGAGAAAGGATGGCCGAATATGACAAAAGTTATTCAACTGTATTTAATTATTGACTGTGACCTCCGAAACGCAGTAAAGGTTTCGAAATGCCAACACAATAAAATATTAATCTTCAATTAGCGTACGTCGGAAATATGTGAAAAGAATGCTTTGTGAATTCTGATCTGTGGTCCCCATTGTAATCGTGTTTGTAGATTATAGAGGTTGACTTTGACGAAGCATTATTTTTTGGGTATAAAATCAAGGTTTTTTTTACCGATATTTCAGGGTTTACTCATTTATTTATATTACTATTTATGTACACAATTAGGACATCAAGAAAAAAGAAACAGAAAAATAGGTACCAAGGTGATGCTTATTTTTAAAGAAATCTCTTCCAGCATACCTACCTATAAAAGAGAAAAAAAAAATACATAAAATCAAATGATAAATGATTTTATTTTGTAAGTAGGTTTGTACAAACACTTTTACACGTCAATCATATTTTAAAACTAGATGAGGTCGGCGTTTCCTATCTGACTAGTCTGAGAAGAAAGACCGAAACAAACTCAGAGGTCACAGTCTCTTTTAAAGTCCAGACATAATCTTGGCCAGATCATATGAAGACCATGTAGATCGATATCTGAGATGGTCTTTTGAGGAAAGAACCACACAGATTGAGAGGGCCTGTCCAGTCAGTGCACGCATTTGTCAGAAATCGTGCAGCTCAACTCAAAACTTAAGGAGCTCAACGATTCGACGAACAACACCAAAGAAAGGACATTATGGTAGGCCACATTATTTACTCAAACTGTCAGCCCATGACAAAACTAACAGGACAGAGAGAAAATAAAAAATAAAATGACCCACATAGTCTTCACATTCACAATAATTAAAATAATAGTAAGCAAATGTCATTGTATATATAAAATTCATTAATGTCAAAGTAAAAAAAAACCACAACAAAACATTAAAAAAAACATTCAATATGTAAAAATTGGAAGCAGCTCAATCCCAAGCCTTTTTGTCCTCGATATAATCCTTAACGGTATAAAAGGCTTTCTGGCAAAACTTAGGTATAATGAATGATTTGAATTTATTAAGGCTTAGATCTTGAACGGGGCTTGGAACTTTATTATAAAAGCGTATACATTGGCATCTGAGCGAGCCACCTATTTTCTTGAGCCTTGTTGTAGGTACTACAAATTTGTGGTTGTTCCTAGTATTTATATCATGGATATAACTGTATTTTTTAAACAATTTTATATTTTTATGGGCATATATAAGATTTTCATAAATATACTGAGAAGGCACAGTCATAACATTAATCTCTTTAAATTTGTCTCTGAGCGAGTGTCTCGGACTTAATTTATAAATTGATCGAACAGCTCGCTTCTGCAAAACAAACATTGTCTGAATATCAGCGGCATTTCCCCACAATAGAATACCGTACGACATTACACTATGAAAATAGCTAAAGTACACTAAACGGGCTGTCTCTATATCAGTTAAATTACGATTTTTTCTAATAGCGTATACTAAAAACAATTAACTTAATAAAACAAATCAAATATGAGAATATACTACATACAAATAAACATACATACATACATACTTCTAAAGAGGGGCTTATGGCTAAGTAATAACCGCCGCACGGGTCGATCGACCAGGTTAAGCTACGCTTGCTGCGGTTGGTCCGTGGATGGGTGACCATCTTCACATATCAAGACCCCTCCGTGCCTCGGAAAAGCACGTTAAGCCGTTGGTCCCGGCTCTCATTCGTGGATCTTTGACAGTCGTTACGGGTCGTCAGTAGCCCGAAAGTCTGACAACCAGTCTTACCAAGGGGTATCGTATTACCCAGTAACTGGGTTGTGGAGGTCAGATAAGCAGTCGCTCCATGTAAAATACTGGTATTCAGCTGCATCCGGTTAGACTGGAAGCCGACCCCAACATAGTTGGGAAAAGGCAGGCAGATGATGAGATGACATACATACTTCTAAAATAAACATCACTAGAATGTTAATAATTATAACGTTATCAAAATAATCAATACATACACAGCTATGATGAAGTGGAAAGAGAGTGATCTTTTATTCTTCTTTTAAAAACTGCAACAGTTTGGCAGTCCCTAATTTTTTTTTTTTTTTTTTTTTGAAAAAAAAAAAAAAAAAAAAAAAAAAAAAAAAAAAAAAAAAAAAAAAAAAAAAAGTTTGGCAGTCCCTAATGTCAGGGGTTGCTTACTTTGTAAAAGTTGTCAGTATTCATAAATATTTTCACCCCCTAAAAGATTGCCAGTGAATTCAAAATCAGCCTGTATATTATTATAATGTAGGTATAACGCTAGACACAAAGTTATTAATTCATTGAACTGTGTCCGATGAGAACATTATGATAACGTCGGTATCATTTAAAGTTTAAGCGACCCTACAAACTTAGATACTTTACCTAAAGTACTTTATAGCACTCACAGAACTACTTACGTTTGATACACAACACACAAGTGAATAGTACCACATTTATTTTGTATATCGTCTACGATATTCTGTGTCAATACAAATAGGAGTCACAAAGGAATCTCCAATCATAGACATCTTTGTGACGAAAATAACAACCATTATACTAAGACCTGTGCCACACAACGACATTCCTCCCCTTTATTCACATTCTAAATGAGAATGGGGAGGCAGGCAGCTCATCTTACACCGGTGCCGTTTATTTCGCGACAGATATTTTCTATACGAAAGTACTCTCTAAATATTTGTTAAGAAAATAGAAAAAGGTGTACGAAACTCGTCACAAAAAGGTTTAGCCGCGTAAAGTCGGAGAACAAACGTCTGTGATAAGATTTTCATTTTGATCTTGAATCTATTTCTAAGTCTTATGTAATGTGTAGGTGTGAAGATAAAGTCATCCGACTTTGTACATCTAAACTAAAAATGTTGAGTACCTTTACGTAAAGTTAGTGAAGTAAATTGTTTGCCAAATTAACGACCAACTTCAAATGTCCGTATATTCAAATCACAATTGACATTGAAATGGCTATAACCCGGCAAATTACGTATAGTGTGTCAATTTGACAAACAATTCCCTGGGTGTACCTAACTTCTTACAATATTTAAATTTTTCACTCTCAAAAAAGGTACAAAGGCGGACTTAATGCCTTAGGCATTCGCTACCAATCAACTTAGGGTGGTGAAGAGATAGATGACAGGTGCTTTGGTCGAGAGGAACAAGGATATTTTTTTATTTTTTTATAAGTATCATAATAAATTTTAAATAAAATAGGTACTTGTTAGTAAGGGAAGGAACGCCAAGCCCGACCTACTAAAATCACCGTGTAAGCTTGTTAAAAATTACTGTGCAAGACCTGGACGCCCCGTCGATGCAGGTCCTGTCGCCTTTAGGTGCGCTGCGCCATTTATTACCATGCAATGGACACGCTCCGTCCTAGCGTCCGTGTCAGCGTCGTTCTTGTCCATAGTTTGCGTTCCGCCGCCTTTGTGTGTACCGGCGCTTTATCATGTCAACATGGACATTACTGTTTTTGCCACGCGTTGCTGACATGTTCCACGGTGGACCGTGCGGTGAAATATCGAAAACGTGGACACAGTTTACTCCCGGTTTTCCAATTGAGAATTTTTTAGCGTAAGCATAATCAGCGCAGGCTAGTTGAGAGCTTGTCAAACTCTAATTCAGTATTACTTAAGGCGAAAGCTGGCAAAGTTAACATTTATTTAGAATGTTGCATTTCGCGGGCTACATCGAAGACAACGACAAACGAGACACCGGCCACAGTCACCGGTAGCCCAGCGACAAGCAGTTCACATGCTTTTTCATACGTTTTGTATGGATTAGTCGCACACGTGTGACCGGTGACGGGCACCGGCTACAGCAGTAGGTACTCAACACCACAGCAACAGGCGACAGCCACTGGTGGTTGTGGCTTGTGGCTCGTGTGTGCTTACCCTAATACTAAAGTAAAGTTTGACAAGCTCTTAACTTCATATTCTCAATTCAGAAACCGGGTATTAAACTAGAACAACAATGCTTACATAGCTGAAGAACTACACAGATGATTCATCTCAAACATAAAAAGGTTGTTTAATATGCAAGACTACAACAAAAAAATACACGAAAAGAAGCGTTATTCGACTCAACAAAAGCGTTTAAACTAGTCAGAAACTGTGCAAGAAATTCATTGAGCTGCCAACTACCATAACTCCGTGAGTAATGCACTCCACAACTTGTTTAGTTCCAGTTTTACATGCGGGAACATGCTGAGAACAAGTTTCTTTCGAACATTTGTTTCTTTATTCCCTTGTTGATTCGGAACTTTTATTTTTTGTTACATTATTAACTGACAGTTCCATATATTTCTGTTTAGGAGATCGGAGTTTTTTCACTACGCAATAGCAGCCCGGAGTCTTTATTTATGTCAATTAATGGCCATTAGGCTCACCCCCTTGGAACTGTGATTCCGTTGATGCTCGTTAGATTTCGGGGGCTTTCCAACACCTAATTGAATCATTAGGTAATTATGTCTCCCTATGTGCTGATGGTGAACACCGGGGTGGTTATGGTGAGGAAAAATCCCACACTCCCCGACCTGCGATTACTAAACCTTTTAGTGGGAGTACAGGCAGGATTTTATGTAGGTAATGCATGGTGTAAAGCAGTACATCCACTGCAATACAACAGTCCTAAAGTTGAACAGTGATGCCTACAGGCTGCCTAAGTTTCAGGATAAGTTTTTGAAACTTAGGCAGCTTGTAGCTGTTCAACTTAAAACTACTAAAACTACTAAACTAAAACTACTAAACTAAAACTAAACTACTTTGCTAGAAAGCCAATTCTCGTAAATAAAAACGTTAAAAATTTAGTCGCAATCTCATCTCAGCGACAATCAATGTTAAAATCTTGTTAAAAATGTAGGGATTTTAGAGGTATTTTTGACAGATTGAGACTGAGATTAGACTATAAACGTTCTTACAATTACGAGAATTGCCCTTCTGATCACAATACATTATAGACCCAAATAAATATTATTTCATAGGTGTCTAATCTTTTGCTAGTTAAAAACCAGATTATTTTATTGTTAGCGTTCCAAATATCGTCAGTAAAACAATAGTTTTAGTAGGCAGAGCCAAGGAAAAGCTCGCAGAATAAGCAAGCAAGCTGAAGTAGCAATTGGCCGGTCATATTAACCGTATGACCATTGGGGTAGACGTTTTCTTGAGTGGAGACCGCGAATCGACAAAATTAATGTAGGATGCCCTCAGGCTAGATGGGGCGACTATCTTCGCATGGTGACTGGTAGCAGCTAAATGAGACTTGCCAAAAATCGAACTGAATAGCGTGCCATTGGAGACCATTTCCAGCAGTGGACTGCTATAGGCTGATGATCACGATGAAGTAGGCAGAAGCACTACAAAGTACCACAAGTAGAGCAGGTATAATTATAACAATTTAGAACCATCACCATCATCTGCCTAGTCTTTTTCCAACTACGTTGGGGGTCGGCTTCCAATCTAATCGGATGCAGCTGAGTACCAGTATTTTACATGGAGCGACTGTCTATGAGAACAGTTTTGAACCATAAAGTTCTTAATTCAAAGGGCATTCATTAATTCAGCAAGATATGATTAAAGGTTTAAAACGAAACCACTATCCTATTTCACACACAATCTTTAAACCCAAGAATAAAACCTCGAGGCAACCTCAATACTCATTCACGCAAAGCAGTACTCATTTTCAGGCACATCTCTACGTTGAAAAGACGTGTTCCTACGCTTTGTGCTCGCAGTTCCGTTGAGACAAAGCTATTACATACTGCCTGATGAATGCCGGGATACCTCACAGTTAGCTTTGCAGTTTGTACTAACGTTTCTATGTTGCTGTGTGGTGGGGAGGGTAGCTAGTGTTTAAAGTAAGGTAGGATGTATACGGTATTTACAGACGAAAGTTTTTGCTTAAATAGTTGGATTGTTACTTCCCAAGTTACACCGGTAGATAGGTACAAAGCTGAAATTGAAATAGAACTAGTAATTTTTAAACATTTTGGATATTTAGTAAACAAAAACAATTTTCAATTGATTGCATTCTCTCTCACTAATGAGGCTAAAATTCCAGTCACCAAAATTACCATGTAACATTCCTCTCCTAACCTATTGAGTATTGCACAAACATTGCCAAAATTGCACCTGTCTACCAACATAACATTTACCTTAACTAAACTGATATATTATTTAGTCTTGTGGATCCTTTGAGAAAGGCCCCGAAATCACATCGCCAGGGAAACCTTACACAAAACACGGTTGCCACTTAGATGCACATTACCGGTTATAAGCGGATAGTACCGGATTAAACTAGCTCAAACTGGTGCAGGCAGTTCGTAGTTAACGAGATTTGAATAATGTGAGACTTGTCTACTTATGAAAGAGCCTGATTTTATCCTCCCCTACATATTCCAGTCTTTCTGTTTTGTTCCAAACTAAGCAGCCGAAGTCAAGTTTTAGTTTTGGATTAACTTTTGTGTGTCTGAAACGTCTGTTGTTTCCCAATGTCCCTCTTCCTATTAGTGTTAAGACCACTCTCATCTAAGTTTGGTTTGGTTTGACTAAGTAAGTAGGATTAACAGTAACATTTTTGTGTGTCTGTAAAGTATACGTATCCAAAAATAAAAGGTAGGAATCAAGGAGTACCTACTTCATTGGTCCCGAGAGAAGGAAGAAAATGAGCTAATAAAACAAAGGATCATCGCATCCATCTATTACCTATCTTCTTCCATTATATTGTTATATTTTCGCATCGAAAATATGCCTTATTCAGAATATAAAATAAAGTATATTTTGCGGTGTAGGTATACGCTTAAAAATTGGCATCATTTCTTCGATATACGATATATCACCTGCGACCCGCCGACGCCGGGACGGGGATCGGCTGGCTTGCCACCTCTGTGAATGGTGAAATGCGGCTAGGGCTGACGAGAAAGTAAAACATTATTAGGTATTTCAACATCCTACAATGTAAAGTACGTACGTTGCGTAGAACATTTATTCAAATTCAAATTCAAATTCAAATTATTTATCTACCCTATTTAAAAATATCAGAGGGGCTACTCTCGTAATTTTAAGAACGTTCCCAGTCTGATCCTGAGATCAGACTGGGAACGGAAATTAGATGTATTTTTAACAGATTGACACTGATGTCAATCTGTTAAAAATACATCCAATTTCCCTACATTTTGAACATTCATTCGCGTTCATTCGCATAGGCAGGCGCTGAGTTGAGATTGCGACTAGATTTTAAACGTTTTTAATTACGGGAATTGGCCTTCAGAAAACGGTAAACGATCCTCTTTTTCAATTTACATTTTAATGAATAGTGAAAAACTTTTTTTTCTTAGTTAGCTTACAAGGTTAGGTATACAAGAATAACGCTGTATTCAATCATGACTAATAGAAACTAAAAGTTTTGTTTCCTTTCTTTAGTTTTTATTCAAATCTGTTCATGTTTTATCCTAAAGCAAGAAACTAACTAGAAAAATGTCTTTAATTAATTAACCACAGTGGGGCTCGTGGTTAAATAATAACAGCAGCATAGGTTGATCGAAGGCTAAGCTATGGTTTACGAGGCCGGTCCGTGGATGGGTGACCGTCTATTACATATAGAGACCCCTTCGTGCCTAGTCAGAAAGTCTAACAACCAGTGTTACTAAGGGGTATCATGTTACCCAGTAACTGGGTTATGGAGGTCAGATGGGCAGTACTGGTATTCAGTTGCATCAGGTTAGACTGGAAGCCACGCACCCCAACATATTTAGGAAAAGGCTAGGCAGATGATGACCTGGTTACTTTTGAGTAGCGTAGCAGTCGCTCCATGTAAAATACTGGTATTCAGCTGCATCTAGTTAGTCTGGAAGCCGACCCCTCATGGGAAAAGTCTTGGCAGATGATGATGATGAAATCAACCGCATAAATAATGGAAATATTTTTCACTGCATAAAATAACATATATCGTATTTTCGTTTTGTGTCAGCCCTGTAACCACCAAGGATCGCGCACCGATCCCGGGCTATTCGAAATAAATATCCGTCATATTGAAATATTTTAAAATGGAAATAAGGAAAATATAGTGGCGGCTTACATTGTAGCCTCCGGTATTTTACACTTGGGAAATGCATACAGTATCACTCGTTATTTAGTTGCGTGAACTATTTTTGTGAAAGAGTTTAGATCAAAGTTCACAAGGTAGAAGAAGAGACGATGACCTCTGAGTTTGTTTCGGCGTTTATTCTCAGACTAGTCAGATAGGAAACGCCGACCGCATCTAGTTTTAAAATATGATTGACGTGTAAAAGTGTTTGTACAAACTTACTTACAAAATATAATCATTTATCATTTATAGAATAACCTACTATTTTTGGGGGACCTTAAAAGGAGGTCGGAACTTTTACCCCGCGTTAACGGAACCGGAACCCGGAACAAAAGTGACATATGAACTTGGCGATTTCGTATTCGCGCGACGATCGCTTTCTATTAGGACGGCCTTATAAGGTCACTTAGTTGTCCGTCTGTCTCATACGTTTTTCTTGAGATCTTAACAACTTAGGAATTTGAATCTTAGCATTATATTAGGTCTTGAACTGTTAATAACGCCCAAACAAATTGTCGGTCAAAGACCATTTTTATTCTGTTTGTTTTACTGTAAGTTATTTTCGTATTTTTTATTGCTAATAATAACTCAATCGCATATACTTTAAAACAATATTATTTCAGATATTATGTGCGTACATGTAAAACACTTAGCTGCATCCGGTTAGACTGGAAGCCGACCCCAACATAGTTGGGAAAAGGCTAGTTTCAGATAAAAACTCCATATGGATCAAAATGGACACAGTCTATCTACTTTGTTCGCAATTTATCAGTTTATTAAGTTTATTTCCCAAACAGTGCCTTATCGTATAGCCATATCAATCCCACAATATTTCCTTTAAACGGAACAACACAACAATATGTAGCGAACGCAATCGATTGCGTTCAGATTGCATGCAATGCGGCGTCCCGATTAAATTATACAACGCATTACGGTCCTTTTACATTAGACTGCGATGTAACTGCGGATGGAATGCGTATCTATGACGATTACAGACCGCATGTGGTTTAGGCACAGTTCATGTTCCAGATATTTGCGAAATGATTAACGTAAAAACGTAAATTGTAAATATCTAGTCCAGGAAATGACTGAATAGTTTACTAAATTAGTGTGATGAAGTAATTCTGAAATAGATTATTATAGTTGGACCTACAATAACTTCTCTACGACACGATTTATTTCGAGACAGGCCCATCGCCGACGACGCAACTCAGTAACGTATTACAAAGTCAAATCAATAATGAGTAGGCAGAATGTCATATCACTAGTATTTCAATGGCGTTGTGAACGACGGACCTAACTAACAGCTTGTATTGTCACACTGCAAGACAAAGGCCTCGCTCTCCCTTTTGCACACAATTCTGTATTTTGCCAGTCCTTTTGGTAGGAGTCAAGCTCGTTAAGTGGTTTTGAATTCTGTAAAAAACAGAAAAAAAGCGATAATTTGTGTAAACCAGACAATACAATCTGCAGCTGTAACAGCTCTCGTAATCCATCATTTATAATTCAAAATGGTGGATTTGGTGTTTGGCTGCAATTTGAGCCCCTGCAGGGAACTTGTTACAAGGCGACATGTTCACAAATCAGAGGGAACTCGCATGCCGATAACTCCGTTAGTGTAAACGGGCATTAACAGCTCCGATGAGCAGTCGTCGGGAAATGCATAATACATTGAAACGGCTTTTAACTGTGACACTTTAGACTACGGCACAAATTGCTATGCTAATGTCCTACACTTATGTCCAAGCTTTTGTATGCTCACTTGAATTTATTTTTAGAGTAAAATTCCCATTTATTGCTGAAAAATATATTTTTTTTAGAAAATTGTTTTACGTAGCTTTGTAATTAATTCAAGAAAACAAAAGCAAATAGAACTCATCAGTCCTTATTATAGGTAGGTACTTGTTTACCAGTTGTGCTAGTTTTCAATGTAATCACAATTGGCTAAATCCGCGCCAATTATAATTGGATCAGATTCTATTCAAACCCTTGATTACTAGTCGGTAATCCTTGAGCTAGACACGATAGCTGGTTTTCAAGATCAATACATACCACACAATCAGAGTATCTGTCTGTTATACTAACTTGTGTACATTATAATTATGTTTGGTATAACCTGTGGTCTACGCGTGTAGCATTACATCGTAGTCTCGTAGCACTAACCATACACGTGTCGAGTGCTGCGAAGTGTGTGCGTAGCGGTTTCGTAGGGAGGTGCTGTAGCTTGAATTTACGGTGTAGTGCGAAATGCGAAATGTCGGTTGGTGGAAGTTTATTCTGGGAAAAGCCAAGGTATTTCTACCAAAATCAGAGACCGTTCCCGGAATACGTCCTTAGGGTTTTCGATATAATTTACTGAAATATTCTTTTTAAATACATCTTGCAATAAGTATTAGACCTACTCTTTTTTACCGCTGCTACCAATCTGTACTTCGATTATATTCTTATTTTAATCAAAACCCTAAAATACACGAAAGAAACACGTAAAAATAGCTAACCCTTTTCTCTGCACTGTAAATTTCATAATAAATTTACTCAAACTCACTCACAACTGAATTAAACAATAAGTCGCCAACTCAATAATCACAATTAAAACCACATTAAATCCGTGACAAACGTTAATTAAATTAACAGCTGATTTGAACAACCTACGCGAAACCTCTACCATAATCAAATTCAATCCTCAAACACGGCCGCACATGAATATTCATGCGGCCGTACTATCGTAAACCGTCATGTCCAATACGCGCCGTGTAAGCATACATACGCAATTAATTAATTGCCAGCCAGCGTTAGGCAACATCTGGGACATAGACACGGGTTGGCGATTAAATTTTATGATCGCAGCAGATGTACGGTGTTGTTAATGGCCGCATGCAATCGGTGACGCGTTTCGGTAAATTTCGAATTTGGAACGTTCGGAATTTGAAAGCAGTGTGGTCTTGTATGTATGTGAATTTGAAAGGAGATTTGTAAGTGCATTCATATAGAAGTTTGGACGCAGTTTCATAAATGTTTCTGTATTTATAATCTGTGGTATAAATCTCATGTGTCAAAAGCTTAAATACTATCGCGTTTTAGTGGAATACGCGAAATTATGTATAAGATAATAATCAAATGAAGAATGTTACTAAGGGCCGACTTTTTGTTCCGTAGTTGAACTCAACCAATTGTTAAAAATAGTAACTAATGGTTAAATTTTTGCAAAATGTGTTTTTTGATCAATTTTTAGTTTGGCCCTTGGTGATTTAAAAACAAACAACATCAGTTTGAAAAACCTACACTTACTTTTTAAATGAGCCTTGGTATAAGGTATGTAACATTCTTGAAAAAAAAATTGACTCATTGTGACCCATCCCCTTTAGTATTGAAGATTTTTATATTCAACATTCAGAGAGATTATACCAAACATCTATGCAACATAATGTAAACACGTTAAAAAAAAATATGGATCACGGTGTAATCAACTTCGAACGTTGATATATCGGAAACGTGATACTTTACGGGGTTTGAACTTATTATGTTTTCTGTTTGCATTGATGTGAGCTATCGATTTATATAGGTACGATGCGTGGCAGCCATTTTGAAAAAAATAACAAAATTGCGGACAGTAGGTATGCCACGAACCTATAAAGCCGTTTGCAGACTAGTATGAAAATATTTAAATAAATATTTTACATCAATTTTAACGTGGAATGGAGGGGCTTGTGGCTAAAAAATAACAACCGCACGGGTCGATCGATCAGGTTAAGCTACGCTTGCCGCGGTTGGTCCGTGGATGGGTGACCATCTTTACATATCAAGACCCCTCCGTCCCTCGGAAAGCACGCTAAGCCGGCTAGCCCGGCTGTCATTCGTGGATCTTTGACAGTCGTTACGGGTCGTCAGAAGCCTGAAAATCTGACGACCAGTCTTACCAAGGGGTATCGTATTACCCAGTAACTGGGTTGTGGAGGTCAGATAGGCAGTCGCTCCAAGTAAAATACTGATATTCAGCTGCATCGGTTTAGACTGGAAGCCGACCCCAACATAGTTCGGAAAAGACAGGTAGATGATGGAACTTTTAACGTGGAATATTTAATCAAATCCAGAAAAAAACCACTAGGTACCAACCAAGACAATCTTTAAAAACTCCCTTAATAATAAAACTATGTAGATTATGCATACAATTGGAGCGATATTCATCAGTAATTGGATGACAACGGCTCGGCGCAGTGCGGTGCCACTAATGGCCTAACTTAATAGCTGTCACATACCATTTAGATTATATTGATCGTTATTGACTATATCTTGTGTTATTGCGTGTTAAGGATGTTGTTGATGTAGTGGGAGATTAGTTCAGACAATGATTGTGGTCTGATAGAAACCTAGATGTGCATGTTCGTAATCAAGAGTCATTCGCTTTATGCTCGGTATCTACGTTGTGAGACGATATAGCACGTATTTTGACACGCCTAGACAATGACTAAGTATCTAAGTATACATATCTATTTATCTACTTATATCTACTGTTACAGGATATAATGCAATACATGCGCTTATACTAACTTAATCTATACTAACATATATAATTAATTATAAACAATGCTTAGGGGCTTGTGGTTAAGTAATAATAGCCGCACGGGTCGATCGATCAGGTTAAGCTACGCTTGCCGCGGTTGGTCCGTGGATGGGTGACCATCTTCACATACCAAGACCCCTCCGTGCCTCGGAAAGCACGTTAAGCCGTTGGTCCCGGCTGTCATTCGTGGATCTTTGACAGTCGTTACGGGTCGTCAGTAACCCGAAAGTCTGACAACCAGTCTTACCAAAGGGTATCGTATTATCCAGTAACTGGGTTGTGGAGGTCAGATAGGCAGTCGCTCCATGTAAAATACTGGTATTCAGCTGCATCCGGTTAGACTGGAAGCCGACCCCAACATAGTTGGGAAAAGGCTAGGCAGATGATGATGATGAATTAATTATAAACAATGCATTCATTATAAATTCACTCAGAAAACAACAGAATAGATCCGTCTCACTCGCTATGAGGTTGAGCATGCAAATATATCAGCTTCTTGAGATTGTAATTTGACCATACGAGATAATATTTAATGTGTCTCAGAAATCATTATTATTTCGTCGAAATGTCATTTATTTATCACTAACAAGTAGATATTTTTTATAACCTTGGACTTAATAAGTACTTGTTTTAATAATATTATTACGTTAAGTTTATAAACGCACCTATGAGTCATACTACTTGTTTATTGGTTAGCATAATCAGCCTATAACGTTCCCACTACTGGGACACAGGCCTCCTCTCTGTGAGAGGGAGTGGGCCGTAATCCACCACGCGGGTCCAGTGCGGGTTGGTAGATGTCACATGTCTTCGAATTTTTGGTTCTAGGTCATGCCGGTTTCCTCACAATGTTTTCCTTCACCATTTTGAGAGTAGTGGTGATGAAATAATTTACACAAAGTAAAGCGCCAGTCTGGGTCCGAACCCAGGACATACAAGTCGTAAGTCGTAGCCGTTATCACTGGGCCACCACTGCTCTACTGGAAGTAGAGTAGAAAATATGTTTTCGAACTGAGTTTGACAACATATACCATGCACATAGCTTGTGTCTTACGTATCGATTAGGCATATACTTCCTATATTATCATAATCAACGCTAAAAATAACCTAACATACCTTTGAAAACCCACAACACACGAACATACGGCAAGATGATTGTTGATTAATAACTTCATCCTGCTCCCTTATTGCGTAGCAAATTTTTAATCACAATCCGAATCTTTTTGGAGGAAATAAAACTGATTCATTGCTTCATATGTTCGAAAAAATGGTCTGCTCAACCACGTAAATAACGCAATGAATGTTATTGAACTATCAAAATGAAAGCCATTGCTACTGTTAGTGGGCCACGCAATTGTCTCGCTGGTTCTTAACTAATAAGAATACTCTATAGATGGAATACACATAAAAATCTCGTTTCTTTACAGATAACTTCCAAGGCGACATCGCGATACCAAACGTAGACTACTTCAAGCCACCGATGAGTGCACCAGTCAACAAAATAAACAAGTCCCTCCAGGAGGAAGTAGAGAGGTTGAAGAAGGAGGTGCTATTAGAAGGACTGCAAGTAGAAGAGGAGGGCCTACCAGATATATTGAGGAAGAGGACGAAACAACCACTGCAATTGTCGCAAGAGAAGCCAAAGAAGTACAACGATGCTGTACTGATGACAAAGGTAAGGAAGCAGGAATCTATCGGCATGAAAACAAATAGAATTTGGTGGTAAATAAAACCAGTATTTTCGATATTAAAAGTCTTTGAAACATAATTAAAGTAACATGTGTTTTATAAACGGTAATCTTGAAGATGAAAAGACTTAAATTACTTGCAAAACTTCTGCACGCCATCAAACATTTCTGATAGATCCTCTGAAGTTTATGCCGTCAAAAAACATCATAAAAGCAATTGCCTGTCTTTCACAGTCACAAACTTCAATTACCACCTGTTGCGAACGAAATTGATAAGGAATTCTGATATTCTAAATGCTGAGAAAATTAAATATGCCAAAAACACATAATTTTTTGTCGTGATGGCAATTTAGTTGTTTGCTTTTAAGTAAAGTCTAAAATATTTTGTTCAGTGTTTGTTTTGTAGGAATAATTTACTTAAAAGGAAGGATCAAGAAACAATTATTTAACATCGTAAATAAAGCCCCAACTGAACCACTTAACTTAACAAGACGTTTTCCATTCCAGATTTTACCTTCAGGTTTAGACAAATCGCTGCTGTTAAAAAACGGCAAATTACCTCCGGAAGAAATGTTAAACAATTACACTAATGCAGCCAATCAAACTAAAATAGACCACTTAAACCAAACTACAGTACAGGACAACCTGACTGAATCAGAAAGTTTAGAACAAGACGGAGTCCTAGTAGTAAACGTTTCAACGAACCACATTCTAAATTTAGAAGAGTTTTACCCACATATACAAATCACTAATGTTTCGAACAAAATGGATGAGATTACAAACAAGATACAAAGTAATAGTAGAGAGATTACTGGAGATTCTAAGAATAATTTAAAGTTTAAGGGTATGCCTGATAATATAACCGTAGCTCCTGCTCCCACTAATGGTGTTTTGCCTTCGAATGAGCAAGAGGAAGAGAAAGTTATAAACAAGACAGACTTGGATGTGGACGAAAAGTTATCTGAACCTAACTTGCTGCGGCCAACGGAGAGTCTGCAGAGTTTGATGGAGGAGACTGGTGGAAGGAGAAACAGACGAAGAAGACGAAGACACGGTAATGGAAGACGGTATGGCTTTAACTTTCCTATCTTCTTTTCACTTTGCTTCTACTAAACTACATATATACTACTGCATTACCAACTACTTATATTCTCGTTAACTAAGTCTATATATTTTTTCCTATCTTCAATTTTTTTCATCAGTCGTCTTCAGAAAACGTACAGGAGTATCTAAGTACCAAAGTTTTTATAGAATCACTTAATTACAGTTTTGTTATCAACTTGTCAGACATCGTCGCTGTAGCAGTCGCAGAGAAATAAAAATAAACAGTCTGTGTCAAAGCGAAGAAATATAATCCTGCCACATATTCATTTTCTCGCTTTAATAATTGCATAAAATTTTAATTATTACCATCCAGCAAAACATTCCTATTAATAAAATACAGAATTAGAATTCTCAAGCATCTTGGTTGCATTCATTTATTACCTACATGCAGCGGAATGAAAAATTATGAGATAGAATATAATTTCCTCCGGTCTACGATTAAATTCATTTTGAACGAGTTCTCAAGTCGACGGCAACATTGCATTAGAGATCACAGACGTATTCAAACTACAAGACAAGATTAAACTTATTCGGAAGCTCTATTTTGTTTTAAGTTATTTTTCATCGCGTCCTTTGACCAGAAGGCCAATTCTCGTAATTTAAAACGTTCAAAATCTCAAGTCAAGTAAAAGTTCTAGTCGCAGTCTCATCTCGGCGACAAAAAATGTCAAAAACTTGTCAAAATGTAGAGAAATTAGAAGTATTTTTTGACAGATTGAGACTGAGATCAGACTGTGAACGTTCTTAAAATTACGAGAAGTGCTCCTCTGACTGCAAGCAATTGGTTGAAGAATATATTACCATGTTTTATGCAGTTAATTTACCTTAGCATAATCAGCCTTTAGTGTTCCCACTGCTGGGACATAGCCCTCCTCTCTTTGAGAGGGAGTGGGCCGAAATCTACCACGCGGGTCCAGTGCGGTTTGGTAGGTAGAGACACACACATGTCTTCGAATTGATGTTTCCCTTAAGAAGTTTTCCTTCGCCGTCTTTAGAACCGTGATGATGAAATTACTTTTACAAAGTAAAGCGCGTGTGTGAATTCGAAACCACCACTGGGTGGGACACAACTGAAATAACCTAAATAGTTAAGTCTAATCCACCGAAAACTGTCAAGTGATCAGAGATGCAATCCTCGTAATTTTAAGAACGTTCACAGTCTGATCTCAGTCTCAATCTGTCAAAAATACCTCTAATTTCCCTACATTTTGACAAGTATTTGACATTTGTTTGTCGCCGAGATGAGACTGCGACTAGATTTTGAACGTTTTAAATTACGAGAATTGTCCTTCAGAGATGATACTCATTTTTCTCACCAAACATATTATTTAGACCACAGTTGACTCCCTAAAGGAAAATACTTCAGTCATAAATCAATAAAATAATGATACAATTTGATTTGATCCAATTTTCCTTGTTCTCGATGTCACAAACAATTTATAGTCAATATCCTATTTCCCACAATAAAACGCTTCGATGAGAACAATATTTACCTCTTTCTTTTCCACGGCCGCGTCCTTATAGAAAGCGATTGTAGCGCGAATACGCGATAGTCGCGTTCATAAGTAATTTTTTGTTCGGTGAATCGGAACGCATGGTCTCGCCGACAGAGGGCGCCTACCATTTTTCGAATAAAAAGTGACAAATTAACGCGACGATCGCTTTCAATTACGACGCGGGGTTAGTATCCAAATGTAGATGCCACAGAAGATTTTTATAGTGCCACAAATTAATCTGACGAAGTCACATTAATTGGAACTAACGATATATGAAAAGTGTCCCTCAATTTTTGTTTACCAATAGCAAAGCCATTACTGTCGGTGAGTTTTTGAGACAGTAACTATAATCATCTTGATCTAGAATACTCATCGGTAGTAGACAGTTCGCTAGCATAGTCTTATAAAACCTCTTTACTATCCAAATCGTTCAGACTTTCCAGCCAACTTTCTTCATCTCCAACATTATTTTTGGACCAATACTGATGTTCTAATAAAGACTCATTAGTGTCTGTTCACTGCGCACTTTTTACTTTCCCGTCGAGCAAAGGATCGGCTCTATTGAATCCTGTGAATAAGCCTCGTACCGTAATTGCGACTCCGACTCCTTCCTATACTATGAGTTCTGAATCTAGAGTTATGCTCGGATTTTAAGTTGTTCTTTTTAAGCGTTTTCTGTGGATTTGCGTCTATGAATGTCTGATTTTGACCTTTGTAGATTGAGTTATTTCACCTAAAGAATAGAACGATCTTGAATGATGATGAATTGATCAGGAATTTGTCCCGTGCCGGACGGCGCGTAAGTGTTCCACGCGCGCCTCAAAGAGTTTTCAGCATAATTCGAGGGGCCCCTTAGGGCCGAAGCCTGCTGGGTCAGCGGGGTTGTCCGAAAGGGTTACCGCTACCCCGGAACATAAAGGGCAAAGGAAGGAACATGGGTGGGTTTTAGTCAGTAAGAGTCTGACACTCCCTTCCGCTCCACCCAGAGCGGAAGGGGTCATTTGATGACTTCCCATCCGGAAAAAAAAAAAGACAGGAATCTGTCTGAAAATAGATCGATAGATGAACGATTGGCTTCAAACGAGATTGTCTTATTTCTGTAGGGTATCTATTTAATCCAACCTGTAGGTAATACTTCCCATTTCACGCTTTTTAAAATATTATTGACCACTCTAATATACATAATGATTGCGGCTCTTTTTGTGAACCTCAAATAATTACTATTCTGGGATCTTAAAAATACTAAATAGCCAAGTAACGGCGACCAACCGTTCTAACCTTACATTTGGTCGGGGTACCCTAGCTTAGTCACTGCGACCAACTCTGAGAAAAGGCCAGAGTTAAAAGGAGGCTCAATTACTTTTAAAAGTGTGCATCTTTAGAAGCGCAAATAGGTTTTAGAGGATCAGTTAAATATTTCCATTTTCTATAGTAGGGGTCTCTTAAAAATACAGATGGCATACTTAGATATGCAGTGCATTTAGAATTGCAATCTACATAGCTTTAATGCCTCCATTCATTAACTTTATTTAAACGAGACTCGACTCACGAAGTGCTTGGCTCATCTATTTGCCTTTTTTTCTAATGTTTAATGAGCTTGTGGTTTATTTTCTGTCTTTAAATAATAATGGCGGAAGAATCATAATGAAACATGTGATATGTGAATAATATTGTGAATGAACATCTTTCTTTTTAGGCTTCGAAACATTCACTCGGGCGAGAGAGTCAGCCAGAACACCCTCAACACAGCAGAAAACAAAACAGTCTCCCAGTCCCAATTTGTCCGAAAAAAGTTTTTTCGTCACCACAAGAAGCACCACAGTGGAGAACATAGAACAGAGAAGAAGTTCGAAATACCTGTACATGAATTTGAAGAGAGATTTGAAGCTAAACCACCGCCAAAAAAGTTAAATAAAACACAGACACAAAATTTCGATAACTGGTTTTTTCGTGACGACATCGAAGACTTAGAAGCCGCTGAAACTAGTTTTTTTAACAATACTGAGGTAAGTTACTAGTTTAATGAAGCGTTTAAACAACTACATAGGAATGATTATCAAAAGCTTCACTTTACCACGTTATGATTCCCGTTGTTGTTCTCAACATTGAGATGTTAAGATCAACAGCAATATTATTATACATTCTAATCGTCAAGACATCACCAGCTTAAGTTATATCGTCAAACAAACAAATTCCTTTATAAAATTTCCTCTATTTCGAAACCCAACCTCGAATCACGTAGTAGACGTAACTGAATTGAAGCCATCACCCACGCTATCATTTAGCTCCCCAATATAATTAAACTGCATGTAGATGACAAAGATATTCCAATTCGGGCTCTGTTACCGCGTTGTCAGCGATTAAATCAATTACCGTCCATTATGGTAATCCGGTAATTGAAGCCCCAGCTTAAAGGCATTCTCATTGAAGTCATCTGCATAATATCGGATTATAGCATTACCTTAATGAGTGATTTTGAACGAGATTTAGTTGATTACATCGTATTTGATGAAGTAGATCAAAATTTTATGAAAGAAAATTATTAGAATAAAGGAGATAATGCTTTGTATAAAGTCATATTTCAGGAGCCATGAAAAAATGTAATCATCTTTGAATGTAATAATGAAGTAAAATTTTCTAATAAAGTTATTATGGCGGGGAATGTATATTAGTACATTTTCAACGCGATATTCAAGCTTATTTACCAAGCAGTAAAGTATGTGTATTTAGATCGTACCACGTTGTTAATTGAGGTTTATTTATAGATATTTAATTAAACTGTTTGTAGTTTATTACCTCATTAAGAGATACTCTAATTGAGGCAGATGTTTGATAGAAAATAGACTAATTAACTTTTATCTCTCCGTCGATAGACACTTGTACTTAGATGACTATGTCGAAAGTCACGAGCTTGGTAAAATGTTTCGTTTTCTGCTCGGCGTGATTATTCTTTATTTTTCTGGTTGACATTGACCAAAAAAAATCTTCTCCTGCAACAAAAAAATAATAAAAAGATCTGTGGAAGAATCTTTCGAATCTGTAACACAGTGCCCAATCAGACAAATGGGACAGAATTTGTTTGAAATTATCTAGGAAATTATTATGGAGTTTCTTGCCCGTTCTTCTCCATAGGTACCCACTACGCTTTGGAATGGGCAACTAGCTTAATTTTTTTGACTGACCGACCCTTGACCATTCAAAAGTACCTGTAATTGGTTTAGTTGAAATAAATAGTTTTAGTTTGAGTTTTTGAGTTTGAGTCTACAGAAATTAACCGGAATACGTTATCGTGCTGCTAGTCTTCGGGCTCATTTCCGGATACAGCGATGTGGACGAGTACTTCTTGTATAGTTAGTCATTCAATTTAGTACATAGTCTAAATTGTTACTTATCTGTACATACATAAACAAACTAGGAATACGTTGTCAAACGATACAGAAACAGGATAGGCCATAAATCATAAGTCAATAGGTGCTAACTAAAGTGGCGAAAATCTTTATTCACAAACTATTTGGTGACAAAATACTTCCACCAAACACTTAAATATTATGTCAATATCTTATCTCACATCCTGTTACAGGCAAAAAAGCGTCACCGCTCAATACGAGCAGCGACGAACAGGAAGGAACGAATCTGGGAGAACGGCGTGATTCCCTACGAGATCGACGGCAACTTCAGCGGGGCACATAAGTCCTTGTTCAAGCAAGCTATGCGACATTGGGAGAATTTCACTTGTGTTAAGTTTGTGGAGAGGGACGCAGATCTGCATAAAGATTATATTGTTTTTACTGAGAGGCCTTGCGGGTAAGTGTGTTGATTACTCTTTATTAATTAATTATCTATAATTAACAAAACGTCACAGATAAAAATTGAGAGGTTTGTAGAACAAGAGACAATCTTGAAATATTTTTAATTGGTCTAATACTATATCAGTCACAAACACGTTTCTAAAGCTACGATCTCCTAGAAGAGCGGTGACCGCCACATAGCGTCTGCAATTTAGCTGAGAATGACGTCACTGAAATGTAATTTATGAACATAAGTTGGTGTGCTTTCCTAGAAAGCGTTTTTGACACAGTAAAGTCAAACCCCGCTGCCGTCATTTTCATGACAGCCGCGGGGTTTGACTACGGCCGCTATGTGATGCCCACCGCTCTTCTAGGAAACCGTGAACTAAGTCTTTTATCTTTATATATTTCTACGTTAATAGCTATTTATAGAAACCTGGATATCCCAAAATGATGCTTCCCTCGCTATGGGCTGAGAACAGAGACATTGGTTCATTTGGTCTAGTGACCTATGTATTGTATTATATTTCTGGTCATGACTGGTGATGATCACAGATCCTGTGTTGTCACCATCTCATAATATAATCCGTGTTACGAATCAGGATACAAGCAGGATTTATTTACTTGATAAAAATAAATGGCACATGGCATCATAGTCAGTACTATGATGTCAGAACTAGCGAATAGCTATGAGGTGTATCTTCTAAGTAGGTAATCAAATAGGACTAGATCTGAACGACATATGCACGATTTTTTTTATATCTATTAGCATCATTAAAATGGATGAGGTTTACAACTACAAATCGGCGATATCTATGTATATATATCTATACTAATAATAAAACTGAAGAGTTTGTTTGTTTGAACGCGCTAATCTCTGAAGTTGCCAGTCGGATTTTAAAAAATCTTGTTGCATTTTATAGCCCAAAAGGCTAAAGGCTACTTAAGATCACGCTAGGACCAGTCGTCATGGCTGTGCTTGGGACAGACGTATGACGGCTGGTCCAATAAACACTGTCGATAAAATTCAGCCACCAAATAACCTGCTTTCTGCTCCATAGATGCTGCTCTTTCGTCGGTAAGCGCGGCAGTGGAGCTCAAGCCATCTCCATCGGGAAGAACTGCGACAAGTTCGGCATCGTTGTCCATGAGCTGGGGCACGTGGTCGGCTTCTGGCACGAACACACCAGGCCTGACAGAGACCGACACGTGCAGATCATCAGGGACAATATTATGCTTGGTAAGTTTCACAATAGGTTTTATACTTATGTGTATTTACACTAATACCTAAACAAAAGCACGATGTTGGATTTTCAAAGCTCGACTCAGCAACATAATTGTCATCTGCCTAGCCTTTTCTCAACTATGTTGGAGTTGACTTCCCGTCTAGCCGGATGCAGCTGAATACCTGTATTTCGCATGGAGCGACGCACAGCTAAGCAACGAAAGTTAAAAATCCAACAGTGCACTTTTAAAAATGAGCATGACTCTTGGATTTCAAAGTCCTAAATTGTGTTTGGTAGTTGGTCTACCAAACGTAGACTTTGGTCTTTCAAATAACTGCAATGAACAGTCGAAACATACTGGTGGTGCTTACTCACCATGTTAGACTGATAACCGCGGAGGCAGACGTGTTCTTGAATGGAGATCAAGAATCGGCATGATGCCCCATTTTTTTTTTTTTTTCTGGTGGGAAATCATCAAACGACCCCTCTCGCTCTGGGTGGAGCGGAAGGGAGTGTCAGACTTTTACTGACTAAAACCCACCCATGTTCCTTCCTTCGCCCTTTATGTTCCGGGGTAGCGCTAACCCTTTCGGACAATCCCGCTGAAGCATGATGCCCTTAGGCTATGTCGAGCGACGATTAGATTAGCGAAGAGTTACCGAAAATCGAAGTCACACATTGCTACTGCTAGTAATTTACAACCTTTTTTCAATCAATAGTCATCTTGTTTTTATACTCTACGGTATCATAGGCGGGAATTACTTCGGCAGAGAGACGAAATTCCTGGGTGTCCCTAGGGAACATTTTATAGGCGAGACTGTGGCAAACTATAATGTAGGAATGATAGCCTACAGCTCACATGGTCAGGTTCACGGCTATCAGACCACAACAGGGTCGTAACACACGGGACAATGTCACGGTTGCTTGTCTATCTGTATGTAGTTGACCTCTATTGTCACCGCTTACCAATGGAGTGAATAACTGCGGGATAGGTTACGTGTTATTTTTGTCATTTCCTGCCTACTGATTCTTTTTGTCAGTAATAAATCTACAGACAGATAATGTTATAGAATAAAAAACAACCGAATTGAGAAACTCCTCCATTTTTTTTAATCGGTTAAAAATTATGTTTATTTCAGTAAGTAGATCTTTTATGGCACTAAAATACAAATCAATTTTTTTTTTAGATGGGCTCGGCACCCTTATTGCGCAATACACTATCAATCACAATCTGAATAATTTTGAAGGACATTGCTTTATAATTATGTTCGAAAAAATTGTCTGCTTAACAACGCAAATAATGCAATGAATGTTGTTGTTGGCTGATTTTTCAATCATCTGGTAACTTTATTCGAGGAATAATTTTGAAATGTTGACAGTTACTTCAAACAAAAACTCTCAAACGTCAATTTTATTATTCAAATAAAAGTTATCTGGCAATGGAAAAATCAGCCCTTAGTGTGTTACGCAATTACCCCTCTGGATAAAATATAAAGACTTATACCCTATCCATTCAGTTAACCGCTTTTTGACAGCTGTCTTAGAACGCACATTTTCCAGATTACGTAAAAGTTAACTTTA